>BSBK01003272.1:972500-2364434 GCA_027943335.1 Chamaecyparis obtusa
GTGATAATGGATGAGGGTACACCATATCTACAGATGATATAGTTTAGTATAAACATAGCCACAGACTTGCCATCAGCTATAGTCAGAGGGACTGACTCAACCCATTTAGTAAACTAGTCTATAGCTGTGATGATAAAATTATGTCCTCTTGAAGAAGAAGGATGTATCTGACCCACCAAATCAAAGGCCCACTGCTGGAATGGCCAGAAATTGAGGAAAGGAATAAGCTCTTTAGCAGGAGTGTGGATCAGATTTCTATGAAATTGGCACATTTTACAAGCCTTGGCATATTGAACAACTTCTTTCTCCATATCTGGCCAGTAGTAACTAGCTCTAATAAGTTTACAAGCTAACGTCAGACCACTCGAATGAGACTTGCAGATACCTTCATGTACCTCAACTAACACACGTTTGGACTCATCAGGTTCTAGACACCTAAGGAGGGTACCGTCTAGACCCCGTATATATAAGTCATTTTCTATGATGACATACCGTGAAGCATTACGAATTAGGTGACGCTTTTCATTCCAAGTATAGGTGCTAGGAATGATTTGGTCATGGAGGTAAGAATAGATATGGTGGTAACGGGATGAATCATGTCCAATGACTGAATAGATCATCCTAGATTCAGGAATGTCATAGGTAGGGTAGTGTAATGTCTCCACTAGGAATTTGTGTCTGAAGTCATTTTCTAGCATTTGTAACATTGAGGCAAGAGTGGCCATAGCATCGACTACTTTATTGTCTGCCCTTGGAATTTGTTGGAAAGAAATGTGTGCAAAATACTATTTGAGATCATCCACCATTCTCTTGTAAGGCACTAACTTGTCATCTTTTGTTTGATAGATATCATTAACTTGGTTGATGACTAACTAAGAGTCTCCAAAGACCTTGAGCTCATCGACAAGCCATTCAATGGCTATCTTCATACCGTTAATGAGAGCTTCATATTCAGTGATGTTGTTTGTGTAGGGAAACAACATTTTGTAAGCTTTGGGCAATGAGTATCTTTGAGGTGTTATAAACAGAATGCCTGCACCTGATCCTTGCTGAGTGAATGATCCATCAAAGAACATGCTCCAAGATTGATGTGTGAGAAGCATGATGGATTCATCTAGGAATTCAATGTTCAAAGGCTGGTGATCTTTTAGAGGAGCTTCCACCAACTGATCAGCAATTTCTTCTCCTTTAATATCTTTTCTTTCCACATACTCAATGTCAAACTCATTGAGCATCAAAACCCATTTTGGCACTCTACCCATGAGGGCAGCCTTGCTTAGTAAGTACTTTAGTGGATCAATTTTTGCAATAAGCCTTTTAGTGTGAGTGAGCATGTAATGCCACAACTTCTATGAAGCAAACACTACTACTAGACAAGCTTTCTCAATGACAGAATAGTTCATTTCATAAGAAACCAATATTCTGTTGATATAATAAATGGCTCTCTCTTTTTTGTTCTGATCCTCTTGAGCTAGGAGAGCACCCAAAGATGTGTTCGTTGTTGAGATGTATCATATGAGCGGCTTCCCATGAATAGGAGGCATCAATATAGGTGGATTAGCAAGATATTTTTTAATTTTAGTGAGTCCTCTATCACATTCTTCATTCCATTCATAAGTCACACCCTTATGTAGAGTTTTAGTGAACGGTTGTGAATTGTCAGCCAACTGTGAAATGAAGCACCAAATAGATTGTAGCCTTTACTAAAGTCCTCTCATCTGACTGATGTTTTTAGGTGGAGGCATGTCCATAATAGCTTGAAATTTTTTAGGATCAACCTCTATGCCTTTGGCTGAAATGATGTAACCCAAGAGTTTCCCAAAAGTGACACCGAATGCACATTTTTTGGGATTAAGTCTGAGACTAAATTGTTCCATGTGGTCAAGTATGGGACCCAAATCTGTAAGATGAGTTTTTCACTGCATGCTTTTGGCCAAAGTGTCATCCACATAATCTTCCACTATTTTATGCATCATATCATGGAAAATGGTAGTGACAGCTCTTTGATATGTTGCTCCAGCATTCTTAAGCCCAAAGGGCATGACATTCCTGCAAAAGGTGCCCCAGGCACATGTGAAAGTGGTATTTTCTTGATCTTCTGGCACAATTTTTATTTGATTATAGCTAGAAAATCCATCCATCAAGGAATACATCTCGTATCCTGCTGTCATATCCACTATCATGTCAATATTTGGTAGTGGGAAGTCATCTTTTGGACATGCCTTATTTAGATCCCAGAAGTCTATGCACACACAAATGGATTTATCATGTTTGGTGACTGGAACAATATTTGAAAGCCACTCTGCATAGTCAATAGTCCTTATGAAACCAGCCTTAAGAAGCTTTTCTAGCTCTGCTTTGACTAAAAGTGCCACATGTGGATGCATCTTTTGAAGCTTTTGTTTGACAGGTTTAATACCTGGTGCAATGGATAGATAGTGCATGATTAGATTGGGGTCCAATCCAGGCATGTTAGAGTAAGTCCATGCAAAGTTTATTTTCTTGCTTTGAAGGAAGCTAGTGAACTCTTCCTTTTCTTTTGTAGATAGTGACTGTGCTAGATGAATAATTTGTGGAGCAGCCTCTGTACCCAAATTCACTGGTTGTATCAGCTCAATTAATACTGATGATCTCTCCTGAAAATAGCTCAGGAGTGTATCTGTACACACTAAAAGGTGCACTTCTATGAACCATTACATGCAAGGTTTCTCAAGAATGAGGCCTCACAAAGCGGCTCATAGCTCTCTATGCATGGAGTTGCAAGGGACTATGAAGTATTTGCTCTCAGCTAGAGCTACAAGCTTGTGACCTTGCTAGTCAACCACACAATGAGAGATTCAAGTGAGGACAAGGGCAAGAGTGCCAATATCTTCAAGAATCACTATGAAAATGCAATGCAAGCTATATGATGATGCAATCTAAACTATGAAAGGAAAGTACAAACTATGCTATGAAAGGAAAGAACAAGTATTACCAAGCCTTCCTATTTAGACTATGTGGGCTTATTCTATTGCATAAAAGGAAATCTATACTAAGAATGCCATTATCATGCAACTAAGAAAGCAAATATGCAACTAAATGATGCAATGAAGCAAGTCTTCAATGTCTTCAAACTCCAAATGCACCTAAAACCTACAGCATAACATTAACATAAAAACATGGTATATGCAAATGAAGGAGAGAGCTCTCCTTTTATAAGAAATGAGGTGAAATGGACCATGGAGATTAAGAGGCAAAAAGTCTTAATCAGTGGTGGAGCTTGAAAGAGAAGCAATCCATGTGCACACATATCCTCCAATAGGAAAATAAGAGTTGACTTTATGTCCATATGAGACAAAAACTATTTTTCTCCTTTTTATAAAATATGAATAATACTTTATTTGTGCAACTTAGGATAAGAGGAAAGTGGGGCTTTTTATTTAATCAAAAGGGGAGGAAATATTCCTTTTAATCAAATAAAGGCTTAGAATAAATGATTAGCCCATAGGATAAAAATCTAATATATGATCGAAATTAGGATTTGATCAAGAGATTGATATTGTTGAAAATATTGATTATTGATAAAAATGATTCAGGGTTGATAGATCAAATAAATGGGGCCCAAAGTCTAGGCGACCATTTTAGGGTGCATACATTTGCCCCTCTTTGACTAATGTGTGATCGATTTGGGAACACATGCAGTCAAAGAAGAATTGGAATGTGAGATCGATCTAGGATCACAAAACAACTCAGATATGAGGTCGATTCGGGATCATATCCGGACAAAGCATAAACAAAGGCCTTTGAACATGAGGTCGATTCAGGATCACATTCAAAGTAAGAGATAAGAATCTCAAAAAAAAGATCACAAAAGATGTCTGAATCAGAAAAATCAAGTAATTGGGGATGAGAATCCCATAAATACTGCCCCCTCGAAATTGAAATCAGGTAGAGGAGAGACAGCAAATTGATAAGGATTTGATCAAATCAAAATGAAATCATAATCGAAGGTAAGTGATAATAGGATAACCATTAGGCAATGAAACATGCCCCAGCGATGAGCTAGAAGAAAAGAGATAGGGCGAATGAAAGACTAGAAAATTGAGAGACATGAAAAGGAAGAAATTCCACCGAAAATCAAATTATGCCTCAAAAAGTCAGTCAACTACTCAGAAGAAAGGGAAAATTTGGAAACGTGACTCAGATTTTGATTTTGAGTCTGAAAATAGATAGAAAATGATGTGATATGAAAGACCAGAAATAAAAGATATGATCAAGAAGAATCAGAAAATGAGCACAGTTGACCGACTAGTCTGTAAATGATGAAAAAGAGCACTCTCTCCATATGCAAAATGCAACACTAGACTAACATGAACCTAAAAATGCAAGCTACTATGAAAAGTGGTTGACTTGCAAGGTCACAACGCTTATAGACATCTAATTATCATCATTGAGTGTTATTGGTAGCGTCGTGAGATCATACAATGCACACTAGCATAACTAGGTGGATATGAGTATGATCTTTATCAAATAGAAATGTGGGAATCGCATCTAGGCATCAAAGACATGTAGGTCTAGATGACTAATGCAGTGAGATTACCTAAGTTTGATATGGCGAGATTATGCTTGTATCAAGACACATGAAAGTCAGGATAACTAGAAGCATGCACTCGCAAAACAGTCAAGGATAATACCTTGTCAATCCATAGTGTCAAGTAAGACCAGCATAAATGCTCATGACAGGTAGGACCAACAAAATATACCCACAAGAAGATAAAGAAATAAAACATGTTCTCATTCCCTCAGTCTTCTAGCTATGCATCATTGAATACTTCACAGGGAGAGGCCACTCATCAAAGAAATTCTCATAGACAACACACAAAGAAAAGTAAAGTCAACATATCTCAAGCGAGTTGATTGTTTAAGTGCGTGTGTGTTGGTCATAGAGTCAGACTCTGAGTATCACATCTATAAATGAGCACTATCACATCATACTTAGACTATAGGCAAGACATCTGATAAGTGTTAAGAAACACTCGACGCAAGGGTAGTGTTGAGAAACACTGTTTGAAATTTTTTTTTGGAACTTTTATAATTTTTAGGTTTTTTGAATATATAATTTTTTTTAGTGAAACATCAAAGCGTCTATTGCTAAGATTTCACTAGGATGCTCTTTTTTTTAGGACATTTTATGATTTTTAGAATTTTTGACAATATATCATTTTTTTTGGAATGTTTTTCAAGACCATATATGAATTTTTTGGTATTTTTTCAGGATCATAAAATATGTACAAAAGATGCCCCCAGACAGAATGGGCATCAAACTCTTTAAGCAAGATCACATCGTGCAGTCCCAATGTCTAGTAAGGTGAAGGACAAGATGGATAAGCAAGTTGGTGGAAAAGATAGAAGACATGAGAATGAAGGAGAGTGAAGGGAAGAAATCCTCAAAGACAAACTCCTCAAGAGTACCCAAGCTAGGGAAAAATTGTCATGTAAAGCACATTTGGACAAGCAATGAAAGGATAGCATAGGTTAAGCCTCAAAAGTGTATTGCAAAAGAAGGAAGGATGCAGTCCAAAGGAGTAGACATGTCAAGAGGCTTCATAGCATCGTGTTTTACTTTTTTTTTTTATTAGATCAAGACCAGAGGGGAAAAGGATAGCGAAAGGCTAGAATGAATGAGGGAAAATGAATATGAAGGCTAAACATGAATGGAATGAAAGCAAGATCATCGGAAGATAGCTCACAAAATAGCCAAATTTTCGTGTATAGATCAACATTGTCAAGATCAAAGAGAGAAGATGGAATGGATGAAATATGTAGAAGAACTACGCATGACGCCTAATTGCCAGGTTTTCATCATGGTACTTATCCAAGGTGCCACAAGGGAGTGGTTTTCACCATAGGATGAATTTACTTCTCTTTACTTTTGCTACCAAGGTGCCTGTTTCCAGGTTTTCACCATGGCACATTTTCAATTTTTTTAATTTTTTAATTTTTAATTTTTTTCTATTTTTTGAAATTTTTGGAAGAAGGCAATCTTTTTGGATAATGCTCCTTGAAAGGATAAACCATGATATGCCAAGGATCCAAACTGATATGCTCAAAGATGCCGAAGGGGAAAGGAAGACGCAGGAGGAATAGACAAATGAGGAAAAATGATAGAAGGTAGAAGGATAATGAATGGAAGGAATGTGAAAAGGTAGATGGAAAGCAAGGTAAGATCAACGTCAATACACACCTTGAAGGGTGACAGGAAAAATGGAGGAAACGTAAACCATATTCTAGTCCAAATGTGAACCATATTCTGGTTCATTATTGCTATTTGACTCCTCGAAGAGAGGATTGGTGTGATTATTATAATTCTCAAATGTGAATGGAGGAATACGAGAAGGAATATGGACAATGTTTAGCAGAGGTTGTGGTTCAGGTGCATGGAATGAAAGAATGTTTTTGGAAGAAGATGAAGTGGAAGTCTTTGGAAGCTTGAATGTCAATTTCACTTTTTGTTCAACATGAGACTCTTTCAAGAGAGATTTTGGAATCCATATAGCCTTAGGCTTTTCATTTCCTTTTGATAATTTAGAGAGAATATCTTCAATGATGGGTTTTGGAACCCATACTTGTCTTGTAGTTTTCTTCTTAGATATCTCTTTTGACTTTATATATCCATGTTGATTAGAAGGGACATGGTGATCTTCTTTTTTTGATGGATTCTTGTATTGCTTCTTTTTCTTGTATTGAACATTCAAGTTACTTCCAAAAGACTTGGGACTTGTGGAAGAAGAAGGATGATACAACTGGTTTAGATGGGTGGGTGGATGAAAAGGATTCAAGGGTATGTATCTATGTTGATCTTGAGGAAAGATAGGAGATGGAGGGACATAAGGACCCAAAATGGATGATAAATTAGAAGAATTAGGAGGGGAAAGTGAAGGGACATAAGGACCCAAAATGAAAGGAAGACGTGAAGCCCTTAGTATTGGTGGAGGAGGTCCAAGGATGGAAGTGGAAGATGCAAAAGGATAAT
Source organism: Chamaecyparis obtusa (assembly GCA_027943335.1). NCBI lineage: Eukaryota > Viridiplantae > Streptophyta > Pinopsida > Cupressales > Cupressaceae > Chamaecyparis > Chamaecyparis obtusa. Next base: position 979,513 of record BSBK01003272.1, read on the forward strand.
CAATAAGTTCATCAGCATCTATATCACAACCAAGGATATCAACATCTTTAGAGTGAACATTAGGACTTTCAACAGGATCATGCACATCTTGAATAGGAGCAGTTTCTTTGATAGGATAATTCGTAGCTTGCAAAGATTTAGGAAGAGCAGAAAGCGGAAGTGAACATGGAGTGGTAGAACAAGAAGATGGAAGACTTTGATCTTGACAATGATTGTTGGGTAGCCTAAGCGTATCAACTTTTTCTAGATTTTCAATAGGCTCAACATTGGAAGTAACAACACCATTTTTAATAACCTTAATGGAAGTATCATCTTTAGAAAGTGCAAGCGTAGTAAGGTTATTTTGATTGTCAATAAGCTCAACAGTGTAAGTAGTAGCTTGATCTTGCTTAGGAGATGGTGGAATGAATGCAGAAGAGCATAGAGGATCAAAAGAACCATGAAGCGGATCAGAGACATCATGAAAAGGATTGGATGACATGGAGGGTTCTTGATCTTGATCTTTTTTATGTTCTTTTCTTTATCATTTTTAGAGTCCTCTTGACATGGAGCCACTTCTACGGACAAGGAAGTAGGTTGGGATTGTATGGAAGACTTTGGAAGAGGTGGTGAAGGACTAGCTGAAATAGGCATTATAGCGGATGAAGGCTTAGGCTCTTTAGGTTCGACATTATTGAAAGTATTTGCAGCCAAGTGAAGGTTATCTTGAGTATCTTTAAGAGGTGGCCCTTGAGGATAACTATACGGAACCGCATGGAAAGCATTAGGATCTTTGTTGGATGAAGGATTTATGAAGGATTTGGAAGACTCGAAAACTTTAGGAAGTGTGTGGATATTGGAGGAAGTGGCGGATGGATGGGAAGGTTCAACATTAATATGATCTTGCTTGAGAGTGCAACCTTTATTTTCAGCATGAGAGTTTTTAGACAAGACATGCTCATAGTATCTTTGTTTATAATCAGCACGGAAAGCTTTCTCTTCCTCAATAGAAGTAGATGTATCATATTGTTCACAACAAATATCATAATTTCTCTCAAAATCAGAATCATATGGATCACCATCACAATCTATCCAATAGGATGACCCTTTAGTAAGCCTAAGCACACGACGAGGAGGACTCTTAGGAATAGAGGTGCCATAAGTATTGCTACATTTTCCATCATCATAGTCATCATAGTCATCAAAGGTAGGTGTGTCACTCTTTGTGGAAGAGACATCACAAGGACTATCACGTTGCTCTTTATGGTATGTCTTCTGAAGAGAAGTAAGACTCTTAGGAGAAGTAGAAGAAGAATGAGATTGTGAAGAAGAGGAAGGTGAAGACCTAGTGGAAGAAGAATATTTGGATGATGAGGAATTTGAATGATGTTTAAAAGAGTCATGATAAGATTTGGAAGATGAAGAATGTGAATAGTGTTTAGAAGAATCATGATAAGATTTAGAAGATGAGGACTGTTTGGAAGAAGAAGATTGTGATATGATCATGTTTATGATTCTAGCAAAGGCATCTGATTTAATCATCCTTTCTTTTATTTTTGCTATAAATTCATCACTCATGAGAATTTTGGAGGAACAACACTTTTCGAATATGTCAATGAGCTCAAGATCATCTATTCTTAATAAAGGTTCCAAAACCAGATAGTCAAGATTCATGGTTATAGAAGAGGAGGAATCAAGCATGGAAGAAATGAATAGATGAATAGAAGAAAGTAGACTAGATAATAAGAGGAAAAGAATCAAGAATAAGAAGAAGAAGAAGAATTTCCCATGGGAATAGAAGACTTTAGAAGAACATGGGAAATGGAGAAGAAAGAAGAAGACTAAGAGCCATCTTGTGCAATTGATACCATAATGTTCATTGAGATGTTGAGCGACATGACAACACCTAGGATCTAAGATCTGGACTGACCAAGGAAAACTGAAAATAGAAGACCCTTGGTAATAGGATGACCTCACAAAATGTCAACACCAAACTAGGATAATCAAAGTTCTCTATTGTCCAAAGAGAAATGAAAAGATAGAAGAAGGGGCTTTACCAACACTGTCAAAGAGGTGTTTCAAATCAAAGGATGAATATCCTTGCACTTTTGAATCAGGAGGTTGGGCTAGGCCAAAAGATATTTGAAATTGAGATTAAATAAAAATTATTTGGACAATAAGAGTACGAGAATTTCCCAAGAATGTAGCTCACAATTTTAGAGATAAACTTTCTCACCAAGAACAACCTTCTAATGCAATATTTCTCTCTGGCTAATGTGATACTAATGTTGATCTTGACCAATTTGTGCAAAATTTTGAGTTTTTAAGGTCTAATTTCAAGTTTCCGAATGTGAGGGTGAAAATGTCTGATTTCAATCACAAATTCAACAGCAATTAGACAGGTTTGCAAACAGTATGGGATCAAACATGTCTTCAAACACTTGAAAAAAGGGCAAAAGCAACCTTGCCAAGATAAACACTTGTGATATCAAAATTGAAAAAGCACCCTATGAATGCTACCGATTGTTTGAATGTTGATAACGTTTACACTGGTATAGCACAATCGAAGATAATTTAAGAAATTACTACCTAGAAGGACAAGGCTCAATACTTACCAACTTAGCCCACAACTTGATGCCCCCTTGCCTCACACCAAGTGGTTGCCCACAAGAGATGTTGGCTTTGTCATGGAAATGTCAAATGACACAACCAAAGAGACACATATGGTGAGTATCTTAAGGTGATCCGGGTAAACCACTTGGATCAATCCTTGCACTAAGAAGATAAGCGGATAAAATAAGGTGGCTTCTATCTAATGGTTCTTAATAAGGATTTCCGTTCACAACACCCCTCTTGCTCCTCATAAAGGACTAGGACCTCATGGCCTCAAGAGTACCTTAAGCATTCTTGTTCAATGTTTTCCCCATGGTCGCAATCCCATGAGCTACTCACATCAAACAAAGACAAGTGTTATGTCTACCAAGGTTTTTGGTGTCCTTGATAGCCTTGAGATTATAGTGAGTTGGAATCACTTGCCACCAAGGAAAATGATGACAAGGTTGTCCCCACTTGAGTCGTTCCTCTTGATTGCTCAAGAGCAAGCCCGCTAAAGGATCCTAAACTAAACAAAGAATAGATCAACTCTTGAGGTTCAAGGTTTTTGGTTCACCACAAGGGTGAAGAGCATACTCCCCTATCTCAAGAATCTCTCCCAAACACACCAAGAAAAAGAGGTTCAATTACTCCCTTGCTTCCAAAACCTTAAGATGGGTCAAGATTTTCTGATTCACCTAAAGGTGAAGAGCATACTTCTCCTACCACCTCAAGATCTCTTTCACAAGGTTTTAAAGATTCTTAATACAATTAGTGAATGCCACACTTGAAAGGAAAGCAAATAAACAAGAAAGTTTTTTTTGTTTTTTTTTTATGCTTGGGCAACCCTACAAAAACTGTTAGTAGCCCTCTTTGACATGTGATTTTGACAAAATATTCAAGCAAGAGGCACCTACAACCACAACCTGTTAGACCAACAAGGTTAGCAAAATCCAAAATCTAACAATGGTTAGCACATGAAACATTAGATAATCTACAAAAATAACTGATCAAATGATAAAATCTGAAAATGAAACCATCATGGTTGGATTAGGCTCAGAAAGACCTTTCCAATGATATATCACACTTAAACTTTTGATACCATTTGCAAAATTTCAAAAAAAAAAGGCACCCATTTTCCAAAAAATTTCAAAAAGATAGCTAAGAACCCGAAACTTGCAAGATAGATAAAATAACTCAAAAATAGGTCACTGCCAAGTGCAGACACAGTATCACGCGATACTTCACCCGACACTAGGTGATACTTATCAGTCCGCGTGATATTTTGCCTTATGCCAAGCGATATACCTAAGTACTGGTGGGCGATATACTCCAGGTAGGTCGGGCGATAGTCCATAAAGGGCGAACTATCACGCGATATTTCTCTTCAAGGCAGGCGATATTTGTAGCAAGCGCGAAGTATCACACCGCTATATAAAGGTATATCGCGTGATATACTGAGAAGTATCCCGCGATATTCTGAGACAGAAAATCAGAACTACAAAATTTTTGAAAAATAATCCAAAAAATGATGAAAATGCAAATGAAATAAATGACAAAGCCTATCTACTCTGCCCCACGGTGGGCACCAGAAATGTACACACTAAAAGGTGCACTTCTATGAACCATTACATGCAAGGTTGCTCAAGAATGAGGCCTCACAAAGCGGCTCATAGCTCTCTATGCATGGAGTTACAAGGGACTATGAAGTATTTGCTCTTAGCTAGAACTACAAGCTTGTGACCTTGCTAGTCAACCACACAATGAGAGATTCAAGTGAGGACAAGGGCAAGAGTGCCAATATCCTCAAGAATCACTATGAAAATGCAATGCAAGCTATATGATGATGCAATCTAAACTATGAAAGAAAAGTACAAACTATGCTATGAAAGGAAAGAACAAGTATTACCAAGCCTTCCTATTTAGACTATGTGGGCTTATTCTATTGCATAAAAGGAAATCTATACTAAGAATGCCATTATCATGCAACTAAGAAAGCAAATATGCAACTAAATGATGCAATGAAGCAAGTCTTCAATGTCTTCAAACTCCAAATGCACCTAAAACCTGCAGCATAACATTAACATAAAAACATGGTATATGCAAATGAAGGAGAGAGCTCTCCTTTTATAAGAAATGAGGTGAAATGGACCATGAAGATTAAGAGGCAAAAAGTCTTAATCAATGGTGGAGCTTGAAAGAGGAGCAATCCATGTGCACACATATCCTCCAATAGGAAAATAAGAGTTGACTTTATGTCCATATGAGACAAAAAGTGCTTTTCTCCTTTTTATAAAATATGAATAATACTTTATTTGTGCAACTTAGGATAAGAGGAAAGTGGGGCATTTTATTTAATCAAAAGGGGAGGAAATATTCCTTTTAATCAAATAAAGGCTTAGAATAAATGATTAGCCCATAGGATAAAAATCCAATATATGATCGAAATTAGGATTTGATCAAGAGATTGATATTGTTGAAAATATTGATTATTGATAAAAATGATTCAGGGTTGATAGATCAAATAAATGGGGCCCAAAGTCTAGGCGACCATTTTAGGGTGCATACAGTATCAAGTATCTCATCCTTGAGTGCCTCAGAGAGGTTTTCACCCTCGGATACGTCTTTTATTTTTACTATTTTTGGCTCTGATACTGCCACAATGTGGTTTTCACCATTAGAGCATCTATTTCTTCTTCTTTTAAGTTTTTGACTAAGATACTTGATATCTACCTCTGTCATGCTGACACTGCCTTCACTGGTGGAGGACATTACAGGTTCAATAGCATGGAGATAACAGGCTAGAGCTTAATCATTCTGGAACATTAGGACTTCATTGGATGAGGAGGGGGAGTTCTAGTTTATCAGGTTGGGATTTTTGAGTGAGAGAGAAGTAGTGGCTGGTTCAATTATGGTCATAGTATAATCATCGAAAGCACAGACAAGAAAGTCAAGACCTAAAGCAATCTTATCCAAAGGAGCGTTTGAATCCCTATGAGACTTCATGTCAGAAGTAGAGGACAATTTAACACCAATGGCATCTAATCTATGTGGCCTAACACTAGACCCTTCACCTACTTCAAGAAGTCTTTCATAGGTATGTACCATGTCTATATCTTTATCATAAGTAGCATCAGAAAAAGAGTCAAGCTCATACTCATGTGAGTTAGTACTTGATGTGGGAATTCCATTAGCACTAGCTGTATCATCTAACTCATCTTCATCCCTTGTAGCATTAATGTCTTGCTAAAGTTGGTCTTGTTCAAACCACTCTTGGAAATGTGGTGGTATGTATCGTTCACCTTGAGAATCAGAATCAGCCATTTGTATTTCTTTCCATTGGTCATATGTGAGTCAATGTACTGAAGCGGTCTCATTGGAATCACTATCAGTCTCTACCATGTGGACAGGTATAATAGGTTCATCTAGTTCTACAAAGAGTGCAGCAAATTCTGGAGGAATAGGATATGGAAAGATGTCTTCATCAGAGCTGGCCTCTGGATTTACCTCTCGGGTAGTATCTTCAAATTCTAGCTCAGGTTCAGGTTCAGGTTCTGGCACAAATTTGTTTATCCCTAAATGAAAGGGGATCTTTTTAAAGCCTAAGCCAGTAGTATCCTTTGTGCGGTGACTTATAGCTTCAATGGGTTTTAGCAAACCATTATCATTCATTCCTATAGGATCATTCCCTTTATAGCCGAAGTGCTTCATGATCTTGAAGGCCTCACTCTATGGCTCTTGTTCTAAGTCTGGAGGTGGAGTAGTCATCTCAGATGTTTCTTTCCCTTTATAGATCCAAGCTGTGATATCTCTTTCTTCATCCTCATCTTCTAAAGGTGTAGAGGCTCGTACAAAGGTGCCATCATAGACTTGTTATACATTGAATTTGCACCTCTGATCTCAAGCTCTCTTGGTCTTGATAATCCAATATAACATGGGAATCATCTCAAGGTTGTGGGAGCTTTTTCTAATCAAGATGAGACCTCCAGATTCTAGGCTGGTTCCTCTTGGATAATCACCTTGATTTTCTTTTAAACAAGAAAGTAAAATTTTGAGGGAAAGGGATAGAAGGAGTACATGGAAAGGGAAATGACTGAAAGCAAATCTATCCTACTAGGTGATGCACCGAAACTAGGGTTTGGATCTCAGTATAGAGGGATGAGATCAATGGAGGAATCAGGTCTAATAAGTCACCACTCACTAGATAGGTTTGCATAAGTATTTCATAGGAAGGCTTGAACAGAAGACTCAACCTATGACCTACAAACAAACATCCTCCTCTATAACTAGGTGTAGGAATGAGACAAGACTGCTAGGGGCTGTAGCATACCCACAAAACATCTAAATCAGATCAGACATAGTAACACACAAAATCATAGAAAGTGAGAGGGACCAAGAACCCCAATTTCTATTGACAACATTCATAAACTTCAATCCAATAAGAGATAACTCACATAAGAAGGCATGAGGATAGGAAAAATGTCACAGAATGCTTTGCAATATCTGAACAATCAATGAAAATTTAACAATTGCAGAAAGTTAAGGGGCAGAAAGAATGCCTTCAATAACCTTTGGGAAAGAAACTTTCTTTTTTACAATTGGCAAATTCTGAGCACTACAGGCTCCAAAAAATGTTATATACAAACTCAACTGCACGCAGGCAGGAGTCAAAAGTTAACCAGGGTACAAATTTTTCAATTTAATAACCAACCCTAGTAGTCAAATCTAATTATAAAAGATATCCCTGCAACATTTAAACTGATCAGATAAAAGACCCATCCTTGTACCATAAACAACTTGCAGACACAACAACCTAGATTCATCAACCTCTCTGCAAATTGGCCTTGCCATGAATGCACAAACATACCCTGCTGGGACAAAGAATCGACCCCTGACGATCGCCCACACCTCCTTCATCAACTCCACAACCTGCAACTAGAAAATGTCCTGGTGACATCAATTTTTTTGAGCTACCGTACCGCTACAACCATCTCATAGAAAAAAGCCTGCCAAAACTGGCCACACTGCTTGAAAATGTCACTGGTCACATGATCGCATGAGCTAAAAAAGCCTCATGCGATCATGCGACAAGCTTCACTGAATCTACCTCCGCTTGCCACATAAGACACCTGGACATGCAAGATATCACACTTGAGTCCAACCTTTACCATGTGGCCCAACAGGAGCTGACCACATCGGCCGGACCCACAGCAACACCGCCCAAAAGCATCAGGAGGATCTAACAATGGTCGCATGATCGCATGGGATCGGGAGATCCCATGTGAACATGCAACCACTGTAGATCTTGAATCTACGGGGGGCCATGTTACCGGGCCTGTTGCAACCTTCGCCGACTGCCAGCCGGCCACTGAGAAGCGGACACATCACCTCCCATGGACCCACCAGTAGTTGTCAAAGACCCATTGACCATTAGAGGCTTGTCGCATGGTCACATGCGGTTAGGAAGCCGCATGCAATCATGTGACAAGCATGAAACTGCACCACCGAAACCATCTACTTGAACCCCATCGCAACCGCTAATGGCTTGTCGCATGGTCGCATGGGATCGAAAGATCCCATGCGATCATGAGACCAACCGGAAGATGCTACCCGATGACCACCACCTCATTTAAGAAATCTGGACCCACCTTCAAATGTTCGTCACCAGCCGGCCAATGAAACATGAACACATCACCAAACTGTAAGCTCTTATCGGCGTGGTTAACGGCTAGTCGCTTGTTCGCATAGCCTAAAAAGGGACTATGTGATCATGCAATAAACTGCTAGCATTGTTCAACAGGACCATCAATAGTTAGTCGCATGGTCGCATAAGGGGAAAAGGACTTATGCAATCATGCGACAACCCGCATAACAGCTTGTCAAAAACCAACTAGGCCCCACCTGTCGGAGTTGCACACTTAGGGTCAAAAACACAGAGGGTTTTCAAACCAGAGGTCGAAAACACAGAGAATCTTTGGACCGAAAGTCAAAAACATCCTGAGCCTTCAGAGAGAAGGTTGAAAACACACTGGGTTTTTGGGCCAAAAGGCAGAAAACACACTAGACTTTTGACACTTGGGCATTTCTTTGAAAAATAGGACCGTGGCCAAAAATGAATGATAGGGAATTTTTGGGTAACAAGACTATTTGAGGAGATTCATCGGAAGGTTTTTTATTCTCAGAAGGTCTCCCATAAGAACGTGGAGATGGAGGGAGAGTAGCCAGTGATAGCACAGGTTCAATTCGATATCCTCCCATGCCTATATCCTTAAGTTTCAGAGTTTGTTCCATTTCTTTGAGCTTAGCATCATAGAACTCAGTCGATTCTCTATTAGCTGGAACAAAGTTATTTTCAGATTGTGCAAGGGTATTGCAAGAATAGTTGGTATTAGCAGGCATAGTGACTTCCGCATCATGGAATGGAAACTTAATACATTGATGGTATGTAGATGGAACGACCTGTATCTCATGAATCCATGGTCTACCCAACAAGATATTGTAGGCAAGAGGAATGTTAAGAACTTGAAAGGTAACATCTCTCTCAATAGGTCCTACACAGATAGGTAGCACAACTAAACCTTGGGATTTGAATTCCTCTTCATCATAAGCTTTCATAGTAATCTTCTTGCGGGAATCTATACAATCGTCATCATAACCTAGTTGGGTAAGAAACTTAGCGGAATAGATATTGAGACCAGCATTATTGTCTATGAGGACTCGACGGACACGCTCGGGACCTATCATGACTTCTATATGCAAGGGAGCATTATGCGGATGGCTCAGAGAGTGATCATCTTCTTCAGAGAAGGACAAATAATGAGGTGAGGTCAAATGACCCACCATATATTGGAACCGGTCGATATCAAGATCTTTGGGGATGTTTGCCTTGGTGAGGGCTTTATCCAGAATCTTCCTATGAGCAGGCAAGATCTTCAACAACTCAAAAATGGTGATCTGAGTGTTGGTCTGTTGGAGCCAATCTAAGATGCTATAACTAGTCATGCTAGATGTAGGGACTAATTTTGTGTTCTTGTTGGCAGGGCCAACAGTAGTCTTATCCATAGTTTGTTTCAAAGCAGATACAAGAGGATCAGGACCTTTCAAAAAAATCCTTCCACGGGAGTAAAAACATTGGCACAATCCTAAGGTTGTTCAGATTCAGATGAACGAGACATGGAACTATGCAAAATGAAAGGAATCCTAGATTTGGGAGCATCATTGCTCCCCTTAATAGTAATCACATCGCAATACTCAACCTCAACAGGTTCGATCGTATCAATGACATTGTCATCGTTAGTGTATGTGTAATTAACCTTAGCATTGGTATTCTTAGTCTTCAAAGATTCACCCTTCTAGTGAGGAGGGAAGGGATCCTTAAATGCCTAGTGGTCTAAATTCTTGTTATGGCCGTCTACAAAAATGTCACCACTATCAATCAAATCTTGGACCTTATATTTTAGCTGAAGACAAGTAGAAGTCTTGTGACCCTTATTTTGGTGATAGTCACAATATGCGTTGTCATTCCACCAATGAGGTCATGGTTGTGGGTCATAGAGATGCTTTTCCAAAAGGGTAAGTATCTAATTCTGCACAAGAGTTTTATAGACCACATAAAGTGGTTCTCCCAAGGAAGTGAACTCATGCCTAGGTCGAGATGCCCAAGGTTTGTTCCTAGAGAACCTTGAGGGTTGCTGGTTTTTTGTCATAGGCTTTTTAGTAGCTTTAATCACCTGTATGCTAGAAGAGAGATTAAAAATAGACTTAGCAGGCTTCGGGGTCACATTGTCAACCACTCCATCATTCACAACATCTCTATTCTTGTTGACAAACTTCCCTTTATCTTTGTTTGAGGAAGAAGATCCTTGTTTGTTGTCCTTATTCAAATTCAATTCCCCTTTCTTGATCATAAAGGCCTCTATTCGCACCACTTGTTTAATCATGCTATCAAAGGTTAGGGGACCTTATAATTTTACTTGGTATCCAAATTTTGGGACAAGATTGTCCAAAAAGATATTGATTCTTTCAGACTCTGGTAGCTTGTGAGGACACCTTGTACATAATTGTCTCCACCTTTGGAGAAATGTTAGGAAAGATTCCCCTTGTCGTTGTTTCAAATTGCAAAGATCTCAGATCTTGACCAGATGTTGAATATTATGCGAGTAATGTTGGAGAAAAATATTAGCCATTTCATCAAAAGTCTTAATGCCAGTGGGCAATTGAGAAAACCACTCCATAGTTGGTCCACCCAAGCTACGAGGAAATAGGTGCATAAGGTATGTTTGGTCATGCATGAATTCCACGGATAAAGTACCAAACTCTCTTAAGTGATCTTGGGGATCAGTAGCACCCAAGTATTTGTCATATTTAGGTAGCTCTACACCTCTTGGAAAAGGTGGCATGTGAAGACTCCTATCAAAGGGGAAAGGACAAATGCTTTCCATTGTGAATTGTTGTGCGGGTTTGTCCTTATTCTTTGCAAGTTGGCTAATCTGATCTTGCATGTCTCAGACCATCTTTTGCAACTTAGCGATCTCAGTTTCTTCTTCCTTGGCCACAAGCATTTCAACTTGATAATCTGAGGGTAACTTGGCCCCTTGCTTGGCCAAATCAAGAAAGTATTTTTCCTTTTCCTCTAGAAAGAGGATCTCCATCATCTTGATAAGACCCTTCTTTTCTTTTGCAGTGTCTATGTCATTTTGAGTTATTGTGTCATCACCATCATTGCCAAGAATCTCATAAATGCTTGGGACTTGATCTTGACTCTGATCATATGGAGGAGGACGATAGTGATACACTAGTTGACCACCCCGAGCTTTGTTTTGAGCTTGGTGTTGATTCTGATCATTTTGGGATTGATTATAACATTGCTCATTTCAAGGTTGAGCATGACATTGGTCATTGGAAGATTGACCATGATGCTAGTTGTTTTGAGATTGATCATAAGTTTGGTTGTATTTGCCTGGTTGGAAGTTGAATGGATCTCCCATCTTGTCATAGGACTATGCAGCAAATGAAGACTCGATAAAATGATATGAACAATGCTGAAAGGGAGCAGCTAAGGTAACCTTTGGTGCGTGAAGAGGATCAAAAGGGTCGACAAGTTTGAATGAGTCGATATCGTCAATAGGGTCGATAGGTTCAATGATAGGACTAGTTCGAGGAAGTGGTCTTCCAAAGTTATGAAACAATGAGTTGTTTTGGAAGAATGAGTTATCCTGTTCTTGAAATGAGAAACCAGGTTGCACTTGAAACAATAGATCAAAACACTCTTGGAACACTAGAGGTGATGATTGAGATGGGCTATCTTTCAAAGTACTCAACGAAGAACTTGAGGATCCCTCACAATGTTCAGATTGCATGATAGGTTTGGGACAACTTGTTTCCTGGTTACGAGGTTTACCTCTACCTTGACCAGTATTACAAATGGGATAAGTGTTGCCACTTCTAGTCATGACAGTCATAGATAAAGATGCGATGAGAGAAGACTCATGATAATGCTATAACTTTATCTCTAAGATAGCGAAAAGGAGATAAATGGATAGAACAGCCAAGATGTGAGATGCTCTCGGCACGAATCATCAAGAGTATGGCTAGAACAACTGAGATAAGACTATCACGGCATGAGGTACAAAAGCAAAAAGAGATTAGATAAACAAAGGAGAGACAAAATGAGTCAAAGCAATAATCAATCGGTTCTCAACTCGAGACACCCAGTTTCTGATAGTGAATGATAGAAAAATAGACAAACAGACCCCAGACAAAAATCAGATCAGGTAAAAAATTTGACCAGTCAACGGGAAATAAGTCTCTATTTTGAAAACTAGGGTACAGGTTCATGTGAGAAAGTACTGGGCTATGCAAGAGAATGCAAAAATTTGTGTGAGAGAATGAAATCTTGCGCGAGGAAATACTCTGAAAAGTGAAATTTCGCACGAGAAAGAACCAAAGTTTGATAGTTCAACATAGTTTTCGAGGTAAAAAGTCAAGTTCTGAGACACATCCTGAACTATTCTCTGACAAAATTTCCATTTTCCAAATAGTTTGAAGGATAGTTTAATCAACAATCTCAGTCTGAGGGTTTCAAGCATTTATTTACAAGCATGAAGGTTTAGAACAAGCAATGGTGACACAAGAAGTAGTCGCAAATAGACCTACCAAGGACAAAGCAACTTGGCAGTATCATGGGAGTCTTTGTTTAATCATGATGGACAAGTTTAAGACTCGATAACAAACACATAGTTATCCCTACAAAACAAATGATGAGAAGACAAAATTCATGCCTCACTGCTTATGCGCATGCGTTCACCTCACACAGCCATGTCACCCCCTAGAGGGCGCCCGTGTTTTTGGTGTTTCCAAGGACTCAATAGTATATGTTCAAAGGTTACCCTTGAAGTAGGGGCCAGTGTCATATACCACCTTCAAGCATCCAGGTGCATGCCTATGGTGAGAATCTACAGGAGAGATTCTTCCCCCCCCCCTGCGCAAAGATTATGTCTCCTTTCAGAGGTGATCCGGGTAGGAAACTAAGGAAAGTTTTTAGTGGAATTTCATTCACACTAACCTATGGTGCCCCCGATATAGGGTTGAGGCCTCACAGCCACACCAACACCTGAAAGTCATACACCCCCACAAACAGGGCTAGGAGCGCCGCCACTTAGTACAACAGATGAAGCCTTCTCAAGATGATAGTCAAAATCAAGAGAAGGAAGTTAACATGGTTTTGGAGTCTTTAGACTCAACAAAACATTCTTTATTATAGTGAGGTGGAATCACCGGTGATAGGTGCGTACTCACTTGGGTCGTTCCCGGAGGTTCAACTTTCGGCAGGCCCTCTAAAGGTGACACAACTTGGCTTGGATTCGAGGGTCAAATTTTATGATTCTCTCAAAGAGAGAAGAGCATACTTATCTACCTCTTCACCTTACCCAAACACATCAAGCATATTCATCACCGAGCTAGCTTCACTCTAAATCCACAAGCTTTTGGGTTTTTGGTTCTCTCAAAGAGAGAAGAGCATAATCCCCTGGCAAGTAGATGTGCTAAAGATTCACTACCTTGCTTTGCTTCCCTAGGTATCCATCATTCTAGCAACATCTAGATCTTAGTTTCATTCATGGGCATCACTTCCATGTAATGAAGAGCCTATTCCCCTACTTTTCTATCAGGACCCTTAATAAATTTTAACAAAGTCCTAATTTCTTTGATGAGCGACCTGCAAACCACTGTTACGCTGTAGAAAAAATTAGAAATATGAAAACAATAGCAGAAAGTAAATGTCAGGGAAAAACAATAGTAAATTATAGAATCTAGAAATTTAAATGACTGATAGTAAAACTTCATTCGAGAAAGTATAGCATTGTGCATGAGAAAGTACAGGCACTTACGTGATAGAATGTTTCCTCATGTGATAGAATGCTACTGGGAGAAAAACTTCACGTGGCATGCTTTGAAACTTTGCACAAAATTCCGTACACACTGAAGGACAGATGCACGACAAAGTTCAAATTTCTTGTCAGAAAAATTTTGAGAGTGAGGTCAGAAATGATTTTTTCTGCCCCACGGTGAGCACCAGAACGTTTATAGCTGAACGTGGACCTCTAATCCAGCCATAGACACAACATAGTCATTGCTCGATCATTGAAATTATGAAGGTGAGTATGGATTACTCAATTTGCAATATCTATCGATTCGACCTATTGCCTTCTAATTAGTCAGGGTGTTTGAATTATTCTCAAAACGAGAGCCAACAACCAAAAGACCAAACTAATACGAAGGATTTTTGAAAGCTTGCAAGATAAAAAAATTGCAATTAATCTAAGATGAATGTTGCAATTAATCTAAGAATGAAGATGTAATTAATCTAAGAAACAAGTGAAGATTTTAATCTAAGAACTTGAAAGAGATATGAGAATTAATCTAATAGAAAATAAGCAAATTACACTAGTATGAGAATGCAATTACACTAAATGAGAATTAAACTAAAGTGCAATGAAAGCTTGAAAGTATGAAAAATTGAGACTAAATTTAGCTATAGTTTAGATACTCTCACAATTGCCTCCTTTCGAATGAGGAAGAAGGTTCATAATATAGAAAATCTGGGGGAGAGGATGAAGAGTTTCTTGAAATGAAATGGTTGATTCTTCATTTCCCAATTGAGACAAATATTGAAGAATTACTTAATTAAAAGAATGAATTATTGCCATATATGGGTGACCCTTCGAATAATTTGAATTATTAAATACAAATAAGATAATCCATTCAAATAACCAAATAATATTAATTCCTTTTATTTATATTAGCTAAATGGGGTGGGTTTAATTTAATTTAAAGCACTTAGGACTTTAGAATTAAATCAATTTATCATAGGGATTATTTAGTTAATAAATTTGAATACTTAAAAATTAATTATAGTGTAAGATTAATGCAATTTAGGGTTTTTGCAAATGACACCAAATCAAATAAAGTCAAGTAGGAGAGAGAAAAATGCCTAGTAAAATAGGACTTTAATGATGTAAAATCGAAGAAAATGTACCAAAATTGATTGAAATTATAAGGTGCCATTTTTGGGGTATTACAAGACCTTCATGTGATTCCTTTGGGATTGTATGACATTTTCCTTGTAATGGATTGGTTAAGTTCTCATAGAGCCAACATTGATTGTAGACAAAAATTAATCTGATGTAAGGACAATGCTGGTAAGAATTGTAAGATAGTGGGAATTCAGTGCCCTATGTCTCTTCATATGATTTCTACTATGCAACTCAAGTAAAATATGTGAAAGGGATGTCAAGTATTTTCTATCACTATGAAGGAGTTGGATGAAGTGGAAACAGAGGAAAAGACTCTTGATCATCCTATACTTCAAGAATTCATTAATGTCTTTCCTAGTGATATTTTGGGTATTCCACCTAAGCGTGACATAGATTTTTGCATTGATCTTGTTCCAAAAGCACAACCTATATCTAGAGGTCCTTATCGGATGACCACTCAGGAGTTGAGTGACCTTAAGTTGTAGTTAGAGGAATTTTTTTTGAAGGGAAGCATTTGTCCAAGTGTTTATCCATGGGGAGCACATGTACTCTTTGTTAAGTAGAAAGATGGATCTTTATGATTGTGCATTGACTATAGACACTTGAACAAGGTAACGATCAAGAACAAGTACCATTTTCCAAGGATCAATGATCTCTTTAATGAGATAAAAGGAGATAAGGTATTCTCTAAGATTGATCTCAAGACAAGATACCATCAGTTACACATTTAGGATGTAGATATTTACAAGACATCATTTTGCACTCGCTATGGACATTATGAGTTCACAGTGATGAAATACAACTGATTTAGAACCTGAATGAAGAATCTGTGATTAAAGATCACTGAAGAGTTTCTAATTATATATGTAAGATGATTAAATCAGTATTATGTTGTCATTGATTTCAACTAGCTTGACAGTACTTATCTTGTAAGTTATTGTACTGATACATCTGAAGAAAGGTGAAAGAGAAGAAGAACAAAAATATCTACATGAGGAAGATGTATATGTTAGATGATGATAAAGAATACACTAAGTAACTTGTTGATGACCCTATGACTTGATGATATTGACTTTATTATGTTGCATTCATCTATGATGAAGAATAGAGCTGAAAGACACAAAGCAGTGTTGTCAGTAAATGAATCATTCCAGTATACACCGACAGAGTATAGTGTATACTGAGCACAATGTTAATTGAGCTTGTGTTCATCGATGCATTTCTTTGTTAACTAAGCATAAATAAAAGGAATTAAATGATTAGCTTACCCGATAAATTGATGAGCTGGAAAGTGTATGAAATCA
This sequence comes from Chamaecyparis obtusa, assembly GCA_027943335.1. Taxonomy (NCBI): domain Eukaryota; kingdom Viridiplantae; phylum Streptophyta; class Pinopsida; order Cupressales; family Cupressaceae; genus Chamaecyparis; species Chamaecyparis obtusa. Next base: position 995,921 of record BSBK01003272.1, read on the forward strand.
AGGTAACAGATAAAGTTTTTTATGAAGATCGACGGCTAACATAATTCAAGAAAGATCTAATAGAGCAGATTGAAACATGTTACTAACACATCAGTCGAAGAAGGTTAAAGTGGCAAAATCAATGAATGAGATTAAGTGGAAAAATTTGATGGACAAAAAGAAAATGGTTTACTCGTCTATATAAGAGATATTGGTTTCATTGTTGAAACTAAGCTGGAGGAAGAAGATACTGCAAAATTATCACATGAATAAGTTTTCATGCATTTTGATCATACTGGTTAGTGAGAACTGAACTATAGAACAATTACCAAGCTACAAAGAGTAATTACCGATGGATAGTAAGTTGATATAGTATTGAATTTGAAGTGATATATTGATTAGAAAGATTTGTATGAGTTGAATATTGATCTGTAAATTGCAATTGAAGTTGTATCAAGGAAGATCATCTACTGTTACATATTTAACCATTGTACATAGTCAAATCTCTTAACCGAGTGGACTAAGAAAGTTTTTTTATGTTTCATTCATAGAGTGAACATTGTTATCTTGTCAACCCCAGAGTGACTGCTAGTTGGACGATAACTTCTGGTCTAAAATCCTCTAACAAGGTCACACCTAACAATGTGTTTGTAAACCTTTAACAAGGTTGGGTCTTCACCGACCTCACTTCAGAAGAGTGAACATTTTTGGGTTGTCAGTCCCACGTGGTTTTTTCCTTCACAGGGTTTCCACGTTAAATCTCTTGTGTTATGTGTTGATTGTGATATTTGTTTGTTATCATACTTTGCATATTACATGTTAGATTTGATCAATAACTACTATAAGTTTTAGATTGATAAGCGGTAAAAGCACAGAAAGTGAAAGTATTTTATGTTTACCAAGTAGCAAAAGTTGAAGAATTTGTTTTGGATTATCCATTTTTTTTTGGGACACTGGATTACTGATTCACCCCCCTCTTAGTTATTCTAACATGGTAGTTCCTTTTGGTTTGACAAATGCTCCATCTATTTTCATATGCTTAATGAATGGAGTATTTTGTTCTGACCTTGACTGATTTTTTCCCATCTTCTTGGATGACATATTGATATATTCTAAAAATATGGAACAACATGAGGAATATCTACGAATGGTTTTCTAGTGTTTTTGTGATAATCAGTTGTATGCCAATGCAATGAAGTTTGACTTCTTTCAGTCTAAAGTTATTATTTGGGTCATGTAATCTCAGGTGAGGGTATCTTAGTGGATTCTTTCAAGATTGAGGCTATAGTAGATTGGCCAACCCCCACCAATGTATCTAAAGTCTGCAGTTTCATGGGTTTGGCAAGATGTTATCATAGATTTTTCAAAGACTTCTCCAGGGTTGCATACCAAGTTACTTTTCTCCAAAGGAAGGGGAAGAAGTATGTCTAGACAGAGAAGTGTGGAGAGGCTTTCTAAAACCTCAAGAAATGTTTGACCATCACACCTATCTTAGCAATACTAGACCCTATAGGTAATTGTTTTGAGTGTTGATGCTTGTTTGGAAGGTCTAGGAGCGGTCCTTATATAGGAAGGACGCATGATTGCTTATGAATATCACAAACTCAAGGAGAATGAATTGAATTATCCTAGACATGATATTGAGTTGGTAGTAGTGGTTCATACATTAGTCTCATGGAGACATTTTCTATTGTGAAACCGATTTGAGCTTCATAGTGATCATCACAGCTTGCAGTATATCTTTACCCAGCCTAATCTGAATGTCAGACAGAGGCAATGGATGGAGTTTCTTTGTGAATATGACTTTGAGGTCAAGTACATCCAAGGTAAGGAAAATGTCATAGCTAGTGCATTGAGTTGTAGGAGACATAAGATATCAACTTTGACACTTGGTGTAGATTTGCGGAGTCATATACTCCAGGCACTTCCTTGAGATACTTGGTACAAAGAAGTGAGAGTTGAGATTGAGTTATAGAGACCTTTCGAGGGAACATTTTCAAGGTATGTTTTGGAGTCATATAATATTTTGTGTTACATGATCCAGATATATGTACCCCCATCAGATGATCTTCGTAGCTTGACCTTATCTGAGTCTCATCATGCACCTTACTCAACACATCTAGGTGTCAAGAATATGCATGTAGACCTTCGATAGTTATACAATTGGTCTGGTATGAAACATGACATTTTTTATTTTGTGGCCAAATGTTTAGAGTGTTAGAGGGTTAAGACAGACCACCATCATCCAGCAGGAATTCTACAACGCAATCTTGTTCCATCATGGAAGTGATATATCATCTCGATGGATTTCATCGTCGGTTTGCCTATGACACCCTACAAACATGATACCATTATGGTTACCATTGACCGTTTGACCAAGGTGGAACACTTCTCTCCTATGAGAGAATCCTATACAATAGCTATAGTGGCCAGAGTCTTTATGCAGGATATTGTGAGGTTACATGGTATCCCCGGTATGATTATATTAGATAGGGATCCAGTATTCACTTTTGAATTTTGAACTTCTTTGCAGCATGATATTGGAGCACAGGTGAGTTTTAGTTTAGCATATCACCCTAATACCGATGGTCAGACAGAGTGGGTTAATCAATTTTTTGAGGATATGATAAGGATGTATGTCATGGATAGACAGACTCACTAGGAGGACTATTTATATTTGGTCAATTTTGCCTACAATAATAGGTATCATAGTTCAATTGGCATGTTGCATTTTTAGGTTTTGTATGGTCATCCTTGTCGTACACCTTTGAGTTGGGATAGGCTAGAGGATTGTATTTTGTTAGGTCCTTGTAATACCCCAAAAATGGGCTATAAGTTCATTAATCTCCTATATCTACAAATCAAATGAAATCAACATCAAAGTCCTCACCTAAGGCACATCTGAACATCATTGAATCATAATTGATTATCTTAAATTCTGCATCGGAGAATATTCCTAGCAATATTCTTAATTATCTTAATTATCTTTAATTTAATGATTATTTGGCGATAAATCACATTTATCCTAAGTTTGATTAATTGAATATTTTCATATTTAATTAATTACATTTAATATCTTGCCACTTAATTGTGTAATTAAATTTAATTCTATCTATTATTAATTATATTATTTAATTTTGACAATAAATCCAATATCCTATGAATAATTGATTAAATTCTTATTTAATTAATTAAAGCAAGTTGTCATTATTTAATAATATAGTTTTTAATAAAAGTTTGATAAAATAGTTAATTAACCCATAAATTAATTATTTTATTTTCAAAAAGCAGTTAAGTTGAGAATAAATCACTTTATTTATTTATTAAATCATAATTATCCATGTGCACATTCAAGGACCAGTTAAACTCAAATTGGAAAATCAATGCAAGTTGTTAGCTTTTTGAAACTCAACATCTTTTTGAATTTTAAAATTGATCTAAACTTCTAATTTGAGTTGAACTCTGCTTTTGCATGATTTTTGTGACTTAATTATCTTTATTTAAAAATAACTCAAAAATCAACCTAAGTTATTTGAGTGATTTATGACTTTTTCTCATGCACCTCCAAAGCCTTGGATTTCTATAAAACCAAGGCTTTAGCTCATCTCAAATCATCTCATAATTTTGCAAGCTTACTTTGCTAAAGTCATCTACGAATTGCACAACTATTTTGAAGAATTGGAATTTGGAGAATCAAAGCTTATTGCGAATCAAGGCTATTGTGAGATCAATTTTTATTTTTTTTACATTCATTTAGATTCTTTTTCATATCATTGTTAGATCATTTTAGCATATCAATTTCCATATTAGCATAGATTCATATCAGTTTTTATCATTCTTATTGCATAGAAAATTCAAAAATATAGATTAATTGCATTCAATTCATATCTAGATCAATTGCATTCAAATCCTTTGTTTAGGTGTCGTCTAGGTCACTGATCTCGATTGCAATCTGAGAACATCAATCTCGCACCTACTAGAAGGCAGTAAATTGCTTGGTTAAATTAGATTTCATTTTGCATGATTTTGATTTTTGCTAACCTCTAATATTTTACTAAAGTGTTGTGTCTACAGATCAGGTACAAAATTCACACACACATTTATGGCACCCACCGTGGGGCAACCCACCTTTGCATGCTGGTTTTGATTTTTATTTTGGGAGCTAAAACCCTAAAGTTTCAAAAATTTAATTTTATCTCCCAAACGGCTAAGATTTTTGGTTTGAAATTGTTTTTGTAGGTTGGTGACATATCAAGGAAGCTACAGTAAAAAAATTAGAATTTTCTGAGATGTTTTGAATTTTTAATAATTTTTTCTTGAAATTCTAGAAAAAATTAATATCTGACACAAATCAGCATATTTTTCAGAAATTTTTATATTTTTAGAAAGCTCTTTAAATTATATAGGGGGTCCATTCTTTGTGTTTTAAATTTAGACATGATATCATAGCTCAAATAGTCAATTTACAAAAACTAGTCTGTTTTGATAAAACAGGTCTCTAGGGCACAAATGAAGTGATTTTTCTAAAAATTTTACATTTTTGGAAAGCTCTTTATTTTTTAGCAAGGGTATCTATTCTGAATTTCTATTTTTGTGATCAAAATCATATCAAAAAAATTAGATCTTGTTGACTAGGTCAAATGCAGTGCAAAAAAATTAAAATTTTGTGATGGGTATGCACTTATTTTTCATATGATTCAATGCATGATATGAGTTGTCATTTGGATTAATTTCTAGTTATTATTGCTCCTAACAATTGATTTTTAGATCTAACCCTAGATTTTTCATAAGTTGAATATACCTTGCATATCTTGTTTGCTTGTTGGCTTGTTGGAGAGTTCGTAGCTTGCTTGCATAGTAAAGCTCAACAAAATTGCTAAAAATTAGGTAAAATCTACTAAGCGTGTTGCAAGGATCCCAGGTATTCTCCTTCATCTAATGGCATTTTGATTTGGGACTTAAAATAAATCTCTCGTGTGTCTAGCTTGGGTGATTCTTTTCATGCTTTTGTTTTACACACTTGCATAATTGATACTAGGTTGTGACCCCTTAAGGATTCATTAAGTAGTCTTAGATACTTGTGATTGATCTTGATTGCTATCTTGGGTTATTAGACTCACTAATCTAATAGCCCCTCATTTCCACCCCGTGGTTGCAATCTCAGCGCCATAAAGGGGAGGGGTCAATAGGACAGAAGCGTTAAGTGTTCCACTTGGCAACCCTTTTGTGCTTTTAGGAACTCACTTGTTTTCTAAGTTGGGGACTCATTTTCAGCTTGTGTGAGGTGTTAAGTGTTCCACCTTATGGACTCATCTCATATTCACTTTAAGCGTTAAGTGTTCCTCTTTCTGCTTTTTGGGTACTTTTGGTAGATTTGCTTTCAGAAATATATCTGTGCTCACATAGTAATTAGGCCCTATGAACACTATTCATGATTCTTGAGAGATTGGGTTCCTAGCAAAATCTTTCTTGATGATAGAATCCTTGTAGGTAGGGAGGATACTTAGTGCATTTCACATTCAACTTGGTTAGTGTGTCTTCTCTTATTGATCGATACATTCTCTCCCAGGAGAGGTTGATAGATCACGTGGGGTTGACATCACGAGCTTTGGTGAATCAAAATTGGTTATTGCACCTTCTCTTATTGATTGATACATTCTCTCCCCGGAGAGGTTGATAGATCACGTGGAGTTGGCATCATAGACCTTGGTGAAGCAAAACTTTGTCTTAGTGTGTCAGATTAATTTGCTTGCTTTGTTTGGGTTAAAAGTGAAAAGGTGTTAAAAACCTTGGATCTGGAGCCAAGTCCCCTTGTGGTATACTATTGTGAGTCATCTTTAGAGAGGGTTAACCATAGCGGACAATCCCTTCACAGGGAAAACTATGTTGATGGAACCTCAAGCGGTCATAGCCATTTTCACCGTGGTAGTGACAGTCACTATATAAATGTCCTTGTGGAAGAAATCTCCATAGGTATGGTTCATTGTTGGGTTGTCAGATCTCCCTAGCAGCTCCTAAAGATTAAGTTCTCAGACTATGTCAAAACCTTGGTGCACCAGGATTGGAGTTCACCCCTTTGGATCATAAAAGTTGTAGAGTCAAACCATTACTAAAAACCCTAGCGAGGCCAAATTTTCATTTTATAGGGTATATGTGCGTTATTGCAAAAAAAATTTGGAACATACACAATTAGCACTTCTGAGGATTAGAACAAATAAGTCACTTGATTGTTCATGCGCAAGGTTGCTTTTTCCCTTGTTCATTATTTTCAGACATGCTTGAAGTCACTTGCTTGCTATTTTGCGTGCTTGTTTATATATCTGGTTATTGAAAATGGACAAATTTGTTACAATCTTCAAATCTGGACATTGAAATTTGCAAACAATCTGAATCTGAAAACTCAAAATTTGCAAAATCTAAAGTCAAATCCTTTTCTGGAGTCAAAAGTCATCTCAGGAAGTCAGAAAGTCATACGAGTTTCTATCAAGTGTCATTTCAGTACTGCCCATTTGTCGTATGATAGAGAACCCAGTGTCATATGAGTCTTTTTGCCAGTCAAATTCAAAAGTCAAATCCTACTTGCAACTATCGTACGAGTTTGCAGAGTGTCATTTGGGAAAATTTAGAAAAAGTGTCAGAATTGCCAGATACTTCAACTTTTACAACCTATTTCCAGAATCTGTCATACAAATCACTGTGTCAAGAACAGAGCAGTAGCTATTGTGAATTTAGTACACATGTCTCAAAGAATCAGTACACATGAGGAATAAATTCTAATCATTGCTATGATGAAGCAGCTGCAAGCTATGCAAGTCGAACTTAACAATCTTAAGAAAGAAAAGGAACCTAAAGAGTTCTCCATGGAATCTCTATACTCTTTTCCATTGGATAAAGACTTTTACATGTCACCATGCCCCTGGAAAGAATTTGAGCAATGTGATAACCCTTATGATACCTCTTCCACGGAGAGTGACACATCCAGCTTTGGAGACTATGATGACTATGATGACAAACAATGTAATGATACCTATGACACCTCTGTTCCTAAGAGTCTTCCTTGTCGTGTGTTCCTACTTACTACAAATGGGCCATCACATTGGATAGATAGTGATGGTGATCCATATGATTTTGATTTTGAAAGAGACTTTGATGGCTTTTGTGGACAATACCTTGATTATGATCCATCTACTACTGCTGAGGACTATAAAATGCATCGTGCTAGCTTGAAACGTCAATACTATAAGGATCTCTCCTCTACGAACTCTCAGGCTGAAAATAAAGATTACACTCTCAAGCAAGATCATGTTAATGTTGGACCTTTTTCTTGTGATGGTTCCCTTCCATCCCCTACTTCCTCCAATACTCGTACATTTCCTAAAGCTTCTGAGTCTTTCAAATCTTTCACAGAACCTTCATCCAATGAAAATCTTGATACTTTTCATGCGGTTCCCTATAGTTATCCTCCAGGGCTCCCTCTTAAAGAAACTCAAGCTAACCTTCACTTGGCTGCAAATACTTTCAATGATGCTAAACCTAAAGAGCTTAAGCCTTCATATGCTACAATGCCTACTTTAGCTGGTCCTTCACCATCACTTCCAAAGTCATCCATACAATCCCAACATGCTTCCTTGTCCTTAGAAGTGGCTCCATGTCAAGATGACTCTAAAAATAATAAAGAAAAGAACATAAAGAAAGATCAAGATCAAGAACCCTCCATGTCATCCAATCCTTTTCATGATGTCTCTTATCAGCTTCAGGGTCCTTTTGATCCTGCACACCCTTTTTCATGCATTCCACCATGTCTTAAGTCTTCTCCTAAGCAAGATCAGGCTACTACTTACACTGTTGAGCTTATTGACAATCAAAATGACCTTACTACACTTTCGCTTTCCAAAGATGATACTTCTATTAAGGTTGGTAAAAATGGTGTCGTTACTTCCAATGTTAAACCTATTGAAAATTAAGAGAAAAATTGTATGCTTGTGCTATCCAAAGATCCTTGTTAAGATCAAAGTCTTCCATCTTCTTATTCTACCACTCCATGTTCATTTCCACTTTCTCCTCGTCCTAAGTCTTTGCAAGCTTTGAACAATCCTATCAAAGAAGGTGCTCCTATTCAAGATGTCCATGATTCTATTGAAAATTCTAACGCTCACTCTAAAGATGTTGATATCCTTGGTTGTCATATAGATGTTGATGAACTTGTTAATTATCCTTTTACATCTTCCACTTCCATCCTTGGACCTCTTCCACCACTACTAAGGGCTTCACATTTGTCTTCCATCTTGGGTCCTTATGTCCCTTCACTTTCTCCTCCTAACTCTCCTAATTTTCCATCCATCTTGGGTCCCTACGTACCTCCATCTCCAATCTTTCCTCAAGATCAACATCGATGCACACCCTTGAATCTTTTTCATCCACCCACCCATCTAAACCAGTCATATCCTCCTCCTTCTTCCACAAGTCCCAAGTCTTTTGGAAGTAACTTGAATGTTCAATACAAGAAAAAGAAGCAATACAAGAATCCATCAAAAAAGGATCACCATGTCTCCTCTAAACGACATGGATGCATAAAGTCAAAAGAGATATCTAAGAAGAAAACTACAAAATAAGTATGGGTTCCAAAATCTATCATTAAAGATATTCTCTCCAAATTACCAAAAGAAAATAAAAATCCTACGGCTATATGGATTCCAAAGTCTCTCTTGAAAGAGTCTGGTGTTGAGCAAAAAGTGAAATTGACATTCAAGCTTCCAAAGACTTTCACTTCATCTTCTTCCAAAATTATTCCTCCATTCCATGAACCTAAACCACAACCTCTGCTATCCATTCAACATATTCCTTCACGTATTCCTTCATTCATGATTCCTCCATCCTCTCACCACCCTTCAAGGTATGTGTTCATGTTGAGCTTGCCTTCCTTTCCATCCACCCTTTCACAATCTTTCCATGCATTATCCTTCTACCTTCTATCCTTTTTCCTCATTTGCCTATTCCTCCTATCTTCCAACCTCACTCGCTTTACATAAAACCTTATCCTCCATTTTTCTCTTCCATATTCCTTTCCCTATCAGCATCTTTGAGCATATCATTTGAATCCTTGGTATATCACGGTTTATCCTTTCAAGGAGCACTATCTAAAAAGCTTGCCTTCTTCTAAAAAAAAAAAATTTAATAAAAAAATTGAAAATGTGCCTTGGTGAAAACTTGGGAAGTCTTGGTAGCAAAAGTAAAGAGAAATAAATTCGTCCTATGGTGAAAACCACTCCCTTGTGGCACCTTGGATAAGTGCCATGATGAAAATCTGGCAATCAAACATCATGCGTAGTTCTTCTACATATTTCATCCATTCCATTTTCTCTCTTTGATCTTGACAATGTTGATCTATACATGAACATTTGACTATCTTGTGAGTTATTTTATAGTGATCTTGCTTTCATTCCCTTCCTTTTTAGCCTTCATATCTATCTTCCTCCATTCATTATAGCCTTTCGCTATCATTTTCCTCTTTGGTCTTGATCTAATAAAAAAAGAAAAGAGAAAGAGTGAAACACGATGCTATGAAGCCTCTTGACATGTCTCCTCCTTTGGACTGCATCCTATCCTTCTTTGGCATTACACTATAGTGACTTATCCTATGTTGGCCTTTTATTGCTTGTCCAAATGTGCTTTAAATGACAATTTTTCCCTAGCTTGAGTATTCTTGAGGAGTTTGCCCTTGAGAATTTCTTCCCTTCATTAGCTTTCATTCTCTTGTCTTCCATCTCTTCCACCAGCTTGCCAATCCCTCTTGTTCTCCACCTTGCTAGACATTGGGACTGCATGATATAATCTTTCTTGGGAGTTTGCAATGGAAAAATATGCTATCAAGTATACCAAGTATCAGCACTAGTATCAGAACAATTATCAGAATCATTATCAGAACCAATATCAAAATAATTATCATAATCAGTATCAGAATTAGTATCAGAACCAGTATCAGAACAATTATCAAAATCAGTATCAGAATCAGTATCAGAACAAGTATCAGAATGAGTGTCAGAACAAGTATCAGGACACCTATTGGGGCTACACCTTTCACTTTAGTTTATGGGTCTGAAGCGGTACTACCTATTGAGGTTGAAATCCCATCACTCAGAATCAGAATGCATGGTCTAGTAACTGATGATGACTACAGAGTGTCTAGGTTGCAATAACTTGAACTACTAGATGAGTGCAGACAAGCAGCGTATGATCATCTTAGAGTATATCAGAAGAGAATTTCTAGAGGCTACAACAAGAAAGTCAGACACAGAGAATTTCAGGTTGGCGATCTAGTCTTGAGAGAAAATCTGAAAAATCAATCCCATCGAGAATGCAAGGGGAAGTTCAAACCTAATTGGCTGGGTTCCTTTTTCATCACTGCTACTTTTGGCTCTGGTGCCTATCAACTCTCAACGACTGAAGGAGAATAGCTGTGAGAACCAATCAACGTTCTCCATCTGAAGAAATTCTACGCCTAAGGCATTCAGTCTATGGTAAATGTCCTGAAAAAAATCTTTAAAATTGGAAAATGTCTTGAAAAAAATGAACATCTTGGTGAAAACCTAGCAATAGGCACCTTGATGATTCACAAAAAAATTGAAAATATATCAAAAATTTAAAAAAAATCAAAAAATATCAAAAGTACAAAAAAATTGAAATTTTTTTTTTTTTTTTTTTAAAAAAGTGCCTTGGTTAAAACCTGGAAACAGGGGCCTTGGTAGCAAAAATAGAATCTCTGCCAAGATGGTGAAAACCCAGCAAACGGGTGCCACTTGTTTCAAAATGCTCCATCTATTAGTGCAATCTTGGTCTTTCCTAGCTTTCAGTCTTGCTTTAGTTTGTACATATCTCCCGGTTTGTTTTTGCATTTCCAATTTTCAATAAGTCAGTTTGTACACCAATCTGCTCAAGCGTCTGTATCCTATCAATGTTCAAACTTGGGGGCAATCAATGTCATATCCTATGGTCTCCAGTGTATCTTAGATGTATCATATCCAGTCAAGAGTCCTTTGAAGCTTCATTTGAGTCAGTCAAGTCTGTCTCGTCTCCAGAAAAGATTTTGCATCTACAACAATGCAATCAACATCAAACTGAAAACTGAAAATAGTCTATGCTTTTTTACATGCTTTTATCTCCTTGTATGCTACTTGATTCACATTGAGATTTTTGCATATTGTGTCCCTTCGACCCCTTTGATGATGTCCTTTACAAGATTTAGAGAGTGATGACTGGGGGTATAATCTTTTCTTTGTCTTCTTCTTATATGTGAAAATCTAACAACTTTGGAAATTCTGGATTGAAATGGTGTCCGACTGTAAGAGCCTCTATCTCAAATTGGATGGCCATGCGTACCTCGACCATTGATACTCAGATGATTCAAATAAGTATTGATCTAACTATTGTCTTTTTGAGTGAGTTCTTTCTCCTACTGTGAAACACGATCTTACCTAAGGATGTGAATGATAAAGGGTCACTACGGGTAATTCACACTGGATTTAGAATGATCTCTTGGTTGTTTGATGTGTTTGAATGCAAGGCGTATTCAAGTCATCATGACATTTATGTTTTGATGCTTATACAAATTGTTATATCAAAATGGACATGATATTCAGGTCATCCTAGTGTTTGTGCCTTGGTGCTTATATCTAATCTGACATTTCGAAAACAAAACCAATATTCATATGTCCATGGTTGTTTTGGACTAGTAGGTGTTGTATTGGTTCTTGAGCGTTACAAATTGATATTCATATGTCCATGGTTTCATAGCTAGTGGGCATTGTATTGATTTATCAAGTTACCTAAAAGTTCAGTGATGATAACAAATCGACACATGATCAGTGACTAGGTCCTAGGTCTTAGGTTGCATTTCATTTTGCATATCTCTTTGCATTTTGCATGTTGCATGATCTCACAAATGGTTGGACGCACTTCAATGCTTAAATAATTCTTCAATCACATCTTCAAATCTAACAAGAGCCGAATCTCACACAAAAGTTCCTCCAATGAAGCAGCAAGTAGAATCCTTTTTCGGGATCAAAATTAAAATATGTGATCATTCATATTATTAACTACTTGCATAATCAACCTTCAATCATTACAAAAATCCAGTATTCAACTTAACTGATTATCTTCCATCAAACTATCAAAATTTCAACTTGGTCAACCATGGTCAACTTATGGTTGACCTAGTCAAACTCGATCTTTTGGGACCTTCCAACAATGTAGAATGCATTCTTGAACGTGTATAACCACTTCTCAAATCAATTTACATGCTTTTAAACCATTTAACGCTGACTTCTCTTGTCAGATTTCAATTTTAATCCCGAAGGGGGCATGGTATTGCACATCATTCAAAGTTTGTAATCAAATTTGAAATCATATCTTCCTCAGTAATCAAGACAACAACCATGTCTAGTTATTGATTCATCAAAAGTCCTCATCGCTTGGGGCAAATCTATCATCACTTGGGGCATATCAGATTCATCAAGATCCATATCAATCTGGTATTCTCCTAATCTTGTAAACTGTATCAGTTTTTGCAACCATCGGATCATAGTGTTCTTTCCTTGGTTCTTCGGCAACTGAAAGATTCGGATGTGATACCTGCTAGTTCTGCTAAGACAATCGAGTCTAGAACGGGTCACTCACTTCTTAGCAATCTTAAAGTTTGGAATCAGGCGTTTTGACACTTTTTCGCAATCATTGGTTCATCGCTACTATAGTGAACATTATCTTTGGTCATTCAGGACCTATTATCTCCATATCAAATCAATATCAATCAGCTTCTATCTCATATCAATTATCAATTTCGAATCAGTTTCATATCTTTATCAAACACATACTATCTTTGAACCACTGCGCTTCGCACAGTAATTCAAAGAGGGGCAAAATGTAATACCCCAAAAATGGGTTATAAGTTCATTAATCTCCTATATCTACAAATCAAACGAAATCAACATCAAAGTCCTAACCTAAGGCACATCTGAACATCATCGAATCATAATTGATTATCTTAAATTCTGCATCAGGGAATATTCTTAATTATCTTAATTATCTTTAATTTAATGATTATTTGGCGATAAATCACATTTATCCTAAGTTTGATTAATTGAATATTTTCATATTTAATTAATTACATTTAATATCTTGCCACTTAATTGTGTAATTAAATTTAATTTTATCTATTATTAATTGTATTATTTAATTTTGACAATAAATCCAATATCCTATGAATAATTGATTAAATTCTTATTTAATTAATTAAAGCAAGTTGTCATTACTTAATAATATAGTTTTTAATAAAAGTTTGATAAAATAGTTAATTAACCCATAAATTAATTGTTTTATTTTCAAAAAGCAGTTAAGTTGAGAATAAATCACTTTATTTATTTATTAAATCATAATTATCCATGTGCACATTCAAGGACCAGTTAAACTCAAATTGAAAAATCAATGCAAGTTGTTAGCTTTTTGAAACTCAACATCTTTTTGAGTTTTAAAATTGATCTAAACTTCTAATTCGAGTTGAACTGTGCTTTTGCATGATTTTTGTGACTTAATTATCTTTATTTAAAAATAACTCAAAAATCAACCTGAGTTATTTGAGTGATTTATGACTTTTTCTCATGCACCTCCAAAGCCCTGGATTTCTATAAAACCAAGGCTTTAGCTTATCTCAAATCATCTCATAATTTTGCAAGCTTACTTTGCCAAAGTCATCTACGAATTGCACAACTATTTTGAAGAATTGGAATTTTGAGAATCAAAGCTTATTGTGAATCAAGGCTATTGTGAGATCAATTTGTTTTTTTTTTTACATTCATTTAGATTCTTTTTCATTTCATTGTTAGATCATTTTAGAATATCAATTTCCATATTAGCATAGATTCATATCAGTTTTTATCATTCTTATTGCATAGAAAATTCAAAAATATAGATTAATTGCATTCAATTCATATCTAGATCAATTGCATTCAAATCCTTCATTTAGGTGTCATCTAGGTCACTGATCTCGATTGCAATCTGAGAACATCAATCTCACACCTACTAGAAGGTAGTAAATCACTTGGTTAAATTAGATTTCATTTTGCATGATTTTGATTTTTGCTAACCTCTAATGTTTTACTGAAGTGTTGTGTCTACAGATCAGGTACAAAATTCACACACACAGTCCTAAGATGCTTTGAGATATAGAGCAGCAGGTGGAGCACATCCATGAGCATGTGACCACATCTCAGGATAGGAAGAAAAAATATGCAGATGCTCATAGAGTGGAAAAATAGTTTGTTATTGGTGTTAAGGTGTTTTTGAGAGTGTGTTCATAGAAGAGTCTAATCCGTTATGGAAAGGGTTCAAAATTGGCACCTCATTTCTTAGGCCCTTTTGAGATTCTTGAGAGGATAGAACCAGTTGGTTACTATCATGCTTTGCCTCCTAGCTTGTCTCACATTCATGATGTTTTCCATGTTTCGGTACTTAGACAATGTATATTAGATGTTGCACATTTATTTGACTAGAATGTCTTACATGTAGAGGACAAACAACTAGTTTTGGAGCTCATTCGCATTCTTCAATAGCAAGATCTGACCCTCAAGGATCGTACCATTAATCAGGTAAGGATCCAATGGGACCCTATTAATGAGTCATCAGTGACTTGGGAGGACGCAACAATGTTTCAAGATTTATATCCCTATTTGTAGCTAGTTCATGTTCTTGACTAGTTAGAAGATATTATGCTTGGTAATGTGGTATTACCCAAGTATTCTGATCATGGTAGCTCTGTAGTTGGAGTCATTATTAATGGTATTCAAGTAAAAAATGCTTTGATAGACTTAGGGATAGTCGTAAATGTCATGACAAAGGATACCATGCAGCATCTTCAAATAAAAAATCTAAGGTATACACGTATTTTCTTGGAGCTAGTTAATAGCTCCATTTTCAAACCTGATGGGATGGTAGAGGAATTAGTTTTTGCCTTAGACTCTTGTGAGTATCTAGTTGAATTTATGATACTTTCTGCTAAAGCCACATTGGGTGGACATCCTATCTTTTGAGGAAGGCCTTGGTTAGCTACAACTAATGCATACATAGGATGTTGGTCAAGAGATATGACTATCTCATATGGTATTACTACAAAGAATCTATCCCTTTATCCTCCTACACAACCCCAGCTTGATATAGTCTAGCTAGTATGGCTAGACCTAGGGGAAGAAATAGAGGAGGTTAACTCAGTTGTGCATCTTATGAGGTTGCGTAGAGATCCTTTCTTACAACTTCAAGAAGAGGATTTGGTACTCAAAAAAATTATGTAAAAAAATTATGAAATGAGTGATTAACCTTTTGGTTGTTCATCACATTAGGAGTGTTCATTGTAGTTCATCCTTCATGTGTCTGGTTCATTAACTTTTCCTGTAGCCAAATAATACTTTCACCAATTGCTACCACATGAGGTTCAAATGTCATATCTTACTAAAACATCCATGATAGAGTTGAAAAAGTAAGTAGAAGTTATAGAGAGGCTCCACAACCTCAGTCAACTAGACTCTTTTGTAGGTCACTTTCTAGACCTAATGAGGTTTTTTTATTGACCCTATCCTAGGAGGTAACTCTTAGTTCCTTCCTCCTAACCCAAAGGGCCTCTCTATCAAAGGGAGATCAACACTCCTTTAAACCTACTTGGGTAGATTCCTCAAAAAATCATAAACTATCACCAGTCACTTTGTGGGATGGGATATTGTCCAATTTCATCATTTTACCCCTTTCTTGAAGATCTTGGTCCATGGTTTAATCAAATCATCATCGGGTTCAAAATTTCATAGGTGAAGGGCTAGTAATTCCTTGTAGCCCTGATTAAGCTCATAAACCCTAACAACTCAAAAAATCCTCAAGAAACTTCCCAAACTAATCACTGATCTAGATACTCTTTTTGGAAAACTTAAATAATATTATGGTTAGGGGTTTCCAAATTGTTTGTTCAGTACCTCAAAACATGTTGTGACAGTGTCCTTAAAAATAGGGTTAATTATCTTCAATTCAATACAAACTTGATGAGATGAACTCATCAGTTATTACCACTAGTTCTAGGGTCTTCCCAACTCCCAAAAACCACTCCCCACTCATTATTTCCCTCTAGTCAATCCAAACCTACATCCCATCATTGACTGTTACCTTCTTGCTCCTAGTTGGGTACTAGCAGTCTCTCCTAGGGCAAGCTTGTGAAAATTGCAAGTGCCATCTTTGGAACCTGTACAAAAGAAGAAAGAATATACAAGGGATCTACATGCAAACCTCCATGGGCCATGAAGATCCAATGGAGGGGACTCAACTTAGAGCCATATTTACAAGCCAAACCCTCACACTGGCAGGGAACAGTCCAAGAGGTTTAGGATTTGTTTAAACACACAAAACTAAATAAAAAGCACACCAAAAGTATGTAAAAAGAAATAAAACAATGAAAAGAAACTGAAAAACTCAAGGAACTGATTGGTTCAATCCATGCTCACTCTCCACAAAGAGAACTTAGAGATTATGCACATGAACAACAATATTGTCATTCAATCCTCATCGGGAATTGTGTCCAAAATTATCCAATCTCTGTAAAAACATGAAAAATACCTTAAATAGGTCTTTTTGGCTCATACCAACCCACTAAAATATCCCCATAACTGATTTTAGGGCCGTTTACAACTTCTGTCCAAAAGTTTTCGAGCAACTTTTAAAAGTTGCAAAAGTTGCTTAAGCAACTTTTACAATTTTTGCATTCTTGTAATTTTTCAAAGTCTTGACCCAATGAACTGGTTCCATAAGGTCTCAAACCACCTCCTTGACCAAATACACTTCAAATTTATCCTATTTTATCAAATTGGATTGGTTGGACTCATTAGGGCCCATTTGGCCAGCGTGGCAACTCTTGGCCAACTAGTGACAACCTAGTGCCAAACCCAAAACTAATTATCCTAACACACCTATTAGACCCTCTTGGGGTATTTATTGAACCATGACTTGGCTAGGATCATTACAAGCCAAAATTTGACTAGGGTTAAAACCCAAACCCTAGGTGCTCGTGCTCCAAGAAGTCTCATGAGAATGACTCATGAATATCAATAAAAAACTCAGCCAGTTACAATAATTGCCATTATCAAAACTACTCCAAAAAAACAAGCACACTTTTTCTTGGGATTAAAATGACATGAAGGGTATAGATCCTAAGTTATTCACTAATATAATTTGTATCAAAGAGGATACTATGCCAGTCAGACAATCCTATAGCAGAGTTAATCCTGGACTAAGAGAAATGCTTAAGGGAGAGTTGCAAAAAATGTTAGATGTTGGTTTCATATATCATATATCTGATAGCCAATGGGTGTCACCACTTGTCATATTTCCTAGGAAAGATGGCAAGTGGAGGGTATGTGTGTATTATATAAAACTCAACATAACAACCAAGAAGGATCATTTCCCTCTTCGATTCATAGATTAGGTCCTAGACTCTCTAGCAAGAAAACAATATTTCTCATTTTTGGATGGGTTTAGTGGTTACAACCAGATAAGGATTGCACCTAAAGATCAGTAGAAAAGCACCTTTACATGGCCATGGGGAAC
Organism: Chamaecyparis obtusa; assembly: GCA_027943335.1. Taxonomy (NCBI): domain Eukaryota; kingdom Viridiplantae; phylum Streptophyta; class Pinopsida; order Cupressales; family Cupressaceae; genus Chamaecyparis; species Chamaecyparis obtusa. The sequence goes on from BSBK01003272.1 coordinate 1,013,525, forward strand.
CTAGGATTATTTTTTTCTTCTCTTTGGCTTGTATAATACTCCATCCACTTTTCAAAGAGAAGTCATTAGCATAATCTTTGATATTTCACATGACAACATTTAGATATAAATGGATAACTTTACAACATATGGCACTACATTTGAAGAGGCCTTGAGAAGTTTAGAAAAAGTGTTGCAGAGATGTGAGGATCATAACTTGTCTTTAAATAGCGAGAAGTGTTTCATGATGATGGAAGATGGAGTAATGTTGGGACACTATATTTCACAAGCTGGAATACAAGTTGATCATGCCAAAATTGAAGTTATTCATAATCTTCCCATTCGTACAAAGTAAAAATTCAATGTTGGTGTAGACACATATAAATGGCCTATTGCTCTAACATAGTGACATTACTAAAATTCCTCTTTAATTTATTTAATAATCTTTATTATTTAATATATTGTCTTTCTACCATATTCTAAAGTAAAAAATCATCATTTCTCCTTAATTCCATAATTAAGTGATTTTAATTAATTACCTTAATTATTAATCATTGAATCAACTATTTCATCAATTATTCATCTATAATATAATTAAATAATAAATATTATTTAATTATACCCTATCTCATTATAATTAATTAAATAAAACATAAAATTTAATTAACATTTCATCTTTCTAATTATTGCATTTATGTAATAATTAAATCAAAATCCCTCTCACAATTAAATGAATTATATTTATTTAACTAAATTAATTATTCTTCTCTCAAAAAAAAATATTATTTATTTATTTATAATTGTCACATGTGTAAGTAAATAAATTCTTTTATTTATTTAATCATGATTTATTCTTCCAAAGCTGACTCATACTAACTTTGAGTTCACTCCACAATTCTCTCTCCTAACTATTCAATCCATATTATTTATTCCTCCCTAAACAATCAGTTAAGTCTTCAATCTTCTAATCCATGCAATCAGTTAACTCATCCATGCAATTTTTGAACTCACCCCGGTCTATTTTGTTATCTCACTAGTCTATTCAAGTAATCTCTCCAACCTATTTGCTAACATATCAATCAATCCCCCAATCAAGGTAGTCAACCAGAGTTGAAGTTTGACTCACTCTGAGTTCAACTCCTCAATCACAGTCAATCAACCCTTCAATCATGGATGCTTGGTTGAAACCCCTAAAAAACTTATAAAAAGAGAACGAAACCTTTGATCTTGGGAATCACAATTTCTTTGAATTCTTATGTTAGCACGATCTTAAGCTCAATTATGAGAACCCACATTGCATGAGAAGGAGAACACCAAGGAAGGATTTCATGGTTTCCATATTCATGTTCTTGAATTGATTTGATTATGTATAATGTTTATGTTTATTATTTACCTTACATCCTTTCTTGATTATTAGGAATATTAATTACATTAACAATCTCTTTGTGGTTGATATTCTAGAAGGATATTATAGAAGGTTTATCAAATACTTTTGTAAAATGGAAGGACCATGGTATACTCTATTGACCAAGGATGCAAAGTTTAATTGGAAAAAAATTGTAAAGAAGGATTCATGTAGCTTAAGTCAATCCTCACTCAAATACCAGTTCTTAGGGGACCTAATTGGTCTCTACATTTTCACATTCATACCAATGCATCATATTATGGCATTGGAGCATTATTGGGCCAGAAAGAATGAGCAATTGAGAATATAATTTACTTCATCGGTAAAAATATGTAGGGACCTAAGTTAAACTACATTGTCACATAAAAATAATTGTTAGTAGTCATTTATGCTCTTAACAAGTTTAGGCATTATATTATTGGGTATCAGATTCTTGTACACACAAATCATGTAGAAATTAAATATCTTGTGAACAAACCTGCATTCATAGGGAGATCAGCAAGATGGTTAATATTTATGTAGGAATTTAATATCACAATAATAGACAAGCTAGGTAAAGCTAATGTAGTGGAAGATTTTCTATCTAGGCTTCAAATAGAGGAAAATTGTAAGGTCATTGATGATAGTTTTCTTGATGAGAACTTATTTTCTATTGTTGTTAAGACACCTTGGTATGCAGATATTTCTAACTATCTAGCTAAAAATAAGATTCAAGTTCACTTGTCTCCCAAAGAGAAGAGATTACTAGTTGAGAAGAGTTTCAAATTTTCTTGGATAGCTAACTACTTATTCTACACATGGCCAGATAATGTTATGAGATGATGTGTAAGGGAAGATGAGACATATGAAATTCTTCATGCATGTCATGATGAATAGTGTGGTGGTCATATTCTAGCAAAAAGGACAACCATGAAGATATTGACTACATGATACTATTGGCCTACACTACATAAGGATGCAGTCCACTACACTAGGAAATGTGATGCCAAAGGATGGGTAGACCTACTAAGTCTAATGAGATGCCCCTATATATTGTCAATTTTTTGTCACACCGTTTGATAAATGGGGTTTGGAATTTTTTGCACCTATTGATCCTCCCTCAAATGTAGCTCGTATATTTTGGTATGCACTAACAATGTGACAAAGTGGGTAGAGGTCAAGCCTATGAAGCATGCTAGGGACAACACAGTTGCAAAATTTCTCTATGAGGATATTTTTACAAGGTTTGGAGTACTAATGTAAATTGTGACTGATCAAGGGGCTTAGTTCACTTCAACATTGATAACAACATTGATCAATGAATATAATATCAACTACAAAAAATTGAGTTCCTATCACCCACATGTCAATGGTCAAGCCGAGAACAAACAGGGAGATTGAGTCAATCATAACCAAAGAAGTACAAGTTCATGGGAAATATTAGGTAAATAGACTCTCTGAGGCAGTATGGGTATACAAAACAACCTGGAAAACAACAACTGGTTTTACACCTTTTGAAATGCTCTATGGCAAGGCATTTTTCATGCCTATTAAATTTGAGCATACGACACTAAGAATTGCACTACAACTTGAAATGCATTTATCTATAGCAAAAATAAATAGAGTCATGTAGCTTAATTTCTAGGATGAAATTAGAAACTCATCCTTGTAATAAATAGAGTTAGTGAAAAATCAAAGAAAGTGATGTAATGATAAGAATATAAAGGAAAATAATTTTTTCCCTAGTGATTGGGTCTTGCTATATTATTCTAGATATAAAGATAACGTGGGCAAGTCGCAAACTAGATAGTTAGGCCCATATGATATAGTTGAGGTCTTTGATGATGGTGTCATATAGTTGTCAATAGTTGATCATGTAAGGTTTAGATTACTGGTCAATGGTCATAGACTCAGATTATATCACAAGCTTACCATCAAAGAAGAGTTCTTGCAATAGTTTGAAATTCATAAGGATATTGAGGTTCCTGCAGTAGAATCTAGAAGACTTCATGTAGCATCATACCTTTAATTGGTTTTGCATGCAATCATAATACATACATCCATGTCTCATGGATGTACTTGTTCTTCGCAATAAAAAGATGTTGCCATTTCATGTCACATTTCTTCCAACTCTAGCTCCATCTCCACTTTGCCAAATAATTTCAGCATACTTCAAGCCAGGATGATCTCAACATGAGTACTTCTTGGAACGAACTATATTGATATACATTTATTACTTCAGTCACATCCATAAAAGGTAGGAATTTATATTTATTTATTATTGGATTTATTTACTATACCATAATTTAATTAATGTATATATATTTTGCATATTACTCAATCCAACCTATCCTCTTCAGTTCACATGTGTGGACACATGTCCAAGTTTAGTGGGGGGCAATGGATTACTTTGAAATGTTAGGTCCATGTCACATTTTCCTTAAATAATAATGTCAAATCATGAGTCAAGTCATAATTTAAACTACATCTCTCAAAATTTTGAATGTTCTTGATGTGACATATGAAGCATTTGAAATCTTTTTCATATATTTTTGTATGTGTCTGCTAATTAATTCCTCCTACCACCAAAAACAACCTAGAAATGAATATCTTTATTCCATGATTTTCTAAAATACCAGAGAGTTTTTTAAGTCATAGATAGTTCATATTGGAGAATAAATCAGTTGTGGGAAAGAATTGAAGTGTGTTAGAGATGCATTTTAACAATTGTAGAGGTTTTAAGTTGCAAAATAGTTGGTCTTTCAATTCTTGGAACCTTTTGAGAAGGGTTCATGGTTTTCAGTTGAAATTAGAAGTATAATTTTTCTATTCACCATGGGTGGACTACATGTTAGGCATGAGCCTATAGTACATATAATGTTTCTCCAAGAACAAGTTTGTGTAGGACCATTCAGGAATTGTGGATGGCTGGACTATTTTCTGAAGCTGGCTGGTTATGATGACAACATTGCAAGATGTTTCACCCATACATTCTCCAACAGGAAAGAAAGGGTTAAAGGATTAATGTTTATAGCTATTGAAGAAATAATTACAGAAGTAACAGGATTCCCAATTGTGGGAGAATAGTTTCTTGAAGAACATGATGCCACGATGACTAGAGATCAATTCACACACCCTTTAGACCCTCCTCTTGAGGTTAATAAATAGGGGACTAGAAGACTTTCATTACATCCAATTTTAGTTTAATTGGAAGTGTACATCATAAATTATTTGACATGTGAGGGTAGGCAAACCTATTTATATTTTGTGCATTTCAAGTTTCTAAGTCATATGCATCATGGGTTTCATGTCAATGTGCTAAATTACCTCAATAACATTCTCACCATCAGTGCTAGAGAAATGAAAAGAGGCAAGCTTCATTCCATTACCCATTATGTTTTGATTAAAGTTTTGGTAGAGAGGTCATTGAGGGATGTCCCTCATATGACCTAGGAAGATTTTGTAGTTGCTAGAAAGTTTTAGAGGGAAAATGTAGGACCTAGTGATAGGCCCATCATGAAAAGAATTAGTACTCCTATGGGGGTTACAAAAGTAATAATGGGAGTTTCATCTTCTATGGCTTCCCCTATTATTGAGCCTCCTACAATTGTAGCATCACATGATCATGATTCAAGAGAACCATCAACTGCCAATATTGAATAAAATTCTATAGAAAACCCTAGTGCTAGTACTTCATCTCAAACACCTGTAAGGACAAGGTCATCTACCAAGAGAGAAAAGGAGAATGGAAAAATTGATGACAAAGTTGTATCGTCATAAAATGGAAGCACTTCCATTTAGGACCGGTTTATCCCTCCGAGTAAGTGATCTGGGGTCATGTCAAACGCCTTGAATGGGTATTTGACTCAGATTTGGCTTTTTCCCCCTATTTTGCTTCTCTTTCCACCTATTTCAAGATTATTTATGGCACCTGATCTTGAGAAATTGAGATTCTTGACCTCAGGATCAAGTTCGACCTTCTGGGTCAAGGTCGACCTCGACCCTGACCCTGGGTCTAGATTTCAAGTTCTGGAAGTTTCCAGATGTCGGGCTTTGGAAAGTTTTATTTCCCGCTTCTGGGTCGGCTGTTTCAGATTTTGGAATGGTAAACTCTTAAATTATATTTAATCTAGGTCCATTTCTATGGGTTAAGGTTTAAATGAGAATTTAATTCTCCTATGTAGGCCTCTCTAGAAGTTTGTGCCCTAGACTAGTATAAAAGGAAGCCTTCCTCTCTTATTTCAATCCATCTATCATGTCCATCATCCATTAAATTCAAGCATAAAGAAAAATCAAGCAATCAAGAAAGAAAGAAGGAGAAGGAAAGCATTCAAGCATTCATTCATCTTCAAGTATTCAAGAATTCAAGATCCAATTCATCAAGGAGATCCATTGGTAGCCATTGAAGGATTCAATCTCTATGGAGCCCCTTTGTTGAAGATTTCTCTATCCATTTCCATTCAAGCTTCTTCCTATTCCAAGATCCATTCAAGATTGGTGTTGAAGATCTAATGCAATTGATTTGAGACATCCTACAAACAATTCTACATTCATTTGGAGCATCCATACTTGTGGATTCAAGGGTTCGAATCCTCCACAAGGGTTTCAACATAAGCAAGGTGAATTGTTCCATTTACTTTGTTTATTGTTGCAATTTCAATTACATTTCAATGTTAATTCCAAAACCAGGGTTTGACCAAAGCAAACCCCTCATCCAACAAACAAAACCCTTTTTCTTGCAGGTACAGGTGTGGGACAATGAATCGCAGATCAAATCTGAGTACCTTTTTCGATGAACTTCCAAGATCCGTGAATAGAATTTCCATTGGAAAAATGAAGGTCAAGGTTGACATAAAGAGGTAAGATTGTGCCCCAAGGTAAGATCTTACCCCTGTTTTGGGTCAAGGTTGACCTTTCTCAGAAAGATAGAAGGTTTACGGGTTTTCTCTATTTTTGTGTTTCCAAGCGAGACCCTGTTGTAGAATTTCCTAATACTGAGTACAAACACCAGAAAATGGTATTTTCCAGATCTGTCATATTTTGAGGTTAGTACTTATCTTCAATTCAATTAAGATTTATGTATTTCCTTTCCATAACGGAATATAAGGTTTTCTCCTTTCTTCATATACTCCATCGATTGATTCATTTATGTATTGACGATCTTCTTGTGGTTAATCAATTTGGATCTTTCCTTTGGGAATTTGGGGTTAAGAAGAAGATATTACCTTTCCCAATCCTATACATTGCATACACATCATATTATCATCACACCTCCATCCACACACCATATTTAATATCTTACAAAAGTTAAAGAGGCTGAAGAATAACATATTCCTAAATCTATAACCCCTAGTTCCAAGTGGAGGAAAAAGGAAAACACACCTTCTCCTGCAGTCAAACCTTCATGAAAAACAAGTAAGAAGAAGGCTCTTGCAAACACTGAAGTGTTTCGTCAAACAAGAAGCTCTAGTCTTAGAAAGAAGGCTATAGAGAAGAGAGAAGAGCCAGCTACCAATATTTCTATAGAAACTTTTGAATCTATTCAAGAGATTCCTCAGGAAGAAATGCATATAATTAGAAGTGTAGAGGAGGACATACCATTGAATGCATCTCCCAGGCATATAAATGAGTCCAAGGAAGAAAGAGAAATGCAAGGAACATAAATAATAGAATAATTTCCTATTAGCTCACCTGCAGAACAACCTAATGTACCAAGAGTAGAGAATGAGTCCATATCCACATTTGATGTATAGATGGTTGAACCTCCTAAGGAATGTGAAGTATAAGAAATGGAAATGCAAGAGGAAGGTTTCCCAAGAACATTTTTTGAACAGTTTGATGAGAGGGAAAAAAATACATAAGGAAGAAGTGAGATAATAAATCCCTCCAATTTAGTAGAATATGGACACTTAAGAGGAAGAGGATTAGTCAATAAAAGACTCAAAGTTACAAGGGCTTGATAACCTCATCATTGTTGTGGAAAAATTGGGAGAACACATGCTACATTCAGAATCATCTGTGTTATAACAAGAGCAACCAATACTACAAAAAGTGTCACAATCAATACAACTAAAATCCAGCACAAGCCATACAAGTATGATGGAAATAATTTATGAACATAACCCTCCTAGCACTCTTACTTGTCATTCGATATCTTTGGATTTTTGCAAGATTATGCAATATAAGAAAACCGAATGGGAAATTGAGAAGGCTAAGATGAAAATAATAATTAATAATCAGAAAGTAGAAATTGACAATCAGAAATAAGAGATTGATTATCTTAAGCATAAGGTAGATACCATATTAGGCATGGTCCCTCAATTGATGGAATGTAGGGCTCCACCAAGAGTTTATTCCTTATGCTTGAAGGAGAAGGATCTATTATTTCAACTAATGAGAATAATTAGAGACTTAAGTCCCACCTTGGACACCCCACACTAATTTTACCATGTGTCTCAAACCTCTCCTAATGCAATTAGAAATCTACTCTATGAATTCTATCTCCACAATTATACAATACCTCTTGACACATAATGGAACTTGCTCCTTTATATTGGAGATATTCATTTGAGGGCACTGACATCATGGATTAAGAATGAGATTAGTATGGGGGAAAAACTTTGGTGATATATAGATCAAGAATGCATTATTATATTTCCCTTAAGACCTGAAACAAGACAATGTAAAGTGTTGTATAATGATTGGATGAAACTAGTTTATGGCTTTCCTATTGATGATTACATGAACAAGATAATACCCCTAAAAGAGGAAGCTCACAGGGAGTTTGAGGATGGCAGGAGTTAAAGGAAAATTTGTGATTCGAGCCCTAGTTTAATGATGGAATAGTTTTCCTATGGAACTTCAAAAATCAGAACCTCATTGCCTTGTTAACTACAGAGCAGCCATGCAGCGAGCACCCAAGTATATTAATCTAGGAAGGGTGAAATAGGAGAATTTCTTTCATTTGACCTTTCATCCACCTACATTATTGTGGCCATTATATAGTTGCAGGGATGATGAGGAAGGTTATGATGAGGAAGCAAAAAATGGCATCCGGGAAAAATTAGAAAAGAATAAGGGTTTTACTAGAATCTTGCACAAGAAGGCACTGGAGAAAGTAGTGTTGGAAACTTTAGGGTACATGCTTAGATCAGGAACTTCTCAGTTGCTTGAAGACCAACAATGGACTAAGTGGGAGGGTGAATTATGATCTTAAGTATTGTCTCAAGTATTATGTCACTTTGTTATGTTTTATCTATCTTGTTCCTAGGTTGTCTCAACAGTTTGGTCATGAAAATTAGTTTTTAGTTATTTTAAGTTGGTCTCATGGACTTGATTTCATAGACCGTAAGCTTATACTTTCATATCCATGTTATGGGAAGAAGATACTCTTTTATGTGTGTGTATTAGTTTTGAATTGTGGATTAGTGAATATTTAATCTACTGATGAATGGATATATATGTGCTACATGTATTTTGTGCCTATTAACATTTATGATGCAAAAAGATTAGATGAAGTGGTGATCAATAAATGACGCTCAAGTAGGTCATGCCTTTAAAGACCAAGTCCATGCATTTTAGTAGGGATTGACATTTGAAGCAGTCTAATGGTGAACTAGTCACAACTCATGTGGAGCAAGTCAAATGGTTACTATTAATGTGGAACAAATATAGGAGATAGTGGAAGCTATATCTACTCTTTGTGTAGTTGAAAAAGTTTTGTGTTCCTCATTTAGTGGATGGTTTTCCTCCTCCTTTCTAGTGTTGTAATAATTTGGATCTGCCTATTCTTTTGGTGTTGATTTGCTAGTGGTCAGTTACTTAGTATGTTTTTTATATAAACAAGAAGTTGTACTTATTTGGAAGCTATCTTGGTTAGAATAAGGATTCCATGTAATAGTATTTTCAGGTTTCAATACAGTTTTAGTTATTTTTTAGTAATGACTTGTAATTGGTACTTTTGTAAACGTGAATAGAGCAATGAGGTTTTGAGGCCATAAGTGTGTAACTAAGTTTTGGATTCTCACTCAAGAGAGCCCACTTGGTGAGTAGTCCCTTTCAATTTTAAAATTAGTTTCCTTCAACTTAATTTATGAATTTGGAGTTTGTCTATTCCTATAGCCACTGGAAGTTATTTCCTATGACTGTTCTTGCATCCAAAGAAGATAGTGTAGTTTCATGTTTGCACATCCTAAACTTTGTTATAGCAGTTTGCATAGGTTTAGATTTAGCATTTGAATTATGTTAAGCATTTAAATTAAGTTCAATTATAAACATTTACCTTTCAACATTTCTTTCCTTAAGCTATAGGATAGCATGGCTTTATTAGGAACTTAGTGCACATATAGTGCAAATCTATTTCAAGTTCATGTACCCTGGGTTGACAAGTAAATGAGCCTTCACCATGAGAAAGATAGTTGCTCAATTTGGATCTCCATTCCCTAAGTTGAGTTTTGTAACCTAGTTATTGATCCAATTAGGAAGTCAAGCATGTGATTTTCCCTAGTGCAACCCGAGCTAGGGTTTCAAATGAAAATCTCAAAAATTTATCATTCAATCCACATGTCTAAAAAAATAATAAGTAATTTCACTAAAAAATTTACATGTCGACATCATAAAGGAATTTTACAATTTGGTAAATATGACACCAATACAATTTTGTGTCATTCAAATTTATTTAATGTGCAAAGTTGACCCAAAGACTTGCACTTGTATGTAATTTTTAATGCCTTGGTCAAAAAATATGTATGATATGTGCCAAGTAATATCTATAAGTTATGCATCAAATTCTAATGTCAAATGTCAAGTGCCCATGTATAAACATACTAATTAAACTAATCAATCAAGCATACTCAAATCTCACCAGTGCTAGCAATCAAACTGAGCCATGGTTGTATCATGAATATGACCAAAATAAGATAAATATCATGTCACTAAACATAAGAAAAAATTATTCGATCAAACATGTAAATATCATTTAGTCCATCTTAACAAGGAAAACTCAAACTGAATATCATCAATATAGTTCAGAATAGTTCATCTGAACAGAGCATTTCTTAATCAAATGCCATCATAATGTCCATCATAACATCAACTAAATGAGTGTCCATAAAATGAGTAATGTCTTGTATCATATGTCAAAAAGTATACCCTGAATATCAAATGACCAATCTTAAACTGATTCAAGTCAAAAGACATAAAAATGATTCATCACTAATAAGTGTGTAAGCATGTTGGATAGGTTAGTTAGTGTTTGGGCATCAAGGAGAGGAGAGAAAAACTCCCCCTTTTTCCTTGGTGTTAAAACACTAACCTCTCCCCCTATTTGCATCAAGGAAAAAGGAGAGGAGATAGTGCAAACACCCAAAAGATACTAGAATACCTAAATATATATACTTGTGTATGATATGGAAAATCCTGAGAGGAAAGTTGTGTATAAGAATTATAAACTATGCATCATTTCTATGGAGCTTAAATAAGTAAGGTATCATCAAGCTTAAATAAGTAAGGTATCATCAAATAACATAACTGATATCAAAACTGGATATACCATGATATAGTATCAAGTGTAACATAAGCATGCACTGGATAAAACCAAGTAAAAAAGAAATCAAGTTTGTGCAAAAGCCACCGAATAAGAAAATCAACCATCTCTTCCCTAAATAGATGATCAACTGAAAGATCAAACCTTTTGAGCTTTGTGTATTTGTTCAAAAAACTCTTTGACTCATATCCTGGGAATCATATTTTGTATCTAGTGGTAAAATAGATTATTTATATCTAAGTTATGTCAAAAATGTTCACTGTTGAAGAATGAAAGTTAGCACAATCAATCGTAGAATTGAACTAAACCAATGACAAAGTATTGAACAAAGAATCATTTGAGAAAATGTCGACTATGCCTTCTGAGAATGATGAACATGTAGAAGTTGAACGCATAGACTGGTTTGCTTAAGTACTTTCTTAAACTTGTACAAGTATTTATACTTGTCCTGTGTAACATCCGCTAAAAACAGAAACAAGTCTATAATCTAATGATCAAGAAAAAAACTAAAAGAATCAAATCCATACATTCCTTATTGAGAATATAAATAATCTACTGAGAAGAAAACTGTAGAATGTCAGACCATAAAAATCAGAGTGTTGATCAAGATCGTAGAACTAAAAGTATCAAATTGAAAGTTACACAATTGATCAACAGAAGAAACTATCTGATAATCCAACCACAAAATATACATGTCTTAATGTTTTGAGTGTATATCTCCGCACAATCTTTGTCAAAATACCTAATTGACTTAATCATGAAATACTAACTCATCGTGCTCTAAATTAAATAATGGAATCTATCTGAAACTTTCCTGTAATGTTTACTTATAAGGAATTTATCAAAGTTGTCAAATGTCAAAGGTAGACAAGAAAACATTTTACTGGTTTGATCAAACAACCTGTATAGACCCTGTGTTTCCTTTAAATGTGAAGCAAGAGGTATTTCATAATAGAGATTAAACAACCATTCAAATGAAGTCAGTATTACAGATAAGAACCCTCATTTTGGTGTTGTTATAAAGTTGATCATAAAATCACTATGAATCATACAAGAATATTTGAGCATACTTAAAAACCTTAAGTTACTTCAGGCAATTCAAGAAAAACACTCCCCCTTACTCTAATATTTGTGACATGAAAAAGAACAAGGTTGTTAACAACTGACAAATATTGAAAGAAAGGATATCAAATATTTCTCACAATGTTGCAAATAATGTCTAAGATAAAGCCAAAAAATATGTCAGCCGCCTTCTCTTTGAGTTCACTTATTCCAGAAGAAATAACTCATAAAGTATCATACCCTTTTGTCAAGTATCAGGAACGATTCAAGTATCACTAAAACCCAAGACAATATGAACCATGTCAATTCAACCAACATCAAATTTGTATAACAACTGAGATTTGTGAATTAATTCTTATACTACCAATAAAAAGAATATTCAAATCTAATTGATATCATATAAATGGATTATCATCAATGCATAACAAAGAAAGTTAAAATTGTTCCAAAGTTTCTTGTTGTTTTATCGTAGAACATAGTCATGAGTAGTGAAACAAAACTTGATAATAGAAACCATATCATGTAGCACCGACATTTGAAAGGTATGCTCCAGATATACATCAACAAGAATAAATATCTATGATTTAAGAAAAGTAACTACTATAGATGATTCACCAAAAAATAGGTTTCCAAGATAATATCATAAACATGTTGTCAACGTAAGCATGTAAACTTCTCTTAAAATAAGCTATCTGATTTTTGTGTCCTCGTGACAAATATAATGAAATACATCATCTTTCCAACACCAAATCAAATTTATGTGACAAAGATCACACGCCATGTGAAAAGATAAATCAACCTTCTTGTATATATGTATACTTATCTATTATTCAAGATATCAATAACACAATTTTAGTCATACCAACTGATTCTTAACCTTGCATGATTTACACACCTTGTCACTTAATAGTTATGATGTATTGTAAGAAATTCGTACACCTTTTGTATAATGAGAAAATAGTATCTTATCAAACAAAAAATTGACAAGATATTAGTACTTATACATAACAAATGTGTCAAACATCTTTATCTGTATTAACCTCGTTAGAAATAAGGTCAACAAAATATTAAATATCTTGTTAAAACTTTTAGTTACCCATCTTTTCCTTCTTTTCTTGTTTGTACTTTATTCTCCAAATCATTTTGATTCTTTTCACTTTTCTGTTGTTTATGGTTAATTTCTCAAAACTATCTCTATAAAACCCTTTATGACCAAACTCATATTTTAAAGCCTATTTATCACAATCTTTTTTAAATCATATGACATTTCTTTTTCTATATGCCAATACATTTTCCTTTGCAAACATCCAGAATTTCAATGCTTTATGACCAAATTGATAGCATGAAAAATAATAACCATGAAAAAAACTTTCAAACTTGGATATTTGATACTGTTTGTTATGAGTTCTTCTAAAATTATTTTGTTAAGAATAATTCTCTTTTCACAAGACTTCGTCACTTTTTTCTTTCTCCTATCAGATTTAGATGTAGAAATATGATAGATATGATCAAGCTTCTTTCTTGGAGTTTGTCCAACCTTGTAATTTTGACCGTCTTTTGTTACAAATACTATTTCATGCTAAGAATCAGTTTGAACTGTGGATTTTTGTTCCTTTTCATACCCTAATCCATAAACATATTTGTGAATTTTTTTTCTTATTCAACATCTCATTTAGTTTGTTCGTACTATTTTCAAATTGAAGATTCTTGTGTAACTTGCAAGACATCTTTTGCAGTTCTTTTCTTACTGCAAACACCTTTGCCTCAAGTTTATGACACTCATTTTATCATTAAGATTGGATTTGGTGACATTTTTTATCCTCTTAATTTATCAAGTTGACTTATATAATTTGTAACTTGTTTTTCTACATTCTCAAGAGCTAAAAAAAGATTTAACTTTAAACTCTATTTCTTCTTGAAGTTTATTTTCTAAGTGTTGGTTTACTTTCCTCAGTTTATTTAATTCATTAAGAACATATACCAATTCCCCTTCTAGATCAACCTTAATCTCATCATCAACAATTTTTTGTTCTACCTTCCTCAAAATGTGAACTCCCTTGTTAACTATAGGACTGACTTCAATAGTACTTTTAATAACAACTGGCAAAACTATTAGGAATGGGAACACTGAGAGGGGGGGGGGGGGGGGGGGGGGGGTGAATCAGTATTCTACAATATTAATTCTTGAAACCTAAATCAATTGCTTACATACTGAATTTAATAACAATGCAAGTAAGATAATCAATCATAACACATAACACCAGATATGATTATGGGGAAACCTTGGCCAAAGGAAAAACCCCGGTGGGAATTAATACCCGCTAATAATTTTACTTGTGTATAATGAATCTGTTAATGTTCCTTAGTCTTGTTAGGAGTTGTCATTACAATACTTAAGTACAATGACCTAGTTAAGGGTCGAATCCTGTTAGGAGTCTTCAGTAACAAACCATGTTAGGGGTGGTTAGCTCACTGCCAAGAGCTCACTGCTCAATAGAGAAGGCTACAACCTCCTGGATATCAGATACACACTATATCTGCAATGGTGAACTATTGTTGTGACACTAATTGTCTGATCAACTCCTTTTGTGCATTGATGCTTTAACCTATTGTAAATCTCTATATCATTCTGACTGCTCTTCACATACTTCTTCTCTACTTCTATCAACTCTATATCTCATGCCATGCTCAAATACAAAGGCGCATGTCTTATTTATATGCGCAAATAAAACTATTCACTAAGTCGGCCTATAACTAATTACATACAATGCTTCCAAATGAATTGGCTCAAGCGTGTTTACATACAATGATATTAACAAGTCTATAACACATTTACAATAGGCACATAGCCTTTACAAAACAATATTATAATCGATAACCAAAATACTAACAGTCAGCTCCATACTCTATTCGGTTCTGCCGCTCACTGTCTGTGTCACTTCAACTCATTGTATCTTCATCATACTAACTCATTTGATTATGCGCTCTTAACCATAGCTTAATAACATATTCAAAAGCTTATCTTCAAGGGTGCATACCAAAACTCAGTCATACGCATGTGCATTAATGCTCAGTTCCTCAGGTGCTTTGCAAACTCTCTTGTCTTCCATACTTAGCCTTTTCCTGACCTTCTAAGTTATGCGCTGACTCCAAAACTTCATATGACTTTGTTGCCATAATGAAAACACTAAATCATAGTCATATACAATAGTATAGTCGAATTACCAACAATCTTCCCCTTTGTCATTAATGACAACAAAGGAATATGGCGAAGTTACTAAACTTTATCTTACACAAAAACTTTTTAACATATACTCTATCTTATATCTCCCTTCTACTATATACTCTACTCCCCTTTACATCATATACACTACTCCATATTTCTCCCATATTTATCTACTCCCCCTTTGATATTAATGACAAAGGTGCTCAAAAAAGACAACACCAAGTACTTACACTGAGAGTACATCCGAGTATGCAACCTTCAAGTTTTGGATCTCTTGCTGCCAAAATGCCTTTAGTGCATTTATTGTCTGGAGATGGGTGCACAAAGCATAAGTTAATTTCTCCATCTTCTCCAAATTTGTACATGGACCTTGATCATATGTCACAATAATGGCATCAATCTCCTTGATATTCTGATTGAGTACATCCAATGAGGGTGCAAGTGTATGTCTCAATTGTGCTTGCCTAGCCCTTATCTAAGCCATTTCTTACTCTGCCTTCTCAATCTTATCCAATTGTCATTGGTAGACATTATTGCACATATTTATATTGGTGGAGGGATCTAGCACTAACTTTCTCATAGTTTCCATCATGGATTCAGCTTCCTGAATCTTCTTGGAAAGATCTGATGTAAGTTTGTCTTTATCCATACAATCAACTATTATCTTTCTTCCTTTTGTTGCAATCTCCTTCAACATAGCTTGACCAACCTTTAGTGAACTAAGGTAAAGTGTGAAGTTTTCTATCAGCTCATTCAATCTTTTCTTTAGATTTTTTTCTTCTGCAACCTTGGATGTTGATTCTTCTAGGCTTGAGAAGTTTTCTTTGAAGCATGTCAAGATGGTGCTGACATCATCTACTGAATGTACACTAGACACTTTCTTGTCCTCAAGAAGTAAGCTATTTAGAATTTTGACTGATCCAACAAACAATGGATTCCTCATTACTTGTTTATCCTTCACTTTCTCCATTGCTAACACACTAATCTTAATTAAGTCTTCTTCTCCCCATTAATCTAAACTTGTTGTGTCTGGGGTCAAACTTGACAATAATGACAATGATGGCTTAGGGGTAAGGAGTGAACTTTGACTAACATCTATTACCTCAATCTTTACATTCACTAGAATTTCAATAGAGGGCTTATCTGTAGGTTCATCTTCCTTCTCTTCTTCTTCTTTCTCATTTTCTTTTTCTTTCTCCTCTTCTTCTTCTTGTCTAGTTATATATTCAATCTACAAATCTTCTTACTACTTGGGTGAATTATCAACACATAGAATATCTACTTCCTCAGTGCTCACAAATGCTTCCTCAAACTTTTCTAATTCTGTTTCTATTTCCGCCATGGATATTTCTACATTTTCTATCATAATTGTGTCCTTCTTGGCTTCAGGCATAGGTGCAAAATCTTGTGGACCTGTCATAGGTGCATTAGGGATCTCAGCTGCATTTTCTTGCTTAGAGGGAACTTGATTTGCAGGCGCAGATGATGGATGCGTGTGTTGTTCCAAAAATACCTTCTCAAATGCTTTTTCAGTTTCCTTTGCAACCAACTCATAGTCCTTATTCATAATCTGCAAAGTTCTTAGCTTGGTTCTTAGGTGAGGCTTCACCAAATTTAGCAATAAAGTTTTCTCTTCTACTGAGCACACTAGGAGGTTATCATCTAAAGTCTTTTCCCTTATTTTGAAATCTTCTTCTATAGCCTGTCTCTTCAAAGAATCAAGTATATTCCATACTTGATCAGGAATCATTTTCTTAAGTTCCAAGACTGTCTTCTTGAACTTGATCATGTGTTTGATAATCATGGAATGGATCTCAGATTTATCAATCTCATGATACTTATCATAGAACTTATCTATTTGATCAATTATGCATTCATCTACTACTCTTAATCTCAACACTTCTAGATTCGATAGAAATCCTACCTTGGGAGGTGCTTGAAAATTTCTGCCCTAGCTTCTAGTTGACCTTGCTGATGGATGGATTGTGCCAGACTACTTCTTCCTCTTGGGCATCTTGCTAGGCTTAGGAGGTTCTTGAGTGGACTCCAGATCAATCGTATATGTGGGTGCAGGAGTGTTTTCTTCTATCTTTTTCTTCTTCTCCTTTGGGTCATCATTCTTCTCTATTTTTACTTATGAAGAGGGTGTGCTCTCAAGTTGCATTGCAATCTTGGCTTCCCTTGCCTTATCTATATCTTCTTGAGTGACACCATGAATTTTAAGTATCGCAGAGGTGATCTTTGATGATTTTCTCTTGGTCGTAGCACTGTACAAGACTGAATCTACTTGTATTGTCTTCTCCTCATAATTGCCCCATCTTGGCTCATTTGGATCTTTTGGCGTAGATAGTAGGACTTGTGCATAAGCTTCCAGAATATGTTCCTCCACTTCATAACCAAGTGGATGAATCCACTTAGTTCTAGGTTCTACAACTTCCATGCATGTGATGCATGTCTCCACTATGAAGAAAATACTATCCTTATACTTATCCACTATGCTCTCATGTATCCTAAACCTTCTCTACATCTTTATTTTGAATGTCTTGATCTCCAATTCCATGTAATCCTTCAAGATTCTTTCAGATGTTGCCTTCAATGAAATATGTGGCATTGTAGGTATGCTCCTGTCAAGTTAAAGATCTAATACTTTACCAACAATATGGAAGTACATGTATATTATAAGTGACCCAAATCTAAATACTTTACTCTTATCATGCTTGATATCTCTAATGTTATCCATCAACTGTATGTGCAAGATCTCACACAAGTTGAATTCACTATTTTCTTTTACAATCCTTATGGCTGCTAAAATAGTGGCTAGGGATACACTATTTACCTTGTTTGCATGTTGAAACTGATATCCAAGTATCATAGACATGAGCTTGATATCTTTCTCCTTAATCGGCTCAATTGTCATCCTACGCTTATCACTACATGACTTGCAAGCTTGTTCCACTTATTTCCTGACATCCTTACCAGTGGGAAGAATGGTGTTGGTCTTAGGTAGTCCTATCATCTCATGAATGAGATTAGTATTTATTTGAACAGGGACTTCTCCAATTTAGAACAAGTCATCATGAATTCTTCTCAATAGAATCTTAATCCATTTGGATTCATAAAACTCATATGCAGTCGCATACTCAATAATAGGGTTATTTTCTAAGTGTGTGAACTCATCTAGGAATGTCATGTCTAGTTTCATCATAGATTCTAAGTGCGACCTAATCCTGTCCAATCCAATAGGTTCCTTCTTGCAATAAATGTATGCACGTATGTCCTCTACGTGCATAACTCCCATCAGAGTCCTATAGAATGCTCCTTCTAGGTCATCTATGACTGACTTGAAAGGATGCTTCTTAAATATGTATCTTTTCCTTTCAGCAACATCAAACACAATTGGAGTGTTCATTACTTACTTGATTAATCGCTCAAATAGAGTTCAAGGGTTTCTTAATCATCACGACCAAACTAGGGTTCCGCAATAATCTTAACTTCCTTTCGCTGATGAAATCAACTGCAATCTTCCAACACAAATTGCTTTGATCTCCTGTGCTCTCCAAAGGCTCGATCTCGAATGCAAATGTGTAAATAATGGATCTTTGGTGACTTTAAATCAACTTTCCACCATTAATGCTTGTTGCATAAATACAGAATCCTACAAAGAATTTCAATCTTCACTTCTACTATCAATTAGGTAGTGCGCTCTCACATATAGCATCAACTAGTCTCCAAATAGTCATAACCAAAGGTGCATACTCTAAGGGTGAGTATACCAGCTGCGCAGGGGTCTAGAGCTAATCTAGCTCCCGCTATGACCATGAGGGTCATTCATCCAGAAGTAGAGAGTGTGTCCATTACGGATGCATCCAATACATAGTCATCAACATTATCCTTCTTTACTTCTGTCCAAATCAAGCTCGCATCCTATGTGGCTTGCACAAACTTGACTTCTCTTGATTCATCTAAAATTGATCTTTGAGACTTATTAGGACTTTCTTGTCTTTGCACTTTTGATATGAAAAACTTTGAGATGTGTCCAACTTTGTTACAAGAGTGAAAGATAACTGGAGGCCTTATATTCCTCGACACATTGATGTGAGTTACCAATTTGCATTGTCTAGCTGTATGACCATTATAATTACATATCTAACATGTAATGCTCTGAGGACTTCTAACATTCTACTGTGGATGACTTCTTTTATTTTGTTGGGTCTGAGTTCTTTGATTTGATCTACAATTCATAGCTCTATGACCAAACTTATTGCATCAATAACAGTAACCATTGAAATGTCTTACCTCTTCCCAATCTCTTGCAATGTGACTGTTTAGGTTTTAAAATGTCACCCTAACTTAGGCATTAGGGCTTACCGACATTTCATCCTAACAATCAAAACCTTCTCAAGCTATAGATGGAATCTGATTGAGAAGGAATCTCCAGATTCTAGGTCGGTTCCTATTTGATTTGGAATATCACCTCCTGACTGAAACTTGAATGGGAAAGGGAGAAAGATAACTTTAAAACTTGGAATTGAAATGGGGTGATACACAAAAACTTGCTTCGGGCTTATCAGGATCTTCAAACCAGCATTCACAATTACAAAATTACTGAGTTGCATTTATCAATCTTTATTCAACATATAGGCTGAATAGTATCTACTATTAGGGTTCACACCACTAACAATAAAAACTTTCAACAAACATACAAATCCCATAAAAGGTCTGATTTTGATAACGTGGAAAGGATTTGAAACTAACTCACTTGGCTCGGTTATACAAAACAATATAACGTTGGAATGCAGAATGGAAGAATAGGACTAAATCCAATACTCAAAAATTGATGCAATATGAATAGCCTGCTTTATTTCCTTCAACACTCTGAAAATGGTTACAAAAATGCAAACAAAGGACAGAGGAACAAAAATGCTCACTCAGCCCTCCTTTTCCACAACTCTGAACCCCTAAAACTAAAAATTAGTCTCAGTTATGTAGCCTCTTAAGCCTGAATCTAAAAATCCAATCACCCTAAAGATCGGCTCCTAAAAATGCTCTAATTTAGCTACAAAATAGCATCAATCGTGCCACTAATCAAACTCTGAAGACCCCTCAATTACATGCATAATTGTGCCTTAAATCTAGCCTTTAATATTGGTATTTTAAAATATATCTTTAAAGATATTACCATTTTTTTACAAAAATATTATCCCTAAAGAAAAGATCTCACCAATCTCATCAACCCTTCTTTATCCTATAACTTGGACTTAAGCCCTTAGACATGGACTTAAATTTAAAAACATAAGCCCTAATCCTATCACTTGTTGATTACAAAAAGAAGGTCAATCAGACCTATAATACAATCAACAAATCTTAAAATACATCCAATGTGGCATATGTGGCATTTAGTCTTCCAAGGCTCGGTTGGAAGTGACTGCATAAGTTAATTGGCATAAATGCCCCTCTGTCAGTGGACTCCAAAAAATATCAATGTTGCATTTTCTCAGTCTTTGAGTCTTTTACTTGATCCTTGTGTTGTAACTGAGCATGAAGCTCAAAAATCTAACTGGAGATTATCTAGGACTGTGACCTGGGCTTTGATCTAAAGCTCGAACCTCAGCTTCAAATCCTGATTACTTGTAACTTAGAGCTTGTTATCTGGCTGGGAACTAAGGCTTGTGGCATTGTTAGTAAAATACGAGATCTACTAGGCATTTTATTGTGAATGTCTTGTTGAGGCTCGGCTCTTTGTGACTTTCATTGGATTCGGGCCTTGTTTGACTATTGAACTCAGCCTTGATTTGTTCTTTACTTCACTGGAGTAATACTCTGATCTGTGATTGAGAGCTTTACTAGAAGCTCACAGCTCCCCTTGCTTGAAGTTCGGCTACATTTATTGAAAGACAACCTTAGGACTGAATGCATTTACTTGGAGCTTGGTCTACAGATTATTGTGGCTTAGTTTTAAAGCTAGAACTTTGAGTTCTTTTGGCTTTGACTGTTAGATGAAGAAATTGGGTTTTGACTGAGAGCTCTTGGCTTATGATCTCGACTTGGCTTTTAGGTTGGAAGTTTGATGCTAACTTGGCTTTGGCTGAAGGTGCAGGTTTATTCAATTGCACTCAAACTAGGCTTTTGAAAGAGCTCTTCTTGCATCTTTCCCCTGCATGAAAGCTTGACTCTATACATGGAACTTGGGTTCCTGGCATGAAACTCAACTATGAACCTGAGCTTCACTGGCACTCAGCTATATGACATGGGCTATTAGATCCATGACTTGAGGCTTATGTTATTGGTTACTTAGAACTTGACTTGTAATTGGCAATTCATGGGCTGAAGTGTTAAGGCTTGGCTTGACTGATACTCACGAGTTCGAGCTCAAGCATGACAGTAAACTTTGGCTTGTAGTAAGATAAGTAACACTTTATCTCTCTTTCCCCGCTGTTGAAAATCTTGCTTTCATTTCATTGATTCAGGGCTTTATTTCTTGTTGTTTCCTTTGAGCACTCTGATAAAAAGTCGAAAGATGTAGTTTTTATTACCCTTCATCTTGCATTTTATTGAACATGAACATTTTATATGAGTTGAAAATGCTTCCTCATGCTTACTAGTGCTTTTTCTTGTATTGAAAAGATGAAATACATAGAGTTATCTTTACTTGTACATGTTGTTTGAATTTTGGTGACATTTCCATTATTTTCTATGATTTTAGGATCTTGTACTAAAAGTAACAAGAGACTGATAGTAATCTCTTTACTCTGCCATGCACCCTCCTTACTAGCTGAATTGTTTTTTCTAGTTTAGATGCATAAACTCTGGCTTAAAAATTATAAGGGTCATCGCTTATGCGTTGATTTTACCAGTCCACTATAGTTCAGTTCTTATTGTATCATACTCAACTTGTCAATTTGGAGCTTCTTCAGCTTGATGTCAACTGTAACTTTGAAAAGTCCCTAGAACTCTGGACTGATTTCTTGGGCTTGAGTGCATAACAAAATATTGTCTGATTTTTTTATGATGCACTTTGACCGAATGCTGAAAAATGATGATACCATTGCTTGTTGAATTTGTTGTCTTCCTCTTCACTTGGTTGCAACATCCTATATTTGGCACTGTGACTTGATCCTTATCTTCAGCTTAACCTTAAGATGTCAAATGCTAGAGCTGTTTGATTTGAACTCATGCCTAACTATAAACTGGAAAATGATAAAAATCAGAGTAGTAAACTGATTTCCTTCTGAAACATACTTTTCAATACTGACTTGAATATTTTGTTATTGTGGTTCAAGCACGGGCTCATGACACCCACTATCAAATGAATGTTGAACACTATTTAACATCTGAGAATACATTTCCTGTAGCTTTTTTCATATAAATCAGCACTGTCATTTCTCTTTTTATGTGCATATACATTCAGTAATGAATACCTTCCCAGCTGCATCTGCATAAAATGTATCATTTAAAGTGCTTTGACTATGAATGCCATAATGCATGGTTACTTATCATTTGATAACTCTATTGTAGATCCATGATCCAGATATGACAAGACTTTAAATAGATGTAATTCCAGCAATGAAATTTGTTTATGGGGTTCAAGCACAGGCTCGTGACACCCATAAATAGATTTATGTAACCTTGAACTTGATACTTAGAATATTTTCAGCATATGGACAACACATTATAGCAGTTCTTCCAGTGAATACTACAATGAATAGCACATTGTTGTTAGAATAACTAAGAGGGGGGTGAATTCGTTATCCACATTCCCAATCACAAAATGTATATCCAAAAATAATTTACTAAAACTTCTACAGATCGGTAACATAAAATAGTATTATTTCTATGCTTTTACTGATTGCCAGTTAATAACATATAGTTCTTACCGATCAAATCCAATATACAACATGTAAAGTATGACAATAAACAATCATCACAATCAACACATAACACAAGAGATTTAATGTGAAAACCATGTGAAGGGAAAAATCACCTGGGACTAGCAACCCAAAAATTATTCACTCTTCTAAAGTGAGGTCGGTGAAGACCCAACCCTGTTAAAGGTTACAAACACACTGTGAGGTGTGACCTTGTTAGAGGATTTTAGACCAACCGTTATCATCCAACCAGCATTCACTATGGGGTTGACAGGATAACAAATGTACACTCTATGAATGACATTACAAGACTTTCTAGTCCACTGTGTTAAGAGATTTATCTGTTTACAATGGTTAAAATGTAACAGTAGTTGATATGATCACAACACAACTTCAATTGCAGATTATCAGATCTATGTTAAGCTCATTCAAATCCCCTTATCAATATATCAATTCTGTTTCAATCAATATTCAGTATTACTGTCGCTCGGTAATAGCTTCCTGACGCTCGGTAATCTATGCAGTTCGATTCTCCTTAACCAGTCTGATCAAGTATGCATGAAACTTGTTCACACAATATCTCTGCAGTCTCTTTCTTTCGACATAATTTCATCATGAAATCCTAGTCTCTTAAATAGACGAGTAAACAGTTTTAATTCCGTCCATCAGATTTTGCCGCTTAATCTCCTTTGTTGATTTTTTCGCTTAAACCTTCCTCGGCTGATGTGTTAGTAACATATTTTATTTCAATCCCTTAGATCTTCTTCAAATTATGTTAGTCATCGATCTTCGTAACAAACATTATCTTCATCTCTGATTTTGAGGTACTTTACAGCTCATCAACTTCCATCGGCTAAACTAGTCATTTAGTTCTTTTCTTCTACTCGATTAACAAAGAAATGTGTCAGTGAACACAAGCTCAGTTTATACTGTGCTCGGTATACACTACACTGTGTCAATGTATACTGAAATGCTTCTTTAACCGACAACACAGTTTTGTGCATTTTGCTCTATCCCTCATCATAGATGAATGCAACATAATCAAGTCAATAACATAAGGTCATAGACTCATCCATAAGTTACCCAATGTATTCCTTATTCTCATCTGTCATATCCATCTTCCTCATGTAGATATATATGTTCTTCATCTCTTTTCTTCTTCCTCTACAGATGTTTGGGCATAGTAACTTACAAGATAAGTACTATCAAAACTAGTTGACATCAATGACAACATATTACTGATTTAATCATCTTACATATCTAATCAGCAACTCAGTGATCTTAAATCATAGATCTTTAAGTCATACAGTGTATTCAAATCAGTTGTAGTTCATCAACTGCATCTTTTTATGACAACATCAAATCAAAAACATTACATTAGGTTAGTGAACATGACCAAATGGTCAAATTTGTGTAATAATCGGTCAACTAGTATGCTCACTAACCTAATGTAATCATGTTGTCCTAAAAAAGGTTTCTCAGCTTTAAAACTAAGTCCCTTTGATTCAGATATCTAATTTATAAATAAAACATGCATAATGATGGCCATTAATAGTAAAAGGTTTCATAAAATTACGTCCCTTTAATACTATTTTTCAATTTATATGTATGCACATTTTCTTATTGCATTGGATATCAGGTAGATGTATGCAGCTCTGAAAGATTTTGATTGTTGTATGATGTTATGATCTTATGCATTGCTTAGATCCAATTGGATCTAACAAATTTTCTCACCATGATGCAAGATAAACCCTGAAACCCTAGGACCAATCATGAAGACTCAAACAAAGGACCGGAGGACCTAGACCAGACATGACAACCAGCTCTTGATATGCAAACTACTCCTCAAGGAAATGAAAAGGACTTTACTCATACCTCTATCACATAATTCTATTCTCCCCTTTGTGCTCTATTTATTGACATGATATATGAAATATGAAAGAACATTTATATACTACATTTAGTTTGAATGCACAATGTAATGATCAATTATGAATTTGGAAATTTGGAAATGTGATCAATACTTAGAGTACAATAAAAATTTGATATGAATACAATAATGAAATGTTAATCCATGTCACCTAAAGAATATTGTTAAATGGAAGTACCTCTATGCACCCTTTTCCTTTTTGTGTCTATCATTTTGCATGTAGAAAAATAGGGTAACAATTTTGGCAACCTTTGTTGGATGTATGCCTGCTAGACATGAACTCTAGACCTTATCATGGGGCAATGGAGTCAGAAAACTGCAACATGCACGTGCAACCTTATTGAAGAAAAAATGCACCTAAACTAAGACTCGTGCAACCTAAAGACCTAGTGCTAGACGACACTTATTGAAATGAAAAACCTAAACTATCCTATTTTAACCAACCTAAAGCCTTGTTAAACAAAACCATTCACTTATTGTGAAAAATAGTTTCCCATCCTTTTCAGCTCACAATAATCCACATGCTTGTGAATAGCCATCATGAGATGGACATAGGAGATGTACTTGATTAATTGATAAGAAACTTTTAGCTTAACAAGGATTTGACTTACTTGATCTAGCTGATTTAAGACACCATCATCCTGAATAGGATTAGCAAACTACAACATATTGTGAAGAATGAGAAAAACTTCAGTTACTTGATAAAATGGGACAGCAAGATGCTTTGATTCAGATATCTTAGATTTACCTTTTGGTAGAACATCATATAGAGGTGCCGGTACGACTTGTTCTTCTTTGTTGGCCTCCATCCTGGCCAAATGTCTGACAGGACAACCATGAGAAACAATGAATTTGGATCTCTCCTTGATAGACTCAAGTTCCTAAGAAATCACTTCAGTCTAATAAGCTTCCTCTCCTTCACACTGGCTGGAAATAACTACCTCCTGTAGCTTATGTGTACCTTTTGGAAGTGTGGGCTTGTCATCAAGATGTAAGCAAAATTTCTCCAACTCATCCCAAAAATGATCTTCTTCTTCATCTTCCTCACTCTTTTTTAGGAGAAGCATATTCTTGTCAACACAATTATGTTCATTTGCTGATAACTTCTTCTTTGTCTCATCTTGTTCAGAAAGATGTTCCTTTATCTTATCAGCAACCTTCTATTCAATTATCAACTTCTCTTGCTCTAACTGAAAGCTCTTCTCGAGCTGTATTTGATAAGCCTCTTTATACTTTACTTTTGAAGAGATCAGGAATCTTATTATTTGTTTGAGATCCTGAAGCTTTTTCTCATGGAACTCCTCCTGAGTTCTTGATTCTCTTTCTTTTTCTTCTTGAAATTTCTCATGAAACTCTTGATGAGATCTTAATTCTTTTTATTTTTCCTCTTGAAATTCATGGCCTCTATTAAACATGGCAACTATCAGATCACTTTTTTGTTGAAGATCCTTTTCATAAACATCCTTCTACGCTTCCATCTCACTTACAAGCTTGGCCTCATGAACCTTCTTTTGTGCTTCCAACCCTCTTGCAAGCTTAGCCTCATTCCTCTTGAATTTTTCAACTAAATATCTCTTATAAGCTTGATCCTCTTGAGCCAATGCTTCTTGCTATTGGATATGGGCTTGATAAACATGCTCCTCTTGCTTCCTATCTAGCTCTTGTTTGAATTTAGATTTGTGTTGCCTCTTAATATCTTCAATCTGCATAAGCATATTCTGCAACATACTTGCAGTATCTCTATTTTGTAATTCATTAAAAGGTTGAGCAGATGTAGGCTCATTGAATGTATTTTGAAATTGTTTTCCTTGATAGGATTGAAAATGATTCTCTTGAACAAAATTCTCTTGAAATGATGGAAAACTTGGAAACTGACCATTTGGCTAAGCATATCCTCTTTGAAAACTTCACATCTTTATTCATCTAAAAGGCTGGAAATTAGAATTTAAAATAATTTGTAACATACAAGCTCTTCTCCTTTTGAAACAATTGACTTTCCTTCACAGATCCACTAGATATATGAAATGTGACCTCTTTAAGGTTTGAAACTTGCTGATAGCACACCTGAACCAGCAAGTAATACAATCCAATTCGACCAGTTCATTGAAGAACAAGTCCCACTGGGCGTGCCAAAAACTATTTAGGTTTTAAAATATCACCCTAACTCAGGCATTAGGGCTTACCAACATTTCATCCTAACAATGGGAACCTTCTTGAGCTGTAGGTGGACTTTGATTGAGAAGGAATCTCTAGATTCTAGGTCAGTTCCTATTTGATTTGGAATATGACCTCCTAACTGAAACTTGAATGGGGAAAGGGAGAAAGATAACTTTAAAACTTGGAATTGAAATGGGGTGATAGACCAAAACTTACTTCAGGCTTATCAGGATCTTCAAACTAGAATTCATAATTACAAAATTACTGAGTTGCATTTATCAATCTCTATTCAACATATAGGTTGACTAGTATCTACTATTAGGGTTCACACCACTAACAATAAAAACTTTCAACAAACATACAAATCCCATAAAAGGTCTAACTTTGATAACATAGAAAGGAGTCGAAACTAACTCACTTGGCTCAGTTATACAAAACAATATAACGCTGGAATACAAAATGGAAGAATAGGACTAAATCCAAGACTCAGAAATTGATGCAATATGAATAGCCTACTTTATTTCCTTCAACACTCTAAAAATAGTTACAAAAATACAAAAAAGGGACCGAGGAACAAAAATGCTCACTCAGCCCTCCTTTTCCACAACTCCGAACCCCTAAAACTAAAAATCACTCTCAGTTATGTAGCCTCCTAAGCCTAAATCCGAAAATTCAATCCCCCTAAAAATCAACTCCTAAAAATGCTCTAATTTAGCTACAAAATAGCATCAATCGCACCACTAATCAAGCTTTGAAGACCCCTCAATTACATGCATAATTGTGCCTTAAATCTAGCCCTTAATATTGGTATTTTAAAATATACCTTTAAAGATATTACCAATTTTTACAAAAATATTATCCCTAAAGAAAAGAGCTCACCAATCTCATCAACCCTCCTTAAGCCTATAACTCAGACTTAAGCCCTTAGACATGGACTTAAATTTAAAAACATAAGCCCTAATCCTATCACTTGCTTATTACAAAAAGAAGGTCAATTAGACCTATAATACAATTAACAAATCTTAAAATACATCCAATGTGGCATATGTGGTATTTAGTCTTCCAAGGCTTGGCTAGAAGTGACTGCAGAAATTAATTGGCATAAATGCCCCTCTATTAGTGGACTCCAAAAAATATCAATGCTGCATTTTCTCGTTCTTTGAGTCTTTTACTTGATCTTTGTGTTGCAACTGAGCATGAAGCTCGTAAATATAACTAGAGATTGTCTGGGACTATGACCTGGGCTTTGATCTGAAGCTCGAACCTTAGCTTCAAATCCTAATTACTTGTACCTTAGAGCTCATTCTCTGGCCGAAAACTAATGCTTATGGCATTGTTAGTAAAATACAAGCTCTACTGGGCATTTTATTGTGACTGTCTTGCTGAGGCTCAGCTCTTTGTGACTTTCATTGAATTCGGGCCTTGTTCAACTATTGAACTCAGCCTTGATTTGTTCTTTACTTGACTAGAGTAACACTCTGGTCTGTGATTGAGAGCTTTACTAGAATCTCACGGCTCCCCTTGCTTGAAGTTTGGCTACATTTGTTGAAACACAACCTTAGGACTGAATGCATTTACTTGGAGCTCGGTCTAGAGATTTTTGTGGCTCAGTTTTAAAGCTAGAACTTTGAGTTCTTTTGGCTTTGACTATTAGATGAAGAACTTAGGTTTTGACTAAGAGCTATTGGCTTATGATCTCAGCTTGGCTTTTAGGCTGGAAGTTTGATGCTAACTTGGCTTTGGCTGAAGGTGCAAGTTTATTCGATTGCACTCAAACTAGGCTTTTGAAAGAGCTCTTCTTGCATCTTTCCCCTACATGAAATCTTGACTTTATACATGGAAATTTGGTTCCTGGTGTGAAACTCAGCTATGAACCCGAGCTTTACTAGCACTTGACTATATGACACTGGCTATTAGATCTGTGACTTGAGGCTTATGTTACTGGTTACTTAGAACTCGGCTTGTGATTGGTAGTTCACGGGATGAAGTATTAAGGCTCAGCTTGATTGATACGTCTCACAAGTTCAAGCTCAAGCATGACAGTAAACTTTGGCTTGTAGTAAGATAAGTAACACTTTATCTCTCTTTCCCCGCTGTTGAAAATCTTGCTTCAATTCCATTGATTTAGGGCTTTCTTTCTTGTTGTTTCCTTTGAGCATTTTGATAAACAACTGAAAGATGTAGTTGTTATTACCCTTCATCTTGCATTTTCTTGAACATGAACATTCTGTATGAGTTGAAAATACTTACTCATGCTTGTGTTAATACTAGGTCTTTTTCATGTATTAAAAAGATGAAATACTGAGAGTTATCTTTACTTGTACATGTTGTTTGAATGTTGGTGACATTTCTATTATTTTCTATGATTTAAGGATCTTGTACTAAAAGCAACAAGATATTAATAGTAATCTCTTTACTTTGCCACGCACCCTCCTTACTAGCTGAGTTTTTTTTTCTAGTTTAGATGTGTAAACTATGGCTTAAAAATTGTCAGGGCCATTGCTTCTGCGTTGATTTTACTAGTCCACTATAGTTCAATTCTTATTGTATCATACTCAGCTTGTCAATTTGGAGCTTCTTCAACTTGATGTCAACTGTAACTTTGAAAATTCCCTGAAACTCTGGACTGATTGCTTGGGCTTGAGTGCATAACAAAATATTGTCTAATTTTTTTATGATGCACTTTGACCGAATGCTAAAAAATGATGATACCAGTGCTTGTTGAATCCATTGTCTTCCTCTTCACTTGGCTGCGGCATCCTATATTCGGCACTATGACTTGATCCTTATCTTTAACTTAACCTTAAGATGTGAAATGTTGGAGCTATCCTGACTATAAACTAGAAAATGATAAAAATCAGAGTATTAAATTGATTTCCTTTTGAAACATACTTTGCAATACTGACTTGAATATTTTGTTAGTGTGGTTCAAGCATGGGCTTGTGACACCCACTATCAAATGAATGTTGGACACTATTTAACATCTGAGAATACATTTCCTTTAGCTTTTTTCATATAAATCAGCACTATCATTTCTCTTTTTGTGTGCATATACATTTAGTAATGAATACCTTCCCAACTGCATCTACACAAAATGTATCATTTAAAGTGTTTTGACTGTGAATGCCATAATGCATGGTTACATATCATTTGATAACTCTATTTTAGATCCATGATCTAGATATGACAAGACTTAAAATAGATGTAGTTCCAGCAATGAAATTTTTTTATGGGGTTTGAGCATGGGCTCGTGACACCCATAAATAGATTTTTGTAACCTTGAACTCAATACTTAGAATCTTTTCAGCATATGGACAACACATTATAGCAGTTCTTCCAATTTATACCACAATGAATAGCACACTGCATCTTTTTATGACAACATCAAATCAAAAACATTACATTAGGTTAGTGAACATGACCAAATGGTCAAATTTGTGCAATAATCGGTCAACCGGTATGCTCACTAACCTAATGTAATCCTGATGTCCTAAAAAAGGTTTCTCAGCTTTAAAACTAAGTCCCTTTGATTCAAATATCTGATTTATAAATATAACATGCATAATGATGGCCATTAATAGTAAAAGGTTTCATAAAATTACATCCCTTTAATGCTATTTTTTAGTTTATGTGTATGCACATTTTCTTATTGCATTGGATATCAGGTAGATGTATACAGCTCTGAAAGATTCTGATTGTTGTATGATGTTATGATCTTATGCATTACTTAGATCCAATTGGATCTAACAAATTTTCTCACCATGATGCAAGACAAACCCTGAAACCCTAGGACCAATCATGAAGACTCAAACAAAGGACCGGAGGACCTAGACCAGACATGAAAACTGGCTCCTGATATGTAGATGACTCCTTAATGAAATGCAAAGGACTTTACTCATACCTCTATCACATCTTTCTATTCTCCCCTTTGTACTCTGTTTATTGACATGAGATATGAAATATGAAAGAATATTTGTATACTACATTCAGTTTGAATGCACAATGTAATGATCAATTATGAATTTGGAAATTTTGAAATGTGATCAATGCTTAGAGTACAATAAAAATTTGATATGAATGCAATAATGAAATGTTAATCCACATCACCTGAAGAATAGTGTGAAATGGAAGTACCTCTATGCACCCTTTTCCTATTTGTGTCTATCATTCTGCATGTAGAAAAATAGGGTAACAATGACCATGCTTGTTACAGGCATTACAAGTTTTGTTTACTGGCTTGCACTTATCCTTAGATGGTTCAACTTTAGCTTCAGTCTGATTTCCAGTCTTCTTGGCTTCTGTAGATTCTTTTGGTGCTTTCATTCTATCTCACATAGCATTAATTTGAACTTGAGCTTCATTGGATCCAATACCAGTGGTATCTCCTTTAATATTTTGTGCATACAACTGTGACTCTATTAGATCCTTGCTTGTGTGCAATTTGTCAATATGATTCTTTGCTTCTTTTAATTCAGATTCCATCTGCTTCTTAATGTTCTCTAACTCCAAGATTTTCATGTTTGCCAGCCTCAGTTCTTCATCCAACTGCTTGTTTTCTTTGACATATTCTTCATAGGCTTCCTAATTGTTAAATAGCTTTTCATCCAACTCTTCAATCTAATCCTTCAGAGATGTGTTTTCCTCATTCATATTTTTTACCATTTTCCCTAAATCACTTGTTGAACAATCTTTCAAATCTTTTCTCTGTTTCTTGATGAATACTTGAGAACCACTAACCATTAATTTCAATTCTTCAATTTCTTTTTCAAATCTGTCAAGGTCTTCAAGAGCTACTTCAAGATTCTTCTTTAGATGATTCACTTCTCCTGTATCCATGATCTCCTCAAGTGGTTAAACTTATCTTCAGAGGACCAAAGCTCTGATACCAATTGTTAGGAATGAGAACACTGAGAGGGGGGGTCAGTCAGTGTTCTACAATATTAATTCTTGAAACTTAAATCAATTGCTTACATACTGAATTTAATAACAATGCAAGTAAGACAATCAATCATAACACATAACACTAGATATGATTACAGGGAAACCTTGGCCAAAGGAAAAACCTCAGTGGCAATTAATACCCACTAATAATTGTACTTGTGTATTATAAACATGTTAATGCTCCTTAGCCCTGTTAGGAGCTATCATTACAATGCTTAAGTACAATGACCTTGTCAAGGGTTGGACCCTGTTAGGAGTCTTCAGTTACAAACTCTGTTAGGGGTGGTTGGCTCACTACCAAGAGCTCACTACTCAATAGAGAAGGATATAACCTCTTGGATATCAGATACACACTATATCTGCAATGGTGAACTACTGTTATGATCCTGCTTGTCTGATCAGTTCCTTTTATGCGCTGATGCTTTAACCTCTTGTAAAGCTCTATATCATTCTAATTTCTCTTTGCATACTTTTTCTCTACTTCTATCAACTCTATATCTCATGTCATGCTCAAATACAAAGGTGCATGTCTTATTTATATGCGCAAACAAAACTATTCACTAAGTCGGCCTATAACTAATTACATACAATGCTTCCAAATGAATTGGCTCAAGTGTGTTTACATACAATTATATTAACAAGTCTATAAAAAATTTACAATAGGTGCATAGCCTTTACAAAACAATATTATAATCACTAACCAAAATACTAACAATCGGCTCCATACTCTATTCTATTATGTCGCTCACTATCTATGTCAGTTCAACTTGATGTATCTTCATCATACTAACTCATATGATCATGCCCTCTTAACCATAGCTTAATAAAATATTCAAAAGCTTATCTTCAAGGGCGCATACCAAAACTTGGTCATACGCATGTGCGTTGATGCTCTGTTCCTCAGGTGCTTCACAGACTGTCCTATCTTCCATACTTAGCCATTTTCCTGACCTTCTAATTTAAGCACTGACTCCAAAACTTCATATGACTTTGTTGCCATAATGACAACGCTAAATCATAGTCATATACAATAGTATAGTCAAATTGCCAACAAATTTTTTTTCTTGAGATAATACTTTACTAGACTTGACTCTAGTGTTATTTTTTTTACCTCTATTCCTATGGCAGTTAGCCATGACTAGTACTCCAAAACTAGGAAATCCCTAGACTTATGTTCAAGGGTTTGGCTCTGATACCAATTGTTGGAGTGCGAAAAGGCACTAAGAGTGGTGGGTGAATCAGTACATTATAAGAATAGACTAAATTTTTTACCAAACATGATAAAAACCTCCATCCCTTTGGATGAAAAAAAATTTAAGAAAATTACACAACTAGTTCAAATTATAATAACTTTTAGCTGAACTAGCGTCTAGATTACTTTTGTTGAGTTGTAATGAATATTACAATAATTTTGACCAACATCTCAACTTAATATCTACAATGTACTATATGAAATAATGAATATAAAACTCATAATAAACATCACAAATGTGTGAAACTATAAAGAAGATGATCATTATACACAATTCACTATATGAAAGATAATGGATACAATGCAAATTAAATGAATTTAGAAACTCTCAAAGACACATGATAGACAAATGAATATGAAAGACAAAAATATAAGAGATAACCCATAACACCATAAATGTCCTAAGTGGAAACCATCCTAGGGAATAAAACCACTCAAAATGCTTCACTGGCCTAATTTAAAAATCTTTTTACAAACGCCTCACTATTGTGTTGTCTCACTGACAAAGATGACTCACTAGAGAATATTTGACTCACTGATAGAAATGCCTCACTGGCCCTATCAATAATTTTCTAGAATTATAATGCCTCATTTTAAATAATATTTGACTCATACAGAACCAATAAATCTATGTTTAGAATAATATCAATCCAATACCATACATTATTCAATACAAATAGAGCTTTGTATCAAACAATGCATACTATGAGATTAAGACAACTATATTCTCAATCAAGACTTTGTATTTTGTATTTCATGTGCACAATAAAAACAATAAATGTTTCATAAAGCTCAATCTCTCTCTTTGTACTCTTCAAAATATTCCCAAAGCCATGCGTATATAATGTTTCCTACACAGTAACTAAAAGATAATTGTCATCAAAACTGATTTTTCATCATATCAAAAACTGATTATATACCTTTCCTTTTAGAATTTTGTGAATGATACTCATATATCAAAACTGAATGTATATTTGTCTCAAAATAATATTTTAATAATATAATTACTAAATGACAAAACTGCATTATTATTTCTCCAAAATAAGTTGTCTCAGATAACCATCAACCAAAGAATCTTATCTCGTGTAACAGGTTTCTAAAAAAACTCTTAAATAAAGATTAATGAAAACCAGATAATCACAAGACTCAACAAAAATGGAACAAGTCTTAAAAACATAATGTAATACATAAAACACATAGACCCTAGGGAAGGAACCCTTCATTATGTTTTAAAATATTTACTCGGGTATACAAGAACCTATTGTACTAACTGCAAATATCCCCCTTCAAGATTCGTGACATGGTTTAACATCCTCATGTGTCTTCTATAAGTCTAGTGCTTTTATCAAGCATTAACAGGTTGATCTTTTGGTGCAATGACAACCATTAGTTTTAACAAGTGGTATCAGATATTGGTCACAGGTTCAAATCCTCTCAGGTGACACTGAGGGGGGATTGTTGGACTAATTATCAATGTCACCCTTTGGGATTTGTGACATGGTTTAATAGCCTCTTGTATCTTCTATAAGTATAGTGGTTATATCAGGCATTAATAAGTTGATCTTTTGGTGTAATGAAAGCCACTAGTTGTAATAGAACCAACCAGAGTTTGAATACACAAGACCCTTGATCATGGTTAGAACAAATAGACAAGTCAAAAATAAATTCTTGAATTAATAGTAACCATGATTATATAAAGACTCTATAGGATGTTCAAATGCATGAAGATACAAGCCCTAAATGACAGTAACCACTGTGATAAGTTAACTCTTTAAAAAATCAAACCATAGGAGAAATTATCTTTAAGAAAAAAACATAATCTAGCAGGCCCAACCCGAGATTTAACAAGTGAAGTAAAGAAATAGTATTAAGAGAAAGTCTAAACAAAACTATAGGAAAAGGGAAAACACCTAGTCAAATTTTCATCCAAATGTTTGTGAATCCTGCACAATCTATCAAAACAATCCTCCAACTCATCAAAAATGTCATTCTATATTATTATAATTGTTCCAAGTTACTGTAATTATACCTCCATCCAAACTGAAATGTTTTTCCTTTCACTTTATTCCTTTGAACTATCTCTATCACCATCAACTCAATTGAAACATCTAGCAAGAGATTCAGTGTTCCCTAGAACAAGTTGAGCTAGGGTTTCAAATAAAAATCTCAAAAATATATCATTCAATCCACATGCCGACAAAAATAATAACAAGTGATTTCACTAAACATCTTACATGCTGACATCGTAAAGGCATTTCACAATTTGGTAAATATGACACCAATACAATTTTGTGTCATTCAAATTTATTCAATGTGAAAAGTCGGTCGAAAGACTTGCACTTGTATGTAATTTTGGATGCCTTGGCCAAAAAAATATGTACAATATGTGCTAATTAATGTCTACAAGTTATGCATCAAATTCTAATGTCAAATGTCAAGTTCCCATGTACAAAAATGCTAATTAAACTAATCAATTGGACTTATTCAAATCTCACCAGTGCTAGTGATCAAACTGAGCCATGGATGTATCATGAATATGACCAAAACATATGATAAATATCATGTCACTGAACTTTAACAAAATTGATTCAATCAAACATATAAATATCATGTATTCCATCTAAACAGGGAAAACTCAAACTGAATATCATCAATGTAGTCCATATGAGTAGAGAATTGCTTATTCAAATGTAATCATAATGTCCATCATAATGTCAACCAAATGAGTGTTCGTAAAATGAGCAATGGCATGCATCATATATCAAAAAGTATGTCCTAAATATCAAATGACCAAATTTAAACTAATTCAAGTCAAATGCCATAAAAATGATTCATCGCTAATAAGTGTGTAAGCATGTTATACATGTTAGTTAGTGTTTGGGAATCAAGGACAACACAAGGAGAGGAGCAAAAAAATGAAGGAAAGTCTAAGGTAACAAGTAAAGTTAGGAATTCAGGAAAATCTACAAGAAGGCCTCTGGTTAGGAAACTAAATGCTCAAAGGTACTTATATTTCAATGGTCATTGTCTTATGTGAATGCAAGAGCAAGAAGGAACATAATATTCAATTTTTTAGTTGTCACAAATGTAGTCATAAGAAAAATCAATACATATGTCAACTATCTAATCCAGTTAAGAAGAACGGGATGAACAGTATCTTTCACGGTAACTTCTATGTATGTCACAATTATGGTCACAAGGCTAATTAGTCTAGATCTAGGTTTCAATTAGTAAGATCAAGACAAAGGAATGTCAAATGTTTCAAATATGGATAGAATGGTCATTATGCAAATACACACAAATCTGTTGCTTCTTTGGAAAAGTCTTGAAATGCTAAGAATGTTACAATCTCAAGTAAATCTCAGAAGGTAGTCATGGTGTGGAGGAAGAAAGAAGTTGATGAAGAGAATTTATTGGCACCGAATCCCGGTGCTATCTATTCTACTGGTAAATAAGACTATTGCTTTGGCTCAGGTAGAGAATTGAAATGATAAATCTTTTGTTTCCCCCTCTCTTAATTGATAGTGGTTGTATCTAATGTGTCTCTGGTATAATGAGGTATATTATGATTAGTTTGGTTATTTGATGTGCATATACATTTGATTACGTCAATAATATAAATATTTCTAGTAGAAAGAGTAAGTATGAGGAGTTATGTTAAAATTGTAAAAATTCTAATCATTTGTCACTATTTGCAAAGATGAAAATGAAGAATTTGTAGAGATATTGAGGGTTTGTGAAGCTAGGTCAGGTGCAAAGATAGAATCCATTTTGATTGTTTGTGAATCTAGTGAAGTTTCTTTGAAGATGCTAAAAAGATATGAATTAGAAGAGTTTGATCATGATAAGATAAGGAAAATGGATGTACATTTGAAGGCTGAAGAGTTGCATCATGTTTGTACTCTAGGTATGGACATATGGGGAGAATTTGCCTAGTTTAAAGAGAATGATTCAATTTTATTCTTCTAAATCAGTTTATAGATGGAAGTTTGATATTGGATAAACCTTATGCAATTATAAAAGAAGTAATTGAGGAGATCATTGGTCTATGCAGTGTTGGAGTTCTTCCAAGAAAGAAGACATTGAAGTATAAGGAAGTGTAGGAGATTGATAGCATAAAGACCCATGTGTTCTACTAATAAATATACTCGTTGTTCCGATTGTGAGGTATGTTTCATATCGAATCATATATAAAATCTATTTCCACAATAAAGAAGGTGCTACATCTACTATATTTGTATATTGGCACATAAGTCGGTTAAGGAAAGCGTGCAATTTGATTTATGTAGTTTGTTGTTGGAGAATTTGTTTAAAAATGTCATATTATTAGTTGAAGGTTATGCCTAACAATTTGGATCTTTGGTTATGTGTTAGGCTTTCTATTTTTTGAGATCATTACTGGGTAGAGAAAACATGGAATGAAGGTCTGACATCCCTATCAAAAAGAATATTTATAGGTACTTGGAATATTTAGAAAATAAAATAGATGCATGCAAAGCTTATTTCTTATCTTTATAGATGAATATTTGTTTTGGTATGGTTGTACATGGTGTTGTACCTCTTGTTCGTATTGAGGAGGATTCCTCCGTTGGTAAAGAGATTTGGAGATTGTCCTTGGTGGTTCCCCTTTAGAACCTAAGAGAAGAAAAATTAGTGTGAAAGGAAAATAGATCATTACTATATCTAAACAAGCGCCACGTAGTGGCCAGTACTTGCCAGATATAATTATAACTTTAGTTGTAGATAAATTTAAATCTATTTTATTATATTTATTATAAATACTAAATATGTTTGAATTAATAGTTATTTAATAAACATAGAATTAATAAATTAATTAAGTTAAAAATTATAATATAATTGATGTACTTAAATTAATTCTTAAATTATATGATAATAATCATATTAGTTTAAATAATTTTAGATGTAGCAATAAGTAACTCCTTTTCATTATAATTATTTTAATAATATAAATTATAAATTCTAGTTTATTTTATTTTATTTTTATATTTTATTAAATTATTTTGTAAAGTATAACAATAAACTTTATTTTATTTGTAATATAATTATAACTACAAAAAAATTATAATTTAGATTAATTATAATTAATATATTATAATTATTTATAAAGTTAAACCAAATTATTATTACAAGTATAATTATAATAATTTTATAATTACAAATCATTTTACATATAAATTAAAATCAAAATAATAATTAATTATATAACTAAAGTCAAGTACCTATTATTGCTCTTGTTATTAAGATCCAAATTGAAATATGATCTTCCACCAAAATAGCTGAGAAAAATCTGAGTAAATTAATGTATGTTTCATAATTTTCAGGGTTTAATCGTGTATTCTGTAACTATTTTGCAGAGATAATCTTTAGGGTAAAAATAAAACATCAGAGTTTCACTGTGATGTTAGATTAAATTAAATTATTTTAAAAATATAGTGTTTTCAAAAATCAATTATAATGTGTTAAATTAAAATTTGACTTTTGAAAAGAGAAAAAATATATTTTTTCATCGATAAATAGGGCAAGAATGATGGAGTATGGAGGTAAAACAGTTTTCATAAAATATTGTTTCACAATGTGAGAAATTCGTGTACAACAGTTTAAGTACATTCGTCCAATGAGATGATAAAAAATTAATTTCTAGATGTTATAAAGTGAAGAAAATTGCATCTATATTTTTGGAAATGAAAAAATTATAATGAAATATAAAATATAATTTTTTTATTGGTGCAAAAGAGTTCATTTAATCACTAGTTAAGATAAACAATTCAAAAACTAATACAATAGTATTTAGCCTATTGGAAAGTACTAATAATAAGAGAAGGAAGAAGAGGAAAAGGAAATGGAATTTGTTGCTCCATCTAAATAAGAATTTTCTGATTTGGATGTGGTTCAAACTATGTTGGAAGAAGGATAATTTGACAAGATTGGTGACATGTGGTCTATTTGCTCCCTCGTTAGAAGGATTGGAATTAAAAATGGTTGATCATTTTCTCAGTAAGGGTGTTGTTATTTCTACTATTTCTAGTGTATTATTAGATGCTCTAGTAAAAGGTTTTGAAGAAAAACTATTGGAGGAATGTTCTAAAGGATGTGTTTTCAAATATGTGATTGAGAAGAAATGTGCTAGTACAAAACAAAAATTATCTAAACATATTTGTGAGATAATAGAATGCATAAATGAAATGTCTGATATTTATCAATATTGTCACTTGTGCTAATATTGACAATTTTAGAATTAAGATTGAGAGTATTGAGACTGAATTGAATGATATTGGTAAGAACTATTATTTCTTCGAAGATAAAGGTGCAAAATAGAGAATCAGAGTTGGTGAGTTAGAGGGTGTGTTTTTG
The DNA here is from genome assembly GCA_027943335.1 of Chamaecyparis obtusa. NCBI lineage: Eukaryota > Viridiplantae > Streptophyta > Pinopsida > Cupressales > Cupressaceae > Chamaecyparis > Chamaecyparis obtusa. The sequence goes on from BSBK01003272.1 coordinate 1,053,237, forward strand.
TATGTTTAGAGATAGATGGAAGATTTGGTGAAGACTTTATGCTTGGTAAAGGACATGGTTGAAGTCTGATTAGATCATATTTTCAAAATTCTTTGTAAAGTATAGGATTATCAATGTTGGTACTAGTCTTTAGACTAGTCATCATCATTTGATCTTTTGGTTTAGCATGATAGTTTGTGTGCTCAAATGCGTTCAAATGTGGATGCTTGGAAGAGGAATCTTCCAATTATAAAAGAAAGGCACAAGAAAAAAGTTCTTATAAGGACTTCTATTTTAATCTGAGTTGTTGAGTTATGTTATGTAGCTTTTTACTATTGTTGGAAAAAAGGGGGAGAGAAAATATAGAAGAAAAACTGAATTGGAAATAAAATTACTTAACTAAGGGGGAGTTTCTAGTTTTTTGATGTTTTGGAGTACCTTTTTTGTTTTTTCATCAATGCCAAAGGGGGACATTGTTGAGATGTTGTTGTTGGCATTTTTGTCATTGATGTCGAAACATATGTACTAGATGGTTGTGCTCTAGATGACGTACATAATTGATCTATCCTATACAATATATGATGGTAATAATTTTTTTATCCATGGATGTCCCCACTCTAGTAATGATGATATATATTTTGGTACATATATGGTATTCAGTGAATGTATAATTGTGAAGATTGAAAGGATACCATTGGTTGTTGTATTCAAAGTTCTTTCTAGTTATCTCTGCTATCTAGATATCATGCAATATATCAGAAGTTTTTTATATGATAGTTGTATTCAATTTTGGACATGTGGTATCTTGTGCTATCCTTGGGTTGGTGCTAAATTTTTGTAGATCAAGACCATGTCTTGATTGTGGCATTCTCATTGTCCATATAATATATTTATATTTTAGTGTTTATACTATGTAATGTGCTTATATTATATGTGACCTATCTTTGGGTCTTGTGGTAGCATGGTTATCATATGTGCAACCTATCCTTTAGGTCCGATGCTAGCATGTTAAACTATATTGAAATATCTTTTTGTGTTAAAGACAATATATTTTTCTAGGTTGACATATGTATTTGGTTCAACAAATATGTATTTATAGAGCATCTATTTGGATCCGAAGGTATGAGAGTATGCATGTTGAAGGTGATATGATGCAATGATGGTCATGTGAATGAATACTCAATGGTGAAGTGTGTGAAGAAGATTAATAAGAATGAATGATAATTATGAAGGCAAAGGAAAGATTGTAAGAGAAAGGAGTATTCAATTTTGCAAAAGGTTGGTGAAATTTGGCAGAAGAACTCTAACTAAATCTACTACAATCAATTGTTATTGTGATATTAATTGGAACTATCTCATGTATATGCAGATACAACATTATTAGTTCACATATTGTTTGTAAGACTTTTTGTAATTAGTCATTTTTTGTATTAGGGTAGTTAGCCCAACTGATAGTGAGCCATTATAAAAATAACCTTAACCGGTGTCACCTTAACTGGTGTTATATTCATGAGAATTAGTTTCTCTGTCATTTTTCCCATATTGGGTTTCCATGTTAATTCTGGTGTTATGGTGTTTACTGTTTATGTACTTTAATGTTCTTATCTATTTTAAATATCAGAACAGTTTATGTACCAAATTAATTAAGTTTGAGAAAAGTGTTTTGGAATAACTGATGCACCCCGCTCTTAGTTATTCATTCTGTTCAATAATACCAATAGGGAGAATTATGTCTTTCTCAACATTTAATTCATGTGTTTCCTAAGAAACTACATTAAAAGGAATTCCTACTACGGATTCATCAAAATGATCCAATTCCTCTATTACATAAAACCTATTAAATACCTCATCACTCTACCTATCCTTGAGAGTTCTCTTATACCCCCAATCCTTACTCTTGGTTTGAATAGAATAAATCCTTCTCTATCTTCCACCATGGGATATTTTCCTTTATCTTTATTAGGTAATGGGTGGGAGGACCCATTATTAGCTACCTTAGCATGGTTAGATTTAAGACACATTCATTGAAGATTGTCATATTCATGATAAATTTGGATCACAAAGGTAATTTTTCATGACTTCATTGTCTAATCCAAGATGAATTTTCATACAATCGGGTAAAAGCTTACTCAGATCAATTTCAATAGAAACACAAGCATAATTGATTACTTTTTTGCCCATGGTTTGAAATGAAAGGACCATTAACTTACCAAGATACACTATAAATAAGTTGAAGATATCATCTCTCCAAAATTATAGTGGGAACCATGTAAGCATCACCCAAACTAGAACCCATGATGACAGCTCTTCAATAGTGTTAAAACCACTGTGCCATGGCTTCATAAAAAGAAAAAAAGTTTGGTTATAAAAGTATAGCCCCATTCAAAAGCCTTATTTGTGTTTGACACGTACGAAAAGATCACCAAAAAGGAACTATTTGTAGCTTCGACTTCCTTGTATTTACCCTTGACCTTCTTATCTGAATACTCACCGATGAAACCTAGTCCTTCCTTATCCTTGTGACATTTATACAGGGACAAGACTTGATCCAAAATAATGCTACTTTCACAAAATTTTGCTTCATATTTTAGCTTCCTTTTTTCCTAATCTAGCTTCTCATTTTCATTAGTCTTCTTCTTGATAATATATTTGAGATTTTCTTCAATTTTCTTCCATTCCTCCATTTTATGGTAGATAGATCTTTTAGATCTCCTTTGGTCTTCTTCCATTCTTCTATTTTTTGCTTGATGTTCTTCTTGAGAAACTATTCAGTATTTTTGCAATCATCTAATTGTTGTTTTAGATTTTCCACATTATCCTTTGACTCTTTCATCTCTTGGCTCACCTCTTTGTGTCTTGATTTGAGTTTTAAGATCTTCTTCCTTAGCTTGGACATACAAGTATTGGCTTCCTTGATGTTTTATTTTAATTCCTCATTTTTAGATTCAATACTTTCCATGTCATCCAACATTATCTATAGATCTTCATCATAGTAGTAATCTCTTTCCATCTATTTAAAATGACAAGATATCTCTCAAGTGGTTAAGCTCTATTTGTAAGAACCAAGATCTGATACCAATTGTTGAACAGGCTAAATAGAAGGGGGGTGAATCAATTATTCCAAAATACTTTTCTCAAGCTTAATTAATCTGGTACTTAAACCATTCAGATATTTGAAACAAATAAGAATATGAAAGTGCACAAATAGTAAATACCATAACACTAGAATTAACATGGAAACGCAAGATGGTAAAATCCATGGAGAAACTAATTCTCATGAATATAACATTAGTTAAGGTGGTTTTTACAAAGTCTCATTGTCATTTGGGCTAACTTCCCTAATATAAAAAATGATTGATTACAAAAAGTTTTACAAACAAGATGTGAACTAATAATGTTGCATCTACATATGCATGAGATAGATCCATTTAATAACACAACAACTAATTGCAATAGATTCAGTTAGATATCTTCTGCCAGATTTTACCAACCTTCTACAAAAGAAAGTACTCATTTCTATTACAATCTTTCCTTTGCCTTCACAATTATCATTTGTGCTTCTTAATCTACTTCATACACTTCACCATTGAGTATTCATTCACATAACCATCCTCACATCATATCACATTCAACATGCATACTCTCATACTTTCAAATCCAAATAGATTTCCTATAGATAAATATATATTGAACGAAATTATGTTAGCCTAGAAAAACATGAAATCTTGAATATAGAAATATATTTTAATATAGTTTAACATGCTAGCACCATACTTAAAAGATAGGTCACACATTTGATAACTCCATACCATGCTACCACATGACCTAAAGATAGATCACACATAAGATAAGCATGTTACATAGCGTAAACACTGAAAGATAAACATATCATGGGGTCAATGGGAACACCACAACCAAGACCATGCCTTGATCTAAAAAAATTCAGCACCAACCAAAGGATAGCATAAGATAGCACCTGTCCAAAACTAAATGCAACTATCACAACAACAAAAAATTTATATAATGTATGAATTTAAGGATAGTAGAGATACCCAGAAAAAACTTTAAATACAACAACCAATGATATCCTTCAAATATTCATTATTACCAGAGTAGGGACATCCATCCACAAAATTCATTATCATAACATACTATATAGAATAGATCAATTTTGTACGTCACCCTGAGCATAACCATCCAGTACATAGGTTTTAACATCAATAACAACAATGCAAACAACAACATCACAACATGTATTTAGGAAGTAGATCTTGTTTCCCAAATGGATATGGATACTCCTTTGTTGTCTTTAGGTGAGTTGAATGGAAATGGATTTAAAGAAGTAAATAATTGTTTAGGTCCTATTAGCTCAATGGTTAATCTAGAGAAAGAGCCTCTGGATGAAAATAAAAGTAAAGAAACCTAGCTTATTTTGGGTTTGTAGAAAAAGGCTATTAAGAAATGTGCTCCTAAAATAATTCTTACAATAAAGGCTAGGAAGAAAGCTTAGAAAAAGGTAAAGATAGTCGGTGTGACATTAGTGGAGTTTGGTTCTATGAAGATAATTTATTCCCATTTCTCTCCTTATTAGAAATGATTATTCTATCTTAGAATGTAAGGAGGTTGAATCAAATCTCCAAACAAAAGGGTATTCAAGAGTTGATTGGATCTCATTCTCCTAATATAGTATTTATCCAAGAATCTAAGTTATCAGTAGATGATATGTTAAATAAGGCACCAAAAATTAGGCTTCAGAGTCATTGTCAGTATTTTGGGGCTTAGGTAAACTCAAGGGGTATATCCTACCTCTAGGATTCTCATAAGATTTTATTGGCATAACTGATTCTAACTGATGAAGTGATGGTAAGTGATTAATGTTGTTGTAATGAGATAGATTTGATTGCATGATGATTAGTTATTGAGTTTTCATTGATGTCAAGTATGTTTTTGGATATAGGAATGATGATCAAGGTGTTTTGATAAGTTTAAGTTGTAGTAATTTATATGGGATGCTAAGGGATGTCTTAGAATGTTAAATGTATGACTGCTACTGTTGATATTGACCGGTAAGTAATATATAATTAGAGGAAGGGTAACAGTGCAATTGCTAGAACAAATAGTGATAGGCGATAGGTGATTTGAGTGGTTTGTCAAATCTTTAGTGTTTCTTTTAATGTGGTTATAGGATATGGTGGTTAAACGTGTTTGGACGCTATAGTTGCAATCACAACTGATTTGAGTAATCAGAGTGAAGGTTAGATTACTGTAAAATAGAGTCAGAGTTGTTAACTGGTTGAAGTGTCAAAGTTCTTGAGTGACAGTGATTAGCAAAGGTGATGTGGTGTATTCGGTTAAGTGAGTCCTGATCTAGTAACCTATATTAAAGATAAAATGTGATGACCTTACATCACATTGTTCGATACTAGCATGTGAAGAAAATTCCTAAGGAAGCATATGTGTAGTAAAAATGTGTTTGACACCTGGACTCAAATTTCTATGTGAATCATTTTGATATCTAACAAGGTATAGGAAATTTATTGTATACATTTATTTTTATTGTGTGATGCATTGGATCCAAGCACAAAGATTGAAAATTGAATTGTAAGTCATTTAAGGCAATCATAAGGTGGTGGAAAACTTAAGGGATTGATGAAAAAGAATATATTGGATGAATTTGATAGTTTATATTGTTGATCATGTATTTGACAAGTGTGGTGTGAAGTGTGAGTTGCGATCAAGCCAGGGAAGAGATAAGTGTGGTAAGAAGTGATTGTGTGCTTCATTGGATCTGATCAAGAAAAGGTACTGATATTTTAGATATCATTGTTCGTGTTGTTCCCTGATAGTTACAATAGTCAAAATCCCTTAACAGGGTGGATCCTAGCAGGTCCCTATTATAAATCCTATAATAAGGTGGCACATTGGTTTGTGTTTGAAGTCCTCTAACAAGGCTACTCTTAACAAGGTAAAGTTCCTAATAGGCCTAAAGCTAAATCTCTTAACCGGGTAGCACCTAACAGTGCTTTTTTAAAACTCCTAATAGGGTTAAGATCCTTACATGGTGTACTTCAAAAAAGTACATTTAGTGGATACTAATCCCCGTCGTGTTTTTTTCCCAATTTGGGTTTCCACAAGATAAACATCTGTGTCTAGTTTTTCATTATTTTGTGGATGAACTTATGGTTATGATTTTCATTTTCTTCTATTAAAGATTAAAGATAAAATTCACCCCTCCCCTCTCAGTAATATGATCTTAGGACTAACAATTGGTATCAAAGCTATATTTCCTCTATTGTGGTTGTATGGTGAAAATGTGACCACACTTCTATGAATCATTACATGCAAGGGAACTCAAGAATGAGGCCTCACAAATCGATCCATAGCTCCCTAGGCATGGAGTGCAAGGGTTTTAAGAATGCTCTCAGCTAGAGCTATTTAGCCAATAACCTTGCTAGTAAACCATGCAATGGGAGATTCAATGAAGACAAGGGCAAGAATGCCAATATCCCCAAGAATCAAATGAAATGCAATGCAATGCAAGCTAGCTAAGAATGAAGATGCAAGCTAAGCTATGGAAATGAAAGATGCAAGAAATGAAATCTAACTATGAAGCAATAAAGCCATGATGATGCAAGAATGAAGACAAGAAGATAGAGTGTTGATGAAGATCCAAGATGAATGCCAACAATGCTCCAAATCTTCAAACCCTAGATGCAAGAATATCTCCAAAAGCTCCAAGATGACCTAGAAAACCTGTAGCATAACAATAACATAAAAATTGTGTGTGCAAATGAGGAAGAGAGCTCTCCTTTTATAGGGAATGAAAAAGGAATGGGCCATGGAGATTAAGAGGCAAAAGATTTAATCAACGGTGGAGAAAAAAAGAAGCTTGATCCTTGTGCACAAATATCCTCCAATAAGAAAATTAGAAGCATTTACTTTATGTTGAGCATTTAATTTATGTCCATGTGAGACAAAAAATACTTTTTCTTTTATTTTATTTTTATTTTTCTTTATAAATAAGAATTAAATACTTTATTTGTGCAACATAGGATAAGAAGAAAAGGTGGGCTTTTTATTTATTAAAAGGGGAGGAAATATTCCTTTTAAATAAATAAAAACTTAGGATAAAATGGTTAGCCCATAGAAAATAATCGAATAAATGATAGCACAAGGATTTGATCAAGAATAAGCAATTTATGATTTAGCAAAAGGGGCTAATAGTCTAGGTGACCATTTTTAGGTGTATACATTTTGCCCCTCTTTGACTAATGTGTGATCAATTTGGGAACACATGTAGTCAAAGAATAGATCAGCCAAGAAGGTAAGTAGACAACCAAGAAAGCAAGCAATAGCGATTTTGACAAATGTGAGATCGATTTGGGATCACATGCAGTCAAAGAATAAAATAGCCAAGAAGGCAAGCAAGTAGCCAAGAAGGCAAGAAGATAGTGATCTGACTCCAAAGAATGAAGTACAGAGAGATAGCAAATCCTGCATGGTCAGCCTGGTAGCGACAGTACTGAACACTTAGGAAAGAGATAGCTAATAAGATATGATGTGTCTGCCCCCTCGGGATCAAAAGTGAAATCAAGTAGAGGGAATGCAGAAGCAAGAGCAACATGATCAAATCACTAGAAATCATAATCGAAGATGAAAGATAATAGAATAACCATCAACCAATGAAGGGATGCCCCACACATGGGACACGGGGCACGAACCTATCGGTCCCTCAACCCGTAAACGCCATAGAGGGGGGAATTGGAACTTGGGATTTGAATGAAAGACTAGAAGGTTGAAAGAGATGGGGATGAAGAGGTTATGATGCCCCAACGAAGATCAAAGGATCAGGCCTCAAAAGGTCAGCCAACTGTGCGGAAAAAGGAGAAAGGGTCAAGGTGAATGTGGATTTCGGTTTGGATCCCGAAATGAAGAGAAAATGATGTGAGATGAAAGACAAGAAAGTGAAAGACATGATCGAGAAGAAGCGAAAGGTGAGTGCAGCTGATTAACAAGTCCATGAAAAATGAAAGGAGAGCTCTCTCCATATGCAAGATGCAAAACTAAACTAACATGAACCTAAGAAATGCAAGCTACATGAAAAGTGGTTTACTTGCAAGGTTACAAAGCCAATAGACATCTAATATTCATCATCGAGCGTTATTGGTAGCGTCGCAAGATCATACAATACACACTAGCATAACTATGTGAATATGAATATGATCTTTATCAGATAGGAATGTGGAAATCTCACCTAGGCATCAAAGACATGTAGGTCAAGATGACTAGCACAGTGAGATTACCTAAGTTTAATATAGCAAGATTATACTCACATCGAGACACAAGGAAAGTCAAGATGGCTACAAGTATGCACTTGCACAAAAACAGTCAAGGATAATACCCTGTCAATCCACAGTGTCAAGTAAGACCAGCATAAATGCTCATGACAGTTAGGATCAACAAAATATACCCACAAGCAGAAAAAGCAATAAAACATGTTCTCATACCCTCAGTCTTCTAGCTATGCATCATCAAAAACTTCTCAGGGAGAGACCACTCAGCAAAGAAATCATCATAGATAGCATGCAAAGAAATAAATTCAAACAAATCTCAGCAAGTCAAGTGCGTGTGTGTAGGTCATAGAGTCAAACTTTGAGTATTGCATTTGCAAATGAGAAATATCGCATCATACTAGACTGCAGGTAGGACATCTGATAAGTGTTGAGAAACACTCGATGCAAGGGTAGTGTTGAAAAACACCATTGGGGTGGTGTTGAAAAACACCATTGGAACCAAGTTGCCCAAGAAACCCAGACGCACAAAGAGACCCAAGACAAGCTTAAAGCAACATATGCCCCCTAGACTAAGACAAGAATCAATTCCAGGCTAGGAGAGGCAAAGTGAGAAGTGGAGCGAAAGAGCACCATGCAAGACTGATAGACATAGGTGCAGAGGGTCTCAAGTAGCGCCTGTTTCTAGGTTTTCACCACTTGATAGATTTTTTTAGGACTTTTTTATAATTTTTTTGTATTTTTGCTACCAAGGCGCCTGTTTCCAGGTTTTCACCAAGGCACTTTTTCTTTTTTTTTTGAATTTTTTTGATTTTTTTGGTGAGACATCAAAGCGCCTATTGCTAGGTTTTCACTAGGATGCTCATTTTTTCAGTACTTTTTATGCTTTTTAGGTTTTTTTAGCATCATATATGATTTTTTTTGTAATTTTTTCAGGATCATAAAGTATGTACAAAGAATGCCCCAGATAGAAATGGGCATCAAGAATCTGCTTCCTCTGATGTAGAGAACTGATAGGCCCCAGGCCCAAATGCTGCAATTATGACAATAGGAGGTCTCAACCAGTTCGACCAATAATAACCAACCCTAAGCAATGTCTGAGTTAGTGGAGGATCATTAGAATGTGATCCACATATGCCATCGTGGATTTCAGCTAGTACTTTTTCTGACTCCTCTATTTCTAGACACCTAAGGAGAGTTCCATCTAGACCCTTCCTATACAAGCCACCAGAGACAAAGGCAAAGTGTAAGGGATGGCGGAAAGAACGGCATGGAGGAGTATGAGGTGGAAGACATGGAAAGATGGTAGGATTGTAAGATTTGTGAGCAGGATAGCGTAATTCATCCACCAGGAACTTGAAGTGAGATTTATGCTTTTTCATTTGTAAGATGGATATCAAAGTAACCAAGGCATTAGCAACTCTTTTCTCAGCTTTAGGAATGGGCTGAAGTATAACAGTTATGAGATCATGCTTGAAGTAATGCACCATTTGTTTGTAGAGAATCAGCTTCTCATCTTTTATTTTGGAGTCATTATTTTTGAGAAAATTTTTATCTTTACTTTTCTTAGGTTCGGATACCGCCACAATGTGGTTTTCACCATCCGACCATTGCTCTTTTCTTTTGACTTGATGACTGTGATGCTTGATTTCTGATTCAATTTTTTTGTTGCTAGTTCGCTGGTGGAAGAAGTAACAGGTGTTGATGCGAGATGAAATGGAGTGACTGGTTCAATATCATTTATGTGAGGGATGTCATCTCTGGTAACAAGAGAGGTTGAGCCTATAGGGTAGGCTCCAAAAGTAGCTAGATCTAGATTCATCATAGGAGGACCAACGTAGTCCACTAAGGCAATACGGGGAACAAACTCATCAGATCCAACACAAGACTCATCAACTACGTCGGGTGGGTTACGAGAAATATGAACTACATCAATATCCATATCTGTCATGGAAGAATCTTCTGGAAGAGGCTTAATATGCTGAGAAGTGGAAACACTCATGTCGTTATGTGATAGATCACCTCTTTGTAGCAGTCGCTCAATGTTGTGACGTTGTCTATCATAGTGCAATGATTCTTTAGGAACATAGGTTCTAGACATAGAAGACTTAGCAATATCATCAGTAGGCATACATGCTTCCCCCCAAAGAAGTGAAGTAGAAGGAAGATCATCTCCCATGTGAGCCATAGTGTGTAGTGGTGACTCATCTGTATCTGTGTCTGAATTACTGAGCATGGGAGTATTTCTGGAATCTTCTCTATAGATCCATTCTTGAATAGCTTGTTCTTCTCTTTCTTCTTCTAAAGGAATGGATGAAGGAATGAAAGTATCAAAGATCACCATAGCAGAAGTGGAAGGCTTCATTGTATCAGAAGGTTTCCCATATGACCTAGGAGAAACAGGTATAGAAGCAAATGAATCTAGCGTATATTCACCCATACCAAGGCTCATCATCTTAAGTGATTTCTCAGCAGCAACTAGAGACGTACTAGGATCAACAGAAGGTTCATTATGAGGAACAAATTTTTCAGCAGCAGCCAGAGCATTAATAGCAATAGTATGGTCTCTAGGAATCACAACTTCAGTGCCATTGTATGGAAATTTGATGCACTGATGAAAAGTGGAAGGAACAGCCTGCATGTCATGGATCCAAGGACGACCCAAAAGAATGTTATATGTGAGTGGGATGTCCAATACTTGGAAGCTAATATCTTTTGTGATAGGACCCACTCGGACAGGCAGTGTGACAAGACCTTTGGAAGATCTTTCCTCTTCATCGTAAGCTTTGATAGTAATCTTCTTCTTGGAATCCATAGCAAATTCTGACAAACCCAACTGTTGTATGACATTGAAAGAAACAATATTTAACCCTGCACCATTGTCTATCAGGACTTGGTGGACTTGGGTGTTGTAGACTAGAACTTCAATGTGTAAAGCCAAATTATGAGGGTGAGCAATAGATATGTCATCTTCTGCAGAAAAGGAGAGAGATAGTGGAGATGAAATGTGGTTGACCATAGCCTGAAATTGATCTGGATCAATGTCTTTGGGGACATGTGCTGTATGCAAAGCTTTCTCAAGGATTTCTCTATGTGAAGGGGATAACTGAAGCAACTCAAAAATGGATATTTGGGCTGGCATCTTTTGCAAATGTTGGACAAGATCATAGCTAGGGGTGGCTGAAGGAGCCATTTGTTTGGAAGGCAAAGCCTGCTTGGGATCTTGCGCAGTTTTAAGGACAATCTTGGCTTGCCCCCTAGTAACAGCATTCAGTGTCTCACTTCGGGAAGATGAACTACCACGTGTTTGCAAGACCAATTTTGGCTTACCATGATTGGCTTTATTATCATCTTGAGATCTTACCATAAGAACACTCTCAACGGGCTCTACCATGTTGATCACAGGTGTATTAGAAGGATACGTGTAATTGATCTTAGCATCATGATTCTTCTTATGTGCTTGAGAGGTTTCCCCCTTATCATGCTTAGGTAGAGGATCTTTGAAAGCTGTGTGATCAGAATTTCTAGTTAAGCCATCAGTGGAGATTGTGCCATTCTCAATAAGATCCTGAATATCATCCTTAAGCCTAAAACAATTGTCTGTCGGATGTCCCTTAGTTCTGTGATAATGACAATAAGAATCCTCTCACCACCAATCAGGCTTATCTAGTGGATCCCAGTTACCAGGTTTATCAGGAAGTGTAAGATATCCATTATCAACCAAAGTCTTAAGGATCACATCATAAGGTTCTACCAATTTGGTATAGACTCACTTTCGAAATGACTTCTTAGGCTTATCTGCATACTGAGGTTTAGGAGCACTGCGAGTGTTGGCAGCTTCTTGTTGTTTTGCTGCATAGATAGCATTGGAGAGATTGAAAGTAGGCTCTTTAACTTTAGGAGCGTCAACAACCCCATCATTAACAACATACTTGTTCTTATTCCAAGGTTTGTTCTTGTCTTTGCCATTGCCTTTAACATCTTTATTAATAACAATATCCCCTTTTCTTATAGCTACATCCTCAATTCGATATGCACTTTCAACCATGTCATTGAAAGAAGGGAATAGTTGTTTCCTTAGATCATAATATAGCTCAAGCACCAGAGTGTTGACAAAAATGTCAATCTTTTCTCTCTCGGGTAGCTGATGAGGATATCGAGAATACAATGACCTCCAACGTTGTAAGTAAGTTGCAAATGGCTCACCTTGATGTTGTCTTAGATTACCAAGATCTATCACGGTGACAGGTTGTTGGATGTTGTATGAATAGTGTTGTGTGAAGCGCATAGCTAACTCATCAAAAGTCTTCAAAGGAGGTGTCAACTTTGCAAACCATTCTAAAGCTTGTCCTCTTAAGCTTCGAGGGAATAATCGTAGAAGATATGTGTCTTCATGAAGAAAGTCCATACTAAGAGCATAAAAGTGACGTACATGATCATGGGGATCACCATTTCCATCATACTTGTCATATTTGGGAACCTCAATATCCCTAGGAAATGGGACCATGTATAGATTTTTATCAAAAGGAAGAGCACAAATTGATTCTACAAAAGAGACCTTTGGAGGCTCTCTTTCTATTGCCATTTGGGTAAGGCGTTGATTTGTCTGACGCAGTTCTTCCTGAAGGACTTCCAATTTAGTTGGTACTCTTTGTTGGACAATTTGTCTAACATCATAGCCAGGAGGAAGCTTGTATCCTCTAGAAGTCATATATTGAAAATATTGATCGCCATTACGCTCTAAAAGCTTATGCATCATTCGTTGGGAGACCACATCTTGTTCAAATCTCATAAGATCCTCACTAGAAATCTCATCATCTTCCTCTGCCTCATGCTGAGAGGGAGGAGGTCTAGGAGGTGAAGAAGGCACACCAAAAGTAGGTCTTAGAGGAGATCTTGGTGGCGTGTTGTTGCCATTGTTTCCATTGGTAAAAAGAGGTCTATGCTCATGATTACTAGTCTCAGGTTGCTCATGAAATGTCCCTCTGTAAGCCATGCGCCTAGTAGCATCCATTCTTTGTTGATTGTGTTCTTTGTCTAAGCGTGCTTGATTATCCTTACGCTCAAAGTGTTCTTGCAAGAGTTGAAACTTTTCTTGTTCAGTCAAAGTGAGGGAGACACTGTCTGTGTTTTTGGGGGTCTTGAATGCAGAAAAGAGGAAACCTCCTTTGTACCACGGAGTAGCCTTAGAATCCTTAGATTGGTCAGAACTAGAACTGTCGTTGCTAGCGGGCGCTTGTGAGTGTCTAGTTGGAGAAGGTAACTATGTATAATTAAACGGAGGGTGATTCTCCTGCTCAAATTGAGATCGAGTTGTAACCGGCATGAAAAGAGATGTTGGTTGACTAATAGAATGAGACAAAGTTTCTCAGATATGAGATAAGCAAAGCTAATAAAGATCACTTGTCAAAGTAGAACAATAGAGAGATGGCTAGTCAAAAGTGCTCAAGCACTTACAGCAATCAATTGACTAAAGCCGAGCAGCGAGCAAGAAGCTCAATAAGCAAGTAGCTAGAGAGGTAACCGTGATGTGACAAGTGATCAAGAGTAGCATTCGTTAAGCTCAAATCCAATAATTTTAGCTCATTTGTTTCAGTCTAGAACAAATCTAAGCATGTAGATAACAAACTAGCTTCAGATAAGAACAGAAAAGGACACTCTATGACAGGTTAAAATGCAAGTTTAGCAGCTCCGGATTGCAACAATGATAGGACAACAGAAATGACCCAGGTGATAGTTCTCAAGAAAACAGGGTGATACTTCACCTTAAGCTAGATGATAGTTTCCAGTAAGTGGGGTGACACTTTTGCAGAGTCGTACGACTCTATGACCAACGAACATAAAAATATCAGTTTGAAGTGTTTTAAAAGATCAAGTAAGTATATCAACAGATTTTTATCATGGATCAAGCACATAAGATAGCAATCAAAGAGTTCAAGAAAGCAGTTGTCTTCAAACAATGAGCAAGGGGCAAAGCAACCTTGCACATGAACAAGAATAGTGACTTAGTATTTCTACTCCTTAAAGATTCTACTTGTGTATGTTCTTCAAATGTTTTAGCAGGCACATAGAACACAACAACACCTTAGCAAGCTATCTACAAGGATACACATGGCTTTCTAAGAGGAGTCCTCGATATACACAAGGTACGTGAGGCCCAAATCTGTAGATGAGAAGAATCCAAAATCACACAGCCGGGGGGAGACGGTAACCCAAATCTCCTCCTTCACTTCTCAAAGGTATAAAGTTCTTTGAGGCTTAGCCAAGAGTGATATCAAACTCAATTTCCAAGAGAGGTGTCTTTCGATTCACCTCCCGCTATTTATACTCCGCCAGAACACAGGAGTTAAGGTTGTCCCTTGAGGTGGTGTGTCCCCAAGCAAGCCTTCTAGAAATAACAACTAAGTAATTCACTATCAAAAGTATTTAGAGCACTAGAGGTGGTACATTTAACCCTTCAAGTAAGCATGAGATGAGTCAAAAAAAGTGGAACATTTAACTCCTCACACAAACTCAAAGTGAGTCCACACCTTAGAAAACAAGTGAGTTCCAAAAAGCACAAAAGGGTTGCCAAGTGGAGCACTTAACGCTTCTTTCCTGTTGACCCCTCCCTTTTAATATGGTGCTGGGATTGCAACCACAGGGCGGAAATAAGGGGCCGGTGGATTAACGAGTCTAATAACCCAAGATAGCAATCTAGATCAATCACAAGTACTCTAAAGTTTCTTATCAATACTACTCACAAATGAAAAAGGGGTGTACCAATGGAATATTTAACTTTCCAAGCAAACATAGAGTGAGTCCACAAGGTGGTGCATTTAACTCTCTATGTAAACAAGGAATGAATCCATGCCCCCAATCACTTAATGAGATATTTGATATTGGAACCAAGAATTACTTAAGGTTTAAACACAAGCATTCACTTACACAAACTTGTATGAAAGCAAATCTATGTTCATTCATTTCCCATTAAGAGCATCAATTGAAATGTGTTCTATGAAAGCATGTAAACACTGAAGCCAAACACATGCGAGGTTCAATTTTAATCCCAAAATCCAAATGTTGTAGAGATATAACAAACTACCTCAAGTCCAATGCAACGCGCTTAGTAGATTTTAAGCATTTTCCATGAAAGCAAGAGCACCTTCAAATGAACAAGACAAGAGAACAAGCAAACAAGATATGCAATATATATCCAATTTATGCAAACCCTAAGGTTAGATCTGAAAATCAATTGTTAGGAGCAATGATAACCAACAAATAATCCAAATGATAACTCATATCATGCAATGAAGAATGAAAAATAATTGCATACCCACCACAAAATTTTATTTTTTTTGCATTTGACCTAGTCAACAAGATCTGATTTTTACCACATGAATTCGAACCCTAAACTCAAAATGTAGAAAATATCTATCAAAAAAACAGAGAGCTTTCCAAAAATATAAAAATTTTAGAAAAATCTCTTCATTTGTGCCCTAGAGAGCCATTTTACCAAAACAGACTAGATTTTATAAATCAACCAAATGAGCTATGATATAATTTTTAAATTAAAAACACAGTGAATGGACCCCCTGTATAATTTGAAGACCTTTCCAGAAATATAAAAATTTCTGAAAAATATGCTGATTTGCGCCAAAAATTGATTTTTTATGAAAAATAAAGAAAAAATCATTAAAAATACAAATTACCTCCAAAAATTCTGAAATTTTTTTTGGAGCTTCTCTGATATGTTTTTAACCTACAAAAAAATTTTCAGACCAGAAAACTAAGCTGTTTGAGAGATATGGTCAAATCTTTCAAATCTAGGGTTTTTTTCATCTCCAAACAAATCTGCACAAGGGTTAGCTCCAAAAATAATCAAAACCAGCATGCAAGAGGTGGGTTGCCCCACGGTGGGCACCAAAAATGTATGGTGAAAATGTGACCACACTTCTATGAATCATTACATGCAAGGGAACTCAAGAATGAGGCCTCACAAATCGATCCATAGCTCCCTAGGCATGGAGTGCAAGGGTTTTAAGAATGCTCTCAGCTAGAGCTATTTAGCCAATAACCTTGCTAGTAAACCATGCAATGGGAGATTCAATGAAGACAAGGGCAAGAATGACAATATCCCCAAGAATAAAATGAAATGCAATGCAATGCGAGCTAGCTAAGAATGAAGATGCAAGCTAAGCTATGGAAATGAAAGATGCAAGAAATGAAATCTAACTATGAAGCAAGAAAGCCATGATGATGCAAGAATGAAGACAAGAAGATAGAGTGTTGATGAAGATCCAAGATGAATGCCAACAATGCTCCAAATCTTCAAACCCTAGATGCAAGAATATCTCCAAAAGCTCCAAGATGACCTAGAAAACCTGTAGCATAACAATAACATAAAAATTGTGTGTGCAAATGAGGAAGAGAGCTCTCCTTTTATAGGGAATGAAAAAGGAATGGGCCATGGAGATTAAGAGGCAAAAGATTTAATCAACGGTGGAGAAAAAAAGAAGCTTGATCCTTGTGCACAAATATCCTCCAATAAGAAAATTAGAAGCATTTACTTTATGTTGAGCATTTAATTTATGTCCATGTGAGACAAAAAGTACTTTTTCTTTTATTTTATTTTTATTTTTCTTTATAAATAAGAATTAAATGCTTTATTTGTGCAACATGGGATAAGAAGAAAAGGTGGGCTTTTTATTTATTAAAAGTTGAGGAAATATTCCTTTTAAATAAATAAAAACTTGGGATAAAATGGTTAGCCCATAAAAAATAATCAAATAAATGATAGCACAAGGATTTGATCAAGAATAAGCAATTTATGATTTAGCAAAAGGGGCTAATAGTCTAGGTGACCATTTTTAGGTGTATATAGTGGTGAAGCTTAACATCTTGAGGCAAAGATCCAAAGATCCAAAGATGATGTGAAAAGAAGGTCCTAAGTTTACAAGAGAAAACTCTTCAATATGGTGCAGTTGAATTAAGTTATACCTCAAAGGTATGGGTGATCAATATTGGGATCATGTGGTTAATAACTATGTTGTCCCACCAGGAATCCTAACTCTAGATCAATTGAAGACAAGACAAGAACACACTACTACTGTGGAAGCCAATGCAAGTACTCTATAAGATGCAGAATTATAGATGTCAAAGACTTGGATACCACTCATGAGATGTGGGAGAAGCTTAGAACTATCTAAGGTAGAGATCCAAATGTGCAGAAGGAAAAAGTTGATAGCTTGAGAGGAAATATGATGAGATGAAAATGCAATAAAATGAGAACATAGAGAAATACAGTCAAAGAATCAAAGAGGTTGTTTCTTCTATCAACAGTGCTTGAGGTAATCTTCTTGAAGAAGATGTGGTAAGAAAAGTGTTGATAACTCTTTTACCTCAATATGCTATTAGAGTTTCAGCTATTCAAGAGCTAAGATCTCTAGGAACTATTGTTGTTACCCTTTATGATTTAATATGAAAGATGATTGCATTTGAATTAAGAAATTATGACAATAATATGCCTAGAGTTGAAGGTGCTTTGAAGTCATCATTTCTATTTCACCTTCTAGGAAAGGAAAAGAAATATCTGACAACTCTTTAGCATTTTACTCTAATGATTATGAATCTCTTGTGTCTTAAGATAGAGAGTAGGAAGAATTGGAAGCATTATTTTCAAAAAGACTACCTAGAGGAAAAGGTAAGTATAAGGGAAAGCTACCTTTGAAATGCTTTGCATATAATAATATTGGACACATTGCCTCCAGATGTCCTAATAATGACATGAAGGAAAAACCAAGGAGATTCAAGGACAAGAATAAGAAGAAATGTAACCTTGCTAAGGAAGGTGTTACTGATGAATAATTTGGTGGTAGAGATGAAGAGGAAATTATCTTTGTTGCAGTGAAATAAGAACCATCAGAATAAGGTGAAAAATCATTAGTATCTAACATGAATCACAACGGTGACTAGATTATTGACAGTGGTTGCACTCATCACATGATTGGTGAAAGAAACAAATTCATTAAGATGGAGGAATGTGATAGAGGTTCAGTGAGATTTGGTAATGATTCTCCATGTATGGTGAAAGGTAAAGGTTCCATTTCTTTAAATGATAAGACAAATTGTGATGATGTTTACTAGGTTAATGGTTTAAAGTATAACTTATTAAGTGTTTCTTAGTTAAACAAAAACTGATATAGATTAGAATTCAATAAAGGTGTATGCAAGATCATTAGGAAATTAGGAGAATTAATTTCTATTGGTGAACAAACAAGAGGTAACTTGTTCCATTTGAATTCTACTATTAAGATTTGTCTGATTGCTAAGGTAGAAGACTAATGGTTATGACATAAAAGGTTTTGTCATGTTAATTTAGATAACTTGGTCAAAGTTAGTAAGATGAAGATAGTAAGAGGTTTTCCTAACCAAGTGAAGCCAGACAATGTGATGTGTAAAGAATGTCATCTTGGGAAGTTAACTAGTTCAAGTTTTATCAGTAAAATTTGCTCTTCTTAAAGTATATCTTAGATTTGGTTCATACCAATATGTGTGGTCCAAGTGTTGGCATATTGATGAGATAGATTACATTTATGATGAGTATGAAAAGCATGGTTGTCATTTCTAGAAAATCATTCAATCAGTGAGATGATTTTGCAAAGTATGTGAAGTTACACCAATTGGTATACAAGTATAACCAACTAGTAAGTAGTAAGGTAATTGGTAAGTCACATGGTAATCGGTGCATAGAAAGGGAACCAGTGAACAAGATAATAGGTGAAGGTCAGACAAGTAAAGGGAGCATATTAGTAAAGGAAAATTGGTGAGACCACAAATCAGTACAGGTAAAATTCAAGACACTAGCAACCGTTCAGAATGGTGAACAAGTATAAATAGAGGTTATTAAACAATTTTACTTAATTAGCCAAATTGGTCATGATGGTGGAAGATTCATTGAATCTGGAAAATAGAAAAAATGTAGTACATTGTTCGAGGAGATGATTGATTAGATTTATAGGAACTCATGCACATATCTTTTCATGATTCCAAGGCATGTTTCATAAATAAAATTAAAGAAATATTGCACATTGGAAATGACAACATATGTTATCATTTGGCTGATGCGGTAAGGATTTTATGTTTTTGTGAGTTAACTAAGATTTGAGAAACACATTTGGAGAAAAATGAAAACCCTAATTAGGTTTTACATTTGATGGTGAAGATAGTATATAAGGACAAAGTTTTTGTGAAAAAAATGAAATGAGAAAAGGAAGATAATTTTGTTGTGAAAAGTTGATGAAGAATTGAAGCTACGATCACATAGCTGTTTGCAGAGATGTTACAGATTTGTTCCAAAATAAGAAGAGAGCATAAGGGATATGATCAACATTATAGAGTGCAAATTATAGGTCATTTATTCTTTTTGTATTTCTAATAGTTTCAACAAGTTGTAAATCCCTTAACTGGGTAATCTTTGGCAAGACTCAATTGTAAATCCCTTAATAGGGTGAACGCTGTAATAGTGGGATTAAATCCTTTGACATGGTAATCTTTAATTGGACTATAAATACTTCTAACAAGGTATCAGGCACTCTTAACAGGGTGAGTCACCTAGAAAGTGACATATTGTAAGTCGTTAATCGGGCACTCATTTCTATTGGAGTAAAAATATTGTGGGTGTCATCTCCACCGTGGTTTTTCCCTCTAACCAAGGGTTTCCATGATAAAAATATATGTGTTATGTGTGTGCATGCATTTTCATCTGGTTTATTGCACTTTTACTTCATAGTTTCAGTAATATACTTCATGATATGGAATTTTATTTTATTGCTTCTTAAGGGTATCAATAAGAATTTGAAAAATTTTATAAGTACTGATTCACCCCCCCCCCCCCCCCCTCTCTTAATACCTATTATTTAAAACAATTGGTATCAGAGCATAGGCTCTCTAGAGGAAAAGTTTGACAACTTGGGGAGTAAATATGAGGAAATGGAAAGCTATAGGTATGGAAGGTAGTTGGAGGAAGCCAATGAGATGATTGAAGAGTTGAAGAATATGATAAGGGCCTCATTAGTAAAAAGAAAGGAATTGTTTGGACATCTAAGAAAAAGTATGGATAGCATTGATGAACTATCTGAAGTGTTAACTTTGAGGAAGTTGAGACAGATATAGTAGATATGATGGAAAAGAACAAGATCCTAATTGAAGAAGAAACCAAAATAAAAAGAGAAAAAGAAATTCAATCCATAAGGATGTGTGAAGTTCTTGAATGCATGAGAGTTTCTGAAGATGCCAAAAGAACTACTAAAACTACAAAGAAGAGTGTTGAAGATCTGATAAGAGAAAAGGATGCTATACTTCAGAGGTTGACATATGAGAACCATGCACTAAATGAACAACTAAGTGACACCAATAATGAAAACATACAAATGAGCACTGAAAATAAAATATTGAGGCAAGAAAATGAACAACTGAAGAAGGACTTGAAGATTGAAAGGTATACAAATGAAAAACTTTAAAAATATAAACAAAGCATGCAAAAGATTAATGATCAGTTAAAGAATCAAAGGTGATATAAGGATACTTCTGACCTAGGATATACCAGTGACAACAAATTTTAAAAATGAGAATCATCCAATTCTAGTGTTGAGCAACAATCACATATTCCAAAGGGTAATACTAGTCCATAAGGTAATAATCCTACTAAACCCACTTGCTAAAGTTGTGGAAATCCTCTACATACTCCTAATGTATGTACAAGAAAATTGGTGAATGTTTTAAGAACTACTCATTTTGATGGTTATTGCTACAATTGCAATAAGTATGGTCATCAATCTTATGAGTGCAGATCAAGAACTAGTAGTAGATCATCTTAAGGGAGTTTCAATGGCTACTTTTTCACATGCAACAAGTTTGGACACAAGGTAGAATATTGCAGATCAAGGGTACCATCACCAAGATTTCCTAACAAACTTGTGAGTATTCTAAGAAGAGAAGGAAACTTAAATGTCACATGCACTATTTGTGGGAACTATGGACACTAGTTGTGAACTATTGATTAAGGAACCTTAGAGGTAATGTTGGACCCTGGAGGATAATAGGTATGGCATTTTTTCATTGTCACAAGGTTGGACATCTAGCAAGAGATTGTAGGTTAATGCAGTCAAGGATGGTGGATCTAATGAAGGATAGTCCAAACCTTTCAACCAATAGAATTACACAGTGGAATACACAACACAACAGACAACACCATAAATGTTTCAAGTAATTTGCATTAACATGCCTAGCTATAAGGCCTTCTGGATTAGGGCCAATTACAAAATGAAACAATTATGCAAGATCCACAACCAGATCCAGTACAAGCTTAGCTAGTTCAGCTATGAAGATAATCAGAAGCTGGTGGAAACCCTAAGGTAGATCTAAGCTTGAGCTCACAAGCCTCCAAGTAATCTCCTTGTTCCCAAGTATGCAACCCCTAGCTCTGCTACAAACAATTGTCAGATAATAATCTGATCTGCAAGCCCATGCAAGATCTTTTCCACAACTTCACCAACTTTAGCTTTCAGAACCTCAGATCTGACTCACTAAGTTTTCCAAGTCATGAACCTTTCTCCTCTCCTTGATCTATTCTCATTATGTCCTAAACATCTACCCAAGCCCTCCTTAAATACTAATCATTAGCCACAAGTCGACTGGATGAAACCCTTAACTCCCCAAAACAAATAATTAAATGTCATACAAGTCAGCTTACAAATGTATACAAACATTTAATTTTGCATGTCAGCCCAAGATAATGGCTACCAACAATTAACTCACCAAGTCAGCTCAACAAATCACACAAAACTCTAGTCGGTAAGTTAGAACTATCAAGCAATAGTAAAATCACCGAGCATGCCAGGCATCACCAAGCACCATAGGCATGACTGAGCAACAATTTCACCAAGCCCCAGAGACTACTAAGTTCCTTTAGTGACCGAGCTTCCTTCAATGACTGAGACCATTGGTCAAGGCTGCAACTGAGTAACACCAGCCAAAATACAAACACTCCATGTAGTTTTACTAAGGACACATAATGCCCTACCTGAACCTTGGATGCCCCTACATCAGACACCCTAGGTTCCAAAAGATGTTCATATGTGAGAAGAACATCTTTCAGGATTCAACACATAAATCCTGAATTGGTTCTTTACATACAAATCCTCCACCATTTTTGCTTGCAAAGTCTTCCACTTCAACTTCATTTGTCTCTTCAAGTCTTTTCTTGACAATGTACATGTTGGTCTTTTATACTAATCATTCATTTTCTCGGGATCTACAATCTCAACTCGGCTACCAATACTCAGGATTTTTCTATCGAGCGTTGTATCCATCAAAGGCATCAGTGAAAACTTCCTATCATTCTTCTCAACAGTAAAAAAAATTCTTACACAATCATAAATAGCTCTGCAATCATATTGTTGAGGTCTACCGAGCAATATATCACAACTATCCATCTTCACAATGTCACAAAGCACAAGATCCTTGTACTAGCCAATCTGAACATCAATGAAGCATTGTTCTCTAACTTCCAAAGCATGAACATCTTGTAACTTGTTTAGGACCTATGCAAGATTGAAGGTAAACAAGTTACTCCTCTGACAAGGTTCATCCTTTGCACCGAGCAATGTTCACCGAAGCAGCAAGTTCTCTGATTCAGGTTCATTCAGAATGTTCTCATTCATCACAGTAGTTTGTTAGTCAACCTTCTTCTATGTGCATTCAAAAGAAAAGTGTCCTTCCTCCCCATAGTTATAGAAAGTACCCATAAAGATAACTTGACATGTCTTCTTCTTTGGTTCCACATGTTTCTATTCATCTTTTGCATCAGTCGGTTTCTCCTTCACCGAGTGATCAATCTTTTCTTTCCCTCAGGAGTTACTAGGTTGTTTCCTTTTCAACTTATCTTCTGCCTTTAGAGCATACTAATAAGCATCTTTAACAGAATCAATCTTCAACATACCAAGCTCATCCTAAATATTGAATCTCAGACCATTCACATACCGAGCTACTTTTTCCTTACCAAGCTCTCGGTGTCCAAACCAAATAGTAAGTTTGTAGAACTCCTCGGTATAATCTTCAATAGACAAATCCTTATGTTTTAGATTCTGCAACTTCTTAAACAAGTCAAGCTCATAGTCAGTCAGTATGAACCTAGCTTTCAACTTAGTCACCATCAATCTCCACCGACTGATCTTTGTTTCACCTTCATCTTCTTGGTCTCTTTGTATTTCCTTCCACCAAAGAGCAGCATGTCCTTTCAACTTTGTTTGTGCTAATATCACCCAAAGAGGATCTTCAATTTCTTCCATCTCAAAGAAATCTTCAAGTTCACCAATCCAATCAATCAGATTGTCGGGCTTCAAAGTACTAGAGAAAGTAGAAACTTCCATTCGGTAATTACTAAACTAAGCAGCAGGTCTAGACAACCGAGCAGTTTTGTCTTCACCAAATCTTTTCCTCCAGTCATCACCACTAGATCTAGTAGTTTCAAATTCTTCAGCAGCTTCTTCATAGCCATCCTCAGTACCAACATTTTGAGGTATACCAGCAATAGTTCTCATGATCTCGGTGACCGTATCATTCTTCATCAATTCCATCTCATATCTGAAATCTGATTTCACCTTCTCTATGATCCAGGATTCAACAGTATCACAAAGATCAGAAATAACTCTAGGGTCCAATCTTCTTGGAGGCATCCTTAAAGAATAAGAGAAACCCTCTGCAACAAACCCTCACCGACCACCTCATGACAATCTCCAAGTTGCAATAAGTCAGATCTCAACCTGCAATCTTGTAAACAACTAGGGCACAATTTCACAAGTTTAGTGCTTCAGATCTGCAATTTAGATTGTGCACAATCTATGCTCTAATAAGATCAACTTCACAAGATCGGCCTTGCTAGGTTAACCTTCTACTTCAACAAGATCAAACAACTAGGGCACAGTTTCACAAGTTTAGTGCTTCAGATCTGCAATTTAGATTGTGCACAATCTATGCTCTAATAAGATCAACTTCACAAGATCGGCCTTGCTAGGTTAACCTTCTACTTCAACAAGATCAAACCTTTTCTCTGATACCACCTAATGCAGTCAAGGATGGTGGATCCAATGAAGGATAGTCCAAACCTTATAGCCAAAAAAATTACACAGTGGAATACTCAACACAATAGACAACACCATAAATGTTTCAAGTAATTTTCATTAACATGCCCGGCTATAAGGCCTTTTGGGTTAGGGCCAATTACAAAATGAAACAATTCTGTAAGATCCACAACCAGATCCAGTACAAGCTCAGCTAGTTCAGCTCTGAAGACAATCAGAAGCTGGTGGAAACCCTAAGGTAGATCTAAGCTTGAGCTCGCAAGCCTCCAAGCAATCTCCTTATTCCCAAGTATGCAACCCCTAGCTTTGCTACAAATAATTATCAGATAACAATCTGATCTACAAGATCATGCAAGATCTTTTCCACAACTTCGCCAACTTCAGCTTTCATAACCTCAGATATGACTCACTAAGTTTTCCAAGTCATGAACCTTTCTCCTCTCCTTGACCTATTCCCATTATGTCCTAAACATCTACCTAATCCCTCCTTAAATACTAATCATCAGCCACAAGTTGGCTGGATGAAACCCTTAACTCCACAAAACAAATAATTAAATGCCATACAAGTTGGCTTACAAATGTATACAAACATTTAATTCTGCATGTTGGCCCAAGACAATGGCTACCAACAACTAATTCACCAAGTCAGCTCAACAAATCACACTAAACTCCAGTCGATAAGTCAGAACTACCGAGCGACAGTAAAATCACCGAGCATGCCAGGCATCATCAAGCACCAGTGTCAACCGAGCACTGTAGGCATGACCAAGCAACAATTTCACCGAGCACCAGAGACTACCAAGTTCCTTTAGTGACCGAGCTTCCTTCAATGACCGAGACCATTGGTCAAGGATGCAACCAAGTAACACCGGCCAAAATACAAACACTCCATGCAGTTTTACCGAGGACACGGAGTGCCCTGCCTTAACCTTGGATCATTTTTGGTATGTTTTTTTTTCTATGTTCAGAACTTCTTTCCAAATAAAGGCAATGTTACTTGGAAAACTGATAGACCTGTACTATATTAGATTAATGAGTACATAGGTCAACAAGGTGAAAAAGTAATTCATGTAATTTGGGGTTACTTCAAAGAATTTCAAGATGGAATGAATAAAAGGTATATGATTCCACCTTACATAGTAGAGAAGTACAAGGACACAATTCATTTCCAAGTTGATACCGACACATGCAAAATTCAAGCAGTAGAACCAAGAGTTTCATGGATACCAGCAATGGGTTATGAAATAGGTGAACACTTGTTAACCCTATACATAGATACATTATTGAAATTAATGGTTAAAAAGACTGCTAAGTGATATGGGACATATGAATAAGCATATCAGAGAATAACCCTAGAACTCAAAAAACCTAGAGTGGAGAGGAAAGTAAAGAAAACTATAAGTCAATTGGAATAAAAATTTGGAATGGGTGAAGGTAGAAATTCCACTATAGAGAAGAAGAAAATTCTAGAATCTTATGCAAAGAGTAAGGCAAAGAAGGAAGAAACTAAAACTCCTAAACTACCATCGATGAAGGAAACTGAAGTGGAAGAAATTGAGGGAGGTCAATCCTCTGACCCTAAGCCATCAAAGATATCCCAACCTATAAAAACAAAAACCTATGAGAAGAGAAAAACTAGAGGGCATAGAAAGACCTCCGCAAGAAAAAAGAAGCAGAAGATAGGAGGAGATAGTGAGAAAACAGATTCTGATAAGGAGATTACAGACATAGGTAAGTCTGGGAAAACAAGGTTCAATATTCCTAAGACTATAATTGAAGTTGTAAAGATAATTAGAAAAAATGGAATGATCAGAAAAATCAGTAAATTTAAGTTTGCTAGGTTATCTAATGAAGATAAGAAAATCATTGAAGATGTAATTATATTTCATTTTCATAAATTCATTAGAGTTCCAAATCAACTTAAAGGTCATATACCTGATGAATTGTTTGAAGAAGTCAATGTTAGATGGGAAGTTGCAGTCAATATTGAAAAGAAAGTAAGAGAAATAAATCTCGTGTATACTATTCCAAATTTAAAAGTAAAAGAAATGGATGAAGAACTTGAAAAATATAAAGGCAGATTCAGTATTGGTAACAGGACTGCAAAGTTATTAGCTGGAAAATAGCAATAAGTTGAGGATGAATTGGTAATGATTTGGAGAAGGATAATCAATTTAGACCAACCACTACTATAGGATACCACTGGTACATCTCAAGGAGATGAAACCTTTACTATGC
Source organism: Chamaecyparis obtusa (assembly GCA_027943335.1). Classification (NCBI taxonomy): domain Eukaryota; kingdom Viridiplantae; phylum Streptophyta; class Pinopsida; order Cupressales; family Cupressaceae; genus Chamaecyparis; species Chamaecyparis obtusa. The sequence continues at coordinate 1,079,866 of BSBK01003272.1, forward strand.
AAGAGTTAACAAGAGGTATGTTAGGAAGTGTTTCAAATATTGCTACACACATTGACCTAATAAAGGAATCAGCAGATGATGAAGATGACATAATTGATACCCTTGATTCTCCCATGATTGGAGATTAAGTTGAAGATATACCACCCTAGACACCAATGGAATTGAATCCTATTGAGATTGATAAGGATGCAGTTGATATTGAAGTAAACAAAGTTGATGAAGTAGAAAAGAACAAGGAAACATAATAGGTAAATGAGACCAAAGAAGAAGAAGAAGGAGGAGGAGGAGGAGGAGAAGAAGAACCAAAATTTTCCATTCTTAAGAAAGAATTTAATAAATTGAAACCGAAAGGAAAACTATTATTTTCAAAGAAGCTAGCAAAAAAGGCAGAGAAGAACCAACAAAAGTAGAAGAGGTATAAAAAGAAAATTCTAAGGAACACAATTTCTATTCTTTTTTATGTTACTATAACTGATGATAATGTGGGAGATTGTTAACTAATGGTGATGATGATTAATATTGGCCAAGATCTTAGGAATAAAGGTTTGTAGAATGATTAGATCAGTTATTATCTTGTCATTGACATCAATTAATTGATATCTGATTTATATTGAGTTGCCATATCATTCAGAGTATGATATAAGTTGAGTAAAGTTAAGAACAAGAAGAAGATGAAGAAGTAGAATGATGATAAGATGAAGAACATAATTGGGTGAATTATACAGATCAAAAAATGGTAAGGTTGTGTTGATGTAATTGTTTTCTACCAAATATTTAATTACATCAAGTCAGTAAAGAAGATTAGTCAAGTCGGTAAGAAAAATAGTTTTCTTTACCGAGCAGGAAAAGTCATTCGATAAAAGCAAAAGGAACATTTCAGTAAAGCGAGAGGAAGTCAAGACACCAAGCATAAGGTTTTAGTCACCGAGTGAAGTTAACTAAAATTTAGTTGAAGTACACCGAACAAGGAACAAAAATTAAATACAATGATTAGAACAACATTTAATGTTGATCTATGACGAGCTGGAAGATTCTGATGATAAGGAAAAGTTAGTTAGAGAGATCGACGATTAGGAAAATTTAAGATGATGATCTATGGAAAGATCTAAGTGGTAAAAAGAGAAGGAATAAGTTTCAAGAAAGTTCAAGTTCCAAGATGATGATAAAATGTGTTACCAAGATCCAAATTCAATGAATAAGTTTGTGAAATGGATTGGACGGATAAGATTAATCAAAAGAATTTGTGATAAAGGAGATTAAGTGGAAAAATAAGGTCTATATATAGGATGATGTTGTATGGACAAATGATTGGAATATTGAAGAGTTGAAGAGTCAACAACTAATGCAGTGAAGAAGGAAAAGGTGAATTCTAAGTCGGAAAGACATGATTTAATGAAGTGTTGAAGCTAGTGGAAAGTGGAGGATTGAAGTGAAGATAAAGAGTGCACAAGGGATTTGATTTGTTGGCATTAAGTTATGTTTGTCATTAGTGACAACACTTATTCGGTTTTTGTGTGCTTACCAAGCTCATCTAGCAGAGTAGTGTTTACCGAGCAGATCGAGCAAAACAGTGCTTACCGAGCAGTTCAAGCAGAACAATGTTTACCGAGTGATGAGTTAAGCAGTGTTTATCGAGTAATGGCATGATAAAATAAGGAATTTAGTTTCTACCGAGCGACACTGTATCTACCAAGTCACCAGTATATACCAAGTTTGAAACTACAACCGAGTGGTTAGTATGGACCATGCCTCCACTTCTACCGAGAACATGATGATGCCGAGTAAGGCAGTGGATGCCGAGTATCAGAAAGTCACCGAGTTAGTTTGCAGAAATCGAGTAACTATATTTGGGCCGACTCAGTAATATTTGTGTTAGCTTGTTTAAGGGCCGACTTTGTAATTATTTTGTAATTGTTGTGGATTGATATAAAAGTAATATTTTGTATCATATCCAAAGCGTAGTCATGTGGAATATGAATGCGTGAATGTGTGGAATGAGAAGTGTGTATGGAAAGTAGAGATAAGAAAATTACAAAGGGCTACAGCAGTATAAGGAGTAGCAGAGACATATTTATCATAGAAGGTGATCAGTACATCAAGGAATCTCAATCAGCAAATTTAGTTGCAAGTAAGAGATCTACTATTTCATCCTAACAGGTGAATCAACATTAAATCCTTTAACAGGGTAGACTTAATAGTCTTTTGTAAAATCTCTTAACCAAGTGCATACTTCATTGTATGTTTGTAAATCCTCTAACAAGGTGGACCTAGTAGTCCTAATTGCTCCTAACAGGGCAGATCATCAGAAGTGATCATTGTAAGCCTTAACCAGCCAACTTTATATTGCAGTATTGAAGTTTTGTGGGTATCATCCCCACCCTAGTTTTACTTTCTATTTGGAAGGTTTCTGGGTCACCAAATCATTGTGTTCAAGTGTTATGAATGCTTTTATGTTTTTAGTTTCTCATGCATGCAATTAGATCAATGAGCCAAATGTATTTGGAATATTGTTAAAATCTGCAATTTGTAAAAAGTTTTGAAGTTACTGATTCACCCCTCCCCTCTCAGTAACTTGTCTAGTCTTGAATATTTCCAACAATTGGTATCAGAGCTTTGTGGTTCTCAAGATAAAGTTTGACAACTTGAGTAAAGATCCAGGACAATGGAGATATTCAGACTTAACAAAGTAATTGAAAATGAAAAGCTAGATCTAGAAATGGCCATAGCTCAACTCAAGGAAGCAAAAGAGCATCTTTCCCAATCCCTAAAAAGAAGGAACTTACAAATAAGATGAATGACCACCAGTATGTTGAAGAAAAGATTGAAGATTTTTTCCCTTCAAGCAGCTCAGATGAAGAAAACAATGCAATCAAAGAACTCCTAGAAAAGAATGGATCTCTGCAAGAAGAAGTAAGAAAATTGAAAAGAGAACAAGAAATTTAGTCAACAAGATTCTGTGAAATCTTGGAACAAAGAAACAAGATGAAAGATGAAATAGATGGAAAGAACAATGAAATCTAGAATCAAACTCTTCAGCTAGAAAACCTTGTTGATCAAGTCTCCAATGCAAATGAAGAAATCTTGACTCTGAGATCAGAAAATGAAAGGATAAGAGAGGAACTGAGATCTAAAAAGCAAAACAGTTTAACATTGGTGAATGACCTAAACACTGAAAGGAAAATCAATGAGAGAATGATGAAATCTCAAGAAGATATGAATCAGCTACATAAGCAAAAAGGAAAAGCAAGACTTGGATACAAAGAGGAAGGTGAATCCTCCAATCAAGGTACTCAAAAGAATCAGAAACCTACTTGTAATCACTGTGGCAAAATAGGTCATACTTCAAACAAATGTTGGAGCAATGGAAAAGAAAAATTCAATGGAAAATGCTACAATTGCAATCAGCATGGTCATAAAGCAAATGAATGCAAGGAGAAACCAAGATTTGAAGGCAAATGTCACAAATGTAACAAACAAGGTCACAAGGCATCTGAATGCAGATCTAAAACATCCAATCCAACAGAACAAATTGTGAAAGCAATATTTGGTTGGGATTACAACACTTGGTTTAGGTGTCATTACTGTGGAGAATATGGACACATTGGCATAAATTGTGTAAGGCATCACTTGAGAAAAAGGGATACTACCATAAGATGTTATACATGCACTGAACTTGGTCATATAGCTAAAAATTGCATGAATACAAGCAAAGTTGCAGATGAAAAGAAAGCAAAAGTAGATAGCATCAGGAAGCAGATGAGACAACAATGGATTCCTAAACCTACCGAGCAAACCAGTCCAAGTAATGAAGTCACTCATGAAGAGGGTGGCTCTATCAATTCCAACTAAGTCCCCAAGAAAGCATTGGGACTGTATCTTCACATACAAATTCCAAAACAGTTCCAGAATTGAAAGGAAGAAAGATCCAAATTAGTATGCAAGATACAAAAGGATCACTAAGAAGGTCAGTATAAGTTACCACCGAGCAAGTTTAGGAGTAACCAAATTTCATGAGGTTACCGAGTATGGTCGGAGCAATATGAATTCTTATGATCACTGAGTTGTGGAGTCTTCACCGAGCAATCAATGCAATAGTGGATGACAGCCTGTCCAGTACAATGCCAAACTTACCTACTTTTGTACTGAGCATTAATGACAAAGTTTTAACAAAAAGCATGAAATCAAGTTCATTCTTCACTGCAAATTTCACCATATTGAGAGCAGAGAGATTTCTTAGTGTGATCAAGTGATTCAAAGAAAAATTTGCAGCAAAAATTTTTCAAAGAATTTTCTTTGACTACCGAGCTACCATGGCATCATCCAGCACCAAAGTAAAGAAAGGTTTGGAAATGTTGGTCTAAGGAGAATGGAAGGCACCAGATTTCAAACTCATGCCCGCGGTTGCAGGAACCCTAGACCCAAGTGGAGATCAATCGCAGATTCCTCCAAAGGTACTTCTTGTTAATGATATTCACAGTCATTTTAAAGGTACAATTCAAGAGCTTGGAACCCTAGAGATAGATGTTGTTTGTGATGAACTATGTGTTAATGGTGTTCTCAAACCAGAACATAAACATTTGGAAGATAAGGGTTTGACACACATCACCCACTTGCCTCGGAGTTTCCAGATAAAATGGATCAGATATATCCTAAGTCAAGTGCATGAAGGTAAAATTTGGCGAGAGCAACCAGTAGAGATAACCAAGAAGATGATTCACTGAATCACTGGTCTTCCCATGCTAGACAAGGCAAAATCTACTAAAACCCTAGGTTAGGTAGAGCTGGAAAAGAAAACCCTAGCTGAGTGGGACGGTAGAGGAATGAGGATAAGCAACATTATCAATGCAGAATTGAAATTTGGGACATGTGTCATAGCTCACAAGATATATAGTTCTAGTCGGCAGAATAGTGTTACGTGTGAAGCAGTTGACCTAGCTTACAAAATTGTGAAGAACAACTTGTCATTTGACCTAGTAGATTTGTTGTTGAAGCAGTTCAACAAGAATATGGAGAGCATTCAAACTTCAAAGAATAATCCATGTAAGTTTGGCTCACTATTGATTTGTCTATTTCTCTATGTTCAAAAGTTCTTCCCATCTAAAGGCACGGTAGTATGGAGAAAGGATGTGCCTATTCTTTATCAGATAAATGAGTACATTGTAGAAATGGGAGAAAATATTGTTAGCATAATGGATAACTATTTTGAATCCTTTAAGGAGAAGATGAACAACAAGTTCAGGATTCCACAAAAGTTGGTGGAAGATTATAAGGATGATATTTGTTTTATGGTTGATTGTGATAGAGTGTACATTTAGGCAGTAAGGCCAAGAACTATATGGGTGAAACCTCTTCCCTATGAGGTAAATATTGATGATACAAAGAACATAATTGAAGCCCTAATTAATCAACCTGTTGATCCAAAGGCTCCATACTTTGGAACATATGATGAAGCCAAGATAAGAATAGAACTAAGCATAAAGCTCCCACAGGCGGTTAACAAAGGCAGAAAGAGGATGGCCAAGATGCAATCTAGCACACCTCTAATGTTAACCAAGGGAAAAGGAGAGGACATTGAAGAAAAAGAAGAAAAGAATGAGAGTGAAGAAGAACAAGTACCTGTGAAGAAGAAAGGGAAGGCGACCATCACCAAGGCACCAAAACAATCTACTACAGTCTTCTCAAGAAGAACAAGGGGCAAGGCAGGTAAAAATAGTGGTGATGTAGTATTTAAAAGGCCTCCTCCCACATTTGAAGAAGACATTAAGTATTTGAGAGAAGGATCTAGAATGGAAAACTTCAAATCTCTCAAGTATAAAATTAGATCAGAGACAGAGCAGAAGGAGATTGAAGATGTTGTTATTGAGAAAATGGGGCAATGGAAGTACTTACCTGATGATATGGCTTCACAAATTCTAGATGTTCTATTGGATAAAGTCAAGATGAGATGGGAGAATGCAAGGCAAACTGTCAAGGATATATATGCTCAAACCTTAAGACAGTTAATGCCAAATTTGAAAAATGCTGAAGTTAATAAGGCATTGAAAGAAAATGAGAGTAAGATGACACTCAGATTCAACACTTGTCTGATTCTGATAAAAAATGTAGAATCAATTGTAAAGAGTGCCACTAATACATGGAAAAACATCTATCAAATTCACAAACTGAGTGTTGAAACTATTGTGATAAAAGATATTGAAGATGACAGTGATGAAGATAAAGAAGAAGCTGCCACAAAAACAGTTCAGCTAGATAGTATTGAAGTTGAAGAAGAAGCGGAGGAAGAAGCTACCGAGGAAGCTAAGAAGAATGATGAGGAAGATGATCCAGTTTGGATAGCTACAAAGGTAATTGCCTCACTTCCTCACTCTCCAGTGAAAATTGCTACATCTAGCTCAAAGATAGCTTCAAGTGTGATTGTGCCAACTCCTACCGGTACATCAAATGTCCAATCATCCTCAGCACAGCTCAGTGTATCAATGGAAGAAGTGGCTACCACTTCATCTATCGAGCTTCAGCCCCCTTCTTCCACCAAGTTGTAGTCTCCTACATCAACTTTAGTACCTTCTACAATTTTGAGTTCTTCAGTAGCAAGTACTTCAATTTTGAGTTCCTCAGTAAGTACTTCAGATGTTACAATTGTAAATACTTCAGTTTTGGGTTTATCAAGTATTCCAGTTAGCATTCCATCAGTTGGAAGTTTATCATTTTTCACTGCAAGTCCTACTATGTCTACAATAATTTCTACTTCAAAGGCATTAAGTACAATGACAGTTGGACCTAAGGTTCAACTGAGTATAAGATTTTTAAGCAGGAGTAAAGATATAGAAGAAGATATAATTTGGACGAGAAGATAGAAATTCCACAATTAGATTTTGCAAATCTTTCTGCAGATCAAATGCAATTGGTTGATGAACTCCTCTAGAAGAAAGAAAAGTAGAAGAAACTAAAAGAGGAAAGAGATAAGGAATATAAGATCATTGAGGATGCCAAGAATATTTTGACAGAAGCAATAGGTGTTGAAGTTGATTCCTCTCAACACATTTTGTTACAGTTGGCAGAGGTAGTAACTAAGTTTAATGAGGATTCTTCTGGATCAGATAAGTTGCTTGAGAAGGCTGAGAAGAAGTTTGATAATAAAGTGCTTAAGCATATTGCTCAGCAAATAGCTATAAATCAGGCAGAGCTATCTTTAGTTTTGACTAACATTGAATCCTCCTATTCCAAGGTAACATCATTTTTTGTCAAGGTATGTAATGTTGCCGAGTTCTCCAAGGAGATTAAGGACAAAATGAATAAGATTGATGAGGATCTAAAGGTTAGCGCACAAAAGTTGCAACTTGAACCTAGTTCAAGCTCTGCACATCATATGAAAGTCAGATTCCTATCTGATAAGTAGTCATAGTTATTGAGAGAAGATGCAAGGATCGGGTCAACATTAATAGATATTCAGAATATGATCCTTCCCATCATGGATACAATGCAGAAGCACATTGCTCACTCAAAAACATTGATCCATGACAATCAGTTTTCAATTACAGATCATATGATTGAACTCTCTGCGGAAGTCCAAGTTGCACTCCATACATGCAAGATTCTGCAAGAAAATTGGGATAGAACTCTGGCACTAATTATTAAGGTACATTCTAAATTCCTCTCACATTTTGGCATCTCTGTGTAAAATATTTGTACATACACCTTTGGCATTATTGTCAAAAAGGGGGAGAGTATGTGATGAATGGGGGAGATATGAGAAGAGATATGAGAATAGGAGATATAGGAGATATAAGATACTTGTATATATGTATACTGTATGGGGGAGACATAAAATGTACATACAGTAGATTGATAAAGACAAAATTTGAAAAATCAAAAACCAGGATCAGCATGATTGTATATAAATTTTGGGCAATAAGTGTTTTTGTCACTAATGCCAAAGGGGGAGATTGTTGGCATTAAGTTATGTTTGTCATTAGTGACAACACTTATTCAGTTTCTGTGTGCTTACCAAGCTCATCTAGCAGAGCAGTGTTTACCGAGTAGACCAAGTGAAACAGTGCTTACCGAGCAGTTCAAGCATAACAGTGTTTACTGAGTGATGAGTTAAGCAATGTTTACTGAGTAATGGCACGATAAAATAGGGAATTCAATTTCTACCAAGTAGCACTATATCTATCGAGTCACCAATATATACTGAGTTCAAAACTACGACCGAGTGGTTATTATGGACCATGCCTCCACTTCCACCGAGAGCATGATGATGCCGAGTAAGGTAGTGGATGTTGAGTATCAGAAAGTCACCGAGTTAGTTTGCAAAAACTGAGTAACTATATTTGGGCCGACTCAGTAATATTTGTGTTAGCTTGTTTAAGGGCTGACTTTGTAATTATTTTGTAATTGTTGTGGATTGATATAAAAGTAATATTTTGTATCATATCCAAAGCATAGTCATGTGGAATATGAATGCATGAATGCATGGAATGAGAAGTGTGTATGGAAAGCAGAGATAAGCAAATTACAAAGGGCTACAATAGTATAAGGAGCAGCAGAGACATATTTATCATAGAAGGTGATCAGTACGTCAAGGAATCTCAATCAGCAAATTTAGTTGCAAGTAAGAGATCTACTGTTTCATCCTAACAGGTGAATCAGCATTAAATCCTTTAACAGGGTAGACTTAATAGTCTTTTGTAAAATCTCTTAACCGAGTGCATACTTCATTGTATGTTTGTAAATCCTCTAACAAGGTGGACCTGGCAGTCCTAATGCTCCTAACAGGGCAGATCATCAGAAGTGATCATTGTAAGCCTTAACCGGCCAACTTTATACTGCAGTATTGAAGTTTTGTGGGTATCATCCCCACCCCAGTTTTACTTTCTATTTGGAAGGTTTCTGGGTCACCAAATCATTGTGTTCAAGTGTTATGAATGCTTTTATGTTTTTAGTTTCTCATGCATGCAATTAGATCAATGAGCCAAATGTATTTGGAATATTGTTAAGCTCTGCAATTTGTAAAAAGTTTTGAAGTTACTTATTCACCCCTCCCCTCTCAGTAACTTGGCTAGTCTTGAATATTTCCAACACTGAATATGCAAAGGATAGTTGTTGATTTATAGGTGAATTTATCTATTATTTCTTATTAACATTTATAGAAAAAAATATCTTAACCAAGTGGACTTAACAGTCATATTGTAAAGTCATTACAAAAGGTAACATTCTAAAGAGTGTTTGAAGCCCTTTAACCAGGCCACTCCTAACAGAGTGAAGATCCTAACAGATCTGAGGTAAATCCCTCGACTGAGTCACACTTTACAATGTGCATTGTAATCTTTAACAGGATTGACTTTTAACCGAGCATACTTCAGAAGAGTATTTCTTTAGTGGGTAAAAATTCCCACAATAGTTTTTCCCAAAGATGGGTTTCCACATTAAATACTGGTGTTATATGTGTTGATAGATAATTGTGAATGATATTGTTGATTGATAAAGTTTATTTACTATTGTCAGTAAATTTTGAATTGTGTTTGACCGAGTTGACACTGAGTTAATCAAAGAAAAAAAATTAAGGTACAAAGAATCAAGGATTACTGATTCACCCCCCCCCCCCTCTCTGTAATCCAACAATTGGTATCAGAGCTTAGCACTCTGAAGGGATAAGTTTGAAATACTTGAGTAAAAGATCCAAAGATGTATAGGAGAGAAGTACCTAAGTTGAAGAAGGAGAGTTTCTCTACATGGAAAAGTAGGATGAGGTTATACCTATCTAGGATTGGAGAGTTTGCAATCTACTTTTTGGAAAATGACTACATTCCACCGCCTCTCAAACCAATGACACTTGATCAGGTAAGAGAGATAGGAACACAACTCAGTAATGATTGAAATTGCCTCTTCCCTTAATGATTCTAAATTCAATGATATTAAGGACTATATTACTGCAAAAGAAATATGGGACAAACTTGCACTAGTTTATGGGGGTGATCTACATGTACAAAAGGAAAAGGTTGATAGTTTGAGAGGAAAATTTGATGAGATGAGAATGAAAGATGAAGAGAACATTGCACAATATAGTTTTAGGATAAAAGAAGTAGTGAGTGTTATCAAAGGTGTTGGTGGAACACTAACTGTTGAAGAAGTGGTAAGCAAAATTCTCAGAACTTTGTCATCTAAGTATGTTATTCGAGTATATTATATTCAAGAATAGAGATCCATATAGAACAATGTTGTTACTCTTGATGCTTTAATCGATAAGTTGACTACATTTGAACTTAGTAACTATGATAATAGTCTACTGACTATTGAAATAGCTTTTAAGTCATCTCTAACCATTGGAAAATCAAGAAAAGAATGAGAGAGTCACTATAGTACAAATGGAAGTGACTATGACAACATATTAACCAAAGAAAAATAATAAGAAGAATTGGAAGTACTGCTAGCAAAGAGACTACTGAGAGGTAAAGGAAAGTATAAAGGTAAACTACCTCTGAAATATTTCAATTGCAACAAGATTAGTCACATTGCATCTAGATGTCCTAATAATGACAAGAATAATAAAAGTGACAAGAAGGAGAACATATTCTAAAGATTTAGAGACTACAAGAAAAAAGGAAAGAAGTCTTGTTACCTAGTGAGGAAGGAGTAATTGATGATGAATTTGATGACATAAAAGAAATTTTTGAAGTTGTCTATGTTTCTATGAAGGAAGACTCAAAAGAAGAGAGGTATGAAGATTAAAACCCCTTATTTATCATGTTAGTAAAACTTACCCATGGATAATAGATAGTGGATGTTCACATCATATGACTGGTAATACTGATAAGTTTGAGAACCTAGAAGAGTATGACAAAGGATTTGTTAGATTTGGGAATGATGCTCCATGTTTTATAAGAGGTTAGGGATCCATTATTTTGAATGGAAATTTAGATGTGATGACTCTTATTGGGTTCAAGGACTAAAATACAACTTGTTGAGTGTTGCAAAATTGAACAACAATTTCCACTGACTAGAGTTTCAAAACACAAAATTGAGGATCTATAGTGTTGCCGGAGATTTGATTGGAATCGGTGAACAATCTATAGGTAATCTATTCTACCTTGATACTGATATAAAGAGTTGTTTGTTTGTTAAATTTGAGGATGTATGGTTGTGGCACAAAAGACTTTGTTGAATGTAAATGTTGATAACATGATTAAAGTGAGTAAGAAGAATAGATTCAGAGGTCTACCGAAATTAATCAAGCCTAAAAAAGTGACGTGTAAGGAATGTCAGATTGATAAGATGACAAAATCAAGTTTCTCAAGAAAGTCTTACTCATCTAATGGTATTTTGGAATTATTTCATACTAACCTTTGTGGTCCTATGAGAATTCAAAGCTATTATGGAGATTAGTATTTCATTTTGTTTATTGATGACTACTCTAAAATGATGTTGGTAATGTTTCTAAAAGAAAAGTATGATGCATTCCAAATGTTTAAATGGTATAAAGAAATAGTTGAAAAGGAAACATATAAATAGTTGAAATGTTTAAGATCTGATAGAGGAAGTAAATTTATCTCTTATGAATTTACTATCTTCTACAATGAGAATGGAATCAAAAGACAAGTATCTACACTAAGGACTCCACAATAAAATGAAATAGCTAAAAGAAGGAACATATCTATAGTTGATTATTCTAGAATGTTATTAATTGAGAAAGAGGTTGCACAAACATTCTGGAGAGAATTCATTAGTACTTTTGTCTACACACTCAACTGAGTATAATTGAAGTAAGGTACAAATAAACACCCTATGAACTCTGGTAGGGCATACACCAAATGTTAGTTACTTTAAAATTTTTGGAAGTAGGTATTATATTCTAAAATATGCTAGGAATGGAAAGTTTGATTCAAAAGGTGATGAAGGTATATTCCTAGGATACTCCTCAAAGAGAAAAGCATATAAATGTTTGAATAAGGCTACAAACAAAATTGTGGAAAGTGAAAATGTGAGGATAGATAAATTTTTAGAAATAAATGTAGGAGATAGCAAGAAGGAACCAAAATATTATCAAAAATTTGTTTATGTATTAGAAGGGATTTTTGGTAAAGTACCTGAACTACAACAAGAATAAATTGAAGAGCAAGTTGAGCCTCAACCAAGAGATGAAAACATTGATGAACATTCTACCGAGCATGTATTAGCAAAGTATGTGAGAAGATACCACTCACCGAGCAAAATAATTGCAGACAAGAATGTAGGAGTCATGAAAATAAGTAAGTTAAGAGATAATACATGTTTGATTTTTGAATTTGAGCCAAGATTAGTCAAGGATGCACTTGAAAATGAAGACTGAATTAATGCAATGAAAGAAGAAATTGATCAGATTGAAAAGAACAACACTTGGTCACTAGCACTGAGACCTAACGATAAGAATGTGATTGGAACAAAGTGGATTTTTAGGAATAAATTCAATGAAAAAGGAGATGTGATCAGAAATAAAGGAAGATTAGTTTGCAAAGGATATGCACAAGAAGAAGGTATTGACTATGGTGAGACATTTTCCCCTATTGCTAGATTAGAAGGTGTAAGAATATTACTTGAATATGCTACCTATAAAGGATTCAAATTTTGTTAGATGGATGTTAAATCTACATTTTTAAATAGAATTCTTGAAGAAGAAGTTTACATTGAACAACCTAAAGGATTTGTTGAGAATTCTAACAAGGATATGGTATGCAAACTACACAAAGCTTTATATGGTTTGAATCAAGCTCCCCGGACATGGTATCAAATATTACGCTCTTATCTAATCAAGATTGGATTTCAAAGGACAAGTAACAACATAAATTCATACTTGAAATGTGACAATAATGATAAGATTCTGATTGCTGAAATATTTGTTGATGATATCATATTTGGAGGAAATGAGTTAATGTCCAAATCATATGTTGAAGAGATGAGGAAGGAATTTGAGATGTCCATGATAGGAGAGATTAAATTCTTTATTGGACTACAAATTCAACAAGTGAGGGATGGGAACTACATAAAATAGTCAAAGTATATCAAGGATATCCTAAAGACATTCAATATGGAAGAATTTCAAAACTAGTTGGAACATCGATGGCTACTAGTTGTAAATTGTCATAAGACAATGAGACAAAAGAAGTTAATGAGATACTTTACCGATCCATGATTGGTAAGCTACAGTATGTTATCCGTAGTAGACCTGATATTGCTCATGTTGTTGGGATTATTGCAAGGTTTTCTACCAACCCAAAGGAAAGACACATGTTTGTAGTTAAAAGGATATTTAGATATCTAAAAGGAACTGAGGACTATAGTGTTAGTAAATAGATTTGTCCTTTCTTATTTCTTATGATAATAACTCTTAATGCCCAAACTATGAACAATATCGGAATACAACAGTTGAAAAGCCGCTTTATGATTGTTGGCTTTTCTCTAAATTGGAAGGTACAGCTCCCTTATGGAATGATATGCAATGAATTATGTTTCGGTCCTAAAACTAACACAGGGTATGCTCTTAACCCGAGAGCAGAAGAGGCAAACCGAATTAAGCCTAAACAGAACTTAATCCAGGCAAGGAGATCTTTCTAATCTATGAACCAAGTTGTAGAACTCACACATACTATGAATCCAGACACTCAGTGTTTAATCAATCTACAGCAATGCAACCGCAATGATTAAGAACTTCCAATGAGTCTTCCCCTGAATCTCCCAAAGCACATCCTACTCTGGTTAATTCTTATCCTCATAACAAAAAGAATGAAACATCCTTCCTTTCTTCCTGAAATTCAGATTTAAAAGAAAGAAACATAGAAACCACTGCTAACTAACTAATGGAACAGAAAATTATTGATATAAAACACTCTTTACTGGCTCCGCAATATCAAGTCTGATACATCAACAATTTTTCCGACCTTTGTATTTACTTTTGCAACAGTATTTATAGAGGTTACATCATATGGCCTTCATGAGAATATGAAGTGTTTCAAATTCCAGAATTTGGGAAGACTGGAGACAGATGTTTTGATGTTACAATAAAATGAGCCAAAATGACTTTGTCTCTTCCTCTGATTTGCCTTCGAGAAGGTGAAATGAATAGATTTCTACAAATCAACACGAACTTGAAGATACTATATGAACAGTTGCATGCCTGGATCCATGAAAATATTCAATAAGACACTATGCTTGACATATCTGAATTGTTACTTTTCCCTTAATTGTGACTGAGAAACCTGATCCACTATTGAAAAATCCATCTCACGATACCGCAAATGACAGACTGTATCACTTTCAAACATTCTTTACGAAAATCACAGGTGCGGAACCCGTAGCAGTGGAGTAGCAAGTCTCCCATTTTCCTCCCATCAAATTTGAGTACACAAGTAACTTAGATCACACGTTAAATAAAAGTTGAAACAATAATATTTTAGTCATTCTCCATTTGATGTGCGCTAGACTGTAGCTGACGACACGTGGCACAATCTCGCATGATCGCAAGGGATTATTTTATTTCTTGCGATCATGCGACCACTTAGAATCTTCCCTATCATCCTGAAAAAGTGAAAGTCGTAGATCGAGCATCTCATAAACTTTTTAAATAATAACATTTCTTTTTATGCCAAGCTCAGGTGACAATCACTTTTTACCTTGTCGCATGATCGCAAGGCTATTATTATATTCATGTGATCATGCGACTACTCCTCTTTCCTTCACCTTTTCATTGGATATCCACCTGCCAACTGCTAGACCTCTCTATCTATGTGGGACCCATTGTCACATGATCGCATAGCAATATTTTAATCTATGCGATCATGCGACCGCTCTATGATTGGTCAACTCTAAGCATCTTTGGTCCCACCTGGACATGTGGAAGGATCTTGGAAATGCTTTCTGTTGTCAACCATTTTGTCTTTTCTCAGACATAGAATTGCTACGTGTCTTTATCCCACTTTCTCGCCAAGATAACATGACATCATTCAGGGAAAGTGGCAACCACAGATTCATTAAGAGTTGCAAAGGGGTTAAGCAAACAACTAATGCACAAGGCATTACAACCACAGATGAAATTTCTCGGGCCCACAGAGCTATGCAAGAGAATACGACAGGTGTCAAGATCTCGCTATGTCGCATTGGTTATTTTTCAGGCATCTTTCCATCATGAAATACCAACCATCATCGGATTGAAACTTTGGGTGATTTGAACCGTCGATCCGATGTCATAACTTAGGTCCCATTGAGAAACAAGGCCCACTAATCTGCATGTGCTTAAATTTTCAACTTAAGTGCCTTTAGGCTATTACGACCATACGATCTCACGCCTTTACATTTTTACGATGACTTCAGGAACGTATGCCCAGAGATCCATTGTCGCATGATCGCATGGTATGTTTTAAATTCATGCGATCATGTGACTGCTCTATGAATGGTGCAGTATTTAATAACTATTCCATCTCATCGTCGTACTTGCACTATTGGCCTTCGTGGGTCCCAGCAAAACACACTCCCACTTGCCCGAGCTTCCATTTCGCCTTGTCGCATGATCGCATAGTATGTTTCAAATTCATGCGATCATGCGACCACTTTGTCTTTGGCACACGTCAACCGCACTATTGGCAGAGGGATGTTCTTGGCGGAAAATGTATGTAGAGGGTGTGAAATCCGCATGGAGTAGTCACTGTGCCATTTTCTGCCTTGCATTATCTTCATTGTTTTAACTTCGAACTGCAATCTTTTTGAGTGCACCATCATTGTATCTAATGTGTCTTCTGATCACACTTTGGAACCATATCAGAGTACTCATGTTCCTTGAGATCTTCTAAATTTGCAGAATTTTATTATAATCAAAGCCTTCCACTTGCAAGCTCTACTTTTATAACCAGTGTACACATTAAGACAAGAGAAGTCTTATCAATTGGATTGTATACACTACCCCATGGAGTGAATCTCTTAAATTTCAAATGCCAAACTTGTTATTGCACCATTCATATGAGAAGACTTTTATCAAATCCCTAGTATATTCCTGGAGATTATAGCTTCACAATCATCCTTCATCTGAGAAGATCATTAATGAAAACATGACATCCTTGCCGGGTTAGGAACTATCACTTACCCAACATGACAACACTTTGAACCAACCCACCCGGCTTATAAATGAGAAGGCAAGAGAAAAGGAAACCCGACAAGGATAGCCTACCTATGAAGGACTTAGACCTAGACACTAACCAAACCAGACATGACTATGACTTCAAGATCTTTCACTTTTAACAACATAGGTATGGGGTGAAAAGTGAGGCAACATATAGATTATGGTATAAAAAGAATAGAGATTTTGATCTACAAGAGTATGTTGATGTTGATTGGGAAGGTAATGTTCATGATAGGACAAACACAAGTGGTGGCACTTTTTTTTTGGGAGAAAGGTTTGTGACATGGTTAAGCAAGAAACAAAGTTGTATTTCATAGTCTACTGCTGAAGATGAGTATGTTGCTACAACTATGAATTGTTCAAACATAGTGTGGATCAAACTGCTACTTGAAGGTATGCAAGAAGAGATTATTGATCCTATTACTATTTATTGTGATAACACGAGAGCTATTAATATATCAAAGAATGTGATGATGCATTCAAAGACAAAGCACATTTCTATCAAGTATCATTACTTAAGAGAACAAGTTCAAGATAAGCATGTGATATTGGAGTATGTGAATTCAAAGGAACCGATAGCTAATATATTTACCAAACCACTACCGAAGGATGATTTTGAGTATCTCCAATGTAAGTTAGGGGTTCTTCCCCTATCCAATATTCACTAAGGGAAGATGCATGCTGCATCAATTCTAGAACTCATTAGAATATATATTTTGTAAGTTGATGCTAGTGTTCACTCTTTGGGTGAAGCCTAAAGTTGTGAAATATGTTTATGTAATACAATGTAAATTCTATACATTTGAGGTATGCTTTACTTCTTGAGAAATTTTTTTAGGAGTATATGTGTCTTTGGCATTGTTGTCAAAGAGGGAGAGATTACTAAAAAGGAAAAATAAAGCAATTGATTATTGAAAAAGAAGATTGAACAATGATAGAGGGAGAAGTTACTAAAGAGGAGAGATTACCACGACAAAGGAAGAAGAAGACCGACAGTGAGAAAAAGGGAGAAAACTACAAAAGAAGATCAAGCAAAGAAGAAGATAAAACTCAGAGCGAGTACAAGACAAAGACAAGACTGAAAATGTTGCCATCATCAATTAAACAATAAAGATTGTTAGTGTGTTGTCATCAATGCCAAATAGGGAGATTGTTACTATAACTGATGGTAACGTGGGAAATTTTTAACTGGTGGTGATGATGATGAAGATCAGAGGAATACAAGTTTGTAGAAAGATTAGATCAATTGTTATCTTGTCATTGATGTCAAGCAATTGATATATGATTTATATTGAGTTGCCATATCATTTGGAGTATGATATAAGTTGAGTAAAGTTAAGAAGAAGAAGAAGAATAAGTGGAATGATGAGAAGATGAAGAACTTAATTGGGTGACTTATACAAATCAGAAAATGGTAAGGAACTATGTTGATATAATTATTTTATACCAAACATTTAATTATATCAAGTTGGTAAAGAAGATTAGTCAAGTTGGTAAGAAAAATAGTTTTGGCTACCGAGTAGGAAAAGTCATTCAGTAAAAGCAAAAGGAAAGTTTCAGTAAAGCGAGAGGAAGTCAAGACACCAAGCAGAAGGTTTTAGTCACCAAGCAAAGTTAACCAAAATTTAGTTAAAGTACACCACACACAGAACATAAATTAAATACAATGATCAGAATGACATTTAATGTTGAGCTATAATGAGATTGAAGATTCTAATGATAAGGAAAATTTAGTTAGAGAGATCCACAATCAAGAAAATTCAAGATCATGATCTATGACAAGATCTAAGTGGTAAAAAGAGAAGGAACAATTTTCAAGAAATTTTTTCAAGAAAGTTCAAGTTCCAAGGTGATGATAAAACATGTTACCGGGATCCAAATTCAGTGAATAAGTATGTGAAATTGATTGGACAACTGAGATTAATCAAAAGAAAATGTGATAAAGGAGATTAAGAGGAAAAATAAGGTCTATATAAAGGATGATGTTGTAAATGATTGGCATATTGAAGAGTTGAAGAGTCATTGACTAATGCAGTGAAGAAGGAAAAGGTGAATTCTGAGTCAGAAAGACATGATTTGATGAAGTGTTGAAGCCAATGGAAAGTGAAGGATTGAAGTGAAGATAAAGAGGGCACAAGGGATCTGATTATGCAAAGGATAGTTGTTGATTTATAAGTCAAATTATCTACTATTTATTATTAACATTTGTAGCAAAAAATCTCTTAACTGAGTGGACTTAACAATATTATTATAAAATAAGTGCAAAAGGTAATATTCTAAAGAGTGTTTGAAGCCCTTTAACTAGGCCACTCCTAAATTTGGTTGATGCAATCACTAGTTTGGACAATGATATGGAGGAGGAGTTGACAAAAAGGGATGAGAAGAGGTTAGAAAAATAAATGATGGAGAATTTGCTACAAAATATTACACTTGAAAAAGTTGTAATATTTCAACTGGTCATAGAGCTTAAGGACTCACTGCTTGATTTTGGTAAACTATTTACCAAGATATCAATATTCACTAACTTCACAATAGACATAAAGAACAAGAAGGAAGAGTTAGAGACTAAGTTGGCTACACTTGCCAATCAATTAGACCCCTTGAAAAGTTCAATTATGGATCACACAACCAAACTAAAAGAACTAATATTCAACGAGAGGGAACTCAAAGTTGAAGATGACATCGTAAGAATGACATTGCTAGAGTTACATAGATTCCTAACTCCTCACATGGATATAGTTCAAACATACATCAAGAAGGATGAAGCATTGATAGGTACTCCTGAGATGGGTACAATTGACATCATGGAAGATTTAGCATCTGGTCTTCATGGATAATATATTGCATTGATAGCACTAAAAGAGTCATGGGAGCACTCACTTGCTAGTGCTAAGGTACATATCAAATCTATATTTGATAAGTTGTAAGACACCCTTGTACATATAATTTTGCTTACATTCTTTGGCATTGTTTCCAAAAAAGGGGGAGTATAGAGGAGTATAGAAGTAATAAAAAAGGAGGGAGTATAAGATATAGAGTTTCCAATACATAGATGATTATCTAAGGGGGAGTACATAGTCACAAGGAGTGTATATGGTCTATGGTAAAAAGGAGTAACTCATTAAGGGGGAGTATGTAACTTAGACATGGAGTATGAAAATTTTCACAAGTTTTTGCCATCAGTGCCAAATAGGGAGATTGTTGGCATATTGATGAGATAGATGACATTTATGATGAGTATGAAGAGAATGGTTGTCATTACTAGAAAACCATTCAATCAGTGAGATCATTTTTGCTAAGTATGTGAAGTTACACTAATTGGTACAGAGGTATAACCAACCAGTAAGTAGTAAGCCGATTGGTAAGTAGCATGGTAATCAGTACATAGGAAGGTAACCGATGAAGAGGACAACAGGTGAAGGTCAGGTAGCTAAAGGGAGAAAATCACTAAAGGAAAACCAGTGAGACCAAGAATCAGTACAAGTAAAACTCCAGACACTAGAAACTGATCAGAATGGCGAACATGTATAGACAAAGGTTATTAAATAATTTTACTTAATTAGCCAAATCAGTCATGACGATGGAAGATTCACTGAATCTGGACAATAGAGAAAATGTAGCACATTATTCGAGGAGATGATTGAGTCAATTTATAGGAACTTTTACATAATTATTTTCATGATTCTAAGGCATGTTTGACAAATAAAATTGAAGGAATATTGCACATTGAAAATGACAACATATGTTATGATTTGCCTGATGTGGTAAGGATTTTATGTTTTTGCGAGTTAACTGAGATTTGAAAAACACATTTGGATAAAAATGAAAACCCTAATTGTGTTTTACATTTACCGATGAAGATAGTATATAAGGACAAAGTTTTTTTGAAAAAAAAGAGATGAGAAAAGGATGCTAATGTTGTTGTGAAGTTGATGAAGAATTGAAATTGTGATCACAAATATGTTTGCAGAGATGTTACAGTGTTGAAGTAAGAACAAGAAAAGAGCATAAGGGATTTGATCAGCATTGTAGAGTGTAAATTAAAAGTCATTTATTCTTTTTGTATTCCTAATAGTTTCAACAAGTTGTAAATCTCTTAACCGGGTAGTCTTTAGCGGGACTCAATTGTAAATCCCTTAACAGGGTGAACACTGTAATAGTGGGATTAAATCCTTTGACAAGGTAGTCTGTAATTAGACTGTAGATAGTTCTAACAAGGTATCAGACACTCTTAATAGGGTGAGTCACCTAGAGAGTGACATATTGTAATATCTTAACCAGACACTCTTTTCTACTAGAGTGAAAAGATTGTGGGTGTCATCCCCACGATGGTTGTTCCCGCCAACCAAGGGTTTCCATGATAAAAATCTATGTTTTATGCATGTGCATGCATTGCCATTTGATTTATTGCACTTTTAATTCATAGTTTTAGTTATATGCTTCATGATATGGAAGTTTATTGTATTGTTGTTTAAGGGTATTAGTAAGAATTTGAAAAAAATTATAAGTACTGATTCACCCACACCCCCCCCCCCCCTCTCAGTACCTATTATTTCCAACACAAATGAGAAATCAAAGTTATTATGGTGATAGGTACTTTATATTGCTTTTTGATGACTATTCCAAAATGATATGGGTTATTTTTCTTAAGGACAAATCAAAAGATTTCTACATGTTCAAGATCTACAAAGCTAGAGTGTAAAAGAAGATTGGTAAGACCCTGAAATGTCTTAGATCTAATAGAGGAGGTGAGTTAACTTCACATGATTTTATTACATATTGTGAATAATAGGGAATCAAAAGGAAAATGTCAGCTCCTAGGATACCTCATTAAAATGGTATTTCTAAAAGAAGAAACATATCTATCATTGGTTGCATTAGGACATTGTCGATTCAAAAAGGTGTTGCACAAACATTTTTGAGAGAACTGATAAGTAATATTATTTACATTGAATAGAGTTCAATAGAAGAAAGGTACGAACAAATCTCCTTATGAGTTGTGGCATGGTCGATCCCCTAATGTAAGTTATTTCAAAGTTTTTAGAAGTAGATATTACATAAAATAGATCCACTTATGAAGGATTCTTAGTTATATTAGTCCCCAAGTATATTATAGGAGCCTCTTCAATGGTCTCCTTTTTTTTATGCATATTGTACTTTTAGTGAATCTTCAACAACACCTGATAGTAGTTTTATTACCTTGTCCTTGTACTCCGGAAATTTTATCATTTATAACAAAGGAACTGGAACTTTCATCTATGATAGAGCTTGTGTGATGTCAAATGTGGATGCACTCACATTAGACACTAGTTTTAAAAAATTAGATTTCTCATTGGGTGACTTTACAAGTTTTTGGGTGTCAGCCTTTTGTCTTACCTTGGGATTGTCACTCCTCTTTTCTACCACCCGTATTTTTTTTTTAATTACTATCTTTCATGAACATACTTGCTAGCTTCCCCTGATCAAAATTTACCACTCTATTCCTTAGTTGGTAATTACCTATTTCTTGTGCCACAACAACAATAATGTAAACCTTCTTCTGCTCATTAATCAACTTCCTTAATATTGGAATGTCTTTCTCATCATTAGAAAAAACTTGTTGTATACTATATTGTTGCCTAGATCTTTGTGAATTAACATCCATTTCATATTCATCCTTGGATGAATCATAATTACCTACTCTACAAAATGGTTTTGTTGGCATGGCATTAACAGTTGGTTCTTTGTCAATTATTTTCCTCAGTATTATCCCCTTGTAGGATTAGCACTATCACACATTGTTGGGATGAGTGAGGAATGTTGCATGCTTCGCGCCATGGGTTCTCATCTACCATGTGATTATTTATACTCAATGGACCTGGAGTATTTTTATTAACATGTTGATTTAGAAATTTTGGTTTCCCATTTTTCTATGTAGTATTGTAAGGTATATCATCTAACCATAGCCTATCATTTCTATTTATTTGAGGCCTTTCATTCTTTTTTTGCTTGATTTTCAAGTCTTTTATCATATTCATAATTTTATCGAACTTATCCTCCTCCTTATTTTGTTTTTTCACTCGGGGATTATATAACTTTGGACCTTCTCTTTTGGCAATTTTTCCTCCATCCTTTCTATTATTTTCTATAGTTATTGCAGTCTTTTGAGCTTCTAGCAAAGTGATAGGATTGTGGGACTTGAATTCATAATGTGTTTTACTATGAAATGTACTCATATAAAATCCAATAAGAAAAGAGTCAAAAAGTCTCATATCTTTAGGGATTTAGATAAGAAACTTGTTGAACCTTTTATTGAACTCCACTATGGATTCGTTGTGATTATTTTTATGCTTGTGAGCTCATGGGATGAAAATGATGGGTCATTGTGATTGCCAAATTACTTAAGAAATTGGGTTACAGAATCATGTCGGCTCACAATTGAAGTTTCAAGTAACCCTTTGTACCAGTCCACTGCATCATCAACCATGGATCGTATGAAAATATTCATGCATACTTCATGCTCCACCCCATAATTTCCAATTGCATCTTAGAATATCTTGATATGTTTTTTGATAGATTTACTATTATCACAACTGAATTTAGGCACCACACTCCTCCATTCATTGTCAATATTGTTAAGATAGCCAACTATTCCATCAAAATCTAGTTGTCTATACCTATCAATCACCATAGGTATTTTGTGTACTAGATGATTCAATCCTTGATTATTTTCCCCATGTTGATTGAAACATCCTTGATTATGTACCCCATTATATTGATTTCCATTGTATCTACAAGTATTCTATTTCCCTTGATTTGTATTTCCCCTTATTGTTTGGTTGTCTCTAATATATGTTCTATCCATTTCCATGGTTTCACTGATAATTATTTACTCCACCCCTCTCCCTGTTGTTCATTTCAAATAATGGATTTACCTGATCAATTCTAAAACTTGTTTCTCCTTATTTTCTATGAGGGAGATTATATTTTGGTACCGGTTCCCTTTTCTTCCCCTTTCTCGTGCTAGGTGATTCACTATTTTTATTTACATTATCATTTATTTCAATCCAAAAGTTGTGCTTATGTAAAAATTCTTGCAAAATTTCACACACATTTGGTATTTCTCTTGTGGTTAGAAGAGTTGTTAACACCCCTTTTACTCTTTGGACATTATCTTCATGATCTGCATCCTTTTTATCTTCTTGATTTTCTTCACGACGCAGAGTGTGAGATTCATCACCTTCATTGACACTAGCACTTTGTGGATTTCTATTATCATCTCCTCTTGTATTATCCTATAGACTACTATTACTTATGAGAGTTCCTTTATCATCACATATTTCATATTATTTGTCAAGGAACCTTTAGAATCCTAATAAATTCATTTTTGAATTTGGATTCCTTGTCTTACTTGATTTATTCCTCATTTCAGGGCTTAATTCACTATGATCCCCAAATCCCTAATTCAGAGATTTTATGCCCCACATGAATTTTAAAGATAGATGTCTAGGGTCTCTACTAACCTTTTCAAAATTCATACACTTCTTCTTACTTTGGATAAATTCACCACCTCTCTTCAAGCAATGTGGTTTTATTTTGGTCTTCTAGGTTATTCCTTTCTCCTGCAAAGTGCACTTCTTCAATAATCTATCTCCAAAGTTTCTGAATAACTTTGAACAATGTATACTAAACAAATCCCCAGTAGAGTCACTGACTAAAATGTTTATTGAATAGAGTCACCACCTTTCTTCAAGGAAAAATGTATTTTGTTTGTATTATGGGTTCTTCCTTTTAGTAGAGTGTACTTTGTAACCAAAGATTTTGAATTTTTTTTACAAGACTAATCCCCAGCATAGTCGCCAATTTTTTGGTTCCCAAATTAATACATTTAAAATCCTATGAGATTTCTTAACTCAATGCTTGTAATTTCCAACTGACTTGGACAATGAATGGGAATGATCAATTATGATCCTCTTCCCCTATTCTTTAGGCTCTCCAAGACCAAGGCGGGTGTACCTATTCCTTCACCTAATTTGTTGGTTGAAGTATTTTTATATCAGATGTGATTGTATTATAGCTTATGTTTAACCTCTCAAAATAGAAATGGGGTCTTGAGGGAGATCGAATTGTGCACTTCATAATTTATAAATAACTGTCATCCTTTTCTTTGATTACTGAACTTATTTGTTAATTACTTAGATGAAAGAATCAAGAATGCTTTATAAATTGATTTCTTGAAAATTGTTCCTACTTTATGCTTGTAATCTTTCAAACAATGACTTTAAAAGATAAAAGACCAGTGCCTTCTTCAATTGGGCTATAGAAACAGTCTCTTCTTAATCCTATGTAAAACTTATGTGAGATGGAAAACAAAATGTTCCTATCAACTACTTTATTTTGATGCTTTTAATCACTTAATCATCTCACAACTAGTCTTATTGAATTTTACCCAAACTTAATGAGACCAATAAGATAGAGATAATGATGCTTATTAAATATAATGATCAAGTTATAGAATAATATAATAATCTCTACAAACAAATATTGAAAGCAACTTTACCTTCTGGAAGTAAAATCACAAAGGACTGATTAATCCAAAATGATCAGATCCATAACCTTAAAATGAAAGAACTTGTTGATATATATTAATAATGAAAAATCTTCATTGTTTAAAAAATAACTTGCAAAAAGGTAGTATATATAAAGTAGTATTCAGGTATGATTGCTTGTCTTTTAGCATTACAAAATGATCTCCTCTATATAGCAAGAGGTTCCATACAAATGAAGAAACACATCTCTTCATCATCAGTTACAATTAGCTTGTGGAAAGAAAACTAAAACAACTGAGTAATAAAAATAAAAACAAGGCTATGGAATTAATCATCTCTGATTAGGGCCTTACATTCCTTCATGTGCTTGCTATAGCCTTCAAAGGTGTATGTGTGTGAAAATTTCACCAAATCTTTAAGCAATCAAGTGATTTCAATGCCTCGTGTGAGTCTCTTAATTCCTTCGATTTGTGTATTCAATGGCATCCTCTGGTGGTTTTGGTGGTTTTTTGAAAATCAAACTATTGATATGACAATGGTTCTCCATTGGTGTAGGTCTTGTTGGGAATGGAGATATAGGGTGCTGAGAGGGGAGGGGTGAATCAGTACCCACAAAAACTTTCACTTCATAAACCTTTCAAACCTTGAACAACAAATAGTAGTAACCGTCAACTATTACTTGAATATATTGCATGCATCAGTCATTTATTTAACTATCAAAGTAAATAACATGAAATCAACAAGATAACAGTCACATAACACAAGTATTTTGGTAACGCAGAAACCCTTGTTAGAAGGTAAAAACTACGGTGGGGGTGACACCCACAAATTCTTTACTACTGCAGATAGAAAAGGTTTTCCTATTAGGGCTACAAGTTGTGATCACTTCTGGTGATCTTACCCTATTAGGAGTAACATATTAGATTGATTAGATCTACCTAGTGATAGGATTTTAACAACACTACTTGAGTGTGCACTCGGTTAAGAGATTTACATAAAGACTGTTAGGTCTACTCTGTTAGGAGATTTTACCAAAACTCTATTACAATGATTAGAAAATAACAGTTAAACTATCTACTAATGACAACTCAACTTATCTAATACAGATCAATGAAATACTGAATAGATATCACCTTTCTATGTGAAGATCTCTACTCTAAACTGCTCGGTAGCCTGATCTGATTCTGCTCAATCTGATTATCTCTGAATATTGTTCTGCTCTTTCTAACAACTAATAATCTTGAAGTTGGCTAATGCTTCAAGAACTTCTTCGCTCATGCATCTCCACAGTTACATCAAAATGATGCAAAATACAATTATATAGCATACCGCTTTATGTTGCTTACAAAATTAGGTTACAATATCTTAGAGAAAAACCCTAAGATCTACGGTGTACAAAAATAACCTAGATCAAACAATTACATAAGACCTTCATCGCATTCAATGAATATCTCAACAATAAATTATCCTCGATCTTGGTAAAACATTTTGTGATTATGTTGTAACTATTTGCATAGATAAATGTGCCATTCTTGATTCCTATGTCATTTTCTGTGATCCTTGGTAAACACTATATATACTGGTTGATAATTATATTGGTGCTCGGTGTCTAGTCTGCTCGGTGTTTACTGCGCTTGGTATCGGTGTATGATGCTTGGTAAAACTATTCTGTGCTCGGTGTAAAGACTTAACCGACTAGCTTGAGATGCTTGCTTTTACCAACTAGGTTAACATAAGTAATCAACTGATGTCTTTAATACTAATGACAATCATTAATGCTCAATTAGAGATAACAATCTCCCCCTTTGGCATTAGTATCAAAACTCAAAATGTATATAGATAAAATGTCTCAAAAATATTTCCTCTCTTCACCATATACATAGTCAACAAAATTTTGTACTCCCCCTCGGTGCATGCTCCCAGTAATGTGTAGTATACGTAACATTTTATATACATATTTGGCATATACATGTTATCCCTCTTTTTGATATTAATGCCAAATATGAATATGTATACTTACAGCTTGTCAAAAATGTGCTTATGGGTTTTCTTCAGTGACTCCAAGAGGTTTTCCCATTCCATTTAAGTTGGCGAGAGC
The DNA here is from genome assembly GCA_027943335.1 of Chamaecyparis obtusa. Taxonomy (NCBI): domain Eukaryota; kingdom Viridiplantae; phylum Streptophyta; class Pinopsida; order Cupressales; family Cupressaceae; genus Chamaecyparis; species Chamaecyparis obtusa. Next base: position 1,106,633 of record BSBK01003272.1, read on the forward strand.
AAGATGCTCAAGACCGACTTGTGCATGCATATCAAAAATGTTGTCCAACACATAAATTTCTGGTGTTGCAACAAGCATTTGTGCCTTCACAATGTGCTTCTCAAAGATTTTCAGGTATGGAAGCAACTCGGTCTGAAGTTCTCTAACTTGATCACTTAGTGTTTCTTCCTGCTTTCTGAGGCCTGCTCTTAACCACCAGAGTTCTTGAACTTTCAAGATGTGCTTTGCAAAAGCTTGAGGCTCAGTTAAGGCTACCTATGCACTGGACTGAATTTATTGTTCAAGTTGTTTTATCTTTTCACTGACCTCGGTAGTGAAACTATCCACAGTGCATAGCTTGATCAAGATTTGACTTATTAATTAAGTAAGAGACTGAATATCAGTTATTACCTCTGATAGCTTGAACTTATTAATCGCCACTTCTTGGATGATCCTTTCTACCAATTTATGTTGTATTTTTTATTCTACTTGCTCTTCTATACTCTTTTCTACTTCAATATCTAGGGCATTTATTTCCTTGATTAGTGCAACAAGTTGGTCCATGATGGGAGTATCTTCATTGTAAGATATCCTGAACATTCTCAAGTATCTCCTTGTTCTTGCACTCTTGCCTTAATTTTTCTTGTGCAGCCTTCCTTGTACACAATTCCCCATATTTCCTCAATTCTTCAGGGCTAAGGGTCCTGGAGTCACAATTTAGTACGACAATAATTTCATCTAAGGTGACTGACCCTTTTCCTTTGTTCTTTTTGTTCATTTTCTTCTCAAGTTTAGTTGATGAACTTTTAACAAAAGGTATAAGTGCCTTTACCTATGTACTTTGTGTAACCTACCCAGTTGACACTATGTCATCCTTCTGTTGCTCCTCGGTAGTCTTGGTATCGGTTGATTGTGTTGGAGCTTCTGATGTAGTGTCATGTGGGGTGGCCTCAGTTACAGTGGAATTCTCTTGATCCTTTGATTATGTGTTTGTTGCCTCTTTTCCTTTAGGCTTGTTTGTCTCTGCTGGTATTTTTGATGCTTGTTCCCCTGTTGTATCTTGTGGTTGCTTAGGGTGTGAGCCTTTGGGTTTCTCTTGAGATAAGATTTCAACTGCTTCAACAAGAATAGGAAGCTCGCCCAGTAATGATGTGAAAGCTGACTTGGTATCTTGACCTTCAACCTGTGTGATGTCTGGTGCTATATTCACATCGTCATTGTCATCTATGTCATCAGGATCACTGTTAGTGATGTCCTCAAGGAGTACATCATTGTCATCTTTGTCCTTTATTTGGATCATTACTGGATCCGGTGTATCCTATGAACTATCCTTAATTTCTTTAGTAAGTATTGTATCAATCACCTCGGTAAATGATACATGTGACTCTTTTGTCTTCTTTGCTATATCATCATCGATAAAGATACCTTTACCTTTGGACTTTTGTCTCTTTTTTGACAAATTTTGAAATGTATTTTTTTCAGTTTCCTCTCTGACTGCAAAAATTGAACTCCACAAAAGTTGACCAGTCTCATTAACATCTGTCATATTTTCATCTAAGATTTGCGTCACCCGGCCTTTTATTTTGAATATTTGAACGTATGTATCCATTAGCTCTGTAATTTCAACAAGAGATAAGTCAGGTGTTGTTGATACTAGGGCTTGTTCCCTTATCTTCTTTTTGGTAACCAAGGCATATGACCACTTCTGATTTATTCTCTCTTCAAGTGCCTCGAGAAGTTGTGTAGTAAATTATAATGGGACTTTCTTGAAGTGTATCATCATCTGAATGACTACTTCTTCAATTGTATTTTGTTCCTCGGTAGACATGCTATCAAACCGACTAAGTTTTGGATCCGTAAGATCTCCATTCTCTATGATGTCAGCAACAACATCATTAATAGTTCTATCCTTGTTACTTACAACCTTCAATTGATTTGTATCATTTTCATTTTCTTCTTCCTCAAGGTCTTCCTTACATCTTATTAGTCTTCTTCTTTTCCTCGATGCCTCAGCTACAACCTTGGATCCTCTCTTTGCATAAGTTTTAGTCAGTGTAGCTGCCTTTGGTTTTGCTACCTTCACAGCTCCATTTTCTATGGCGATGAAGCTATGATTGATGACCTTGTTCATGCACCTATTTGCATTAGCAACTGCTTCTTCTTAGGAGTAGGAGTGGGAGAAACTGATATAGAATCTTTTTCTTTTTCATACTCGGTTTCCTCACTATCAAATGGTTTGTCAACCAACATTAACTGACCTTCAGTTGTAGGTTCAACTAGTGACTCCTCATATGAGTCAGATACATGTCCAAATTGTTCAGTTAACACTTTCTTCATTTTCTTTACATTTCTTGTTATTTTGCCGATGGAAAGACCTATTTTTATTCTTGATTTTGCTTATTCAAAGGTTCCAAACCTTTCTGCCTTCTTGTCCTTCGACAATGCCAGTAAAGCCTTGATTGATTTCAAACCAAAACCATGATCCATTTCATATCCCATGGGTGCTAGCCACTTAGTCCTCGGCTCTATAGCTTTAATCATTGTATGGTTGGTGTTCACTAGGAAACAAATATCCATCTCATTCTTCTTGACCAATGAGCATGGAATCCTATATCTAAGATTCATCTTAATCTTAAAATATTCAAAATATTCATCTACAACATTATTCACATTATCTCTCAGACCTTTCATTATATCAGAAACTTGTGAAATGATCGGTGTGTCGGTAGGCCAATCTATGTGACCGACAAAAGGAAAGAATTTATAGAGATAGAAAAATAAACATACTAAATTAAGTGAGCCAAATTTATAGGTATAAGACTTTTTTGACCATATTGTTTTCATATTATCTTCAACCTATTTCAGGAATAGCTCGGTAAGGTCTATCTAATGACCCTTCTTTATCAATTTGTAAGCCATATCCACAGCACTACATGGTACATTGTTAAGTCTGCTCGACTAAAAGAACTTATAACCTATAACATGAGCTGCAAACTTAACTTTCAGATCCATAATAGATGTAATCTTTAATACATGACCGTCCCATGTTGCACCTGTATTTTTCTCAATATCGACTCAAGATGAACTTTGAAATGCTTTGGCCTTGTTGGTTGTAGGGTAACCTGTAACCCTGTTAATCATTTTCTTTGTTACTTTGATCGGTCTATCCAGCCAAAATGTGCCCTCATGATATCAACTTAACATGACCCTTATCCATTCATTTTTGAAGCTCTTCAGAAAATTTAGGGCATTTGTCAATCCAATTGTTTCTACCTATTTATGCTCTAGTTTCAACTTTATATTTTCATCACATAGTGCTTGGTATGCAACATACCTATCAAAATCTCCTATTTTGCAATGAATGTACGACTGAATATCTTTGACCAATAAAACCCTAGGTGGGATGCTCGAAACAGTGCCCGCTGAATCCATTTTTGATGCAATTTTCAGGTGTGACTTGTAAATGGGTTCACTATAGTTTGCTGACACTATAAGATTAACTTCCTCTTCAACAAATTTAGACATACTCATAGTGGATGCCATTTCAACAAACTAGGTTTTTGGTAAGTGTGAAGAATATTCTTGGTAGGGGTTTCAACTTACTCAGAATGAATGATGAATGTGCTCGGTTTGATCTGCAACTGCTTTGGATTAGCTTGAAAGATTCTTTGCTGGAACTTGCTTTGTGAAATTTTTGCTCTCCGAAATTGCTTTGTGAAAATGAACTTAGACTTCAGTGTATTTAAGCATTTTTTGAATTCCCGCTTAAAACTTTATGTCATTAATGCTAGACCTACTTTCTGGCTTATGACAACTGTCATCTTGGTGAATATTGCAAACTTCCATCAGCTTGGTTAACACATGACTTTCTCTCTTGGTTGATACTGATACTCGGTTAACCTTGAATAGTGATTACCGACAGGTAACCATTTGCTTGTCTAACTTTTACCAACTATGTGACTTTGTTAGCTCATAACATATAAACCATAATGCATATTTATTCATGCAAATTTGGTATGTGCTCATCATATATTAGGAACTATATGTAAAATATGATCATTTAAAATGTCATTCCCATACATACCTATATCACCTTAAGTGGATGTACCGATGTCACCTAATCCAGTGGATGAGGTTTCACCGACATTATTACTTGACTCAACATTCTCATTAGATAACTTTCTCCACATGTTGTTTATGATTCTCATGATATCTACAATAGTGTTTCTACTCTCAAATACATGTCCTTTTGGTGCTTCGTCTCTATAGTCCTTGCTTAGATGACCGACCTTATGACAATGTAAGCACACCATTCCAGTGCTTGTCCAACTTTGTGATTGTCCAACCCATCTTTTTCTGTAACAATTTGATGCTATATGTCCATACCTACCACATGCAACACAGTTGACCCATGTATTGTAATCCCAAACATAAGAATTACCTTGTCTCTTTAGTTGATAAGGCTTGGGCTTGGTTTTCCTTTTTTGGCATCCATACTTGCTTCATCTTAGCCTTACACTCTCGTGCAGTGTGTCCATGTTCATTACAAGTATAACATAATTTCTCCATAGTAGGATTGTTAGCATTCTTAATCATTTTAGCTCTACACTCATAAGCTTGATGACCAAATTTGCCACAATCATAATAGTAACCATTAAACTTAGGAGTGACTGGAGGTTTACCTTGTGCTTTTCTTTTGCAAACATTATAAGTGTGTCCCAATTTGCCACAGTGATAGCATGAAAAAGTTTTTGGCCTTTGACTTTGATTGTTGTTCACTTGTTCTACTTTCTTGGATGATTCTCCTTCACCAGTATATCATAAACCAACTTTTCTTCCAAATCTTCTTTGATTAGTCAGAAAATCATCAATCTTTTTGGAGCTATCCTCAGCTAACTTCATCATTTCATTGTGTTGTTATTGAGTTTTCACTTCATTTCTCAACTTCTCATTTTCTTCCCTAAGTATTGCTACAAGTCTTCTTGACAGTTCACCATTTACTTGGTTGACCTCCTAATTCACAGTTATCATCTAATTGGAAATTTTGTAATGGTTCATGGTGAGTCTTTGTATCTCACTTTCTTTTGCTTGAAGTTGTTCAGTCATTTGTCTTCAGTCTTCAATAGCTAGATTCCTTTCTTGTTCAGCCTGTCTAGCATTGTTTATTACTTCTACCATTCTCACCATCTGAGATTCCTGACCAATTTGCAATGCTTTCACTTGTTTGGTTAATTAAAGATTCTTTTAAGATGAATCAAAGATTATACTTTTAGATCCATCATAAATACTTCCTGAACTAGATCCAATATGATCAAATAAATCATCAATCTCTTCTTCATGGTAACCAATATCATTTTGCAGAATAGATAGGTTCTTCCTTTCAACCAGTAATTTCTTCAATCCATCCTTGGATTTCTTATACTGCTCAATAAACATCTACATTTGAATCTTTTGATTCTCTATTGTTTTATCTAACTTATACCTCTCCATGACTAGATCTTTACCCTTCAGTGGTTAAACTATCCAATAAGAGAATTGAGCTCTGATACCAATTATTGGGATTGGAGAGATAGGGTATTGAGAAGGGAGGGGTGAATCAGTACCCACAAAAACTTTCACTTCATAAACCTTTCAAACCTTGAACAACAAATAGTAGTAACCTTCAACTATTACTTGAATCCATTGCATGCATCATTCATTTATTTAACTATCAAAGTAAATAACATGAAATCAACAAGATAACATTCACATAACACAAGTATTTTGGTAACGCAAAAACCCTTGTTAGAAGGTAAAAACTACGGTGGAGATGACACCCACAAATTCTTTACTACTGCAGATAGAAAAGGTTTGCCTATTAGGGCTACAAGTTGTGATCACTTCTGGCGATCTTACCATGTTAGGAGTAACATATTAGATCGATTAGATCTACCTAGTGATAGGATTTTAACAACACTACTTGAGTGTGCACTCGATTAAGAGATTTACATAAAGACTGTTAGGTCTAATCTGTTAGGAGATTTTACCAAAACTTTGTTACAATGATTAGAAAATAATAGGTAACTATTTGCTAATGACAGCTCAACTTGTCTGATACAGATCAATGAAATACTAAATAGGTATCACCTTTCTATGTGAAGATCTCTGCTCTGAACTGCTCGATAGCCTAATCTAATTCTGCTCAATCTAATTATCTCTGAATACTATTCTGCTCTATCTGACAACTAATAATCTTGAAGTTGGCTAATCTTCAAGAACTTCTTCTCTCATACATATCCATAGTTACATCAAAATGATGCAAAATACAATTATATAGCATACTGTTTTATGCCGCTTACAAAATTAGGTTACAATATCTTAGAGAAAAACCCTAAGATCTACGGTGTATAAAAATAACCTAGATCAAACAATTACATAAGATCTTCATCACATTTAATGAATATCTCAACAATAAATTATCCTCGATCTTGGTAAAACATTTTGTGATTTTGTTGTAACCGTTTGCATATATAAATGTGTCATTCCTAATTCCTATGCCATTTTATGTGATCCTTAGTAAACACTATATATACTTCTCGGTAATTATACTAGTGCTCGGTGTCCAATCTACTCTGTGTTTACTGTGCTTGGTATCGGTGTTTGATGCTCGGTAAAACTATTATGTGCTTGGTGTAAAGACTTAACCGACTAGCTTGAGATGCTTGCTTTTATCGACTAGGTTAACATAAGTAACCAACTGATGTCTTTGATACTAATGACAATCATTAATGCTCAATTAGAGATAACAGGTCTCGCCAACATGCATTTTCTCTTGGCACCATCGGCATAGCCCTCTTCTTTCTTCTCTAAAGCCTTCAATTTATCTTTCAATCGGTATAGGTAATATTGATAGATTCATTGGGGGTCGGCCAATCTATTAGAATGCTATACCGATAATGATTGTTACATTGATGACATTCATATTTCCATTTATTGGTATAGATTATCCTGATAGTCTCATCGGGCATCAAGATATCTCAAAATATGCTTCAACGAGTGTTATTTCTATGTTAATAAGTCTATCAATGTGACTCCTCTTGATGCTTTCATCTTGTGCTATCAACATATGTCCTCCTACCTTTCCTTCTCACAATGGCCACAATCATCCTTTATTTCCATATGTCATATCAATCTATTCATCAAGTATCAGAGGAACTCAAAAATATGTATATCCTAATTGATTTATCTACGACAATGACTTTCATCATTATAACCCCAGTAATATACCACTGATTACATCGATGTATGCTTATCCAATGATTTACCTTTGCTTTACCCTTTGGGATAATAATTTACATATAAGACATTGATTTCTTTTCTCCTTTTGTCGATATACGTCATCCTGATAATTCTATTGAGTATCGAGATAGCTCAAACTTTGCTTCAATGATGAACATAGCTATATTGATGAGATCATCAGTGTACCTCTTCCCGATGCCTCCATTTTGTAGTATCAACATACGTCCTCCTGGTAACAACGGTCCTAATCATGTTCATCGGGCATTGGGAAAACTCAAAAACACTCATCCCGATTATTATAGCTATGTCGATGACTTTCATTGGCAAAACTTGCACCGATAGACTCCTTCCTTAGTATTCATTAGGGTAGGTCTTATCGATAGCCTCCTCTACTATAGGCGAGACAAGAAATTCCTTTTGTCGCTAGTTTTAGTGTTATAAATGTCTTTTGTAATATTATTGTTTGTATTACTCTTTCATCAATGTGACATCTACCAAACGACGTCATCGGTGTAATGTTGTTATAGTGGACTAACCGATATGATCTTTTTCTGACTTGTAATGCTACGTCGATCACCCTTTTGTAAATTATTTTCCATTGGGGTAACTTCCTGTGGGTTTTTATGATAACTTATTTTATGACATCGATATACAAGTGTAGCTAGTTACATCGATAGTTCAGTTTACCTTGCATACAAAAAATCTTAAGGCAATAACAAAAATACTTCACATCCACATGGAGCCATGATTATGAAAATTTTACAAGAAAATTCTATAGATTCAACCTTCTTAGAAGGATATCAAATACAAAATCTTGGTGATGACCTATGAGAAACAAACTTGAAGGCTTATTTTATAGAAATGGAACTACAAAATATATGAATTTTGGGGTTCCAACACCCCCCAAGGTAGGCTCTCTAAAAATAGAAACGAGTATAGGCACAATTTTCTTACACCCAAGATCCATGGAAGGTGAGGGGAGAGGATATTCTTGTTCTATCTTGGGTGTTACAATAGCATAAAGTGTACAAGCGCACTAAACACATCAAACACTCGATTTTTTTTGGAGCACCAAGACCAAATGTGAGATAAGATAAGATAAGAAAGATGGTTCATTCCCCATTAGAAATGAAATGTGAATTAATATACGAAAAGCAATATGAAACCTACATCCACAAATCATTAGTGGTCTCAATCCAAGTCTTGGACCCATGAAAACAAGCTACACCATTTTTTTAATCCATTAGGATTATCTGAAAATCAAAACCAAATCTGAAATGACATCTTTCTATAACAAAAGTTCTGAAATAGAAACCAAATGTGTAGATATACCTCACAGAAGGGTAGATTTAGTGAATTATGGACATAAGATTAGTGAACTTGAAAAATAAAGAGTAGTGAACAAATACAATAACATAGTGTAAATGTGTAGTATGAAGAATCTTATCCACAAGTTTAGGGTACAAATGTGTAGGTTCCTTGCACAAATGAACATAAACATAGAAAGTTGCAAAAACAAAGATAAAAAAAACATAAAGATCAAATGCAAAATTCTGAGTAGAAAATGCACAATTATGGTGACTCTGACGATTATAGACCTACAACTTCACAAAAGCACTTATAACAAGTAAAATAAGATTAGTAAAGGGACAAGGGTCCCGCTAAGCATACCAAAATGATGATGATGATGAAATTGAACAATCCTATTTGTGAACCCTAAAAAACTAAATCATAAGCCAAATAGTCACAGATGAGGCCAATATCATATCAATGAGCTCTTTCTGAAGAATGCACATACATGAAATAAAACAAAATCAAGTAAACTCAATACACTCAAGAGACACTTGACTCCATTTCACTCTTATCTTTCAAGATCTTGTATTTGGAATGTGAATACTCTCAATTTTATTAGTACATGCACAATAGGCTACGAGAGAGTGAAGATTAGTTGATTAATTCAAATCTATGATAAAAGGTGTATGAAGGTAATAACATGAGGACGATAATGATAGAAACTATGGCCTCTCAAAGAAAACAACAGGGAATAAGTTCTCCAAAATCATAATATGACCACAAAAGGATTAGCTAGGGATCCAAATTTGAGAGGAAAGTTCTGGTTTATAGAAGTAGATCATGAAAATCAAGGGTTAGGAGTAAGAGGTGGTAAAGGAGTGGCTAAGATGAAAGAGTAGGTAAGGAGTAGGAAATATGGAGGAAAAGGGAGATTAAGAGGCATTAGGAAATGAGTGAATGAGATGAAGTGGTAGGTACAATATATTGACATTGCACAATATCTAGAAATGTGAAAGTGGAAAAGTCAAATGAAGAGACAAGTGACATTTGTCACAAGCTCAAAATTTGTGGAGTTGATCCATGTTAATGAAGATGATTGGTGGGATTAGAAGGAATAGGATTAGTGAATTTATAAAATAAATAAAGTTACTTATTCCATAAATAGGAGAAAAGGGAAACGGTGAATTGGTAATTAAATAAATGAAAAATTACTTAATCATAGGATAGAAAAGGCTAGTGAATTAGATAAATAAATAATAAAATTTATTTAAATAACATGGGAAGAGGCTTAGTGAATTAATTCAATAAATAATCAATATTTATTTAATTAATAAAGGAATTTTCTAATTTCATGAAGATAGTTTTAGATGTCTATAGGAGGAAATGTATGTGTGTGTGCGTGTGTGTGTGAGAGAGAGAGAGAGAGATTCCACACCAAGCACAAATTCCTAGGAATACATGCTATCAATAAATTATTGACATGATCGCTCAAACTTTTAATTTTGGTTTAAAGTTGAAATTTATTTTATTAGATAAATTCAAATATAATTACAACAAATAAAATTTTAATACGACAAAATTATAATTAAACAAGTGCCACGTAGTGGCTAGTAATTGCCATTATAGTATTGCAATAATAGCATTTATTGTGTAGTTGGTAGATAGATAAAATATAATAATTTATGTATTTGTTTAAATATAAATTAGTACTGGGAATCAGACCTTGGTATGCAATGGATATTTCCAAAGAGGCATGAGGACTCAATTGGTAGAATATTTAGAAAATGATACCATGTGTACAATAAAGGGTCTCAATAGAGGAGTGACGTCAAATCAACTATCCATCCTTTACCAATAGAGAAGTGGGGGGGGGGGGGGGGGGGGGTATGTCAAGAGATAGAGAGAGAAAGGGAGAGAAATGGATGGAGAGATCAATATAGAGAAAGGGAGAGGAAGAGGGAAATATATAGATATTCTGGAATTATTTTCATTCAATAGTTTTGTCATTGATGTCAACACATATTCAGTTATGGAGACCAGGAATTACTGGACAATACAAATATGCAAATTATAGAGAGTGGTACGGACTCTGTATGATTCATTAGATCTTGCAAGATTATACATATGTTTCAGGATGTGTGTAGAGATTATTCTTATGGCCGTAGATGTTTATATGCTCATCAGACATATATATGCTTGTTTTAGTAAAGACCGGTTGTAGGAACATAGACTGAGAGTTTCCACAAACCTAGTTGCAGTGTTTGGAACAAAACTATTGTGCAACAGTGAAGTTCAATATGCATGCTTGGAAAATGTTAGAAGATATCATGAAGAAGATACATTGTGATTGCAACATGTTCATGTGATTGTTGATGTCATCTATGACATGTTTGCTAGTGTGAAATCATTTGGGAGCCGACCAGGAAGAGTAATGTGTAGATGATTGATTTATGATTGAATTATTGATGGAGCTGACTTTGGATGAATTATGATTACTGTAACATGATCATGGATGACTTGTGTGTTGTCGCCTTGGATAATGTAATTGTTTGTTATGTAATGAGGTCCTATAATGGCCGACCTCTAGATGAATTATTATTTATAACTTGTATATAAGTAAGAGTTTCTTCCTTGAGATGTAGAGTGGATTGTGATGGTAATATGTGAGCTGGAAGGCTGTGAGATCCACTTCTACATAGAAGAAGGTTGTGCATCTAGGCACAAGAATTGGATTGTCCTAATAGGAAATTAAGGTATGATGAAGTATATTCAATAAATTATTAAAAGTGGATGTAACCTTCTTGTATTTGGGCCCGTGGCCCGTTGTAATACTCCTAAAAGGGTTTGAGACTCCTAATATGGTATGTCCTTTAATAGGGACCTACCTATTATATTAATCAGCTCCTAATATGGCTAGAACTCCTAACATGATTTCATTCATATAGTGCATATATTTGTGGGTGTCATCCCACAAGGGTTTTTCCCTTAACATGGTTTTTCTCGAGAACAAATCTTGGTGTCACTTGTGTTCTATGATGTGATGTGGTTTTGCATTCTATTTTGCATAAGATTATATTTGGTGTTGAGTTTGATAAAACTGTTAATGATTGATTCAACCCCCCTCTCAGTTGCTTAAGACATTGTTATCCTAACAATAGAAAGAGACAAGGAAAGAGATAAAGAGATAAGGGATGATACAGAGAGAAATGGAGATAAAGGTAGATAAAGATATGCATAGAAAAAAGCCAGAGTAGAGTAAGAGGGGGATAGAGATGAATTGAGATAGAGATATAGAGTATGAGGAATGGAGTGAGAGAGATACATATACAATAAAGAAGGGGGAGAGATGGGGAAATATTTCAATAGATAGATATGGAGTGAGGGAGTGATGTAAATGGAGGGAGATATAAAGAGATAGAGAGGAACATGGAGAGATATATAGATAGGGATATATAGGTAGAGGTAGAGAGATATGGATAAAAATAGAGAGAGAAGTATAGATCCTAGGAGCTAGATATAGTGAAAAAGAGAGAGGTAGAGATAATGAGATATAGATAGAGAGGGAGAGGGAAAGATAGGGAGATAAAGATGTGGGGGGAAAGAGTGAGATAAAAAAGGTGATGAAGATAAGTAATAGAGAGATGTATATAAGAAGGGGGAGATAGAGAGAAGGGAAGATAGAGAGATAAAGATATAAATAGATAGGGAGAAGTAATGATTTTGTTTGTATATGAGAAAGATGGAGAGGGAGGGAGAGAAATAAAGTAAAGATACATGAGTAGAGAGATATAGAAAGAGAGAGAGATTGGGATAGAAAGGAGGAGAGACAAAGAGATATAAGTTGGGGGGGGGGGGGGGGGTGTGGGGGGTGAGGGAGAGATGGGATGAATAAGAAAGAACTATAGAGATAATGAGATATAAATAGAGAGGGAAAGTGAGAGACAAGGAAATGGAGATAGAGGGCATAAGAGTGGGAGATAAAGGACGTGGTAGATACAAGTAATAAAGAAAGGGGGAGAGAGATATATAATTTTGTAAAAATTATGCAATTCATACAATTATGCTAAAAAATTATAATAATAAAATTAATCTTGAACTTAATTATTAATTGTTAATTTAAGATAATATAATTCTAATTATATTCATGTAATATTAATTATAATTAATCCTAATAAAATAAAAATTAATAATTATAAAATTTTATAATATAAACATTAGAGTGAAAATAAACATTTTAAAATGGAAAAGTAAAAATATTTAAATTTATGATTTAAAGCTATTTAATTAATTTATATACATTAAAATAATTAGAATTAAAACTATGGCTTTCAAAATAATAATAAAAAATAATTTCTAAAAAACAACAATAATATAAAATTAGAATTATAAATAATATGTCTATCAAAGAAATTATATAAAATTATAATTATAAAGACTACATACAATAATTGAGTTTACTTTTTTAATAAAATATTTATTTTGTAATGCTTATAATGAAATACTTAGTTTTTTTATTTTATTTTATTTATATAGTGTGAATCAAATCCTATAAAATAGAATTGATTTTATTAACTAATTTTATTTTTTATATTAAGTATAAGGAGTTCACCGAGAATACAAAAGACCACCAAGAGTCAAAGTAGTAGAGGCCTAGCCTCACACATCAAAAAAGATGAGAATTACATACAACCAAAGAAGAGCAAGGAAAGAGATGTAAACAGAGAAAGCTACTAATGCAGGACATCATCAACGGTGTCCACCCACGTAGTCCGGCCCAAATCACCTTCCATCCAGACCAAGTTCCTCTGATCCTGAATCTGCTCAACATATAGATCACCTCTCTAGTGGTGTTCTGAGGGCTTCTTTTGACCTCTTTGCTGATACGGTCAACAGTTTGATTTAAAACCTGAATATTATCCAAGTGCATCCTCCAGGAAGAGCCATTCTTAACTTCGTTAGCAAAGAAAGTAGCGTGGTTGTCCTTAAGCAATCTTTTGAATTTAGCCTTGTCGACTTTCATAGTTATTTGAATCTGCGAAATTTTTTTAAAATAGGTGAGACTTCGAAAAGACTCAGTAAGCAACCTGGGGACATTTTGAAATCTTTCTTCATTTTTGCATTTCCAAATTTGCCATAAAATGTTAGCTGAGAGAATATCCCAAACATGTTGACATCATTTTTAGCATTAAAAATAAATCCAATAATAACTTCAAGAATGTTGAAAGTCGTAGGGATAGATATGCCAAACATCAACCAAACCTCTTTAGCAAAAGAACACTCAAAAAATATATGTCTTCCCGTTTCCGGGATCCTGCAAATGCTACACATGTTAGTATCAGAGAAAGACTTCTTAATAGGAAGCCTGTTGAGAATAAGTAACCATTTAAAACATTTGATCTTAGGATCAATAGAGCTTTTCCAAAGATTGTCAAAAATCTTACTCCAAGAGGGAACATCTAAGTTAGCATACCAAGTCTCATTAATATGACTGATAATATCATAATTGCAGTTAATAACAGAGTAAATATTCTTAGCTTTCAGCATAGAAATAACAATACCTCCCGACCATTTGATATTCAGATACCTATTGGAATCAACATGACAAACAGTAGGAATATTTCTGCTGGCGCGGACAATCAAATTATAAGTCTTCTTCTGGGTATTAGGAAGATTAAACTTCAATCTTAACTCCTCCCACATAATAAGACTGTCATTTTCAAAAATGTCAATAAACTGCTTGATACCAAGGTTGGCCCAACTTTTGGCGGAGCAGCCCTAAGTAAGAGCAAGGGGCTTATTCCCAAGCTTAAGGTTCCACCAAATGGACCTTTCACCTTGAAGGATCTTATCATCAAAAAAATCTCTATTCTTAATAAATTGCCTAACATGGTTCCAGGCTTTCCAGATAGACTTGAAAACAGCCGAGCCTTGAACAATGATAGGAAAATCACTACAAATAAGATCAGTGAGGGGGAGATTCTTCCAGAATTTTGCATTCTTAGGATAACCCCTTTCTATATTTTTATGAATAAGCACTCTCCAAGGGTCATCCCCCTCCAAGGCATGAAAGATCCATTTGGAGGCCAAAGCAATACCACAAAGTCTTAGGTCTTTAAGCCCCAAACCCCCAAACAGTTTATCAACATGACACCAGCTCCACTTGACAGAATGAGTCTTGTTATTACCTTTCCCATCCGACCAAAGATAATTCCTGATAGTCTTTTGAATTTCCAAAACTTGATAATCATTAAACATCCAAGCTGAAGCATAGTAAATATTATACGAAGAAAGAATCTTCTGGCAAACTTGCAATCTACCAGCAAAAGACAAAGACCTATTGTGCCATTTATTCAACTTATTGTGAATCTTATCATTAACCCAAGTCCACATATCTTTCAAGGAAGGGTTAACAGAGAAAGGGATACCCAAATATCTAACAATTTTAGTGGGACCTCCCCATTGGTAACCATACTTGCTAAACCAGTCAGGAGGTTGGTCATTCCACCCAAGACAAATAGACTTAGCTTGGGAAACCCTCGCTCCAGATATTTTGCAGAAAAAAGTGAGCTTATTGATCATAGCATCAAAGTTGGCTTCTGAGGCTTCATGAAAGAGAGAAGTATCATCAACAAATTGGCAATTAATAATATCCTTGTTATTGGGAAGGATAATACCTTTGACAGCAGGGGACAAGGTGTTATCTCTAAGAATATAAAAAAGAGCTTCAGAGGCAATGACAAAAAGGGTAGGGGCAAACAAACAACCTTGCCTAATAGATCTACCTAAGGGGAAAGGGGTTGTAAGAAATCCATTAATATCAATTTGGGCATGAGCATCTTTAAGAAGCATTTTAACAATGTCACAGAAATAAGAGGGGAATCCAAGAGCATCCAACATCATAAAGATAAAATCCCATTCTATTCTATCATAAGCCTTTTCAAAGTCCAGTAAAAACATAGCAACATTTTGATCCATATGCTTAGCCCAATTAAGAGTCTCCCGACTAGTAATTAAATTCTCCAAGATATATCTCCCTTTAACAAACCCAGTTTGAGTAGGGCAAACAAATTTAGGAAGAATAGTATCCAACCTTTGAGACAAGATCTTCGCGAGAATCTTGTAAGAAACATTTAAAAGAGTTATAGGTCTCCAATTTTTTAAAAGAGATTTATCTCCCTCTTTAGGAATGAGCTTGATAATTCCAGAATTAATCTCCTTACCCAAAGTACCACTTTACAAATCCAATTGCTGTTAGCTTTATAAAACTCCACAGGTAAACCATCGGGACCAGGAGCCTTATCATTGTGCAGAGAGTTGATGGAATTCTCAATTTCTTCCAGAGATATAGGTTGCTCGAGCACAGAGGCATCATAATTCAAAATTTTCTTAGGAATAAGATTCCTACACTGATTTCTAAGAGTCCTAGCTTCTTGAGAATCCTCGGAAGAGAAAAGGTGAACATAAAAACTAGCAAACTCTTTTTTTATACCTTCAATATCAAAGATCATTTGATTATTAACAAGCAGTCTATCAATAGTTTCTCTAGCTTGCTTCTGTTTAATAATATTGAAGAAAAATTTACTACCTCTGTCCCCAAATTGAAGCCAGTGAGCTCTAGAGCGGATTCTAGCACCAAAATTTTGGAAAAATATATTAGATTTATATATCTACAAAAAAGTCACTTTATTTACAAATTATAAATAAAAAATAAATAAAACTATTTAAATTAATTTTTTAAAATATAAAGAAATCTCAAAAAATCCTAAAAAAAATTCATCAATTCTTAAAAATTCGCTCTTATAAATACCAATTTTTTAAAAACCAATCAAACAATACGTAAATAATTTCGACAATAAATTAAGTTATAAAATCGACTTATCAAAATAAGATAATGTAAAAAATTCAAAATATGATTATTTTATAAATTTAGTAAGATAAATAATCATAATAACTTTGACAAATAACTAGAATAAATTTTATATCTAATAAAAAGTAATCCTTAAAAAATAATATTAAAAGATATTTTTTAATAAAACAACATGATAATAAAAGATATTTTTTATGTTTTTTGATTTTTCATCATAAATATTTTAAATTAATATAAATTATATTGTTGAAATTGATTCTATAGTCTTTTTCTAAATTCTAAACTATTGATATCAAAAAGTAGGTTGTTCATTTCATATAAGAATACTTGTTACATAAAGATTATTTGTAATTTTATAATAAAAAGACATAAATAATTAAAATAAATTTTAAAATTAAAATTGTAAAAAATCAATATCAAAGAAATAATAATAATTAAAATATATATTTTCTTTGTTCTTTTTAATTTTTTATCATAAAATTTCTTTTTAAATTAATATAAATTAAATATATAATTAAAATTAATTATATAATATTACATCAAGACAAACACTCACCACTACATTACCATTATTAAAATCTTTATTATATACATATTCCCTTCACATAAATTTATAATCTATCTTCATCATATCATATCTACAGCCAACATCCTAATCTTTCTTTATTAATTTAATATCGTTACATCTATATAATATTTCATAGCTCAACTTATACTATCCTGAATTTAATGATTAAATACTTATTTAATTCATTAAAATACCTCTAAATAATTGTATGAAAGTGATTTTTCAAGCTTCAAACTTGGAAACTATTCCGTTCAACGACGTAAACTTAAATGTACCCATTCACGGAACTCAGATCCCAATGTCTGTTACACAAAATTCAATTAAAAACCAAATAAACTATTGACCCAAGAACGACACCCAACTTAGAAACAATAATATATTAAAATAAAGAATAAAAAAATAAGGAAGGTTGAACAGAATGATCAAACCCACAACCAACCTTACCTACCTTAAATCCTCTCAAGTTAGGTATTATGGAAGAATCATTTTGCACGTTTTCATACGCCTTTAACTTTTTCACCTTTTATTTCCTTTATCTCTCTACCTTTGTTTGCTTCGTTGAGTGCTTAGCACAACCCCCCATCATGATTCTTGTAAAAAGGATCCCTGTCAAAGGGGTTTACCCCACATAGAAATTTATTTTATTTCTCCGCCCACAAAATATTCTCATCCTCCTTTGGAAGTAAACTAAAAAACAAAAGAATAGGAGTAATAGAATATATTTTTCCGCCTTCTCCTCACTTTGTTTTCTTCCGTTTCGATCAGTGCCGCCAGTCAGACCATCTCACAAGCCGGTCGTATGGCTGCATTTAGTAGAATGCCGGCCAGGAATAAACCGGCCATCGCCGGCGACCAAGCAATGAATCTACATACACGTGTTACCTAGGGCAGATGGCAAGGAGTTATCTAGGGAGATATGGGCCATCTCAGGCTATGGTATGTTTCATAAGTTATTTAAAAATAATCGAATAAATGGAACATTGTTAGATGGCATAGGGTTGTTTTCAATGACATATGTCTATGAGACTCACTAGTCTACGAGACCAAGAGACACCAAATAAACCCAATACCATGTGTGAGATATGTAGATGGAAGAGGTTTAAGGAAGTTTGGGAAGAGAGAACTTGCATATTTGTAAAATGTGTAGTGGAGATAAATGACACTTCATCATGGAATGTGTTGCTTATGAGGATATTTGTACCGAATATGAACACAACTTGAAGATTGACAAAATGTACCATTTATTTGATGATGATAAGTTCAACATGACCACTAGCTTTTTAGTCAAGATTCATAGTAGAAGATTTGACGTTGAAAGAAATATGAAGTTCGTTTAAGGATGTTATTCATGGGTCCCTTAGACTCTTCAATCTCATGGAATCCATTAAAATCATTCATTTCCATATTGGTTCTTCTATTATTAATCTCGAGTATGAAACTCATTGTTTTATGAAGCCTCACCTCTTCAAAAGAAAGAAGACTTGGATGAAACAAAATATCAAATGGAGGAGTAAATAAAACATCTAGTTGAATAGGTACCCTATTAATAGCAAAGAGATACAAGTTTTTGTGATGGATAAATTCTATTGGGGTATAAGACAAGGGAGAAAGATGAAATTATATCTTAATGAACTCGATCCTACTTGTGATCAACTTCAAAACGCATAATAAGGGCCAATGTTTCATGGAGAGCTAAAATTCTTATTTTACACTTATGTGAAAGTAGAAACATAAAAACATTTTATTTTAGAGTGCAATGCCTTCAAGAAGAGTAGGGACAAATATGCTAATATCTTCACACCTAGTTCCTGGGAGAATTTCTTCACCAAGGAGAATATTGAGAAACTCGAGACATTCATCATTGACTTACATAGAAAAATGATTGATTTGTAGAAGTTGATTTGATTGGATGTGCTGTATCATAGACTATGTTTATCCTAATAGACATTAAAATTTATTCATCGAGACAAATATTGAGAAATTAGAAACTCTCATAATTAATTTGTATAGGAAAATGATTGATTATGAGAGTCACTTTGATTAAAATTTCACCAAGACAAACATTGAGGAATCATGAACTCTCATCTATCAACTTATATAGAAAGATAATTGATTTGATTTAACACGCAGAGCATAGACTATGTTTAGCCTCTATACGTTAAAATTATATTATTGTCTTTATACTACAGCTCTGCTTCTCGGGAGAACTCCACGCTGGAAAATTATCGTCCACGTCGATAAATGTGTTTTGCTAAATTATCGTGAAGTCCAAGCCAGCCTTGAATTACAGTGAGCTGTAATATAGAGTATCGGAGTCCCACGTCATCAAGGAATCGCGCCCTGTTCTGTATTGCAAGCGATTCCTCCACCGTAGAGCGAAAGTGCATAACGCAATAATGTTTGGGAGGGTTTAGAGGCGCAGATCGGGCAAATGTTTTTCCTGATTACGGCGAATGCTTGGCTCGGGTGCAGTGGCGGCGTTGTAATCTTCGTCTGATCGTAGTCCCTTATCCAATGATCTAAATGTTGCTGCTTCACGCCTCTCTCCAGCGAATGTTTCGAGCATTTGCTTCCTGGATGTAAAACCGATGCCTGCGAGCTCAAAATCGGATTCTGTTTGTTTAGCTCTATCCGCCTTCAGAGATTTGTGCCTTCCCGCCATTTCCGGGCCAGTATTTTGAGCATTTGCTCCGTATTGTGTATGATTGTATCGGCGGCCGGGAAATCATTTTATGCTTGCTGCTCTCTATTCAGTGACATAAATCTTGTGCTTTTTCGCCATTTTCTTGTAGATATTTTTCCAATCGGTGAATAGACAGAATTTCTGATCGTAGCCCTCTATCTAATGACACTAAATTTGCGCCCTTTTGGCCTTTCTACGGTCAGTACATTCAGCATTTGTTCTGGAGCTGTACAGCTTACATCGGCGATCCTCAAATCCTGTATTGCATCCTATCATGCATCGAATGATACAAATATTGCGCCTTTTCGCTGTTCATAGGCTGATATCTTAGCGTTTCCCCCCTTCCGCGTATAACTATTCAAACGGAGCCTTCTTCAGTGAGTTTTGCTGGATTGAGGATATAAGATATTTAGATTTGTGGATATATTTTCGGCAGTACGAGATGTATGTGGCTCCGCCTCCGCAATCTTCCGTTGGAAGCAGGCAAGGCAGAATGGACGAGATTCCTGTGACGAAGCGAGTGCACCAAATCTGGAAAGGCAGCAATGTAATGTGGATTTTTTTCCTCTCCAAAAATTGCAGTTTTTTTTGCCTCTAATTTGCCTTCCGTTTACAGGTCTTGATAGAATGTCTTTAAGGATCAATTAACAGAATAATCCTGATACGCGATTTTCCTAGAGCAACAATAGTATTCTAGAGTTTATTATTTGCAGCTTAATCTGGTCATTTACTACGAAATAGAATGTGCACAGTTTTTCCGATCGTAGATTAATTATTGATTTTTTTCACTTTACCTTTGCAAAATCCCAATCTGTGCCCAGAAATTTCAGCCTTTTTTTCCATGGAGGATGTATTAACTGACAATTGGCGAAGTATTTGACTCCTTACTTGCGGTATTCAACTGGTTTACCCATTTTATTATAAGTTTTGTGGCTATCCTTCGGTTAAGCACCAAATTTCCCCGCAAAACTACAATTTTTTCTTGCAATATGCACTTGAAGGAAATAAATCAAGTCATAACTTACAGTGTTTTGCCTTGTTACCTATTTAGTGTTATGTGGTGCTTGCCTTAATTTTTACAGGGATCTTATTTCTTTGTGGCCAGGGGCGAAAAACTGAGCTTGTTTGAAACGGACTGCAGTTATGTAGGAAGAAAATTGGAGTAATAGGGATTTCATACAGGACCACTTTAAACTGGCTTTTGTGTTTGAGTTCAACTGGAGATAGCATATTTTTCCCAAACTTAGCGGCCGAGTGAAAACTCGGGACGTGTTTGGTTAGAAACGAATGATATTAAGTTAAAATTATTAGCAAAATGGCAAATTTGACAATATTTAAGATAATACTATACTACATATTATCCACTGTAAGGTCTTCAAATGGGTGTTTTTAGCCTTTCTCTCTGTATTTTTGCTATCAAATATGGAACTATCATTTTCTCACTGAGACTTTCAGAGACCAAGGGTTTAGGTTAAAGATTGTGTCAGATCAGGGTCTGGTGCCAAATAACTTTGTTTAAGGTTTTATGATCATAGCTTAGATTTTTTATTTGAAGGTGACAAAATTCAGTGCTTAATCACTACTCCATGCTTATAAAGACACTTGAGTTCAAAGCTTGATGCATAAACTTGGAAATTATTGGGAGAAACTTGATGTATATTTTTATTCCTCTGAAAGTTTCAAAGTCAGACATTTCTTAAACTGATATCTGTAAGGACGGGTTTGATTTTGATTTCCGAGAGTAATTTGCCTTTAGCCGTGCTTAAAGCCTGGTTCTAACAAGGGGAGGTCAAGATTTAGATTTCTGCAATTTAAACCAGCATTTGATTGTTGCAACCTACACTTGGTCAGAGGTTCATGGTTTGCTAGTATTTTAGATCTGCGCTAGGGAAGATGGCAATTTGTTCATGTTGTGAAAATTGTTTCACCAACTGAAATAAAAGGAGAGCAATTTTTACTTTTTTCCGTAAAAGTAAATTCACACAATCATACTTTCTAGTATGCAGAGATTGAAACTCAAACTCACTATAGCAGCTTATATTTCTGTTAACAAAATTTGCATAAACTGGTGTCCTGAGTGATCACAGACAGGAGAGCTTTGATAAGCTGAACTTTTTAAACAACAGTAGTCACTTGAAACAAGAAAGAAATTAGTTCAAGGGAACTCAAGTAACTATCTTTATTGTTGAGAAGCAGGGCACGTATTCTACTATATTTGACTACATAACAACTGTTGCCTTTTAAAGCCCTATTGTTTGTACTGTTCATCCTTAGAAAACAATGATGTGGGTATGGAAGAAATTAAAGAGGATGCCAACTTGTGACGTTTCAAAAGAATGTTCATCCTCGGAAAATACTAAATAGTGATGTGGGTCTGGAAGAAAGAAAAGAGGATGTCAACTTGTTGCATTTCAAAAGAACGACCAGTTTTAAAATGTTTATTGAGCAGTTTTAACAAATAAGGGAAATTATAGGGAGATTTCTTGAAAGGAATCAAATGATGTAGTTTTAATGCTGTTTTGTCTTCTTTTCAATGTTGTTCGCCTTTCTTTTCTTTGTCTTGTTCTCTCAAAATTGAAAATAGTACAATGAGGGAGTTTTTTGTTTTCAGGTGTTAGAATCATTGTCTTAGTCTTGAGGTGTTAGTGTCTTTGTTTTAGGTTTATGGTTGTTGTAAAGGGTAGTGGGGGCCTTTGTGTGCCCACCTGCTCTACTGGTTTTTTTCAAGTATTGGAAATGTTAAAATCACAATTTATCCCGATTCAGACAATTTAATGGTGATTAAGCAGCTAAAACTTGCAAAAAGCTAAACCTGCAATGTATTTAAAAAATCTTTAAAATCTTTGCCAAAAAATGTCCCCAGATCCCAATTGTGATTTTTTTGTAAGTAATGCCACTGTGGTTGACATAATGTAGTCTAAAGGTTTCTCTATTTTCTAGTTGTATGGTGCATTCTTCTGCATTCAGGCAGCTGGGACAAGTGTATCCATTTTCTTCCAATCAAAACAAATCTTGCTTGCAATCTGATTCTGCCGAGGCAACTCAATGATAGTATCACTATAGTATATTAGTTTCTTCGCTTGTGCACACATATCTAAGTTTGAGGTTCCTGCAGTTATTTGTTCTTCTCTTATATATTTGTTAACATTTGCTAAAAATTTACGGAAACAAAGCAAACCTGCAACCAAGAGGAAGCAATATCAGCCATTTTTCCTTGATTGATTCTACTACTAGTTATCTTGGCTTTTGGTCACATGTTCATTTCATATTGTAACATTGAAATACATGACTGTAAGAAGAAAACACTTAAGTGGAGAGGGCTATTATTATTTTAATTTTAGTTATTGATTCATATTTTCTTTATTGTTTCCCAGAAAGCATGATCGGTGTGGAATATGGGTTGCCATTTTTATATGTGATCTGCAGAATGCAAGCCATAGATCATTTTCATATTTTACTTTTAATTATAATTACAGGAAGACGTGTCTCCAAAACTGGGATGTGTTTCCCGTCTGCAGTACGGGTGCAAGATGTCCTTAGTTGCAATAAATGTCTCGTCTTAGGCTTCTACTGTTTCCAAATTCAGAAACTCTAAAATGCTGCTGTCTCCACTAAAAATGAGCATACAAATTTTTAAGATGATAAACACAAAACCATAAAATGTATCGTACTGCCCATCTAATTTGTAGCAAACACAGGAAAAACTTCCGTAAAACTGTACAATGATTTTCACAATATCAGACGTATATTTGGACAGTTGTGGCCCATTATCATTATTGCCAAATTCCAATGTTTGTTCTACTGAACCCGTAGCTAACAACACTGCAATTTTTGACAATAAACTTTAAAGCAGACAAAATTATTGCATATATCAAAATCTCATATTTTGGAAGCCCTTTGGGCCACTAATGAACCTACAAAACTTTCAAACTTGTTAACAGTCATCCTGCAACATCAAACGGTTAATCTTTTCAGTTTTCCTCTTGCTGAACTGACATCTGAAGTTTCAATATTTCATATTTAACACACCCACGTGCACACACTCACACACTACTGGTAACTATGCTTGTACTATATCTATTCTTTGCACATACACACTCCTGGTAACTATGCTTGTAATATATCTATTCTCTGCTATGAAATCATGACTTGATCCCAGTGTTTGATATACTTAACAGTTTCTTCTTCCACCACATCGTATGTATAATGATGGATCATAAGATGAAATGATCAATGCCAGTCTCCCTTTGCATCAATGCTCATTTTGCTTGGGGGTTTAGTGTCAGCCGTCTTTAAAATATCGTGATATATTTTGTGGTTTCTGGCATTTACTTGAAATATTGTGACTTATATTTGACTGAAATTATTACCAATATAAATTATTGGTGATATGCCATTGGTAATATCACAGTGAACGAGTTTTTTTTCCTATAGGCATCAGGCTTGCAAATTTTTGGTCATTCTACTCTAGAACTTTTATAAATGAGTTATGCACCTTGAATGGTGTAAGTAGCTGTTAAAATTTCCAGCTGCCATTATTGAAGAACAGTTAGATCTGCTGCCAAGGGACAACAGCAATTATTTCTGTTGTTATTTCAAAAGTGAACTTGGCTATCTATAGCTGTGAAGACAATTAGTGTCAGAACTATTTTTAAAATATCGTGATATATTTCAATATATCTTTTCTTGGCAGGGTTCTCAACATTTTCTTGAAATTTTCACCAATATTAATTATTGATGATGTGTCATTGGTAATATCAGAATAAATAAGTTTATTTTCTGTAGGCATCAGACTTGCAAGATTTTGGTCATTCTACTCTCGAACTTTTATGAATGGGCTATGCACCGTGTAAGTAGCTGTTAAGATTTCCTGCTGCTATTATTGAAGAGCAGTTAGATTTGTTGCCAAGGGACAACAACAATTATTGCTGTGGTTATTTAAGAAATGAACACGGCTATCAACAGCTGTGAAGGCACTTGGTGCAATTGGGTTTGGAAACTTTGTGAATAGGGAACATGATTGTTTATTGTGATTAGTAACTGTGACTGTTGCCTTTGATAATAATGAATGCAGTGAACGATGCTGTCATTATTCATGACCTGTGAGCATAGTTATTACTAGACAAAGCTGTCAAATGATTATGCCATCCTTTGACTTGTCATTATCGTCTCATCACAAATGTTAGTGCTATCACTGAATCGCTGTCATTTCTACTTATCAATAGATATTGTTGCTATAATCAGTTTCTGGATTGGATTGTGTAGAGTTTTTTACCATCAATGTTTCGGATCATACTCCATGATCCATCATCAGAATGCAATAGATATTGTTGTCATTATGTCATTTGTAAAGTTGTTATACGATTGAGGCATTTGTTTGGGAATTTTAATTGTCACAGATCAGCTGTTAATAATATTGTACCCATTGAGAGTGTTGTCATCATTATTGTCTTTTCACATAGCTTTTGTGATTAGTGATCTTCTTATGATTACTGTTCAGTAGTTCTGTCATTATTGTGACAGATACATTCTTGATCATTATGGTGTTCAGTAGAATCCTTGTTAGTACTGTGATCAATTAACATGGGCATCAATGCTGCTGTCAGAGGAAATATGACTGGTTGGAGTGATTAATATGAAACATTGTTAAGACAGGACATTGTTGTCTTGAAGTTCCAGGCATGAATGTTGTCCCTTATGTAAACGTAAGAGGTATTTGAAGAGGTCGGGGAATTTTGTTGTCAACTTCAGTTACCATTTTGTGTTTAGTTTATTCTTTTCCACTCGATAGTTAAGGAGAACAGTCAGGTTAATGAGTTGTATTTATCTCAGATGCATTTTGTTGCTTTAAACTTTTAAAGGTTCATTATCATTCTGGCAGAGTTATTTATTAATATTGTTAGACATTTATATTACAATTATCTGTAATCAACGATCTCAAAATAAATGATAAAATTCCATATCTAAATTCATGATGTACACACTTGTTTACTTTCACTCCAGTCTCTATTCAATTAGAATGGCTTTAAAAGTAAAAAAACATCATCTCTCTCTCTCTCTCTCCTTTTTATGTTTTACTGATATTTTTCTGGTTTTTCTTCCTACAATATCCCAAGAAATTGAAAATATCTTTATCTTTTGAGAAGCTGAGGAATTCCTGTGAATAATATTTGTTTCTATGTGTAGATTCATGTACATGGCATGTGTTTTTCTTTTCTATATGAAATGTTCCTTTGCATTTCTTCTCCGGGAATTTCATCGGGCCTGCTACATGTTTCTTTCACATTTAATGTGTTTGGAAATGTAGAATTTGTCTTCTGATCTTTCATTTGAAAGATAACTGAAGTCTACATCTACAAGTGCAGATGGTGTTAGTTTTCCATATGATATTTTGTGTTGATAATTTTTATCAATTTCCTGCATCAGAAACATGAATTATTTGCAATTTTCCTGAATTGGCCTTGTCCATGAAAATTGCAGTATACAGATATCTACTGTTAAATGATCTGAAGGCTTGGTCTAATGTTTGATATACTCATCATTTTGTTATTCCCCAGATTTATATGTTTTATTTGTTATGGACCATAAGATGTTATGATTGATGTGAGTGGTTCGATGACATCTATGTTCATTTTTATAGTTTTTTTGTGTATATTTGTGTTCACCGTATTACATTTGTTTGTTTCTTAAATTAATATATCATTTTCCCATATTTATGTCATATTCCGTTGCATTTCTTTGTAGTTGTCTGGATTCCTGGAATTTCTCCGCATATGTTTCATGCTTATTTAATATATTTGCTGATCTTCTGTTTTTCTATTGCTGCAAGTGTGTCCAGTTCTGGGTTTCTGTAATATCTTGTGAGACTACTATTTTGGTTTGGAATGAGTGGATTGACAATTTTTTATGTGGTATTGTGCAGAGGTTCTTTCTTGGTGGAAGGCTTATATTTGGTCCAGATGTGCGGTCATTGGTGATGACCCTTTGCCTTATATTAATTCCAGTGACAGTATTTTGTAGTTTGGTTGCAAGTAAACTTGTGAACAAATTCCCTCACCATCTTGGAATTTTTATAATGGCTATTGCTATTATCTTCACAATTTATGTGAGTACTCATTTTCTTCACCTTGTAATATTTTAACTATAGTAAAGGATTGTGCATGCATGTTTTAAATCTCAATGAGATTTTAATTAGAGCTTCACATTGCCCAAGGTTATATATATTTGTTAAGTAGGTTTATACTGATTTAGTTGGTACATGGGGGAAGACACCGGTCAATCAATATTGCTTTATTGATATTTCAATCACATGTTTGCATAGTCAATGGACATCCTTGATAGGAATTTCAGATGAAAACAGTTGTTAGAGATCCTGCAAAGACATTCTCTCATCTATCATGGTTGAAAACAACATATTTTTAAAGAAGCAGGCCCCGCCTTTCTCTGACTGCTCGTGATGAGTCCAAATTTCTGCAGAAGTCTTGCTGGAGGGAACTTCTGGAAGCATTTCACCTGTGACAGATAACTTGATGAGCATAATGGCTTCACAATTACATCTATTGAACTTGCCCTGGTCTTTACTTGCAACTGTTGGACAAGTTGATTTACCAAGTACTATCTAGTCAAGACATCTGTACTTGAAGATGGGGAGCATCCATTGTTTCCAGGGTTTATATTTTTAACCTCTAAACTTTTGACTGCCTTCCAACACGATGTTATGCAATGAAGCCATCCCTCTTGCAAGCTGAAATCACCGGTGTTTGCCCCGTAGGGTAAAGTTTAACACATACGAGAATATAAATTAAACGTTACAGAATAGATGCAATTTAAGAGAACTCACAGAGGCATATTCATTAATCTCATAAATGCTTACAATGTATCTCCCAATGATATCAGCAGTACTTTTATTTCATAATGACAACAACATATCTCAGAGATAAGTACATGGATATATATAGAGGTGTCGAGGGGGTGCGAATGCCAACTATCGGCAACCATCGCCCAACTACCTACCCCTTGACAAACACGAACAGACACTAATTACCCAACAACAAAAAGTCATCTCCGGAGGACACAACAAAATGGGGACTAATACAACTATACAAAAAGAAATCAAGGAGTTGGGCGTTGAGAGAGCGTCCCTGACGAGGAAGGTGCTGGTGGTGGTGTAGATGTTTCCAGTCGCACCCTCAACTTGTGAACCTACTTACTCCCATGTCGCAAATCCCTCTCTATAATCATCTGTCTCTCCCGAGTGCCCTTCACCATGAATGATGCTTCCAGACTCTCCTTATTTTTCTTGTCTACCTCCTCCAGAGCTATCATAAGACGAATCTCTAATGCTGCCATCTGTTCACGGTGCTGCTCCTCCAAAGAAGTCACCTCAGCCCTGTATTGTGCCTCTAAAGCTATCATTTTAGCCTTCTGCTGTACTAACTCCACCATCTAGAGCCGAGTGGTGAGCTCCTGTTGAGTTGTCATGGCGGCCACTCACTCGGCCTCAACCCCTGCTCTAAAGTGTTGGGCTCTCTCAAGCTCATAGTACATCTGGCAGAATCCCTGCTCAACCTGTCGAAGCAAAACATGGGTCCTACTCTGTCTAACGAGTTCTTGGACCCTCGACTCCTCTATCATCTCCGAGGTCTTTGTGGCAAGCCATACCCGAGACTCAAAAAATCTCTCGAACTCTTGAGCACATTTCCCCATAGAAAGCTCTAACAGGTGCTCTACAGCCTGATCTACCATCCCCAGAGCCTGTGGCTGTACTGAGGCTACTATCCTTCGTGCACCAGCTTCCATCTCTACCACAAATTGCTCAATGGCACCCAACTCACTGTGAGTGTCAGGTACGACCTGCTGCAACTGTTGTGGAGCCTTGCTCTCAAACTCATCACCTCGTACAATCACGTCCTCTTGTGGAATATCCAACTCTAGCTCTTTGGGCTGTGTACTCCCCTCCTCGAGATCAAAAATCTCTACAATCCCCGACTGCCTGCACTACGGTGAGAGAATGGGAGGTCCAATGGGTGACATAGGGGTAAGTTGGAAACGAGTAAGCCAAGAATCCATGGTTGCTTCCGTAGGGATCTCTGACTTCACTACCGCCTCAACTACCTCCTCTCTCGGCATCTTTGGGTCTACCGACTCTTCTATGGCCTCCACTATCTTTGCTGCGACCTATTCGACCACCTCTATAACGGATTCTACTCCTGCAGGCTCTACTACTGCGGGCTCTAGCTTTGTCACTGCTGGTGGGGGCACAATTGCTGTACTCGTATTCGCATTGGGAGTTGTGAAAGTAACTAAGGCCCTTGATTGCCCAAATCCGGGTACGGGAACAACAACTACCGTTACACCCAACAAAGTTGGCAAGGCCAACTAGCTGGCCCCAGATAGGAGTGTTGGAGCAAACAAAACTCTCCCCTGTGAAGATGTGACACTTGAGGGTGTGGGGGTACTTGAGACTAGTATGGTACCAGAATGTATGATACCACCCGAGGGTGTGTCTCCTGTAAGGCCCCCAACTCCGACCTTTGCATCCACCATATCCC
This sequence comes from Chamaecyparis obtusa, assembly GCA_027943335.1. Taxonomy (NCBI): domain Eukaryota; kingdom Viridiplantae; phylum Streptophyta; class Pinopsida; order Cupressales; family Cupressaceae; genus Chamaecyparis; species Chamaecyparis obtusa. Next base: position 1,135,852 of record BSBK01003272.1, read on the forward strand.
TCTTGGTCTAGCCACTCTCCCCTCGGCTCGCCATACGAAAGTTGTCTCCGCTAGCCCTCGAAGTATCTTCTGACTCCTCTTGGCCGCTGGTATCACCCTCCTTGTCATCTGTCTCTAACTCTGTCTCTAACACAACTACATGGTGCTTGCGCTTACTAAACTGAACATCACTACTTGTAGTTGAAGTGTCTAAGTGCCTCCAATAAAGGATAGGTGGGAGGAGTCCACTAGGCCCTGCAGTTGCAACTCCAGTAGGTGTGAAGGCACCTGTGTCTGTGTAGTATCCAAGAAGAGTCGAATGGCATAATGCGACATATAAAAGGTTTTATGCTGGAGGGTCATAAATTCGTCCATCCTATTTGCTGGCACTGTCGCCTTGTCATATATAGTGCCATTCCTTAACCCGTTCATTAGAACAATATGTGGTAATGCAATATCTGAAGCTCGGCTAGATCATGTAAGTTGACTCTTATGACATCCATCAAGCACCTCCACTCACCAACGACAACAAAAGATTTTTTTCAACCCATGGCTCTTGTTGGCTTGCGCCACCGACTCCCATTCTGCCCGTATCAAATCTCGACAAACCATCTGTAGGTAAGTTTGTTTCTGTTGGGCAGTGATCTTTTTCATTGTCTTATCAATCTTTTTACCCTGTGGCCCTGGAATGCCAAATATGCGTGTAAACTCAGTGGTTGAAAAAGAGACTGTAAGATTGCATTTGTCGATGCCTTTCATAAGTTTCAATCATAGCTCTCAATGGTGCTTCAAACTCTCAAATAGAAAATACTGGCATTTGGATAGCCCAATGCACTTGTGCATGCCTAAGATTTTCTTTAATAGAGTGGTCATGCGGGGTCTCCTGCCACCATGTTCTGCACTCAATACTGTTCAACCCCTCAATTGTAATGGTCTGCATTGTCACCTCTTACCTTGGAGCTTGGACTTTTGGCCTTTCTTTCTTCCCTTTGGCAATTTTTCCAGTATCCATTCTACTTGCAATTTTTACTCCTGATGGCAATGTTTGCTTTTCTTTGTTCATCACAGAAGAAGTGCTTCTTGATTGTGACCTCAATAACTGTTGTAATTGCTTTCTCCAGTCTTGTTTTGTTTTCCTAGATTCCATCCACTTTCCTTTTTGCCGTACAAAACCACTAATTATAATGCAATGAGTTACCTCTATGTAAATCCTTTGTACCTTTTTTGTACAATTATAATTGTTACCCCTATGACTACTCCATCTGTACCAGCAAACAAATTGCAGAACAATTTGAATTTAAATTTGGAGTTGCCAATGTTGCTTAGGATAAGGAGTTCGAGCTCTGTCCTTCATCAGAATACTCCATCATGACTTCGTTCTTATACAATAACAGTACGGCCTCTACCTTCTAGCATCATACAAAATTGTTGTCTGATGTGCTCTTGATTTCCCTATGGTGTCCGTACTATGCCCCTCTTTCCACACCCCATCTATTTGTTGTACGATGGTTTCAAATTATGGCGTGATTCCGTGCCGTGCCTTGCCTCACGAATTCTCTTACCATACAGCGTTCTTGAACCAAGGCCTTCGTTTTAATAATCATATGGTCTTGTCCTTCTAGAATTTGTACGACATTTTTCTTCTATGCGCAATCTTCGTGTTTCCATCGCCTTAGAATACTTCTTAGTGCTTCTTCTATCGTATGACTCTTTTTGCCTTCCTTTCTTTGCATACAGTGCTTACTACGTGCGGCCTCCCTTTGTCTTCTTTAGCGTACGATTTTCCCATTGTCCTACAATAACTCACGGTATAGTGAGTTCCCTTTTTTTTCATTTAAAAAAAAAAATATTTACCTACCTACGCCATCCTTCCGGTCTAGCCATTGCCTCCGTTCATGATGGAGCTTTAATTTTGATCCGTTCACAGGCTCTTGGATTGGCTGACCATTCAAAGTTGCTAGTTTTACTACTCCATTCTCTCTGACCTCTTGAATGCTACAGGGACCGAGCCATCGTTCTTTGAATTTTCTTGTCTTTATCTCATTGCGACCAGTGTACTTCAACACAAACTGTCGTGGAGTGAATCTCATACGCCTAATATGTTTGTCATGCTATAACTTTCGGCACTGCTGGGCTGCCTTTGTCACCCACTGGGCCATCATCCTTTGTTCGTCCAACTTATTCAAGGCATGCAACCACTTCCTCAAGCTTTCCATGTCACACACCTGGTTCTTGATAGCTACTTGGCACCATGAACTCTGCTGGTACAGTAGCTTCTTGACCGTACATCAGTTGGAAAGGTGTCTAACCTGTTGTAACTTTGTAGGTCGTTCTGTAGGCCCACAACACCTACGAAAGGCTCTCCTCCCAATCCTCTTGCTCAACTCTGCACGACTTGTAGATCACCGAGACTAATATCGTGTTGGTGGCTTTTGCTTGCCTGTTTGCTCTCAGATAATAAGGGTTTGACAGAGAGTGGAAAATTTTAAACCCCGTTGTGAGTAGTTTGACGACGTGATTTACAAAGTGCCCTCCTTGGTCACTTGTGAGTTGGATGGGGATACTGTACCAAGTGATGATCTGTTCGTAAATGAACTTGTCTGTGCTCAAAGCAGAGTCATCAGGTAAGGCTCGTGCTTCCACCCACTTGGTCAAGTACTCCGTCACCACTACAATGTACTGACATCTCCATGCACGGCTTGCCTTTAATGGTCTAATGAAACCTAACCCCCATTGCTCGAACAACTCTTGGGCATGTGAGGGGTTGAGGGGCATAAAGTCTCTCTTCAATGGTTTACCTACTCTTTGACAGGTATTGCACCCCACAACCCATTCTCGTGCATCATTATACAATGTGGGCCACCAAAACCCTGTTAGCAACACCTTCCGTGCGGTGGTGTATGGTCGTATATGCCCTCGTGCAGGACCTTCATGTACCTCCCTCAACAGTTCTAGAACCTCTTTTCCATCACACATTTCCTCAACACTTGGTCGAGTCCCATTTTATACAACAATCCATTTATCAATTGGAATGTCTTGCTTCTCAAGACGAGCTTTCTCCTTTTGCCCAACGACATGTCTCTCGAGATTTGTGAGGTCTAGAGGTATTCCTCGATGTTGGTGCACTAGGACGGTAGTGCTGCAATTTGAAATAGGTAAACTCATCTAAGAGGAGTAGCCACCTATTGACCCTTCCTTGAATAATCAATTTGTTCACCATGTACATGAGTGCCTGGTGGTCCACATAAAATGTGAATGGGGTTGCCAGTAAGTGACGAAAATTTTGTACGACATAGACCATCCTGAGAGCCTCTCTTTTCGTTGTACCGTAATTCTTCTCCACTTTGGATAACAATTGGATGGTCCAACCTGTGCTCGCTCACCTGGGCCAATGTAGCATTGCTTGTGTAGTTGGTGGCGTCCACATAGATGTGGAACGCTTTATCCTAGTTTGGGTATGCTAAGATAGGTGCGCCCACCAATCTTGTCTTCAATTCCTTGAAGGCTTCACCTTGTGTGGTCTCCTAGGTGTATGTCTCGCCCTTCTGTGTGAGTTTGTCCAGGGGGTACAAGATTTGTGCAAAGTTTTTGATGAACCTTTAATAATACCCAATGTGGCCGAGGAAAGATTTGATTCCGTTGACATCTGTAGGGGGTTCCATTTCCATAATTACCATCACCTTATTCGGGTCTGTCTTCAACTCGGCTTTGCACACAATGTCCCAACAATTTCCCCTGAGGCACCATAAATCTGCACTTCTTGGGATTCAACGCCAACTGGTCTCTCTTACACCGTTCCATACATTCCTGTAGGGCTACCAAATGAGTGTCTTGTCCACTGTAAATGGACCAATCATCAAGAAATACTTTGAAATTCCCTACGGACATCTTATAAAAAATGTGTAGGATGATTCTCTGAAATGTGTATGGGGAATGAGTCCTTAATAGTGACTGCGTTTAGGCACCAAAAGTCCACACAAATGCGGATTTGGTCGCCTCCTTCAGTGAAATCACAAATCGCCTCCTTAATAGTGATACCCATTCACTAGTTTGAACCCAAAAAATAATGCCCGCTTCAAGCATCCGCTCTATCTCCTCCTTCACCTTTGCGACATAATTTTTGTTCATTTGGTACAGTCTCTTTCGTACCGGCTGGGCTCCAAGTACAAGTGGAATGCGATGTATGAGTAGTTCCAAAGGCACTCCCTTCAAATCCTTGTAGGTCCAGGCAAATATGTCTTTATACTTTATAAATATTTTGAAGGCCGCGACCTTCAACACTGGGTTCCAATCATCCCCCACTAATATGTTCTTAGGGTTTGCTTCATCTCCCAAGTTTGTTTCCTTTAGCTTGGGCTCCTTATACTGTATAGGTTTATCTTTATCAAATTGATGTGCGGGAATCTCATTGACTCGGGCCTCTCCATCATCATATTCACCATACTATGGAGGGAAGAGGTCCTTCTCTCCTAGCTCCTCTTCAGTCTACAACATGTCACATGATGGTTGGAAGAGCTCGTAGTCCTCCATTTGCCAATGGAAGAGGCCGTTCATGGAATCCACATCATCTTAGGAGCACCCTTCCAATTCCAGAACACCCTCCTCATTTGGGTCCATCCTACGTTTTCCTTCATCCACTCTAGTCAGCTTTCCTTCCGACTCCGACTTCGAAGAGGATGCCAACTCCTTGCTCACCATCTGAATTCTTAAGTCAATCACAAATTTCCTCCCCCATTCTCCATAGGCAATGTGTTGCGCTTCTAGTTATGATTCACCTTTGTAGTGACAAGCCACTCCCTCCCTAGGATACCATTGTAACTTTTCTTCTTCAAGAGGATCACTACGAAATCAAGAATAAAGGGTTGTGTAACGATAGTTACCTGTTGTGCCATCAGAGTCCTGTTTGGCTTTATGTCGTGTTGGTCGGCACCCACCAGATTGAACGTTGGTGGGCACAGCGTCAACCTTCCCAACTTCTTCCAAGTCTCCTCCGGTAGCATGTTCACCCTTGATCTTCCGTCCACAATGGTGTACATAAGGATGGTTCCCAAGATACCCATCTCTATCACTGCGGGGTGTCGTCCACTATTTACTGCCAGTAGCACAGGGTTCGCCGAAGGGCTCATAGGGACTTTCGTATGGTTTTCCATAATGGTAGGTTCGTTTACGATGCTCATGATGGCCGTCCTAAGTTACGACATAGTTTCTAAGAGGTCCTTGATTTTCACCGGCACTTCCATTTGCAACACTTGTCTCATGATATTTTGTTCAACTTCTGCACATAGCGAAGTGCTTACAGTGTCATGTGTTTCCCTTGGCTTTGCCCTCATCTCCCTTTCAATGTTAGTCTTCGCTTCCTGTACCCTCTCCTTTTCCATATGGGGGTCTGGGTACGTTGCTTGCTTGGCTTGTGCTTTGGTGATTTCCAGTTCCCCTTCTTCACCCGACCTCTCAATGTTCAATAGGTTAACTCTCGGCTTGGGACAATTTGCATCCTCATGGTTGCCAGGACCACACCATCAACACAAGTGTTGAGGGGTTTCCTCTTGGCAATCTTGGGCGAAATGTGCCCATTGATTGCAAGTTTGACATTGAATCATTGACCGAACCTTAGCATTGTATTGTGTTCGACTTTGGTTGTTGTTATTATTGTTATTGCTTCTTTGTCCCCGTCGATTATTTCGATATCCACCAAATGATGTTGTTGTGTTGGTTTGTTGTCATGAGTTGCCCGTTGTTGCGGACGTTGACGACTGTTCTTGTGCGAAGAGCAATTGTGCACTTCTTGTTTTCATGTTGTATGGGCACTCCTTGGTGGAGTGTCCCATCACTTGACAAATGTCATAGAAGGTCTTTTTAGGGTACGTGCCTTTTGTATGGCCCTCTTCTTTGCAATTTGTGCACCATAATTCTCCCTCACTCTTGTTGTTGTTCCCTTCATAGCTTTAAACTCCATCATATGTTGCATATCCTTTTGGAGCGCTTGCACCTTCTTACTAGACTCTTCATCACTGCTACTTCCTTCAGAGGAATCATCATCATCTGATGACTTGTTCTTCTTCTTTCTCAATGTTTTGCTTTCACTTTCTATGTCCATGACTTGGTTGTACACATCCTCGTATGACGTCGGAGGAACAATTTTCATTTTCCTTCTTAAGGAGGATTTCAACCCCTCCACAAACCAGCGCTTCTTTAGGCCGTCTGTTGGTTGATTCTCCATCTTTTTGAGCAACTCCTTGAGTTGCTGATTGTACGTTCTCATGCTCTCATGCTTCCCCTGCTTCGTACTGTAAATCTTGGCCACAATCTCATTATCATCTCGAAGCAGTTTGAATTCGCTTTGAAACAATCTTTTCAACTCGGCCCATGTATTCACCTTCGTCTAGTCTATGTCGGAGAACCAGTCTATGGCCACTCCGCATAGGGTTGCAGGAAATTGCACCACCCATTCATCTTGGTTAGTCTGCCCGTTGGCCGACCAGATTGTCTCACGTGTTCTACAATGTCATACGGGGTCCTCCTTCCCATTCCTCGTGAACTTAGGAAGTTTCTGTTTGTTTGCCATTGTTATATTTTTTTGTCCCCGGTCTCGTGTAAATTCCCAATTTCGGTTTATCGGAACCGAACAGATCATTTTGATTACCATGCTCTGGTTCCCTCCTGACACTCTCGGCTGCACCGGTATCCTCTACGTGTCTGTCCTAGGTCTCCTCTACTTACCTTCGGGTTTCTGGTTGCACCCCTCGACCGTCCCTAATTCCTTCCATTTCGACACTTCAAAGTGTCCCAAATGGAGTCGAGTATTCTCCATCAACTCGTATACTTTGTTACTTTTAGCCACCTCTGCATTGGCACTCGGGCCCACTCCATACCCTTCTGTACTCTCCTTGTTCCCTTCAGGTACTCCTTCGGTGTTCCCCTCCAGTAACCCTTCTGTATTTCTTCTTGTAGTTGCCCCCTCGGCAATCCTCCGTAGCCTTTGTCTTCGTTCCGACTGCTCTTCCAATCTTCTTGCTTTTTGGAGAGCCTCTTCTTGGTCTTCTTGTCCCTTTGGAATGCGTTTTCTGTTTTTATTCAACGTTAGTGGCATCAATCCTAGTACTGCTGTAAGATATGTTGACAGCAGTCTTCCCGATTTCCTTCTTCTTGGAGGTTATAGAGAGCAATGAAGTGTTCTGCCAAGGGGCTTGGCAATTGGTACATAAAACGATCAATTGCTGGATTTGTTTTGAGTGTATCCCAGATCACTTTCTCAGGATTAGCGTTCCACCTCTCTTCAAACGTGAGTCCCGATGGATGCTCTCAATATACATGAACAATCCTCTGTTACTACTCTTTCCTCTTCAGTCAATACTCTTTCCCCTTCAAACGCTTGCTCCCTGGTAACTTGTTCATTCGCTGGCTGGCCCATTATAAAGTTCTTGCCATGTCATGTGTCTTTCGTCCTCTCGAGTAATTATTCCCAGATTTGTTTCGGCAACGGCGCCAAATGTTTGCCCCATAGGGTAAAGTTTAGCACATACGAGAATGTAAAGAAAATGTAATATAATAGATGCAATATAAGAGAACTCACAGAGGCATATTCATTAATCTCATAAATGCTTACAATGTATCTCCCAATGACATCAGCAATACTTCTATTTCATAATGACAATAACATATCTTGGAGATAAGTGCATGGATATATATAGAGGTGTCGAGGGGGTGTGAGTGCCAATTGTCGGCTACCATCGCCCAACTACCTACCTCTCGACAAACACTAATTACCCAACAAGAGCCGGAAACAAAGAAATCGTCAACAAAGTTTTTTAGGAAAAAATTGAAAAACCAATCTGCAAAAATCTCAAATTTAAAAAGAAGAAAACCCTCAAATTTAATAAAAATCCGGCAAAAAGAGCTGCAAAATGGAAATAGCCAGGTCTGAAAAATCTAGTCTGATCTGAAGAAAAGGCAGAGTTTACTGGGCATAGAAAAACCCTCATCTTTTGTTTCTAATTGGTTGTCTAGAAACAATTAGAAAACAGTGAAGTAGTTGGCCTTGGTTGGGGCGGAAATAAAGCCTGCTGACGCAAAAAAAAGACTTGCAGTCACACGAAATAAATCCTGCAGTCATTCAAAAAACAGTGCAAAATACTTCCTGCAGTCATTCAAAAAACAGTGCAAAATACATCCTGCAGTTGCGCGAAAGAAATCCGAGATTATCTGGAAAAAGGGCACATTTTTTGTAGAAGAAAACCCTTGGCACGAGTAGACACTGCAGAAAACCTATGATTTCTAAAAAAAATCATTCACACTGGTGCTGAAAACAGGTCATGCGACTTTGTTTGAAGAAAAATCTGCTATTTGGAACAGAACAATGCCATAATTTGTAGAGAAGAGGCATGGTTTTCTTTTGGAAAATAAACACGATTTTCAGCAAACAAAAAATTCCTCAATTTGCCCACGAATTTATATAAAAATTTCCAAAACTTCAAGAAAAAAATCTTAGATTTTCCTTGGTAAATCTGCATAGCACTATACAAATTCGTATAGTGATAACTTCTTTATCACCCAACTCGAGGTTCCTTCAAAATCCAAGCACTGATACCATATTATGAAAATAATGACAGTGATTATTGTGAAAATCTTTACATAACCGATAAGATTGTCAACTCAGAAAAGCAAAGGCTAAGAGCTTAACTAAAGAAAAAAGAAGTTACTAAACAACTATCCTAATTGTTAGTGTTTTGAACCAGAATAGCATACAAAACAGATAGCATAAACAAGATGAACAAAAGGCACAAAGATTATCTTGGGAAAACCCTCCTCGAGGGAAAAACCCAGCCACACTAAAAAATAGTTCCTTTATTGAAAATCAGGAGATTCAATACAAAGCTTCACAAGCTTATATGAAAGAATGACTTTTTCAACTCTGTTATTACATAATAATCACTAGTAGTATGTCCTTATAGGATTCGACATCTACAGCACATATCCTTCTCCTTTTTGAATCACAGAACACATATAAAACTAATCACATGACAATAATACTCAGAATGTTATATCGCTGAGCAATGTCTTACAAAACTATCTCAGACCTGCAAGTCGCATAGAATCACAACGATCAAATAATATCAATCACTTGGCACACAAAATCATCTCCAATAGCTTTAGATGTCACAACCAAAAGACTTTCGCACTAGCTAAACACAACCCCATGTTACACGAAGGGTCGACGACAGTTACACTCGCCATTTTGCATTCCACCAAACATACAAGCCACGCAATCACTATGAACTGGGGACGCTTAATCTTCCTCCGTAAATGACATGAACGGTAGAAAACTTCGGATGCCACAAATATGATAACCACCAAAAGACGTGAATACAGCTGCATTGAAGCATGGAAACATATATGAGCTGGCAACAATAACTCAGTCACACCATAACCACGACAGGCATAAGCAAGAATGAGGTATGAGAGAGATGAATGCTGGATGCTATACATCATCATGTCTCTAATAACACCAATGAAGAGTCACAAAGAATAATAGAAACACAGTATATCCTTCACAGGTGTAAAAATGTCTCCTGCAGCTACAAACATTAACACTCCCTCTTAGCAAAGGAGATATTTTTCCATATTCTCATGTCATGGAGTCTCTCAACATGACAGTCACAATGGCTACACCTATCGTGAAGGAAACCAAAACTTTATCATGGAGTCTCTCAATGTGATAGCATCATGGAGTCACTCAACATGATGTTCACCATGGCTACTCCCATGTGTGAAATAAATACAAGCTCCCATCATAGAGTCACTCAACGTGATGTTGTCACGGAGTCTGTCAACATGACATCCACTATGGCTACTCCCATGAGTGGACAAAGCAACAAGGAGTCTCTCAATGTGAAGGAAACCAAAACTTTATCATGGAGTCTCTCAATGTGATAGCATCATGGAGTCACTCAACATGATGTTCACCATGGCTACTCCCATGTGTGAAATAAATACAAGCTCCCATCATAGAGTCACTCAACGTGATGTTGTCATGGAGTCTGTCAACATGACATCCACTATGGCTACTCCCATGAGTGGACAAAGCAACAAGGGCTTTCACCTCAAATTTCTCCATCTCAGAGGAAAATGCATTACGAGGATTTTCACCTCAAATTTCTCCGTCTCAGAAGAAAATGCATTACAAGGATTTTCACCTCAAATTTCTCCCTCTCAAAGAAAAATGCATTACAAGGGCTTTCACCTCAAATTTTTCCCTCTCAGAGAAAAATGCATTACAAGGGCTGTCACCTCAAATTTCTCCCTCTCAGAGAAAAATGCATTAAGCTCATAATAAGAACAACTGAATGGTGAGACTCCTCAACAGAGACACCTTTTCAGCAAGGGTAGCATTCTCACTGCTTTGATTTATCACAATAAGCTACAGTTGGCTCCAATGTTTGTCCAAACAATGAGCTTTTGAAGCCACACTACTTCTCGAGCTTGTTGATCCTCTGCAAAGGACATGGCACTCTCCTCTTGCCACTCAAGCTCCCTCTGAATCTTCAAGCACTTGCATCAACCTCCTGACTGCCTCATTTAAGATTGCTTGCAATGCTTGCCTTAGAGTAATGATTTTCAACACACACCTCTAGAACTGTCCTCCTCGACCTCATTCCAGATCATCCTATTCTGGAGCTATCAATGTCAAACTTAGATTGACTGTGCAAATCTGTTCTTTGTAGCTGAGGAGTCTCCCTCTGAATGTCATTTCTTCCTCTTTGAAGAAACTAATCGTAATGACAATCTGTATAGGTTTTTCCTCTTTAATGAGATTATGTGTCACTAATTCAGTCCCATGGCTGCAAGCAATGTCCCCGTGTTTATTTAATTCTACAGACTGCAAGACTTTCTTACAAGATGCATCAAGGTCTTCTTTCCTTGAATTTCTATGTAATCTCTCATCATCCTTTTGTTTCTCGATCCGTCTTGGAAGCATTTTTAGAGAGATTAGTAATAGTTCATAGAATCAAACTATCTTGAAGAGAAATATACAGATCAATGCCAAAAAGCATACATGATTCACTATTCCCAGTGATATAACATGAATTAATATTAACTATATAAAATTCATGATCAATATTCAAAGGTACAATCATAAAATACTTATCTCTTTGTTGTTGATCAATTTAGCAATGCTCTTTCAGATTTTGGTCTTCATATCTTTCCCTGCTATCATCACCATGGTCACTTCTCCTTCTCGATTTTCATCCACTGCTCCACCATTCCCCTCTATAAAATAGCTCGTCAGATTCACATGGCATTACACAGGGACTCCGAATGGATTCTCCTTGATCCCTCACAGCTTCTCAATGTGAATTTAGGATCAAAATGATAACACAAGTTATGTCTGCATTCTTCTACGCACAGCCACTGTGTTCTTCCTTTTGCCAATCTCTACTGCTGGTAATTCAACAAGAAGCTTTGAAGAGGATTCTTCAGCCCATACATTGACTTCTTCACAGATCTGAACTTTACATTGAATATACAGCTTAACAGCACTTGAAGAAATTAAACTCTTTAACACGAACATGTCAGACTCTCGGCACTAGCAGGATATCCACCTTCAAAACATCAATCTGAAAGATATCATGACTTCTTACAATCTTCCCCAAAGTTTGAATAAATCTGGTTCTGGATCTTTCCTTAAACCTGCTCTGATACCATGTTAATGTTTTGAACCAGATAGCATACAAAATAGATAGACTAAACAAGATGAACAAAAAGCACAAAGATTATCCTGGGAAAACCCTCCTCCTTGAAGGAAAAACCCAGCCACACTCAAAAATAGTTCCTTTATTGAAAATTAGGAGATTCAATACAAAGCTTCACAAGCTTATATGGAAGAGTGACTTCTTCAACTTACTGTTAGTACATAATAATCACTAGTAGTATGTCCTTATAGGATTAGACATCTACAACACATATCCTTCTCCTTTTTGAATCACAGAACACATATAAAACTAATCACACGATAATAATACTCAGAATGTTATATCACTGAGCAATGCCTTACAAAACTATCTCAGACCTGCAAGTCGCATAGAATCACAATGATCAAAGTATATCAATCACTTGGCACACGAAATCATCTCCAATAGCTTCAGACGTCACAACCAAATGGCTTTCGCACTAGCTAAACACAACCCTATGTTACACGAAGGGTCAACGGCAGTTACACTTGCTGTTTTGCATTCCACCGAACATACAAGCCACCCGATCACTATGAACTGGTGACGCTTATTCTTCCTCCGTAAATGACATGAACGGTAGAAAACTTCCGATGCCACAAATATGATAACCACCAAAAGACATGAATACAGTTGCATCGAAGCATGGAAACATATATGAGCTGGCAACAATAAGTCAATCACACCATAACCATAACCTCGGCAGGCATAAGCAAGAGTGAGAGGTACGAGAGAGACAAACGCTGGATGCAATACATCATCGTGTCTCTAATAACACCACCGAAGATTCACAGAGAATAATAGAAACACACAGTATATCCTTCTCAGGTATAAAAATGTTTCCTACAGCTACAAACATTAACACTAATATCCTAATTGATCATTATAAACTAAAATTAACAATATTATATTTTAATACTTTATTGATATTCCAATCCCATGTTTGCATAGTCTGTAGACATCCTTGATAGGAATTTCAGATGAAAACAGTTGTTAGAGAAGACATAGCTTCCAGCTTAGCTCACGCCTTTTGAGTTCAATGAATGCCATATTTTCTGATTTTATGTGACCATTTAGATATATTGATTATAAATCTAAGAATCTTCAAGCAAATTTATTGACTCCTCTTTCATTTCTTTGGACATACGAATACAACAATTTCTTTTGAAGCTTAAGTTGTCAATGATGTATCATTCCTCTTTGTTATCTTCCACAAGAAAGGACAATGAGATTAAATTATGATAGGGATACACGGATGCATCCTGGGGCTTTTCCTGGGCATCCCTATCCTTGCATCCTTCTGCAAGAAATGCCCCTTGGCCATTCCCAAAATTTTTAAATTTACAGAAACGTCCTTGAAACGGGGAGTTATGACAAGGAACTTCCCAGGGATGTGCAGACATCCTTGGGATGGCTGGGAATGTGTCAGACCTTTCTCAAGAATCCCAGGGAAGCCATGTCTTAGTAAATAACTTATCAAAAAAAGAAAGCTGAAATTTTAACATTTCATTTGGTGTAATGAAACTTTCTATGTTATTATGTTTGTCTCTGAATTTAGTAATTTAGAAATATTCAACATTAGGTAAATTAGTGTTATGCACATATATTAATACATATCACAAGTTGGCTTTATGGCTGTCTCCTGCCATCCTTGAAAATGGCCTTCTGTCATTGCTGTAGCAATTGCTTGGCAGGCTTAATGGCTCAACTCAATGGTTCAAGTTGCTGATTGAAGATTGGGAGCCATCATGCACAGTTTTTAGAAGTGCTGTGAAAATGAGGTTAGAAGTGAAATATTTGTTACTCAAACTATTCTCTGTCATATACCTGTTTACTTACACCTCGATTGAAAACTTAAAAGCAATACCATTTCAAAGGCCAAAAATTCTAGCATATAAAAAGCTTAGAAATACTATGTTAAAGCTCTGCTAGCCATATTCTAGGAACCAAACACAGATAATAAATAGTGGTCTATGTCTTACCGAATCAGTCATAGTTTCGTATATTTTGAATTTTACTATTTTTATTTGTTGTCCCCCAAACAGAGTCTCCTGTCACTGCTATTCCTGAAATAAATTCCTGCATTTCCTGGGACCCCCATCCTGGAAATGTCTTGGAATACAGACTTATCACTCCCTTCTTCTTCAGTGACATCTTGAATAGTCACTTATTATTCTCTTTTTGTATTTACCAACACCTTTGAATTCAAGGCTTAATTGATTGCTAGTTAAAACATTTAAATTCAGTGAGAGTAGCAATTTGCTTCATGTGAAGTCATTTGATGCATTTCCATTTCTTTAAGCATTTGTTTCTTTAAAGTTTAAAGTTTGTAGTATGTGTTTATCCTTGGGGATTTTGCAGGTGTAGATTGAATATTGTGAACCTATATGCACAGTTTTTAGAAGTGCCGTGAAAAGGCTGTCAGAAGTGAAATATTCTTTAAACTTTTCCTTATCATGAACTTTTTCCCTTGCATCTTGAGTTAAAAAGACTACCATTTTGATGGCCCAAAATTGTAGCATGTAAAAAGCGTAGAATAATAAAAATCTGCTACACATTCCAGGAGCCAAATACAGATAATAAGTAATGATTTGTATCATTACCAAGTGAAATCAGCCATTATTTCCTATATTTTATATTTTATTAATCTTATTTAAAAAAATTGAAAGATTTCCCCAGAAAAAGCCTACTGTGAGCGCTATACCCAAAACACATTCCCTCTTGTCCTGCCAGTCCCATCCTGGAAACGCCCTGGAAAACAGATTTATCACTCCCTTCTCATTTCGTGACTTCTTGAATAGTGACTTATAATTTACTCTTTGCATTCACCAACACCTTTGAATTCAACGCCTTAATGATGGCTTAGTTAAAAAATTTAGATTTAATGAGAGCAGTATTTGCTTAATGTGAAGTCAAATAATATATTTTCATTTCTCTAAGTGTTTGATCCTTTGTAGTATATTTGTTTGTCCATGGGGATTTTGGATCTTCTATAAATATTGGTATAATTTTCATACAATACAAAACTTATCAAAACTCTTCGTTTCTTCAAAAGTCTCCTATTATTCCCCTCATCCCATTTTGGAAGATTGTAGAGCCTTGCATTTCGTAATACTTTAAAAACTCATCCTCAATTTCAATTTCTACAATGTTTCAAGCCCGTTTGTCATTCTAAGCAGTTGTTTGACAAAGATGCAAGGTGTAAGGACATTTTATGTTGACTGATATGCCTTTGACCTCTGTCACTGAAAAAACCTTCGCTAGACCTTAATAATAATCACTGTTTGGAATGTTTTGGCAATGAACTTCTGCAAACACGTGAAAATGTTTCTCCAGTTAAATTTCTGGCAATTGTCTTGAATGGAAACACCCAGATTAAATCTGCTGGATGTTTCCAGATCCATGAGAGGTACTTTTAGAAAGATTGAAATTTTATTATTCTTTTTCCAAATTTTCTTAGGACCCAGTCTACACTTTATTTCCCTACAACGGAACAGTAAGGAAGAAACATTTATTGACAATAAAATAACAATTAAAGAGATTAAATTTCCAGGCCATGATATTGGATTTTGAATGTTTCTGGATTTAACTGTGTAATGCTCTTTACATCAATGTTTTAGATACCCTCTATGATCCATCATCAGGATCAGACATTAAAGAACAAGATTCAAAAATATATAGTCAATCACTCAATTGTATTGATTTTGTCACTCTATATGTGCATGATATGGGTTTTCATGTCTCATAAAAAATTGAAGATAAATGTTTCCAAACTTCACATATCAACAAATTTCAGGTGTTAATTCAAATGAATTTTCACTCAATACATCTTACAAATACAAAGGGTTCTAAATCTACGCCAAATATTTTTTGCGTATCTAATTTGTTTTATCGAGTCCTTATTTTGTGTTCCATATAATTGAAATTGTTTTAGTTTCATATTAGCCCGTCTCATCTGCACAGACTAAATATGTTCACAACTAGCAGGCTTGCAATGAAATGTAGCACATAGCAAATAGACATCTTGAATCCCAATCTCACTGCAATTAATACTCATATTTCATGCAGGCATTATTTCCACGATGGAAATCAATCTTTCCACATTCCAATTGCAATTCAGTGTTATCATCTTCAAGTGGATCATCCCAATATTAGAAATGTGTAATATAAGACATATAAACTTGAGTTATGCCTGTTTTGGGTAATGACACTTGTCAATCCATGCCATTCTCTCAGCATTTAAACTGTAAAATTCAACGTCATTAAGTATAAAATATATAGTCCTCACTTGCTTTCAAACTTCTTTCGTAGAAGAATTGTAGGTCCATGTATTAGCAACAAACTATATAACATGTAGGCCCATGCATTTTCTTGCAGCTGCTACAGCTGCAGTTAAACTTGTTTTTTTGGGTGCTTATTCTTTGTTTTCTTTCGGTATCTCATCTACATGTATTGCATTATGATTCTAAAATGGATGTGCTAAAATCATCCAAATGGAGTAGGGTGAATGATTTACTTGAGTTTAAGCTTGCTCAGGAGAGGAATGTGCTCCAGAAGTTTGAAATTCAGTGTTATGAATCTTTCTACAGTCCATTTACAATTCACAGTGTTATCATCTATAAGCATATTGTTCCAATGTTAGAAATTTGAAACATAAGACTCCTAAACTTTAATTATCCCTCTTTTGGATTATGACATTTGTGAATTCATGGCATTCTCTCCAGTTAAATTTCAATGTTTTGTACAGCCTCAACAACCATATCTCCAATGATTATGCCCTGTCAAATTAATAGGCTGAACAGTATTAATGCAAGGCCAATAGAATGATAGGAGCAACATGGTATTTGTTTGATATGGATTAGTTGTAGCAGGACTAAGAACAGAGATTGTTTTTTTTTTATCATTGTTCAATAGCAAGCGCTAGTTTGTGTTGAGAGACATCAAATTCAGAAGGTGTCCTTGGGTGTTGAGTTATTTCCATTAGCAATAGCACAGCCCTGTTTTGTGATATTTTTTTCTATAAGTAGTCTGCCAAGTTTCCATTTACAACCACTTTGGCCAGTGCTCCAAAAACCATACTAAATATATTCCAATGAGTTTGAACAAAATCTCTTCCCTTCTTTTAAAATGATAGCACTGTGATTTCTCTGTCTATGACTCCCGGGAAATTCTCAGCCTTTGTGAAGCACCACATATTCCAAATTATACTGTTTCCAATTTCTGTTGTCTCCTAGGTATTGGCTCTTTGCATTCTTTCTGGGCTGAATCTTGTCCTCCTGTAAAGCTACATCTCTGATGATTTGCGAGGAAACAATTAAACTAACTTTTACTCTTTCCACTTCTGAGCAGATATTGCAAGTGTACAATTATGCTTAAACGCTTTTATAATGATTTGGTCATAGTATTGTTTTTTTTATCTTAAGATCAATTTCTTGCATATTTCTATCATTCATTTGGTTGTTAGTACTTGCATGATGCTTATTGGGAAAATAATTGATTGTAGCACTACAACTAATTTTTCTTTTTCTTTTCACTTACCAGGATTTGTTTCTTCTTCTTCTTACATCCGCAAGAGATCCTGGCATAATACCTCGTAATGCACACCCTCCAGAGCCAGAGTATGAGAGTGATCCAGGATGGGGAGGTGATGGAACACCACGATATAAATTACCACGTACGACAGATGTGATGGTAAATGGGGTTACGGTGAAGAGTAAGTACTGTGACACTTGCATGTTGTATCGTCCTCCTCGTTGTTCACATTGTTCTATCTGCAACAACTGTGTTGAGCGATTTGATCATCATTGCCCATGGGTTGGGCAGTGCATTGGCCAAGTATGTATGTTTCCTTAGTCTCCAATGATTTAACCTTTCTATTCTGTAAAGGACTTACTTTTTTCCAAGTTTGTTGTACTAGGGAAATACACAAGAGCATGGACACTAAAAGTTAAACTGACTGTATATGTTTGCTCTGTTAAGAGTTTATAAAATTGTACTGTACTTTACATACATTGATTTTAGAAGCATACCAGTTTTCATCAGTTAGCCATAGTTCGTTCTATTCTATGTACAAATAACTTAACCAGGAAATCAATCTGTAATAGCCAAATCAGGTGAGGTAGCATGGAGGTTCATGCCTTTAGTAGAGAGTATTATGCTGATATCTGAATGATGCCTCTTCAAAGGGGAACATTAAATAAAACTTTCTATATTTCCATCCTATTTCATCCAGCAGTTATTTCCATGCCGTGTTTTTCCAAGTGAATTTTTTGTTGTAGTCACGCACCTTAGGTTAATTTCAGTTGGTTAAGTATGGCTTGGCTAGAATTATTTTCTGAAACATTTTCTAGGAATTTGATTTAATTTCTAAAATTGTGTGCTGCACCTTATGTGCAAGTTGTCATGATTTTCATGTGCAAGTTGTATATGCAAGTTGCATATTCAAATAAATGCATTTAGTAGGGTGTGTATAATCTATAATTAGAATGCCTCCCTTACTCAATTTGTATGAAGAAGAATAAAAGAAAGAAGGTGAGAAGTTGTTGAGAAATTCCACGAGAGGAACTCATTCAAGAAAGTGGTCATCTAATTTTTAATTGTCTAGAGCTTTGTCTTTGAATACAACAGTTAGTTGTATGGTTCTATGCAAACATATGATCTTGGTGTTATGACAAACTAATGCTGTTCTGAATCTATTAACAGATTTTTATTTGAGTCTTAACTATGTTAGAAAGATAAAACAATTGTATTCAAAGGTGAAGAAGCACTAACAGAATACAAATTAGGACCACTTGCTTGAACAAGCCCCTCTTCTGGAGTTTCTCAAGAATTTATCTCAACTTCAGTAGTTTCATTAGCAACTCAGCCAACTAAAGATTGAGTTTCATGCAGTTGATGTCAGCTGTTGGTATTTGTTAAAGTATTTATTAGTCCATTTTCCTTATTTCATGTCTGTATATAATATATCCTCTTTGCTTCAAGCACACTTACATTGTATTAATCATTTGTATGCAGCGCAACTACCGGTACTTCTTTATGTTCGTCTTCTCAACAACCATATTGTGCATCTATGTATTTTCCTTTTGTTGGGTGCTAATTAGGAAAATCATGGAGGAACAGCAGATCAGCATTGGGAAGGCAATGCTAAAAACGCCAGCATCAATTGTACTTATAGCCTATACCTTTATTGCAGTTTGGTTTGTTGGAGGGCTGACTTCATTTCATACTTATCTAATAAGTACAAATCAGGTAATATTTATATATTTGATACAGTTATTAGAATTTTTCTAGCCTCTGTTGCTTTTCTGCTGTATCCTTTTCTTTTGGTTAAAATATTTTCATTTTGAAGCTTTATTTTTTCTTATTCAGTATGGCTATAGGACAAAGGCATTAGTTTTGTTTGTTCATGGAGGCTTGCATCTGTTATATTGCAGACCACTTATGAGAACTTCCGATACCGATATGATAGGAAGATGAATCCCTATAACAAAGGAGTGCTACAAAACTTCAAAGAAATATTCTTTACAAAGATGCCTCCTTCAAAGAACAATTTCCAAGCCAAGGTGCAACAAGACTCCACAGGTTATGGGGTAGTTACTCCTTCAATAGACAGAGATAGTTTCAATGCAAAAATGGGCAAAGGTAGTGACCTTGAAATGGGTATTAAGCCTTCAAGGTCAACTGTTGAGATTGGAGCTTCAGAAGATTCACAGGTCCAAAGTGTAGAAGGTATAGACACAAGAAGTGTAATGCAATCAAGACGGTCCAGTTGGGGTCGCAAAAGTGGAAGCTGGGAAATAACACCTGAGATTCTTGCCTTGGCTGCTGGGGTTGGACTTGGTGCTGAAGGCAATCGTGCTGCAACTAAGACATCACCGGGAAACAATTTTATGATTGATGGTGATCAGAAACCATGAAAATGCCATTATCATTAGGCATATTAGAAAAGTTCAAATCAAATGATGTGATTTGTTTTGTTTGCAATTCAAGTCTTATAATTCCCAGAGCCTGCAAATGGATTGTGGATTGGTTTCAAAGATCAACAATATTGACTGGCAGCAACCCAGGACAGGCCAACTCACAATATGACACTGCAACTTCAGGTTCAGATTTCATGTGCTTCAGAAAATTATGCAGACACTTAAGTATTGTATTTCAGAAGGCAAATCATGCCATTCACCATAGAGATGGGTGGATGTTGTCTGCTTCGATGTGCATGCTTTTAGGAATTACAGATATTCTTTTGGGTCAGATCTGAGATATTCAAAATTGATGTTAGTGTTTCAATTGTTAAAACTTCACATGTATTATTTGCTGGTTTCTTTTAAGCTGTCTTGGCAATCTATGTATGGGGTTGGTTTTAACAGAGGACTATTGTACATTTATTAATATAATCTGGCATTACCTTGCTTGGTTTGGCATTCAGTAATTTTTTTTAAAAATTTGGATGATTTACGGTTTGAAGATCTCAGAATTTGTAGCTTATTCAGAAGTTTATAGTTAAATTTGTAATCCTTTGGAATTTCTTATGATTGTGTACACTTAGAGCTTTCTATGGCCACATCCTTTTTTGAGGCAGTACATTTCACAGTGAAAGTTATGATAGTTGTCAGAATTGAAATGTACTAAACGTTGGTAGGAGGCAGCACACTTTTTGTTCCTCTAATTGAGTGAAACATGGTTACCCCAAAGAAGAAGTGGAATTCAATTATACTGGACTGTAGGAATAAATATCACTAAGATGTTTGGACCCATGCTTCATACTACTGTGTGAGAACAGTTTTGATAATCACAGTTTTAATAATCAAGAAGATTACTGTGGCTTAAAAGATGCCAAGCATTGAGGTCCAAAAGAGGGATTAATGAAAATAATTGAAACAAGTAAAATCAAACAGGTGCCTTAGTCTGGTAGTTCTCATGAGGTCTAAAACATTTGCATATACTTTGAATAGTTGAATGCTAGTGTTGCAGGTGCACATTTTGGCTTCTTGTGTGTTAAAGCGTTGCAAGTTCCTTGGCCTGACCAACCTCTCTCCTAGAGCTGTTACATGCTGAAATTTCTAGTTTCATTCTATTTAAAGTCAGTCAATGCTTCTGCAAGATTTTCCATTGAGACAAACCCACCCAAAGATTTTGTTGCCAAGAATGAACATGATAGCAAAAACACAGACTATTGCAAATTACAAAATGCAATGTAATAGTTACTCCAAATAGAGGATACAATACAATCAATCAGATGAACCCTAAAGTGCTTGATCAGCTCATCAAGGTACCATAAAAGATATGGAGGAAGGGCAAGAGTCCTTAGCCTTTCAATGCGAACTTGATGAAAGAGGAGGGTAAACCTTGCAATCAATCCTACGAGTTCAAGCGGTTGGAGGAGCTTCCTTTGAATCAATATCATCTATTGAGGAATCCAATGCAAACTCAATGAAAGAGGAGGGTAAACCTCACAATCTATCTTGTTGGCAAGTTTGGATGTGTTGCCATTGATGTCAACATGTCTGTTATGTAGTTTTGCTAGAGGAACAATATGTTTAGATGTATGGCGAAGGAAGGATACCGAAGATGAGGAGTTGTGCACCTTAGGGGATGTTGTAGAGGTTGTCTACTATGTTCACGTCAAGTTTTAGGTGTTGACATGATGATTCGAGCAGGTTATGAGATCATAAATGGTGACTGATTATTTTTCTGTTTGCCAGTGTATCAAAGTTGTAGAGATTGGATTTGTGCACGTGCACAAATTGAGATCTTTGGTTGCACACTTGAGAATATGTTAAGGACATGGAGATGTGTCTTCAATTCAAAGGGCTAGTGATTATGAAGGTCTGCAAGGCATTTATAAGTGTTTTAGTTGAAGAGGTTAGTGTTCTTCACGAGTGGCAAGTAATGCTAGTAGAATTTGATGATGTGGAAGGGTCAGATGTTTATTTGTTCTTCGTGATGCCTAGGGATGTTCTTGAGTTATGTGCCTGCTGAGTTAGCGGTTCGTATCAATCAAGGTGATAAGATTTGGAGGATTTTCCCAATTATGGAAGGTGTCCTTGTGTTCTTGGCTGACATGTCAAGAAAATTGGTAAAATGTTTTATGGGCAATTGGTAAAACGTTTTATGGAAGTGATTATGATCTCAAGGTGATTGCGAAGGATCTAAGTTATGTTTAGGGGACATACTTTGATCAGGATAGTTGATTTTGGCGTTGTAAGGTGAAATTTGAAGTTAGGTCTTTTGCCGACTTGTTCTTGATATAAAAGTTGATGAATTAGGGCAAAGATCATGGTTGCACAGGTAAAGGATTGATCACGGACACCAGGGATTGCTAGTGAAGTAGTTGTATAGATCTAGTGAAGGTTGAATTGCTCATATGAAGGAGTTAGAGAGAATTGGAACGTATATCTGTTTGTATTTCAATGGAACTAACCAAGGCATAGATAGATGCTACTTTGCTGTTCAACAATTCATCAGATTGGAGTTTGATTAGTGTTTGTAAGACAACGAGTCTTCTTTAGGGTTGAAGCCCAAGGCTAATTGAGCAGTGAGCTCTAGGCAGTGTCCCTGAATGCATGTGCATTCTTCATATGTAATAAGCTTATACTTCTAACAAGGTATTAGTCTTATTGTGGGTTCAAGCCCCATTGTGGTTTTCACCCTAATTTGGGTTTCCATGATAAAGATTCCGGTGTTATGTGTTGTGGATGTTTTCTAATTTGTGTTTACTTGCTTATATCATTATAAATCAGATTTAAGGGTTGCATGCTTAAGTGTTTTAAGATCTAGGGTTTTAAGGGTTAAGAGTTCAAGGGTTTTAAAGTGTTGAAGTTTTTGGGTGCAACTGATGTTTGACCCCCCCTCTCAATTGCTTGTTGCCTTGTTTTCTACATATCCTACAAGTTCAAGTGGTTGGAGGAGCTTCCTTTGAATCAATATCATCTATTGAGGAATCCATTACGAAGAAAGGAGAAGCGTGGGATAACAAGCAAGGGGAGCTTTCCTTAGCACTTCTTTAAATGAATATTCATGAGTCATAGTATCTAATAATCAATCCTTGACACCATTGGGATATCCAACAAAGATAAAAGTTGATTTCGAGCTTAAAAAGTCAATGCTGCTTTGAAGGAATATGTGCCGATGTTGGGAGATCAAAACCTCTAAATGCCAAACAAGTAACTTCCTACCACACCAAGCTTCAAAAGTGCCAATCCCTTTCGAGGCATTATGAGGAGTTTATTTTGAATTTATGTAGTGAGAATTATAGTATGAATCATCTAGTTGAACAACTCCTTTGAGGACTTATTCTTTAGCTTTGGGAAATCAATTTGTTGTGGAGTGTAGGAAATTGAATGCTAAAAATTAATTTGGTTAGAGAAAAAAATTCTTTCAATCTAAGATTCACATATTGCCTAATGTTGCCTACATTTTGTACTTAATGATACGATATTATATTGTATAAAATTGGATAGAGAAGTCAATGTGTAGTATACATCCCTCAAGTTATATTTATTGAGTAATTAATTAGATTAGGTAATTGTGAGGCCTACATGGGTTTAGTAGTCTTACCCCTCCATTATGTTTTTAGCAAGTCTATATAAAGAAGGTGATCATCATTGTAAGGACGTGATTAGTATGATATTATATTTGAGATCTCTTGAAGATACAGTGTGAAATGATTTCTTCCACAAGGAGTTGTGTCTAATTCAAACACAAAAAATAATATTTCAAGAAATGAAACATTAAATATAAAATTGAATCACATACTCATCTACGATAGAATAACATGATGAATTTGCATAAATATAATGAATTGAAACCAAAATGTAACTCATTTTCATAAATGGATGTGCTCTACAAAAGACATAATGTTTGTTGCTTCTTTAATAATATATACTTGCTCAAATCAAGATGATGAATTGATGGATTTGATTTTAATTTATAGGTTTTTAATAAGATGGATGAGCAACTAGGATTTGATCTTGAATCATTAGTTTACTTCCATTAATAGTGGAAATGTGGCAACCATTATCCCTTTGCATGAAAATAATTAGCAAGTTATCTTATTTAATTATTTTGATTGATGAGCTAATTGTGTTGATTGTTGAGTTAACTAAATTAATTAATGAGTGAATCGTTTTGATTCAGTTGTTAACTAAATAGATTGATTAGATAATTAAATTGGTTTCTAGTTAACTTTGGGGAGTAAATCGTAATATAATATATTTATTTTAATATTTTAATATTTGTTGGGAAATGATCTATTTAAATTAATTAAGTGATATAGTATTTGAGAAGGTATGGAGGTGAGCATATGCAAAAAAATTTCTACATTTTTCCCCTCTTTGAAATGGCATCACAACTATAAGAAGCAACATTGTTTTAAAAAATGAAGTTGATTGTCCATATGTATACATATATATATAATAATCAATAATTTAATTCATATAAAATCACAAATGATACTTGTTATTCACAAACCATAATTGTCCATATACATACATACATATATAATTATGATTATATACTTTATTCCCTCTGTATATCAGTAATGATAGTATAATACAACTGATATATAATTTTGATTTTCATTATTACTAATAGATATATATATAATATATCTAAATATTAGATCATTCCTAAATTTGAATATATTATACTTCAAATATTCTATAATATGCATTAGAATATACATAATTCAAACATATACTTAAGATATATATTACACATATATATATATATATATCTGCTAAATATATATCTACATAATACACTATAAGATATATAGTTCTGATTTTTAATATTATTAATAAATATATACTATATGTATATACAATATATTAATTATAATCTCTAACAGGAATTCTGATATTATATTCTAATCAGTAAAAATTATATATATATATATATATATATATATATATATATATATATATATATATAGTCTGATTTAATTATTAATATACATATACATTACATACCCATAAATGAGTATCTAACTCAAATACGTTATAGTCTATTTGTTGTCATACTATTATTACATCATGATAAGTATCGATTACTTTATTATGATTAGAGGTCCTATTTTCATAATCTCCTATTTTTATTTTCCTTCCTCAACGTATAAGTCCTTCAATACAAGTCGATATTTATATTGGATGTTGACTGGACAATGGAAAATGCAAATTTATTATTCTCTCCCCTTTTTTTTTTTTTCTATTTGTTGGATGCTTCTCCCATTTATATTGGTACTGTTTGAATGGTTGTGACTATCATGCACGTCTCTTCCTTAAATGAAATCACACCCATTCACGATGTTGAGTCACCGCATATGGTTGTTAGTCCCGCCTATATAGGCGGAGACTTATGTTTTCGCATGACTTTGAACTATTTGTTTGCCTCAAAAACTGAGCATTTCAAAAATATTAAACAACTTTTGTAATGTTTTACAGTTCTCTTATTTTTATGTTTATTTTCTTAAGAATATTTCTAATTTTTTATTGGCTTTTAATATTTTTGCTGGCAGTTTTTTCATTTTCCCATTCAGAAATTCAAAGAAAATATTTCGTGTGGCCAATAAGAAATAAGTAGAAGAAATATTGTAGCTTCCGCTCCCATTTCCACAAGCGTTCCTGCTCAGAAATCTTTTGAACGCTCTGGCTTCGCGTCCGGAACTGATGCCAGTGCTGGTGATGCCTTCTTTCCTTCTTCGTTGGCGTCTGCTGGCTTTCTGTCTGGGCCTTCTTCTTAGGCGATTTTGGGAGCTACTATTTTTGCTATTGGTTTGGGAGTTGTTCCTGCATCTAGTGGTTCAGCGGTTTCCTACGCCGATGTGGCGACCTTTGAAGCGGGAATCCATGGTCCCGCCCCTACTGGTAGGGGGATTTCCTGGTCTCCTCTTATGTAGCTTGTTTTTGTAAGTAAACCCATTATGGTTAAGTTGGATTCTGAAACAGTTGATGAGATTTTAAAAACTGCGGAAGACTTCTCTTCCAATGCTAATATCTTTCGTTTTAGGGGTTTCTGGCCCTCACTTTTTGATTTGCATGCTTGGATCTCCAAGCATTGGGAACCCATCTTAACCAATGCGGTTCAGATATACCCTGTGGCAAGGGGTTTTTTTATTGTTAAGTTTGAAAATGCGAAGATAGGAAAACAATTTTGTGTGACAGTTGTTTCACTTGGGAGGAGCGTTTTCCCCTGATGGCCAAACCCTGGTATCAGGGGTTTGATCCTCTTTCAAAGTCCTTTAATAAAATACCCTTATGGGTAAGACTGTCGAATCTTCCCCTTCATCTTTGGCTGGATTCAGTTTTGGAAACTGTGGGTGAGGCTATTGGGGATTTCCAAATGGTGGATTCAGACTCCTCTAAAATTTTTAAGACGACTTATGCTCATATTCTTGTGGAGTTTGATGTTTCTAAGGGCCTCCTTGAGCAGATAACTTTGGCTTCTCCTTTGGGCTCTTGGACTCAAAATCTGGATTATGAGGGTATTCTGTTCAGATGTAGTAAATGTCACAAGATTGGTCATCTTGTTGCACGGTGTTTATTAGATAAGGTTAAATCGAAGAAATCGCCTTCTTGGTGGTTGGGGGCCTCTGACCATCATTATATGGTTCAGAAAGCTTCTAAGGAAGGGGGTTCATATTCGAGCCCTATTCAGAATGATCATGCTTTGGCTGGAGCTTCGGTTGCTTCTGAAGCTGTCTTTGATGCTACTGGTGTTGGCTCTATTGTGACTTTGGCTCAAGCTGTTAATACTATCCCTTTTGGCGCTGCTACTGATGCCCCTGACTAGATCGCTGGTGTTGTCTCTGGTTCAACGATCTTGTTTGCAGATGCTGCTAGTTTTGCTGCTCATGGTGATGTCTCTGGTTTAGATGTGGCTGATGTTGTCTTTGGTCTAGCTGTTGTCTTGGGTGCTGGAGTTGTGAGCTCTATTGTGACCTGCCCTTTAGTGGGCTCGTCTAGCTCTTATATGGCTTGGCAAAAGGTTGTTGGAAAGGTGGAGGATGGATGGATAACAGTGAAGGGAAAGAAATTTAAACCTTCCACTCTTTTTGATATGAACTTACATTCACATAAGGATGGGCAAAAATGTAAATCTTGATCGCCCTTTGTTGTGATTGGTTTGGACATTTTTGTCCATTTGGTAGGAACCTTGGTTTGTTCCTTTGGTTTGTTTGGTGGGGCACCATAGTTGTAATTCGGTCTTTCAACGCTTGATCTTTTGATGCTTTTCTTCAAGATTTCAGGACCTTTCAAATCCCGTTTTTACTTAATCAAAACATTGTTTTAAAAAATGAACAAGTACAAAGAGTAAAGAATTGACTTCGACATGTCTCCATCTCCTTCCGCGGCTAGGGTTTTACCCCTGATTTCTCCTTCTGCATTTGTTGTTGACATTGCAGGGCTTCATGCGCTTGTTGGTCCTTTGTCAGCGGACTCTGGACAACCTTCTCATGCTGTTGGAGCTTGGCCTCTCACCTTTGCTTCAGTGTTTGGGCTTGGCCTTGACGTGAGGTATGTTGAAGGTGACTTTTGTCCTTTAGGGTCCAAGTTCGTAGATCCCTTGGTGTCGACTTCTACTATTGCTTCTGCCCCTATGACTTTGGGCGGGCTAAGTTTGGCTGATGTGGGGACCAATGCCCTTTTGGGTTTTGGTTCAACGTCTTTGTCCCATGCTGCCAAGTCTTCTGTGGTGGATGTTGAAGTTCGAGCCTCTTCTGTTGATCTGAAGGGGTCCTTGGGTGTGGTGGGTGCCCCATCCACCAAAGGTGTGGTGGCTGGGGAGAAGGCTCCTCGAGTGGTTTTTGTTGAGTCAACTTCTGTCTCAAGGGATATGGTGTTGAAGAAGATGGGTGTTGAGCGTGGGTTTGTCCCAGTCTCAAAGCCTATTTCTATTGTGTTGGATAAGGATACATAGGAGGAAATAGATTATAATGCTTCTATTTTCTCTGTACATGCTTTGATCTGTTAGTTCAGGGGCTTTTGGCCCAGTCTACCAAAGCTACATGAATGGATATCTTGACACTGCGAGCCCCTCCTTGCTAGTACAATGCATATTTACCCTATGGCCAAAGGGTTTTTTATTGCTAAATTTGAAGAAGTTGACAAAACAAAATGTTGCGCGATCATTTCTTTAGCTGGGAGGATCATTTTATGCTTATGGTAAAACCTTGGCATATTGATTTTAACCCTTCTTCTAATTCTTTCATCAAGATTCCTATTTGGGTTCATCTTCCTTATCTTCCCCTTCATTTATGGGTTGACTCTCTTTTTGAGGGGGCTGGTAATGCTCTAGGGGACTTTTTGATGGTTGATGGTGACTCTTCCGATATTTTTCATTCCACATTTGATTGTATTCTAGTTGATATGGACTCTTCTAAGGGGCTTCCTGCATAGATTATTATCAAATCTGTTAGAGTAGTCATATTATAGCTAATAATTAATTTATTTAATTATTAGTCTATTATTCTCTACACTTAAGTTAGACTTAGGCATCTCATTATTCTTTAGGGTTTTCACCTTTAGGGTTTTTGATATCCTTTTATAAGGATTCCCTCTTTGTATTTCATTCATTCACTTATTGGATCATAATAGAAATTTGCTCTTTGCATGTCCATAAGATGTCTCTGACTTTTTGGCCTCCATGATTTTTCTTGCTTCTGTTCTTTGATTCTTCCATGTGACAGGTTTATGCATGCAGGTGTTCTTGGGAGATTAGTTTTTCACCTAATCTAACATGGTATCAGAGCCATTTTGCTGCTCGTTGTTCGTGTTTTGTTGAAGTGTTTCAGAAGCAGGCAGTTTTCAAGGGTTTCAAGAGTTTTTTTTGTGGATCTGGGGGGGAGCCGAAATTTGGCTCACCTTGGGCAAAAACGGACACCACCATTGTGTCCAGAAGGCCCAAGAACCCCTAAATCCATATAAAACTTGTCCATTTTGGACACAGTGGCATCTGAGGCAAAAAAATTTTGCATACCAGGGCCGTACGGCCTTGGCACGCACTCCGAGACGGCGGTTATCAAAAAAAAAAAATTTAAAAAAAAAAAAGTTTTGGGCGGCCGCCTGGCGGCCACTAGCGCACCGCCAAGCGGCCACCACAGAGCCGCCGCCCGCTGCCCGCCGGCCCAGCTCCGCCAGTCTGCGGCCTCCGCCGCCCTCGGCCCCGCCGCCCGCGCCCGCGCCCTCCGCTCCGCCGGCCCGCCCACCGCTGGCTCCTCCGCCGCCCCGCTGGCCTCCGACCGCCACCCCGGCTCCGCCCGCGGCCTCCCCTCCGCCCGCTCAGCTCCGCCGGCCGCCCTCTGCTCCGCTCCGCCGGCCGCCCGGCGGGGTTTTAAGCCCTGCGGGCCCTAGCGGCGGTCACATGGGTGACCGGGAGCTCTAGCTCCAGCCCCCTGCGCGCGCCATGCGCCCAAGGGCTTTGCATTTCCAGCCCCAGGGGCTTTAAAACATTTTTTTGAAGCTTTTTTAGGGGTAATTGGGCCTTTTTTGCCATATCTTCTTCATCTGGAGGCGTATTTGGGAGTTTTTTATATCATCGGAAATCTCTTTCCGAGACGAACGCAATTATGGAGGTTTCTTTTCGAGTTTTTTGCCTCGTTTTTCGTACCATGCCTTCGAAGGCAGGACTACTTTTTTGCCTTCCTAGAGCACTTGATACTTTTTTTGGCATAACTTGCTCATACGGAGGAGTTAGTGGGCGAACGAGACATCATCGAAAAGATGATTCTGAGACGGTCATTTTATACGCAGAGCTTTTTTCCAGATTCTTCTTCCATTTTTCGCACCAGGCTGTTGAATTCAGAGGTTTTCTTTTTCAGGTGCCTGCCAGAGCACCTGTCACTGTTTTTGCCGTAACTTGAGCATACGATGGCATTTTTTGCCAAACGAGATATTGACGGAAAGCTGGTTCCGATACCTTTCTGTTTTTTTCAGTTTAGTTATTTGATTTTACCATTTGCAGGGGTTTTCTGCCAGTCAAAGTCACAGGTACTTTTTGCATTCCGGACACTATATCTCTCACATCCGGGCTCAGTTTTCAGCAAACTTGGTATTTTCGGAAAGCTGGTTCAGTGTGCTATTCAGTGGCAGAGGTTATTTTTCCAGATTCTACTCCAAGTTTTCACTCCTCCGCGTTTGGCCGTTTATGCCCTCTGGTGGAGTGCTTGGTTCTACAGGTCCGGGGATCTCTTCTTCTGAGTTCATAGCTCACTCTTCTTTCTGTCTTTTGAGCATTGTATGCTTCTCTTCTGTTGCATTCTTTTTTTTATAAATGCACTGAGATAAAGTGCCTGCTTTTGCATTTTGGGATCTTGAACACTATGTGTTTGTTTGTATACGCACTCAGTTATAAAGTGCCATGGGGGGATTCTGATGCATTTGCCACTATAGGCGCATCCACTCTTGTCAAGTGAGCGTACCTTCCATGACATTAGCCCATGTAGACTGTGTCTATGACACCGCCCTTTATCCTGTGCTTGTACCTTCTTTTGCACATAGGTGTTCCTGTTTCTTCTTCTTGCAGATGTTTTTGGCATTGCATTTCAGTGTTCCTGTCACCCCGTTCAGCATTATGGGGGGGTTCACCTGTTGGCTCTATTGCTTCCTTGGTTTGGTTGAGTGATCTACGTATTCAGTTTTTGTTCCTATGTACTAGGCGGATGCAGTGGCTAGGCACCTATGCATTTCGGTGAGATGGTTCATCTGCTATATAGACACTCGTTCATTCCTATTTTGGAGGTCACCTCTTTGATTGATCAGCTCTTCAGACTTTGTCTTCTCTACCTGGTCATGCACTTCAGTGGGGGTTCCAGCAGTTTCTTCTGACAGTGTTTGCAGCTTCATGCTTCGGAGATGCTTCATGCTCTTTCTTGTTCCTTTCTTTGGGACATTCCCTAGATTGGAGGCTTTGTTTCCTTCATCTAGTTTATTTTATTGTACTTGGGTACCTGATCAGGCCTTGTTGCCGGGACCCATAGCTCTTTCATGCATTTTTGTTTTCATGCATCTTTTAGTCCTTAGTTGTTTAGCCTCTCCCTAAGTTACACTTAAGGGGGGGTGTTAGAGTAGTCATATTATAGCTAATAATTAATTTATTTAATTATTAGTCTATTATTCTCTACACTTAAGTTAGACTTAGGCATCTCATTATTCTTTAGGGTTTTCACCTTTAGGGTTTTTGGTATCCTTTTATAAGGATTCCCTCTTTGTATTTCATTCATTCACTTATTGGATCATAATAGAAATTTGCTCTTTGCATGTCCATAAGATGTCTCTGGCTTTTTGGCCTCCATGATTTTTCTTGCTTCTGTTCTTTGATTCTTCTATGTGACAGGTTTATGCATGCAGGTGTTCTTGGGAGATTAGTTTTTCACCTAATCTAACAAAATCCTCTAAAGGATGTTGGGCTCAAACATTGGATTATAAAGGGATTCCCTTCAGATGTAGAAGATGTTTTAAAACTTGACATATGGCTGCTCAATGTGGGTTGGGAAAAAAGAAATATGTGGTCTCTTGGTGGAATGGCACTTCAGCTCAACACTACACTGTTGAGAAGAAATCTGATTCTCAGAATAGTTTCTCCCAAATGTCTGCACAAGTCCCTCTTTTTGCTCCCTATCCTTTAGTGGCTCCAGTTCTTGATGGTGGGGTTGCAAAGGTTCTTCTACGTTAGTTTGTTTCTGTTATTGCTTCTCCGGTTGTTCCGTCCTCTGGTGGTTTGGTAGTAGGAACTTAGTGAATACGTCTTTTGTTAGTACTTTGGTCACGGTCTCAATGTTGGTGGGTGCTAATGGTTTGTTATCTTAGGCTAAGGATTTCCCTCAGTTGAGCGTTTCAGATTGGCAGGAAGTTGATGTCAAGGTGGAAGAGGGTTGGACTACTGTTAAAGGAAAGAAACACAAGAAATCTTCACCTTCTTTTGATATGACTCTTTGCTCCCATAAGCGTGGTGCTAAGAGTTAGTTTTATTTGAGCTACTTTGAGCTCTTGCTTCTCTAGTTGTCTGGAGCTACATGTTTATTCTCTAGTGTCTTCTTTGTTTTTTCTTGTTTTTAGCTATTGTGTTGGTAGCTAGTCTTCTGGGTTGTGTTGGTTGGGGTTATTTCCATTAATGTTCTGTTTTGGAGATCTCTTTTATTCTCTTCTTGTTTCTTTCTGTAAAGGGTTTCAAGGTCCCTTCAAAACCTTTTTTTGCCTTACTCCAAAACATTGTTTAAAAAAAATATAAATGCACATGGCAGTTTGACATTGGAGATAGATGATGCCCCAAACCATTAAATAATAAGAATTAATTAATTTTATTGATTGATAATATTGGTGATGTGGGAACAATATATCTCAAAAAATGTGAAGATGATTGATAATGTTGTTGATGCAAGAATGGTGTATCTCTAGAGCAATGATAGGATTGATAAATATTGAATTTGAAGGATACTTCAATGCTTGGATAGCTTCAAATTGGGGATTCAATTGGATGATGGGATACCCGGTGGACAAGATGGGTGGGTTTGAAGAACGTGAGTGTGTTATCAAAGTGGATGAAATTGGTATTAGTAAAGAAGTGAATAGTTGTGGATTTGATTGATGAAGCGATTGAAAATGACAGAGAGAGTGTGTTATTGGATGAATGTTGAGGAGAATTAGATGAGATGGACATGAGATATGGGATTGTTGATATGAGATTCATGACAGATATTATTAAAATATTAAGTAGCACTGTAATGTCCCTTCTTATTCTCCTTTTATAATTCCCTGCAAAACTAACGTTAGTACAAAATATTATACAATTTATATGACTCATACTCTACTTTAAGTTAGTAGGGGGGATTTGATTCTTAAGGCTGCCTCTAGGTCGGGCTTCACAAAATTCTCAATTCTCAGCTTGAGGGATATAAGATCCACTCTAAGCAACCGGGCTATCGACATGTCATCCCATAGAGCACTGCCCATAAGAATCTCTTGGAAGAAATAAATGTTATCCAAGCCTACGCATATGCATATGACTGGCATCAGTATATATATACTGCCTACGTGAGATTATAACAATCTTGAGACTAGGGAAACTATAACAATTTTCTCTAGCCCCCTCCAGATATGGAGATCCATCTCTAATGTATATAAGATTCATTTTATATGGAATCCATATCATTATTTATGGTGAGATTATAACAATCTCGAGACTAGGGAAACTATAACAATTTCCTCTAGTCCCCTCCAAACATGGGATCCATCTCTTATGAATATAAAATTCATTCTCTCTATGGTCTCCATATCATCAATTTGGGTGGACATATAAATGTACCAAAAATTAGTGTAAATTGTAGAATCATAGTTTAAACTTGATAATAACATAAATCTAAAACTATCTCAGAATTAAAGAATTCACAAAAATATGAGTGTATCTTAACTACATATATATATAATGAAAATGTATAAATGTCCATAAATAAATAATATGTAGATTAATTTCTATATAAATGAGAATATAATTGTCCATATGTATACATATATATATATAATAATCAATAATTTAGTTCATATAAAATCACAAATGATACTTGTTATTCACAAACCATAATTGTCCATATACATACATACATATATAATTATGATTATATACTTTATTCCCTCTGTATATCAGTAATGATAGTATAATACAACTGATATATAATTTTGATTTTCATTATTACTAATAGATATATATATATATAATATATCTAAATATTAGATCATTCCTAAATTTGAATATATTATACTTCAAATATTCTGTAATATGCATTAGAATATACATAATTCAAACATATACTTAAGATTTATATTACACACATATATATATCTGCTAAATATATATCTACATAATACACTATAAGATATATAATTCTGATTTTTAATATTATTAATAAATATATACTATATGTATATACAATATATTAATTATAATCTCTAACAGGAATTCTGATATTATATTCTAATCAGTAAATTTTATATATATATATATATATATATATATATATATATATATATATATATATATATATATATATATAGTCTGATTTTATTATTAATATACGTATACATTACATACCCATAAATGAGTATCTAACTCAAATACGTTATAGTTTATTTGTTGTCATACTATTATTACAGCATGATAAGTATCCATTACTTTATTATGATTAGAGGTCCTATTTTCATAATCTCCTATTTTTATTTTCCTTCCTCAACTTATAAGTCCTTCAATACAAGTCGATATTTATATTGGATGTTGACTGGACAGTGGAAAATGCAAATTTATTATTCTCTCCCCTTTTTTTTTTCTATTTGTGCGATGCTTCTCCCATTTATATTGGTACCGTTTGAATGGTTGTGACTATCATACACGTCTCTTCCTTAAATGAAATCACACCCATTCACGATGTTGAGTCGCAGCATATGGTTGTTAGTCCCGCCTATATAGGCTGAGACTTATGTTTTCGCATGACTTGGAACTATTTGTTTGCCTCAAAAATTGTGCATTTCTAAAATATTAAACAACTTTTGTAATGTTTTACAGTTCTCTTATTTTTATATTTATTTTCTTAAGAATATTTCTAATTTTTGATTGGCTTTTTAATATTTTTGCTTTTCATTTTCCCATTCAGAAATTCAAAGAAAATATTTCATGTGGCCAATAAGAAATAAGTAGAAGAAAATATTTGTAAGCTTTTTAATGTTTTTTAAATATCCGAGTTCTGGAAGCTTCTCGTTCCTACTACAAACTTTACCTTCTTTTCTCATTTCAGATCCAGTGATGATTCTTTATAATTCAATGTTTGAAGAATTCATATGCAGATGGAGCTCAATTCGGCTCTCCAGATGCACTGAGATTAAATCGATGAAACATGGGCAATTTTCAAGCATGTGCTTCAGACCCAAAATTTCCGTCGGCCTACTGGCAAAGTCATCAAACTTTCTTCAATGTTAACAAATCCCATGCACGACATCATTGATTTTACATTCCTATTTGTGTACGCAAGAAATTCAGCAAAAATGAGCTTAAAAACTTGAAACCTCTCTTCATTTCGTTAGCCTCACAATAAAGAAGTCAGGGGCAATACATTGTAGCATCAGTTTTTCAGGTGATTTTTTTTTATCATTATTTTGAAATTTATGTAGTTAGAGATTTATTTTTTCAAGCCCTAAATTTTGGGTAAGTTTTGGGTGAGGTTATAGACAGGAGACAAGCTTAGGGCACATTATTAAGATCTGTAAGTTTAGGTCAGAAACTCAACCCGTACAGTAGAAAAGGAAAGGTGTTCACAAAAGCAGCCAAAATTTCCAAACGTGTAATGTGTAGACTGATTCCAGAGCGCTTGGAGGACACCATCATATTCAATATCTACACAAGAAATTTGAATCACTTTATGAAAGGTTTTCTAGTTATAAATGTTTGTTAAATTTGATGGGAAAATATATATACATGTATTTTGACAAAAAAATATTGAAGCTTTTGGTAATTACTATTATGTGGACAGAACTCACAGATTTCCAATTTTTTTCCCTTAAATACTCTGCATTTCAGAGTAAAATATAGGCATTTACTTCTAAATTTATCGTTGCATGTAAATCAGTAGATCAAAGAACATGATACGAATATTTTATTTTTAGCAGGCAAATATATACTATTTCAACTTTTATGTTGTTTTAGTCTTTCGAATGTCCTTTCAATGTTTTGTTAATTTTCATTTTACAGAAAGAAGAACAAAGTTTTGTTGGAATTTCATAATTGAATGTGAAAAGAATTGAAATTTTTGTTGGGACTTAATGTTGTGTGTGCAGTGAGCAGATGAAAGCAGTATTAATGAGTGCAACATTTGTTTATTTAAAGCAGGAGCAATTTTTCAAATATACGCTTAATCTGTTACCTGCAAGCTATGTAATTTTGCTTTCTCAACCTGTAGGTTTTATTTCTTTCATCTTCCTTGAATTTTACCCCCAATTTTATTAATTCTATTTTTGGGGGAATTGTTCCTGTTTTGTAGTTGTAGATAATTCTATTAATAGCAATGGTCATTATTTCACAACCACAGATGTAGCAAACTTTAGTTGATTACATTACTTACCATTTGTCTATCCCACGAGAAAAACAAACTCATATTAATGGTTATTAGCTTTAAAATATAATGCAAATCAAAGACTGTAGCTATCAGATGCACAACTACAAAATGAACAACAGGACTACCAAGTATGGTTCTAAATCAGAGCACAATGGTACAAACATATACCCACATAACTAAATATAGTTCATATACCAAAGTCTGCTGCCGCAAAACTAAACAATTAAACATGCACCAAACAAATATAGAGGTACAAACCATTCTTTGAACAATTCTACAAGTTCTTGGCCACCTAATTTTGTTATAAGGGAAATTTTTGATGCAGCGACATGCCTCTTACTCTGCTTAATGTGCCAATAGTACATGACTCTGCATTTCCATTTATTGTAAATTGTCCACTCTTTCATCACTCACAAGCAGTTTTCCTTTTCTACACACAACTTTCGTTTGCTTACAACTGGGTTGCATTTGCATGTTTGTAGGTCCATGTGTGAAAATTTGGAAGCACAGACAGGGCACGTGGGTTGTCTCACAAAATTCCTCAAAGAAATTTGGTGTTCTCCACTCCCACAATATTAATAACAAATAAGCAAACAAGCAAAGAGGAAAAATGTGAAAAGGCAAAAGCAGTGGGAGAAAATAGGCATCAACATTTCAAGCATATTGGAAATTTTGAACAGAAAGATTATAATTACACTAATCTTGTAATTAATAAAATCTTACTCAAAATAATGTTAAAAAGATCCAATTTATGATGTCCCTGAACTTCAATAAATCAACTTTTTAAAAAATCAATTTTTAAATTTTATAGTCATGTACAAGCTTGAGCTCTTAAACATTTAGCCAGCAACAAATTCTTATGCAGGGGATTTAAAAATGTTGTAATTCAAAAAATAGTATTTTGTCAAACCTCTTAAATGCCAGTGCCTTTATAAATTATTCTAAGAAAACCCAAAGCAAATACCAGCTCAATTTGTTCTTTCCAAATTGAAACTATCACAGCTTTAGATAGAATTGTTATCCCTGATTGAGACACTGATGAAAACAAAGCTTCTATCCAATCTTATAACTAAATAATCGATCAGAAAATGAATCAATTCAATAAGTACAGACAGGGAACTTAAATAACAAGGTTGATCAACGACGGTGAGAGTAATACAGTGTTCACCTTACAAACCGTAATAAACCATATGAAACTGCCATCTATTAAAGGACCACTGTCTCCCTTTTTTTCTTTTGTAAAGGAATAAAATATAAACAGGAAAACCTAGAATTTAAAAGAAGAGCAGAAAGACATACATACATTTCTCAGTAGATCTTGTCCTTGGCTGCACCAAAGTGAAATAAGAAGGCTAAAATAAACAAAATGGTTACAATTGAAATCATTTTATAAACACCCAGGAAAAGGGCAGATGAAATGTTGGCCTTATTATAGATTTGTACCTCTGCTGCGAAATACTTTGCAGGTGCGTACTCTTCAAAAATAAATCGAGAATCTCCCCATATCTTGCCCTTCTAAAGGACAGACCATAGGGCTTACTATTTTAAACAGCAGGAATGGCAGTTTTCCTCTGGCGGTGGGTTGATACGGTTAAAGTAAAAATATGATGCAAAATGTGGAATCATGAGAAAGACATGTGATACACCATACCAAATGTTGTCATACAAGAAAGGCACATGGATTGCTCGACAGATGAGGATTTTCCCGCCCACCTACACATTGATTTTAAATGTCCAAAACAACGCTTCTAGATAAAGTTAAAGATTTGGACCCTAGGTTGTGCAAGGGATAATCATCTCTTACCAAAAGATGAAATTATAGAGTTTGCAAAGAAAAAAAAACTATCAACCAATACAAATTTGGCACCAAAAACATTTGTAAATTTATGCTAAACATTTCAATGTAGAAATGAATAAATTATAATGAGTGTACAAATGTAACAAAGTCAAAACTGAAGATTGTCATTATCAGAAAGGGTAAACACACAAAGTGGTTTACCTAGATTTCTACATCTCCAAGATTGTTCTTTGAAGCTTGTGTGGTTGTGCCTAGATCACTAAGTCAACCACACTTGGGTCATGTATGAAGGGTTGTCTATGCTTGTGTGCTAGTGAAAAGTGTTGCAAATGCTAGTGCAAAGTATTGTTAATGCATGTGCAAGGTTCTTTGAAGGTTGTATGTTTGTGCTTACCACAATTGGGCTAGTCTACTATTATACCATAATAATCTCCTTCAATTAATATGTTTTCTAATATTTGAAACATAAAAGGAACACAAACATAATTTTAAGTAGACTTCAAAAAATATTCAATTTCAAGCATTAAAGCTGTCAAAAACAATGTCTTGACCATATAGACAACATGGTTACCAAAAATTCTCCACCATCAAATCAAGAAAGATGTAGAAATTAAAACCAAAGCTATACAAGTTTTTGACAGTGATTTGATGAAAATTTAACTTTGTTTTCTTTGATGCATGCTCCACATGAATCCTTCAGTGCATCCACAAAAATGTATTACTTTGCAAATCATTGTTATAAGACTCATGGGCCACTTTTTATCATTTATTTTGTTAGTATTATTGTTCTCTAGTTTATCCCTTACATTTTATATTCTAGTTGTTATTTGATGCAAGTGAAAACCAAAGAAGGAATTTTGAGGTAAGTACAAGTACATTATGTACTTCAAATATCGCTACAAATCAAGTTCAAGATTTTTCATTGCTATAGTGATCCTGTATTTTTTAGTTTTCAATTTCAGTCACTGTGCTTGATCATTCATTTTGGACTTAATGCTTTAGCCCAGGCTTCTATAGATGGATGAAGGGATCCTGCTAGAAGATGTACCTCTAATGAACAATTTGACACGGATGCTAACTTTTGTTACAACTTTTACAACTCAAACAATGATGAATGGTTCTTCATCTTTTGTTGTTGCAAACCTTGCTACAATTGCTAATGAAGGGGTGGAGTTTGAGCAACATGGTAGTCATTGTTTATTCATAGACTTTGTAAATTGGGTGGATGTTGAGCATATAAGCTTTCTCATAAAGTCTTTGGAAAACAACAATAGAAATCTAATATATATTGATTTTGTGAATCTTTGTTGATTTTATAGCTAGATCGAATTCTAGCATAATTAATTTTAGTTAGAAATTAAAATTAATTATTCAATTAGATTATTAGGTTGGGCCCAAATATTGCTTATATCTCAAACCTCTATGTAATTACAAATTCACACTTAATGGTTTTGGACTAGGCCCAAAATGTGAATTATATTTCATAATATATTTTTGTAATTTTAAATTCTTGGTGCCATAACCAATCTAGGCCGACTTATATAGCCAAGGTATTTCCTTAGCGAACTCACACACAATGAATATACATGATTTATTTATGTAAGCTATCATTCAGTGATCAACATTTGATGACCATCAACAAATAAGATTGCTCGACAATTGTGCAACATCAGCGATCTATTACTTTCAATATTTATGCAGATTAGCGAAGGATATCAACCTCTACGATTCTATAGTTTGTGATTCTCATACTTCATATGGTTGACAATGAATCCTTCATATATATATATATATATATATATATATATATATATATATATATATATATATAGATCAACGATCTGCTACTGAATATCTTCCTGTGATTTATTCTGAGATTTGCTTCATTGATCAATGATCCTCAACAAATCTCATCTCTGTGATATTTGATTTGGTAAAGATATCTGTGACTGTGAGTATACATTTGCAACTTACTAAGGCATGTAATTGTATTCTCTGAAGGCAATAATATATGATCTAATTGGTTGCTGGGTTTTTCCTCCAAGAGGGAGATTTTCTAGGGTAATTTTTCTTGTGTGATTGTGTTTACTTTATCTACTTGATTAAATTGGATCCATCCTTTGTGGATATGAAAGATAGAAGTCATGGAAGGAGTCCATGATACTCCTTAGAATCCTCCCTAGCTAAGAGGGAGTGTTGATTTTATAGCTAGACTGGATTCTAGCATAATTAGTTTTAATTAGAAATTAAAATTAATTATTCAATTAGATCGTTGGGCTGGACCCAAATATTGGTTATATCTCAAACCTCTATGTAATTGTAATTTCACACTTAATGGTTTTCGACTGGGCCCAAAATGTGAATTGCATTTCATAATATATTTTTGTAATTTCAAGGTCTTGGTGCCATGACCAATCTGGGATGACTTATGGAGAGATCTCTATATAAGAAAGCCATTGCCTTACCGAACTCACACACAGTGAATATACCAAATTTAATTATGTAAGCTATCATTCAACGATCAACATTTGATGACCATCAGCAAATAAGATTCCTCAACGATTGTGCAACATGATTGATCTATCACTTTCGATCTGTATCCAGATTCGCAAAGGATATCAACCTCTACGATTCTATAGTTTTCTATTCTCATACTTCATATGGTTGACGACGAATCCTTCATATATATATGGACAATCTTCTATTGAATATCTTCCTGTGATTTAGTCTGAGATACATCTTTTGTGCTCTACAATTACTCATGCTCAATGATCATCGATAGTGTATTTTGAGATTTGCTTCATTGATCAATGATCCTCAGCAAATCTCATCTCTGTGATATTTGTTTTGGTAAAGATATATGTGACTGTGAGTATACATCTGCAACTTGTTGAGCCCTGTAATTGTATTCTCTAAAAGGCACTAATATATGATCTAATTGGTTGCTAGGTTTTTCCTCCAAGAGGGAGGTTTCCCAGGATAATTTCTTGTGTGATTGTGTTTACTTTATTTGCTTACTTGATTAAATTATTCATTATTGTTTTAAATTAGCAATTTGATCACTAAAATTAACATGTTTAGCATGCTATTGTATGAGATCTCACTTCTGTATTTGCTATGACAAACATTCCATAGGCATTTTATATGTAGTGCTTGAAATAAATAATAATAAAGTTGCAACCTTTGGTTACCCATTATTTTTGGTATAGGTTCCAATAAATATAGATAATTTTTTTCTACCTATAAGGTAAAATCTCTGAGGTTTCTTTAATACAAGATGAACTCTAAAGTTAGGATTACATTCTCTTGCCATCATTACTTACTACCTTTTCGATTTCGGGTGAATCATTATTGGCAAATTCTTTCTATGCATCTGCACTATTCATTTCAAAGCAATAAAGTAATGTAAGTTATTAGCAATTGACTTAGAAAAAAAGGTAATGTAAGGGTAGTCTGATTTTTGCCTTTAATTGCTCTAGCTAACTATATTGCTCATCTCAATCTTACTTATTCTTTTTCATTAGGCGGGACTCTAGCTGTAGCACAGCTCTTGTTTATTATGTAATATGTTTGTATGTTTATTAAAATAATATATTTAGTATAATATGTTTTATGTTTATTATTAATAATATATTTACTTTAACATATATTTATTGTGTAGATTTAATTAATATTATTAACCTTGATTATTTTATTAATCATTTGATTATAATTAATATTATTTATTATTTAGATAATTGTACTATATATGTAACATTATTTTTTATTTATTATTAACATTCACCTAAGGGAATAGTATTTTCACATGGGAGTGAGATATTTTTACCCAAAGGTACAATCTTCTTTATATAAGGAAAAATATAGATAAAGATGACATTGCATGGAAAATTTTGCATGAAAAGGGAAAGATTAATATGGAAATACAATCACGAGGGTATTTTTAGGGAGAATTATTACAATAAGAATTATAAAGGCACAAATGATAAAAGTGGAGATACATAGTTTTCATATCATTATTTGATGAAGGCCAAGTAAATCGTTGGATATCTTTTGCAAAGAGCACCCCCCTCTAATCGAATGAAGTGATTTTAAATGTTGTAATATCCTATGGGTGAATATTATTTACAGAAAGGAAAGATTAGCTATATGATAATAAGGGTGATCAAACATTTTAGGGCAAAGGGGTTTTTGTTATTAAAAAATGTAGCGGTTTGACAATAATCTTAATGTTATAAAAGGGAAATCAAATCCAAAGGGTGGAATCATCATCAACACATTGTAATATAGCACACGCCAAAAATAGAAACTTGGGATGTATATATATAATGTATAGTTCTTTATAAAATTGAGTAATGGAGAAAAATATTTTAATTGGCATTCCTTCTATGGTATTCGGCTATTGTATTATGTTTTGTTGATGAGATTGTTATTTGGTTGTCTCCAAATTGTAAGATTTTAAATCATTTAAACTGATATATCAAGGATACAATTTAGTTTATCAGAACACATTTGGTATTCCTGTCCGGTTCATTTGATTAGTGTCTACAAGACATAACTAAACTCATTTAAAAAAGATTACAGTGGTTTGAAGAATTATTTTTGGATTATTAAAAAAGAGCCTAATAATAAAGCTTACTTGCATGTTTATACAAGGTATAAAAAAACAAAGTTCCCTTTAGCTTGAGTTAAGCCAATAGAGAGACACGTACCTTTTAGAAATTTGACTCCATTACCTAATGAATAAAAGGCATTGATCAATCACTCCCTAAACACAACGATTTATTAAAAAAAATTACTTACAAACATTTTTAATTTCATGATGTAGGAGTAGGAGGAGTAGGATTAAGAGTAGTAGGCAACCTTGTAGATTGATCTATTTCAAAAGTACATGTCACTTTGAAGTAGATATTAAAGATAAATTGTAAGAATCCTATTTTTTCTTAAAATCAACAAGATGTACACCCACCTAGGCATAATAGGGCATAATTGTAGGGGAATTTAATCACATTGATTAATCTCATTCGTTGGCCAAGTCAGTTGTAGAACTTGATCATAAACCTTGACATAGTTTTAAGGCTTTAAAATCTGTTGAATTGGGAACCAAAAAATTGGCGACTCCGGAGTTGAGTAAAATAATATCTAGAATATTTAGCATTGAATAAAAACCAATTAATATTTCCCCATCCGAGTCTCCCACAATGAATAGATTGACGACTCCACTAGGGAGGATTTACAGAATCTCCAACCATCATCAGGTGAGTTAAAAAGCTTTGAATTTTTTAAGAGATTAAAAAAGTGACTCTACTGAAGGAGAAGACCCAAAAGAAGAATAAATAATTTTATTCCTCTTTGAAATAGGTGGTGACTATGTTGAAGGAAACCTAATGAACAAGACAAGGAGTTGCATCAATTTTAGGCATCCAAAATGTACTAGAATATATTGATGAATTACAACTGATTGAATACCTGAATGACTTGAAGATCAGTGATTAGAGATCACCAAGTACTAGAATATTATGTAAGATGATTAAATCAATCATTATGTTGTCATTGATGTCAACTAGTTTTGACAGTACTTATCATGTTAGTTACAAACATCTAAACATTTGTAAGAAAGGGAGAAAAAATGAAGAACTGAGATATCTACATGGAGAGAGATGGATATGATAGATGAGGATAAGGAATACTTTGGGTAACTTATTGATGAGTCTATGATGTCATTATGTTGACTTGATTATGTTGCATTAATCTATTATGAAGATGCAAGCAAAATTGTACAAGACAATGTGGTCAGTAAATGAAGCACTTCAGTATATACCGAGCCAATGTAGTGTATACAGAGCGACATTATTAACTGAGCTTATGTTCACCGACGCATTTCTTTGGTAACCGAGTATGGATGAAAGTATTAAATGCTTAGTTTAGCCGACATAAAATGATGAGCTGGAAATTGTTATGATTTCGAGGTTAAGGATAAATTTTGTTATGAGATCCACGATTGAAAAAATTCAGAGAAGATCTAAAGGATGGAATTGAAATGTGTTATTGACACAACTGCTGAGGATAGTTTAAGAGGAAAAATCAATGAAGGAGAATAAGCGGAAAAATCTGATGGTGGATAAGAAAATGATTTATCTGTCTATATAAGAGACTTAAGTTTCATTGTGGAAACTATGCTGGAAGAAAGAAGACTGCAAAGATTTCGTGTGAATATAGTTTCATGCATGCCTGATCAAACTGGTTGAAGAAGAACTGAACTGCAGAAC
Organism: Chamaecyparis obtusa; assembly: GCA_027943335.1. NCBI lineage: Eukaryota > Viridiplantae > Streptophyta > Pinopsida > Cupressales > Cupressaceae > Chamaecyparis > Chamaecyparis obtusa. The sequence goes on from BSBK01003272.1 coordinate 1,179,712, forward strand.
AGAACCGAGCGTCACAGAGCTATTACAGAGTGAAAGTAGGTTGAGGAAGTGAATTGATATATTGATCAGAGGATTTGTATAGGCTTAGAATAGATCTGAACATCTGAAAATTGAGTTGTATTGTAATCAGATCATCTACTGTTTCAGTTTAACCATTGATATAGAAAAATCTCCTAACCGAGTGGACTTAACCGCCTTACGTTATGCCCCTATGTCATTCAAGGAATGTACATTGTTATCTTATTGACCCCATAGTGAATACTGGTCAAAAGTTAACTATTAGTCTTAAATCCTCTAATAGGGTCACACCTAACAGTGTGTTTGTAACCTTTAACAGGGTTGGCTCTTCACCGAGCTCACTTTAGAAGAGTAAAAATAATTTTGGGTTACCGATCCTAGGTGGTTTTTCCCTTAATAGGGTTTCCACGTTAAATTATTATGTTATGTGTTTCTGTGATGATTGTGTTATTGCCATACTTTACATACTGCATATTTGATTTGGTTGGTAATCACAGTGAGTTATTAACTGGTAATTGGTAAAAGACACAGGCAGTTTAACAATTTATGTTATCAAGCTACATAATTCATTGGAATTGTTTTAAGTGTTACATCTTTGTATTTGGGATTGTAGGATAACTGATCTAACTGATTCACCCCCTTATCAATTATTCTAACAATTGGTATTAGAGCCAGGTTTCTTAGAACAAGGTCTTAAGGACTTCAGTAGAAAGATTACAAGATGTATAAGAGGTAAGTATCGAAGCTAAATAAGGACAACTTTACTATATGGCAAAGCCAGATGAAACTTCACATATCTAGAATTGGTAATTCTGCTATAACCTTATTGGAGAATGGCTACATTGCACCATCGACTAGACCTTTAACTCTTGATCAGTTAAGAGACTGACATGAACACAACATTACTATGATAGAGATTGTTGTTGCTCTATCTGATGCTAAATTTGAGGATGTCAAGAATTGCACTACAACACAGGAAATGTGGGATAAACTTGCTCAAGTCTATGGTGGTGATGCAAATGTGAAGAGAGCCAGAGCTGAAAGCCTAAGAGGCAAATTTGATGATATGAAAATGAAGGAAGGAGAAAATATTACATAGTATACAAACCGAATCAAAGAAGTAGTCAATGCTATCCGAGGATCTGGTGGTGTCATTGATGAAGATACAATGGTAAGTAAAATTCTAAGAACCTTGTCGCCTGCATATGTAATCAGAATATCTGCTATACATGAAATGAGGTCTGCACCTAACAAAACTCTTACTCTTGATAGTATGATTGGTAAGTTAACAACTTTTGAGTTGAACAATTTTGATAATAGTGTTGTACCGCCTGTTGAGTCTACTTTTATGTCTTCTCTGAGGATCAATAAATATAGCAGTATACATAATATAAAGAATGACATTAATAGTAATATTGATGATGAGCTTGATGAACTTGAAGCTCTTATGGCCTGGAGATTGCCTAAAGGTAAAGGTAGATATAAAGGGAAATTATCTTTAGCATGTTTTAACTGTAAAGAAGTTGGCCATATTACTACTAGATGTCCCAATAGGAAAGAAGAAGATAAAAACCAAGACAATCTGGTGATGGAAGCTATGGAAGAAGAAACAACAGAGGTTAACAACACTACAACAGAAAGAACCGAGATCACAAAGATAAGGGAAAAAAGACATGTTATTTGGTTGGAGGTGAGGATACTGACACTGAGACAAATGATGACACTGTGTTAGTATTTGTTGCGATGAAAGATGATTCCGAGGAAGAGGAAAGGTATGTAGAAACAACACACATTTCTAAAGTTAGTAAAAATGATACTTGGATCATTGATAGTGGTTGTACACATCACATGACTGGCGATGAAGATAAGTTTGATCATCTTGAGCATTATAATGGAGAATCAGTAAAAATGGGTAATGATACACCTTGCATGGTTAGAGGAAAAGGATCTTTATTGATAAATGATAAAATTAGATGTGATAATGCTTATTGGGTACAAGGACTGAATTACAATTTTCTAAAGTGTAGGACATCTTAACAACTTAGGTCACCGAGTGTTATTTTTAAGCAAGAAGGTAAAGATCTATGATGAAAGTGGAAATCTTGTCAGAACAGGAGGACAATCAAAAGGTAACTTATTTTATCTTGACAATGCTGAGACTTCTTGTTTGCTGGTAAAAAATGAAGATGCATGGTTATGGCATAAAAGGTTATGTCATGTAAATTTTAATAACATTATTAAGATCAATAGAAAGAGAAACATTAGAGGACTACCTAACCTAACTAAACCGGATCATGTTATGTGTCATGAATGTCAGAAAGGTAAAATGACAAAATCTAGTTTTAAAAGTAAAGACTATTCAACAAAAGGTATCTTGGAGTTAGTTCACACCGACCTATGTGGTCCCATGAGAACTTAGAGCTACTATGGTGATAGATACTTTATTCTGTTTGTTGATGATTACACTAGATTAATGACTGTCATGTTTTTAAAGGAGAAATCTGAGGCATTTAAGATGTTTAAATGGTACAAAGCTAAAGTAGAAAAATAAACCAGAAAAGAACTAAAATGCTTGAGATCTGATAGAGGTGGTGAGTTTATTTCTGATGAATTCAATAACTATTGTAATGAGCATGGCATCAAAAGACAGGTTTCTACACCTAGAACATCGCAACAGAATGGAATTGCTAAAAGGAGAAACATATCTATAGTGGATTGTGCAAGAACACTAATGATGGAGAAAAATGTTGTATAGATGCATTGGAGAGAAGTAGTTAGCTACATAGCTATATATGTCCTGAACTAAGTACAATTGAAGAAAGACACAAACAAGACACCCTGCGAGTTGTGGTTTGGATACACACTGAGTGTAAGTTACTTCAAAATTTTTGGTAGCAAATGTTTTATTCTGAAAGATGATAGAAATGGGAAATTTGACTCTAAAGGAGATGAAGGAATATTTCTTGGATATTCTACTAAAAGTAAAGCTTACAAGTGTATGAATAAAGCTACTAATAAGATGATTGAAAGTGCTAATGTCAGAGTTGATGAATTTGCTAATAAAAATGATGAAGAAAGCACTAAGGAGTTGAAAGACTATGGTAGATTTGATTATGTTGAGGATCTAGAGTACCTACTGAAGCCATAGGCTTAGTCAATCTAGCATCAAGAAAACAACACCGAGGAACAACAAAGGGAAATCGAGGATCAGGTAGAAGCTGTCGAGCAAAGAAATGAACCTAAACAAAATAAAGAACAAAGAAGAGATCAAGTGCTGGCAAGATTTTTCAGAAGGCATCATCATGAGAACCAAATCATTGGAGATGAGTAAGCTAGCATGCTGACAAGAAGTAAGTTAAGACATAATCCATGTTTAGTTTGTGAGTTTGAACCGATCAGGACTGTTAATAATGCACTTGAGAATGATGAATGGATAAATGCTATGAATGAAGAGATAGAACAATTTGAGAAAAATAAGACATGGAATTTAGTACCTAGACCGAAAGATAAAAATGTTATCGGTACTAAATGAATTTTCAGAAATAAGCTGAATGAGAATGGGGAAGTTACAAGGAACAAAGTGTAGATCTCTATAGTTTTTGTTGATCATTAGTGTTTCACACTTAGTCATTTACCTAGGCAATGATGGTTGGTCATCACTGTGACCGAGTCATTTTGTAAAGGCCAAGTTTTGTATTGTATACTTACCGAGCAGTAGTACTATCGAGTAAAGTCATGGTCACTATATGTTTGTAATATGCCGAGAATATAGTTATTGCCGAGTTACATATATCAATGATTATCGATTGACAAAGAAGTTCAACCAATGCCGAGTACAGTTTATGCCGAGTGCCAAGAATAACTTTTGCCGAGTTAGCTAGAATTGACATACAAGTTTGGAATGGCACAATGATCGAGGTAAACCATTTTTTGGTGATAATAATGTTTTGTATTTTGTCTATTGAGGTAATTACGCATCCATATTGTTATCATTGATCCCTATGTAAAACCTAGAGCCAATCATAAAATTGTATAGTTTAGGCGGCAATAAAAATAAATCTGAACCGTAGATCTTGAAACGGTAAAACATTTTTGTTGTTATATAAGGGCAAGATCTAGATCAGAGATAAGTGTGTGAATCATAGAGATAAGATTAAATTAGTATGAGAAAATGATCAGAGAAGTATATTCAAAATAGCAAAGTATTCAGATAGAGTTTAGTGACCGAGCTAAGCAGTGAAAGGACAAAATCAAGAAAGATCAGATAGAAGAGATCAAAATATAAAGTAAAGAGGAGATCTATAATCTGCATACTAGTGCAAACTGAAAGATCAGGTACTGAGACATTTTGACCAGTGTATCAGGGTAAATCTCTTAACCGAGTAGTCTTAGCAGACTTTTGTAAATCTCTTTATTGAGTGCTTACTTTATTGTAAGTTTATAAATCCTTTAACAAGGTAGACTATAGAAGTCTTTTAGATTTTGACAGAGCAGACCTTTCACAGGGTAGATCATGATTTGATCACATTTTGTAAGCCTTAACAAGAAAAACTTATTACTGCAGTAGTGAAGATTTGTGGGTGTCATCCCCACCCCAGTTTTACCTTTCAAGGGTTTCTGGGTTACCAAAATCTTGGTGTTATGAGTAATTTCATGTATGTTGCTTTATATGTTTTGTTGCTTACTATGATCAATTTTTGTTTATGTTATGCATAAAGTTTTATCAGATCAAAGGATAAAAGTAGGTAATATCTGATTCACCCCCCCTCTCAGTATTACTTTCCCACTTATATTTCCAACACAAAGGTAGACTTGTTTGCAAGGGATATGCACAAGAAGAAGGTATTGATTATGGTGAAACTTTTGCACCTATTGCTATACTAGAAGGAGTCTGCATGTTACTTGCATATGCTGCACATAAGAAATTTAAAGTCTATCAAATGGATGTTAAGTCAGCTTTTCTAAATGGATTAATACTAGAAGAGGAGGTCTACATAGAACAACCAAAAGGGTTTGTTGATCCGAATCAGAAAGACATGGTATGTAGATTGCACAAAGCCTTATATGGATTAAAGCAAGCACCTAGAGTATGGTATGAAAGGTTACATACTTATCTTTTAAGTATTGGTTTTGTAAGAATTAGTGAAAACAACAATTTATATATGAAAGGAGGATCTGATGATACTATTTTGATTGATGAAATATTTGTGGATGATACAATATTTGGAGGACAAGATCATGTTTGTAAAACTTTTGCTGATCATGAGATGAAAAAGGAATTTGAAATGTCTATGTTTGGAGAGATTAAATTCTTTCTAGGTTTGCAGGTTATTCAGGAAAATGATGAAATTTTCATCACACAATCAAAGTACATTAAGGAAGTATTGAGAACATTTGGCATGGGAGATGTTAAACCAGTTGGAACACCAATGGTCACAGGCTGCAAATTAACAAAAGATGATGAATCTACAAAGGTAAATAAAAAATGTACAGATCTATGATTGGTAAGATGATGTATGTAGTACATAGTAGACCTGATATTGCACATGCAATGGGGATTGTTGCTAGATTCTCTACCAATCCAAATGATTCATATATGGTTACAGTGAAAAGAATCTTGAGATACTTGAAGAAAACAAAAGATAATTGTTTATGGTATCCCAAGGAAGGAAAATTTGAACTAAGAGTTTACACCGACGCAAATTGGGCTGGAAATATAGATGACAGAAAGAGCAGAACCGGAGGAGCATTTTTCTTTGGTGAAATACTTGTAACCTGGACAAGTAAGAAACAACCTTGTATTTCTCAGTCTATTGCCAAAGCAGAGTATGTTGCTGCTGCTACAAACTATTCAAACATTGCCTATATCAAACAAGTGTTGGAAGGAATGAATGAGGTAATCACTAAGTCGATGATTATATATTGTGACAACACTAGTGTAATAAATATTTATAAGAATCTTGTAATGCATTCAAAGACAAAGCACATATCAATTAAGTATCACTAATTAAGAGAACAACTACAGGAGAAGAAAGTCAAACTAGAATATGTTACATCAAAGGAACAACTTGCTGATATTTTTACCAAGCCTCTACCGAAGGACACTTTTGAATACTTGAGGACTAGACTTGGGGTCCGTCCCCTGTCTACTGGTCACTAATGTGATCTGGAGGTTGCATCAGCCTAATCTTATCAGAAGATCATTCATGTTGATACAACATAGATCACACTTTGGATAATGTCTAAGGTTGTGAAAGATTTCAGGAGATAGAACATAGATTTGCATATCAATATACATAGATACATTGTTTGCACCAAACAATAGAGAGTTACTTGGCTATTGCAGAGCTGGATGGTTTATATTTTTCTTTGGCATTGTTGTCAAAGGGAGAGATAAACAATATGAGGAATAAACAAAGAAATCAATGGAATATCTATCTACGGGAGATATAATCTGAGAAATTTAGGAAGAGCTTTGAATATTTGTTTCTGAGAATAGAAGGAATCTGAGACCTGAAAAGATCAAATCCACAAAGGAGAGTCTGCACATGAAATGTTGTTATGTAACATAATGATTAAACATATTAAAAATCAAGCTAGAAAGAACTTACCGAGCTACAAAATTTACTTACATAGTTGTAGAATAGATGTTTGGTATGTGTATGGCATATTTCATATTGCTTGTGTTGTCATCAATGCCAAAGGGAGAGATTGATGAATTACAATTGATTGAATACCTGAATGACTTGAAGATCAATGATTACAGATCACCGAGTACTGAAATGTTATGTAAGATAATTAAATCAGTCATTATGTTGTCATTGATGTCAACTAGTTTTGACAGTACTTATCATGTTAGTTACAAACATCTAAACATCTGTAAGAAAGGGAGAAAAGATTAAGAGCTGAGATATCTACATGGAGAGAGATGGATATGATAGATGAGGATAAGGAATACGTTGGGTAACTTATTGATGAGTCTATGATCTTGTTATGTTGACTTGATTATGTTGCATTAATCTATTATGAAGATGGAAGCAAAATTATACAAGGCAATGTGCTCAGTAAATGAAGCACTTCAGTATACACCGAGCCAGTGTAGTGTATACCAAGCGACAGTATTAACCGAGCTTGTGTTCACCGACACATTTATTTGATAACTGAGTATGGATGAAAGTATTAAATGCTTAGTTTAGTCGACAAAAAATTATGAGTTGGAAATTGTTATGATTTCGAGGTTAAGGATGAAGTTTGTTATGAAATTCACAGGTGACAAAATTTGGAGAAGATCTGAAGGATGGAATTGAAACGTGTTATTGACACAACTACCGAGGGGAGTTTAAGAGGCAAAATCAATGAAGGAGAATAAGTGGCAAAATCTGATGGTGGATAAAAAAATGGTTTATCTGTCTATATAAGATACTTAAGTTTCATTGTGGAAACTATGCTGGAAGAAAGAAGACTACAAAGATTTCGTGTGAATACATTTTTTTGCATGCCTGATCAAACTGGTTGAAGAAGAACTGAACTGCACAACAGAACCGAGCGTCAGAGAGCTATTACAGAGTGAAAGTAAGTTGAGGAAGTGAATTGATATATTGATCAGAGGATTTATGTATGGGCTTATAATAGATCTGAACATCTGCAAATTGAGTTGTATTGTAATCAGATCATCTATTGTTTCAGTTTAACCATTGATACAGAAAAATCTCCTAATCGAGTGGGCTTAACTGTCTTATGTTATACCCCTATGTCATTTAAGGAATGTACATTGTTATCTTATTGACCCCATAGTGAATGCTGGTCAAAAGTTAATTGTTAGTCTTAAATCCTCTAATAGGGTCACACCTAACAGTGTGTTTGTAACCTTTAACAGGGTTGGCTCTTCACCGAGCTCACTTCAGAAGAGTGAAAATTATTTTGGGTTACCGGTCCTAGGTGGTTTTTCCCTTAACAGGGTTTCCACGTTAAATCATTGTGTTATGTGTTTCTATGATGATTGTTTTATTGTCATACTTTACATAATGCATATTTGATTTGGTCGGTAATCACAATGAGTTATTAACTGGTAATCGGTAAAAGGCACATACAGTTTAATAGTTTATGTTACCGAGCTGCAGAATTCATTAGAATTGTTTTAAGTGTTACATCTTTGTATTTGGGACTGTAGGATAACTGATCTAACTGATTCACCCCCCTCTCAGTTATTCTAACATATATATCCATATGAAGTCACATTTTTTTATGGTTTACAACCACAACTATACCCATAGAGAAAAATATATCTTCTTCATGCATATAATCCTTTTGAAGCATATAAGCCTTTAAGTTTTAGTATCATCCCTGGTGGTGAGAAAGATTTTCCTCTTGAGCTCAAAAAATATGTGCCAAAATTTCATGGGGATGGATCAAAAGCAACAATCATACATTTGCAAGGATTTTGTATGTTTATCAAATATTTTCAAGTTTATCAGGAGGATGTGATTATGAAACTATTTGCAAGGTGTTTGACAAGTGATGCAAGTCTTATTTTTAGTATGTTATCTATACAAAGTATTTCATCATAAGAGGAACTCAAAAGATGGTTTCTAAGTTTCTTACACCATTAATGTTCCAGATTTCTCACCATAACACCCCTCATGTCAAATTGAGTCTCAACCAAATTATGAACGAGAATTACAAAACATTAAATTCAAAATGTATGGTAATCCATTATTTGACATAATAAAACCATTGGTGTAATTAAATATTCCTAATTACACTTTACTTAATCTTACTTAGGATAATGCATTGCATAGTAGTTTGTCATTGAGACACCTAGGGGTTTGCACCTCAATTAAGCACATGATGTAGGATAAATTCCACTTTAGGTGTGGGATCCACCTTTAGTGCTCATATCACATTATCATCCTCATACTATGGCACATACTTCATTTCATAATGGAGGATGATCCACTTTTGGTGGACATGTGATTGCACCTTGCATAGGTGATAGCTTATCAGCTTCTTATCATTCTCTCTTATCGCCTTTCCTATGTAAGGAGGCCTATTATGTACATTGTAATCATGTCCATCATCAATAATATCATTCTTTCATCTTAATTTAATTATCTTTCCAATCTCTTGTGGAAGTTATCTTGGTCTTGCATTCAATCTTGGGGGTGTTGTAGAGTCACCTAAAACTCTAACATGGTATCAGAGATCTCAAGGTGTGAAGACCTCTTCTCAAGAATATCAATTTTGGCTTGATTCAATTGTGGGTGTAGAATAAGCTATTTGGATACCACCATTGCATAGTCTATTTGGAGAAAATCTAGGGTTTTGTATTTTGTGGCTTTCTATTGCAGGTTAATATTGGAGCTTACTAGTACAAATCATAGGTTTGCATCATATTAAGGGGGTCCCAAAACCCTTAAATCAAATTTCTTTTCATCTAAATTGGACACTCGAGGCTAAATCTAGAGCCTTTTGAATTTTTGAAGTGTGGCGGCCGCAATTCAGAAAAAATAATTTCAGAGGCGATTTTCAAACAACGATATCTCAGTCATCTGGACTCATTTTTTTGAGATTTTTTTTTTTGTTTTGAGGTAGAATTTCACAATCTACACAATAGTGTAGGTGGTTTCTGATCTACGTTCCTAAATGTTTTTTAAAATTGCATATCTTAGTTTTTGCAACTTCCAAGGCCTCATTTGTGCTCATATGAACTCCTTTTTAGGTGCAATTTTTTTTTAGAGTGCATAATTTTTTTTGTATTTTCTAGATCTGGAATCAGATTTCAGTGACTATGATAAAAAATTATACTTTCAAAATTTGGCTTAGTTTTTTTAATTGTAATGCATAAGCCTTAGCTTGGTCTTTTGCATAGTGATCTAAGTCTATTATAGCCCGATTGTGGAGTGTAATAATTTGTTGATCTCAATTTGTAATGTGAGAAGTGTATCATTAATATAATCATAGGATATGGTAGACATCCTACTATAATAGATTTGACTGGGGATAATTATGAGTCATGGGAAAAAAGAATCATCACACATTGTAGATGACTTAATCTCTTGCCTTATCTTTATGGACTCATACCTGAGCCAAAGACAAAGTGGAAGAAAATATTTTGGGAAGATAAAAATGGTCATATTAAAGGATTGATTGGTATGAGTCTCTTCTCATATTGTTGCCATTCAGTCTACTCCAAAATCAAGCATATTCAAAGCCCACACATAATTTGGAAAATTATTTGGGAGCATTTTGGAGATCCACATGTTCCTCCATTCCCAAATGATCTTGTTGTGGATTGTCTCATTCCACTTGATGATGCATATAATATTCCCTATGATGATGATACATTAGATGAGATTGAGTATAATGCATATATTGAGAGCAAGGATGATCCAGTGACTCCTCTTGCAGCTCCTACTTCTCTAGTTGAGATCACACAATCATCTCTTGTTGGTGATTCCAGTGAGTCATTGCAAGAGATATCTATTTGTATTCCTTATTTAAATTCCTATTTGCCAGATATTGGTTTATTGTTTGTGGAGTCTCATATTGCATATTTGGGAGACATACTTGAGGGGGTTTCTCTTCTCTTTGATGACATTTTCATCATGGTTGGAGATACTTATTCACCTTCTTTGGAGATTAACATCCTTGATTTGTCACATGATATGATAGATTCCATGAGCTTGGAGATACCTATTCAGTCTTCAGATATGCATACATGGAGACCTTCTTCCTCATTTCATTTGGATATGGATTGGTTCATGACATCATCATCATACTTCATTTGGATTCCAATTCCTAGTTCCTATCCAGAATGGGAAGCATTCCTACATTTTTACTTGGTATATATTCTTCCCAAGGGGAGAAATGTTGTTTGTAGTCATTGGACTATACTTTCTCTTCAAGAATTCACCATTTTTTTAGGAGATTCTTCATTATAGGGGGAATATCATGTCTCCAACTATCCTTCTTATGGGGGGGGATAATTCTTTGTATATACATGATGTATGTAGTTCTTGGGGGGTCTTGAGTACTCCATCCATGCATGCATCTTATTTTCTTCTCTCTTTTTGGGGGAGGGTTTTTCCTATGAGGTTTTCTCTCTTTCTTTTCTTTGTAAGAGATTTCATTTCATGTATTGCATTGCATATTGTACATGGGTACCTAATATGGCCTAATATCTAGGACCCTGCTTGCATTGTGAGTTTAAGTGAATTCTCCTAAGTTGCACTTAAGGGGGGGTGTTGGTGTAATTAAATATTACTAATTACACTTTACTTAATCTTACTAAGGATAATGCATTGCATAGTAGTTTATCATTGAGACACCTAGGATTTTGTACCACAATTAAACACATGGTGTAGGAGAAATTCCACTTTAGGTGTGAGATCCACCTTTAGTGCTCATATCACATTATCATCCTCATCTTATGGTACATACTTTATTTCATAATGGAGGATGATCTACATTTGGTGGACATGTGATTACATCTTGCATAGGTGATAGCTTATCAGCTCCTTATCATTCTCTCTTATCACCTTTCCTATATAAGGAGGCATATTATGTATATTTTAATCATGCACATTATCAATAATATCATTCTTGCATCTTAATGCAATTATCTTGCCAATCTCTTATGGAAGTTATCTTGGACTTGCATTCGATCTTGGGGGTGTTTTAGAGTGACCTAAAACTCTAACAAAAATAAAAGGGAGAGAATCCATTTTACCTAATCAAAATGATTATAAATGCATTGTTAGGATTGAGTAATACTGAGAAGGGGGGTGAATCAGTATTATAGAACTTTAAATTGAACTTAAACCAATTGTAAACAAACCATAAGATTGCAGAAAAGAAAAGTACATAAGCAAATAACACACAACTCATAACACCATTATTTGTTTTCAAGGAAATATTGGCCAAGGGAAAACCTTGGTGGGGATGGTACCCACAAATATGCACTAAAGTGTAATTTCCCTATTAGGAGACCTAGCCCTGTTAGGAGCTAATTATCACATATTACATTTCCTTGTTAAAGGAATATCAACCTTGTTAAAGGTATACAAAACCCTGTTAAAGATATACTGAGCTTACAACTCTTACAATCAATACTTCGGTTGTGAAGTGTTCTCAAGGATGAACAAAACAAGCATCTTCTATGCATTGATAGTTCCAGTTGTAGTTCTCAATAACCTTTGTTAACCTATTATCTCTCATCTTCCATCAACCATCTCTACTATCTCTATCTTGTTGTCTCATCACTTCGCTCCACAAAAAGTTTTTCATTTATATATGTATTCTATCATTCAGTCGGCTCTCAAGCACAATACAAAATAGAATAATTAATAATGAAAAGAGTAAGTACTATGTCAGTGATCTTGTATTACCAAAGTGTCGGTAATCGATGATCTTTATCTATCTTAGAACATTAAGATTCCATCTTATACTCCCTTAATCATTGCGACTATTCATATGCTCTGTTCCACTGCTCCTTTGTCTTTGCATGTCTTCAAATCATTGTAACTCACTGAAAATAATACCAAAACACAAGTGACCTTAAATGAAGGTCATACATATCCCAAAATGTCTTCCTCTAAGCTCACAAGGCATTATCTATCATATACTATCTTTGATGTCCAAAACAGTATTGCAGTACTCTATAAATCTGTTTCCATACTTAGTCATTTTGAAGACTGCATCTCCAAAACTATACTTAACTCCATGCGATCACCATATTAGACGTGTTCCCATAAATGACAAACCTCAAGTGCTCCATATCAATCTCCAAACATCACTTGCCAACAATCTCTCCCTTTGGCATTAATGGAAACACTTAACGAAAAATACTAAGTGTCCCAACAAATACTAACTGTACTCTTATCCCCTATTATCTTTTTCTTTTTCTTTTCTATATATACTTTTTTTTATTTACAATTTTCTTTTCTCAATTTTATTCTTCTCTTCTTGTCCCCCTTTGACATCAATGGAAAAGGTATACCCAAAATTTCAAAATTTTACAAAAAGTGTAGGACTTATTGCTTGCTCACCAGTTTTAGAATATCTTGGAAGGAATCTTCCAAGGTCTTCACTTCTTTATCCCATGATTCTATCCACAATGTATTGACATGTATCTGTCTATTCAACACATAAGATGAAGTCTATGTGGCTTTCAATTTTGTGGGTATATAATTGATCATTGATTCCCCAATCTTCTCCATTTCAGTAAGATGTGCCTAAAGAATTGATAGCTTAGGAGTGATTAGACTCTTTAGCAAACCAAATATTTACATTACTCTCCCTTTCTCTATATCCAATACATTCATCTTATCAAACATATTTGATGCCTACTTATCCATCTCCAATATAGTTTTTGAGGAGGTCTCACAACTGTCCATCAAGCTATCCAAAGTAGCCCTATCCTTATCTATAATATATTTAATGTTTTGAATGTGTCTGATAGGGTTTATATAGTAGCTGTATAACTTCCTTCCATGGGTGACACAACTTTTTGCCTTTGATGCAATTGATCTCAGAATACCCAAGTCCCATGAAATAGACTGGAATACCTCCTTCAACTTCTTCTCTAGATATCTTATCTCTATCTTCTCTTTTGCGATCTTCACTAGGGACTCATAGTGACTATCAAAGTTATCTAGTGCCATATTTAGGTTCTCTACACCATCTTTTCCCTGAAAAATAATAGGTATAGAGAGTATTTTATTTACTGTATCAACTGCCCTAAAAATTACCTTAGCCTTTTTGTCTCCTTTATGTTCAAATCTTTCTTTTGCCTTTGTAAATGCCATGAAGGATAGTCTCATCAGTTCATCCCCATCCATGCTATCTACATCTGTGCTTACTGTCTTATCCATACTTGCCAACAATAGAGTGGTGGAAGTATCAGGTTCTTGTTTAAATTCAACTCTTGCCTCTTCTCCTTTTGTTGTATCTATCTTTTCTCTTTGTTTTGTTTCTTCTTTTTGCGCTTCCTCTTTTTGTCCTTCCTCTTCCTATTTTTATTCTTCTTTTGTCATTGTATTATCCAAGTTTCCTCCAAATGGATCATTCTCATCAAGTGAAGTGTCAAGGGTCACATGTATACCAACAACAAATAAATATGGTTGCTTGCCAGTACTTCTCTCCATATTAACCTCAGTTGCCTTAGAGCTTTCTCCAATTCCTATGGGTGTGGGCTTGGTAGCCTTAGGAGGTGGATTTTTCTCAGGAATATCATTCATAAGTATTTGATCTATTGCCCTCTAAGTATCTTCAATATCCTCATCATACTTTCTACCCATAATCTTCACAAGTCTAGCTTTTGTTCTCAGCAAATGTTTGAGTTCCTTGAGTATTTTCTCTCTCTCCTATATGGAAACTACATGCAACATGTCCTCAATGGTTTGATTCCTAATTGCTTCATCTTCTATTTGTGCAAGTTGTTTTCTAATTTCTAATTTATCATACAAATCCTTCGGTATACTTCTCTCAATCTCCAATAGGTTCTTCTTGTAAACAAGTAGATGTTCAATTACCATGTCTTCTATTAATGCTTGATTATCAGAGTCATACCTCTCATAGTATATGTTTAGTGTTTTTAGGTTACCATCTCTTATGATCCTTTTGTGCAATATTTTTATGTCTGGTTTCTAGCGGTCCTCTGATTTATTTTGTTCTATCTTTTCTTCTTTCTTCTCAGCTACCTTATCCTTTTTCTTCTCAGTTTCCTTATCATCTTTCCTTTTATCTTCCACTTCAACCTTTTGTTTCTTAGGGCTATTGGGTTTGGTTGTTCTAGTGGATCTTCTAGGTGTGTTCGCAGGTGTATCTTCTTGTGTTGTTTTCTCTGGAGTGATAGATAGAACAATTATAGTGGAAGTAGTACTTACTATGTTTTCTACTTCAAAAGATGGAGGGGATTCAATTCTCATGCTTGTTGATCCAGAGGCTCCTTCAGTCATCTTAGTCCTTACCTCTTTCAGTTATTCCTTTGATATCCCAGCCTTAACTGCCATATCACCAACCATTTTCTCTTTCTTTTCTTTCGGCCTCTATCATGTTCTTCTCTGAATTTCGCTGATTTCTCTTCACATGTGCCCATCTCTCCTCAGATGTGTCAACTTCAAATGCTAAGAAATGTTCTATTTGCACAACAAGAACTTCAAAACTGACTTCATAGCCCATGGGGTAACACCATTTCTTCCTTGGTTCAACTGCTTCAAAACATACACAATCAATTTCAACCATGAAATAGATTATATCCTTGTATCTCTCAACCAATTCTTCAGGAATTCTTACTCTTTCTTTCATTTTTCTCTATAGGATCTTGATCATGCCAAATAGTTCACCATCTACCCATGTATTATTTTATCTTCGATAGCTTTTTGATGTTTGAATACCAGTGGGTATGCTATCTTTCCATGCTCTAGGGTGCATTCTGGGGAACTTATGCTCAATATGTATATACATGTGAACTAGAAGTGAGCCAAATCTAAAAGCCTTATATTTATCCTTCTTGATTATCTTCACATTCTCTAAAACTGTTGTGCCAGAATCTCGCATAGATTTTATTTTGTGTTCTCTTTCACCATCCTATAGGCCATCATAATGACTCATGTTGAGACTGAATTAGGTCTACTACTATAGTAAATTTTGTATCCTAAAATCATTGCAGCTAGTCTTACATCCTATTGGAATATGTCATTCACTATCATGGCTCGCTTGTCCCATTTAGAGTGTGTTAGGGTTTCAACTTGTTTCTTGATGTTCTTCTCTGTTACCAGAATAATTCCAATATTTTCCAACCCAGTAATGTCATGGATTAATTCACTACAAATCTTGACAGGTTTCTCTCCTAACCAAATGAATTGGTCATGAACTTCGCTAAGTATAATCTTGAGCCATTCTACTTCACTAAATTCATTCATGTGGGTTAATTTCATAATGGTTAGGTCATCTAGGTGTTTGAATTCATCTTTCATTTTACCATCTTGTTCAATCATCTCATCTATTTCTCTGAATATCTCTGCATCACCTATTGTCTCATACTTGTAATGTATGTATGCCCTAATACCTTCTACGTGCAAGATGTCGTATGGTGTTTGGGAAAAATCTCCTTCAGGGTCATCCTCACAAGACTTTTAGGGATGTTTCTTAAATTTATACCTAGGTCTATCCACAACATCATAAATCAAAGGTGCATCCATAGCTTTCTATTTGAGTAATTGAACTAAATACCTTAAACACGTTGAATTCGAAACTTCCTCTTCAATCGATCATGCAATGTAGCTGCTTGGTGGTTTTATATACCCTAAACTCTTCTCTCCTTGGGCGTTGCTCATCAAATGGTGAAGAAAAAAGTATCTTTGAGGTCTTTTATTCATCGCCAAGTGAGTAAATTCACTTTACTCAATTAGCTCAACTTCGAATATTGTCCAGTCAATCACAAATATCGTGCTCATAGGATATAAATCTTTAGATGTTGCGATCACATATATAGGCTCCATAGTGTCTATATACACCATAACTAAGCTCGCATGAGCTCACTCCTCAGAATCAGGGGTTGGATATAATATGTTGTCTTCATCCAATGCTCCCCCTAAGGCCATGCTTGGCCTTTTAGGTCGATGTAGCAATGTTAACATCAGAAGAAGGCATAATAGCATCTATTATCTCTCCCTGAACCAATGCCTTATTGAATTCTTTGACTTTCCATATCTTACCACTATCTTCATCTGCTGATTTCCTGAAATGATTCTTGAATTCATCCATGTACTCACCAAGAATTTTACCACTATCACCAATATTCTTCTTTATAACCATAGGAGGTGGTCCTCTCATTTTATCCATTTCATTATACCTGCAAAACTTTTCTATATGTCCTAGGTTGTTGAATTTGTAACATGTAGGCAGTCTTCTATCCTGATTCACCTACAGTTTACAAAACCTTGCAATGTGCCCAAGGTCATTGCATTTGTAGCATGAGATCTTGGCTATTGATTCTTATCTGATGTAATCTTGCATGTTTCCAAACTGATCAAGTTTCCTGCATTCTTCTTTATTGTGTCCATATGCATAACAGTTATGACAATAGCCAGTAAAGGGTCTGAAAGGGCCTTTACCTTTACAATCTCTTTTCATGTGTCTGAGTTTGTTGCATCCATAGCATCTACCTCTGAAAGGTCTGATATGATCTATAGGTTCTTCAAAAGTATGTCTTTCTTCAATCTTCACTTCATGTGATTCTTCATGAGTTTTAGAAAATTCTTCTTCATTGTATCCAACTCCAGTCATATCTCCTTTAGGTTTTTGTCTCTCTTTGATCATCAATCTTATCACTGCTCATATGTAATTTCTCAATGTGTAACTTGGCCTGAATGAGTTCTCCTTTAATGATCTGATTATATTTCTCTAATTCTAGGCATTTGTCCTTATAGTGATCAAGTTCAGTGTTCATTTGTCCTATATGCATGTTCACTCCTTTTAAGGTCTCTTCAACTTTGTATCTTGCATTCTTTTCATGTTGGATCTCCATAGTCATCAAAAGATTAATTTCTTCTTTTTCTTGCTCAAGCTTTTTTAAATGGTCTAATGTGTCATTGTCTGAATCCTCCTTGATCTTTTCCACAAGGTTTGTCTCTGACTTCTTGAAAATTCAAGTTGTTAATTTAGTTTTTTGATAAAACCTTCTGCTCTTCTTAATTTAAATTTCAATTCTCCATTCTCAGCCTTTTCTTTGTCAAGGTCATCAAGTGTTGCTTCAAATTTTTCTTGCAAACTTTCTGAATCTATTATGATCTCCCTTAAGCCGTTAAACTTTCTTTCCAAGGGCCAATTGCTCTGATTCCAATTGTTAGGATTGAGTAATACTGAGAGGGAGGTGAATCGGTATTACAACACTTTAAATTGAACTTAAACCAATTGTAAACAAACCATAAGATTGCAGAAAATAAAAGTACATAAGCAAATAACACACAACTCATAATAGCATTATTTATTTTCGAGGAAACCCTGGCCAAGGGAGAACCCCGGTGGGGATGGTACCCACAAATATGTACTAAATTATAATGTCCTTATTAGGAGACCTAGCCCTATTAGGAGTTGAGTAGTACATAGTACATTTTCTTGTTAAAAGAATATCAACCCTATTAAAGGTATACTGAGCTTACAACTCTTACAATCAATACTTTGGTTGCAAAGCGTTCTCAAGGATGAACAAAACAAGAATCTACTATGCTTTGATAGTTCCAATTATAGTTCTCAATAACCTTTGTCAACCTCTGATCTCACATCTTCCATCAAAGTGACCCCACAATAGTGAGTTACACTTTTTTAGACATGTTGATTTTTGCTGAAATAACACATTTTTAATAAAATATGATGATTAAAGCCTTGAGAGGTTCCATTTGAAGGAATTAATTACAAATGGTTATTTCAAAGCCTCTTAGATTAAAAAAAAAATTGATATAACATCTATACTCCTCATTCATACCTACAATGGAGTCTCTTTTGCACCTATTAAAATGCTGACAAAAAATCACTGACTTTATCTTTTAGCAGATCAAATGAATCCATTTGACAAACTTATCTTTGTAGTAAGGTACTATGTCTAAGAAAAATATTTCTAATGATTATAATGTTAATATATATTAAGTTTGTTATGACTTTGTATTTTTAGTTTTACTTAACATAAATATTTCACCGTATGTCTACCTCTATGTTTGATGCTTATGGAAAAATACTAAATGAGAGAAAAAGAAATTTAAAAAATATCTATGCCCTAGGTATTGAAGTTCTCTTTCTATAAAAATAAAATAAAATTGGACAAATACACAAGTTATAAGCTATGTAGTCAAGGTATGTCAAAATTATGGTTTAGTCAACTTCAAATGTTAATCAAATATGCAATAATCATGATAATTTTGTCAAACCATTGGTATGCCCTCTATATAGATGTTAAAAAATTAAATTCGAAAGAATCACATTGATATCTATTTTAGAAAAAAAATTATGCTCTATAAAAACAATGTAACTCTTTGAAAATGATGTTTTCAACAACATATCAGTTTTTGTGGGAGAAAAAAATATATTCAAATCAATTCAAAAATAAAAATAAAAAATATATATAGAATCTGGATAGAAAATCCTAAAAGACTCTAATTTAATTCATCTTCTGTTTTCAAACGGTTTATTGACAATATGCATCCGATTCTGATTTTTTTTCAAAATGTAGAGTTCAGTGTCCGTTGAGGCAAAAAAGTGTAAGTCACTATTGTGGGTTCACCCATCAACCATCTCTAATAACTCTATCTTGTTGTCTCATCACTTCGCTCCACAAAAAGGTCTTCATTTATATATGTATTCTATCGTTCAATCATCTTAGTCCTTACCTATTTCAGTTCTTCCTTTGATATTTTAGCCTTAGCTGCCATATCACCAACCATTTTCTCTTTCTTTTCTTTAGGCCTCTATCATGTTCTTCTCTGAATTTCATTGATTTCTCTTCATATGTGCCCATCTCTCCTCAGATGTGTCAACTTCAAATATTAAGACATGTTCTATTTGCATAACAAGAACTTTAGAGCTGACTTCATAGCCCATGGGGTAACACCATTTCTTCCTTGGCTCAACTACTTCAAAACATACACAATCAGTTTCAACCATGAAATATATTCTATCCTTGTATCTCTCAACCAATTCTTTAGGAATTCTTACTCTTTCTTTCATTTTTCTCTGTAGGATCTTGATCATGCCAAATAGTTCACCATCTACCCATGTATTATTTTGTCTTTGGTAGCTTTCTGATGTCTGAATACCAATGGGTATGCTATCTTTCCATGCTCTAGGGTGCATTCCGAGGAGCTTATGCTCAATATGTATATACATGTGAACTAGAAGTGAGCCAAATCTAAAAGCCTTATATTTATCCTTCTTGATTATCTTCACATTCTCTAAAAACTGTTGTGCCAGAATCTCGCATAGATTTTATTTTGTGTTCTCTTTCACCATCCTATAGGCCATCATAATGACTCATGTTGAGACTAAATTAGGTCTACTACTGTAGTAAAGTTTTTATCCTAAAAGCATTGCAACTAGTCTTACATCTTGTTGGAATATGTCATTCACTATCATGGCTCGCTTGTCCCATTTAGAGTGTGTTAGGGTTTCAACTTGTTTCTTGATGTTCTTCTCTGTTACCAGAATAATTCTAGTATTGTCCAACCCAGTAATGTCATGGATTAATTCACTACAAATCTTTACAGGTTTCTCTCCTAACCAAATGAATTGGTCGTGAACTCCGCTAAGTATAATCTTGAGCCATTCTACTTCGCTGAATTCATTCATGTGGGTCAATTTCATAATGGTTAGGTCATCTAGGTGTTTGAATTCATCCTTCATTTTACCATCTTGTTCAATCATCTCATATATTTCTCTGAATATCTTTGCATCACCTATTGTCTCATACTTGTAATGTATGTATGCCCTAATATCTTCTACGTGCAAGATTTCGTATGGTGTTTGGGAAAAATCTCCTTTAGGGTCGTCCTCACAAGACTTTTAGGGATGTTTCTTAAATTTATACCTAGGTTTATCCACAACATCATAAATCAAAGGTGCATCCATAGCTTTCTATTTGAGTAAATGAAATAAATACCTTAAACATGTTGAATTTGAAACTTCCTCTTCAATCAATCATGCAATGTAGTTGCTTGGTGGTTTGATATACTCTAAACTCTGCTCTCCTTGGTCGCTGCTCATCAAATGGTGAAGAAAAAAGTATCTTTGAGGTCTTTTTTTTCTTTTTTTTGATCGGTAAAAGGCCGAAGCCCTGTAAAATTTTATTATTATATTAAAAATTTTAATACATGTGACCCTGCTCGTTGCGGGTGCTGGTAGGAAAGAGCGGGGTGGAGAAAACCTCCAGCCTATCCCGGGACCTGAGGTCCTGTACTTATACAGTTTTACGTGGGCATACCCACGACTCAACCATAGTCGAGATTTTATTATTACATATTCCTCGTGGGCATCCCCACTTTTTCTACAAGATGAGTCTTATATCTGTTCAAATTGCCTCCTTTCAGTGGGCATACCCACTGCTTGATAATATCGAGTAAATACAAATACAACTCTTCCATTGCTGCTTTTAAATGATACATTTTATTGTTACATCATTAAGTATGTGAATTTGTATACATCCATGCTGGAGATATATGATCTGGTGCTAAAGGTAGCTTCTTGAATGTGTCCTCCTAAAAAACACAGCAAAACTCTACCACTCCAACTAATCAAGGGTTAATATTAAAAAAGCGATTATGTAAAGACAACAAAACTACTATAACCTTCTTTTATTTTGTCTCTAAGATATCTGTTGTACTGTAAGAATTAATGCATAAATAAGCTAGACTTTTCATAACTTAAACCTGACATTCCAATGTATCATATAAGTAAAAAGGAGAACCTCCAATTATATTTAACATATCCTATGAAGTTCACTTAGTATTTAAAGATTATGAATCTACTTTTAGTTGGATTAACATCAACTTCTTGAACTAATATAATTTGATTCTCCCATCTCAGGATATATGCTCAAATGTTATTCAGCAATTCAAGTAAGGCCTGTGTTGTATACTATTTGAGCATATCTTTTACGCATTCTATATATATATATATATATATATATATATATATATATATATATATATATATATATATATATATATATATATATATATATATATATATATATATATATATATATATATATATATGATGCTGACATGGGCAAAAGCTTAGATAATGATGCTATCTAAAGCGAACAGAAGTATCATCATATCCATTTTTATTTCTTTATTATTATATGCATATAGAAGTGTTGTTGCTATTATGAGGATATGCCCTTATTTGTGCTCATTTAAGGTGCTTCTACTAATTCTGATAGCCAAATTGGTTAAAAATCCTGGATAGAAATTTTCTAAGTCAGCCAAGCTTCTCTTACTTGTTGAGAGAGGTAGCCATCTATCTCAGCAAGGAGATCTTACAGAAGAGTTACAACTTGTCGAATACTAAAGAGATAATCTATCATTCAACATTGTAATAATTGACTTATGCTAAAAAGATATATACATGCTTATCTAAAGAGATAAATACATGCTTATCTACATATATGTATATACCTTGATCTTCTTTATATACATATATGTAAATACATTGATTATCTATATTTACTTATATGTATATAAATGATTATATATAAATATGTATATACATATTTATATATATATATATATATACATGTTTATATATGCATATGCAGTGATCAAAACATATATACATATATATAAAAGCATATTCATATATATGAATATACATATATGCATATATCTTGATCAAACATATACCTTTATATGTATATATGCATATGCAGTGATCAAAACATATACATTTATATGTATATACATATATATAAGAACATATATATATATATATATATATATATATATATATATATATATATATATATATATATATATATATATATATATATATATATATATATATATATATATATATATATATATATATATATATATATATATATATATATATATATATATATATATATATATATATATATGTTTGTATACAGGATGTATAATTAATTTCCATGTTTACTGTTTCAGAGAAATGTAAAAAAAGATAAAGGAACCATTGCAAGATATGATAATAGCGCTTAAAGAATGTCAATTCATGCTTGTCTATTAAAGTTTATCTACACAAAGGAGAAAGTGCCCGATACTATGCATAGTGATTTTTTATGCCGAAAGCATTACTTGTGTATAACTTTCAGTCTTATCTTACCTTACCTGTGCGGCGATCGATCCAACATGCTAAAAGAGGTGATATAACATACTGTATGATTTATATTCCTCTATGTAATGCTTTGTACATATCTTTCTGTAGTTCTTCATACCTATTCACTGTTACATCTTATCCTTGTTTGAATAGTTTCTTTGTATATCATTGAACATAATATACAAAGGCTTATATGTCTTTGAGGTCTTTTATTCATCACCAAGTGAATAAATTCACTTTACTCAATTATCTCAACTTCGCATATTGTCCAGTCAATCACAAATATCACGCTCATAGGATATAAATCTTCAGATGTTGTGATCGCATATATAGACTCCATAGTGTCTGTATACACCATAACTAAGCTCGCATGAGCTCACTCCTCATAATCAGGGGTTGGATATAATATGTTGTCTTCATCCAATGCTCCCCCTAAGGCCATGCTCGGCCTTTGAGGTTGATGTAGCAATGTTAACATCAGGAGAAGGCACAATAGCATCTATTAGCTCTCCCTGAACCAATGTCTTACTGAATTCTTTGACTTTCCATATCTTACCATTGTCTTCATCTGCTGATTTTCTGGAATGATTCTTGAATTCACCCATGTACTCACCAAGAATTTTACCACTATCACCAATATTCTTCGTTATAACCATAGGAGGTGGTCCTCTTCTTTTATCCATTTCATTATACCTGCAAAACTTTTATATATGTCTGAGGTTGTTGAATTTGTAACATGTAGGCAGTCTTTTATCCTGATTAACCTACAGTTTACAAAACCTTGCAATGTGCCCAAGTTCATTGCATTTGTAGCATGCGATCTTGGCTGTTGATTCTTCTCTGATGCAATCTTGCATGTTTCCAGACTAATAAGGTTTCCTGCATTCTTCTTTATTGTGTCCATATGCATAACTGTTATGACAATAACCAGTAAAGGGTCTGAAATGGCCTTTACCTTTACAATCTCTCTTCATGTGTCTAATTATGTTGCATCCATAACATCTACCTCTGAAAGGTTTTATCTGATCTATAGGTTCTTCAAAAGTAGGTCTTTCTTCAATCTTCGCTTCATGTGATTCTTCATGAGTTATAGAAAATTCTTCTTCATTGTATCCAACTCCAGTCATATCTCCTTTAGGTTTTTGTCTCTCTTTGTTCATCAATCTTATCACTACTCATATGTAATTTCTCAATGTGTAACTTGGCCTGAATGAGTTCTCCTTTAATGATCTGATTATATTTTTCTAATTTCAGACATTTGTCCTTATAGTGATCAAGTTCAGTCCTCATTTGTCCTATATGCATGTTCACTCCTTTTAAGGTCTCAACTTTGTATCTTGCATTCTTTTCATGTTGGATCTCCATAGTCATCAAAAGATTAATTTCTTCTTTTTCTTGCTCAAGCTTTTTTAAATGGCCTGATGTGTCATTGTCTAAATCCTCCTTGATCTTTCCCACAAGGTCTTGTCTCTAACTTCTTAAAAATTAAAGTTGTTCCTTTAGTTTTTTGATAAAACTTTTTGCTCTTCTTAATTTAAATTTTAATTCTCCATTCTCAGCCTTTTCTTTGTCAAGGTCATCAAGTGTTGCTTCAAATTTTTCTCGCAAACTTTCTGAATCCATTATGATCTCCCTTAAGTCGTTAGACTTTCTTTCCAAGGGCCAATTGCTCTAATTCCAATTGTTAGGATTGAGTAATACTGAGAGGGGGGTGAATCAGTATTACAACACTTTAAATTGAACTTAAACCAATTGTAAACAAACCATAAGATTGTAGAAAATAAAAGTACATAAGCAAATAACACACAACTCATAACATCATTATTTATTTTTGAGGAAACCTTGGCCAAGGGAAAACCCCGGTGGAGATGGTACCCAAAAATATGTACTAAAGTATAATGTCCCTATTAGGAGACCTAGCCCTATTAGGAGCTGAGTAGTACATAGTACATTTCCTTGTTAAAGGAATATCAACCCTGTTAAAGGTATACTGAGCTTACAACTCTTACAATCAATACTTTGGTTGCAAAGTGTTCTCAAGGATGAACAAAACAAGAATTTGCTATGCTTTGATATTCTAGTTGTAGTTCTCAATAACCTTTGTCAACCTCTGATCTTGCATCTTCCATCAGAGTGACCCCATAATAGTGGGTTACACTTTTTTAGACATGCTGATTTTTGCTGAAATAACACATTTTTAATAAAATATGATGATTAAAGCCTTGAGAGGTTCCATTTGAAGGAATTAAATACAAATGGTTATTTCAAAGCCTCTTAGATAAAAAAAAATATTGATATAACATCTATACTCCTCATTCATACCTACAATGAAGTCTCCTTCGCACCTATTTGTAAGGAAACTCAGGTGCGAAAATAGCTTCCTACGCTAATCTCTATAGGAGAGTATTGTGCAAATTCTTATAAATCCTTACAATTTCAGATTTGTTAACTACTTTAACAAAGATATTGCAACCACATACAATGCATACAGAAAAATAGAGAATGACACAATGATATACTCTGGGGAAAACCTTTCGGTAAAAAACCCCAGCACTCCAAAACCTGCACAATGTATTATCTTCAACACAAAGATTACAATACACTTGCAATGCAAGTTCTTTCAGGAGATGAGAGACAAGTAAAACTTATATTTTCTCCCATAGAAGTAGCATCATATATATAGACTCCTCAGGACCCAAAAATGGGCACAACCACCAAGACCCATGCACAAAGCCACATGTACACAGTTGTTACATGCAATCCCAAGAATAGGCGTCCATCCCTAAAATAGACTATGACAGCCTATCATAGAATCTGCCAAAAATAACGATCACAAGAGAAGTGTAAGAGAATCTACCATACCAACCTATTTTTGGCATATTCTCTTACACACACCAACCACTTCTTCTTGGGCGCCCAAATAGGCCCAAGTCATAAGATGCTCTTACACCTGTCATAGCACATTCCTTAAATAGTTCTTACGTGTCATAAGAATCTATCATGACCATTTCAATCATGATCTCCTTACGCACAAGATGCTGACACATCAAGTGGAGTGACACATCAACATGCCAACTAGACATGTACACTCACACTTAATTACATTATTTGCAAAAAATACATTTACAAAACAAATAATAAGAATAGGAATTATCCAAGGTTGAGACACCTTATTCCTAACATTCTCCCACTTGTCGAACACCTTGTAAGAGCAACAGGAACATAATAGGAACTTTAACTGCTATAGGCCAAAAGGCCCATAGACTCCGAACACCATCTGAACTTCTCAGTGCCAACTGGTTTCGTTAATGCATCTACAACATTCTTCACAGTATCTACCTTCTCCAAATTTACCTTTCCATCTTCCACCATATCTCTCACAAAGTGAAACTGCACATCAATGTGCTTCGTTCTGGCATGGAAAGTTGGATTCTTTGCAAGGCAAATAGCACTCTAACTGTCACACCGAATAGTAATTTGTTCTGCATCAACACCAACATCAGAACACAATCTTCTAAGCCAAATGGATTCTTTACAAGCATGAGTAGCAGCCATGTACTCAGCTTCTGTAGTGGAAAAAGAAACCATAGGTTGTCGCTTACTCATCCAACTGATGGCACCACCAAACATAGTGAACACATAAGCACTGGTGGATCTCCTGCTGTCAATATCACCTGCCTAATCTGAATCCACAAACCCATGAATACAAACTGAATGCGGAGATCCAGAAGAGTTACCATGATAACATATGGAGTAATCTGATGTACCCCTCAAATATCTGAATACTCGCTTAACTGCATCCCAATGTACCCGTCCAAGATTAGCCATAAACTGACTCAGGACTCCCACTACTTGGGCAATGTCTAGTCTAGTATAGAGCCAACTACACTAGCATAAGCTACTCTACTCATGTCCTCCACCTCACTAGGAGATTTTGGACAATCATCTACAGATAACTTTGTTCCCACAGAAATAGGAACACATAGTGGTCTACAATCTGCCATGCTGAACCCAACACAGACTTCACATACTTACTCTGACTCAACCAAAGTTTTCTGTTAGACCTGTCTCTACTGATTTCCATACCCAAGATGTACCTAGCTACCCCAAGATCTTTCATCTCAAACTGTGCTGACAACTGAGATTTAAAATCAGAAATCATACCCTTACCCTTCCCAAATAGCAACATATCATCAACATATAATGCAACAATAAGAAGGCGATCATTTTCAACTCTGAAATAAACACAATGATCTGATTTTGATCTTACAAATCCAATTGACAACACAAAGGTATCAAACTTAAGGTACCACATCCTAGGAGATTGCTTCAAACTATATAGAGATTTCTTTAATCTACAAACTAAGGATTCTTTACCTTTAACAATGTAGTGCTCAGGCTGTGACATATAAATCTCTTCCTCCAAATCACCATGAAGGAAAGTTGTCTTCACATCCATCTATTCTATCTCTAAATCATATGATGCAGCAAGAGATAACAAAAATCTAATGGATGTCAACTTTGCAACAGGAGAGAATATTTCACCATAATCTATTCCCTCTACCTGTGAATACCCCTTTGCAACCAATCTAGCTTTATACCTTTCAACACTGCCATCTGCATAGAATTTCTTCTTGAACACCCATTTACAGCCAATAGATTTTCTCCCTTTAGGCAAAGGTACAAGGTCCCAAGTTTTGTTTTTCTCCAATGAAGCCATCTCATCATCCATAGCCTCAATCCAGGAACCTGCATCTTCCATGCCCAAAGCCTCTTTCACAGATCTAGGCTCATCAGTGTTAGTAATCAAAGCAAAGGCACAACTGGAATCTAACATAGAATAACCAAACCTTTCTGGTTGCTTTCTTTCTCTCATGGATCTCCTCAAGGGCTGAGGTTGAGGTTGTTCTTCCTCTTCTTCTGAACTATCAAAGCTGCTAGAGCTCTCCTCATCATTAGACCCAACATGGTCTCTCTGTTCAGTCTTCTCAGGGGTAGGAGGCAACTGAACAACATTTTTTTCCTTTTCTTTTTCATCTGGTTGTAGCACAATAGGAGAAGACGTTAGCTCTCTAAAAATAACATTTCTACTATACAACACCTTACTAGTCACGGGATCCCAAAGCTTGTATCCTTTCACACCAGCACTGTATCCGATGAAAATACATTTAGCAGCTTTGTTTTCCAACTTAGATCTTTTCTCCTTTGGAACATGTGCATAAGCTTCACAACCAAAAACATGAAGATGTCTAATTGAAGGCTTCTTACCAGACCACACCTCCATGGGTGTCTTACCAACAAGGGCTGATGTAGGAGATCTGTTAACCAGATAGCAAGCAGTGGCCACAGCTTCGGCCCAAAACCTTTGTTCTAAACCAGCTCCACTAAGCATACTCCTAGCCTTCTCCATCAGTTTCCTGTTCATTCTCTCTGCAACTCCATTTTGATGTGGGGTATAAGGAGTTGTATTATGCCTCTCGATACCTTGTTCTTTACAGAACTGTTCAAACTTTGCTGAGCAAAACTCACCACCATTGTCAGTTCTCACACACTTAATCTTCTTACTAGTCTGATTCTCTACAAGAGCTTTAAATTCCTTGAACTGACTAAAGACTTGTGTCTTACTTTTAAGGAAATAAATCCACATCCTTCTACTGTAATCATCTATGAAAGATACAAAAAATACAGACTTGGAGATTGAAGGAACTTTTACAGGACCAAATACATCAGAATGAATAACATCCAAAACATCAGAAGATTTGTGAGAACTAGAGTAAAATTGAACATGATTTTGTTTACCATAGACACAGTGTTCACAGAAGTCAAACTCGAGATTGCAATCATTTAACCCCTCAACGAGATTTTTATTTTTCAGGGTTCTGAGACCCTTTTCACCAATGTGGCCAAATCTCATATGCCACAACATTGTCTTTTCTGCAGGAAGCTTACCTTCCAAAGTATTTGCACTACCATCGGAACCAATAGCCACAGACTTCTTCACTGCTTGTTCAGATGGTGAGGATGAAGAACTATTACATAGAGGAATACATGCATCTAGCTGAAATAAGGTACCTCTCCTAGTACCCCTTGCAAGCACTATCGATCCTCTCATCATCTTGCATCCTTCTTTCAAAAAAATAGCTTGCACACCTACATCATTCAGCATACTTACAGATAATAGGTTTTGTGCCAAACCTGAAATGTGTATAACTCTGTTGATTCCCTTTACTCATCCATCAGGAAATTTGATAGTGACCCTTCCGCGTCCAACTATCTTTAGGTGAGAATCATCACCCAAGTACACCTTTCCACCATCAAACTCTTCATATTTTGAGAACTAGTTTCGATGAGAGGTCATGTGAAAAGATGCACCCGAGTCAACCAACCACACATCATCAGATGCATGGGCTGCCAAAGCTACGATGATGCATCACCATCTTCTTGAGATCTTTCTGAAGCTGAATCTGAACCTTTCTTCTTCTTCTTCGGCTCTTTGCAGTCTTTACGGAAGTGCCCAGATTTATCACAGTTCCAACATTCTGCCTTGGACTTATTGGAAGTCTTTGACTTCCCACAGGATTTGGATCTACCCTTATTGTGAGACTTATTGTTATTTTTCTTCCCTCTTTCAGTGGATCTCCCACGAACAGCAAGGGCTTCTTTTTCTGAAATGGAAGCCTTTCTCCGCATCTCCTCTGATAGTAGCGAAGACACCACATCATCCATTTTGAAGGTGACTAAAGTGCTTCCGAGAGCCATCACAAGATGGTCCCATGAATCTGGTAAAGAACACAAAAGTGTGTAGCAACGATCCTCCTCCTCTAACTTGACACCAGTTGATGTCAATTGTGCAGCCAGCAGATTAAATGCATTTAAATGATCCATTAAGGATCCACCTTCCTCCATTCACAGAGAGTACAACTTCTTCCTCAGGAACAACTTGTTCACCAGAGATTTGGCCTGATACACGGCCGCAAGTCTTTCCCACAAACTATTTGCGGTTTTCTCATCTAGAACATTCAGAAGGACTGCATCGGTTAAACAGAGTCTTATGAGACCCTTAGTTTTACGGTCTTTGATATCCCAATCTGCTTGAGCTATAGTTGCTGGTCTTGTAGCATTTGAAGTCACTTCCCATAGGTCACGATCTTCCAACATGTCTTCCATCTTGAGTTTCCACAACTCGAAATTAGTGTCATTAAATTTCTCCACCTCCATTCTTCCATATGATGAACTTGCCATCTCAATCTACAAATAAGATTCAGAATGCTCTGCAAAAAACTCCCACTCAAACTTGAGATTAGCTCAAAAAACCCTACCCAACAACTAGGATCAAAAGTTGATCAAGCTCTGATACCACTTGTAAGGAAACTCAGGTGCGGAAACAGCTTCCTACGCTAATCTCTATAGGAGAGTATTGTGCAAATTCTTATAAATCCTTACAATTTCAGATTCGTTAACTACTTTAACAAAGATATTGCAACCACATACAATGCATACAGAAAAATAGAGAATGACACAATGATATACCCTGGGGAAAACCTTTCGGTAAAAAACCCCAGCACTCCAAAACTTGCACAATGTATTATCTTCAACACAAAGATTACAATACACTTGCAATGCAAGTTCTTTTAGGAGATGAGAGACAAGTAAAACTTATATTTTCTCCCATAGAAGCAGTATCATATATATAGACTCCTCAGGACCCAAAAATAGGCACAACCACCAAGACCCATGCACAAAGCCACATGTACATAGTTGTTACATGCAATCCCAAGAATAGGCGTCCATCCCTAAAATAGACTATGATAGCCTGTCATAGAATCTGCCAAAAATAACGGTCACAAGAGAAGTGTAAGAAAATCTGTCATACCAACCTATTTTTGCATTATTCTCTTACACACACCAACCACTTCTTCTTGGGTGCCCAAATAGGCCCAAGTCATAAGATGCTCTTACACCTGTCATAGCACATTCCTTAAATAGTTCTTACGCGTCATAGGAATCTGTCATGACCGTTTCAGTCATGATCTCCTTACGCACAAGATGCCGACACATCAAGTGGAGTGACACATCAACATGCCAACGAGACATGCACACTCACACTTAATTACATTATTTGCAAAAAATATATTTACAAAACAAATAATAAGAATAGGAATTATCCAAGGTTGAGACACCTTATTCCTAACACTATTAAAATGCTGACAAAAAATCACTGACTTTATCTTTCAGCAAATCAAATGAATCCATTTGACAAACTTATCTTTGTAGTAAGGTACTACATCTAAGAAAAATATTTCCAATGATTATAATGTTAATATAGATTAAGTTTGTTATGACTTTGTATTTTTAGTTTTACTTAACATAGATATTTCACCGTATGTCTACCTCTATGTTTGATGCTTATGGAAAAATACTAAATGAGAGAAAAAGAAATTTAAAAAATATCTATGCCCTAGGTATTGAAGTTTTTTTTCTACAAAAAAAAATGAAATTGGACAAATACACAAGTTATAAGCTATGTAGTCAAGGTATGTCAAAATTACGGTTTAGTCAACTTCAAACGTTAATAAAATATGCAATAATCATGATAATTTCGTCAAACCATTTGTATGCCCTCTATATAGATGTTAAAAAACTAAATTCGAATGAATCACATTGATATCTATTTTTATAAAAAAATTATGCTCTATGAAAACAATGTAACTCTTTGAAAATGATGTTTTCAACAACATATCAGTTTTTGTGGGAGAAAAAAAAAAATTCAAATCAATTCAAAAATAAAAATAAAAAATATATATAGAATCTAGATAGAAAATCTTAAAAGACTCTAATTTAATTCATCTTCCGATTTCAAACGGTTTATTGACAATATACATCCGAATCTGATTTTTTTTTCAAAATGTAGAGTTCAGTGTCCGTTGAGGCAAAAAAGTGTAACTCACGATTGTGGGTTCACCCATCAACCATCTCTAATATCTCTATCTTGTTGTCTCATCACTTCGCTCCACAAAAAGGTCTTCATTTATATATGTATTCTATCGTTCAATCAGCTCTCAAATACAACACAAAATAGAATAATTAATAATGCAAAGAGTAAATACTAAGTGCGATCTTGTATTACCAAAGTGTCGGTAATCCATGATCTTTATCTATCTTAGCACATTACGATTCCATCTTATACTCCCTTAATCATCGCGACTTTTCATATGCTATGTTTCATTGTTCCTCTGTCTTTCCATGTCTACGACCTTAACTGAAGGTCATACATATCCCAAAATGTCTTCCTCTAAAATTGTAAGTCATCATCTATCATATATTATCTTCGATGTCCAAAACAGTACTGCAGTACTCTATAAATTTGTTTCCATATTTAGTCATTTTGAAGACTGCATCTCCAAAACTATACTTAACTCCATGCGATCACCATATCAGATGTGTTGCCATAAATGACAACCCTCAAATGCTCCATATCACTCTCCAAACATCACTTGCCAACATGCATATGGGAAAATTTCAAAATCCATTATTGGTTATATGATGTTGAAATGGAGAAGAAATGTATGGAAGAAGATGTGGAATTGCATAATATTCATGATCATGCTATTGAAGGTATACCAGATAATCATAACAATTAGACTTCAAAATTATTGTCAGTGGAAGAGACCATGGTGGTTGAGGAATCCATAAACAAATAAATTTCAAAATAGTTAACTCTAACAATAAAAAATGGCATCGATTATCTGACACACATATTAAGAAGGGGAATGTACCAATTATGAGAAAGATGAAGGAGCACGCTTGCCAGGCAGTGAACAAATAATTGATCCATTTGTACCCAAAAACTATAATGATTCTATTGATGAAAGGGAGGCTTGTACTAATGATAAGAGCAAGGAGGTGAATATCTTTCAAGAAGAGGATGCATCTAATAAGGATGTGCATTCTAATCAAGGTATAGAAATAGATACATCTAAAAATGGCTTCAAAAATTTTTTGCAGAGGAGAATCATACTGTATCTTATCAAGATGTATTTAAGGATAATTTACATATGTTCTCAAATGCCTTATACGATGAGGAAACATCTACAGATATTGCTCCAGCTTGTCATAATCATTCACATGATGAAGAGATGGAGCTATGTAAAGCATCACCGCCAGGAATAGTCAAAGAAGTGTCAGTTCATAATTTTGATATCATTAAAATATCGGATATGGATATTGATACAAAAAATTCAAACATGGTAACATAAGGATATTTTTTATCTAGGAAAAAAATAGATTTTCACTTTGGGGGCCTAGGGCCACCACATAAAGTTTTAACATAAAAGAGCAGCAATCTTTGAAGCCCAATGGATTGATACATGATCTTCCTCTATAAGAGACTTTCTGGATTTTTTTCTATGCCCACAAGGGGCATACATCCCCAGGCAGAGCCACTCTTAGAACCTTAAATTTTCTAAAATTTAGAATTCCATATAATGAAAAAACCAAGAAAACACCTTCCTAAATTTTATAATTAACAAGTGAATTTACTATTCCATCACGTTGACCCCTTATAAAGATGTATCTGCGTTCATATTCAGTCCCCCAAATTTAGAAAGGGCCAGTATTCAAAGCATCACCTTTTAGGGTGTTGAAGTTATTGCATATCATAAGTTTGAAATAGTCATCTTTGAAAGCCAATGTTTCAATACCTAAGACCTTTCTTGTAAAACTAATTGTTCCTCTTAATTTTCCTTATCATAATGTAACTCTATGCCCATTTTTAGAATCCCATAACCTTATTTGGTATTTTTCCAAAGCCTGATCTATTTGCAATTTATTAAAATTTGTCAAAGTGGCCTTCTGTTGAAATCAATATTTCTAATCTGGTTGAATCCTATATCAAACCAATTGATCCTTGCAATTATCTGTCCTATAAAGAAACCTTATGCAAATTTCCAAGGCCTTGGGAGTCCATTTGATATTTTTCCTGGGATAAAACCAAGTACAAATAATGCAGATTTGGCATTTACACGATGTTAGAGTTAATCAAAGAACCACTTTAGAAATTTATATTTCTCAAGTGGATGAGTATCTCATCAAATGGATTGGTTCCCATTATTCTCTATATGAATATGTACTCTTGCGCCGGATTTCATAGCTTTGTCAATTAGTTTGATATATTTTCAAAACTAAAAGAAATGGCATTTTACAAAGGTTTATCAACTTAATTTTCAAGAAGCAGTTGGAAGTCATCTTTGATGCTGATTAGCTCTCATCTCAGAATAAATATATCAAAATTATTGGTTGTTATGAACTCTCGAGTTAGGTGTCTACATACTTGCCAGATTTGTTGATCCATGGAGAAGATTTGAGAGTTTCCCAGAACTATTCTAGATGCAACAAAATTAGTTTGGCTACTTCCATAGAGATCCATAATGTGTATTCCAATAATGCGAGACGTAATTTTTGGATCTAGTATGCATTCAGTTGAAAGACAGAGTGTGAAAATACATCATAGAGGGAACCTAACATGTATTAGAGAAAGAAAATACTTTGGAGGTGTGTGAAAATTATAAAGAGATTTTTTTTTATACATCATAGAGGGAACTTAACATGTATTGGAGAAAGAAAATACTTTGGAGGTGTGTGAAAATTACAAAGAGATTTTTTTTATTACTTTGATAAAGTAATTTTTAAAACTATAAAAGCCATGTTCAAATAGAGGACCCATTGTTCAAATTATGCTGCACAAAAAAATAAGAAGAAAGGTGATTAGGTCAAGCAGATGTATCCACCAACATTTCCAATGGCTTCTTTCCTGCACCAAGATGGGATCTTTGAAACAACGAATGAACAACCACCAAAGCATTAAGTTTCGAATACTGTAGCAGAAACACACCTAAAATGTGGAAACGTAGACAAGGCATATGAACTACACGCCTCAGTACAGGAATATGATCTCATGATGTTGTAATTGTAGGATGCAAAGAAAATGAATTTGTTACAAATGCAATTAGAAAGTGTATATCCAAATCTACAATCTTCCTCACCTGCATCAAAAGCAGAGAGTCTTTCATTGATCAGAGAATGCAATTTCTTACGGATATCGACAAGACAATATACAAGGCATGAAAAATGAAGAAGAGTGTACAAGGCGCGTGAGCTATGTGATTGCAGAGAATATACTCATGATGAATTTGTTGAGACCTTCGAAACTTTTGAAGAAATGTTGTTGGTAACCCTAATATGCAACACAATATGCACAAAATAAATTTGTTGATAATGGTTTGGAAACATTAAAAAAAATATAAGATATTGGAAGGAACATAAACTAGTAATTGCATCTTGGTGTGCAATAGGTACCCTAAAAATAAGATAATTAATTAAAAATTAAATTTATTATAATAGACATAAAAATATTATTTATGTTATAAATATAATAGTAATAAGATAAATAATTATAAATTAAATTTATTAAAATAATTTTTTAATTATTATTTAAAATTTAATTACAAATAAAATACTCAACTATAAATAAAATATAAATATAATTTTTAAAAATTATTAGTAATTTAATATAGATTATATATACTAATTATATAATTATAGGTTTAAATTATTATGTATTATAAATGATGAATTGTAGAAAACTAATGCAAGTCATATATAATTATAATTATTAAAAAAAAATAGATTAAAAAAATAACCATACTATTATTTACTATTTAAAAAATAATGTATTGTTTAAAACAATATATTAAGTATACAATATAAATTATATTAAATATAGATTGAGAAGTATATAAAGGCGACAATTTGATATATTAGAATAATTTAAATTACATAAAAATAAATATTTTATTAATTTTATTATAATATTTTACATCATTAATTTTTTTTTAAATTAATAAAAGTACTAAATATTTACTATTTAAAAAAAAATTATTGTTTAAAACAATATATTAAGCATACACTCTAAATTATATTAAATATAGATTGAGAAGCATATAAAGGTGACAATTTGATATATTAGAATATTTTAAATTACATAAAAATAAATGTTTTATTAATTTCATTGTAATATTTTACATAATGAATATATTTTATAAATATTTTATTAATTTTTTTATAATATTTTACATAATGAATATATTTTTAAAAAAATTAATAAAAGTTAAATGTATCCATGAAATACAAAATGCCCAAACGTTTATTAATAAATGTATTAATAAACATAAATATATTCTTCCTATTTTGGACTCCACCTCTCCTGCATCCCCTGCCACTCAAGCCTCTTTCCCCTCTTCGGACATGTCTATTGATGTTGCGAACACGGAAGACAGTTTCCAAACTGTCAATAAGAAATGGAGGAGAAAGGTCACTAACAATGAACCGTCTAAACTATTGAACCCCTCTTTCTCGAAGAATCTTCCTTCACAAAGTACTCATGTTATCTCTCTTGTGTTAGAGTTTATCGGTGATAACCCTCCCAGTTCCCCTGTTGTGTGCTCTAACAACTCCAGCTTGCATATTACATCAGGATCATCTCGAAAGCCCCCGCTAAAAGTCTTTAAAGAGCGAAGTGATGATTGTTCCCTAGAGATTGTCCCTGCTGCTAACAATTTCCCTGGTATGCCTTCCATGGAAGTGGACTCCCAATCTGAAAATGAAGATGATTCTAAAACCGACACCCTTGCTTCGAAGCGAAGGGGAAGGCCTCTAGGATCCAAGAATAAATCCTCTGGTAAGAAAAATGGGGATAGTTCTAATAAATCTATGCCCTCAGCTGATGAAGCTGGTGCAGCGCGCCCTACCCCCTCTAATGTTTCCTCATCAATTGTATCTCCTGGAATGTGAGGGGACCTGAATCCCCGGACATAAAATTTGTTATTAAGCGTTTTCTCGATACTTATAGTTCTATGGATTTTCTCATGCTGCAAGAAGTTAAAGCCATCGGTTTCATGCTTGAAACCAATCTTAATTTTATTTGGAACAATGCGATCAAATTCTGCACTAAGCATAATAGAGGCAGGGGTGGAATTGCTCTACTCATCAATCCCAAATGGGGAAACTATATTACAGCCAATGGCACCTCACCCTGCCAGAGAGCTGTTTGGATCACTATCAATCATAATAATAATATTTTTTGGCATTTGCTCTATCTATGCCCCTAATGACTCTAAGGAGAGAGCTAACCTTTGGGACTAGCTGGCTGCCCTCCCTGATATCCCTTGGCTTATTGGAGGAGACTTTAATATGGTGGAGTCCCAACAAGACAAATCTGAAGGTAATCCTTTCATCTGGAAAGATAATGAAAGGGTTCACTGGAACAAGTTGATTAACGCTAAGATTATTTTTGACCCCCTAGCTGGCAATAAGGCCACTAACCTAGGGATATGGCATACCTGGTGTAACTTCCAGCAATGCCCCTCCCGGATCTACTCTAGACTTGACCGATTTTATGGGAATAAGAACTTCTTCTCCTTCCTCCCTGATAACCAGAATAACTTTGTCCTCGTTACTACCACTACCTTCTCAAATCACCATCCTATCTCTACCCATGTCAGTCTCAACTTCGCCCCTATTCACCTTAGAGCGCTCAATTCCAAATTCATTTTGAATACCAGCCTCCTTCATGATGAAGATGTCCTTGCTGCCATTCAAATTATTCGCAATATTAATAAATTTAACTCCCCTAATTGTTCTCAGATTGACAGATGGAAGATGAATCTCCCAGCTTGGCAATGCCTTCTCAAAACTATTGGTCAAAAGAAAGCCAAAGATTATAGGTTTATTGAAAAACATCTTTCCTCTAATCTCCAAGAGGCTGAGAGTAACGTCCAGAATGATTCCTCCAATATTAACCTTGTTTCCCATTTGATCTCTGCTAAGGATGCCCTGAGAAAACATCAACAAATTAAGATCTGTGGTGCTAAGATCAAATCCCGCGCCCATTGGATCCAGAATGGGGACCGTGGTTCTAAGTTCTTCTTCAATCTTTTAAAGCATAAGCAATCCAAGGAGTCCATTGATATGCTCTTAATTGACAACCAGGACACTTTGGACCATGTTATCATTAATGAAGCCTTTGCTGACTACTATAGGAATCTCTTCACTTCTGAAGATTCTAAAGAAGTTGTTGACCTTAGGAACAAGTGTAAACTTCTTATCCCCAATAAGTTGGACAATGTTGATATTGTTGTCTTATCTAAGGATATATCTCTGGATGAAGTTGAAAAAGCTATCAAGTCTCTCAATAACGATAAGGTCCCTAGCCCAGATGGTCTCCCTGTGGAATTTTATAAAGCTAACATCAGTTGGATCTGTAAGGACTTACAAGACATCTACTTGGAAGCTCTTGCCAATGGATCTCTTGGCCCCGATATTAACAGTGGCATCATTAAACTTCTTCCCAAAGATGGGGATAAAGCTCTTATCAAAAATTGGAGGCCTATCACCCTCCTTAATGTCTCTTATAAGAATTTGGCCAAGATCTTGGCCCTCAGGCTTGTGAATATCCTACTTAAATTTATTTGTGCTACCCAGACTGGATTCATCAAAGGTAGATATATTCTTAAAACTTAATCACTAGTTGGGAAGCCATGGATTGGGCAAATTGCTCTCATTAGAACTCTGCGATGTTCCTCCTAGATTTCAAAAAAGCCTATGATAGGGTTGAATGGAAATTTATCCTCATGATGCTTGAGGCCTTTGGTTTCTTGGCTACCTTCTGTAACTCGGTTCGTGTTATTCTTAATGAAGCTTCTGCTCAAGTGGATGTCAATGGATCCCTATCCAATCCCTTCCCCCTTGGTCGATCCATCAAACAAGGTTGTCCTTTGGCTCGTGCTCTTTTTGTCATAGCTTCAAAAGTCCTCTACTATATCCTTAGAGACAACTTGCTATCCCCTAACGTTAGAGGCCTTTATCTCCCCAACAATGACGAGCTTATCAACTATCAGTTTGTTGATGATACTGCCATATTCTTTGAAGCTAGTGCCAGTAACTTTGAAGCCTTACAAACCAAGCTCAATATGTTCTGCTCTATTTCTGGTGCTCGTATATCCCAGTCCAAATCCATTTGCCTTCGATGGGAAGAGCAACCTCCTATTTGGTTCAATTAGTACAACTTCCAATGGGGTGGACCTCATAAAATTGTTAAATTCTTAGGCGTCCCCTTCTTTGTTGAGCCTTTCCTCAAAGACATGTGGTCCTGGATCAAAGAAAAAATTAATAAGAAGTTAAATAAGTGGTATAATAGGTCTTTATCTCTGGCTGGCATAGTTCAAGTCTGCCAAAAGATGTTCTCTTCGTATAGTATATATTATTCCTCTGCTTGGATGTTCAACAACTACCAAATTTTGGAAATCCAAAAGGCCATCAGGAATTTTCTTTGGTATGATGGTAGAGGCAATAAAAAGATGCATGCGGTCAAATGGGACTGGCATCATACTGATAAACTCCTTTGGGGGCTAGGGCTTAAAGATCTTAAAACTCAAGGTATTGCTCTATTTGCCAAATGGATCTTTCACTCTATAGATGGTAACAATCCATGGAAAGTGCTTGTTAGGCATAATATTGAAAGAGGTTTTCCTAAAAAAGCTAAAACTTGGAGAAACCTCCCCTTTTGTGATTTAATTGTTGGCAATTTCCCGGTCAGCATTCAAGGATCTGTTGTTTTTAGATCCATATGGAGAGCCTGGGACCATGTCAGGGAATTTGTCACCAACAAGGATTTCCATGATGCTAAGCATCTATATGGTGAAAGATCCATTTGGTGGAATTTATGCCTGGCTGGTAAACCCCTAGCCCTCTCCCAAGGATGTTCTGCTAGGCTGTGGTATAAAATGGGGATCTCCCAGTTAGCTGACCTTTTTGAACATGATAAGCTTATCAATTGGGAAGAGCTTAGGAACAGATTTAATATTCCAGATTCCCAAAAGAAAACATATAACATGATTGTCAAGGCTACCAAGGATTTGTCCACTGACTGTCATGTGGACTCTCATAGATACTTAAAATGCAAATGGCCAGATGGGGTCATTATGGCAAAACTCAAAGCCAAGAATATCTATAAAATCATTGGGCATAATGAAAATATCATTGATCATGTCAATACTGTCTGGTATTCCTCCCTTGATGTTGGGTCTTGGAAGAAGTATTTTGATAATCTCTGGAAAGGTGTTGTTGAACCTAAAATCAGGTGTTTTAAGTGGCTAGCTCTACTAGACAAACTCCCTATTAGAAAAGATGGTCATATGAATGATTTTTGCAGCCTTTGCAGGCTTCCTGAAACTGGTAGACATATCTTTTTTTACTGCATTTTTGCTAAGGAAATTTGGAACATGTTTGGTATTACTTATCCTTTAAATGTGAATATTCTGTAAATTATTACTGGTCATATTGATGGGCTAAAAAAGGATTCAAATTTATTTTGGAATATTTTGTCTTCTAACATTCTTTGGCAGATCTGGAAGTGCAGGAATGAGGAAAGGTATCAAAGCAACCCTAGAATTCTTACTGAGTTTTTTCAAAAACTCACATTTTAAAAAAAATTTCTCCAAGTTCACACAACGATGATGATGGAGAAGGAAAAGCTGAGAAGATTCTTGAAAGACGGTCATGCCAC
Organism: Chamaecyparis obtusa; assembly: GCA_027943335.1. NCBI lineage: Eukaryota > Viridiplantae > Streptophyta > Pinopsida > Cupressales > Cupressaceae > Chamaecyparis > Chamaecyparis obtusa. The sequence continues at coordinate 1,220,198 of BSBK01003272.1, forward strand.
CTTCTTCATCTATGAGTTGAAACATGGCTACGAGTGGAGGAGGAACTTTGATGACCTCCAGATGTTTGAATAGACTTACAAGAGGCTAAACCAAGAAATCAGAAAGAATATCAACTCCAGGAAGGATGAGATCTTCATGCTTACGCAAATCCAGGAGCGAAAGAACATTGTTTGGATGGAGGGCCCTTTGGGGTGGACTGCTTGGGTTGACTCCCATTATGATGCTTTACATTAGTCTCATCTTTTCTCTAAACTATGACTTTCTGCGTTATACTCTGAGATCGTGGTGAGGTTGGGCCTCTTTTTTTGTACTCTCGATTGATACTGTTGTATCTCTCCTTTTTTGATCTACCTATATATAATACAAAAAAAAAATTATTATAATTATGCTTAATAAATATCTTTTAATTATATTTATAATAAAACTGAACATGAAAACGTAATTAAAATTTAAATAAAACTTTTTTAAAACAAATTTATATAAAAATAAAAAATAATACATTTTGCAATAAAATATATTAAATTTCAAGTTAAAAAATGAATAATAAAAATCTTCAAAAAATAGATAATGATTTTTTCACTAATCCTTCTACATTTCGAGAAACGCAAAGGAAACAAAGGATATTTTAAGATTTTATTTGTGGAAAACGGAAAATTCCACAAAAAGATTTGCATCTCTTGTTAATCATCTTGCCCAATGAAGATTATTTTATTTAATAATATTATATAAAAATAATATATAATAATATAAATAAAATTTATCCATATTACTATATAATATATGTTAATAATTTTCATTAAATTATATATATAATCAAATAATAAATATAAATAAATAATACATATAAAATATTTTTTTTATTAATTATAGAAAGATCAAAAATTACATCAAAATGATCAACATAGAGGCATAGCCTCACACAGAGAGTATCAGAGATAATAATATGAAATTACAATGTATCAACCAGCAACAAAAATGATAGATGGAGAATATCATCGTAGTTTTCTATGGTCCAACCCTTCAAGCATTCCATCCACACAATGCTCTTCTTTTCTTGAATTAATATTTAATTAATCTTATTTATAAAAATGATAATATACTTATAATTACATGATATTTTTATTTAATAATTTATATTATAAACATAATATATAATAATAAATATAAATTATATATATAAATACAAATGAATATTAATATGTTTAATATATCTAACAAAAATAAAATAAATACTTAATAAAAAATAAATCTAATTTAATTAATATTATATCAAATATAACATGTGATAATAATAAATTGAATTTATTCATCCAAGGGCCCGTTTGGCGCCTGGAATTAACCTTGAATAAGCATTATTGAATGCTGGAATAAGTTTATTCACTGTTTGTGGCCACATTTTTAACTCGCGAATTGGAAAAGTTATTCTCATTTTTTGACCAATGCATGGATAAAGTAATTCCCAAAAAAAGTTGGAATTCATTTTATTCCAGAAGAAGACTATTCAAGAATTCAAAATTACATCACAATTTAAAAACTTGTCGGGTCCGTGCCTAGGGTTTTCCATTTCCATCGATCGCAGTCGGATCACAGGTATGTGATTTTCATTTTTTTGAAGAAAGGTTGGAAGCAGAGCCATTTTTTCAAGGAGCAATATGGTGATTGGACTCGAAGCTAGTGGCCACCGATTCTTCTGGGTTCTGTGCAGATATAGGCTTGGGGATTCTTCTTCTCCAGAAATGGACATTTCTCAGCTTCTATCGTAGGGTTTTGAGATTCGAACTGAGCAATCTCCATTGTCATCGTCGCACTCTTTATATTTGAAATTTTTGTTAATTTGAGCCTTCTTCGCAAATCGGACAACCCTAGCCGCAAAGACACAGGGGATTCTTTCAAACGCAAGAATAATTAGGTTTAGAATCACCAAGGGGCAACAACAAATGGCTAAAAATATGATTCAGTTTTATTGTAAGGTTTAATGAGCATGTAAATAGATGTATTGAGAATACTTTTATATTCTAAATAAAAATATTGTTTAGTGAAGTGTTTGATATAAAGTTTGTATAAAAGAAATTAAATTTTTATAGTTCATAATAATAAGTACAAGTAGTTTCTTGGATTCAATTTAACATTAGATCTGTGTGAATTTAAACAAATATTACATGTTTGAATCTAAAAAACTATTGTATTCATAATATATGCAAATAATGTAATTATCAAAATATGTAAAAAAAATTAATTTATTTTGGAAAGTAGTTATATCTTATTTTTAGATTTTTTTCATTTTATCATGTAGTTTCAAAGAACTTGTTGAAAAATTAAAATTTGAAAGAAAATAATTTTTTTTATAATCTTAAATTTTTTAAGTTAATAATACATATTTTAATTTAAAAATATATAAGTTAGAAATATATATATATATATATATATATTAATTAAAAAACCAGCAATAAAAATGATAAGTTTTAATTAAAAAATAAAAAAATAATCCTTATTCCAATTTCACATTATGGGATCCAAACGCAAAATAGATTAATTATGAGTCATATTCTAGGTGCACCAAACAGGTCTGAACCTTATTCCAACTTTCGTTTTGAGGATTAATTAATCCGAGAATAGGTCCTTATTCTAGAATAGGCCTATTTTGGATAAGTTAATTCCATGCACCAAACGGGCCCTTGTAGAAGATAGAAATGAAACGGTAAATATAATATTTGCAATTCATACATTCCCCAATGTGCGCGAAACCTTTTTTTTTAATAAATGAGATGAAGCAATTACTAACACCGGAAGCTTTAATCCATTCGCAATAAATGAACTGTGTTTGGGGACAGTGAATGTACATGAAAGAAAATTTCATGACCAGAAAACAACAGGGAAGAATAGACGAAAAATGGTAAAAAATCTATGAATTATTATTAAAAAATAAATTTTATACATATTTTGAGTGGAAAAATGTTTAAATATTAATTAGAAGTGACAGAGGTTGATTTATAAAAGCTTAATCTTTCTTAAAGATAATTCTCTAAGTTTGAAATTTTATCAATTCGAAAATATTTCAATATACTTCTCACCTACGGGAATGGTGTGAGAGATATTTTCTCCCAAATGTACAAGCTTCTTTATAAAAGGCAAAATATGGATAAAGATGATGTCATCGGATAAATTTTTGTATGAAAAGGGAAAGATTAAAATGGAAATACAATGATGAGGGTATTTTTAGGAAGAATTATTACAATAAGATTTATAAAGGTACAAGTGATAAAAGTGGAGATATATAGTTTTCATATTGTTTTGATTAAGGAAAAATAGGTTTTGAAGGGGGCCCGAAACCCTGTAAAAAATGGTCATAAAAGGATATTAAAAAAAAACATTCAAGCATGGGACAAATCAAGACCACACATAGGGTTTTATAACAGGCTCCCACAACCTGGAACAAGAAAGAACCAGAAAGAAAAAAGAATCTGGATCCCCAACAAGAACAGCCACTACAAAAAAAGATAGAACAAATAAGTCTAGCAGCCCAAAGACATCCAACGGATAGCAAAGAAAAATACATCCAAAAAAGGTCCAACTGTCCGGCAAGAAGAACCCAAGAAAAAATATTTCTTTCCCGACTGGGAACGAAGAGACATTTCAAAAGAGGGTAGATGTTTAGATTTTTTTTTCCCTTTTACAAAAGTCCACCCATCTTCCGCTTTCTTAGCCAAATCCTGCCAAGAAATCGAATCAAGAACCGAGACATCCAAGTTCTAAGAATCAAGAGAATGATCCAGGATAGAACCAGAAGTATCCAAAGAAGTTGATTCAAAAGGTGAATCAGTAGTATCCAATCCAAAATGAACCAACAAAGTATTGACAGTTGAAGGGGTAGAAGCCTCACAACCATCACAACCCTGAATAATTGAATCTGTACAAAGAGGCGATCCAAGGATGGGAACAACACCCGGGGAAGAGCCAGCAGTGGTTCCAAGAGGCACATTTGCCTCGGCAATCTCCTGAGAAGAGGACACAACCTGAGAAAAGCTCCTGATAGACAAGTCCTTCACAACAGAGTAATGTTGGGAGGAGGCCCCCTTCCACCAAGTAGTGGGTTTCTTAACCTTAACCTTTTTCCAATCCACACTGATCCGCTAAGTGACCAATTTTAAAACATCTCCTGCATCTAAAGGGAAGTCCCTCATAATCCAAGGATTGGATCCAAGATCCTTTAGGATGCTTCAACATAATCTTTTCCAGAAGACCCTTAGAAGAATCCAAGTCAACCAAAATCCTAGCATAAGTTGAATGAAAAATATCAGTAGATTCCTCATCAACCATAAGAAAGTCCCCAAGAGCCTCACCCACACCCTCAAGTAGAGAGTCTACCCAAAAATGAAGAGGGAGGTTGGGAAGCCACACCCAAGTAGGAACCTTGGAAAAAGTCTCAGAAGAGGCATTAAAGTCAGGATGCCAAGGCTTCATCATGAGCATGAACCGGGCATCCCAACTGAAAAAATTATCACATAAAATCAAGTTCCTAACAGCAGGATTTTCAAACTTAGCAATGAAAAAACCCCTAGCTAGAGGGAAAATGTGAACAGTTTTAGAAATTATGGGTTCTCACTGGCGAGTAATGCAAGCATGCAGATTAGAAAGACTCGGCTAGAAGCCCTTAAACCTGCAAATAAGACCATGTTCAGTAAAAATAGAGGAAGCACCTTCAACGTCTTTCACAACCTCGTCATCCAGAGAAAGAATCAAAGGGTTAGAAACACAAAAAGGGGCCACACCCCTCTATCCTGGAACCGAAGATTGTTTAAGAGCATAAGCTTTGTGCAGAGAGGAACCCCCAGATTGCTCCCCAACACTAACCGAAGGAGCACCAAGGGAATCATCAACCCCAGCCACTAGCGATGCTAGAAGGGGTGTGGTCGAAGTAGAAGCAGTGTGTATGGGAGGCAGAGAAGTAACCTCCACATGCCCAGCAGAATGAGCAGACTATCAACGGCCACCATTAGCGGCAGCAACAGAGATCTCATTCGTAGTGCAGGAGGTGGAACCCTAAATGCAGTAGGTGGAGATGATACCCGCATCGCAATAGTTGCAGCAAGAGCGAAGCCTACAGTCTCGTTTGCAAGAGAAGAGGGAAGAGCCCTAATCACGGTAGGAGCAGGAGCAGGAGAGATGTCTGCAGTCCCGTTCGCAAGAGAAGAGGGTGGAGCCCTAATCGTGGCTGTGGTAAGAGCAGGAGCCATTTAAGCAATGTTATCACCTAATTGTGTAAAGAAAAAAAAAAGAGAAAAGAAAGGTCAACTAAATATTGTTATTTGAAGAAGGTCAACTAAATAACTTTTGGATACGATATGAAATATTTTTTCACTCAAGAATAGATATCTTCTCCAAAGAACATTCTCCACAATTAACCAAATGAAGTGATTTTAAATGTGGTAATATCCTATATGATAATAAGGGTGATTAAGCATTTTAGGGAAAATGGGTTTTGTTATTAAAAGTTGTAACAGTTTGAGAATTCCCTTAATTTTATAAAAGGGAAATCAAAATCGGAAGGGTGGAATCATCATCAACACATTGTAATATAGAAGAAGGAAAAAATAGAAACTTGGGATGTATAAGTAATGCCCCGCAAAGGAACCCAAAGGGTTAAATATGCACCTTTTTTTTTTTTGGAAACATAAGTTAAACATTACATTTCAATGTACATCTCTTAACCATAACATAGCAATAAACCATGTGCTAAATATAACATAACGAACATCACATGTTTGCACACAAGTGAAAGACTTCATAAGAACTTCCAAAGGTTCCTACACAACCCTTAACATGCTCAAAATAGAGAATACACATTCATGAGATTTCCCTACAAGGATCCAAACAACATCCACAGATCACAAGAGGCTAAGCTGACAAGAATCCACGACTAAAAAAATGGGAGACAATAAACAAGTTCAATCCCATAACACAAATGTTCCTTTTAAGCCCAAATACATGTTCCTATTGTGATTAATCATACAAGTTCATTTCTTCTCTAACCATGCATAAAACAATAACATGATCTATGATCCCCAAACAATCACTAACAAGTTTTGTAAGAGATACCAGGAACCTCAGGAATCCGACCTAAAAGAACACGCAAAACACCTAGATCTCAGAGCTGATTGGAAAACCAAACTGGGTGGAGATGATGAAAGCAAGTAATGACGATGATTATTGTTGTATAGAGGCTGATCTGTACAAACGATAATTCTTGACTAGTGAACTTCTTGAGACAAAAAGTCTTAGTCTCGAGAGGTGAAGATGCTAGTTTGCAAGTGGAGATGTCAATCTGCGCAGACGCCAAAAGAAGGCACGGATGTTGATCTGTGAAATTTTTGCCAAAATACAAGGTGTGAAATCTCGGAACCTAATTTGACTCCCATGTAAGGCTGGGAATCATCTAGCTCCACACTGAAGAGTACCAAAAAGAACACATTGAGGCCATGATCACTTGATTATATCAATAATACATAAATGAAATCATAAAGAAACTAGGCTAATAATCAAGAACGTCAAGTATAAATATAAGCATATACAAATGCCATCAAATGGAGTGACCTCTCAAGCTCCAAGTCTTTTTAGCTAGAGGAAGTCCTTCCCTGTACACTGGTCCCTAGCAGTGGTAATATGAAAAGCCACCCTACCACGTGGAACCCTCAAGCCCACTCCACCATGCTTCCGGAGATATAAACCTTGGCTACAATCAAAAGGTAACCACACACACCAAAGAGGGATACACTCATGCCAATCAGATTACATGACTCAAGGACAATACAAGGTCTGAGTGTAAACACAATAAAATATCTCAAGGTTGCTACTCAAAGCTATAAAGGCTACCAATGTAGGGACTCTAGTGGAGTGCCATTACTTGGCTCTCAGTAGCCCAAGTAGCATCGAGTCTTTGATCAATGTCCGTAGATGACCAAACTTGAAATGTATCTTTGATCAACACCCATAGGTGGCCAGATATTGTGTCTTTGATCAACACACTCAGGTGGCCAGACACTGAATTGCCTTTGATCAACACCCTCAGGTGTCCAGATAGTCAAATTACTCTTATCATTAAGTTTTAACCCTAATTTAGTTTATTATGTTTTCACTTATTACTTACTTTTCTATGTTATCGGATCAAGCCACTTACGGGTTGGGGTACAAATGACAAGCCACTCCACAACTCTACCCAAGAAATGAAACTCGCTTGTTATAACACAAGACGCAAAGAAAAAGAAACAAGGTGTTGCCCAAAAATTTCATATCTTTTCATTTTGGTCACAAGTTAATTTAATCCCTGGTCTGCATTTTATCTGCCAAGCACCTCAAAAAATTTCATGGGTTTCTGCCCTGTTCTTTGGCCTCTGCAAATTTCTTTTAGTCCCCTGGTCTGCAGTTTAAAAATTCAAAAAGTAGTCGTTACCCTCAAAAAGTCCCAAAAAACCCTAAGCCCTATTATATTTCCTTGTTACTTTATCGGCCACTTAAATCCCCAAAAATGCATGTGCGCTTTATATTTTCCTCAGTCGCTAGTTCTCCCAGTTCCCGGTGGCATGCCCTTTTTATTTAGCGAACTAGCAGAAGACCTTTGTTCGCGTATTCTCTAAGTTTAACCGTGGTTCATTGAAGTATTTAGCGAACAAGAGAAAGCCTTCAGTCGCTAAATCACCAAGTCAAAGTGGGGTTAGTTTTGCAGGCAGCGGTAAGATTCTGCATCGGACGGTTGTCTTATAATCTAAAGGAATATTCCAGGGTCATAAGGAGATGAGACTAGTCGTAGATTTGGTGTCAGGGTAATGTGTCAGAGTGGGGTCCCAATTAGGAAGATCTAATAGCTGGCGTATCTTCGCATAGGCCGTTGTCAGAGCTTGAGATCTTCAGACGACCGTCGATTTTCCCTTTTGCTTAGCGCTTCGAACCTTGAATGGGTCCACTACCACATTGTCCTATGTGGAGGCTTCTTATTGGCCGAAGGTAATGACTTGTTCAGTTTGTCAGAGCGGGCCCAGAGACTGTCTAGCTTTTGATCAATGGCTGGCATATCTTCTCAAGGTGTTTTTCTGACGCATGAGATCATGCGCCGACCGTCAATTTCACTTGGTTGTCAGAAACTTGTCAGGTGGGTCCTCGTTTGCTGGTGTGCTTGAATTTGATTGGTCCACGTAGTGATGACTGGGTTTGCGGTGGGTCCATTTGTCAGAGGGGTCCCAGCTTAATAAGATCTATAGTGGGCGTATGATCGGAAGGACTATTCGGGGGCTATGAGATCATGTGCCCATCGTTAGATTGGAATCTAGATTTGCAGTGGGTCCGTTGTCAGAAAGGTCGTCAAGGTGTTGCTGATAGGGCGGTCAGAGTGAATAAAAGTTTGACAAGTGGCAAGTCTGGGCCCGGGGTTAAGATAAGTTCTTTGTGACTTAAGGAAAGAAAAGTCAAGGCGGGTCCAAGATGACAGGTATGTCGACGTGCTAAAGTTTCATTGGCTGCAGTGTGCTGAGGTGGATTTTGACTTTTCAAGAAGGTTCATGACTATTGTCAAGATAATCTGAGCCGTTCAACTGCCAGGAGATAAAAGACATCAACGGCCGTGTTTTAAAATGACCGGCTAGCCGTTATAATTCAAATTTGAATATCTCTACAGAGGGTTTTGCCAGCAATTGATCTAGCAGGCTGCGAAGTGGTGGGGTAGCTCAAAAATTTATGTTTTCAAGACATTTGCAGTTGAAGAAGATAAGGAAGAGGTCTGGGCAGCCGTCATGGGTCGTTTCTTGTCCCTGTGAGGTACCATTTTTGTGCATTCATGGCGAGACTTTTGTGCAGAGAAGTTGATGAATCAAGGTTGTCTCTGCAGGTGGACTCAGTAAGGAGATGTACACGCAAGGATATAGACATATCTGATCAGCTAGGATATTTTCATAATTACATAATGTAATTGTGCTAAAAAGGTAGTTAGGGTTTGATTATTATATGCAAAATTATGTAACCCTAATTAGGTTTTGACTTCGACCTGTGTGCCAAAGGGAAATGTATATAGTTAATTTTTGGAGCTTCAGAGCTCAGAGTTCACATTTTGTAAAGAAGAAAGTCTCTTTCTTGGAAAGCTATCCGTGGCATTTCTTCCTACCCTCTGGTTTTCCACATTTTGTAATCTTGCATTGATGATTCAGATATTGCAGACATATTTTGTGACATTTTTTCTTTCCCCATACTTCCTTGTCTGAATTCTCTCTTATTGAATTGAAGTGTATGTATGTTTTCAGTGATATCTTAGGGTTCCTAGTCCCTCTTTCTTTCTGCAATTCATGTGTATTCTTGTGGATGATCTGATTTGAATGCTCTTGTGGGTATCCTTCAGCCCCCTGACAATCTGTCTCATTCCTATACCTAGTTGCAAAGGTGAATGTTTGTTTGCAGGTCATAAATTGTGTCTAAACCCCTTAGGAATGCTATTGTTTGTGAAATTATCTCCTTTCCCTGAATAGCCTCTTCCTATTGCAGACCCTTTTATGAAATACTTATGCAAACCTATTTAGTAAGTTGTGATCTCCTAGACCTAAGCATGTGTACTAATTTCATTCTTCATACTGCAATTCATACCTTAATTTCAGTGTATCACCTAGTAGGTAGTTTGCTTTCAGTCATTTCCCTTTCCAAGCATTCCTTCTATCCCTTTCCCTCAAAAGATTTACTTTTCCTGTCAAGAAGAAAATTAAGGTGATTATCCAAGAGGAACCAGCCTAGAAACTGGAGGTCTCATCTCAGTTAGCATAGGTCCCACAACCTGGAGATGATTCCCATGTTATACTAGGTTATCAAGACTACGAGAGCTTGAAACAAGGGTGCAAACTTAGTGTATAACAAAAGGCAAAAGCCATAAAATACTCTCAAGTCATAAACCACAAAATATGGTAAGCTCCATTGGTCTCAATACCAAGAGCACAAGTCACTCAGACCTCGGCATAGGAGCATAACTCAACTACATGTCGGGATGCGGTCTCTACACTCATCATCCACATATCACATGTGATCTCAACCTCAAGTATGGAAGGTTCCAATACAAATGAAAAAAAATAACAATAACCAAAGATGACCAAAGGTTCAAAATCAAGCTTTCATCAAAATATGAGAAACACTCAATCAGTCACAAGTCGAGAGTATAGGTCTCTTAGGATCCGATCAAGTAGGCATAGCTCAACAATGCTCAATGATGCGGTATCAAACACGTGCATCGAAAAACCTAAAGAAAATCCAAAGAAAGCATAAAGAGGCCAAGAACCCAAGGCAAGAAGATTATGCACAAGCATGCTTTATTGGGCTCATCACCAAGAGCACAAATCCCAAGATGTTCTGACATATATACATGGAATACCAACATTCCTAAATGCTCCAAGATATATCTCACATTCCAAAATCAAGTGAGGATCTCAAAAGGATATAAATACCAAATTTCAGCAAAATCTGGCAAAGTGCAAAAAATAATATTTTAACATTGAAAGGGCACTTTCGGATTGAGATATAAAAATACCCAACATTTTCTATGACCATTTTGATTCTACAATCCTACTCTTCGGAGTAGAGACTACTAATTTCAATAATTAGGTCAAGCCAAACATGGTGACTGACAGGATCTGAATGGAATTCAAAATGATGCGTCAACCAAAAATTCCAAAAATTAAACATAAAAAAAAATTGGCGAAATTCAACCTCATTGGTCTAAATCCACCCAAGAACACATTTCTTAAATAAAATTCCATTTCGAGGCACTTCATGGAATTTTGATTGCATAACTATGCTAAAACCCCCAAAACCACATTGGTAAAACATAAATAAAATGCTTACTCTTACCCAACTGGGTGGAGGAATTAAACAAGAATGTGGGGGAATTCTAATTCTCATCCCACTAATATATAGCAATTTACTTTATTCAATAAGACAAAGTGAATCAAAATATGTGAAGAGTTGTTGAGCGTTGTTTTTACACAAAGTAACAGTTAGGAATAATCAATACAAATTTCTCTCTTGAAAGAGTAATGAGGTTACTCCCAAGGTTCTCCGTGGTCGTGGTGCAACCGCTTAGAAGGCTCAATTGAAGATAAATGTGAAGGTTCACAAGGAGGCCTTTGTTGGTCCAGTTCAAACTTAAGCTGAAATACTAGATCTGTAACACATTTGGTATTTTATGATTTTTCAATGCATGTGATTCCTACAAGTGTAATTTTAAATAAGAAACTAATATGAATTCTATAATTAACCAATTTTCCTAAAAATATCAAAAGATTGAGTAAAACAGATTTCAAGCAAATTACCGGAAATGAATTCCTAATGGACATCAATCACCAATAAACCAAGTTTGCAAACAAAATATCAGAGAGATAGAAAACCCACAAAACATAAATTAGATAAACTCGCAATTCATGTTTTGTAGATGCAATCGTTAATGGAATTTCTTCAAGATGGAAGATTTCTCAAAATTCATCAAATTGTGAAGCTACACGGATGTAAGACAAATTTATCCTCAAGCACAAATAGTAATGATCTCTTCAAACATTCGTCACAACAAATCAATTCACCAACAATTAATACCAAACTATTAAATTACAGAAACAATCACAATGTAACACATTTAGCTCTTTGAAATAATGAAAGTAAATTCTCAAAATTTCTCATAGATGGCATATTTCCACACCACGAATGAAGCACCAAATGTATTGTATTTCTATTACAAAATATCCGACCCTAATTGCATCTTCATCAAGAGTTTATATAGATTTTACTTGATCAAGAATATTGAATCTCGTAACTAGGGTTTTCAGCCATGAAAAAATGGTTAAATAAAATTAAAAATAAAGATTAACTATATAAAAATACTTATAAACCTATAGTTATCATGTTGAGAAGGATTTCAATCCATTATTACATTGAAATCATGCAAAAATGTGCTACAATATTCACTCTCGAAATTTTAGGAAATGATTGTAGTTCCACCATTTTTTAACAAAAACACCATTGTTTTTTACTCAAACTTTGTTATTAATGTCCAAAAATTATGGAGGAAGGTTCTGACATGTTGCATAACTAATTGAGAACTTATTGTGAGCCAAAAATGACCCATACCAAGAGATCTCCAACCCCAAAATTCTACTTTTTCTTCAAAAACACAGATTTCTTCATTTTTGGGGTTGTCATGGGTTTGCATTTTCTGGGTGCTTGGCTACCTTTGTTGATGAAAGAAGACCAAAAAGTGGATGGACAAGTGTGAAACAAACACTTAGTGTTGAAAGAGAACACTCGAATGAGCATTTCTTAAATCTTTCAATCACTTCATTGATTTCTCCAAAATTGGGTAACTCCATGGACTTCAAATGTGTTTCCTTCCTTTTGCGGAATGAAGTTAGTTGAGAACCCAGCCTTTGAATGTCTTCTATATGTTTCATTATCTCTCTCGTGTCTTCCTTGACATAGAACATTTTTTACAAATCATGTTGTGTGTTCACCGCTGCTACAGTCCCTTCAAACTGCTGAACAATATTATTTGTGGAATTTAACTTATCTTTATTTTCATCTTCATATAATTCCAAGTCAATTCCATCAAAGAATTTCTCTATCTCCTTTATCCATAACAAAACATATTTTCTCATTTTTTCAATCTTCTCCATCTTTCTTTGATAATCCTTGATGATGAAACCAATGTCGTTGACCCACACATGAAAATTGTCTAACTCTAACTCTTCATACAACTTGACCAAAATTTGGAAGCGTTTCTTTTTTATATTCTTTAAATCTGACTATGCTTGTTTCCATTGTTCTATACTATTCTCAATTCCTTGTTCCCCCTCAATCAAATCAATGAGTTGTGTTAATTCAATGAGAATTATTCTGAAATGTTTCAAAAAAATCCAAATGGTTTCAACTCTAAATCTTTCAAGCTCTGACTCCAATCTGAACATGCCTTTACAAAAGAATGACAACAACCTGAAGATCCTGGTACTGCTCTCGTTTCCACGGAAGCTTGTAATGAAGCCTCTAGATTATTTTGATCAATGGGAGCAACTATTCGTGAGACATAATCCTTGAAAACTTGATTTTGTCGACAAAGACCTTGTATTTCAATCTCGCCCTCTTGTAAATACTTGAATAATTGGCTAACTCCTGAAGCTGCCAATGCCTTTCCACCTTCCCTAGTAGGTTCTCCTAAATCCACCACTTCCATCAGATAATCTTTGGGTGTGACTTCATCTGTACTGATATTCGGAGGAGGTACCGCCACTTGATCCTTCCCTTTTCCACTCGTGTCTATGCTTACATGTGACATGCTTTGCATCTTCTAGCTAGGTTCTCCGGTATGAAATGCTTGACATGGTTGTGAAAAGTCAACATCTCTACTTTCGTGTATGTCCTCTTGTGAGGTTGGACTACTATAGCCAACCAAGTGGGTTTAGAAGTAGTTGTAAGTGGCTCATGGGTATGTGCAAGATAATGGTATACCAAGCTATGGCTTTAAGTGGCAATGAAAAATCAACAAATCAGGGTTAGTCAACTTGACGTAAAAAGTTGAATAAGTTATCAACCTTATATCAAAAAGTTGTAAGAATAGAATTTGTAGGAAATTGAATGTAGCTTCAAAAGTACTAGCCCTTTTCTAAAAAAAAATTAATCTAATTGATGAAGATTTTAGATTTCAATGCAGTAGAATGAAAATTTTAGGAAAAAAATAAGTAGGTGTATGTCTGACCACCTTAATCACAATCAAATGATAATATTTTTTTACAAGATTCTAGATATAAGTAGTAGACTCATGCCTGGATGTAACGCATATTTTTTGTAATTTTTTTCCAAGTAAATAATTAATTGTGAATTTTATGCTATAACTTTTTTAGAATAAAAAAAATCTCATGTCTGACCACCTTAACTAATTCTAAACTTTACAAAATTGAAAACTTTTTTTTTGTCTTATAGTAGACGAAGCGTAGAATGCATTTCGTATTTCAGAAAGGTTATATCTTTTGAAAGTTATTATTTTTTTTCAATCAATCTATCAATCAGGACTTTAGAGGTAGCTCAATTAGAAAATAAGTAATAATTACTTACTAAACTCAAAATTTGATAGCAATTATATTGATGGAAAGCTTATAATCTCTTTAAAAAACCCTTTTCGTTTCATCAAATTCGGATGAAAAAAAGTCGTCAGCTACATGCTCGAAGTTTGGAACTCAAAAGGAACAAGGAAAAAAAATGTTTTAGGGGTTGAACATATAGCTTTGGTATTCAAAAGCAAATGCCAAGATCTATCATGTACTCGATAGTTATCGAGTATTCGATAATGATCGGATACCCGATAGTTATCACATAATATTACCATACATATTGTATACAATATATATTATATTGTATTATATTATATATATATATATATATATATATATATATATATATATATATATATATTATATTATATTATATTATATTATATTATATCATATAAAATAAATACATTATATAATCTAGATTATATAATGTATATTAAATATAGTAATGTAGCTACATCTATTTAATGAACTAATGTGTGGTAAAGGGTCCTAATGGATCCTAAGGTGTCATAATGGGCCCTACGACCACCTACGACCCATTATGACTCCTTATGACACATTAGGACACATTATATTATATATTAGAGAGAGGGGGGAGGAGAGAGTGTGTGTGGGATGAACTTTGTAATCTTTATTTGGAAAGTTGATCTATATGAGGAGAGGGTCCCAACCCTTCACTTGATCAAACAATAAAAATAAGAATTCTTGATAAATTGGTAGGTCTAATTAGAAACATAGCCATATAAATTTAACTTAAATGTCCTCTATTTATGTAACACAAATTATTAGAAATGTATCATTTCTTACTTTGTATCAAAAATTTAGAGAGGGTCCCTCTCTAAGCCTCTCAATATCGAACCAATTTAGGTTTCGCTACAGAATGTTATGAGGTCGTTGGTCACTTTTTAAAGGTTGACTCTACTACTTCATGAATCACTCTACATTTTCTCATATTCTAGTGAACATAGATATCTCCAAGGCTCTTCATGAGGATATTGTTTCGATGGTGGAGAATAGGACTTGGACTCAACTACAAAATTGAGGGTCTTCCCTTCAAAAGTAGATGGGTATTTTCCACTAGCCACCTGACTCAACATGTTTGGCCTCTCAATGCAAGAGTGCAGCTATGTGATGGAAGAATGCTTGCAATGATCACTTGACTATTAACGTGTATGACTCTTCTCAAGATGATAAGTCTTCTCTTCCCATTCCCCCTACAATGAGTCACACTCCCAATGAGATTTCTCTTGTGTGACATGACTTCATTGAGGTGGGTTCTTGTAGATCCTTCAACTCCTATTAATGACTCCCACCCAACTCTTGATCTAACTACTCGAATTCCCATTTCCACCATTCCTATTACTCCTTCAACTTTAGCATGACATTTGTTAGCTCTTGAGGCAGTTGACCGTTAGTTGGCATCTTTTGAGGGGGCATCCCCCTCATCCTTCTCCTAGATGCAAGGACTTGGAAGATAACATTTATTGGCCAATTATTCAGAGGCACAAGAAAGGTCTTCTCAAATCTCTCTCCCAATGACACATAAGATTTAAGGGTGTGAGATTGAACATTGTACAGTATGGCATTGTTTATTCTAGATCCTTGGGTACCATTCATTATGTACCTGACAACATGCTTTTAGTTGTGTTTAGATCTTGTTCGGGAGCTTGGTTGCAGTTGTATAGTTTTTGTCCCATTTGAATTTTTTGTGTTGTTGTTCTATTTGATGTATAGGGTTTATGATCCTTCAAAATCAATGTAACTTAATCAACAAAGAACAATATTATTTTATATGACAATATTTTATTGAATTTTGTGAAAATAAATTCAAAGTTGACCTGACTGAGCTGTTAGCTACTACTTAGGCTCAGAGACTGTGTAAATATAACACCCCCATTTTACATCGCTGGCTTCTATAGTTCTTAATTAAAAAAATTAGATAGTGACATGAATAAAGTGGCATGTCTAATTTCTTTACTATCGGTACAAAAACTAGCAGCACTAGTTTACCAAATTAAAACAACAAAATAAAAATTGGCTAATTATTTATTGACAGAATATAAATGTTTTTTATATTAAGGACAAAGAATAATTTGAGGACCATATGAAAGAATGATAAAAAATGGGAAGTCTTTGTTCAAACTAGTGCTGTTACAAGGGTCCCTTCATTTACATCCTTGGAGCTTTACTAAAGAATCAAAATCATGTGATCATGAAGTTGGAGATGAAAATACAATCTAGATGATACAGACTGGCAGGTGAAATGATGCTTCAATTTTCTCAACAAAGAATTCTGAAAGATCTGCAATAACAGCGAAAAACAAGAGAACGTCAGTCAAATTTAACGAGTTTTTTTTTTAATAAATATATTGAAGTGGTAATGAATATAATTAATAACAAGAAATGATCACTTCCAACTCCGGACAAATATAACTTAGATCCATTTACAAAGCATGGGCTGATCTTTTTTCATATAAGTTTTTAAAAAATCAGTACAGAAACGGAAAGAAAAACAGAACACCTATGGTTCTTTAATGTTTCCCACTCTGACTTCCATCAATCATCCCACTAGAGTATATATTGATGCTCACATTCAGATTAACATTAGGTGAGTTTGTAATAATCACATCTAGAATCCACAAAAAAATAATGTTACATTGAAGAACTATTACTAAGATGATTCTCCATGCAAAGAGATTAAAAATTTGTTACCATTCCTAAAACCCATTCTGTCTAGTGGAATGTGGCAAACCAAATTCTTTACTGGAGTCCTGATAGATTTTCCCGTATTGTACTTTCCCTTTGCTCAACTACAACTTTAATGTTGGTTTGACACTTGGCTGTCATTCATACTTATCTTGTTTTTTGATTCATGTAATGGATTATTGCCTGATCATGTTACTTAGAATATTTTAACAAATCGTTTGCTACCATCTCCTATCTTTTGCTCAATGTTGTCTCTAGTTTCCCCTATATTGTTTCATAAATCAGATCCTCAAGAAATGTTAGCCCTTTCTTTCTCCAACAATTAAATTGAGAATAATTATCGCATGCCATTCAATTTTTTAGCTCAAAGCGTTTTGCAAGTCTTACTATTTTAGCCTACTTTTTTCTCGCCTCCATTTTTGGTGGTTGAATACTGTTTTGCCTTCAAATTTTCTTGTGACTTGACAATGTCATGCCACATGTCTGTAGTAAAGAATAGCTCCTATATTTGATGGTGTGCCTTCGTAAGTAGCCACTTACTTCTGCAAGTAATCTAAAAGCTACAAATTTGGATAAACAAGCTTTTGTTCAAATCAAGGTTGGGGCCCCCACCCTGCTACTCTAGTTGAAATAAAGGGCAGGCTATGGTTTAGTTTAATTCCCCCACCCTGAACTCTGACTATCTCGATCCAGAGAGCAGAGCAAGGGGCGAGGGTATCGAGCCGCCCAAGAACACCCAACTATATCTTCCCACCCATCCCCCCAATTAATCATTTTTCTAGAATAATAATTCTAGTTGCTAGCCCCCAATTATAGTTGCTAAGATAAGGGGGCATGTTACATATAGAATCTGGCCCTACTGCTACAAGTGGCTGGGTGGGCCATCTCATCCTTTCAAGAAAACTTCTTGTGGGGATAGCTCAGGCGTCCCCAAGACCTCCCCATTACAGGTACACCTGAGAACCCAGGGGACACATCCCCATGCAACATAGAATTGAAAAATGATCAAATGATATTGTACCCTATGAGTGAGTCTGTGTGCATGTTGCATATCTATTATAATTGTGTTTAAAATTGCATTAATTCTTCTGTTGTCCTTCCTTGCTGTTCCTATTCACTTCTTGTCTCTCACTGCAGCTTTGTTAGGCAAGATTCTGTGCTCACATGGTTGTTTGACTTGAACATAGGCTTTTGATATATCATTGGAAAGATATTTAGGATATGTTAACTCTGTAAATGACATAAAATCCGCATAATTATGTTTACAACTTCCATATGGACTTGGTTTGATCTGAAATGGATCAGAAGCATGAACTAAAAAATGCATCCATAAAAAGGTTAAAAGTGTTCATCTAAAGTTATTGGCATGCAAATTGCATACAGTAACCTAATTGCGCATAAAATCTCAAGTACAGAGTCCTAGGCTTTCCTAGATACTCTATACTGTTAGAATACACTTTGTACACACAGGCATTCATTGATTATTTAGGATATGTTAATTCTTGCCCTCTTTGTTTCCTGGTGATGGATCACGGAGTGTGATCCGAAACGTTGATCTAAAAATTACACACAATCAAATCAAGAAACGCATACATAATAACACCACATTAGTTATGTTTGGCAAGTAACTTACAATTAAGTTACAACTATCTTGTGACTTCCTCAGATAGTAAATAGAAGTAACACAAATTGAAAGGTGTGACATCCAATTCTCTCAAATTCTGTACATTCAGTCTTCTGACATTTGATTTTAGAGGGAGGAAGCCCTAGGAAGGGTACGCTCGTCCAGAATAGGAATACCCTAGAAGGATATGCTGAGTGAGAAGAATATCTAAGAGAGTGATATAGGGCACCAGTCCAAGCTCTATCAAATCGCTGTTCAAAGGAGAAATCTGCTATTAAACTTGCAGTCCAAGGAGACAAATTGTATTACGGATGAACAGCACCATAAAAATTTATAGTGACAGTAGGTATGGATGAACACTGATCTGGTACATTTTCCAAAGAAGAAATTCTTACCTGTTTTGCGATGTTTCCCTAGTTGAAGACCAATTGTAATTTGTCGTTAATGTCTGCTGTTAAGTTTTTTGGTTAAAGGTCAATTGAAGAAAAATAAACTACTATCTATAGCTGATTTTCACAATGAAGCGCTTGGGTTTTGAATTTTTTGAAACCTTTTGCAATGGTTTGTTGCAAACAAATAACTTTTATATTACTATTTTTGGGGAAAAAAAGTGCTTTTCTAGTTTTCTCAAATATTTTAGTACAGAATTTTTCCTATAAACCCTAGGCTACAGTTGTGACTAATATACATGATCTTGTTCAGTCCGATGTCCACAAATTGACAGGCCAAAACTTTGATCTTTGGAGTCACAAAATAGTCACCATTGCTGAGTACAGGAATTGTGATCAAACTGTCCTAGAAACAAAGGGGAATGGTTTGAAATCTTGAAGATTTTGATAACTCTCATAAAGAAGCCTTGTTGTCAATAAAATTGTTTTTTTTTATGACTTGATCCTAGAAGTTCAAGATGCCACTTCTCCTGGTGATGTTCGGGAGAGTTCGGAAAATAAACATTAAACTTTTTTGAGAAAGGTAGCCTTGTATTTGAAAAATCTATTGTTTTCAGAGTGTTTGAGTGAGAGAGAATCATTGCCAAAGCATCTATTGAGGATGGAAAAAGTAAGGGATGAACTCTCTATTATCAATAAACCTGTAGATGAAGATAATATGGTGGCTTTGGTAATCAATAGTTTGCCGCTACTATTTGAAATCTTTATAGACTCTTTGCATCTGTGGGCATAGAGTCAAACCCTAACCTTTGAAAAATCAGTTCGTATGCATTGCAAAAAGGAGGAAGATGCAAATAGCTAAATCCACTTCTAAGCAGTCAAAAAGTGCATTTGCTGCACAAATATAAAGGTAGAGGGAAGAAAATCCCTACTTTTGATTCACAATCTAGACAAAAATGAAGTGTTATTACTGTCATAAATTTAAGCATATCAAAAGGGAATTGCTAGAAAGGACCATATGGTCTATTTCATAAGAAGTTGCAACTCTGTCTAATATAGCAGTTTAAGGAGAGTAAGACTCCAAGGAAGCGTATGCTTTTATGGTGTCTTCCCAAGATAACAGTGATGTAACAAGTAGTTGGTTCTTTGATTTTATTGTATCTTGACATTAAACATGAGCAAAAATCTATTGTCTATCAGTTAACATTGTTATGGAAGTTTGTGGAAAGAAGTGCATTGTGTCTTGTGTGAAGCAAGACAAATTGTTGCTATTGCTAGATGCAATCAAGGGTACATAGCCAAATGAATGGTGACCTTTCCCTTATGAGAAGACATCACAACACCTCTCCAAAAGACTTGTTTTGTTTTGGGGTCTATAATATGAATACAAACTGATTTGGGAAATAGGATCACAAGCTCAACATTTATAATAATCTTGGAAAAACTAATTACACAACTTAATCCAATCAATCTGAAATATGGATCTGACTTAGAGGGTAATGCAAACACTAATATTATTGATTTATAACAGCTCCAAAGGACATTCCAAAACCCTATATTGCTGATCTAAAATCTGAAACAAAACCAAGAGCATTCACTTCACTCTTGAACAAAATCTCGCCTTGTATAACAGATATCCAACTGATCTACAACCTCTCAATATCACACAACATCAAATCCAAAGCTTAAACAAGATATATAGGGAATACTAACTCTAACTATAACATACTTCACCCTTGAGCTCTCAACTTGCAAACAAATTCTTCTTCTCATACCTTCAACCTTCAAGTAAATCATTGGGAAGCTATGCAAAATCAGCTACCTTCACCTCCTTCAGGTATTTTCTCCAAATATGTGCCTAGCTAGAATGTTCTAGTCACTTGGTCAACAAGGTAACTCCCAAATGCTTTTGTCTGCATAGGAAGCGCCATTCTTCCATAGTGGTCAAGTAATCAAGTCAAGGAGTCAACTTGTAACTCCTCCAATAGTAACTTATACCAAACATGGCCCTATTCAACAATGATTAGTTACAAGTGAAGAAGTCAAGTGTAACTTCAACCTAGGCAAAACAATCAACAAATGACATGCAAGAATCTCTTTGCAA
Source organism: Chamaecyparis obtusa (assembly GCA_027943335.1). Lineage (NCBI taxonomy): Eukaryota > Viridiplantae > Streptophyta > Pinopsida > Cupressales > Cupressaceae > Chamaecyparis > Chamaecyparis obtusa. The sequence continues at coordinate 1,241,133 of BSBK01003272.1, forward strand.
ACTAACACCTCCAAACTGTTGTGAGGTTTTCACACCATCGCCCCAAAATATTTGGGGACCCCCTTTTTTTTGAGCAAGCCTTGGCAATTTTTTCTAGATCCGGGTATTTGGGTGCCTTAGCGAATTTTTGGGCGATCCAGAGGTTTTGAAATGAAAATTTTACACCTGGGATATTTTTGAAGTGCTTGGGAGGGTATAGCTTGTTTTCACCTTGTGTGAAACATTGATTTTCCTAAACAATTGATTTTGTCTTTAGGCCAAACGAAATTCAATAGGAATATTTTATTTCGATTGTTAGAAAAATATCTGGCAGGGCAAATTTGCAAAATTTTCAGACTTAGATGAATTTTGAAAATTGATGAAATTGAAGAACTCGAGATTTTCAAAATTTAATTGTGAAATTGGATATTTTTGGGAAAATCTTGTAAATTTTTTTTGGTGGAGAAAAATGGAAATTAAAGAATAAATTTAAAGTTGCCAATTAGAGATAATAAATTGCAAAAATAAAAAAGGATAAAATTGCCAAATGGAAATTAAATTGCAAAATGATTTTTGGGTTGCAAAATAACAAAAAAATTAATTTTGGTTGTCATGATTAAATGCATTAAAATCATATTTTTTGGGCTAAGTGTTTGTAATTTAGAAATTTAAATTGGGCCCCTTTGTGTGTTAAATTCAACGTATTTTAAGGCCTAGGAGGTGTGAAATTCAAGGCAAGTTATTGGGTCCACAATGGGGAGGGTTTAAAGCTATATTGGAGGCCTAAATGACCTTTTTTCAAAATTTCAATTTTAGGACCTATGATAATTTCGGATTTGGCTAATTTAAACCGATAATTTTGCACTAGGTTGACCCAATTTTAAATTAAAATAAAATCCCCTAGGGCTGGGCAATTTATTTCATTTAATTCATGTTTAATTTGGCAATTTTAATTTTTTTGTTTTTCCCTCCTACAAAGTCGGCCTTGTTTTTTTGGAGGCAAAATTTGGTATATAAGGGGAGCTCTCCCCCACTTCATTTCACCATCTCATTCACTTCTCTCCTTTTCTCTTGGCAGCAAAAAGCAGTCCGAAAAAGCAGAGCGAAAAAGCAGTCCGAAAAAGCAAATTCGAAAATTGGAGAGTTTGATGAAGAGAAGAAGCTTGAGTTGAGGCAAATCAGATTTGTAATAGAAGAATTTATTGATAGAAGATTCATAGCAATTAGATTTTGAGAGTGAATTGGAGAAGGGGAGATTTTCTTGTGGAGATAGAAAATTTTGAAGATCAAGCCCAGCTAATTGCATAGACAAAGGATTCCTAGCCCTTGTTGGTGAGTGGCCTATCTTTTCCTCTCTCTTTAATTGCTTTCATTTCATTGGTGCTAGTTTAAGTGTTGAAAACTAATTTCAAGAGTAGAGTTAGGTATTTGGATATTAAGTAGATTACTCGATTGTCTTGATTGGCTTTTTTCCCTCAAGTTCTCGCTTGCATTTCATCATTGCATTTCATCTTAGGCGAAGATTTGGAGTGATAAGTGTAGCCCATCTTAAGGTAACGGCAGGGAGTGATAAGTGTAGTATTCCACCCCTAGGCGAAGATTGGAGTGATAAGTGTAGTCTATTTTAAGGCAAAGGCGGGGAGTGATAAGTGTAGATTGCATTATTGCATTTCATTTTAGGGAGAAGATTGGAGTGATAAGTGTAGTCCATCTTAAGGTATCGGCGGGGAGTGATAAGTGTAGTATTCCACCCCTAGGCGAAGATTGGAGTGATAAGTGTAGTTTCACCAGCATTGTAGAAAAGGCGGGGAGTGATAAGTGTTTAGGATGGCTGATGTTAATGCAAGCAAGCGACCCAAAGGAATTAAGTCATGATACAAGGAAGTCATGATACCCAATTCCAACTTCCGCTCAAAATTGAAATACGTTGGAGACACCAACATTGGTACCTTTGATATGATTCAATTAAGAGAGAGGTTGAGAGACAGCCAGTCACCTGTGGCAAAGAAGATCAATCAGTATGGATTTGTGCAAGGAAGTGTTCAGTCTACCCCAGCAGCAAACAGGATACAGCAAATCAGAGTGCAGCGCCTTCATCGTGCTTCTCAGTCAAATTCCGGGCTCTACTAAAGGTACACAGTTTGATTCTTGGATGTTTTATTTTATTGAAGAGATTGGAAATGGTTAAGGAAAATTGATTGGATTAGGATCACTAGCATGAATTTAGAGTTGCAACTTAAATAGTACAAAATCGGGGGCAAATCTACATGGGGTCCTACTTCTTCAATTCGGGTGCAAGACTACTAGTGATGCTTTGCCAGTCGAACCAAATCTAATCTTGGGGAGATGCATTGCACCACTATGGTTGAGGCAAGTACTTATGCCAAAAGGGCAAGGTTGTGGCAGTTCGAACAGTTGAAGGTAGTCAAGAGTTAACCAAGGAGGAAAGCATTGATGAAAGCAGTTGATGAATTCAGTGATGGGTGGATTGTGGAACAATCAAGGAGATATGGTGAGGACAGGTGCCCCAAAACCCAAGGTTATTGAAACAAAGATGCATGCATGCAGATTAAATCCAAATAGGAAGGTTAAAAATGGCAAAGTATTAAGTAAGGAGGAAAGTGATTGAAAGGTTGAGAGAGGTCAAGTTTGATTTCAAGGCAGTGGCCAAGAGCAAGGCTCTTAAATTGCACAAGGTTCACATCCAGGCAAGCCACCAAGGTCAAGGCAAGATTACCCCAAGTGCATGGAGACCTCACCCTTTCGAGGTCAAGACATCAAGTACAAGCAAGTTCAAGTGGTGGTGAGAAAATTTCTAAGGACAAGCTCAAGCATCCAAGGCTTCATCTCATCTCAAGGAATAAAGAACTTTATAAGACAAGGTTGATGAGGTGGCAATTTCATGTGCATGCAATCAAATCATGCCAAGTGTCCTATGTTCTCATTGGTTGACAGATTATTGTAATTTTCTCATTGGCCCACAAAGTTGGTGCCCTCATGTAATTGGTTGAAAGATGGTAACCCTAATTAGGGTTTGTAAGGTTTAATCTTGGCCCTTGATTTTGCCTCTTAATCTTGGCCACTCGTTGTAATTTTGAGCCTCTATATAAGGCCATTTGTACTCATTTGTAAAGAGAGTTATGTTGGAGAATTGTTGCCAAAATACTATCAAAATTGTTCTCTATTCATTGTTGTGACTTGCATGGTGGATATACATGATCATTTTGGTGTATTTGCATGGTTCCTCTCATCTCTCAAATTAAAGTAGGATTTCATTTCAAGTTGTTAAAGTAAGAGTAGTGATAGATGATTAGTTGTAATGGTGATGTTGGTGAATGTTTGATGAGGATCTATATACTAGGCCACTAGCACCTTGGCGGCTTGTCAAGGAGCCTTGTGTGGTAATCTAGTCAATTGCTCCCAAGTTCTACTTGCATTTTATCTTTCCGCTTGTACTTCAAGTTGGGTTGGAAGATAAGTGTTAGTGTGAAAATCCTAAGAGTAACCCTTAGACTCATCGCACCGATGGAAGTAGAGCCGCTGGTAAGCTTTCATTTGGTTTGATCCCCGTCCATTCGCCAATCTTTCCATTCTATAGGAGTAGTAGTAGAGCAAGAAGTAGTTAGTAGTGAGAAGTTTAAGAAGTAAAGTTGAAAGTGGTAAATTGGAAAATCATTTGAGTATGCATTGCAAAGCTAGATCATCATCATGGCAAGAATTTGACATCTTTCAAATGAACAACGTAAGCCCGCCGAAGTGATTACCAGCAAATCACATCATTATAACTGAGTTAGTATCCACAGGTGTAAGGAACCTTGGAGTATCTTATATACTTTTCAAGAGAGGGTTGAGTGTTTGGTACGCCGTATCAAGTATTCAATTGCTATATGTTATGTAGTGGTACAAAACTCACATCAACACAAACACAAGTGCTTCAATTAGGATCAAAGGCAGTATATGAAATTCAAACATGCAACTTGAATAAATATCATGTACATGGCCAACCATCCCAGTTGTCCTTATGAGAAATTGTGATCCCAACTTCCAAAAGATAATATGAGAAAGTGAAAAGTGACATATGGACCCTCCAAAGAAGATTCCAACCAAATTCGAATGTCTAAATAAGAAGGATAACATTTGAATTTGAATATGTGGAGAACAAATATTGCTTCTTGCACTTGGAAGCACAATTTTAGACCACAATAATCCAAAATTGATAAAAATGTGTTTTCGACTCATGTTGATGGCACAATAATCCAATATTGATAAAAATATATTTTGGGTTCATGCTGATAGCATAACCCTTGAGATGCTCCTACATCATTGTCCTCTACCAAGGAGAGGCAGGATATATGTGGAGTATGTTTGACTAGTAAGCAGAAACGGAAGTTGTTTCTACTAAAAGTGAAGGGTGTGCAAGGAGGGCTTTAGATCTCATCCAATCAAATCTATATGAACCATCTTGGACAACAATGCCTGGTAAGATGTACTTTATGTCATTAGTTGATGTTTTTTCAAGGAAAATTTGGCTATATTTTCCCAAAAGAAGGGTCTAAATGCATTGGTTGAAAATCAAGAAGTTTGGTAGATCAAGCCTCTGAGCTCTTGTAATGGGGGCGAGTTCATTTCCAAGCAGTTTCAGAATTGCTATGAGAAAGAATGTATTCAGAGATAGTTGACAGACCCAAATTAACAAAAAAATGTTAAGTTTCAAAATGCTCATAATTTAAAATACAATAAACTTACCTTCAAACGTCAACTATCAAACACTATACTTGTTAAGACGCATCCATTTAGTTGCTGACCACTTATTGCCTTGAATTACTGGACAACTACCTGCAGAAAGAAAATAACAACCATAAGTTGGTGACTGTACCATGGCAGGCATTTCACAATAAAGCGTATAATCATATCATTGGTAGAGCAAGCTCCTGAATATATTCTTAAAAAACTCGCAGTCTGCTGCTAGTAGCTAAGAAAAACATAGACCTTTGGAAGAACCATAAAATGACTAAGTCCTGCAAGTATATCACAAATAATATTTATGTGTTGGTCACACTTCAATTTTCTAATTAAACTGGTTAATGGACTAGATACAAACCATGCAAACTAGAAGGATCCAACGAAGCATCAGGCTTTACACTCCAGAAGAGCAAAGCATCTCCCATTTTTGGTCTCACAGACAGGCCAGATCTTCCACATTCAGACAACTCATCCCACCATGGTACACTACTGCTGTTTACCTTGGATTGTGGAAAAACGGTTTCCCCACCTTTCTCCACATCTGAACTGCAGCACAAATTCACCTAAAATTTATTAATATTCTAAACCTACTGAAACATATTTTCTGAAACTCAATAGTTTAATGTTTCATTTCATGAAAATTTGCATAGCAATACAGAACAAGATATAGACATTACGACTTGGTAAGAAAGAGATAGCACATACAGATACATTAGCATTGTAGCTCCACGCTGGCCACCATTTTTAACATTAATTGTATCAGAAAAATAGTCATAGTGTGCGTCATACTTCTGCTCAACTTCATAATGCAAAACATGAATTCCTTCTCCATGTTCTGTCACAATCGTAGACATTAAACAGTTATTTACACTCTTGACTGATTCATTCAGCCCATCCACTAGTATATAATTATTTTCAAGTTGATGAATCACAAATAGACATAAAATGCTATGCCATGTATTTTTTCATCAATAATCCTACCACACTTAGTGTATAAAAGTTCATTGCCATCAATTCCTGATTTTCAGTCACCATCTTGAATCTTTAACATAAACTTGATTGCCCAAGTAAATAAAGTAAACAAAGAAAGGTAACTATGAGACTACAGACAAATGCTTTGTTTTGGAATTACAATACAAATTTGCAGTTTAAAAAATATGATATATACGTAAAAAACTTCCATAAAGTTTCAAAAAGTTGACATTTTGAACATATGAAAAATAGAAAACATGGAAAGCCTAAAAAAGGAACCAAGGACAAACATGACAACATGACTACAACAATGAGTTCGAAGTATCATCACAAATTCAAAAGGAAACACTATGCATTACACACCTTCTGGTATGTGTGAAAAATCTGCAATCCTTTTCTCAATGCGCCTTATGATTTTATCTTGTCCACGTTTAAGGAACCAACCAGAGCTTGTCCGTACACTGCAATGAATATAAGTTTCAATCACTACAAATCTATAAATAATCAACTAGTAACTAGTAATACATAACATCAATTAAAAAAAGGTTAATCAAATGTTCTTTGAACCAGCGTACTTGCTATCCATGCTTCCCCCTGTCTTGCTATCCACAACCATTGACTTCACCATGTGTGGTTTTGCAATAGTTATTAAGTACTCACATTCATCCTTGGCCTGCTCAAAGGTCATGTATCAACAGTAGGAAGAAAAAGTCATAACTTTCATCACTTACGACTTAAAAGGATGCTAAAGATATTAAAAACCAATTGAATCTATATAATCTTTTTTGACAAAATTCTCACTGAATGAGCATTTATATGCAAAATGCATTAATTAGGACAGACACTCAAGGTTAAATAAAAAAGAAGCGAATTTCAGTTGCTTTAAAAGTTTTAACAAAAGGAAAAGCTAAGGTCTAGCGATTTTTATTCTAACCAGAAAATTATGATACAAAAAGGCCCGTGGCTCCCATGACAGAACTTCCACTCGTTCTTTTGGCTCATCCTTTCCATCACTCCTACTGAAAACAGACATTTCTAGTTAGCTTTGAAAATGATGTCTCTATTTCAATCTGTTCAATATGGTTTTGTGACATTGCACAAAATTATGATTTTAAAAAATTCTAAATAGAGTCCAAATGGCATGATCTCACATATTTTGCAGTAAAAACGAAATACAAAGTGAATATATGTAATTATTCAATGCAACAAACAGCCTGCCAACCATCTTGTCTATTGTTAACTTTGCTTTTACCTTGGTCAGGCATGTGGTTAAAAGCAAGGATAATTTCACATTTGGGAATACCACAGGCACTGGATATTTGTGGGGAATACTCACCAAAATGTGGTTTCATTGTCAGTATTGTATTCAAAGAAGGATGTGAATCCAAACCTTCAATGTAAATAACTTTCAATAGCAAAAACTAGTTTTCTAATGGCTTCTGAAATTTCCACTGAGCATCATCAATCAACGAAAATTTATAAACCAAGGAAAGTTTTTTGCAACGAGTTTTTTTAAATTTCAAGTAAAGGAAAATTTCTTCCATTCCTTCAGAGTATGATGTATATAAATAATACTTTAATTTGATAAAGATTAAAAATCTCTGCCTTAGCACATATATTAAATTTAGACAAAGATGATAAATAGTTTTAAACCAATGTTAGTGGTAAACTTTATGATATAGCAAAGACTCAAAACTATCTTTGAAAGAATGTTGAAAAATTAGTTTCTTGGAAAAGATCAAGACAAAAGGTTTTCCCTACCCAAAAACCTTATGAGAACCTGTCTTTAAGAATTAGTTTGGTCCTTGTTATGAAATTCAAATAGGTAACATTGTGACTTCAAATTGTTGCCCAGTACTCTCGTAAGATGGAAACAGTTTCCGAAATTGGAAAACTTCAGAAAACCCTAGGCCATGAATTTTTGGTACTGTTTCGAGCAAATGTGAAAACATTTTTAGCAGTGTCCGGAACTTAAAGTGTTGCCAGCATCCAGATCAGCTTTCTAGGATATTCCTTAGTTTCCAATTTCCTAAGATTTTCAACAGTTTCTGTTGACAATTTCCAAGAATATAAGGAATGAAATGATTGTAGATAAATAATTACTTACAATGCGTTTTATTTCATTATGATTTAGCTGCTATGGCTATCCTTAATGGTGCTAAAACCAACCATTATTTAGAGATACAGAGGTATGTTAATTGTAATCTGTAATTTGAACCTTCGTTGGGTGCTTCTAACAAATGACTAAAAGATGAATCAGTTGTTATAACTACACTGAATGCTAATACAGTAATCTCTCCTCAAATGCTACTATATTCAACCCTCTTAGAATAAGAAGTGACTGACAGTAAGACGAATTAGTTGTTATGAGTCATGAGCACCGTAAACGGTACTACAGTCAGTCATTCTCAAATGCCACTATAATTAACCCTCTTAGAGCAGTATATTTGGGATAAAATGAGAACTTTTGTGACCTGAACCTCGAGTGGGTGGTACAGTGTCTTGTGGCCTGAATTTGATCAAGCCGCTTGTGAGTTTCATTCCATTCAGGATTTTAATTTGGTTCAAATCCAATGCAAGAAATATGGTAGGCCATGGTCTACTGGCGAGGCAGAGTAATTATTGTAATGATGATCCCGGTTCAAGGCTCCTAGTGGTGCTATTAAGCCAAATAATCATCTAAGCTTGATAGGCATTGAAAGATGGTCAATGTGATGCCTAATTACAATGTAAGCTCGGTGTATTCTATGGATGTCATAATGATCTAAGTTTGATGATGAACTCCCTGTGTATTAAAAGATAATGGGTGTGTGTTAAGCTTAATCATCATCCAACCTTGATGGTGTTTTCTTATAATGCAAGAAAAATGGTGGGTGAGTGTCAAGCCTGATTAACATCTATTTTGAGAGTGGTTTCAACATGTATTAAAATATGGTGGATTATTGTATCAGCTAAGCGCAATGGTCCACTCCCTATGCATTGAAAGACAATTTATATGTGTCAAGCCTAATCATCATTTTTACTTGATGATGATTTAATTGTGTAATAATAGGAAATGGGTAACTGTTAAGCCTAATCATCAACTAAGCTTGACATTGCATTCCCAGTGCATTGAAAGAAGGTGGTTGAGTGTTCAGACTAATCGCCATTTAATCTTGATGGTGCATTAAAGCATTCCCTGTGCTAACTGTTTATCTAAGCTTGATTGTGCATTCTCCATGTGTAATCTAAAAAGGATGGTTCATCCTTCGCATTACAGAAATATTTGCTATCGTAACTGCTTGAAACTTTAAATCAAGGAAAAACAAACAAAGCTAGGTCAATTTATTAAAAAACTGGCTGATCATAAGAAGCAATCTTCTAAATAAGCCAAACACTCTGGTAGGTCATAGACCAATTTCGCTAGACAATGTCACAACTCATCTCATCTCATTAAAAGATTTAAATTCTGTAGGTGATATTACCATTAAACCAAAACTAAGTCATTAAACTTAAAATCTACCATAATATAATCCTAAATGCTTAAGACTAAGCCATTGCTGCACCTTTCATCTCTGTACCAGACTTCATCAATGCTAATATACCCAAGTTCAACAGTCTTAATTTTGCATTTCTACCGTATTTGTTTTAACATAATCCTGTAAAACTTATCAATTAAAAACCCGCCATAATTTAACATATGATTTTGACCAACTTAGCAAGGTAAAACCCCCATCAATCAAACAAAATAACTTCAGCTAAGCCATGTGAACTGCATTGTCACACAGACCAAAATTCAAACTATATTATGACGACCCACAAATGTTTACGTCTATAGTTAAAACTATCTACTATGATAATAGACATGACGGAAAAAATTATGCAGGCAAGGCTTATAATGTACCTCTCAGTGATACTCTCTGACAGCTGACGGGAAATTTCGTGAGGCGTTCTCTTGACGGGAACAGAGTAAATCCAAATTGCGAGCAACAACAACACAAAAAGTGATAGTAATGTAAAGCGAAAGAGGAGAACAGGAAGAGTGTCGTTCGTCAATTTGTACGATTTACGAATGCGAAGCATATCTTTTGCCATACTTTTTTTCCCCGTCAAATGTTGCAAAACGGTCACTACGATTTGTTCTCTAAGCTACCATTAACACACAATCTGTTTCGTGTATAGGAAATATTGAGATTGTTATATATTCATTGCAAAACAATTGGCTCCCCTTGAATTTATCCAAACCCATGACTGAAAAACCACTATTTTGAACTTCTATTTTACGCGCTTTGAAGGGAATTGGTCAAAGAACAGAAAATTTGCAGACTGATAAGGTCAAGCTGGTTTTTGAATTTCAGTGTGCCGGCATGAATGAATGAAGAATTACTTGCTAGTTTATGTTCATGGATTTAAGACTGACGTGATCAAATTCCACCGGTTATAAAGAGTCCGCAATGTTTTGTCATTAGTAATTAATTTGATTTTCACAATTGAAGAGATTTGTTTTTTAAATAACTTTAATTTTTATAAAATTAAGATGTATATTTTTTAATATAATAATTGTACGAATTATTAGTCTTAGTCCTGCCTCTTAAGGCAGAGACTAATGTTTTCGATGCAACTTTTAAAAATAATTTGCATATTGAAAACGGTGCCACATAAAAATTAAAAGACATAAGCCATAGTTTGTAGCTGTTTTATTTTTAAAATTTATTTCCTATCATTTTTTTCTTTTTATTGATTGGTTGTTGCTATTTTTGTGCGTGGTTTTATTATTTTTTGCACTCAAAAATAAAAGAAATTTGTTTACATATTGTTGTTGTAAAATATTTTACCCTTACTCGTTATTAGCGAATGATAGGTGTACTCAGAGCACTTTGTCCTTGAGGTGTACTCACATAGTATTATAAGAATTCAGTGAATTAAATATTATATGTTTAAATAATATTTTTAATTAAGAAATAGAATTTGAAAATTTGCGAATTCGGTCTGCGAATTTTAGCGCATTTTCTTTAGCGAATTTCTCTTTCTTTTACGGCGACGGAAGTGAGGTTTGCGGCGTTGGCCACCGGCATGGTGGCGTCATCCGATGACCTCAATGGGGGCGGAAGCCAGCTGGGTGCCTCCGTGCATATCCCTGAAAACGGTGAAATATCTCCCTCCCCTCTTCTTAACGATACTGACATGTTTGATGTTAATACTCTCTGCAACAAGCCTGTACTTGGTACCGCCTCCCCAGCGGGTATTATTGCTGGTGCGAATGGCTTACCTGGTCATTCTAGCCCCCAAAACAAGCGACCTAAATCCTTCTTTGAGGCTGTGGCTCGCTCCGCAAAAATCAGCTCGAAAGCCAGGTTTGAGTTCGCCAGCCCTTGCTCCAATGAAGCTGCCGAAAACGGTAAGATCGCCTCGGCTACCATTGCTCCCTTTGCTATTGTTCCTAATTCGGAAATGTTGGATGAGATTGTTAAGGAGAAATCTAGATTAAGAAACACTGCTATATTTTTTTCAGCTGTTGAATTGGATAAATGTCCTCCACGAAAATTTATGGATGATTGGTTTCATAATTTTTGGAATAATAAGCTAGGGTTTCACATATCGTTCTGTCGGCAAATACAAAAAGGGTTGTATGTGATTTTTTTTGTTAACCCAGATGCTCAAAAAGAGATCCTTAAGAAACAGTACTGGACCGTGGGATCCACTTCGTTTAGGGCTCTAGCTTGGTCGCCGAAAGCGGTGCATGATGAAGTCCTAGCCCTATCTGCTCCGAGGTGGATTCTGATTAAGAATATACCACCATTCCTATGGCGCTTCTTACCTCAGTTGCTGGAACCTCTTGGGAAAACTATTCGTATGGATGACTCTGTGAGGTTGGTTCCCCATATGGACGCAAGAATGTTAATTTCTCTTTTTCCTGGCAAAGAAATCCCTGATAGTATTGCGGTTAATATCCTTAATGAATCTTATGTCTGCCCTATAGAAATCTTGGGTGGGCTAAATGCTTGTTTCCTTTGTCGTAAAGAGGGGCACCTTAGGAAGGATTGCCCTATCATTAAAAAAATCCCTGTTAAAAACCCTATCCCGCCGACATCTAATCCCCCAGCCAAGTCCGCAAGCTCTGTTCCCCTTTCCACCTCTGAAAAGATGAATATGCCTGAGGGTATTCCTAACCCCACTCCTGCTTCTGACTCAGTTGCTTCACAGCCTCAGCCCGGCCCTCAAGTGAACCCTTCTGCGAATTTAGCTATTGACCTAAACTCGGATGATGGATTCGTCATTGTTCGAAACAAAAAAAAGCATAAGGGCAATAATATCTCACAACATAAAGCTTTGTTCGCTGGTCCAAAAAACATTGTTGGTTCTCAAAGACCTCAGATTCTTAGCCCTAGCACGGATCCTAAAAATTTAACTGGTCTTCAAGACCCTCAAATTATTAGCCCTGCCATGGTGTCGATTGATCTGCAAAATGCGGTCGCTGATGTTCATTCCCTTTCCAGGGATTCCTCTCGAAAGCTCCCTCAGAAAGTTTTCAAAGAAATCAAGGATGATTGTACCCTCGAAATTATTCCAGCTATACCATTTCTCGATAGCTCCTTTGGTATGCCATCGATGGAAATTGACTTCCAAGCCGAAATTGATGAAGATCCTAGAACTGATGCCCTAGCGGCTAAACGAAGAGGTAGGCCTCCCGGTTCCAAGAACAAATCTACTGGGAAGGAACCAGGAGAGTCCCCGTATAAGACTTCATTATCGGCTGATTCTGCTGCATGTTCTACCCCTAGCAATGTTTCCAAATGAATTGTTTATCCTGGAACGTTAGGGGGCTCGAGTCTCCTGATAGAAAGTTTGTCATTAAACGTCTGATTAACTCGTTTCACTCTGTTGATTTTTTTATGATGCAAGAAATTCAAGCTATTAGATTCATGCTTGAATCCAATCTTAATTTTATATGGAAAGATGCCATTAAGTTTTATACTAATCATGATAGAGGAAGAGGAGGAATTGCCCTTCTTATTATTCCTAAATGGGAAAAATACATTTCTGAGAATGGTTGTTCCCCTTGTCAGAGAGCTGTTTGGTGTATCTTTCAACAGGATAATAATTTTTTTGGCATTTGTTCCATATATGCCTCTAATGACACTAAAGAAAGAAGTGCTTTGTGGGATTGGTTGAGCACTCTTCCTGATATTCTTTGGTTGTTCAGTGGAGACTTTAACATGATTGAGTCTCAAGATGATAAAACTGGGGGCAACCCCTTTCACTGGAAAGACAATGAAAAATTCCATTGGAACATATTCTTAAATGCTAAAAACTTGTTTGACCCTATTACGGGTAGTAAAGACTTTAACCCTGGTATTTGGCACACTTGGTGCAACTTTCAATAGGGCCAATCCAGGATATATTCCAGACTTGACCGTTTTTATGCTAATAAACACTCCTTTTCCTTTCCCCCTGATTGTCTTGGTAATATTGTTCAGGTCACTGCTACTACTCTCTCAAATCATCATCCTATCTTCACCCGTGTCAACTTCATCAATGTCCCTCTGCATCCTAAGGTCAGTTGTCATAAGTTTATTTTGAATTCCAGCCTCCTCCTGGATGAGGACGTCCTTGCTGCTATTCATATCATTAGAGGTATCAATAAAGTTAACCTTCGTCACCTTTCCAATCTGGATAGATGGAATTATAATCTCCCTGCCTGGAAGAGCTTCCTCCAGACTATTGGCCAAAAAAGGGCCAAGGACTATAGATTTACTGAAAAACAGCTGACTAGTGAACTTCAGAATGTTGAAAGCAATATTCAAGATAACGCCTCTAACCTTGATCTCCTGTCTCAAGTCATGGCAGCTAAGGACGCCCTTAGAAAACATCAACAGGTTAAAATTCAAGGTGCTAAGATAAGATCTAGAGCCCATTGGCTCCAATTCGGAGACCGGGGATCAAAATTTTTCTTTAATCTCCTTAAGCATAAGCATTGCAAAGAGTCCATTGACAAGCTTTCAATTGATAATCAAGATATTTCTGATCCTGAGGTTATCACCAAAGCTTTTGCCGATTATTATAAGACCCTGTTCACTTCTGAAGACTCCAAGGAGGCAGAGGTCAATAGGTATAGATGTAAACCTTTGATTCCTTTTAAGTTGGATGTTAGTGATATCTCCTGTTTATCTAAAAGTATATCTCTTGAGGAGATTGAGACCGCTGTTAAAGCCCTTAGTAATGATAAGGCCCTTGGCCCTGATGGGTTTCCTATTGAGTTTTATAAGGCTAACATTAGTTGGATATGTAAGGATCTTCATGATCTTTATGCCGAAGCCATTTCTAAAGGTACTTTAGGCCCTAAAATTAATAAAGGCATCATTAAACTTCTCCCTAAGGATGGTGACAAGGCCCTTATTAAAAATTGGAGGCCAATTACCCTTCTCAACGTCTCTTATAAGATTCTTGCTAAAATCTTGGCTCTCAGATTGGCTAATATTCTTCCTAAATTTGTTTGTGCCACCCAAACTGGCTTTATCAAGGGCAGATACATCCTTGAAAACCTTATTACCAGCTGGGAAGCCATGGAGTGGGCTAAATGCTCTCACCAGAACTCGGCTATGTTACTTCTTGATTTTGAAAAAGCTTATGATAGGATTGAATGGAAGTTCATTATTATGATGCTGGAGGCCTTTGGTTTCCCTCCTTATTTTTGTAATACTATTCAAGTTCTTCTTAATGATGCCTCTGCTCAAGTCGAGGTTAATGGGGCCTTGTCGACCCCCTTCCTTCTTGGCTGTTCCATTAGGCAGGGTTGCCCGTTAGCCCCTGCCCTGTTTGTCATTGCCTCGGAAGCTTTGTTCTATATCCTCAGAGATAACTCTCTATCTCCTGAGGTCAGAGGTTTGTATCTCCCTAATGATGATGAGCTTATCAATTGTCAATTTGCTGATGATACCGCCCTGTTCTTTGATCTTTCTGATAGAAATTTTAAGACCCTTCAAGGAAAGCTTGAATTATTCTGTTCTATATCGGGTGCTCGCATTTCCCAATCTAAATCCATCTATCTTGGCTCGGAAGAGCATCCCCCTAACTGGTTTTCCCAATACAATTTCCAATGGGGAGGCCCCAATAAGATTGTTAAGTACCTTGGCATCCCCTTCTCTGCGGAACCTGCTCTTAAGGACATGTGGTCCTGGATCAAGGAGAAAATTCATAGTAAGCTTAATAAATGGCATAATAGAGCTCTCTCTTTGGCTGGTAGAATTCAGGTTTGTCGGAAAATCCTTTCCTCTTACAGTATATATTACTCCTCTGCCTGGTTGTTCAATAACTATCAGATTTATGAAATTCAAAAGGCTATCAAACATTTTCTTTGGTCTGATGGTAAAGGTAACAAAAAGTTGCATGTTGTTAAGTGGGATTGGTGCCATACTAACAAGATCCTTGGGGGGTTAGGGCTTAAGGATCTCAAAATCCAAGGTATTGCCCTCTCTGCTAAATGGATCTTTCATTTCTTGGAGGGTAACAGTCCTTGGAAGGTGCTTGTTAGACATAACATTGAAAGAGGTTGCCCTAAAAAAGCTAGATCTTGGAAGAACCTCCCATTTTGTGATCTCCTTGTTGGCAGTTTCCCCGTCATTGTCCAAGGCTTTGTGGTTTTCAAATCTATTTGGAAGGCCTGGGACCATGTCAGGGAATTCATCACCAACAAGGACTGTTACTATAAAAACCAACTCCATGGTGAAAGATCCATTTGGTGGAACTTGCACCTTAATGGGAAACCCATGGCCCTGTCCCAAGGATGTCCTGCCATATTGTGGGCTAAGAAAGGTTTGAATCAATTTGTTGACCTCTTTGAGCAAGATCACCTCACTCCATGGGATGAGCTTAAAAGGAAGTATGTCATACCTGATTCTCAAAAGAAAACTTATAATATGATTGTGCAGGCTTCTAAAGACCTTCCTAATGTTTGCCATGTTGACTCCCATAGGCATCTTAAATGTAAATGGCCGGATGGAGTTGTCATGGCTAATCTTAAGGCCAAGAATATTTACAGAATTATTGATCACAATAAAGATATCATTGACCATACTAATAATGTTTGGTATTCTTCATTTGAAGCTGATGTTTGGAAAAATTATTTTGATTTCATGTGGAAAAGTCCTATTAAACCTAAAATTAGATGTTTTAAATGGCTTGTTATGCTTGATAAGCTTCCTGTTAAAAGCAATCATGCTGATTCTAAAATATGCAGCCTGTGTAGGCTTCCTGAAACTGGTAGACACATTCTGTTTGACTGTATTTTTGCTAAAGAGATTTGGAATATGTTTGGTTTCATATATCCTATTATGTGAATATTTTAGACATTGTTACTAGTCATATTACTAGTCTTCATAAGGATTCAAATTTGTTTTGGAATATGTTGTCTTCTAACATCCTCTGGCAGATCTGGAAGTGCAGGAACGAGGAGAGGTACCAAGGTAAGCCGAGGGTTCTTACTGAGTTTTTTCGGAAACTCACGCATTTTAAAATTTTCTTGCGGGTCCATGCCACCATGATGATCGAGAAAAAGAAACTGAAGAGATTCCTTGAAGATGGCCATGCTTCCTTCTTTTATTATGAGCTGAAACATGGATATCAATGGAGAAGAACGTTGGATGACCTACATGTTTTTGATCAGGCTTGTAAAAGGCTGAATATGGAGATCAGGAAAAATGTCAACACCAGAAAAGATGAGTTGTTCATGTTAACCCAAATTCAACAGCACAAGAATATTGTTTGGATGGAGGGTCCGCTTGGCTGGACTGCCTGGGTTGACGTTCATTTTGATATTCTGCACTAGTTGGTTGCTCCTCTTGTTTTGATTTTTTTGTACTGTTGTTACTCTGGCTTCGGATGGAGGCTAGGCCTCCTCATTGATCCTCTTTGAACTTTACGGTTATTGTCTTTTGATCCTCTTATATTTAATAGAAAAATATTTTTAATTAATCAATATGTGCTTTAGAAAATGTGCATAACTCTTATTCTATGCTCTCACTCTACGCTGATATATTTATTAAAATGTTTTGTTTTTTTAATTTTACATTTTTTTAATTGACTTGTTTTAATTTTTAAAATAAATTTATTAATAATTTATGTTTAGTAAATAAAAAAAAATTCTGATAAGTAAATGATTATTGTAATAAAAAAATTATATGTAATAAATAGAATTAATTAATTAAAATCAATTTTAATTAAGATTATTAAATATCAATTAATAAAAATATTGATAATTATTTATTTGAAATTCAAATTTATTAATTATAAATAATTCAATCTCATTTGACAAAATCTATAATTTTATTCAAATTTGATTATTTGAAATTGTCAAATTTGACAACAATGAAAATTTGACGATGAAATTAATATATCACAATTAAATTTCAAACTGCGTAGCCTTTGAATCTGTTAGTCATTGTTATGTCATCCCATAAGAACTCTAGTCAAGTAACTCATGGTAAAAATTCTTTACATTCCCTTTTTGTAAGGAAAGTGTTCTCCATCTATTCAATTCTCTCTATGTCGCTCTGACATTAGCTTTATGTTAATACTTCCTATTGAACCCTTTCCCTTGGTCCACCTTAGTGAGCATACTTTCAACTTATAAATTAAACTTAAAAATTATATTGAATTATTATGTTGTGAAACTCACAATATTATTTAGATTGAATTTATTGATTTTGAAATATACATTTGATTATAATTTTCAAACAAGTGCTATGTTTTGGCTAATGCTTGCCTTTATAGTATTGCAATAATAGTATTTATTGTGTAGTTGGTAGATAATAAAATATAATAATTTATATATTTGTAAAAATTAAATTAGTACTAGGAATAACACCTTGGTATGCAATGAGTATTGTAAAGAGAGGTGGGGACTCAATCGATAGACTATTCAGCAAATAATGGTGTGTGTACAATAAAAAGTCTCAATGGAGGAGTGAAATATTCATAAAAAATAGAGAGATCGAAGTATAGATCCTTGGAGCTAGATAGAGTGAACAAGAGAGAGGTAGAGCTAATGAGAGGGAGAGGGAGAGAGATAACTATGTAGGGGGAGAAAGTGAGAAAAAAAAGGTGATGAAGATAAGTAATAGAGAGAGAGAGAGAGAGAGAGAGAGAGGTTTGTATATGAGAGAGATGTTGAACAGTCTGAATAGAGGGGGGGTCAATTAGTTATTCACAAACACTTTCTTAAACTTTTACTGAACCGTTAAATACTTAATGCAATCATAAACTTATAACAGATATAAACATGAAAGCACAAAAAACTATCAACACAATGAACACCAAAATTTATGTGGAAACTCAAATTGGAAAAAACCAGGAAGAAGCTAATTCTTATGAAATGAACACCAATTAAGGATCAATTACAACAACTTATAAAGCCTTTGCAAGTATAAAGTCAGCGTAAGAAAGATTACATTCTCCAAGAACAGGAAAATGTATTACATTATAGGTCAGGACCTAAATCATAAGAATTCCTCACAAATGGATGTAACATAACGTGCAAACCAACAAGAAGGTTGGCCATAGGTCAGGGAACATCGAGAAAACACAGACTAGTCATGAAATGTGAAGAATGGTGAAGTCTTGTAAAGAATCTAAGATATCTCAAGAATGAAGAAACCAATCGAGGTGCGAACCTAAGTGAAGGTAAAACATGGTGATGCAAACACTCCATGAGGTGCACAACAACAAATGATCCAAACTAGAATGAGGATATAGCTATTGATATCAATAAGATAGTAGACAACAAGGTTAAAGATATTAAGGCTAAAATCAGTAACAACGGGAACATGATAAATGAGGTCCTGAGTCACAATAATGAGGGACTTAGTGTTGTTGTTATGAACTTGAATATGTTGCACAACTATTTGAAAAAAAGCCAGCTGGAAAAAATGACCATAACCATTGATGATGATGTTGGGAACACTGGTCCTAGAACGCAAACTAGAGGGCATACTCAGAGGAAGGTCCCTAAAAAGCCAAAGGAACTAAAGGACCTAAAATATGCTATCCAGAAGATGGAGAACCTGAAGATGAAGGTGAAGAAAATGATAAAAAAACAATTAGTCTGGTTTGGTCGAGTGTTGGGTGTTGCTGGTAGTTTTGCTAGTAACTATTTTTGTTAGCTTTTGTTGTCATTTTTTGGGTTGTTTTGGGTCCTGCTTTTGTTCTTCCAGTAGGCGTTTCTTATTGAATGACTTTATTGCTATATCTTAATGCTTTAATGTAAATGGTTTCGAGGTCCATTCAAAACCTGTTTTTACCTTAATCAAAAACAAATGATCCAAACTGAAGGAACGTTGAAAGAAACTCAACAACTGACAAACTGAAGAACATAAAATTAAAAAATATTTTTGGTTGATGCAAGATTGCCAAGAACCCAAGATGCTCCTGCATTCATTCTGTCTTCTCATTCTTCCTTAGGTAAATCTACCCGTTTCACACCTCAAATGGTGAGAACTTGTCCTAAATTGCACTATAAGCATTTTTGTTCTCCATTTAATATTTGCTCATATATATGCTTCCTCCTCATCATCTCCCGTGGGGTTAAATTCTTTGATATATTAGGCTTTTTTGCTCCCATTTCGTTTTGACCATATGATACTCCTGAATTTTTTCCTCACAAACTTTTTTATTTCTTCATTGTTATCCAGACATTCATGCATATTAACATTCCATTTTTTCATCCATTTGACGTTTTGCTTCATCCACGTATTCTTTCTTCTATCTAGTCCTTCCTCCATGATCAATTTAGGCCAACAATATTTTTCCATACCTTGAGTTTTCTATAGATAGCTTAACAATCGAACCATTGTTGAAGCCTCTAAAGGAAACGCCAACAAGATCTCATAGGGGACAACTATTTTAATTTGAGGTTGTTGATGATTAAATATTTTGGATTCTCTCTACTTGCCTCCATTTTTTATCTGACATGTTATTGTCCAAGTCTCACATCCATAAAGAATCATCGAGGTAACCAAAAAGCATCTTCTTGGTTTTCCAACCTTGTAACTCTGTGCAATCTTGTATCTATTTTGTAAGGAATAAAGTGTAATGTCCCCATTTTTAGACTCATGGGATTAGCTTGGTTTGGCGACCCGCATAGGCTAATCAAGCGATCAAAGGGGGTCAGATGGTGGAGCCAACGTTGGGATTCCATTCTGGAGGTTCAAATTATCAGGTCTACTCTTCGTTCAGACCATTTTGGTCAACTTACTATTTTTAATAAGTGGTATTGTGGGCATGGCTAGGATTAGCAGGGTGTCTGCACGGAGCGTCAGATATCTCAGGATCGAGTTTCAGTGAATCTCCAGTTTGAGAGACTTACTATTTATAGTAAGTCTATTTTTAGCAGTGGCTATTTCTGGCAGGGCAGTGCCTATTCCTAGCTGGGCAGTTGGACTTGGTGCTCTGTCAGAAGTTCGTTGATTGCAGTCAGACATGCAGTGGCTTATATTTTAAATATGTTATTAAATTAAATTATTTTGATTTAATTTAATAACTTATGACTTTATAACTTAATGTTATAAAGTGAGATTATTTTTAAAAGCCAATTAAGTGAAAATATTAAAAAGTGCTTTTTTGAAAAAGCTATATATTCTACTCGAAAAAGCACTTTCATTCATCTTTTATGCAATCATTATTTTCTTGGAATTTGTGAAGAAGGAAACCGGCTAGGGTTTCGAGGATTGATTCCTCTTTCTTGTGATTTGAGTCATTGCCTGTAATGGTGAATCTCACCGCTGATTATTACTGAGTTTACAATCTGATGTTGTTGTATATCGAAATTGTGGAAGTCTGGAGAGTGAAGTTTTGTTGTGGAATTGTGTCTTTGAATTCAACAATCGAATTCTGAAATAATTCTTGGATGCTGATTATATATTTTTTGATTATCAAAAACAGTGGTGAAAGAAGGGGATCATCGAATTTCATGTTTGGTGATGTATTCATTGGCTGCGTCTACATATATACTGGAACGCACCCATTGCTGATTTTTTTCAAAGGCTCGTGCACACTCAGCACAATGTCGTAATCCATTTCCAGGCAGCGTATTAATTTCTGGGCAGTCCCGCATTGATTTAGAGCAGTCACATGAGGCATAGAGGGAAGCCGTGACTTATTTCTTGGTCACATGAAAGACACAGTAGGGGCTTTTTGGATTTATTTCTGGGCCTGCATACAAGTCTGGGTCAAATGTGTGCTGTTTTGAACAGTCACATGTTAATGATCTTAGGGTGGCTACTCAATTTCATGGAATAGTGATAGCAGACAAGGCGGCGTTTATATTGCAAGGAGTTGTGACAACAAAAGGAGGATTTATGCTGATACAGGTGCAATTGGAATTTTGTAATATGGTTTATTATGAAATTTGCTAAAATTAATTTTTTTGTAATTAATGTTAAAAGAGCATGCTTATTTGAATGGGAAAAATCGAAGATTGGTTAAAATATTTCTGAATTCATTACTTGAATGATTATTATTAAGATATAATTGCAGTCATTTCAAAATTATTAGTAAACATTCAGCAAGAGCAACTTTGGCTCTTTACATATAGCACTTTCTAGCCTCCCTGAATTCTTTTTTTCTACATGTTTATCAACTGAGTTTGTTGTGAAAATCGATCTCAAGATACTTGTACTCATCTACTATCTATAAAGGGTTGCCTTCGAAAAGAAAAGTATTTGTGTCTTGCTATTTCTTTTCAAATAGAAGATCATCACTTTAGTTTTGCTAGTGTTCACTTGTATCCCAACTTCACGGCAAAAGGTATCAAGCACCTTCAAGTGTTCCCTTAGCCCATCAACCGTTTTAGCAATTAAAATGAGATCATCCGCATATAAGAATAGCTTTATCACATACTTAGCTAGTTGAACCCATCACCATTAGTCTCGTTTAACCATTCTTCTAACTAATCAATATATAACCCAAACTAATATTACAATGTGCCCATGCCTTGAAATTTTTAGTTAGTGCATCTTAACATGTAGTTCCACATTCCCATAAAATAGCAAGTCATAATTCATCGTTTTCCTTTGTTGTGTGCCATATGAGTTGTCCAAATGTGGCAAATTACAGTTTTTTTTGGCATTGTTGTAATAGTCATTGAAATAATTTGAATATAAAATGATTTTGGATGCGAGAGCCTTTACAAGCTGCTTTCTCTTTAGGGTAGTACTTACAATAATTTTGAAGTGTTTATGATTCCTTCTCACTGTTTAAAATTATGTGTTACATATGGGAAAGAGAATGGTGATTCTGATGCTTGCGTTAATACATACGCAAGCATTATTGGCATACTATTTCAGAAAGTTGCATTTATTGGTGGTATTAATTTAAATATTTGGCACAAGATCTGTGGAAGTGGGTTGCAAATAGAAAGACCAATGCAATAACAGATAATGTTTTCTCTATTAATAATAAGATTCATGTGACCTAATACATCCACCCCTGCTTTCTCAAGAGAGGGATAAGAATAATTAACATTTTTGTTTAAATTTCTTGATTCCTGAGTTCAATTCCAGTTCAAGGACTCTGGTACTACGGCTGGATTGACATGCAAAATCTCTGCTATAGAAAGTCAACATAGATCATGCAATGTAATTGATAAGATCTTTTTGGCATTATGCATAGGGCCACTCTTTAAATGCTAACAAATACAAAATTGTTACAAGGGGAATCAGCAGCTCAGTGGCTGACAAACCATCAGATGAGCTCCTGTAACTCTCCACCCACTGGATGGCTGGGCAATTAAGAATTCACACCCTCCGTGTCAACATGACCATGGAACTGCCAGGGATTCGAACCAAGGTTTCATGCTGGCAAACACTTGTATTAACAAATAGAGTATTTTATTCCTAGGGCAATTTTTATGTAAGTTCTTCAACACAAAGAAACCTGGTGCAAAAAATGGGATAAAGAATGGTTAACATATTGACAAGAAAATGATAAGTTTAAAAATGCTCATTTTTTACATTACAAGAAAATCACCTTCAACAAATGTCAATATCAAACAGTATACTTGTTAAGATGCATCCATTTCGTAGCTGCCCACTTATGGCCTTGAATTACTGGACAACTACCTGCAGAAAGAAAATAACAACCATAGGTTGATGATTATGCCATGGATAGCATTTTGCAATTAGTGCATAAGCATATTCTTATTGATTGAGCACTAGCTCCTGAATATATTCATAAGAAACCCATGGTCTACTAGTAGTAGTTTAGAAAAAACATTTGACTTTTGGAAGAATCATAAAAGTATTTTTCTTTCATACACTTTCAATTTTTAATTAACTTCCAGTGGACTGAATACAAACCATGCAAGCTAGAAGGATCCAACGAAGCATCAGGCTTAGTGCTCCAGAAGAGCAAAGCATCTCCCATTTTTGGTCTCACAGATAAGCCAGATCTTCCACATTCAGACAACTCATCCCACCATGGTACACTGCTGCTGTTTACTTTGGATTGTGGAAAAACAGTTTCCCCACCTTTCTCCACATCTGAACTGCAGCACAAATTATCTAAGATTTATTAATATTCTAAGCCTACTGAAATACATTTTTCTAAAACTGAAGAGTTTAATGTTTCATTTACATGAACAACATGAAAATTTTGATGGCAATACAAAACAAGATAAAAATGACATTATGACTTGGTAAGACAGAAGTAGCACATACAGATACATTAGCATTGTAGCTGCACGCTGCCCACCATTTTTAACATTTAATTCATCAAAGAAATAGTCATAGTGTGCATCATACTTCTGGTCAACTTCATAATGCAAAACATGAATTCCTTCTCCGTGTTCTGTCACAAATTGTAGACATTAAACAGTTAATGTAACTCTTGACTGATTGATTGATCCCATCCTCCGGTACATAATTATTCTCTAGTTAATAAATCACAACTAAAAATAAAATGCTATGCCATGTATTTTTCCACCAATAAAAGCACATTGACATTAATTCCTGGTTCTCAGCCACCATCTTGAATCTTTAACATAAACTTGATTAATCAAGACTTCAAGTAAATAAGATAAAGAAGTTAAATATGAGACTATAGAAAAATGCTTGCTTTTGGAATGAAAATGAAAATTTGCAGTTCAAAAAATATGGTACCAATATATGTAAGAAAATTACCTAAAGTTTCAAAAAGTTGACATTTGGAACACATTATTTAACATATAATGCCTAAAAAGGGAACCAAGCATAAACATGACAATATGACTGCAACAATGAGTTCAAATTATCATCACAAATTCAAAAGGAAACACTGCACATTACACACCTTCTGGTATGAATGAAATATCTGCAATCCTTTTCTCAATGCGTCTAATGATTTTATCTTGTCCACGGTTTAGGAACCAACCAGAGCTTGTGCGTACGCTGCCATGAATATAAAGTTTCAATCATTACAAAGTTATAAACAATCAACCTATAAATACATAACATCAATTTCAAAAGGTTAAGCAAATGTTCTTTGAAGCCACATACTTGCTATCCTTGCTTTTCCCTGTATTACTATCCACAACCATTGACTTCACCATGTGTGGTTTTGCAATATTTATTAAGTACTCACATTCATCCTTGGACTGCTCAAACATCATTTATCAACAGGGGAAAAGTTAGAACTGTCACCACTTCACGATTTAAAAATTAAAAGATGCTTAAGCTATGAAAATCCAATTGAATTATTTATTTATTTTAACAAAACACTCAAAGGATGAGCATTTATAATGCAAATTGCATAAACTAGGATGGGCACTCAAGGTCAATTAATTGCAGAAAGGAAAAACAAATTTTAGCTGTTTTTCTTACAGAAGGAAAAGCCAAAATCAAGTGATTTGTATTCTAACCAGAAAATTGTGATACAAAAATGCCCGTGGATCCCATGACAGAACCTCCACTCGTTCTTTTGGCTCATCTTTTCCATCACTCCTACTATAAACAAACATTTCTAGTTAGCCTTCAAAATGATGTCTCTATTGCAATCTGTCAAATATGGTTTTGTGACCTTGCACAAAATTCTGATTTACAAAAATGTTAAATAGAGTCAGAATGGCATGATCAAATATTTTGCAGTAAAAAGGCAATACAAGATGAATAACACATAATTATTCTCTACAAAAAACAGCCTACCAGCAATCTAGGCTATTATTAACTTTGCTTTACCTTGGGCAGGCTTGTGGTTAAAGCAAGAATAGTTTCACATTTGATAATACCATGGGAATTGGATATTTGTGGGGAACACTGATCAAAATGTGGCTTAGTTGCCAGTATGGTATTCAAAGGACATGAGAAACCCAAACTTTCAAAGTAATTCACTTTCAATGTCAAAAGCTAGTTTTCTAATGGCTTCTAAATTTTCCACTAAACATCAACAATCAAACTAAAATTCTTAATCCAATAAAAGTTTTTTGCAATAAAAAATTTCAAGTCAAGGAATCCTCTTCCATTTCTCAAGAATGTGATGCATGTAAATGATACTTTAAGTTGACAAAAAGTTTTAAAATTGCTACCTTAGCATATAAATTAAATTTAGATAAGATGATAAAAAAATTTGAACCAATGTTTGTGGTAAATTTTATGCTATAGCAAAGACTCAAAACTATTACTGAAAGTTTGTTGATTTGCTGCTTGGAAAAGATTAAATCATAAGGTTTTCCCCACCCAAAACCTTATCAGAACTTGTCTTCAAGAATTAGTTTGGTCCTTGTTATGAAATAGGCAAGATTGTAACTTTGAATCCTTGCCCTGTAAGCTGGTAAGATGGACACAGTTTCTAAAATTTCGAAACTTCGGAAAGCCCTGGGCCATAAGTTTTTTGTAATATTTCTGGCAAATGTGAAAACATTATTAGTAGTGTGTAGCAGTTTTCTAGAAGCTTAAAAGGTTGCCATCCGAATCAGCTTTCCACGATATTCCTTAAGTTTTCTATTTAACTAAGTTTTTCAAGGGATTCTGTTAACAATTTCCAAGAATATAAGATATGAAATGATTATAAATGGATAATTATTTACAATGAGTTTTGATTCATTATGATTTAGCTATCATGGCTACCCTTAATGGTGCTATAACCAGCCATTTTTTAGAGATACTGAAGGATGTTAATTGTAATCCAGGTATTTGAACCTTGGTTGGGTGCTTCTAGCTAATGACTGACAGCAGGATGAATTAGCTGTTATGAGTCATGAGCACCCTAAATGCTTCTACAATCAGCTCTCCTGAAATGCTACCATAATTAACCCTCCGAGAGCAGTAATTTTGGGATATATGACAAAATTTTTGTGACCTAAACCTCAAGTGGATGGGAGAGTATCTTCTGGCCTGAATTTGATCAAGCCACTATTGAGTTTTATTTGGGATTTTAAGTTGGTTAAAATCCAACACAAGAAGTATGGTAGGTCATGGTCTAGTGATGAGGGAGAGCAATTGTTGTAATGACAACCCTGGTTCAAGGCTACTAGACATGCCCGTGTGCTGAAGTGATGGAGTTAAGACAAATCAAGAAAAACAAACAAAGCCAGGTCAATATATTTTTTTTAAAAAGAATGGCCATTAGAGGCAATCTTCTAAATAAGCAAAACACTCTGGCAGGTGAAGAGACCAATTTTACTAGACAATGTTACAACTCATCTCATCTGATTAAGAGATTTAAAGGCTGTGGCTAAATATTAGCACTAAACCAAAACTAAGTCATTAAACTTAAATTCTATTATAATGTAATCCTAAATGCTTAAAACACTTAAAACACTTTCGCTGAATTAGGGAAAATCATTGTTGCACCTCTCATCTCTTTAGCAGACTTCATCAATTGCTGTTATGCTTTTGGGCAAGATTGTGTGAATTTTTTTAGATGAACTATAATCCGAAACATTGATGTCAAAAAATTTCACCCAATCTTACCCAGAAGCATAGAAACAACAGTTCATAGAATTCATAGACTGTGAAAATTTGCTATCTTTAGAATTTATGTTTTGCATTTCTATGCGTACTAGGTATAAGATAATCCTACAATTCTCATCACTGAAAATACAGCTACAACTAAGAACATATGATTTTTACCGACTAACCCGCGTAAACCCTCAATAACCAAACACAATTACTTCAGTTAAGCCATGTAAACTGCATTGTCATGAAGATCAAAATTCAAACAATATTATGAGGACCCACAATTTTTTTTCTGTCTATGGTAAAACTATCTGCTATGATAACAGACATGACGGAAAAAACATGCAGGCAAGGATTATAATGTACCTATTGAGATAGTTGGCATTGATATTCTCTGACAGCTGACGAGAAATTTTGTGAGGCATTCTATTGACGGGAATAGAGAAAATCCCAATTGCGAGCAGAAACACCAGAAAAACTGACAGTAACGTAAAGCGGAGGAGAAGAGGGGAAGTGTCTTTCATCGATTTGTACGATTTTCGAATCCGAAACATCTGTTTTGACATAATTCTTTTTCCCGTCAAATGAAGGAAAGCAGTCATGATGATGGGTTCTCAAAACTACCATTAACAGAGTCTGTTTCGTTTACAAGAAATATTTAGATTGTTATATATTCATCGCAAAACAATTAGCTCCCCTTGAATTTACCAGAACCCATGACTAAAAAACTACTTTTGAATTTCCAATTGCCTTCTATTTTACTCCTTTTTGAAGGGAACAATTCAAACAATAGAAAATTAGTAGACTGATGAAGTCAAGCTGGTTTTTGAATTTCAGTGGGCCGCCATGAAGGATTTAGTTACTTGTTTATGTTGAAGATTGAGGTGATCAAATTCCACTAGCGGAAGCTGCGGTTATAAAGAGTCGTCCACGGTTTAACTTAATTTTCTTAGTTGGGTGTATTTTAAATGGGCGAGTTTGTACATTTATGAGGCCAATCTCATGTTTTCGTACTCTTTTAAGGCTATTGTAAAATTGCGGAAAAAAGATTATTAAGAATTTATTTCTATTTTGGTAGAGGAATTGAAATTAGATTGCCAAGGCTAAACATAAGTATATTGAGGAAATGGCTATCTAGTTTAAGTGATGCATTAATTCATATAAAAGGGTGAAGTTATGGGAGTAGTGGGATATGGATGCATTCATGTATCTTAATGGTTAAGTAGTCGTTTGCTTCATAAAAATGTTTTTCAAAATTTTCCTTCAAATTTTACCTACAAACTTTATTATTAATACTATTCATTCCTCCATGAAAATAAGAATCAATTGAAATTTTTTCAGATGAGTGCTTAAAAGTAAGTAGCAAAATTAATTTTTATTTTATTTTATTTTTATCTGTAAAAGGACTTAGCCAATAACTTTATTGATATATAAATTTATTACATTTTGGCTCTCCATTAATGCGAGCACGGGTAGGAAAGAATGGAGAAGAAAACCTCCAGTCTTGCCCGGGACATCTCTCCGGAATAAAGAGTTACATAATAGTTAGGAGGGCATTCCCTCATTTACATAATTGTTTCATATAATTATGACAATGTCATTGTTACATAACCTTTGTAGTTTAGGTGTCGAAATTCCTCTCTTTTTCCCTTAAAAGATTCGAATTTGTGTTGTTTTTTATTCCAACAGCTTGTCTGATACCTGCATAACTTATCCTTCATGACTAAGATCACCAAATTAGTTTTAAAGATAAAAGAAACCAAAAGACATTTGTTAATCATAGAGAGATTACATATTTTTATACCAAATTTGCTGACTAAAATCTTTATTAATTGGTCAATTTAATTGAGATTTAACAGAACGTTGATTCACCTTTCCTTAAGCTATTGGAGCCTTGTAATCTCTTAATGTAGAGACGCTTGGTTAAGAGGTTATCAAGACTACAATAGCTAACTAAAAGGTGGATGAATACCAATTCAAGACATCTAAGGGGTATTGCAAATATTATGCTTTCCTTGCCCGTGAAAGATCATTATCCTTTTATAAGGAAATTTATTTGTATATACTTCCCTGTCCCAAAACATTATCACAAGTTCTCTTACTTTAATGCTCAAAAGATGAATACATATTACAGGATCGGATCTATTAGTTATTAAATTTTAAAAAATTATAAATTTATGATCATTCAAAAACTACTGCTATGGAGAGGACAAAAACTGGTTAATCAATTTAAGAATGAGAACAAATTTATCATTTTGACAGAAATTAACAACTTAGTATTCTTATAACCCTTTCTTCTATAGGTCAATCCTCAATTTGTTCTAGAGTGGGATCTCCTTATTCACTACAGTCGGGGTCTTTCTTAATCTCCTAATTTGAATCACATACCTCTTCCTCTGTTTGGAATATATCAAACTAATTTTCATCATAATGGAGTACAATTAAACATAAAGAGAAGCAAAATTTGAGTTTTCTACAAATCGTGGGTAGTTAATCCCACAATGATTCTAGATTATATATATTTATATATAATAGATCAAATCTATAACCAAATATTTCTTATAAGCAGTTAACAACCATTTATATTTAAGGCTAAAGAAACCCATATCCAAAGTTTTTTTTCAAAAACTTTAAAAGCCTGACAATTGTCCCTAGTTATTGAAGTTGCATCGCTGATTTAGGATTAAACATCCATTTTTATAGATAATTTTGATACTTCCCCTATATATTCAAAGATATACAAGAATCTAACAAATCATGAGAAACTTAGAAATACCTTATAACAAAAAACCTTACAAAGTTAAATACCATAACCAAATTCAACCAAATCTACTAAAATTTGACACAAGCACAAAATATACAAAAGGAAATCTATTGCAAGATACATAATAGAAAATAAGAAAATTAGCATGGAATCCAAGGGAGATTATCAATTTCACATATGAGCTTCCTTGATATCTTATGTAGTTTCAAAGCTATCTGAATCATAATTCTCTTCCGCTTCCCAACTGCAATTGCCAACCCCATCAACTTGAATGAAAATTTCAAACCAATCATCCTCTTGTGGCCTTCTGATATGTAGGAAGTGAAACAAAAAGTTTACATTACATTTGATGGAAGGACATGTTCCTAAAGGTATCCAAATCCTCTATAATTAAGATAGGGAGGGACAGGACGGGTTTGTCACTGATTAGTGGGGAATCATAAAATCTCAATTTAGGAATGGTTAGGTCACCCCTAATATTATTAATCGCTAAATCTAAATTACCTAGATACTTCCATTTGAAGATATGTCTACAAAGCCATCTTATGGCCTGTTTATCTGGATCCACTTGTATTGCAGAGGCAATGAACATAGTTGGGATATCTGAATTAACTCTATATCTATCTATGTTGGAAATGTATTCTCTTCCTAGAATCATAAAAATAGCTCTAACTACCAAGAAATGGGAAGAAAGCATAATCTTTTTAAGTCTTGCTCCATTAATGAATACATGGAAAGCCACCTGATTCTTTGGGCCACGAAGCTTAATGGGGGTATCCATACTATGGAAAGGGAGAGAGGTCCTAGCATGGAAGGAGAAAGGGTAAGCTCTATAAAGATCTACAAGCAGTGAATCCTTATGATTAGAAGAATTCATAACGTTTCATTTCCTTAAAGAATTTGCAACATTATAGAAACTAATTATTATGAATAAGATAAATCTTTCTTCTAAAGTCTAACCCTTCCATATCTACATGACAATTTATGCAAAGAGATTTTACTTATTTGAAACTATATCTTAGTACAGGGAAATAAATTAGGAGTAAACTGAGAAAAAAAATCTAACCTAGAAACCATATTTAGAAAATCCATAAGCTCAATACTTAAAACTTGGTATTAAATACAAAGATCTATAACTATATAAAATTATATCTCGTCTTAAACATTTATAGCGATATTTTTAATAACATTATTTGAAAAGTATCTTAAAAGTTTATGTCTTCTACCAAATATGAGGAAATTCTACATCAGAGTCATACCATTAATATAAAAACTATAACAAAACCTACCTACTAATACTAATAAAAGGGAAAAAATCCTAGGATATCTATATTATACCCTACTAACCCTGAGCATTATCTTTCTACCTTTAAGAACCAGTCCATTCCCTTCCATTCACAACAAATCCTGACTTGTATCACATTCAGGAGAAACATCCAGTTCCTCTTAATAGTAGGAAGTCTCTTCTGAAAAGCAATGAAATCCTCGATGATCAAAATGGGATAAACTTGAATAATGTTATTAATAATCCCATATTCATTATGATTAGGTATACATAGATTGTCATCAATATTCTCCAGGACAACATCTAACTCATTCAAAAGGAATTTCTTCAACAGGCTATTACAGAGATCTCTTATCGTTGACTTATCCCTATCTACATGGAGGATTGTAGCCACAAACATGGCTCTTATTTCAGTGTTGTTCTTAGGACGAATCTCCTGCACCGAGAATTCCTTACCTACATTATTCAATACAACCCTAAAGATAAGCTCATGTTTTACTTGCATCATCTTTCCTAACCTAATCTTTGGTGTTTCCCCCCAAAATGACATTTCCCTCTTCCCCTCTTTCATCCTAATTGGGATATCCATATTTTGATCAATTCAAAAAATGCTACTACAGTATAGGATTCCTAATGCCTTTGTGATATTTAAATAGTCTACAAAAGTTTGGACTTAATTACTGACGCAAGGGAGGATGGGGAGAGGGGCCAAAGACACACCCTAACCAAATCCACCTTGTAGAGATCACACGCGGAAGCAAAAAACACACCAGTGAGAGAGAGAATGAAAATATATTTCATATATTTATTCCAATTGATTCATACATGTCGGCCTATAAGGCCTTCCCAGTTTAGGCCAAATATTATAATTCAAGTACAAAATTCCTCCAACATGCGAGGATCTAAAATAATCTTCAAACTTCTAGCTTCTATCTTCTAACTGAACTGACTCCCTAAACTACAAACAAAGACCACAATATATACAAGAGGCTACTGAACAAGTCAGCCTTCAGATCCACCATCAACAGAAGGAATGACCAAATCTAGGTCCACATGCTTCCCAATGATAGATACCATCATTAAATCTGCAACCATAATTAATTGCAAGAGTTGGCCTCAACAGGAAATTAAAACAAACAACTCGGTAAGCAAGGATAATCGAGCGCTAGACAAGCATCACCGAGCGCAGGGAAATTCACCGAGCGCCAAAGAGATAACTGACCAACCCCAATAAACAATGGAAACCGAGCAACACAGAAAAACACAAACATGTTTTTGGTGACATGGGATTGCCAAGGACCCAAGATGCTCTTGCATCAGACACCTAGGGTTATTTGAAATGATTCTCTGAATCATGAAGCAAGTATGATCCAAGCTGAATCCAACTCAGATTGTGAAATCCATGAATTGTCTTCAATCGGTCTATTCTTCCACTTTATCAAATATTCCATATATTGTTTTCCTCTTGTACTTCTACCAATTCTTTGCTCCAAAATCTGCTCAACTTCTTCTATTTGTTTCTTAGGATAATCATTTGGTACTATCATTTCTTCATCTAACTCATGATACTCATACAAATCAACAATGTTTAAAATAAGTGATATATCCATGTCATAAGGTAACTCAATCTCATAGGCATTTCCACTTTCAAAATCTTACAAGGATGAAACTTCTTCATTTTCAGCTTCCCATATGTTCCAATAGGAAATCTACCTTTCTTCAAATGAACCATTACTTCATCATCGACTGCAAAAGTCTTATGTCTTCTTGATCTATCAACTCTATCTTTGTATTTTTTATTACTTTTCTCCAACTTATGTTTCACATCTTCATGTAATGTCTTCATGTACTTAGCAAACTTTACTCCTTCAGTTCTTCTCTTTATTTCATCAGCAATATCCCTCAAATTTGATATACCTCTCGGTCGTATGCCATTTACAATCTCAAAAGGTGTTTTTCTAGTACTCCTATTCACTAAATTATTGTATGCAAACTCTGTTTGTGCCAACAAAAATCCCAATTACTCGGTGTGTCTCCAACTAAACATCTCAAAAGATTTCCCAAGCTTCTATTCACAACTTATGTCTATCCATCGGTCTGTGGGTGAAATGTAGAACTATATTTCAACTCGGTGCCAAACTTTCTCCAAAGGGTCTTTCAAAAGTATCCAACAAATTTATTGTCTCGATCAAAGATAATACTCTTCGGTAATCCATGCAATCTGACAATTTCTTTAAAGAAAAGATCTGCTATATGTACTACATCTGATGCCTTTCTACAAGGTATAAAATGTGCCATTTTAGAAAATCTATCCACAACAACAAATATAGAATCATTACCTCTTACTGTCTTCGGTAAGCCAAGAACAAAATCCATACTGATATCAATCCAAGGTTTCTCAGGAACAGAAATCGGTGTATACAATCCAGTATTTTGACTTACTCCTTTTGCAACTTGACAAATTTCACAACTTTTCACAAATTTATGAACATCTTTATACAATTGTGGCCAAAAGTATTTCTCCTTAAGTATTTATTCAATGTTTTATCAACACCTATGTGTCCAGCCAAAAAACTACTATGTTTCTCCTTTATCAAATTAGTTCTCATTGATCCTCTCGGTATACACAACTAAATACCTTTAAACAACATACCTCCTTGAATGAAATATTCTTCCCATTTAGTACTCAGTTGATCTTGAATAGGTGCTTTGCACTTTCTCCACAGCTCAGAAAAATCAGGATCAAATTCATAAGAATCTCTCATGTCATCAAATCCAAGAACTTCAATTTTCATCTCGGTCATCAAAGAGCATCTTCTACTCAATGCATCTGCAACTCGGTTAGTGACTCTTCTCTTATGTTTTATCACAAATGTATAACTCTGCAAATACTCCACCCATTTCATATGTCTCTGATTCAACTTACTCTGACTACCCAAATACTGTAAAGCTTTATAATCGGTATACAATACAAATTCACTCGGTATCAAATAATGTCTCCATTTCTCTAGTGCTTGAACAATAGCATAGAATTATTGATCATACACAGAGTATTTCCTTTTTGCATCATTCAACTTTTCACTAAAGAAAGTAACGGGTTTACCTTCTTGACTCAACACAGCTCCTATTGCACTTCCACTTGCATCACATTCCACTTGAAATACCTTATTGAAATTAGGCAATGCCAATACATGCAATTCAACAAGCTTCTGCTTCAGAGTCTCAAAACTTTTATCAACTCCATGTGTCCACTTGAATTATCTTTTATCTCCTCTCATAGTCTCAGTCATAGCATTTCAAATTGAACTGAAATTTCTAATGAACTTTCAGTAAAAACTTGTCAAACCATGAAATGATCTTACCTCACTAGCATTATCAGGTGTAGGCCAATTCAAAATAGCTTCAACCTTTTCAGGATCCATCCTCAAACCATCGACTGAAATCACAAATCCCAAATACACAATCTCCTCTTTCATGAATGAGCACTTTTTCAGATTTATCGGCAACTTTTCTTCTTTCAACCTCTACAATACTTGTTTTACATGCAACAAATGTTCTTCTATGGTCTTACTAAATATCATAATATCATCTAGGTATACAATCACAAATTTACCTAAGAATTTCTTCAAAACTTCATTCATCAACCTCATAAAAGTACTTGGTGCATTAGTTAAACCAAAAGGCATAACCAACTACTCATAAAAAACTTATTTTGTCTTAAAAGCAGTCTTCCACTCATCACCTTCTCTGATTATGATCTGATGATACCCACTTTTCAAATCAATTTTGGTAAAATACTTTGCTCTAGTCAAACTATCCATTATATCATCCATTCTCAGTATAGGAAACCTATATTTCACTGTTATCTTGTTGATTGCTCTGGAATCAGTGCACATTCTCCATTCTTTTTAGGTGCCAATACAACAGGTACTACACAAGGACTCAAGCTTCCTCGGATCAAACCTTTCTATAACAATTCTTGAATCTGTCGGTTCAATTCATGATTCTCAGTAGGTGTCAACCGATGTGGTGCCTTATTTGATAAACTGGCTCCAGGGATTAGATCCATGCAATGATTAATGCTTCTCTTCAGTGGCAAACCATCAAGTACATTATTAGAAATGATTTTACTATATTCGGTGAGTAACTTATCAATCTCCTTAGCGATACTATCCTTTGTTTTCTTACTCGATTTGTTAGGAATCGCAACAAAACATACATCATTCTTTTTTAAATCCTTAACAAACTTTCTTCCTTCCATCAAGCAAACTATCACAGATGTACAAACATTACTAATATGTTCTTCAATCAAAGGTAACAAGATTTGTCTTCTTCCATCAGCCCAAATAGTATATTTATGCAATCTCCCGTCATATATAGCATGTCTATCATATTGCCAAGGTCTACCCAACAAAATATGACAACAATCCATAGGCATGATATCACATAACACCTATCATAGTACTTTCCAATTTTCAAATTCACATAGCATTGTTCACTTACCAAGAGTGTATGCTCATCTTTGATCCATGAAATTTGATAGGGTTTCAGATGTTCCAATCTTTTCAACTACAACTTTGTAACCATTTCCTCAACTGCCAAGTTCTCTAAGCTACCATTGTCAATGATTACCTTCCAAACTTCATCAGAAACTCTACATCTAGTCTTGAACAAACTTTTCCTTATCGGATCTTCCTTATTACTTTCACTCCAAAGTGCTCTCCTTACCATCAAGTTATTTTCCTTCTCGGGTTCATTAGGTGACTCTTCTTGCACCAAAGCATTTATATTGCTACTAACCTTCTTACTTGCATGTGTACACTCAAATGATCTATGTCCTTCTTCTCCACAATTGTAACAAGTTCCTCGGAAACCACCTCTGTTATAACCACCTCGATAGTTACTGCCTCTGCCTCTAGATGAACTTTCACCTTTCCACTCGGTCTTGCCTTTATCCAGATTGAATGGAAACTCTCAATCCATTCAAGTACCTAGCAATTCTTTCTATATCATCTTCATCATGTCTAAATCTGATATCTAATCTATAGAATTCCTCAGTATATTCTTTTATCGAGCTATCTTTCTACCTCAAACTTTGCATTCACCTAACTAGGCTAATCTGATAATCACAAGGTAAGAACTTTCCTTTCAATTTATTCACCATTTAATTCCATACCTTAATCTTGTCTGTCCAACTGCAGATGTTTCCACCACAAGGATGCATGACTTTTCAGCTTTTTGCTTGTAATTTTCACCTTTTTTTCCCCAGGTACATTTTCATATTCAAAATACTTTTCCATCTCGATGATCCAATCCACCAATTCATCAAAATCCAATTTTCCACTATACTCGGGAGGATTAAAGTGTGGTGTAGGCTTCAAATTTGTCAAAGCCTTCAACAATCTTTCCTCACCTCGATCCATCATCGGTGCAGGTTCTAGATCAACTTGTTCTTCCTCCATTTTATCATCACTAACATCTTCAAGATGTCTTACTCTTCTCTGGGCTATTTCCACAGCTTCTAATCTAGCAGCAAGTTGTCTCAACATGTCTGCCAATCCTGGATCCGCATCTCGCCTCCCACGAACCATCTTGAAACCCTCTGCAATTGCAGACCAGATCGTAATCTTCTACCCCACAACAAATCAATGATACCACCTGACGCAAGGGAGGATGGGGAGAGGGGCCAAAGGCATACCCTAACCAAATCCACCTTGCAGAGATCACACGCGGAAGAAATAAACACACTAGTGAGAGAGAGAATGCAGATATCTTTCATATATTTATTCTAATTGATTCATACATGTCGGGTTGTAAGGCCTTCTCGGTTTAGGCTAGATATTACAATTCAAGTACAGAAGTCCTCCAACATGTGAGGATCTAAAATAATCTTCAAACTTCTAACTTTTATCTTCTAACTAAACTAACTCCCTAAACTACAACCAAAGACCACAATATATACAAGAGGCTACTGAACAAGTCAGCCTTTAGATCCACCATCAACGGAAGGAATGACCAGATCTAGGTCCACAAGCTTCCCAATGATAGATACCATCATTAAATCCTTGACCATAATTAATTGCAAGAGTCAAGCTCAACAGGAAATTAAAACAAACAACTTGGTAAGCAAGGATAATCGAGCGCCAAAGAGATAACCGACCAACCCCAATAAATAAAAGAAACTGAGAAACACCGACCCAACTCGGTCAAAGAAGGAACTGAGCAACACATGAAAACACAAATATGTTTTGGTGACACAGGATTTCCAAGGACCCGAGATGCTCCTGCATCAATTACTCGTAATGACAATTTGTAACCTACAATTATGAGCCATTACTTATATGTCCTACACAATCTCCTTTGAATTTTATTCTCAATTCATCCATCTCTCTTTTCATTAATTATAATTGTATCATTATTGCAATGTATTCAATGTCCTCTTAGATGGATGACTATCTTTTATCATGCTTCTTTGTGCTAAAAACTAAATAATAATGGCACCTAGAAAGGCAATAAACTGACAACTCTCCCTTATTTTACATGATTTTTTTTTTATCATGAGAAAAAATTAATACTATAAGATAATTTTTAGGGAGCCTATGGTTTTTATATTTGTGAGGTGATACTTTTAATCACCTTAATATGTTTCCTAAAAGATATTTTGTAATTTAAGCGATTAAGGAGTGTATTTAGGGATCCTATCCAAAGATTAATTTAACTATAAAGAGGCTTCATGATATCAAACTCTGAGATAAGATACATATGTAGGGGAATATTAGTTTAATTTTACTCCTCATATATTTCTAGGGGGGATTTATTAATTTAATATTTTCTCT
This sequence comes from Chamaecyparis obtusa, assembly GCA_027943335.1. Lineage (NCBI taxonomy): Eukaryota > Viridiplantae > Streptophyta > Pinopsida > Cupressales > Cupressaceae > Chamaecyparis > Chamaecyparis obtusa. The sequence continues at coordinate 1,278,612 of BSBK01003272.1, forward strand.
AATAAAATTTATTTGATGAAATCTCCATATGTGCCATTGTTGGCCAAAGAATCAACACTAAATAACCATCTACCTTTCCAATGATCCTTTCTATTGGTAATTTTTCGAAAATAGCTTCCCATAATTTCATTACTCAAGTACTAGTTTCCAAGGGAATCCCCAAGTATTTACAAGGAAAGTTACCTTCGTTAAAACATGGAATATTGCAAATTTTCAATTTGGTTTGAATATCGATGTTCTTCATTATAGATAAATTCCTTTCCTAAGATTTTAAGGATTGCTACCACAATCAATTAATGCTTATAATTCATAATGTCTTCTAATCGCTTCTATGAAATGTAATCTGTGATTTCCATATGTATGCACCCTAAAATGGTCGCCTAGACTTTGGGCCCCATTTCTGCAATTTATCAAATCCCTGAATCAATATTTTTAAATATCAACAATATCAATTTCCTTGATCAAATCATAATCAATTCAATATTTCTTAAGGTTTGAGCCTTATTTAATTTAAAAGAAATAAATTTAAAAAAATCTTATTTAATTAAGAGTACATGCTCCATTTTAATTAATTAAAAATCTCTTTTAATTAAATAATAAAATCACTTTATCCTAAGTCTTTATTTAATTAAAAGGAATATTTCCACCTCTTTTATTTAAATAAAAAATCTCTACTTTTCTTCTTATCCTTTGTTGCACAAATAAAGTATTATTCTTATTTTATAAAAAGGAAAAAACATTTTTTGTCTCGTATGGACATTAAGTCAACTCCTATTTTCCTATTGGAGGATATTTGTGCACAAGGATCAAGCTTCTTTTTTTCTCCACCATTGATTAAGTCTTTTGCCTCTTAATCACAATGGTCCATTCCTTTTCACTTCCTATAAAAGAAGAGCTCTCTTCTTCATTTTCATATCTTAAGTTTTCATGCTAATATTATGCTGCAAGTTTTCTAGGTCATTTGGAGCTTTTTGAAGACATTCTACATCCAAGCTTTGAAGACTTGTTATTGCATTTCATTGTAGTTGCATATTTCCTTTCTTAGTTGCATTATCATGGCATATTAGCTTAGATTTCTTTTTTATGCAATAGATTAACTTGCATTGTCATATAGATTTGCATTGCATTGCATACATTTGGTCTCATTGGAGATATTGGCATTCTTGCTCTTGTTTTCATTATGAATCTCTCATTGTATGGTTGACTAGCAAGGTCATGAGTTTATAGCTCTAGCTGAGAACAACTTTATAAATCTTGCAACTCCATGCATAAAGAGTTATGGATTGATTTGTGAGGGCTCATTCTTGAGTTTTCTTGGATGTAAGAATTCATAGAAGTGTGAAAATATTTTAGCACATATTTTTTGGCGCCCACCGTGGGGCAACCCACTTTTACATGCTGGTTTTGATTATTTTGGAGCTAACCCTTGTGCAGATTTGTTTGGAGATGGAAAACTCTAGATTTTCAAAGATTTGATCATATCTCCCAAACGGCTTGGTTTTTTTGTCTGAAATTTTTTTTACAAGTTGGCGACATATTAGAGAAGCTTATAAAAAAATTTAGATTTTTTCAGAGGTGATTTGTATTTTTTATGATTTTTTCTTGATTTTTCATAAAAATTTGATTTTTAGCGCAAATCAGTGTATTTTTTAGAAATTTTTACATTTCTGGAAAGGTCTTAAAATTCTATAGGGGTTCCATTCACTATGTTTTTAATTTAGAGGTCATATCATAGCTCATTTGGTCGATTTACAAAAACTGGTCTATTTTGGTAAAATGGCTCTCTAAGGCACAAATGAAAAGATCTTTTCAAAATTTTGACATTTTTTGAAAGCTCTCTATTTTTTGACAAAGGTCTCTTTTTTGTATTTTGGGTTTAGGGTCCCAATTCATGTGGTATAAGTCCAATCTTGTTGACAAGGTCAAAAATCAAAATTAAAAAAAGGATATTTGATGATTAGCATGCACTTATTTTTCACATGGTTCAATGCATGATGTGAGTTTTCATTTGGATTATTTTTTAGTTATTATTGCTCCTAAAAATTAATTTTTAGATCTAACCCTAGGGTTTGCATAAGTTGGATATACATTGCATATCTTGTTTGCTTGTTTTCTTGTCTTATTCATTTGAAGGTGCTCTTGCTTTCATGAAAAATGCTTAAAACAAAGCATTGGACTTGAGGTACTTTATTCCATCTCTACAACATTTGAATTTTGGGATTAAAATTGAACCTCTCATGTGTTTGGCTTGAGTGTTTTACATGCTTTCATAGAACACATTTCAATTGATGCTCTTAATGGGAAATGAATGAACATAGATTTGCTTTCATACAAGTTTGTGTAAGTGAATGCTTGTGTTTAAACCTTAAGTAATTCTTGGTTCCAATATCAAATATCTCATTGAGTGATTGAGGGCATGGATTCATTCCTTGTTTACATAGGGAGTTAAATGCACCACTTTGTGGACTCACTCTATGTTTACTTGGAAAGTTAAATATTCCATTGTTCAACCCTTTTTCATTTGTGAGTAATATTGATAAGCAACTTTAGATTACTTTTGATTGAGCTTGTTAGCTAAATTGGGTGTTGGACTCGCTTATTTCTAATCGCCCCTCGTTATTTGCCCTTTGGGTGCAAGGTCAGCATTCATACATGGGGGAGGGGTCTACTTGAAAAGAGCATTAAATGTTCCACTTTTGGACTCACTTTGAGTTGGTGTGAAGAGTTAAATGTTCCACTTTTGGACTCACTTTGAGTTGGTGTAAAGAGTTAAATGTTCCACTTTTGGACTCACTTTGAGTTGGTGTGAAGAGTTAAATGTTCCACTTTTGGACTCACTTTGAGTTTGTGTGAAGGGTTAAGTGTTCCACTTTTTGGACTCACTTCACATTCTCTTGAAGGGTTAAATGTTCCACTTTTGGACTCGCTTCACATTCTCTTGAAGAGTTAAATGTTCCACTTTTGGACTCGCTTCACATTCTCTTGAAGGGTTAAATGTTTCACTTTTGGACTCGCTTCACATTATCTTAAAAGGGTTAAATGTTCCACTTTTGGGCTCGCTTCACATTCACTTGAAGGGTTAAGTGTCCCACTTTTGGACTCACTTCACATTTACTTGAAGAGTTAAGTGTTCCACCTCTAGTGCTCTAAATACTTTTGATAGTGAATTACTTAGTTTTTATTTCTAGAAGGCCTGCTTGGGGACACACCACCTCAAGGGACGACCTTAACTCCTGTGTTCCGGTGGAGTATAAATATCGGGAGGTGAATCCAAAGACACCTCTCTTGGGAATTGAGTTTGATATCACTCTTGGCTAAGCCTCAAAGAACTTTATACCTTTGAGAAGTGAAGGAGGAGATTTGGGTTACCGTCTCCCCTCGGCTATGTGATTTTGAATTCTTCTCATCTATAGATTTGGGCCTCACGTACCTTGTGTATATCGAGGACTCCTTAGAAAAGCCATGTATATCCTTGTAGACAGTTTGATAAGGTATTGTTGTGTTCTAAGTGCCTGCTAAAACATCTTCAAGAACATACACAAGTAGAACCTTTAAGGAGTAGGAATACTAAGTCACTATCTCCATTCATGCGCAAGGTTGCTTTGTCTCTTGCCCATTGCTTGAAGACTGTTTGCTTGAACTCCTTGATTGTTGTCTTATGTGTCTGATCAATGATAAAAATCTGTTGATATACTTGCTTGATTCTTTGCAACTTGCTTGGTTTTCTACCTTGCTGTCAGAGACTTGTTTTGATTGCAAATTTCTGGTTTTTGTCTTATAAGGGCGATTTCAATTGGTTCACAAGGTTGTCTTGGAAATAATTTTCCAAGTTAGGAAGCCATTCTTAGTAAAAAGTCTATCTTTAAGATTGTTGATTACACCCTTGGAGAATTTTGATCCTGCTATTGTCCAAATTCATTTTCATATATCTCAATTTCAATTTCAATTTTTGGCTAAGTCCAACCTCCTGATTCAAAAGTGCAAGGGTATCCACCCTTTGATTTGAAGCACCTCTTTGACAATGTTGGTGACACCTTTTATTTTCTATCTTTTCATTTTCTCTTTGGACAATAGAGAATCTTAATTATCCTAAGTTGGCATTGGCACTTTGAGAGATTGACTTATCACCTAGAGTTTCTTTCTTTCATGTCAGTTACAACAAGATACCAAGTTAGTCAAAGGAAACAACCTCTAGTTGTCAGATCCTAGGTGCTGCCATGTTGCTCAACATCTCAATGAATGTTATGGTATCAATTGCATAAGATGACTCTTAGTCTTCTTCTTCCTTCTCCATTTCCCATGTTCTTCTGAAGTCTTCTATTCCCATGGAAAATTTTTCTTCTTCTTCTTGATTCTTTTTCTCTTATTATCTAGTCTACTTTCTTCTATTCATTTATTCATTTCTTCCATGATTGATTCCTCCTCTTCTAGAACCATGAATTTCAACTATCTTGCTAAAGAACCTCTCTTGAGAATAGATGATCTTAATCTCATTGCTCAATTTGAAGAATATCTTTATTCCTCCTATAGTCCTTCCAAATATCTCATGGGTGATAAACTTATGGCAAAAATAAAGGAAAAGATGATTAAATCAAATGTCTTTGCTAGGATCATAGACATGATCATATCACAACCTCCTTCTTCTAAATGTTCTTCATCATCTAAGTTTTCTCATTCTTCCTCATCTTCCAAATCTTACCATGACTCTTCTAAACTTTATTCGCATTCTTCATTATCCAAGTCTTCTTCTTCCACTAAGTCTTCAATTTCCTCTTCTTCACGATCTTGTTCTTCTTCTACTTTTCCCAAGAGTTTTACTTCTCTTCAGAAGACATACCATAAAGAGCAACATGATAGTCCTTGTGATGTCTCTTCCACAAAGAGTGACACACCCACCTATGATGACTATGATGACTATGATGATGGACAATGTAGTGATGCCCATGAAACTTCTATTCCTAAGCATCATCCTCGTGGTACACTTGTGATTTCTAAGGGGGAGTCGTATTGGATAGACTGTGATGGTGATCCATATGACTCTAAATTTGAAGAATTCTTTGATGATTTTTGCAAACAATACAATATTCCTACTGAGGAAGAGAAAATCTACCACGCTGATTTCAAATGTCAAAAGAATCTCTCCTCTAAAAGTTCTCATGCTGAAAATAAAGGTTGCGCTCTCAAGCAAGATCATATTAATGTTGAAGCTTTGTCTTGTGATGGTTCCCTTCCATCCTCTACTTCCTCCAATACCCACACACTTCCTAAAGTTTTTGAGTCTTCCAAATCTTTCATAAATCCTTCATCCAACAAAGATCCTAAGGCTTTCCATGCGGTTCCCTATAGTTATTCTCAAGGGCCACCTCTTAAAGAAACTCAAGCTAACCTTCACTTGGCTGAGAATACTTCTAATAATGCTACACCTAGTGAGCCTAAGCCTTCATCCGCCATAATGCCTATTTTAGTTAGTCCTTCACCACCTCTTTCAAAGTCTTCCATACAATTCCAACATGCTTCCTTGTCCTTAGAAGTGGCTCCATGTCAAGAGGACCCTAAAAATGATAAAGAAAAAAATATAAATAAAGATTAAGATCAATAAACTTCCATATCATCCAATTCTCTTCATGATGTATCTCCTCCATTTCATGGTTCTTTTGATCCTCTATGCTCTTCTGCATTCATTCCATCATCTCCTAAGCAAGATCAAGCTACTACTTACACCGTTGAGCTTATTGATAATCAAAATAACCTTACCACACATGCGCTTTCCAAAGATGATACTTCCATTAAGGTTATTAACAATGGTGTTGTTACTTATGATGTAAAGCCTATTGAAAATCTAGAAAAAAATGACGTGCTTATGCTATCCAACGATACTTGTCAAGATCAAAGTCTTCCATCTTCTTGTTCTACTAATCCATGTTCACTTCCACTTTCTACTCTTCCTAAGTCTTTGCAAGCTTTGAACAATCCTATCAATGAAGTTTCTCCTATTCAAGATGTGTAGGATCCTGTTGAAAATTTTAATGCTCACTCTACAGATGTTGATATCCTTGGTTGTGATATAGATGCTGATGAACTTATTGATTATCCTTTTGCGTCTTCCACATCCATCCTTGGACCTCCTCCACCAATATTAAGGGCTTCACGTCTTCCTTCCATCTCGGGCCCTTATGTCCCTTCATTTTCCCCTCCTAATTCTCCTAATTCATCATCTATTTTGGGTCCTTACGTCCCTCCATCTCCTATCTTCCCTCAAGATCAACATAGATGCATACCCTTGAATCATTTTCATCCATCCACCCATCTAAACCAGTCATATCCTCCTTCTTCTTCTACAAGTCCTAATTCTTTTGAAAGTAACTTGAATGTTCAATATAAGAAAAAGAAGCAATATAAGAATCCATCAAAAAAAGATCACCATGTCTTCTCTAATCAACATGGAGGCATAAAGTCAAAAGAGATATCTAAGAAGAAAACTACAAGACAAGTATGGGTTCCAAAATCCATCATTGAAGATATTCTCTCTAACACATCAAAAGAAAATAAAAAGCTTAAAGCTATATGGATTCCAAAGTCTCTCTTGAAAGAGTCTTATGTTGAGCAAAAAGTGAAGTTGACATTCAAGCTTCCAAAGTCTTCCACTTCATCTTTTTCCAAAAACATTTTTCCATTCCATGCACCTGAACCACAACCTCTGCTACACATTTTCCATATTCCTTCTCGTATTCCTCCATTCACATTTGAGAATTATAACAAGCACACCAATCCTCTCTTCGAGGATTTAGATAGCAATAATGAACCAGAATATGGTTTGCATTTGGACTAGAATATGGTTTACGTTTCCTCCATTTTTTCCGTCACCCTTCAAAGTGTGTATTGATGTTGATCTTGCCTTCCTTTCCATCTACCTTTTCACAATCCTTCCATTCATTATCCTTCTACCTTCTATCATTTTTTCTCATTTGCCTATTCCTCCTATCTTCCAATCTCACTCACTTTACATAAAACTTTATTCTCCATTTTTCTCTTCCATCTTCCTTTCCCTATCAACATCTTTGAGCATATCATTTTGAATCCTTGGCATATCATGGTTGATCCTTTCAAGGAGCATTATCTAAAAAGCTTGCCTTCTTCTAAAAAAATAAAAAATAAAAAAAAATAGAAAAAAATTAAAAAATGAAAACAAAAAAAGAAAAGAAAAAAAAAGAAAAAATTGAAAATGTACCATGGTGAAAACCTGGAAACAGGCGCCTTGGTAGCAAAAGTAAAGAGAAATAAATTCATCCTATGGTGAAAACCACTCCCTTGTGGCACCTTGGATAAGTACCATGATGAAAACCTGGTAATCAGGCATCATCATGCGTAGTTCTTCTACATATTTCATCCATTCTGTCTTCTCTCTTTGATCTTGGCAATGTTGATCTATACACGAACATTTGGCTATTTTGTGAGCTATCTTACGATGATCTTGCTTTCATTCCATTCATGTCTAGTTTTTATTTTCCTCCATTCATTCTAACCTGTCGCTATCCTCTTCCCCTTTGGTCTTGATCTAATAAAAAGAGTAAAACACGATGCTACGAAGTCTCTTGACATGTCTACTCCTTTGGACTGCATCCTTTCCTTCTTTTGCATTACGCTTTTGAGGCTTATCCTATGGTGACCTTTCATTGCTTGTCCAAGTGTGCTTCTCATGACATTTTTTTCCCTAGCTTGGGTACTCTTGAGGAGATTGTCCTTGAGGATTTCTTCCCTTCATTTGCCTTCATTCTCCTTTCCTCCATCTCATTCACCAGCTTGCTAATCCCTCTTATTCTCCACCTTGCTTGACATTGGGACTACACGGTGTGATCTTGCTCATGAGTTTAATGCATGTTCTATCTGGGGGCATCCTTTGTATATATCTTATTGGTCCTGAAAAAATGCCAAAAAATTCATATATGATGTTGAAAAAATCTTAAAAAGCATATACAGTCCTGAAAAAATACAAAAAAATCAAAAAATCAAAAATTCAAAAAAAAAGAAAAAGTGTCTTGGTGAAAAATTGGAAACAAGCGCCTTGGTAGCAAAAATACAAAAAAAAAAAAAAAATCAAAAAATGAAAAAAGATTCCAAGTGGTGAAAACCTGGAAATAGGCACTACTTGAGGCCTTTGCACTCCTATTTGTTAGCATGCGTCTTCGACACTAAACCTTTCTCTATCATGCCTTGACCTTATTTGGCTTGGTCTGGAATTGGTCTTTATTTTTGTCTAGGGGGCATATCTGTTAGCATAGTTCCTTTAGGTGCATTTGTCTCTTGGAGCATTTCACAACAGGTGTTTTTCAACACTACCCTTGCGTCGAGTGTTTCTTAACACTTATCAGATGTATTTCCCAATAGTCTAAGTATGATGTGATATTTCTCATTAGCAGATGTGATAACCAGAGTCTGACTCTATGACCAACACACATGCACTTAAACAATCAACTCGATTGAGATATCTTGACTTTATTTTTCTTTGTGTGCTGTCTATGAAGATTTCTTTGATGAGTGGTCTCTCCCTGAGAAGTTTTTGATGATGCATAGCTAGAAGACTGAGGGTACGAGAACATGTTTTATTTCTTTATCTACTTGTGGGTATATTTTGTTGGTCCTAATTGTCATGAGCATTTTATGCTGGTCTTACTTGACACTATGGATTGACAAGGTATTATCCTTGATTGTTTTGCGAGTGCATGCTTCTAGTTATCCTAACTTTCATCTGTCTTGATAGAAGCATAATCTCACCATATCAAATTTAGGTGATCTCACTGCATTAGTCATCTGGACCTACATGTCTTTGATGCCTAGGTGAGATTCTCACATATCTATCTGATAAAGATTATATTCATATTCACATAGTCATACTAGTGTGCATTGTATGATCTTACGACGCTACCAATAACGCTCGATGATGATAATTAGATGTCTACAGGCATTGTGACCTTGCAAGTCAACCACTTTCATAGTAGCTTTCATTCTTAGGTTCATCATAGTTTAGTTTTTGCATCTTGCATATGGAGAGAGCTCTCATTTTTATCATCTATGAACTAGTTGGTCAACTGTGCTCATTTTCTGATTCTTCTTCATCATATCTTTCATTTTTGGTCTTTCATATCACATCATTTTCTATCCATTTTTGGACTCGAAATTGAAATCCGAGTCGTGTTTCCAAATTTTCTCATTCTTCTACGCAGTTGATTGACCTTTTGAGGCATAATTCTTTGATCTTTGATAGAATTTCTTCCTTTCCATGTCTTCCAAACTTCTAGTCTTTCATTCACCCCTTTCGCTTCCTCTCTCTAAGGTTTGACTTAATCTTTATCCTATATCTTTTTTAGTCAAACCTCATCAACCTGGGGCATATCTTCACTATTTGATGGTTATCTTATCATGCTCCATCCTTCGATTATGATTTATTGACTTGATCAGGTTTATCAATTTGTTGTTATCCTCTATCTGATTTTGATTTTGATTCCGAGGGGGCAGTACCTATCAGCTTTAATCTTTGATTCAGCTTTATCATTCAGCTCACCTTGAGATTCTTATTTTGAGACTTGATTATCACCTAGCAGCGACGGTGGTGATTTTGTCTTTTAATTTTTATCTCCTATTTTTTTAGACTTGATTATTGCCTAGCATCGATGGCGATAGTTTTGTCTAAGGCTTGATTTGCACCTAGCAGCGATAGTGTTGGTCTTGTCTTTTGCTTATCTTTGTCCTGATGTGTTCCCAAAATGAACACACATCTGGGTTGTTTTGTGATCCCGAATCGATCTCACATTTCAATTCTTCTTTGACTGCATGTGTTCCCAGATCAATCACACATTAGTCAAAGAGGGGCAAATGTATGCACCCTAAAATGGTTGCCTGGACTTTGGGCCCCATTTTTGCAATTTATCAAATCCCTGAATCAATATTTTCAAATATCAACAATATCAATTATATCAATTTCCTTGATCAAATCATAATCAATTCAATATTTCTTAAGGTTTGAGCCTTATTTAATTTAAAAGAAATAAAAATAAAAATCTTATTTAATTAAGAGAACATGCTCCATTTTAATTAATTAAAAATCTCTTTTAATTAAATAATAAAATCACTTTATCTTAAGTCTTTATTTCATTAAAAGGAATATTTCCTCCCATTATATTTAAATTAAAAATCTCTACTTTTCTTCTTATCCTATGTTGCACAAATAAAGTATTATTCTTATTTTATAAAAAGGAAAAAGCATTTTTTGTCTCATATGGACATTAAGTCAACTCCTATTTTCCTATTGGAGGATATTTGTGCACAAGGATCAAGCTTCTTTTTTTCTCCACTGTTGATTAAGTATTTTGCCTCTTAATCACAATGGTCCATTCCTTTTCACTTCCTATAAAAGAAGAGCTCTCTTCTTCATTTTCATATCTTAAGTTTTCATGCTAATATTATGCTGCAGGTTTTCTAGGTCATTTGGAGCTTTTTGAAGACATTCTACATCCAAGCTTTGAAGACTTGTTGTTGCATTTCATTGTAGTTGCATATTTCCTTTCTTAGTTGCATTATCATGGCATATTAGCTTAGATTTCCTTTTTATGCAATAGATTAACTTGCATTGTCTTATAGATTTGCATTGCATTGCATACATTTGGTTTCATTGGAGATATTGGCATTCTTGCCCTTGTTTTCATTGTGAATCTCTCATTGTATGGTTGACTAGCAAGGTCATGAGTTTATAGCTCTAGCTAAGAGCAATTTTACAAATCTTGCAACTCCATGCATAGAGAGCTATGGATCGATTTGTGAGGACTCATTCTTGAGTTTTCTTGCATGTAAGGATTCATAGAAGTGTGACAATATTTTAGCACACACCATATACCTTTTACTACCTGCCAATTCATTTGGGGTGTCCATAGCTATCTTTCTTGTCTGTGAAATAGAGGAGTCTGACTCTTCTACAAATACCTTATTTCCTGATTATCTCCTACTACTAACATTACCCATTCTTAGATGCTATATCCTTGTATTTAAAGGTTTGTTATTTCAGGCCTTCCTTTATTCCTAGGTTCGCTAATTCATTCGCCCTTCGATTGCCTTCTCGATATGTATGGTTAATTATGACCTTATCAAAGGATTGACATAATGTGATAGCCATTGGTAAAATTGGATCTGACCTCCAATCAAGGAGGGATCCTTTTCTTAAGGCATTTATAATAATTATAGAGTCCCCTTCAATCTCTATTTTTTTGTAGCCTACACTCTTGCATAATACAAGACCTTCCACTAAAGCCATTAATTCTGCCCAGTTATTGCTTTCTATACCTATAGATTTTACTACCTTTTCTATCTCCTCATCTTGTGAGTTGTGGATACTACATCCAATGCCTGCTCTACCCGAATTTCATATAGATGCCCCATCAAAATTGAGTTTAAACCATCCTTTTTAAGGGGGTATCCACTTAAAATTTTCATGCTTCTTGGATGTAATGTCCCCCCCTTGTCCCGCAAAGGGAGGAATTTTAAGACCTATCCATTTGTCTCTCATTTTTTCATCCCAATTAGATATCTCTATTTCTATTTTCTGCTTATTCATGACCTGATTATTGGTAAGTTCTATGATTGAGGTCTCTATCTTATTGAGGAGTTGCTTTACATCCATCTTATTTTCTTGAAATATCCTTCTATTGCATTCCTTCCAAAGTTCCCATAAGACAATAGAGGGGGGAATCCATAATGAGCCATATATCCTTTCCTATTTAAGGAGAGGCCAAGCTTGAAGCATGTCCATGATTGTTCCTGGGAAGGCTAATGTCCAACCTAATTGTGAGCATAGTCATGTCCAACATTGTCTAGAGAAGGGGCATTCTAAGAATAAATGATCAATGAGTTCTTCCTCATTTTCACATAAAGGACATCTACTTGGTCCTTGGTAACCCATTTTCCTAAATCTTTCAAGTGTTAAGACCTTTCTGTTCCAGACTAGCCAAGTAAAAGTCTTTCTTTGGGAAAACATGCCTTATTCCAACATAAAGTAGTAGGTAGAGCATCCTTTGTGTTAATCTGCTTGGATCATCTCAAAAGTTTATATCCTTCCCTCAAGTTGTATTCCCCACTTTTACTTACATCCCACATCAACTCGTCCTTTCCTAAATTGAAGTTCATTTTCCTTTCTGCCAAAATTCTATTTAGAGTTTTTTTTCTAAGGAGGGAAGGTTTATATCCTTAATCTTTCCACTTCCATCCCATCCCATCTTCCTCAAAGGTCACATAGTCTATAACTCTCTTTCCCCACATGGCTTCAAGAATATTTCTTGATTGGACCAAGTTGACTTATGTCTCAATAGTTTTATAACCTCCCTAGGAGTCTTTCCAAAAAAGAGCTTCTTCCCCTTTCTCTAGATTCCATGTCATTTTTTCCTGAATGATAGATCTACAATCCATCATAAAGTTCCAAATCCTCGACCCCCTAGGAGGTGATTTCTCCCTAAAAATGTTAATAGGATTAATATTATTGAGATATTTCTTTACTAGTATCCTAACCCATTTAAGGTGGGGGTTTCTAAACATTTTTAAAACTAGTTTGGCTCCAAGAGCTCTCTCTTGGAGTTTGATGTCCTTAATCCCTACTCCCCCTTCATCTTTTGGCCTACACACCTTGTTCCATGCTAATAGGGAGATCTTCCTCTTGTCCCCTATTTCTTGCCAGAAGAAAGTCCATAAGAATCTATTGAGCTACTCTCTCTTGTTTCCTAAGAGGTCAATATAGGATAATTGATATATGAGTTGTGTTGAGAGGACTAATTGAATCATAGTGACTGTACCAGCTATCGAGAGCAATTTTCCTTTCCATGATTCTATTTTTTCCCTTATCTTCTCAATTGTTTGTTCCCATAGTTTTGTCAAACGTGTCCCTATGTCTAGAGGTAGTCCCAAATATTTGCATGGTAGACTCCCTTAGTTAAAATTCAGAGTATGGCATATTTGCTGCTCTAAATCAGGATGAACTATTAAAAAATAAGATCTATGACTTCTTCAGGTTAATCTATTTCCCTGATGCCATAGTATACTGACTTAGGATTGTTTTGTATGCTTTGGGTTCCTCAATAGTGCTCTGTCCATATAGCACAGTATCATCCACAAATTGATGATGAGTAGTGGGATCTAAGTCATTTATAATTTTAATACCATTAATTGTTCTTTCATTCCAAGCATTGTTTAATGATCTTCCCAATGCTTCTACCATCAAGATGAAAAGAAAGGGGGATATCAGATCCCCCTGTCTGAGTCCTTTATTTATCTTGAAAAATCCTTTGGGTGACCCATTCACCAAAATTGATAATTTAGGAGTAGAAATGCATTCAAAGATTAGGTTGACCCATTGTTTTGCAAACCCAAAGGCTTCTAAGCACTTCCTCAATAAACTCCAGTCCACCTTGTCATAGACCTTTTTAATATCCAATTAGATTAACATGTTAGGTTCTCAGTTATTTTGAATTGAGTGTATGGCCCCCTTGTGCAATTATTACCCCATCGTAGATAGATATTCTCGAAACAAACCCTATTTGTTCTTCACTAATTAGGTTGAGTAGTAATTTATGGATTCTAATCTCCATAGTCTTAAAAAATAATTTATAAATAGAATTGTAGAGTGCTACAGGTCTAAAATAATTGAAAGTTTCTGATTTCTCCTTCTTTTGGATTAGAGCTATGAAAGTATTATTCACTTCCTTTAGAAGTTTACATGAGTTTCTTACTCCATCTAATGCTTTTGTTACCTCTTTCCCTATGAAGTTCCAACATTTCCAAAATAAACATGCTAGAAAACCCATTAGGCCTTGGAGATTTGTCTGGTTTCAATTGCCTAAGGGAATCTCCTACTTCTAGTACGATCATTTTTCCCAGTAGTTTTTTTATTTTGTTCTTGGGAAATTGACCTTGGAATATTTTTTATAATATTTTCCTATGCATCCAGATTTGATAAACCTCTTTTGTTGAAAATTTCCTCAAAATATTGAACAACTTCCTTTGCTATCCCCTCAGGGTCCTCCACTTTGTATCCTTCTTTATTTTTAATGGGCGTTATCTTGTTGACTATTCTTCGTTGCTCGGTACTATTATGAAAGAATTTTGTGTTTCTATCCCCTGCCTCTAGCTAGGATTCTCTTGATTTCTGTCTCCAGAATATCTCTTCTTTAGCTAGGATCTCCCCATCCTCTTTTAGCAATTGTTTTTCATATTCATATAAGGCAGTGTCCATCCCTTTTGCTATTAACTCATTATTTAGATTCTCCAATTTCTCTTCTAATGCTTCCTTATTTTCAAATATATTTCCAAAGTGTTCAACATTCCAAATCTTAAGCCTTTGCTTAATAATTTTAAGTTTATTGACCACTTAGACCCAACTATCTCTATTTTTTTCCACCATATTTTTATCATTTCCAAAAAACCATCAACCATAAACCACATCTTTTTGAATTTGAAAGGGCAATTGTCTAGCCTCTTGTCCACCAAAATCATGAGTTCAACTAGATAGTGATCTGAACCAAATATAGGCTTTACCTCTAATCCCATAGTGAAAGGTAGCTTTGCTAAATTTCAATTAATTGGGAATCTATCTAGTTTTTCCACTATGAAGCTAAAACCTTTTCTTTAATTATTCCATGTAAAGAATTCTTTGGATGTTGCTATTTCTAATAGTCCATTCATGTTTATCCAATCATTAAAGTCTTATGTTGCTTTTGGAAGTTTTTGTGTCCCTTCCCACTTCTCTGAGGTTTTAGTGATAGTATTAAAGTCCCCTCCTATGATAGATATCTCTTCTTTATATTCTAATAGTTTTTCTTCAATTTCCTTCCACACTTTCACCTTCTCCATGTTAGGAATGGGACCATAAACATTAAAGATCCTAAAAATTAACTTTGTTTGGGAGCTTCTAACTAGACCACAACTCCATTTTACATGGTCTTTTATTGTTGTGATAATCACAACTCTTGGATCCCAAATAAATGCCAAACCCCCTAAAGCTCCCCTAGCCGAAGAACCCCAAATTTCCCTAAAAGCTAGTTTTTTATTTAAATTAACTATGTCACTCTTATCTAATTTAGTTTCTTGTAGCATTATGATTTCTTATTTTGTATTTGATATGCAGTGTTTTAATATTTGTTTCTTGTTAGGGGCATTTAATCCCCTAACGTTCCATGTTAGGACATTCATTACGATTTGGGAAGTAACTTCCCCTTCCCTATGTTAAAGATATCGGTTAGTTTGGTTGTTCCTACTGCACCTCCATCCCTTATTCTCAATTCTAGAAGAGATTTTATGCCTCTCTTTTTGTTGGTTTTAGCGCAGTCAGGGGTATTCTTGTTAGGCTATGTTGCAAAAATTCCAAATAATTCTTGTTCTTTTTGTTCCAAATTCTCTAGTTCCATTAGAAAATGCTCTGATTCAACTTTTTCTAGTGGATTTTCCCCTTCCAGACATACCTTTATCAACAACTCTCTTTGTCTCCCAACTTCCCCTTTGTCGCATATTTCATCCATAAATTGATTCATCATATCATTGACCACAAAATCACATAGATGTTCAACAATAATCCTAACCTCCTCCTCCACCCAAGCTGGGCTATTTGACCTCTCTTCTGAAGGGTTAGTTGATCTAAATGTTCCTACCTTGTTTTCCATGCTAATGCCTTTTGGCTTTCTTTCTTTGATATCTAATTCCTCGAGATTCTAATTTGTTATAATTCTGAAGCCCCCTCCTACCTCATTTAATGTTACTGAGATACCTTCTAAAATCTTATTACTATTATGTCCATCTTCTTCCCCTTCAAGGATACATGTCCTATCTAATTCCTTATCATCTACAATCTCCCCTTCCTCTATATCCAAAACATGAGTGTGGAACTTCTTCTGATGGTTTTAAATTCCCTCGATAACTTTGTGTCCTATCCCTTCTTACTTGTTTTAATTTCTCTTCAAACTTTGCTTTTAACTCTGATTTGAGGAATTCCAGTCAGATTTCATAAAATTCTTCTAGACTCTGAATAAAGATTGGGTTTAAGGATTTGATATTAATATCCATGTTTACTACTATTATGTTATTAGACTGAGAAAAGTCCATCTTCAACATTCCTACATATTGGCCTAAGTGATTCCCTATTTACTTAAAGAACTCTAAGTTTATTAATTATAGCGGGATGTTCAGGAGAATGATAGCTCTATCTACTTTAAAATTTACTAAATTACTAGGATTGAATTTTGGTTGCCAATCTAAGAATGTAAAATTGCATTCTTTAAAACTAGGTTTTTCATCCTTAAGAAAACTATTCTTAATCTCAATAGAGTCACATTTAACAAAGAAGAAACCATCTAAGAGAATCGCGATACTTACCTTATCCTTGTATTCAGATACAAACCATTTCACTATTCCCTTCGTAGGAGTACCAAAACCATTCCATTGCAAAAATACCAAATATCTTGCATAGATCCATCATTTTTTCAATTCGACCAAATCTCATGTTTATCACCGATTTCGTTGGTGGTATAGTCCTCTTTACCTTATTACTACTGGTATGAGAAGGTCGAGGGGAAGTGATGTCATCAAAAATTTTATCAGCCATGACATTGAAGGAGTTTTTGGTCTGGATGTGGAAATGTTGATCCCTTCTAGGTCGAAAGGGTTTTTTACCCCATTTTTGTGTTTCACCTTAATCCAGTCATGAGGGTTTGCCTCATCTTGACGTCGAGCAAGGAATTTATGGTTTTGGCCATAAAATTCTTAGCATATTTTGTGCGTTGAAAGAAGAAAAATTGATCATTCAATCTTTCACCGAGAAATAATCCTTCCGCAGATTGAATCCTTCCTTTGTCAGATATATCGTAGGATAATCCTCTTGATGAGGGTTACTGAAGCAGTAGCTGCTTTGTCTTGCTCTCCTTGTTTTAGAACTTGTGACACATGTGATTCTATTTTACTGTGTTCATTGGGAATCTGGGAGAAGGAAGCCCTATGATGTCTTGCTCCCAGATCTGCATTGATATCCATTCTTGGATTCCCTGTTAACTGCAAATGTCAAAACTTGTTTTTCCATCTCAGGATTTTTTTATTTTTCCCACAAAATTGTAGAGCCATTTCTACTAGCAAAATTAAATATTAATGAGGTCATCAGCTCTACAAATTATTACTAAAAAAATTGAGTGACAGGGACTAGCCAAAATAAGCAAAATAACTTAATGGGGGCAATGCCATAAGATATTTAGTTTAGAAATATTAATGTGATGTAGAATTTAGTTACCCTAACTTAGAAAATTAATGCCTGTACTTTAATCATTGTTTCAGGTTTTAAATAGTTATAGAATGTGTAGGCCAAATTTACATTCTTAAGGACTGAATCCAAAATCTTCCAAAATGACTTGATTTGTTTAACTAGTCATAAATTTTGGACACTAATTTGGTTAGTTGTACACTTGTTGAGCCTATTTCAATTCAATCATTAATGGATAAAGATGCACAATAGGTAATGATATGTAAAAATTCCTAAGGAATTTAATGGATTGCAAAGGTGAAGTTCTCGTGAGTCTCCCCCTTGATAAACTAGCTTAACAACCTTTAGTGAATATTAAAGATAACACTCTCAAACATGCAAGTTTCCTATATGTAGATATTGGTGTGAATGCATTTGTTTTAATGTCCAAATTGAAGTGTTCTTAGGGCAATTCTCCTTCTACTTGCTTATTTCCAAATGAATTGTAATTTTTTGAGTATGTTTGAATGTAATTTTTTTATCCATAAAACATTCATGTGTATGGTGAGGGTCTTGAAATATTTATATTTTTGTAGCTTGACAAAAGGTATGGTAATGAGAGTGTCTCTCAAATAATATTTTAATATTATATGTACATGCTTAGGAGGTGCATTATATTGTTGCAATTGAGCATCTTGGCACCTATGTCGCTTAGGAGGATGGAAAAGAATGGAATATAGGTTTTTTGTGCACATAATACATGTAGATGACATGATCAAAATATAAATCATTAGAAGTTATCACTATGTACATTTATCCTAATTAGAACTAGGCTTAGAAGAATAACCAATGAAAACAAGTGTAAAGAAAATAAAATGAATTAGTCATTAAACACTTTATCACATAAAGTTGAAATTTATAAATCGATAAAATATCAACCTCTAAGTACTTATATTTATCAAGCAAGAATTATTTAACATGTAAAAATGGATGAAAAGTATCACCATAGTCATCACATGATAATTCCACACTAAGAATCATAATATTAGGTAGTGTATGGGAAGGGCTTCATGTATTGGTGTAAGTGAAGTGAGAAGCAAATGAACTAATATCAAGGCCTATGCTATCATCATGTATGACATCACTATGTGACAGAGTTGTGAATATCAAAAGGAATAACTTCATATTTAGACCCTCTCGATCCCACTAAATGAAGGAACAAACTAATTATGTAATGCCCTGCCAGGGAACCCCGGAGAATTTAACCTAAGACATGTTACTATGTTAGCAAAATAATGTTTTTCTTAAGTGTTCACAAAAAATAATGGTGACAATGCATAAACAATACAATCATAAGGTATAAGCAAGTACATAAGTACAACTCAATTACAATTAACAATTCTCAAGGGTCCCATGATGTAGAATTACATATTACTAATTAAATATTTTAGATTAAGTATAATTACAAATATCTCATGTATAAATGAATAACAAGTACATCTAATACCATAAGGTATAATATAATGAAACACCATCCTTTGCACAAGTTGCAGGGTATGTCATAATAACCAAATACGAAGTATAGTACAATATCCAAAAGGAATCACGTCTGAGGTACTGATACAAAACACCGTAAGATAGATATGAGCAAGTATCCAATGAAGAACAAGAAGAATATAACAAAAAGTATCATCTAACACCGCTACGGGAATGCCAAAATCTCAAATGGTAAAAGAAAACACTACCATCTGGCCTTGTGGAACCAAAGGTCCACTCCCACCGTGTTGAGGAGATAACAACAAACCCCACTCAAATAACAAACTCAATCAAAACAACTAAGCAATGGATCCTGAAGGCTTTCTGTCTCAAAAGGTACCACCAACTAATGATAAAGAAAATAGTAAATATCAAAATGTCAACACATACCAAAACACTGAATACCAGAATATCAAACAAACACCAATCACCAAATACTAAAATACCAAAAAAAGACCACCAGGTAATACTACAATACCAAAGACACACCACTAGAGGCAAATGCATACAACTACAAAGGAGACTAAGGCTAAAAACTATGGGAGTGTCATCACATGGTCATCTACTTGAGTTACCTTGGATTGGTCATACTAGACAACGAACCCTCAAGTATTGAGTTGCCCTGGATTGGCCATTCTAGGCCCCAAATCCTCAATATGACCCATGTAAAACTAGAATACCCTCTCATGAACATAAAAAATTCTAATCATACCTACCCTCTAGGTATCATTCCACTCTCATCCTTAGCTTATACAAGCGCTCAAGGCATGGGCGAGACAATATCACTAATTATATTTTTAATGAACTCTCCAAATTTTAATTACTATGTTATTACTTATTAACAAACTTACGATAGGTTACCCTAGTACTAACCACTTTGGGTCCCAGACCCCTATTTTAAGCCACTCCCCTAAGATGCACATATTTAACCTCTCCTAGGGTCACGAGTCATAAATAACCACATAGGTCTCATTAAAGTATACTGATCAAATTTCAGCTCTCACAAAACATAAGGAACATGCACTGGTTCTCGAAACTAAGACATCATAAATGCTCACATAAATCATGAGACTTAACACAAAACCAGGTTGGGTAGGATGATCAAAACCATTATCACAACATGAGAATGCATACATAAAGGATACACACACCTTCCAGGTGTTCACTACACAAGAGTTCAAATGAATAAGTATACAAGATCGAATCGATACAACATTATAATGCATAGCACAAGAACACATATAAAACCCTAGAAAATGACCCCCAAGCCTCTGGTCAACTAACCCCCAAGTCAACTTAAAGACCTCAATAAAAATATCATCACATCAAGGTTTAAGAAATGAACAAATAAGTCAAAAATATAGATACTAAAATAAATGAATACATTCATTCACTAAAGACACAATAGATTGTAACATAAACAAAATTTACACATATATTTATAATAAAAGAAAAAAAACATTCCCCCATGCTTAATCCATTCAACTATATACAATATCAAATATTTTAAACAATTAAATACAAATTAATAATATTAATATTTAATTAATATTAATAATAATATTAATTAATATATTTATATACATATATATTAATAATAATCAACAATTAAATATTAAATAAAATAAAACCTTAAATTAAATTTTAAATAATAAAAAAAAACTTTAAAAAATCTTTAAAAATATGAGAACCCTTGCGGGGCACCCACGTGGGTACCTGTGGTACCCTTCGTGGTTCTCACCATGGGAGCCCATGGTGGTACCACAGGTCCCATTGGCTTGCAACTCCCCACAACAAGGTACTTGCGGGCTGCAACATTGTGGGCCGCGTGGTGGGGTGTAACAGCCCCACCACATTTATTTAATTTAATTTATTTATTTTTAATATCTATAACGTACTGTACCCTATTCCAACAACCCCCCTTTTTTTCTTTTTTAAAGATGAATTCGATAAACCAAACCCCCTATTTTTTTAAAATAGATTTCAAATCAAATGCATATATTTGTTTCAGAGGAAAATCGTTTAATTGAAACCCTATATTTTTTAACCTCAAATTTTCCAATAGTTTCTTTAATGGAGGCTAGGGTTTTTCTAATAAAACTAATTTTGTTTGAATAAGATTTTTACATAAAAACCCGTAACTACAGATACATCCATACATTTTTCCCAAACCCTTTTTCCTGGGGTTTCAAACAATTCCAACAAAATACCAGATCTAGTTTGTCATCAATATTAATCCACAATTTTCTCAAAAATAAACTTGATTAAAACAGAAACCCAATTTTCAATTCACTCAAAAAATTCCAAACATGAAGCATACAATCTTTTCAACAAAAGTATTTTACAGAATAGAAAGTTTTCAAACCCTACCTCAAACCACGCTTGAAATTCGAAGACAACAAGAATCCATTTCAACCTTCCAAAACAAATTCAAGCTTTCAATAATCTTCCAAATTCACCTAATAGAGCTCCTCCAAAACATGATAGACGTAATTGCAATAATACCTAGAAACCTCTCACAAAGAAAACCTATTCCTCCTAGGGTTTCTAAAACATGCTATCCCTAAAATCAGAACTCGACTCTCCACCTAGTTTTCATCAACTCTCTTTCAATGATTAATTATAATTTATTAATAAAATATGCTCTTTTCTAATTACAACTCGTAACTCAACTTTAACTTCAAATTCTAATTCAATTTTATTAAACTGAATGTGCAACTTAAATTGCATACCAATAGTTAATTAACCAATAAATATTTAGCACATTAATACTATGCAATTGATAAATTAAATATTAAATAAATCAACTATGCTTTTAATTTTATATTTGGATTTAATAATTAATTAAATCCTCTTAATCCAATTTTAGACTTTTAACTAAGTCTTTTAATTTAGCAAAGGTATTTAATTAACTCTTAATAATTAAATATCCTTATATTTAATATTTCCATACTCATAAAATATAATTATTTATAATCTCATAATTAACCTTAATTTAGTTTTTTTTCAATCAAATAATCCACACAAGCAAATTCACTTGACTCACATCACACGAAAAATCAACTAACTCCATATCAAACAAACAAGCACCGAGGAAGGGCTCATGAATTTTTGTCACCTTGACGAATTTAGATGGGTAGAAAACATATACTTATCCATTATTTTAGGACAATCAATGGCTTGGGTTGAGATTTGGATTTGTATGTTATCTCCCATCTCTTACCATTGAGATATTGCGATAGGACACGCTCCTCCTCGCAATTTATGGAAGTCAATGCCTGATACCTGCAGAAAAGATGAGCTTGTACATACATGTATAAATATAAACAAGCAATGACAAAGACCGTCTGATCGTGTGGATCTCGCAAGCAAGTAACTACGACTTCATCTCTCAACCACATCAGACATGTCAAACATAAATATAAAACATGCACATCAACCATACACATGCAAGTATGAGGTTAGTAAAACCATAAGCATTAATGATATCCCAACATATAAATCATCATCATGAAATAACCATTACACATATATGAAATCATCATTTGCACTTAATCAACATGAAAATAACCAAAAACATCTAATTCACAATTATCCAATATAATGTCATACAATCATATCCTCAAGTATCTCTGAAATAAATAACACACACATGAAAGTGGCCTAAAAGAGTTTGACAATAAAACTAAAAAGTAAACTATGGGAGGGGTATTACAAATTATCCTTTGGTAGGACATTTTCTTAGAAATTCATTTCCTTACTAGACACCTCTTTAATGGTTACTTGGCTTATCAGAGTGTCCTAATGTATTTTCTTGAGAAAATACTTTTGTAAAATGACAAGATCGGTGAAAATTGTAAAAGAAGGAAAAGTAGACACTATTGTAGATGCAATAGACATTGGAGTACTAATTGTCACAAAAGTATGCACATGAATGACAACAAATTATGAAGAAAATGTGGAGATAGAGGAAGACTCGATAATAATAAGATCAATGGAAATGATTGTGTAATGCAAGGAAAGGGGAATATTCTAGACTAGGTCAAAATCCTCTTTCACTACAAACAATAGAATATGAACCACAAAAAGGGGTTGGTGTACATGAATTGGTATCTATATATTCTCACACTTTTTTTTTCTTCTTTTTCACTTATTTGTTTCCATTTTTATCTAAGGAAATTTAAATAATGTCTTGAACAAACATATTTTGGACTTCTTAGCACTTTTTTTCCTTTTCCCATGTGTTACTTTTGTACTTTTCAATCAAAAGTACATAAAACCCAAAAATTCCCAACATATAAAGGTGTGCTACTCCATAATTGTAGAGGAAAACTACCAATCCAATGGTAGTTTCTTTAATTATCACACATGTTTGTCACTATCTATTAGGCAAGTCACACTAATTTAGTGAAATGCCACACTAAGAAACATGATTACTAACAATTCCCATTACCATTCATCCCCAAATGTTGATAGTTTAATCCCTCAATCCAATTTTTATCACCTTTAATTAAATACTTAAGTGTAGAATTGACCCAGGTTACTTTTGCAATCATAGTCTTGACTTTGATCATTAATACCCAAAATTAAGTTTACATCCCATTTGATTTTTCACCAGCAATTGTGAGTTGAACTAGTTCATGTTCATGTTGACTCAAGTAATATGCTATTGAATGTAAGGATATTTACCCATTCATTTGAAAAAATACTAGACTAGGAGAGATCCTCTAAGAGTTTTTAAGGAGCACATCTAGATTTCAATTTGCTTAGATAACACAAAATTTAGAACATAATCATAATTACATCATAAAATACCATGTTTGTTGCATGCTTATCTACTATTCTAAATCTTCATTCATTGTTGTTAAATAGGTCTATCTAGGGGTTTGATTAGAAAGAACTTGACCCCATAACTTAATAGATTCACAAAAGTTGAATCATTGGCCCTTATGCAAATTTATTTAAACATGAGAAAATTGGGGTGAGCACATTATAACAATCCACCTTCTACATGGCACATGAACCATAATTTTATTTTGTGCATCAAATTTATGAATGTAAATTTGAACTAAAGAAAAAATAATTATTTTGAAATGTTTGGAATTTCATACCCCAAAATTCTAAAATCTTATTGAATCAATGTCTAACGTTTTCAACTTCAACATTTGGAATTTCATCTTACTTTTATCTTCCAAGGTTATTATTTTTTGCTTATTATTTTAGTTTAGGTGCACATTAGTTTAGTATTATTCATTATTTATTTTATTGGTTCTTTTTATTCTTGACTCTAGTTAGTTTTTAATTTTTGCCTTTTCTTGGGTCTCATGTCACACTCGTAGCTCCCTCTCTCTTCTCTTCCCCTTTCTCCTTTTTTTATTCAGCAAGTCCACTACTTTATTCATTTAGTCCTTATACTCTCTTTCATGTTCATCTTGATGATAGATTAGTGTGATCCAAAATGTTGATGAAAAACATTGAAACAATCAAATTCAGAAACAAGTAATTACAGATGTCCGGTAGGCTAAGCAAGTACTGTTGCATCATTTTTTGGAATTACTGTGTTAACTAGTGATTAAATTGAACTATGTAGACCAATTAAAATCCACTAATTTATTTATTTTATAACTAAATTTATATTTTCTATAGTTAAATGCAATATTTTTAAGTTTTTAATTTGTATAAACTTTTAGAGTCTTATACACTAAATTTGCGGATGCATAATTTTCCTCAGAACTTTTTTAGCTATTTTGCATTATTCTCTAAATAATACTATAATTATAGTTATGTATATTATAATTTTATTTTTGTGTTATTTCAATTCTAATTATGTATATCAATTTAAATAAACATTTTCTATATTATAATATATATTTATTTTTATTTAAATAAAAATATATTTAATTTTATTATCATAATTTTATTTCTCAAAAATTAGTTAAATAAATTATTATAAAATTAATAATACATATTAAAATATTAAATTTTTTAACTATGTGAAATATAATAAATTTATTAAAATTTTAATTATAAATTTAACATTATAATTGTACTTATTACTAAACTAAAAGGGAAGTACTAGTGACTACATGACACTTATTAGTACTTGTTGCTAGGCTAAGTACTATTGTATCATTTTATGATTTTTTAGCCATATTGCATTATTCTAGGTACTTTTACTGGAGGTAATTAGAGTTTTTAAAAAAATTCATTAATATATATGAAAAATATTATTTAAATTTTAATAATTCTATTATAATATATAATTGATTTTTATGTATAAAAAATCTAATAATATTATTTATTATGTTTATTATCATAAATTAAGTTATATTTTACTTTTATATAATATAAATATTAAATATATTAATATGTAAATAACAAACTTATATATTAAATTATTCAAATATTATATTTTAATGGTTTTAGATCCTTGAAGTATATGAAATATATGATACATTGTTTGAACCCATTAGTTCTTCATTTATAAGATTAAATTCACAAGGTCAAATCCATGGAGGCCTTAATTATGTATTTGTTAGCTTGTTAAAACTGTATTACAAATAAAACTAAACTTATTATTATATTTTATAAAATAATTTAAATTAACATAAATATTAAATTAAATTAATTATAATTTATAATTTATATTGTTAAAATAATTATAATTAAAAATAAAATTACTTGTTGCTACTTCTATAATTATATAAACTAATATAATTATTATCATATAATTTTATAATTAATTAAAATACATTTATTAATTAGAATTGCATTTAGATATAAATTAAAATCAATTTTAAAATTAAAAGTTACTAAATATTATTTTAAAGATTTTAATTATTATCATTCATATATAAAAATTCTTATCAATTACATTATAATCTTGAATTTAATTAATTTTATTTTTTATTAAATAACTATTAATTAAAATATATTTAGTATTTATAATAAATATAATAAAATTATATTTAGATTTATTTTTAGCTAAAATTATAATTAATTCTAGTAAGTACTAGCCACTACATAACACTTATTTCTATTGTGAACTTATTTCATCAAAATCAATTATTTACTAATTAATTAAGCTAATAGGCTTTTCATTGTGGGCATTGCCCATTGGCGGAAAAGTGTCAACGCCGATAAATTGTCTTATGCCGAGAAAAAAATTGATCACGCATTTTTACCAGAAAAGGGGTGCACTACCATGAAAAGTAGATGCATTGATGAATTAAAAGACACATAACCCGGTCAAGTTGAAGGCGTGCAAACAGTTACAATGTAGTAGACATTAAGGAAGGGAAAACAAAAACCCACCTCCACATTGCTATAGAAACTACAAAAGCTTTGTCATACTTGCATTCTACTGCATCAACACCCATTGTGTGCAGAGATGTGAAATCTTCCAGCATTTTGCTGGACAATACTTATACTCCAAAAGTTACAGATTTTGGATTGTCTCGCCTAGTGCCCATAGATCAAACACACATCACCACACTTGTGCAGGGAATGCTCAGTTACTTGGATTCTGGATACTTTCAGATAGTTTAGCTTACAGAGAAAAGTGATGTCTATAGTTTTTGGGTTGTTTTGGTGGAGCTTTTGGTCTTGGATGTACAAACTAAAGCAATTTGACAGAACATAGATTTGCTTGTCCTAGGCAATGAAGCCATCGACTCCAAAGCTGTCAATAAGGATGACAATGAGGTTTTTTAGATTTGAGATGGCAAGGCATGATGGTGTCGTTGATATCGCTACGCTCAATCTTTTTTGATGTTAAACCCCAGGAAATCCATTAGCTCGCTTTCTCTTGATTAGGAGTTTTGTGGTACAGGGAAAGAGCATTAGTTTGTCCCCACTCGCTGAAACCCACATTTGAGGATCGAATCTCAACAGAGCCCAAGTACTCTGCACAGTCAGGTGGCCTCCCCACGAAGCCGCTGGAAACCCACTGGGTGGGGAGCCTGAACTGCCCTTAGAATAGTAGGGGGCCCAGATAAATCGTAGACACCGATCTCGCTCTGTGATTCAAACCTGTGACTCTTGTACACTTGAATTATAATAAAAACATGTCAGTGCCATCCACTGCCAATCTCAATGTCCCAACATTATGTAGAGAAAAATCATTGAAGGAGACGCTACACATTATGTTTACTACACACACTCCTCTTGTACACTCTTCTACATATCTTCAACTCTTACAGGTTTGCACTGTCAAAAAAGCTCTTTCATAGGGAATATGTGTTTGCTACAAGCACATTGTTTCAAAATAATCATATCAACATGTATGTCAACTGTGGTAGTTTGGTTGATGGACATGAATTGTTTAAACAAATGACAAAATGAGATATATCCTCATGGAGTATCATAATTATGGCTCAAACAAGGCATGGACATTCTCACGAGGTATTGAAATTGTTTAATAGAATGCAGATAATAGACAACAAAATGTGGAAGGATACAGAAGGTGTGTGAACTATTTGACAAAATGCCTTGAAGAAATGTGATCTCATAGAATGCTATGATAGTAGGGTATGCACATAATCAATTTTCCAACCTGCTCTTGAATTCTTTGAGCTAATGAAGAACTCTAGTGCGTACCTTGACCATGTAAGCTTCACTTGTGTTTTGTTAGCATGTAGCCATGCTGGTTTAGAGGACTAGGGCTGCAAATACTTCAATGACATGAGTTACTTTTATGACATTAAACCCACAATAGATCATTATTTGTTCATGGTTGGTTGTGTGGATGTGTTTCTTGTCACCTCTAAAGAAGATAAGAATATAGAGTTAGGAGTATATATAGAAAACCACCTTCACAAAATGAATATATGATACATTGTTGGAAGTATTGCTTAAATACAGAAAAGAACAAACCTCTAGTAGAACAACAGTAACATCTTTCATTCCTTCTCTCTGCAACTTTTAATCCTTTTGCTCCTGAATATGGAGAATGCATCTAATTTACATGCCAAACTATATTTACTCAGTGGACACTATCCAATCAGGCTTCTATCAATTCTACTTATGTTTATTCCTGTATGTTCTTCTCACACAATCTTTGTAATAAGAGTTTCTATGATCTTCTAGAGTAGCTAATTTGCGCAGGTCTTCAAAGCATTTTGCTTACTATCTTCTATAATTTCCCTTTTGGTATTTGGTCAACTTATTTTCTTGCTTTTCTTTTTGTTCTTAGGAATTCTATTAGAGTTGACTTGAAGGGCAGAGGCCTTTATCCATGTCAAGTAAGCAAATATTCATTCACAAGGCAAGCCACACCTTGTATGGTGTTGGATAAGGTTTGAAGTTGTAAAAGAGACATCTTTAAGTCTTTGTTTGGTTGGCAAAGAGACATCTTCATACCAAATTGCCTATGAAAGATGTTGTCATGAAATAACAAAAATACATTAATAATGTATAGCCTCCAAACTATAGCATGCTCTACATTGAATAGATCGCTCAGCTTGGACTTTGTGTTCTTCAAACATATTGCACATTCCAAGAAACCGAGGTCACTTTCTTTGTATAACAACAAGGCAAAGAACCACAATTGTTGAGGGTAGGTTGGGGGAATGGTGAATTTGAATTAATTACAGAGGAGGCAGGTATAGAGGATCAATGAATGGGGTATTTGGCATGTGTATATTTTGGCCAGTAAGGTGACTCTTCAACTATAATTTTGAATTCAATAGTTTTTGATCAATAAATTTTTACACCTTTTCTATAAAAAAAAAATGCTTCAGTTGAATTCATCTCTGGGAAATTCATGGTAAATGTCACCAATGTAATTTAAAGATGTATTTACAACCTAAAAGATCATTAAACCTTAGATTTTTTGAAAGGAATTTTTAGTGTAATCTCACAGGAGTCATGACAAGTTGATAAGATTCGGTGCTAAACCATCCATTTTTCTGCACAACAGCAATGAATCCTCTATAACAAAACCTAGATATCAACATATCAATATAACAAGAGGATCAACTTTTAACTCTTGATTGTAGGGTATGCTCAGAGTGGGTATGTTGAAGATTTACAACATGGTAAGCAGGTGTGTGGTTATTCTATGATTAGATTCAAGTCAAATATTGCCCTTCAAATGGCTCTCATAATGGCAGTAGCTCTCCACTTCACCAGAAGCCTTGGGCGAGGAAGTAGGCTGCCAATTTTGTACCTCTTCTCCGATATCTATTTTTGTTTGGACAAATTATGGTACATCAACCAATACATTTGTAAAAATCAATGATCCTCTAAGCTGAGAGTAGCATCAACTAGTGCACCAATTAGAAATTCTTTTGGGTGAGAGCTGCTTTATAAGGGGTTCTCTTAGTTTGTGTTTATATTGGATCAGATCATGGTTTTTTAAAATTTTGTTCATGGTTATACATTCTGGATATGAGTAGACAGACTAATTGAAGACCCTTGGCATCCAACTTCTCAATTTCATTTAGAATTGTGCACATTTTTAAGTATCTCTACACGCATTTCCATCTAATATCCCTATTAAATCTTTCTCCACAGTTGCAAAATTTCTGAATAAGTATTTTCCCTTTTTAATAATAGATACCATTTATTGGATGATCTTCTCCAGAAAAATTCTATGGCCATTGTCATTGTCCCGGTTGAGCTTGCCAACTTTCACTTCCAAACCCTCACAAGAGAGCACTTTCCAAATTTGGGACTCCTCAACACTCCAAAAAACTGCTTCCAAGTATTGCATGCGTTGCATGTATTTTTCGATACACTCCTCAACCAACATTTCAGCAGCAACAGATAGAATCACCAAGCATTCCTCACGTTCTCCATATGTTTAGTGCTTCCTTAACCACATTGAATTTTTTTTTAGAAGTTTCTATTTATTTTCTTTGAAGTTAATTTAGCATTTATGAAAAGTAAAACAATAAGCAAATTTTAGATATTTAATTATCTAGAAAAAAAGGGCAAATTCTTGATATTTGATTATTTTGAAATAAAAATAACTTTTTAAAATAAACGTTATGAAAAATTTACTTAATAAACATTGGAATAATTACATAGGATAAAAAATGTGTTGAAATCATTATATAATTTCATAAATGAAATAGTGAATATCTACGTAGGTTAATCACTAGCTTATATGTTAAATTTTCATAATCTTAAATTATAACTTTAATAATAAAAACTAGTATAATATAATACTTATATAAAAGAATAAAAATATAATCGATCTACATTAACAAAAATTTGGAAACAAAACAAAATGTAAACTATTGATTTCAAAAGAAGATTGTTCACCCCTATATTACGTATCATGGTTACATCTCACTTATTAGTACTTGCCGATAAGCTAAGTAAGTACTATTGCATCACTTTTTGGATTTCTTCCATTAACGAGTGATTAAAACCAGTTCTTTGCACCAATTATAATTTATAATTTTCTTATTTTGTTAAAAATAACACATATTCTATAGTCTAAATGTAAATTTTTTAAGTTTATAATTTGTAAAAAATATTTTTTGATGATATCATTGGCTAATACATTTGAGGTCTTATAGACCACTTTTTTAGGAATAAAGAGCGTGAATAAATTTTATTTATTATTTTTTAATTATTGAATATTTTAAAGTTTTTGAAAATTTTAATTAATTTTGTTTATTTATTTTTACAATTTTTTTTACCAAAAGTCTAATGTGTAATTTGTATCATATTATATTAAAATAATATTGACTATTTTTGTTATATTATAAAATATTGAATATTTTATGGATTTTTTTTTTATATTAAAGATCGAGAGTTCAAAAAAACAATACAACAAAACAGGGGAGGCTATGCCTCAACCCACCAATCCAAGAGAACCAACAGTATAACGACTAAGTCAACAAAGATTTAAATAGGTACACATACTGAGCATATAGAAAAAAAGTAAATATCAACATGATAGAGCTCCAAAAAAGAACAACAGAGGATCTTCCTAGTGAAGAACATCATCATGATTGTCAATCCAAGAAGTCCAGCCTAGAGAGCCCTCCATCCAAACCACCTTCTTTCACTCCAGAATCTGGGTAAGCAGTTCAAGTTTATCAAAACTAGGGCCTTTATTGTCTTTGATGTCCTGAATCAGCTTCTCAAGCACCGCATCGAACGCAGTCTAGTTGTCCATAATGCTGGCCCATTCAAAGCCATCCTTCATCTCATAAATGAACATAGAGGCATGTCCATCTCTGAGAAACCTCAAAAGCTTCTCCCATTCCAAGTTCATCACGCAACAAACCTGAGAAGCAATTTTGAAACGAGCGAGTTTTCTAAAAAACCCAATAAGAGTCCTATCAGTGCCTTGGAAGTTAGACTCATTTCTTAATTTCCAAATAAACCAACGGATGAAAGATGAAATAATATGCCAAAATAGGTTAGCATCTTTGCGAAGCCCATGAATGTAACTAGTAATGATATCAAGAGTATAAACATGTTTAGTAATAGAAAATCCAAACATCAGCCAAATTTCTCTAGCAAAGTTGCAATCAAAGAAAATGTGTCTCATGGTCTCAGGCATTCTACAAATAGGACAAATATCAAGGGTGCCTTGGTGATTCCTAATGGGAAACCTATCAACCAAGAGTTGCCACTTGAAGCATTTAATCTTAGGCGGGATGGGAGACTTCCACAACTTATCAAAGACTTTCTGCCAGTCAGTTGAGCTGGTGTTACTATATTGGATAGAATTAATATGATCAGTCATAGAGGTATCGTGATTAAGGAACTTATAAATATCTTTAGCTTTAATTTTGGTAAGGAGGGAGCCATCTTTCCATCTAAAATTGAGGTAGCGGTGAGAGTCAACATCAGTGTTCCTAGGAAGACTAAGGGGCGCACAAGCAGTCTTGATCAGGTTGTAAGTTCTTTTATGGGAATCCAGGAGACCATATTCCTTGGAGAGATTTTCCCAGCTAACAAGGTTGTTATGCTCCATGATGTCCATGATACAGTTAAGGCCTTAACTAGACCAAAACCTGGCGGAGCATCCTTTAGTAAGGGCAATGGGTTTATTCAAATAATGAAGATTCCACCAAATAGACCATTCCCCATGCAAGACGTAATTATAATCAAAATTAGAGTTATCTATGAAACCACACACATACTCCCATGCCTTCCAAATGGATCTAAAGACCCAAGTGCCCTGAACAGTCACAGGAAACTAACTAGAAACCAAGTCACAGAAAGGGAGGGCTTTCTAGGACTTAGCAGATTTAGGAGCACCATTTTGGATATTATTTCTGATAAGAACCTTCCAAGGCTCATCTCCTTCAAGAGCTTGGAAGATCCATTTGGAAGCGAGGGAAATTCCTTGGAGCCTGAGATCCTTTAGGCCAAGCCCACCAATCTTCTTATCAATATGGCACCAATCCCACTTAATCGCATGAGTTTTCCTGTTACCCTTACCATCAGACCACAGGAAATGTCAGATAGCCTTTTGGACTTCATAGATTTGATAATTGCTAAACATCCACGCAGAGGAGTAATATATGCTATAGGAAGAAAGAATTTTCTAACAAACCTAAACCCTTCCCGCAAGGGAAAGAACCCTATTGTTCCACTTGTTAAGTTTTTTGTCAATCTTATCCTTAACCCAAAGCCACATCTCTTTAAGTGAGGGGGCAACAGAGAAAGGAATACCCAAATATCGAACAATTTTATTAGGTCCTCCCTAGGCAAATCCAAAGTGTTCAAGCCAGTCTGGGGGTTCCTCTTTCCAGCCAAGCATAATAGATTTGGTACTAGAGATACGAGCTCCTAAAGCTTTACCAAAGAATTCAAGTTTTTGATTGAGGCACTGAATGTTATGTCTTGAGAGCTCCAAGAAAAGGGAGGTGTCATCAGCAAACTGTATGTTAAATAATTCAAAATCATTAGGTAGAGTGATTCCATGGACTCTAGGGGAAATGGTATCGTCTCTAAGGAGATAGAACAAGGCATCTGAAGCAATAACAAATAGGGCAGGAGCAAGAGAGTAGCCCTGACGAATGGAATGAGAGAGCCGGATGGGTTAGGAAAAAGTACCATTGACCTCGATCAGAGCAAATGCATCCTTAAGAAGGATTTGGACATACTTACAGAAAATACTGGGAAAGCCAAAAGCTCTAAGCATCATGAGGATAAAATCCCACTCCACCCCGTCATAAGCTTTCTCAAAATCAACAAGAAGCATAGCAACATCCTGCTTAGAGGTCTTGGCCCATTCCATAGCCTCCCAACTAGTAACAAGGTTTTCAAGAATATACCTGCCTTTGATAAATCTCATTTGGGTAGAACAAATGAACTTAGGAAGAAATTTTTCAAGGCGAGAGGCCAGGATTTTAGCAAGGATCTTGTAGGAAACGTTAAGAAGAGTAATAGGATGCCAGTTCTTAATAAGAGCTTTGTCTCCATCTTTAGGGATAAGCTTGACGATGCCCATATTAATAGAGTTCCCCAAGGTACCATTAACAAAGGCTTCCGAATACAGATCACGAAGGTCGTGAGTTATCTAGTCAATATTAGTTTTATAAAATTCAGCAGGGAGCCCATCTGGTCCAAAGGCTTTATTGTCCTTAAGGCTATGAATGACAGTAGAGATTTCTTAAGGAGAGACCTTAGCCTAGAGAAGGAGGGAGTCAACCTCATAAATCATATTGGGGATGGGACCTATGCAACTATTCCTGATGTATTTTGAGTCTAGTATCTTCTGAGGTAAAAAGGGTTTTGTAGAACATCTCAAAGGCATTAGTGATGTCATGGAAAGTCAGGAGCTCCTTATCCTCCATGATAATTCTGTCAATTTTTTCTTTAGTCTGCTTCTACTTAAGAAGGTTAAAGAAAAGTTTGGATCCTTTATCACCATATTGAATCCAATGGTTATGGGCCCAAATAAAGGTACCTATGATTTTAACTTGCTGATGTTTCCTAAGGGAATCCCTAGCCAGAGAAACTTTCTCGGCTAAAGCAGGGGATGCAGGTTGAGATTGGATTCTGCTTTATAATGAATGGAGCTGGTCAATAAGTGAGTTCTCCACATGTCTATAATCTTTGGCCTTCTTTTGACCAAGGGTTTGGAAAATCTTTTGCCAAGAAGAAATATTCAGGTTCCATCTACTAGTATGGGAGTGGGTCTTATTTTGTAAGTTAAAAAGTCTGATCATTTTAATGGCAATAAGGACATCTTGATCACTTAAAAGGGAAGTATTGAGAATAAATTTTCGACTGACTTGAGAGGTGGCCGGAATGGAGTTTCTAAAATTAACAATAGCTAAGATAGGGTACTGGTCAGAGAGGGTTGCAGGGATGGGAGTAATCGAAATACCATACTGGTTGGGGGAAAAGGAAAAGAAATTACTGTTAGCATAAAACCTATCAAGTCTAGAGTAAATGCGATTAGGCCCTTGTTGAAAATTGCGCCAAGTATACCAAAGGGCGAAAATATCAGATTTGATGCCTTCAAGAGGGTCAAATAATTGGAGGTGCTTCTTAAGCCTATCCCAGTGAGATTTTTCAGGGCCTTTCCATTCAAAAGGGGTTCCTCCAATCTTATCGTCAGAACTCTCAATCATATTAAAGTCGCCACCAACAAGCTAGGGAATGTTAGGCAGGGTGGACATCTAATCCCATAGGAGAACTCTTTCCTTATAGTCGTTAAGGGCATATAGAGAGCAAACACCAAAAGAGGAACCATTAGCAGTTAGTGTGACCCAAGCCACCCTATTACAAGGTGAGATGCCTAAGTCAATAATGTGGCTTGTCCATTTAGGGCTAAGAAAAAGGGCAACTCCACCTTTTCCTTTAGGGTGATTAGTAATGAATTTAAAAGCATCCTTCCAAATACAACTAAGGGCAATATTGAGGGAGAAACCTACAACTTTAATCTCTTGCAGCATTAGAAAATCAATATTATTATGACAATCCATAAATCTTTTAATAATAAACTTGCGATCCAGAGACTTAAGGCCTCTAACGTTCCAAGAGATGAAATTCATGGGAAACATGATTAAGGGAGCCACTAGGGAGACCTGGAAGATCTCCATTCTTCTTTTTATTTTTAGAACCAAGAGGCCTACCTTTCTTCTTGGAAGCAGTTCCAATTTTTCATAATTTCATCATCATCATCACTAACACCAGCTAGGTCAATTTTTGGCTCCAACATATCTCTATTGGAATAATCATGAGGTAGGGAATTCGAGGGAGCAAAATTCAGAGAGACATTTTTCGGGTTATGCTTAGCATAGATAACTTCAATTACCAAATTATCCTCAATTTCTTGAAGCGAAGAAGATGGGGGGTTGGAAATGATATCCTCTGGAGTAACCTCTTTAGGAGGCATGGAGCCAGAACACATATTCGATTCAAGTATACCCATATTATTATCATGGTTATCTTTCATGGGGGTATCAACATCCTTGTTAATATCAACTCTGTTTGAGTTATTTTGTGGATACTTATGTGGGGCATCTTCGATCATTAGCATGGGGCTCCTATTGAGAATCTCAAACTGGTTACATCTGGAGTTACCAGAACGTATTTGCTCCAACGCAAGTTGTTGGGCATTTTTCCATCTACGCCTCTTGTTCAAAATGACTTGGAAGTCATCGGGAGTTGGCGGCTTAGGAAAGGCTAAGTCCCTCAAAATAGGCATTTTTCCAGGGATGTTAGTAGCATTATCATCCACACAGTGCGTCTCCTTCCCCGATATTGAGCCAGAGGCCGAGGTTGAAGCAGAAGGTTTTTTACTATTATCATTAGTAGCAATTAACTCTGATGAGGATTTAGGGGTATCATTGGAGTCAATTGACTTAGGGTTTTGCGTCTTAGGCAATGAAGTTTCATCATTATTAGAGTTCCTTGGTAAGTCAGTCGAACTAGGTTTTCTACGGTTGATAATTATGGGGCAGTTCTTCCTAAGATGCCCTTCTCTTTTACAGAGAAAGAAAGCATTCAGCCCACCAAGAATCTCGACAGGGCAAACAAAGATGTCTCTACTAATATTGAGTTTAAGGTTCAGAGGGATATCAATGCCAGGCTTAATTGAGATCAAAACCCTAACATCAAGGTTAGGAACTAGGCGGGAGGTTTCATCGATTTGAATTATTTTACCATACTCTTCCAAAAGTTGAGGAAGAAATTTCCAAAGAAAGGGCGGGACATCCTTTAGTATGATCCACCTAGGGCAAGAAAGTGCAGGGACTTCTTCGTTAACCGCCTCCTGAGACCAAGCTAGGGCACAGAAAGAAGTTTTCCCGACCGTCCAGTAGTGACGCTTAAGGGTTTCAACTTGAGACTCAGGATTGGTTTAGAAAATAATGTAAAGCCCTCTCTGAATTTGCCTACAGAAAAAGATCTTCAAACCAAGTTTTAAATTCCATAGGCTATGAAACCAGTCATTGAGAAATTTCCGTGGCGGGCATTTTTCCACATCAACACAAGCAAAGAAAATGGGTGTATTGCTTAACCACAAGCTCCACATCAACACAAGCAAATAACTATTTTGGATTTATTTTAATATATATTATATAAATTTAGATTTAATAGAATAACATTATAATATTGCTATTATGAATTCAATTGTGTACTCTTTATGAAAAATAGTTATTTGACCTAAATAGTTAATATTAAAATTAACAAGTGCCACGTAGTGGCCAAGTACTTGCCTTTAGTAATTAATTTTAAATTTAATTTTTAATATAAATTTAATCTTAATTTTGATAAATTTATTATAATATATAAGATATTTTAATTAATTATAAAATTATATAATTATAATATTTTATATAATAATAATTGCAGTAATAAATAATTTTCTTAATTATAATTATATAGATAATTATTGATTGCAAATTATAATTAATTTAAATCTTAATCTTAATTTTGTTTGTAAATATAACAATAGTGCTAATTTTATTTTATTGATATATATATTTTTTATTACATATGATTAATATTATTGTATATATAATATGAGCAATAGTATCAAATAGTTATAATAGTTTTAATAGATCAATATGAACTTTTAATAATGTCAAAATGAAAAATTAATTTGTAGATATTATAAAGTTAAATAATTTGCATCTATATTTTACAAATGAAAAAACTTATAATGAAATATATAAAAAAATAGTACTTAGCCTATCGGCAAACTATTTTACAATTTAAATTAATTACAATTTATATTTTATAATTATTTATAATTAAATAATTACTTTACATATAAATTAAAATTAAAATTAAACTTAATTACAAATTATTATAATTAAAAATTCACTTTACATATAAATCAAAATTAAAATTAAATTTATTTATAAAACTAAAGACAAATACTTGGCCACTACGTAGCACTTGTTATTGACCGTTTAAACCTCTCAGATTCGTTAGTGTAATAAGTACGTCACTAGACCCTCGGGCGTTATTATAGAGTGAATCTGTTTCCGTCGCCGAAGGTTCTGCATAAAAAAAATAAAATACTAAGATGAAAAAGAAAACCTCGTTTTCCTTTCCCGCCGCAGGGCTTCGTAGTCTGTACACTGAAGAATTGGCGGGGTATAAATTTGAACTAGTGTATCAGAGCTGGCCTCAAAATCTCGTAAGCCCTCGGTCACATGAAGCGTGTAAAGTTGCAGGCCGATGAACACTGTGAGTCCTCGCACATCGGCAGCTCGGGGGATCGAAACTCAGAAGAAGAAGAAAAAGATGATAACGATAAGGAAAATTCCTTAACTGTAAACCTTTACGAGCTGGATGAATATGGAATTCCCTGCGAGGGCAAGGGCGAGGGTTCTGATGAAGGCTGTAGGTCACCTACCTTTGCACAGTCGTTTTATGCAAGCGGTGCTGACTGGACCCCCCTCCGCTCCCATGCCAATGGCGGTAAAGGCAAAACAGAGGGGAAAAAACAACTTGTTCAGGCCAAATTGCACACGATGTGGGGTCTGAAGAGCACAGCGAAGGCGGTGGAGGAAGGGGAGTACACGGCTGAAAGGAAGTTGTCCAGTTTCAAAGCGGTTGGCCGAGGAGGATTGCCTCAGCGGCAGGGGGTCAGACCGTGCCCTTTCTATAAGAAAATCCCAGGTGTGTTGCTCTTTGAATTTACCTTTATTTGAAGAGAAGGAAAGGTTTAAAAGCCATTTCATAAACGTCTAGATTTTCTCCGCCCTGCAAGTTGGATATGTCTAAATATTTTACTGTTAGAAACTCTTTGGTACTAAATATTGAAGGGTAAGTCCAATATTATTTTATTTGTAGTTATCCAGAGGGATTCTGGAAGCGTAATAATTTAAAATTATTAATATTTTACTTCTCTTTGATTGAGTTGGGCATTCAGAAGTCTAACAGGATGGTTCCATACAGTTGTTCATGTTCATTTCGGTTCACTGTTAAAATTTTGGTATTATAGGTAGTATTATGTTTTATTTGAGTTAAAATCTTCTTTTATTTTGACGTAGTTCATATGGTTTAGATATTGAAAATTAGCTGTGAAAAATGGAGGGATGACATTATGCAGATGGAAAAAATGTCACATAATTACACATTTCCTTCCTTCTTTTTTTCTTTTCTCATTAAATTTTATTTCCAACTTTTTTATCAGCACAAATAAATACAAATATCTACAAATATCTGTTATTCATTTAACAATTAATTAAAATAATTAAAAAAACTTAAAAATTTACCACTAACTTCTCAAGATGCTCCTTATTACACAAAAAAAATTAAAAGTTGATGAATCCTTCCTCTTAGTATGGTGTGATATGTAGCTGGTCTCTTATGTTATAATAATATAAACTATTTTGAAGCTAATGTCAAGGTCCCACATGATTGCATAAGTAGATTTTCCCCAGTACAGGTGGTCCCATGTATATTTTAAATTAAGTATGAAGGATAATTTAGAATTTTTTTCCTATTACAGTGGATCAACTACATTTTAGGAATTGAGATTATAAATGACTGTATTCATTTTTTCCATTTTTATAATTTCCTTCATTTTTCTGTCCATATTTTACCTCTAACATTTTCTTTATTAATGATATTCATGTATTTCATCTATATTCAAAATAACCTCTTAAAATAAATCGAAAAATAGAATAGCCATGGAATTCCTATCTCTACAAAAGACTCCTAAAAAATGAAATGTAGCTCCAAACAAAATAAACAAACCAGTTGCATGGAACCATGATCCAAATACAGTTAAAAGCAGACTATAAACTAGATGGACACCCTTGGCCATCTGAATATTCCTCTCCTCATGTGTCTAATACTTGTTCTTCATAATTACACCCATCTTGGTTTATTCCAATGAGCGGCTGGCCAATTTTCAATTTTTAGCATAGGTGCATTATCTAGCTTCCTTGATTTATTCTTGTAAATACTTGAGTAAGATATAGGAAAAAAATTAAAATAATATAATCTAATATTATATTTGTACGTATTACAAATAAATTTATATTAAAGAATGATGGTATGAATAATGTAAGGAATAGAAGTGGGTTGATTAAATAATCATATATAGATTTATAACAAAACTATTTGAACACTAAGCATTATTGTGAACTTAATTTTTTTAAAATTTTTTTTAAGTTAAATTGGAATTGGATAAGTATGAGTATGAGATTTTTTTGGGGCTTGATATATTTTAGTCTATATAAAAAAACATATAAAATTTATTATATGTTTGAAATATAAAAATATAAATGAAATACACTTATGTAAAAAAGAGAACAATATTATCAAATCAAATTATATTTAATAGTCCTAAACTATAAGAATGTTTGGTTATCTTTTGTATATCAAATTGACTTATAAAAAAATATTAAAGATAATTTCAAACAGTTTAATTGCTATTAAATATGCCTAATATCGCCAATTATTGGCTAAAACACCCTTTTCCACTTTAATAAGAAGGCATAAACAATATTATTTTTGGAGAAAAGCAAAAACAATCATTTATAGCATGGGTATTATTATTTTGATATCATGTAGTTGGTCTAATTAGTTTAGACATTTAATTTGCAAGAGAAAAAAACAACACAAATCTTTCCCATGCCTCGAGGAGGTATATAACGGAGTTTGTGTAATATGCAAGCATCTTTTTGAAGGAAAACAAATTGTCAAAAGAACAACACATGTATATAGATGTCATTGTTGATATATATCTGAGGTTGCAAAACAGAAGAAAAACAAGAATAATAGCTCTAGTAAAGACAAGTATTATAAGAGACACTAGCTCTACATCTTGAATCTAAACTTTGTCTCAACCATCCCTTGTAGAAGGGGAAACAACAGAATTGAAATCTTATATCTTGATTTGTTAGCAAGAATCTAAGCTTTATATCCCAACTTTGTCATTTCCTGTTTATCTAAGTTTGTAGATATAAGGTTTACACTTGTTTCTTCCTTATTTCCATCTATTGAGAGTTTTCCCTTCCATGAGTATGCCTTTTCTTCCAATTCTGCTCTTTCCTTCTTGTTGGAATTTCAAACTTATCCATCCTATCGTGCCTTCCATCGGTCCCTCGCCTTGCCATTGTATTTGTCAAAGCTCAAACTTTCCCTTAATAGTATGCCAATTGTTTGAATCTCCACGGCCCGACTTGTAGTATGATTTTTATATGTTTTTTGTTTTATTGAACTTAAAACAAACTTAACCCTTTTTTCTCCCTGGATCCACTAACCTAAACTAGGATCTAAACTAGAATTGACAACATAGATAAGAAGCATTAGATTCATCAGGTTCCACGATTATTGGAGGAGATGTTCCTATAGTATCCTTCCCAATTGGGTGGGAACTCAACCACATCGAAGGCATTAACTAAGTGTTTGATCATCTCATTGTTGTATATTGGTTGAGTTGGCTTATGTTGGAGTTTGGTGGGCATTGAAGTTCTTGTGTTGATGCTATTGTGAAGATAGCTGACTAGTAGGTGGGGTCAAAAGGCTTTGTGGGTGATGGTATGGAGGTTGGATTGTGTTGTTAGGTATAAAGAACCATCTCATCATGGTTGCAGCCATCGTTACCTTTGAGGCTGCTGATATTGGTTTGGCCATGGCTAGCAACGATGGAGTGGAGGTGGTTGTTGCCATTCCCGTTACCAATTAGATTGAGGATAATTGTAATTTGAGGTCCAGTTTGATTTTAAGAATTGAATTGAAAATCACAAGGCATACCTTGGTTTTATGGCCTAGGTTGCCACAATTGTTGTTGGGCCATTTACTACATTTTTTCTTCATTCTCCTCCACCTTTGGTAGCAACAACTTCAATGTGGTCATCTGATTTGCCTTGTTAAGACTGGAGACTTTGGTCTGATGAAGTGGACATTCATCACTACAGTGTCGTTTCTAACATGAATTATATACCTGCAATGCTTTTTCAGCCATGTTTTCTTTGAATGTAAATTGTATGCAACTGAGCAGCCACGGAATAGAGAAGATCAGTCTTGGGATCATCCAAAAGATTGCTGATCTCCTTAAGTGACTCCAACATTTGAGCACTGTAATTGAAAGCTGATTCCTTTGTATTCACAAGTAACCTGGGACATGGAACAAGAATAGTTCTTACAAAGCTTATAGATATTTTCAAATGTTAGTTGGGGCACATCAGCTTGTTCCGCTGGATAGAGTCTTCATATTGTCATTTCATATTCCTTGAAGAAAAATTATCTTAATAGATTGTGGGTCTGGCTTGTTTTGTCAAGAACTTAAGAGTGCTGCAAGCTGAATGAGAGTCTCTCCATATAGTCCCCAAGTGCTTCTTCATCCTTTTCTTCACGTGAAAGATCTCATCTTGTATGTCCCTCACCTTACAATATTCTTGTTTCTTAGGAATTGCTCCTTTATGTCTGCTCAATAGTAATGTTCGTTCCAAACCCCATGAATTAGTGCAAGGCTGTCTTTGGGAGTGGCTGAGAGCAACTTCAATTTCTATGCAGAGCACATCAAAATCAAACAAAACCATGTCTGGATTTGCACTTGCAATCCCATGGAAATTCGGAAGAGCCAAATGTGGAATATTCTTCATTGGTGCTTCGTCTTCAAGT
Source organism: Chamaecyparis obtusa (assembly GCA_027943335.1). NCBI lineage: Eukaryota > Viridiplantae > Streptophyta > Pinopsida > Cupressales > Cupressaceae > Chamaecyparis > Chamaecyparis obtusa. The sequence goes on from BSBK01003272.1 coordinate 1,320,418, forward strand.
AGAGTGATTGGAAACTCAAGGTGACTTGATCATTATCAGCAAGAATTCATTTAGCTTCCTCTTCTTTTTCTTGTTGGGCCATTGTAGATTTCTACCTATGATATCTAAGGAACATCAAATGACAACCATTCAGAGACAAACCTTGGCCTCTGCAAATTGTCCTCAAAGACTCATACTAAACCAAAGCACAATTTTTCTGGGAAGCCTCTGAAGCCTTTCATGAGTTTCAACAGTGTTTTCTTTTGTAATTTCAGCAGTATATTCTTTGTCTAAGCCTCCAGAATTATTATTCTCTTCGTCTATACTTGCAACAATATTATTAGAAGATGTATTTGGGAAAAACCATTTTTACTATCTTGTGGATGGTTCATGCACCTAAATGATCTTTGTCTAAAACAACACAAACTAGGATTTAAAAAACTGGGGTCGGCAATCACAGGTCTTCCTCGCCAGGGCATTGATCGTAACTCAATTTAATCAATCTGTCAGTCCTTGACACCATTCCCAACAACAACGCCAAAATGTTTGGGGTCAATTCTGCTCTTATCTAACCAGGATGTAATCTTGTGAATGTGACATCAATATAAATGCTGGGAGCTACAGGTGTTGAATAAAGTGGGCTAAGTGAATGCAGTCCTTAATAGGGATAAGGAAAGGTAGCGAAACATTGAACAATGATAAGAAAGGAAGAATATTTACAACTACAAGAAAAGGTACTGGAAATAAACTGTCCTAATTGTTGGAAACACACATAAATGTTACAGGTAATAGAACGTTAAGTTATTCTAGGTGCACTTTAACACACTCATTAAGCTTCTTGCTATCAATTAAATTGGTACACCATGCAACAATGTTTATATTTATTTCACTCAGAGATTTAATGCATAATAAAACAGAAAGTAACACAGAGAAATGTAACGAAGGAAGTAGAACAACTACACTGCCCGTGAATGGGCCCTCTCTCATTGACAGCAATTGCTATCCACCCCTCAACAGTTTGCCAATCAGAATAACAGAATGTCTTTACTCATTCAAATGATCATACAAAACATGCAGCAGTTAAAGATTGTTGTAAGAATATGCATTAATACAGCTATATTTCTACTATGGGCCTATAATACGAGTCTTTTCTTATTTTCTCTATATATTTTGCTTAGCCAGTTGACTTTATTTACATGTAAGATAGGAAAACTGATTATTTACAATAATAGCATTTTGTCCCTCCCTTTATGCAGTCAAACTTAGAAACAACTGTTAATAATAGGCTGATGGTCTTTTACACAAGCTGGAAATTGTTTTTGTTACTGCCCTTCATTATTTCTCAGTCATGTAACAGCTGTCAGTCTTCCCGCAAATGCTGCAGGATAAACATATGATGTCCAACTGCAAAATTCTTTTTCTTTGAGTGCTTTGCTTATCAGATACACGTTTCCTTGCTGTCAAAATTGCCGGAGGAGTCTTATTGGTTTGTAATAGATACAAATGTTCTTCCTGCAGTAATCCGCAGGATGATATAAGAGGGTTACTGATTAATAACATCGGTAAACACATAAATAAGCGATTATCCTGCCATTTTCCTTATGAAACTAGTTTATCCAACATATTTCTAAGACATTGAATCTTGGTAGCAGAGGTTGCTTTTGAAGTAAATAGATAGAAAATGATGAGAAAAGGAAATAAAAAGAAACGGAAAAGAGGAAAAAATGCATGCAAACTGAGGAATTGAAAGGGATAGGAGAAGAGGAAAAAATGTAATCTTCTGTTGTCACAGTTGATCCGAGAGCAATGATTAATCAAGCTGCTTTAGATTTATCTTCTCTGCCTTGTGAAAACTAGGTCAAATAAAGAAGTTTTGGCAATCGTTCTTCTAATGTATGTTTGGGTTCATATAGACTTTAGTTGGGTCATAAGCCAAAACAAGTCTCTAGCAGAGTAGCTGGAACACCTCTGTCCCTCTCTGGGTACACGTATCCCTGTATCCGATACGGCCCAGATACACATCAGATACTGTACCCATGCATGGCCACAAGAAACCTTGATTTTCCATTTGTGTCCCATACTGTGTGAATTGATTTTTTTTGAATTTGATGTAAATCTTCCTAAATTTAATTTCAAAGAACTTCTTTCATGCATTTTTTAATACCTACACCAAATGAGAAAGACAAATGAAATGTTTTTCTATTCGGCGACCCATTTTTTTGGGATTTCTTTGAATGCAACTATACTTTTTTTTGTATATTCTAAATTGTTAAATCAACTTTAATTATTTATGTGGCTATTCTGTGTCTATATTACTTTTGAATTAATTAAAATCTTCTCCAATAACTTAGAATATTTTGTTAAATATATGTGTATGTGTTTTCTGGAATGTCATATCCAGCTGTATTTATATTGGGGGTCTTAAAAAATGGCCATATCTGTATCCATATCCATGTCCATGCAACTTTGGTCTCTAGGTCTTCCACGCATTTTAAAATCCCCCAAAGTCATTGAGTGACTTTTAAGATGTTAACTAGCCATTCATCGCCAGAACTCAGTGCACTAGAAGAACTGTTATGAGCATAGATGCTAGCCAGGTGATGGAAATCTCAATCAATATTGACCATAATCTGAACAAGCAATCTTGGTTCTGAAAATCAATTATACATATCTCTACCAAAAGGGAAAGAAATAAGAACCACAGAATTATTGTGACTTCCAACACACTGACAAAACTTTTGGCTTTGGGTTAAACTCTTGTTTAACGTGGTCATGGAGATTAAGACTCACATTTTAATATTTTACATGCATAAAAATATCAGGCTCATAACTTCTGCAAATTCCCTAGATAAATAGATTACTGACAGTTCAGCTAGTGATTGACTGTGGTCTCTTATATAATAAGTTTGGCTGTGCTCTCTCCTTAGGATAATTTGGCTGTTGCATCAAGTTTATTTCATTGCTACCCTTTGTTTGCAATACTTGATTTTAAGCATTAGTTGTCACAGCTGATGTGGGATGTCGAACAGCAGGCTTGTTGGGGGTGGAATAATGGGTAGGCTGGACTTTCCCATCCTCATTCCAACCATAAGATTTGTAGCTAGCTCTATATTCTTTTACTTGCTTGCCCTGTATATGCATATGCTACCTCTGTATTGTGAATGGGTAGCTTTGGTACAAAAACGAAGTCGTAATCTGTCCTGACTCCTGAACAATGAGTACATCAAGTATTCCAGCAATAGAGTGGCTGAGTGAATCTAGGGTAATATTATGATGGGAATTTATTTCATTGAATTAAAATGGATAAAACCTGGTTTTCCAATAATCCGTAAACATACCTGACTAACTTAGAGCCCGACCTTTCTTGGAAGATAGTTTCTTCATCTTTGTTAGTTGCAAAACTAACAGTACAACATCCCTTGGTTTGTTCTATGACCTCTGCACAACCATGCATAGATTTCCAATTGTCAGTGATCCATTCCCTTAAAGCTTAGGATATTTATGTTTAGAAATACATATATTTCCAATTGTCAATCATCCATTCACTTAAAGCTAAAGTGGCACAATTCAGCAGATGGATGCCCTCTCTTTTAGTTTCCATAACTGGTGTATGATTTCTTTCCAATGGCGTTCCTTCCATTAGTTATTTATTCAGTTTTTTAATGACAGCCAATCATATTTTATAGTTGTTTTCTTGTAGGCTTACACTACCACCATCACATTGAAATTTTAATATCTATTGGCAAAACTCATTGGTTTTCACCCCTACTAGATTACTTGTTTCATCTGGAAATAGATCTAAAGTGGGAAGACTTGAACCTCATATTTTGGTTGCCATGACTGACCTTATCCCTTTTTGATCTGAGTATTTTTATTTTTATGTACAGTTTCCAAATGTGAAATTGTTGTCGTATTTCATTGTTGCTATCCATTCAAAATAGCGTCTTTTATCTGAGGTGATGTTTTTGATTCCTAGTTATTAACTTTTTTACAGGTACATCCTTTACAATTGATGCGTTTCGATATGGATCAGTAGATGGTTGTAGTGCGTACTTTTTGACACATTTTCATGCTGATCATTATGGTGGTTTAAGCAAGGGATGGTCACATGGTCCAATCTACTGCACACTGGCTACTTCTCGACTATTAAAGTTGTGCCTTTCTGTAGATTCAAAGTGAGTGCTTTTCTGAATAGAGACATTCTGAGTTATGAGATTCAAATTAGTCTTCAGTGCATCATGTACAGAGGTTCTCACTATGAAATAAGCCGTTTATGCCTATGCCTTTATTCTCGCTTTCTGATTTAATAGAGGGAGTATCTTTCTATCTAGTGGACTGGATGTCTGTTTTTTTCTTAATCCATACTTAATTACTAATATAATTTTGTAAGGCATTTTGTGTAAGTGCTGAGAAATTCTTAAATTGAGCATTGACTAAATAATAACCATGCCAAATGTTTTGCTGGATGATAAAAGATGTTGCTGCTCTTCAGGTATATTCATCCATTAAAACTCGACAGTGTACATGTTATTGATGGGACTAAAGTCTTGATGCTCGAAGCCAACCATTGTCCTGGGGCGGCCTTGATTTTTTTTGAACTTAGAGATGGGCGGCGATTTCTCCATACAGGGGACTTTCGGGCGTGCAAAGAAATGCATAACTATCCTATATTTAGAGATGTGCATATTGATACTTTGTATCTTGATACAACGTATTGTAATCCTAAATACAGGTGCAACTAAGCAAGCATTGTTCTTTATTTTATTTTAAAAAATTGGTGTATAGTCACTTGTGTTTGTTTCCTCAGCTTCCAAAGGAATCTGATGCCGATCTTTGTGCAGATTTCCACCCCAGAAAGATGTCATAAATTATGCTATTGAAGTTACAAAGATTGCACTTTCTAAGAACTCAAAAACTCTAGTGGTGGTTGGAGCATACAGCATTGGAAAGGAACGTGTCTTTCTTGGTATTGCAAAGGCACTTGGGGTAAGAGTAGCAACATTGTCTGGTTCTTTGAAAAGAATCAGTTGTGTTCATATTCTTATGCTATAGAATATGTTTTGTCATGGAAGATTTGTAAGATACATGGTGGTGGTATTATTTTAGATTTTTGTTTTCTGTATCATCTGACTTAAAGGCAGCTGCTTAGTTTTGAGCTATGCAGGTACAGGTCTATGCTGATACTCGACGGAGGCGCATTTTGACATGTTTAGATTGGCCTGAACTGTCTGAGAGGCTTTGTTCTGATGCACAGTGCACTTTTTTGCATGTTCTACCTATGTCATCTTTGGGTCCTGAGGTGTGTGATCTCCTTCCAATGGATAGGTAGCCTTATTTTCTGTGGACATCCTTTGGTCTTTCCTCTTAGCAAACAAAGAAAGAGTCCTTTATCGGCAGGGTGACCCTTTTTTGTATAAATCATGTGTACTTCCTTCTTTCCTGTTTGATTATGGAAATTGAGTCTGATTAATATTTATTTAGGCTTTATGATCTAATTGAATTTTTGTTGCCGTGGAAGCCATTTTTCAGGGCTGATTGGCCTGGATTTTAAAGTAAATAAATTCAGGGTGTTCAATTTAAAAGACACACTCTCATATGATCAAAGAAAGCCTTACGCTTCTCATCTAGAAGTTCTAATTCCTGTAACCTCATGGCGCGGTAATCCTCATCTGTAATCAAACCTTTGAGTGAGACTCTAAGTGATGGTATCTCGACTTCTAGAGGCAATATTGCTTCAGCGCCATAGGTGAGAGAGAAAGGAGTGGCTCCTGTAGGTGTGCAAATGCTTGTTCTGTAAGCCCATAGTGCTGGATTGATTTGTAAGTGCCAATCCCTACCATTCTTGTGCACTGTTCTATGAAGAATCTTAAGAATGGTTTTGTTAGAAGCTTCTGCCTGTCCGTTTCCCTGTGGAAAATATATGGAGGGCCAATGTTGCTTGATTTTAAACTTTTTGCATAGGTGCTTTAGGTCCTTATTCTTAAATTGACCTCCATTGTCAGTAATGATCTTAGAAGGCACTCCAAATCGGCAAATGATATGATTCAAGATGAACAAAGAAATGGTCCTTCCCGAAGCAACAGAAAGTGGCACAGCTTCCACCCATTTTGTGAAGTAGTCAGTGGCAGTAATAATGAACTTGTGTCCACCTGATGAGTTGGGATGAATCTGCCCAACCAGATCAAAGGCCCAGCGCTGAAATGGCCAATGAGAAACAGAAGGGATCAGCTCCCTACCTGGAGCATGAATCAGGTTGCCATGTTTCTGACATTTTTCACATGACTTAGCAAAGGTGACTGCGTCTATCTGCATTGTGGGCCAATAATATCCCGCCCTAAGCAACCTTCGGGCCATGGCAAGACCATTAGAATGTCCACCACAAATGCCCTCGTGGATGTCAGCTAACGCTTGGTTGGATTCCTCCTTTTCCAAGCACCTAAGGAGCGTCCCATCTAAACCCCTCCTATATAAATCACCAGAGATGAGGGTGTGGCGAGAGGCGTTACGGATGAGGTTTCGGCGTTCGGAGCGGTTGAATGTGTCGAGGATGATGCCATCACGAAGATATGAATAGATAGCACCATATCGGGAAGACTCGTGTGTGATAATGGCACAAATGACATGGCTTTCAGACGAGTCAAAGATGGGATGGTGTAGCTCTTCCACCAGGAATTCGAATCTGGCTTCATGTGTCTCCAACTGAAGAAGTGAAGCTAATGTGGCCATGGCATCTGCAGCTTTGTTCTCTGTCCTAGGGATCTGTTGAAACGTCACAAAGGTGAAATAGCGTCTCAAAGAATCAACCATCTTTTTATAGGGTATCAATTTGTCATCCTTGGTTTGATACTCTTCATTGACTTGGTTGATGATTAACTGGGAATCCCCAAAGACATGTAACTCTGTGATGTTCCATTCTATAGCCATTCTCAAGCTATTAGTTAAAGCTTCATATTCTGCAATATTATTGGTACATGGGAATAATAGTTTGTAAGACTTCGGAATGTTGTACCCATGTGGAGAAACAAATAACACTCCAGCACCTGATCCATTTTGCATGCGGGAACCATCAAAGAACATTGTCCAAGTGCGAGTAGTTGTATACAAGATGTGTTCGTCTGGGAATTCTACTTGGACTGGCATACTATCCTGGATTGGAAAATCAGCTAATTGGTCGGCAATAGCTTGCCCTTTTATTGCCTTCCTTTCAACGTACTCTATGTCAAATTCAGTTAGGACCATCATCCATTTAGCAAGTCTACCCGTTAGGGCAGCCTTACTAAGCAAGTATTTAAGGGGATCAATTTTGGCAACCAAATGTATGGTATGAGCAAGCATGTAGTGGCGCAACTTTTGAGAAGCAAACACCACCGCGAGACAAGACTTCTCAATATTATTGTAATTGATCTCATAGGAGACTAGAGTACGGCTGATATAGTAGATGGCCCGTTCTTTTCCAGTATCATCTGATTGAGCCAATAATGCCCCCAGGGAAGTGTCTGTAGCTGAAATATATAGGATCAATGGTTTCCCTGGAATAGGAGGCATTAGGATCGGAAGATTAGCCAAGTATTGTTTGATCTGATCTAGGCTCTTTTGACAATCCTCGTTCCAAACACAATAAGCACCTTTATGCAATGTCTTGTTGAAGGGTTGCGCTCTATCTGCAAGCTGAGAAATAAACCTCCTAATTGATTGAAGACGTCCCTGAAGACTTCTCATTTGGCTGATATTCCGAGGAGGTGGCATATCTAGGATTGCTTGGACCTTTTCGGGGTCAACCTCGATACCTTTTGCTGATATAATGAATCCTAAAAGTTTGCCTGAGGTGACGCCAAATGCGCACTTCTTTGGATTCAATCTGAGTTGAAATTGTTCCATACGATCTAGAATTACTTCCAGATCATTGAGGTGTGTCCCTTTTTCTTGATTTTGCCAGGGTATCATCCACATAATCTTCCATGTTTTTGTGCATCATATCATGAAAGATAGTCGTCATAGCTCTTTGGTAGGTTGCTCCTGCATTTTTTAACCCGAATGGCATGACGTTCCAGCAATAGGTTCCCCATGCGCATGTGAATGCTATTTTTTCTTGGTCTTCAAGAGCTATTTTGATTTGATTATACCCCGAGAAACCATCCATTAGAGAATATGTGTCATAGCCCGCCGTCATGTCCACTATCATGTCAATGTTTGGAAGTGGAAAATCGTCCTTTGGGCATGCTTTGTTTAAATCTCTAAAATCTGTGCAGACGCGAATGGACCCATCATGTTTGGAGACGGGTACTATGTTTGAGATCCATTCTGCATAATCGATGGCTCTAATAAATCCAGCTCTCAAAAGTTTTTCTAATTCCCCTTTGACAAGTAGAGCTACATGTGGATGCATTTTTCTTAATCTCTGTTTTACTGGCTTGACTCCTGGAGCTATGGATAAGTGATGCATTATGAGATTTGTGTCAAGCCCTGGCATGTCTGAGTAGGTCCATGCAAAATTAATTTTCTTTTTCTGTAAAAACTGTACATATGCCTTGGTCTCTTCCTCTGATAAAGACTGAGCAAGATGGACTATCTGAGGATTTTCTTCTGTGTTTAAATTGACCGGCTTTGTTGGTTCAATCAATATTGATGATCTATCCTGGAAATAACTCGGCAAGTTATTAAGTACCCCATCCTTAGGTGCCTCAAAGAGGTTTTCACCTTCAGATGCGTCATTTCTTTTTACTATTTTTGGTTCTGACACCGCCACAAAGTGGTTTTCGCCATCAGACCTATTTTTCTTTTTCTCTTTTATTTTGAGACTGAGGTACTTAATATCAGGCTCTGTCATGCTGTTGTTGGTTCACTGGTGGAAGAAGCCATAGGTTCAAGAGCATTCAGATGGCAGGCAATTTCGTAATCATTCTAAAAGGTGAGGAATGTGGGCTCTTGATGGCGCTGAGACCAATCAATCAGGTCAAAGTGGACAAGGGGTAAGTCAATGGCGGGTTCAATGTTGTTTATGCGAAAGGTGTCATCTCTGGTGCCATATAATCGGAGTTCATCAAGTTTTCTCCTAAGATACCCGAATTAGGACTCATCCTATCAAACAAAGCGTCGTCCACTAAGGCAATTTGAGGAGTGCAATCCTCTAGTCCTACACTAGGATCGTTAGTCGCATCGGGTTGGGTACTATAGGTATGGACAATATCCACGTCTAGATCAATTGTTGCATCTGAAAGCGAGTCCCATTCATATTCATGGGAGTCTGTCTTTGAGTCATCATTTAGGCCTTGTGATGAGGAAGCCTCAAGGTTAGGAAGGGTTTTCCCCTCTCTAGTGCTAGTATTGGTACTATCCGTCGCAGCTAGGACAGTAACACTTTCCTTTGTCGATCTAGCAGTCACACAGTCACTATCCGTCGCAGCTGGGATAGTAGGACTATCAAGCATCAAATCTGTGGAATCTCCCCAAAGGAGATTCGTTGAGGGCACCCAATCATCAGACACATCTTGTTGGTTGGAAAGATCAGGCGTATAATCTGCATCACTGTCACTGTCCGTCGCAGCTGGGATAGGGACACCTTTCTTCTTCTTATTCTCAAAACCTAAGCCAATCGTGGACTTGTTCTTTCGTCCGAAGAGAGCATGATCAAGAGGCTCAGCTTTAGCGTCCAGCCTATGACTAAGGGGACCATATCCCAGATATCCCATATTTTTAACCAGTGTATACCCTTTCCCATAAGTTTCAGGTGAAGGAGCAAAATTCTCGTTATGTTTGTATTTCTCCTCGTGATATATCTAGTCCCTTACAACAACTTCCTCTTTCTCTTCTTGAATGGGGACCGAAGACTCAACAAATTTCCCAAATAATGTCATTGCTGATGACGAAGGTTTCACATTTGGGGATGGTCTCCCATAAGACCTAGGAGAGATTGGCATGTTTGTAAAAGAATCAATCTTATAATCTCCCATCCCCAGATCCATGGTCTTGAACTTCTGCTTGCATTTTTCGAGTGAACTACTAGGATTGTCAGCTTCCCTATTCAAAGGTACATGTGATCCCGCAGAAATGTTATTAACTGATAGAGCACTATCTCCCAGGATGCAAATTTCGATACCGTTATGGGGAAACTTAACACACTGGTGATATGTTGATGGGACTGCTTGCATTTCGTGAATCCATGGCCTACCTAGCAAAATGTTGTAGGCTAGAGGTCCAACATCAACAATTTGAAATAAGATATCTTTCTCTACTGGACCAATGCGAATAGGTAAAATGGCCAATCCCTTAGAACTTCTTTCTGCTTTGTCATATGCTTTGATTGTGATTCTTTTCTTTGTGTCAATGACGTTCTCGGAATATCCTAGAGCCAGCAACAAACTCAGGGTACAAATATTGAGCCCCGCACCCCCATCTATCAGTACACGCCTAACACGGGTTTTATGAATCATGACTTCGATGTGTAAGGCCAAGTTATGTGGGTGACTGATGGATTTGTCATCTTCTTCGGAGAAGGTGAGGTAATGAGGGCTAGCCAAATGGTTGACCATGTTTTGGAATTGGTCAACATCTAAGTTGTTAGGGACATTGGCTGCTTGCAAAGCATCCTCGAGGACGCGCTTGTGCTTAGGAGACAATTCTAAAAGCTCAAAAATGGAAATCTGCGCGGGTGTACGTTGTAGCTGGTCAATAAGATTATAATTAGAATCAGGACCAACGGCAGATTTGGGAGGAGCACCTTTGGACACGGGCTGTTTAGACTTGCTAGTGCTAGGACCTCTAATGATAATGGGCGCTTGGGCCTGGCCCCTAGTGACAGCATTGAGGGACTGGGGCAGTCTTTGTGAGTGAGGACCTCTTATCACCACAGCGGGTCTTTCATCAGTCATAGGAGTTGAGTCCACATTATGTCCATAGGGATCTTTCCCTCTCATCATGTTGACACTATCATCCACAACTTCAAGCATGTTAATGACGTTCTCCGCGTTTTTGTAGGTATAGTTGATAGCCGCCTTGCCATTCTTATTGTTAGAATTCTCTCCTTTCTCATATTTAGGCAAGGGCTCTTTAAAGGCTTTATGATCTGCATTAGTGGTTAACCCATCCACTTGTAATTGTCCTTTCTCAATAAGGTCTTGGACAAGATGCTTGAGTTTAAAACAATTTTCTATGTCGTGTCCAATCCCATTATGGAAAACGCAAAAAGCCTTAGCATCCCACCAATGAGGTAAAGGATCCGGTATGCAATGTTTTGTAGGATCCTGTGGGTGTGCCAAATTATGAGCAACTAATGTCTTAAAAACATCTGCATAAGATACTCCCAATTTGGTAAATTGTCTTTTCTCCATTTTAGATCTCTTTTGATACTTAGGTTTGTCTTGTTGCGTTGAAGACGTTTGCAACTTCATAGCTTGAACTGCATGAGAGAGGTTAAGAACTCCTTCATTTTTGACCTGAGATGAGTCAACAACTCCGTCGTTGACCACTTGCTTGTTTTTGTTCCAATAGGAGTTCTTCTTGTCCTTGTTACCATTAGTATTGTTATTTTGGCTATTGTTGTTATTTGGTGGTTTAGCCAAAATTCCTTGTTCTTTTAGGACATCCTCAATGCGACATGCCACCTCTACCATAGTATCAAAGGAATTAAATGGGATTTTCTTGACTTCATATTTTAGTTCTGGTATTAGATTGTTCACAATGATATCAATTCTCTCCTCTTTAGGGATTGTCCTTGGGTATTTCGAACACAATCGCCTCCATCGTTGTAAAAATGTGACAAAAGATTCCCCTTGATTTTGCTTAAGTTTACACAAATCAAGCATTGTGACCGACTTCGATAAGTTGTAAGCAAAATGCTGAACAAATCTTTGGACAAGTTCTTTAAATGTCTTTACTGGAGGGGAAAGGTTGGTGAACCATTCCATGGCTTGACCTTTTAAACTCCTTGGGAATAATCTCATCAAGTAGGAGTCTTCATGGTGAAAGGAGAAGCTCATTATGTAGAACTGTCGAACATGGTTGTGAGGGTCACCAGTGCCATCATATTTGTCGTATGTTGGGAACTCAACTTTCTTAGGGAATTCTACCATCACCACACTTTTGTCAATGGGGTTAGGACATATGGAGTCCAAATGAAATGTGCTCTTGGGAGCCTTCATCCTGTCTATATCTTTTTGCATTTGTAAGATCACCTCATCAGTTGAAGGATTATGTTTCTTGATCTTTTGGTGAACATCAAAATTATATGGAACTTTAGCGCCTTTGTTGATAAGACTTTCCAAGAATTGGTCTTTGTTTTGTTCCACATATTGCTCCACATATGCTTGAAAGGACGGTTCTTGTTGCATAGTCATGAAGTCCATATGATCAAATTTAGCATAACTGCCTCCATGTTGTGAGCCATGATGTGCTCGTTGGGAGGGTTGCTTTGAATGTCTATGAGACGACTGTCTCCTATGATGTTCATATCTTGAAGCCCTTCTTCCTCTAGGACTTGGGGATCGTGAGGGTGTCTTTGATCTTCTTCTAGGGCTAGGGGAAGGGGTAGATGGGGGCGAGTTGGTCCCACTATTGGCTCCCCTCCCGTTAAACCGGCTTTGGAGTTGTTGTGCATAGAGTCTATCTTCTTCTTCTTGGGCGACTTTTTTCTGTATATCCAACAATGCACGTTCCTCTTCCTCTAGTTGTCTGAATTTTTCCTTTTTAGCAACCTGTTCATCTAAGTAGGCTTGCTTCTCTCTCTCAATGCTTCTCAATCTTGTATTTGCATATCGAGAGGTGTCTTTAAGTGGGGAGGTTTGTCTCGAATGCCTCATTGCATTAGCTGCGTTGATGTGGTGATCACTAGATTCGTTGTTCTGGTCTTCGTGTTGTGACCCTGAATCTGAGTGAGCTTGCTTATGATGTCTTTCGGCTCGTTGATGAGCATCAAAATACCTCGCGTTGTTGGGAAGTGACCCGGGTGGACTAGCATGAGAAGAACCACCATACTCTCTTCTGTGTCGTTGGAAGATATCCTCAAGAGTTTGATTCATGACTTCTCTTTGTTGTCGGGTGAAAGTGTAACTCATGTCCATACTTGATGAAAGTGGTACAAAAGAGGTGCTCACTTCACTAGGATTAGCTCCCGGATTAAAAAGGGGTCCTTTTCCCTTAGGTTGTCGACGAGTCTTGACGGGTGGTAACTGACTAAAGGCAACAGGGGGTCGCTTCCCTTGATTAACTTGGTACCTTGTCGTAACTGACATGAAAGAGAGATACTCTCAATGATAAGGTGACCTTTCAAAGTGTCAACACCAAACTAGGATAATCGAAGTCCTTTATTGTCCAAAGAGAAATGAAAAGAAAAAAAAAGGGCTTTACCAACACTGTCAAAGAGGTGCTTCAAATCAAAGGGTGACTACCCTTGCACTTTTGAATCAGGAGGTTGGACTAGGCCAAAAGATAATTGAAATTGAGATGAAAATGAAAGTGATTTGGACAATAAGAGTACTAAAATTTTCCCAGAATATAGCTAACAATTTTAAAGATGAACCTTGGCACCAAGAATGGCTTTCTAACTTGACAATTATTCCAAAGTGATTTCGTAAATCAAATGATGCTATCCCGGAGGACTAAAAACCAGAAATTTGGAGTCAAGACAGATCTCAAACGTCAGGGTGAGAAGCCTGCTCTAAGACCTAGCCTGATTAACAGCAACTGAAACTGACCAAAATTTGAGCATGGCAGAAATAAACCAGGCGATATACTCCAGGCTACTGGGGCGATAAACCTATAACCGCGCGATACTTCGCCCGAAGCCAGGCGATACTTCTTAATACTGGCGGGTGATATACTCCAGGCAGGTCGGGCGATAGTCTGTCAGGGGCGAACTATCGCGCGATATTTCTCTTCAAAGCGGGCGATATTTCTAGCAAGCGCGAAGTATCGCGCGATACTTCGCTTTACAGGGCACGATACTGTTGCAGAATTGTTTAACTCTTGACCAGATTTGTGCAAAATTTGCGTTTTTGGGTCTGTTTGGTCAAAATTTCCAGTCTGAGGGTTGATGTTTTCGATTTCAATCACAATATCAGCAGAATTTCGGCAGGTTTGCAAACAGTAAGGGATCAAAACATGGTCTCAAACACTTGAAACAAGGGCAAAAGCAACCTTGCCAAGACAAACACTTGTGATATCAAAATTGAGACAACACCCTATGAATGCTACCGATTGTTTGTATGTAAGAACGTTTGCACTGGTATCACACAATCGAAGACACTTCAAGCAAATCTATCCTAGAAAGTCAAGGCTCAATACTTACCAACTTAGCCCACAACTTGATGCCCCCTCGCCTCACACCAAGTGGTTACCGACAAGAGATGTTGGCTTTGTCATGGAAATGTCAAATGACACAACCAAAGGGACACATATGGTGAGTATCTTAAGGTGATCCGGGTAAACCACTTGGATCAATCTTTGCACTAAGAAGATAAGCGGCTAAAAGAAGGTGGCTTCTATCTAATGGTTCTTAATAAGGATTTCCGTTCACAACACCCCTCTTGCTCCTCATAAAGGACTAGGACTTCGCGGCCTCAAGAGTACCTTAAGCATTCTTGTTCAATATTTTCCCCATGGTCGCAATCCCATGAGCTACTCACATCAAACGAAGATAAGTGTTATGTCTATCAAAGTTTTTGGTGTCCTTGATAGCCTTGAGATTATAGTGAGTTGGAATCACTTGCCACCAAGGAAAATGATGACAAGGTTGTCCCCACTTGAGTCGTTCCTCTTGATTGCTCAAGAGCAGGCCCGCTAAAGGATTTCTAAACTAAACAAAAAATGGATCAAATCTTGAGGTTCAAAGTTTTTGATTCACCACAAGGGTGAAGAGCATAGTCCCCTATCTCAAAAATCTCTCCCAAACACACCAAACAAAGAGATTCAATTACTTCCTTGCTTCCAAAATCTTAAGATGGGTCAAGATTTTCTGATTCACCTAAAGGTGAAGAGCATACTTCTCCTACCACCTCAAGATCCCTTTCACAAGGTATTAAGATGCCTAATACAATTAGTGAATGCCACACTTGAAAGGAAAGTAAATAAAACAAGCAAGAAATAAATTTTTTTTTTTTTTGTTTTTATGCTTGGGCAGCCCTGCAAAAACCGTTAGTAGCCCTCTTTGACATGCGTTTTTAACAATTTTCAAGCAAATGAGAGCACCTACAAACACAACTTGTTAGACCCACAAGGTTAGCCAAATCAAAATCCAAATGTAAACATGCAACAAACTGCTAGATTTAAGTTAAAAGATGCAGGTTAGACCTATCTAAACACAGCAAAACAAAACAGCAAGCTAAAATAATCAAATTCGGACAAGAAAATTGGAAATGCAAGTCTCTGTCAGACCAGGCGATATTTCTCAGACTTCACCAGTATCGCGCGATACAGTTTCCTATAGTCGGGCGATATTTCTCAGTCGCGCGATACTTCTCACTATGGGCAGGCGATACTTCGCCCGATAACAGGCGATATTTCTCAGTACTGGCGGGCGATTCTTCTTTCGCGCGAAGTGTCGCACCGCTATACAGAGATATATCGCGCGATATTTCTGAGAAGTGTCGCGCGATACTCTGAGATAGAAAACCAGAGGCTGAAAATGAAGCTAAAAATTGACAAAAATATTGACGGAAAATGTAGAATTAAAAGGACAAAGCTAATCTACTCAGCCCCACGGTGGGCGCCAAAAATGTACACACTAAAATGGTGCACTTCTATGAACCATTACATGCAAGGTTGCTCAAGAATGAGGCCTCACAAAGCGGCTCATAGCTCTCTATGCATGGAGTTGCAAGGGACTATGATGTGTTTGCTCTCAGCTAGAGCTACAAGCTTGTGACCTTGCTAGTCAACCACACAATGAGAGATTCACAATGGAGACAAGGGCAACAATGCCAATATCTCCAAGAATCCAATATGTAATGCAATGCAACTAAAATGAGGATGCAAATGTGCAAGCTATGCTATGAAAATGAAAGTACAAACTAAGCTATGAAATGGAAATGGCAATGGATTACAATGCCTCCTATTTAGACTATGTGAGCTTATTCTATTGCATAAAAGGAAATTTACACTAAGAATGCCATTATCATGCAACTATGAAAGCAAATATGCAACTAAATGATGCAATGAAGCAAGTCTTCAATGTCTTCAAACTCCAAATGCACCTAAAACCTGCAGCATAACATTAGCATAAAACAAGTGGATATGCAAATGGAGGAGAGAGCTCTCCTTTTATAAGAAATGAGGTGAAATGGACCATTGAGATTAAGAGGCAAAAAGTCTTAATTAATGGTGGAGCTTGAAAGAGGAGCAATCCATGTGCACAAGTATCCTCCAATAGGAAAATAAGAGTTGACTTTATGTCCATATGAGACAAAAAGTGTTTTTCTCTTTTTATAAAATAAGAATAATATTTTATTTGTGCAACTTAGGATAAGAGGAAAAGTGGGGCTTTTTACTTAATTAAAAGGGGAGGAAATATTCCTTTTAGGTAAATAAAAACTTAGGATAAATGGTTAGCCCAAGGATAAAAATCCAATATATGATCGAAATTAAGACTTGATCAAGAAATTGATAATGTCGAAAAATATTGATTATTGATAAAATTGATTCAGGATTGATAAATCAAATAAATGGGGCCCAAAGTCTAGGCGACCATTTTAGGGTGCATACAAATACTTGATATCATTGTCCGTTTGATGTGAAAAAATCAACGGTTCAAGGTTTATTTTGGGAAGAATGTGGTATCGAAAACCAACTTTTGCAAACTTCCTCCGGAAATGAAACACATGTTACTGTCATTAAATTGTACAATGATGTATCAAGTAACTAGGCTGCGAAATTGGAAAAAATGATGGGACCCATGACAACTGACAATGGATACCGATGATTGTTGGATGAGCACAAATCAACAATGTAAGGTGTATTTTGGGCTGAAGGTGAAAGGTTAAACTTTGTTTGCATACTTCCTCCGGAATCGAGACATGTTTCATTGTCAATGAGCACTTAATTTTGTAATAAACAAAAAAAATTCTACATTCTAAATTTGATTAAATATTTAATTAAATGTAATAAACATTTAATGAAGTGTAATAAGCTCTATTTTGGGTAGAACTTATAAACAGTGTTCCAAGACTTGGACTCGCCTCGGACTCGGCAAGGTGGATTTGGGCTCGGACTTGGACTCGGCGCCCGGACTCGGCAAATTGAAAAACCCAAGAAATTCAAAGATTTTTAAGGATTTAAATCTTTTTTCATGCATCATTCAATCAATTAACATCAAAGACACAATAATTGACATAAATAGAAGCTACTTTGCATACATAGACAAGTTTACATCGATCACATAAGTATACATTGGAAGCGAATTATTGAAGGAAATAAGTTAACTGTTAAACTAGTTACTAAATAACACATTAGAAATCTAAATATAATATTATAAATAGTGTCACTGTCAAAGACTCAAAAGTCTACAATATCATGGAATATGAAATCCATGGAATCAAAAGTTCAAAACATATATCAAAATAAAATGCCCTATGTCTTCTTGTGTGTACGTCGAAGATAGGTCATGGAAGATTCTGCAACCATCTTCTGTCCCCGTGTCTGAGGCTCAACCTCAGTAGCATCCTCATCATCCTCACCATCCTCACCCTCATAATCATCATCATCCTCAGATCCGTCACTCTCAGCCTTAAGGTCCTCCATTGGGTCTCCTCGCACTCTAGCCTCCTCCTGTGCCATTGCTACTGCCTCTGCCTCTCAATCCACCTCATCAACCCAATCCAAGTCTTCATCACTGAAGATAGGATCATCAATCTCAGTGTTCCACTCTGCTAGTGGATCAACCTCCTCTAAAATGATAGATGTGTCAGTGCCCAAGATCAATCTATGACGAAGGCGAAGGTTATAATGCACAAACACAAGATCATTCAACCTTTTCATTGCCAACCTATTGCGCTTCTTCGAGTGTATATGCTCGAACATACTCCAATTGCGTTCGCATCCTGAAGCACTACATGGCTGGCTCAAGATACAAACTGCAATCCTCTGTAAATTTGGCACTGAATTACCAAACATCTCCCACCATGCATCTGAAACAAGAGATGTTAAAAATCAATTCTATAACTATGACTTTATCAATGTAAAATGGTAATAGAATTAGAAATTATAATTTATATTTTAGAATCATAGATTTTTACCTGACATCAATAGTGTTTGATTTTTCTTTCATAATTCTTGTGAGAAAAAGTCTCCTTGTGCAGTCCTATACATTTCTATCTCACGGATTACACGTGTTCCAATTGATTCATCTAGTGAAATTCTCTCTACAACATCATAAAGCCCACTCCACACCTCATCATCTACCTTAAAACCTGGGCTGAATTGGTATTCTGGATTAAGGAAGTGGGCAGTTGCATGTATAGGCCTATGAAGTAGATTGTGCCATCGTCGATTAATGACAGCCCATATGGGACCATATTTATCCCGATTCCCTGCAAATTTTTTTCTAATGGCCTCTTTCACCCTATCCATGCCCTCATAGATATATCCCATTGCGGGCTTCTCCCCATTAGCAATTCGTAGGAGAACAATAAGAGGCTCTATGAATTGCAATCATTGTGAAAGTACAAATTTAGAAACATTAAGCTTTAAGCTTTATTTAAAAAAATGAACAATGAACATAAACAAGTGTGAACAAAAATGATGAAATGAAATGGAAATGAGGACAAAAAGGAAAATTACCTCCACCATATCCTTGGCCGGTTGCCAAAAGCCACTCTCATCAAAAATACAATTAGCTGTCTCTATCCTCGCATTGCTCTTTGCTTATGATGATGAAGTCCACTCCTCACTTACAAACATGCGTCTCAAAGCTCCCTTAGATTTAAGCAAAGATTGTAACGTGATAAAATTTGTTGCAAATTGGGTGACCCCTGGACGAACCAACTCTTTTTGTTTTGTGAATTGCCTCATAAGGTTGAGGACCCAAGTATGATTATATATGAATTTACAAGTTTTCCTTCCTTGCTCTACACATATTTTTATCCATGGAAGTTTGCCAAGATCCTCCAACATGAGGTCAATGCAATGAGCAACACAAGGGGTCCAAAACAAGTGGGGGTGCCTCTCCATAAGAAGTTTATCTGCAGCAACATAATTTGCTGCATTATCTGTGACTATCTGAACCACATTCTCCTCATCCACCTCCTTCAACACGTTCTCCATTACCTCACAAAGATACTCAACATTTTTTGTTTTCCTTGAAGCATCAAATGATTTCAAAAACATTGTGGCACCTGAGGAAAAAAAAAACAATTTAGTACAATCATAATTTAAATTTTAAATCAACTAATCACTAAATCAATAGTTTACTACTAGTAAGTAGTAGTACTAGTAATAACAAGTAAGTACAAGTTCTACAATTACTTGATGAAGAGACAAGAAAATTAAGCAGTGTTCTATTTCTTTTGTCGGTCCAACCATCAGTCATGATTGTGCAACGCTTCCTCCATATTTCACGCTGCTCCTCAATTGCAACTTTTACATCAGCCACCTTTCGGGTCAAAATAGGACCTTTTAGCTCTTCATTAGTAGGGGCTTTGAACCCCGGACCACAAACAGTAACAACATCTATTGCAATTTGCCAATAAAGAGACCTAAAACAAATTAAAAAAACACAATAAGTATACTAGTAAGTTTTACTTTCAAGTTTCAACTTTCAAAATTAATATAATGAATATGGCATATTTTTGAGTCTTAAAAGTTAAAAGCAAGAAAACTAAGACATAGAAAGTAAAATAATAAGAACCTTGCTGTATTGAATGAAATTTCGTTGTAGAAAAACAAATCTCCAAATGCCATCTTGGCAGCCTCATGTTTCTCCCTATTCCAAGCCATGCTCTCAAGCGATGGTTGGGCACTCAAAGTCGTGCATGGAACAAACATGGAATCTAGTGTGGATTTCTTCTTACGAATCCGAGGCCCAATGGTCATACTTGCACTTGCAGTACCACTACTAGACAAAGGTAATGGAGAACGAAAACTTGAAGAGCCCTCTCCACCTAAGCTTGTCATTTCTTGATGTTTTTTTCTTAATTCTTTTTTCTCTTCATGGGCCTCTAAATGAGCTTGCATTTCACGAATAAGCTCCTGTGATGCTTGTAGGCATGGTTTAGCATCATGCCCTGGTATATGTGCAAGGTGGTATTTCAGCCTATTAATACCTCCCCCATTATATTTAACAAGACACTTCCAACATGTAACTGCTCCTTTTTTTGGGCCCGGGATTGCATATTTCCAAGCCTTATCCATTGCTACACGAACATGGTTTGCATATGGGTTAACTGAAGGCTTAGACGGACTACCCTCATGCTGAGACATTATATTGTTGTTGCAATATATCATAAATAAAAAAATAAGCATCTACAATAATAAAAATCAAAGACTATGGCCTCTTACTTATCAAGTTTTTTCATCATTATAAAATGTAGGAAATCTAAGATTCTAAGGACAAACAAATGTAAACACAATGAAAATATGAAGTTTGAATGTAAAAACTTCATAAAACAACACAAAAATGCAACTTACCTCTTCAAAATTGCTCACAAAATGAAGAAATGCAGCTCAAATTTATAGAGGCCTCCTCCAAATGCTTCGTTTAGCTCCTTGCAATGTGTGCATACAAGCTAGAAACTATCACAAGCAATCAACAATCAACATATGAGAGCCAATCGATTTGCTGATTTTTTGTCTAAAACCCCTATATTCTTCTCCCAAGCCTTTTTCCTCTCTTCCTAGCCTTTGAAAATGATAGAATGACCTTTTTAGGTTGAATAGAAGACATATATGCAAAAAAGAATCATTAAAACCTTTTATTTTTTTATGATTTTATGTTTTTTAACGTGGCTGGACGCATAGAGTCTAGACCACAGGACTCTACGAGTCCGGTGAGTCCTGCAGACTCGCCCAGGACTTGGCAAAGTCCGGTGAATCTTGCAGATTCGCCCAAGACTCGGCTGAGTCCTGGAGTCGGGTCAGCAGGCCTCAGCGAGCTTGGCTCGACTCGGACTCGCAGAGTCCTGTAACGTTGCTTATAAAGGATTAAAATTTAGAAATTCATTTGAAAGAAGCAATAAATTATTCTCATGAATAGTAACCAATTTATCATGAATTGTAATTGAACCCAGAAAAAAGAATTCATTGATATGGATTGTGGAAATTTGATAACACTAGTATAAATTTTGATAAAGTTTTCTTTTATTAATAATGAATTGCAATGTTACATGGTACATGATAAATTGATAATTTGATACATTTAATGAAGTGTAATAAGCACTATTTCAAACATAACTTATAGAGGATTAAAAAGTTGTCAAGATCGTTCTAGAAAAGTGACACATGTCAGTGTTATGTGTTAGATGAGTCTTCGGAAAGAAGCAATAAAGTTATAAACTTATTCTCCTGATTACTAATTACTAATGATAAGGTTCTGCATTTTGTTGGCTTGTCTTGGCTTTCCCCACATGTAGGAGCCTTACCCTTATTCTTGTTCGACATCTCCAATGAAATAAAGGTTGCCCAAAAATATATTAACTTGTTGAAGAAGTGACAATAGGCTATAATATATATAAATATGATTCATTGGCCCTACGGTCTACAATATAAAATCTAGATGTCATCGTGTTTGAGGTCTTGCGGGTGACCACTGACCACTACCTGGTCCTCACTAAATAAGAATGAACTCAAAATTGTAGACAAATAGAGGTGAAACCTCAGGTGAATTCAGAATAATATTATAACACAGTACACTGTAAAAATTAATCACTTACCTTTGCCTCAATTGTAGTTGCCAATGCACTCAGCAATTAGAAATTTTGCTATTGATCAAAATTGAGATATCATAACCAACTGAACCAAATTGTGTAAAATAACATTGATCTATGAATGTGTTTATACCAATCCTTTTTGGCAAATTCGGCGGGAAGCTTATATGGTATACAAATATTTGGCTAAGCCTGCGTAATTATAATACGTCTTATGTAATTTTTGAGGCAATTATGGGTCGTCCAATAATTTTCTATGATTAATATAGTTGGTAAAAATGCATCGGTTTGAGACACGCATCTACAAAATGCCAGGCGAATTTGGGGCCGCCTCTAAATATATCTGTATAACACCATTGGCGAATTTAGGTCGTTGATTAAGACGAGCTTTGGAAATTGTAGGCAAAAATTTTCAATTTACCGTATCCAAAAAGTAGACTCCATTGGCAATATCATGAAAGAAAGAGAGAATATTACATAAACTGATGGGTGATGGGCTCGGGCATTGAACCCAATATTTATAAAGTTCGGGCGACACCTCCAGTTCGATATACACATTATTCGCCAAATCCTAGGTTGCCAACTTGAGATATTCGCCACTAAAATTATCCCTATTATCAATTGTAGTGATGATCTTCTCTAGTGTTTTGGTATCATTTTATCTTTAAGAAATCTATGAACATTATTCCTTTGACGTCAAAGTTAATCTCAATTATTGATGGTGGAAACTCCCTCTTTTTGATATCGAAGTGTCCTTCATTCGCTTGTCAATTGCAGTGATGGTCTTCTCTGGTGTTTTGGTATCATTTTATCTTTATTTGGTTTAATTCCTTTTGCAATTTTTGTCTCTTAGAGACTTCACAAAAAATGGGCTACTTAATTGCCAGGATGGGGATATTACAGCAAAGAACTTTCCAACAGCATCATTTGCCTCTTCCTTTGCTTGCACATTGAATAAATCTGCCAATGGTTGTGAAGATGTAGGACTAGTCATTTAATGTTTTCCCTTAGGCTTTGCTGCCTCTGAATTGGATGGATTCGGTGGCCTTAGACTCTGCAAAGTCAATGTAGAAACTGTAGAACTTTGATGACCCCTACGCCTTTGTGGCAAAGTTGCAGATGTAGGTACTTCTTCATCACAACTCCATAATTTTAATATTTCAGCCCTATATTTCAGGTTCGCTTCCACATTTTTACATACATCTAGACCTTTTCCTCAGATAAGAAGGAAGTAAGCATTAGTTCTAGTCATGCTAGAAAGCAATTCAATTTTACACATGTTGCAATTCCACTTTCTCTTGCCCTTGCAGGATTTGAGAAGGGTAACCATAATTTTGACTCCCAATAGAACTTCTTTCAGTTTGAGTGTTAGTGTCACCCCCATTGCTTTTATGCTAGGATCATTTGATGATTCATTTTCACTTCCAATTTCTACTTTCAACCTTCTGCCCTTGACCCTTATCCTCTCTCATGCTGTGAGAACTCATAATGATAACGATGCTGCAAGGAAAAATGGTAAAAAATAAATTAGAAAAGCTATATGCTGCTGTCATAATTTAATTTTGTGAAATAAAAAACAATGACTATTTTTGGCTTTTGCTGTTGTTTTCTTGTTGTATTTCTCAATAGAAAACTAATGCAAAATAATGGGGAAAAAATTTCCATATTGGTGTTGCAAATTAGCAAATGCAAATTGGTGAATTTAAAATTTTGAACTTGAAGCAAACATTGAACAATGAAAACTCAAAACTTTGATCATCAAACATTAACAACAAACAATGACAAAAACGATCATGAAGGAGAATGGAGATGATACAATGCATCATATGAAAATGATTACCATAATAAAATAAAGTGATGACAATTTGGTTGAGACATGAAGATCAGGAGCCGTAGAGTACCAATAATGAATACAGTGCAGCTATCTGTTGAATAAGAAAATGTAAATCGAAGAGAGTCCATCACGTGCTCCACTGTAATGGAGCATGTGAAAAGGATCTTGTTTCATTCTATGCTGTGAAAATGTTTAGACGCCTCTGAATTATGTCCAGGTTTTGGTGGCATGAAAGTGCCAGCACATGTTCAAGTAGAGTTAGGTTAGGTTAAGTAAACTCATAGTTGTTATTCTGATGGTCCGAGGCTTGCAATTGCTGTGTTATGATGAAGGCTTACTGTTATCAGCAGAAGCACTTCTTGTTTAATGCTTGATAAAATTTGGGTGCCGTTCTTGAATTTCTTGTAACAGGAAAGTTTCTTTTAAAATAATGGATTTTATTTGGACGGTTAAAGGTCTTTCCAGTACTGGTTTTCTTTTGGATAGGATGATGTTGAGTGCAAACAAGGTTAGTTTTGTCAAATGTAACGTTGGCAAACCCTACCAAGGGTGAGATAGAAGTAAAGAAAGTAGATTTATTTAGGGCTACACCTGCTGTTCACCTTTAAAAGTATTCATTATAAGTTCATTTTTATGTATGCAGCTTCTGAGCCTTATTTTTTTCCAATACCTTTGAATGCATAGAGAGTAGATAGGCACATACTTATTGGTCTTGGACATTATTAATCAAAGTTATTTGTGGGTGTTCATTATTTGCAGAAATTGAAGCAATACGCACAAACCTTCCGATCGCAGTTCACATCAGTGTTGGCCTTTCGACCTACAGGTATGCTATGTGAACAAGTTTTTAATGACATTTGAAGTCTTCAGCCTGTGGTACTTTATTAACTCTCTTTCTTGTGAGCATTTTGACATACCCAACCTCTTACTAGAGGGCATGGCCTGGTTGTTTCTGAGGGTATGATCAACTGTATCTACAATACTACAATATGGTCTGGTTTATAGTATCTAGAAAATCTCAACCTTGTTTAAAAACTTAAATTGAATTTACGTATTAGTATAGATATTTTAAATACATTTATCTAAAAAATGTTGAGAAAATCAATTTCAAGCTATTATATTTGTTAAAGTTATTTTATTTCACTTTGAAACTATTTTATTTATCACATATGTACATTTATAAATAAATTTTAGTTTTCACTTAAAAATTATTTTATTTTATTTACATTGTTTGCTGTGTTCTTGTTTGAAGAGCTAATTTACTTTTGTATCCGAATCTTAATTTTAGTTTCAGAAATGTCACCATGTATTATTTCAATAATTCTTTGGTTTTGTTTCGAATAGTTTCATTTGTAGGCATAGTATATTTTAGAATTTTAATGTCTTTACCTTTGAAAACCAAATATTTACTTTTCTGCTAAATAAAAATTATTTAGTTTATCATATATTATATATTTATTTTTTCGTTGTTGACAAAGTAAGATTAAATAAGTTTTTTATTTTTTATTTTTATTTTATTTTCATATGCTCTATATCTATATTAATTATGTCAGCTATATTTTTTATTTAATAGTTTAAGTTTCAAAAAAAAATGTTGGCCATGTTTTTGTTTTTATGTACACAGTCATGACACGAGACTCCTTGCCGCCGCAATAGAATGCTTCTTGGCATAATTAAAATAGAAAATATGCCAATAAATTGGACCCTTTTCTAACTTAGAGGAAGAAACCTTGTATTGTTGAAGAATTTAACATAAAGATGTATGATCCAACTTAAAGCATACAAAACATTTGTTTATCAGAATGTGACCAAATGTATGGGAAAAAAGATAATTTGACATATGTAGGCCTCTGTTACTGATTTCAATGTTTTTTCGACTCACATGCCACAGTGGCATTGTTGAGCTTTTTTTAGCAAGCAAAATGTTTTTTGCAACATTATATTTGTCCCACATCTTTTGGGACTTTAATAACCTTAAGATCTTGTTTTCTTATAGATACTATATTAAATGTAAAACTGGTTTTGAATAATTGATGCTTATTTGATGAGAGGATGAAAAGTGATAAGATGTAGTTAGGTCTCTCTTACCAATATCAATATTTGAAGGGCAAAGGTGACAAAATAATAAACAAGAAGACAGTGCAGGTTTCCATCTATTTCCCTTAATAAAAACTCAAGTCTTTTGAGCCTAATGCTGCAGTGGCATTGATGAGAGTTGTTTATCACACAAAATGCTTTTGCAACTTTCTAATTCACTCACATGTCTTGCTATTTCTATAACCTTAAAATCTTGTTTTCTTCATATATAACTATAACTGTATAGTTGGGTTTTAGTAATTGATGCTTATGTGATGAGAGGATGTGGTTGAGGTACACAGGAATGCATTTTATATGTTAGTGTTCAATGGAATTGCTCAACTACAAAGTATTCAATAATTGGTTTCTTTTTTTTGATTGGTAAAAGAGTTGCCATTCTATTGAGACCAGATTTCCTGCCTGGCCCGAACCAGGTGGGGCTACAAATGTGGAGCCACCTCCCTGAAGAAACATAATACCACTGTGAAAAACCATTAACAGGTTATTACAATTTAGCGCTGCAACTTTGCATCATCTTTGGTATGAGAGCGTAAATGCAAATTAAGAGATCCTTCATTCCTCAAACTCTTGTCCCTCTTCCTTGTCACTATTTTCCATCCTTCCTCCTTTAGATCTGTATTCTGA
Organism: Chamaecyparis obtusa; assembly: GCA_027943335.1. Classification (NCBI taxonomy): domain Eukaryota; kingdom Viridiplantae; phylum Streptophyta; class Pinopsida; order Cupressales; family Cupressaceae; genus Chamaecyparis; species Chamaecyparis obtusa. The sequence continues at coordinate 1,346,797 of BSBK01003272.1, forward strand.
AACTCCTCAGAACTATCTCAGGATGGATTTCTTTCAGCAATATCCATATTGATTGTCTTTTTAGGCGTATCAGTTTTCTCCATCACTGTGCCACATATAGCATTAAGACTGTTCTTTTTCTTGCTCAAAGTGCTGCTTGGGTCCTTTGGAGTCTGTTGCTCATTGAGCAGTGCTCCATTACATTCTCCTTTTTTATTCAACACCTTTGGGGTGCTTTCTTGGCTCTCATCTTCTTTCTCCACTGAATAATGAAGTGAGGAAACCTCTTTCCACCAGGTAGCCATTTTATCCGATTAGTGCTTGGCACAGTGAGTAACAATGTCCTGTTTGAAAGCATCGTCAGCATCTAAAAGGAATCCCTTCGTAATCCAATGGTTACAGCAAACATCCATTTGTTGTTTTCAATGAGACCTCCTTCGGGATATCTTTTGTCATGTCCAGCTCCACTAAGATATGGGTGTAAGTAGTGTGTATAAAATTTAAAGAGCCCTCATCAACCAACAAGAATCTGCCCAGTGAATTACCTACAACTTCAAAGCAATGTTGTAGAGGAAGATTTGGAAGTCTTACCTAGATTGGAATCTTATCAAATGATTCAGTGGCAGGGTTGAAAGCGAGGTACCAAGGTCTTAACATTAGCAGGTGCTTATCCTCCCAGCTTCACTAATAATCACAAAGAATTTTGTTCCTGTCCTGCACATTATCAAAAACTACCATGAAGATCCCTCAAGCTCTAGGATAAGTTTGAACATTTCCTTTCAGAATGGGGCCCCATATTTCTGTAATCCACTTATATAACTCACTGAGGCTTGGCTAGAACCCTTTGAACCTCCCAATAAAGCCTAGTTCCACAAAATATCTCTTGTTTTTGACTGCTTTGCTTTCCATCTCCTCATCCAAAACAGCTGTTTCAGATTTTGGTGGTGTGTTGCATATTTTGATTAGGCATCTCAGGCTCACCATTTTTCCTACACCTTTCTTCTCCACAAAAGCCACGCCGCATTCCCTCCCCTTCACTTTTGTTTCTCTAAATTTCTGCTAATCGAACTGTGCTCTCTCTGCCCATGTGGAGCACCCACTCTCAAGTGCCTGGCGGATAATTTTTTGCCTACAAACCAATTTTGAATGGGGGTTGCCAGCTACCACCATCGCCACAAAAATCCCTTCTCCTATCTTCCTCCTGTCAACTCCCAGTCGACCATTCTTCTGTAATCTCTTTCCCCATCCTCTTTGTGGCATTGTAATCTAGCAATGCCCAGCTCACAAGCCTTCTCCAATGGTTATTGCTTGCTAATCTCCCTTGCCTCTGCAAAAAAACCCTAGGTGTCGGAGCAAAATGTTGTGACGACATCGTGTTTTTTTTCCAATAACTGATTTCTTACTAAACTCTTATTAACTAATTTAAATCTATTCATTATAAAATTTTGATTATGAATATTGTGCTTCTAATAATATGTTTATGTATTTGGAAATAATATTCTATTTGCCTATTATTCTCTGCTATGGATTGTGTTTTTCTATGTATCAAATGTGAGAGTGTGGTGCTCACATGATACTAAATTTACAGGCTACGTTATTGAACTGCATAAAAGAGGGAGTCAACTCCTATAACAAGTCAATTCGGTTGAAATTCTGTACCATACCTCAATTTTAGAGGTTGAATGCATTTTCATACATGGAGGAGGTAGAATTCGAAAGCATTCTCATCAGTTTGATATATCCCAAATTTTCCATACCTCAATGATTTAGGATTCTTAGCTTGACCTTGGAGTCTTTTGTTCAAATAAATTTGTATTTATCCCCAACTTGAAATGGATTCATTTTTCGACATTTGTTATGGCTACCTTTATTATTGGATTGAAATGCCTTGTGTTTGTTTTACAGTTAAGTCAAATCTTCTTGATCTTGCTAACAAATCTTTTAGTCCTTGCTATTTCAGAATTCTATTCTTTGTCTGTAACTTCCAGTTGTCCATAAAAACATCAAAAGTTTAAAGAGGTAACTAACAAAAACATGCTTCAAAGGAAGATTTGTTAGTGGATATATGCATTGCTCAATTGCATGAATGTTGAAACATGTTCTTGGATGTCTTCCATTGCATCTTTGAGAGTCACATGAATGTTCCATTAACTACTTGTTAAAAAATCCGGCTGCGGACAGAAAGTGTTGGACCTCTTCAACTAGTTATTTGTTCTTTTACACAATGTGCTTTAAAATATGCACAAGTGGATTGAATTGCTCAATGAGACAATGGTCCTAGGCAACTCAGAGTGGTACCTAAAGATTAGGAAAAATATATATCCGCAGCCCACTGATCTACTATGGTTTTCTTAGACTGACAAGTGCATATTTAATTATTTTCTCAAACAATCTACTACTACAAAAAGGTAATTATGCCCCTTCTTTGGCATAGGGAAATGTCTACAAAGTTCGTGGAATTAATTTCCCATAGCCTTGTGGGTACTGCTAATGGCTTTTATAAATCCAATATATATTACTTGGTTTGGCATTGTTAGGGAACCCTCTATTAATAAAATTGACTTGAGACTACTGGTTCACTGTGACACTTTCACGCATTGTATTCTACATCTTTATCAACTTTGCATGTTTAGTCAATTTTTGCTTTACTATCTTTAAGGTATGTCTATGCATCTTTCTTGTTTTCGAATGATCCATTTTGAATCTTTATGAGCAAGCTTCTTTGGGTTTATGCGTGTATAATAGATTGTGTAAATTGGGACATGTAGCTTTCATGAGAAATGATTTGGACATCCAATGTATTTTTGTGGTAAGCCAACTTGTTTTGCCTGAGTTGTTTTTGTTTATGTTTTCTAATTCTTTTTCTCTATGTTCCTTGATTGTAGGGTGGACATACTCTAATAAAATTGGAAATGTGCTGAATTCTATTAAGCCTATTACTAAGGACAATGTTACAATCTATGGTATGTATCTCCTCTCTCTAAGCGTGTCTTCAATCATCTTTGTAAATGTACATATTAACAATAATGCATGTGGCAATTGTCCTACCCTCTTTTCTTTTGTGATGCATGTTGACATTGTCCCAAGGAACGAATGTTCTTACCATCCATTGAAAAGTAAGATTTTGGATTATTAATTCTTGTAGAATTTCATGTTCATCTCATACCATAACCATTGTTAATTTATCATTGTAAAGAATTATGTTACAAGAAACAATTATACCTGCAATATTTAAGCTAAAAAATATTTCGAAGGCATTAAGTGTTTTCTAATCCCACTTAGCAATTTTGAACTACCCACTTCCTAATTTATTTCTTTCTATCCACTTCATTTTTTTGGCAATCCACTTGCATTTGAATTTGACTTCTATTATAGTAAATAACAATAGTTAGCATTTCAGCTTTTGGATGACATTCTCCACCTATCAGACAGAATGCCATGTGTTTTTGAACATTTTCTTTCTTGATCTACTATTACCTCCGTGTTTTGCATGGCTTCTTCCACTGAAGGCCCACTTGAATTATGCAAGCTAGGTGCCTCGTACTGTAGCCCTATTTGCACATTTGGGTTTTCTTCTACTTTTGCCTCCATATTTTCATGGCTTCCTCCAACAAAGGATCACTTAAACCATGCAAACTAGTGGCCTCCAATCCTTTCCCAGCAATAGTCACACATTGAGCAGTGACTACCAATGTGGATTTCTTTCTACATGGAATGGTATGTTATAATAATACCAAAAAATTGCAGCAGCTATCCTCACTTTATGTTTCTCTTGGTTCAACATAGTACCTTTGAGCCAAGGTTGCATGCTAAGAGTATTTCGAGGAAAAAAGAAACTTCACGAATGCATCTAATTTGAACTCTTTATAGTGGGTGAGCACTACATTTGTGGACCGAGACAAGAGCCTACTATTTCAGTATATAAATCAGAAGGAATATATCAGACGCAGCTATCTTCTTTTTTTATCATTTTCTGAATTGCTTGTAATGTTTAGGAAGGAGAACATTCATTTCACATGTAACTTTAGGTTCCATTGCGATAATTAAACACAAATCTGTTCTAGTGATTTGTGGAAGGTGATATTTAAGTTGATTTATTCTCTCTTTCATATGAGTATCATAATAATTGTATATACCTGTTCTTGACTTCGTATCCAATTTGTCATGCTTTTAAGTGGGGCCTTTGGACATACCACTATTATGGCTGATTGTGGATGGCATTCTCTATATTAGAGCAAAATTACACACCATGGAATGCTAGAATGTAATTAAATTGTAAGAAAAACCTTAGAAACTTTAAACAAAGAGTTGCAACCATAGGAAATGAAAATGTAAAACATAGCATTAGAACCAGGTATTACCAATAGGATATTTGTGTGTAAGTTGCAACCACTCATAGTTGAAAATACTCTTTTCATGGCAAGAGAGGAAATGCATTTGAAATACAGATATAGAGTTTGATTTGTAGATGTCAAGCCAAAAATGACTGATTTCTGTGATCTTAGGTTGTCTTCATTGTTAATGCGGCTTGATTCAGTATTTATAGAATGGGACAATCTAAATGATAAACAAATATTATAAAATGAAATGATTATTTGGTTTGAAGTTAGATCATGCACGGACATGGACACCTTACTTTCTTGACTTGAAAGCCAGAGGTGGATAGACATGGATTGTTCTGCCTATCATTTCCTTTCTTCATGCAGGGCATCATTTCTTGTTTCCTTTTTTTTTTAAAAGAAGAGTGGTGAACTTATGCTCTAGGGTAAAATAATAATTAAACGTTTCAAAAAGTATTTTGTGAACTTAAAAAAAGCACACAAATTGCCAATTTGTTTCAACTCAGAGGCTTTGGAATTCGTTCATAGAATCCTTACATAAACAAATGCTTTCACGGCCAAAAAGAGTGCATTTATTGAAAATATTACCGTCTCTAACACCACACAAATCATGCTCGAGGCATTTTTGTTGTTAATACAATATAGAAAGAGGATAGGTTATTGAACTTGCTCATGTTTCCTTCGGATAAATAGTTTTTATTGTTTAAGTATCTTAAGGAGTTATTACAGTCCTCATAAATTTTAATGTGACACTTGCCCTCACATACATGGTAGTTAAGAAAATATGTTGCAGTGAACAAGAGATGAAGAATATAATCCATGTGAATCACTTCAATCCAAGAGTTTTCCATCACACAAATTTCTCTAACCAGAGAAGCATCTACACAGTTTCCAAATTGTGCTATATATTAACCTAGTACTTTCCCTAGATTGCCTTATAAGTTTATCTTGCTACATATAACTTCTTACTAGATTGCCTTATAAGTTTATCTTGCTACATATAACTTCTTACTGTCGGGTTGTCTCTTGCAAAGTTATTTAAGGTCATTAACGTCTGTTTCCTGTACATTTTCGGGTTTGATTTTTGGGCTTCTATTGTGCTTCTCCTCAATAAAATGTCGTTAATAAGGGTTGGAAAATGTCAATCTATACTTGCAATAAAATTAAGTTGGGTGTATACTTCCCTTATTTTGTAGGAGTTCCATACAGTGAGCATTCAAGCTTCCTAGAACTTCAAGAATTTGTTCAGGTTAGTTTACTTCATCAAGTTTATATATTTTTATTTGGGATATCATTTTAACTGAAGATGTTCTGATGTTTCTTTTACTTTTTTGTTGGGTAGTTTTTGCGACCAAATAAGATCATTCCAACAGTTAACGTTGGTAGTTCAACTCAACGTGATACGATGCAGTCATTTTTTCGACAATGGTTATCAAGATAGATATACATGAAAACAAACACATGTTCAAATGAGAAGCTGTTAAGCTTGTTGCATTCTATTTAATCATACCCCAGTTCGTTGGGGAACTATTGAAAATGAACTTGTGCTGAATTTTGGTATAGCTGTAATCTTGAAATCATAAACAATGCGAAAGTAAGAGAATGAGCGAGCTTGTCTCGACAATAACCATGGTTGACCATAATTACATGTAGCTTGTACTCATATCTCGCAAGTTGAAGAGTAATATTGATTTCTTGTCTCTGTTTAATCAATAATCAATAAGGATTATACAGACTGAGAATATAAAAAATAAAGTTAGTTGAATGCTTATAGGAAAATTACATTCATATATGATAATGTAAGTTCAAATATTGCAATAGGTCATATTTTTGATAAAAAATGACTCTTTGTCAATAGTTAAAAAGATGAAAGAAAGTTGAAGCCTGTAATTTGATATCATATTGTCTTGAAAATTGAGAAGTTTAGTTTTTAAATTTTACATAGACCATGTTTGTATATGACAAAAATCAAGATCATATGTTTTGTCAAGATCATATGTAGTTTCCTAATAATTTATAAGGATTAAAGTTGAAGCTTGCAATTTAGATTGTTTTTGAAAATTGAAGTTACAAAGTACAATTTTTAAAATTAAACTCAAAATTATATTGCAGTTTATAAATTAGTTTTTGTTAAGTACATATTTTGAAATAAATGTTAAATTTATACAATGTTTTACGATGACACAATTTAATACTGTAATATTGAAGTTTTAAACAAAAACTTAACTATTGAAAATTAATTTTTGAAATATTTAAATTTTTAAAATTTTTAAAGAGATTAGCATATTTTCTTCTCACAATTCACATAATAGACTATTAATTTTTTTAGTAATTAAAATTATTTACTATGATATATGTCTAGTTTTTGGAATTAAAATATAACGATGTTCTATTTTTAAGTTTTTTCTATGCTCAACTATATTTGAAGTCTTCATAGAGGGCATTCTTTGAGGTTGTCCTTGGAAAATATTCAAATAGTAAGTAGGATATGAGAAAAGTATGTCAAGCATGACATCTTAGCCATCTTATATATAGTGGCATTTTAGGACCTCAATCATCTTTTCCATATGGGAAGTTTATTTATTTTCTTCCTATCATTAATATCTTTCCTATAAAATTAAGGACTTTATTCATAGGCATAAGGTAGCATTCAATTTGAAAATCTTAGTAGAAAAATAATTTAGAAATTCCATTTGTATGCTTTACGTAGAAAATGACTTTAATTACAATAGTGATTTTGAAATCTTTATAAGTGACATGGTATACATAGTATATCATGTCCACTAATCTAGAACAAAATGAAGTCTCCAAAAGGGGAAAAAAAATCATCATTCGAAGAGATGGCAAATTGCATTATTCCTCTAGGTAAGCCTTTATAGATTTCACATTCTTATTGTGGGTATGGAATTTAAGAGGAAGGATGTGACTTAAGAGCTTGCTTAGGCATAAGAGGACATGAATGACAAACAAAGATGTGAGCCATATCGTCCTTTGATAGTTGCACTCCATTGATTAATTTAATGTCTATATGATTCAAGAAGAGGAAGGATGTGACTTAAGAGCTTGCTTAGGCATAAGTAGACATGAATGACAAAGGGAGATGTGAGCAATATTGTCCTTTGCAAGTTGCACTCCATTGATTAATTTAATGTCTATATGATTCATGGATCCACAAGAGAAGATAAACACTTCCATGATGATATAGTCCATGTCGAGGGCAATAATAGATTTTTCTAGTGGATTAATTTAAAGTGTTACTTTATTACATGGAAAGTTGTTTGGTTTATAGTAATGTGTGGCTTGCTTTATTTAGCAATAGAGTTTTTCTTAATCAATGCCAACACCATTGTTTTGGCCTTTTCTATATACTTGTCATTAAAATTGCTTAGGATTCAACTAATCTTAGAGATCATAGCCTTCTTATTTTAAACTTATTGATCTTGGGGTTCATTATTGTTCATGTTAAGAATGTAGAATGTTAGAAGAACGAGAGTTTTTGTGAAGGAAGAAGGTAAGTAGAGGGGATTCATGGGCCCCTTTGGGCTATTCTCCATGAAGGGTGTGGAAACATGTTGCAAGGGACAATGAAGAGAAAAGAATGGTAGATGTGTCCACGATGATGAGATGAATCCATTCTTTGGCTTTTGTATTGCATCAGCTCTTGTGTTCTCTTATATGGGTGCTACATGTTAAGTGACAAAAGAGGTGCAGGTGTAGCCTAAATGGTTGTTACGTGGCTAGAGTTGTTCACTCAATGTGTCAAGCAAAATTGTATACTTTGAGGCTAAAGTTTGTCATGAAGTACATATACATATACATATACATGTACATGTACATGTACATGTACATGTACATGTACATATACATATACATATACATATACATATACATATACATATACATATACATAGACACATTTTCACTCCAACATGTTGATAAGATAAGATAAGACTAGCACTTGCACCAACGAGGTGCAATGTTTATGCCGATAGCAACATATGTCATATGGTATTTGAGGTAACTTTTATACAATCAACCTATTATATAACATTTAAAAAAAAATGATATTAGATTAATAAATTAAAAAAAAATGACGTTTAATTTTTTTCCTCCACCTCCTTCGTCTTCTTTGTCTTCCTCTTGCATGTGCCATCCTCCATGGCTCTAGCTCCATAATCTAAAACACATTCCAATCATTCTATGACCTTCAATCCAACTGCATCCATGTATCTTTTTAATTCTTCTATCTTTCATCAACCCTCTCACTCTTTGAACTTGCTCCCACTTGCCGACTTTTGCATATATGTTTGACAGAAGAACATAAGTAACAACATTTGTAGGATCCAATACATGAAGGTGGTTTGCTATATATACACTCCTAACTCTATATTCTTCTCTTCTTTAGATGCAGCAAGAAAACACATCCACACAACCAATCAAGAAGATTAACCATGAACAAATAATGATCTATTGTGGGTTTAGTGTCATAAAAGTAACTCATGTACATATCCTACAATCATAGCATTTTATGAGATCACATTTCTTTGAGGCATTTTGTCAAACAGCTCACGTGCCTTTTGTATTCTTCCACATTTTGCATACATGTCTACCAGGGTACTCACAACATCAACATTTGACAAACATCTACATTCATCCCCTATTCCAAAGCTACCAATTTGGCATAGGCTGGGAGGACGCCGGCGAAGGTTGTGGAGTCTAGATTTACACTAGCTACTTGCATTTGCTTAAAAATTTTTAAAACGCCTTTTGAACAAACCCATTTTTTAGAAGTAAAAATCTGGTCCCAAGGTTCAAAAATCAGTCGGCTGTGGGACGTAAGGGAAGCAACAAAGCAAGAAGCATCACTGGTAGTAAACTCATCTCTCGCATCTCTTCAGGTAGCAGATTCTCCAATTGTTGTTGAACCTATTGATCCAGAAATTGACTTAGATCTAAATCTAGGGGCAGGGCAAAGGTGGGAACTATAGAGTAGCTTACCTACCACCTCACCTAGCATACCTCTGTAATGTCCCTTTGCCCAGAGCGGAATTTGATGATAATAATAAATAATAATAATTATAATGAAATCATAATATATTATAATAACAAAAAAATATATTATTAATAATATTATATATAATATTATTAATAAATAAATATAATAATTATGAAATAAAGAAATAATATTATAACTCCCAAATAAATATAAATTGATAAATAATAATATAATTAGACTAATAATAATCTATTATAAAAAAATGATATATTATAATATATCATAATATGATAAATAATTAATTATCATACTAATACATATTAATAATATATCTAAATGAAAAATAGTAAATAGATCAATATAATCTATTAAATAAAATAGATAACAAATAAATACTTAATAATATTATACAAACTTTAAATACGTATATCATAATATTATATTTAGTTATTCAGCGACTATAGAAGAGTCACGCCGGTCTATGTGGAGGCAGCGGCCTCTACAAAAAGGACTTACTGAGTGATATAAAAGGGGAAACGGATAGTAACCAGCGGGAGGAAGGAAAGGGAGAACCATAATGGTGAGTTACCAGATCGTGACATAGGCAACAGAGCTGTATGCGAGGAAAATAGACGCTCGAAGGGAGACAATACCAAATCTCAAATACCATCAACAAGTCAAGTCCAAGTCTCAGAGCAGACACGTTATTGATTCTAAGGAAGACATACCTCAACAGAAGACACGCCAGCATAAGGGAGGAAATATGAATTATCGTAACTTACAGAGTGCAGGAAATACGAACAACACAGAAGAAGTTCATCGATCGTCCATTTCTACTATTCCTCTCAGCCATGGGGAAAGGTTTCAGATTCAAATTCAGAAATACAACACCGAGTTAAAGCCAATATACATAAAATAACCGGAGTTCAATTCATACACAGGAAGAGGAATAGTCTTAATTCAATCAGCACTCGTTAAACTTTAAGCAATCGGATTCCAAGCAGGCTAAGCCGATCCAGTTAGTGACAAAAGATTATATCAGAAGGAGGCCATACGTGGGCTGGGCAATTCAGGAGATAGAAGATCAACAAGCGTCTATATGCAATAAAAAAGAACACACAACATCCTTACAACAAGGTCAGCACTTAAAACATCCAACTGGTGGTCTCATTTCCAGTTAGGGATCAATGCATATTATAGTCAGCCATACACTATATGGTGAAAACATCGTATAATGTCTACAGTCAGGAATTAGAGAATAATTAACAAGGAGGAATCAACAAATACCATTCCCTTCTTTAGCATAGAATTTTGAGGAGATATCATTCACTGTCAATAATTTCAAATTGATACCCATAGGTATCTTGCATTCATTGTGTCTTATAAGGTTGGTTAAAAGAAATCTCTCCTTAAGGCAATTACACTATCATCATATTGGTTTACTGAATTGAGATAAGAAATTCATATCGGAAATATTGTTGATAATACAATTGCTTCAAGGCCAGTCTTCCAAAGTATCAAATATTTGCATTAATCACAATCCAAATTCATTGTATCAAGGATATTAATGCCCTATACGATTATGACATTCAATACAATTATTTATCACATTAAGGAAGATTTTCGTGTAAGCTATTTATAGAGAAATGTCCCTTCGAAGTTGGATTGAAGAATTAATGAATTAGTCAAAACTTAAGTAATCTCTTAAGTGGGACATTACAGCCCTGTCCTAGATCGATATAAAGACCCAGAGCCGGTGGACTTCAAATAGCTACTGTTTCACCAACGAAAACAGCTATAGAGGCAACATCACAGCCAACATCTAAGCGTGCGGAGGCAGAGGCAAGGGCATCTTTAGAGCCGGTTTCAATACAGAATAAGAGTGCCATTCCAGATCCACCGGTTTACTTCATTTACCCAGAAGCAAAGTAAGCACCACCAGCAGGCTGGTCCATTAAATCACGTCCCTTTGAGGAATTTCTTTAAAAATCTTTAAAGCGTCATCTAGAAGAGTGTACAAAGAGGATTGTGTGTAGTAAACAGAATGTGTAGCGTCTCCTTCAATGATTTCTCTCTACATAATGCTGGGACATTGAGATTTGGCAGTGGATGGCACTAATGTTTTGTGATCTTTAAATGATACTGCCTTGTTCGCGGTTTTCAGACAATACACCTATCACCCTACCACCCAATCCAACCATGCATCATTTCATTACTGCTGGTTTAAACAAAAGGCATTACAATTGATGGGCATTTCCAGCCCTTTCGACACAATTACCATGGCACACTTTCACAATCAACGGTCTTCAGTTTCCCTGTCTTTGCCAAAATGCAGGGGATCCTGTGCCCTAATCAAAAAGACAAAACCTAGACGATACTAGATACCTATACCGCTCCGCCATTGTTCGAGTCCTTTGCCTTTATCCCGACTGCTCCTTTTGCCCTTCGAGATCTCAATCGTCGCGGCACCTGCAAATGAACCAACTCTATTCCCCATATGCTGCCTCTGCTCCTCATTGTCCTAAATTTCCTTCTTCAGCTTCTCCTATGCCACTTGTACCTTCCTAGGATACTCCTTGTTCAAGTGACTCGGCCAGCGAATGAATGGGATTAAACCAAATTCTTTTGCTTCTCGGGGGTCTTCAAAGGTCTTCGAAACATCAAAGCCAACCACTGGCACCGCCCATTTGAAAATGTAGTCCAAGCCCAACAGCATGTCCTCCGTTACCAGTGCGTTTAGAACCCCTTTAATGACATCTATGTTTTCAGCTAGGTTGAGTACCCACCCCAGAATCATGCTAACAATATCCATGTTGATGCAATATCGATGTTTTGCATCAACAAAATCTTCTCCCAGCAGCGCCAGAACTGCCTTCAACACTGGTTTGTGCTTACATTTGCACATTCTTTTCAACCTTTGTAATTTCCCCTTCCCGAAGAAGTCTTGCTGCTGCCGAGGCATAAGAAGGGTGAATGTCACCTCTATCTGTCTCCGATTCCCAGAGCCGAGGCACAAACCATTCAATTTGCTTCTTTTTGAAGCATACTCCATCATTGCGGTTTGGTGGGGAGGCATACAGTTAGACGAATTAACTCCCCACTCTCCACTCTCCACTCCCCACGTTGGCTGAAGAGTGGTAGGTTGGCTGAGGAGTGGTAGTTTGTTAAGAATCTATCATTTCAAATCTCACTAACGGAAATTTGTTGTGAATGGAAAAAGTGATCGGTATTTTTTTTTTTCCGAATCAGACAATTCCGTCAATGGGCTATGCCCACAATAAAAAGTCTATCGACTTAATAAGATAATATAAGATAAATTTATTAATATCCAACAAGAGACGACAAGGGTCTATGGGACTGAAGATTGTACAATAAAAAAGACCGCCAATAGCAATAGCACCAAGCGGTGCCAAGGAAAGAAAGCAAACAGGGAAAACAAGAGATACAAGAAACAAGAAGCACAAGAGCGAGGCAAGGACTAAGGGTCCTTCCTCGGTAAAAAGAAGCCAAGCACCGAGGGGTACGGACTAGGGTGAGAAGGTGCCCTAAACCGCCGCCAAGAAAAGCTGGGAGGGTGTTGCTGACAAGTATAACCACTACGAGGTCTCACTGATCTAGAGTGACTGGCGATGGTGGCACTGGAAGGCCGCTTTGTCCCACGTGCAGGAGATGAGGGAGAGAAGAAAGCGGTGATAAGCTGATTGAAAAAAAAATGATAGTCAAAAGGAGAGTTAAAATGCCTCTCATGTTCTCATTGTCACTGCATTTGATCCCCCTTCTACAATGACCACTCCCTTAATACATGTTGCTTTCGCTAGCAACCTATAGGTGATTGTTCTGGCTATGCTTCCTAGCATGTAAGTTCTCCCCTTTGGTTTAGGTTCCCCTATGCTCGAGGTTGTGCTTGTCTAGTATAGGTTTTAGGGCAAGGTTTTGTTCACCCTGGCCTCTCTTGGGATCCTCTCCAAAGTCTTGCAACTATGCCCATTCTACTCATCTAGGCCTTGCTCATCCCACGAGTTATTAGGTTGCTTTCTTGTGTTGAATCTTCAATTGTCATAGTTTGTGGAGAGGACATTCTTGATAATGATCATATCTATTTGAGGTACAATATGGTGTGTTGATTCTTGTCCCTCTAGCGTATACTTGACTTGCACAACTAGTTATTTTACTCTTGGAAGCCTATTGTGTTTGATAAGATTGAACTCTTTCCCTATGCTAAGGTGATTTTCATTGCATCTTTTGCTTCATTTGAAGACATGAACTTGGTGTTGGGACAAATTTAGGCTTGGAGATGGCATTCTCTTTCCCTCAAACTCCAGACTTCTTCCTTCAATCCCCTTATTAAATCACTTTTTGCACACTTATTGTCGGATCTTCCCCTCTAGTTTTTGGAGTCTTGCTATGAGGCCATCAACATCTCAGTTGTTTCTTGAAGGTTTTTGATTCTACCTTTCACATGGGTCACTCTACCTTCGCTCACATTCTAGTTGACATTGACATCTCCAAACCTCTTCATGGGGATGTGGCTTTGATGGTTGGAGACATGCCTTGGATCCAAAAGTTGGATTATGAAGGCCTTCCTTTTCAATGTCATCGCTACTTTGCTACTGGTCATTTGGCTTTAGATTGCTCTCTTTTGCATCATAAAGGTTCAACTATTTGCTGGAAGAATGCTAAGGAAGATCATTTGAACATTGAGGTTTCTACCTCCTTTAAGGATGACTCTGCTAAGGATTCTACCAAGCTTCCTATTTAGGGTGTGGGTTCGTCATTCCTTGATGTTCCCATTGAGACACCTCTTGCTTTTGGTTTGTCTTTGGCCACCCTAGAGTCTCTTGTTGCTCTTGTTGTGAATCCTCCTACTTTGTCTTTGCTTGTCTCTACAATGGATCGTCATGCTAAGTGTTCGACTCTTTTTGTTGCTTCCTCTTGGCTTCAGTCTTCTCCTGTCCTTAATGCTTGTCTCCTGACTAGAAACCTTGTTGTTCCTCCTTTGAATGATGTTGACTTCCTTGTGAGGGAGTCACCTCTTGTCTCCTATAGTATTGGGTTCCTGCAAAAGAGAACCCTTTAGTATATGGTCAAGACTATTGTTTCTTTGCTCCAGTCAAAAGCTTTAGTCTCTTCTTAGTTGTTTATTTTCTCAATTTTCTGCCTTGTAAGATTAGCTTCATTTTTCTTGATGCTTGAACTATAATTTGTTCGAGACCTTTGTACACTTATTAATCAAAGCTATGCATGTGAATAAGAATATGCTAATGGATGTGAATGTCAATAAAAATATTATTGGATTAATATGCTCGGTAAAAATATTGTAAGTACATGTGATTAGTATAAATAATTGATTATGCAATTGAATGTTCTTCATACTAGAATATATGCAATGATTGGTCATGGGCATGCTACAATTACTAGAACACCATGAGTAGTGCAATGCTTAATTTTAGTTGTTTTGAATAATTAAATAATTTTATTTCCTTATAATAATTGCATGTAAATAATACATTGAGCTACATTATATGATTGTATAGGTGACTCATAAGAGGTCCACGAGGTCATTGCACAATATAATAAGCTGTCATGATATGCCCACAATGATAAGCAACACTATGTTTCATGTACTTAAACATAAGGTGACGTCTTCATGATCAATAGAGCATGTGATAGATATATGTATGAGTTATCCTCAAGGTATTGAATGTTGCATGATATTCTTGATATATAATATTAGAGAATGACTATCTTGGGTATGGATTTGGTATTGTTCATGCTTAAAACAAGGTTATAATTTTTGTTGTAATCCTTTCAAAGTAAAATAATCTTTTTATCATTGATTAAATTTTTTTTTAATTTGGTCTTGTGATAGCCAATTCATTATGGATCAAGGAGAATGTCATATAATGAGTATGATACGTGATATTATCGAATCATACTATAATACTTGGAGCCATATTAAGGTTTTGTGAAATTTTTGCATTGTGAATATAATTTGATTGTTGCTACCTTGTACTATAACATGGCTAGGTTTACTTTATATTGATTTGTTGTTATGCCAAGTTTGTGTGTGTATTTGATTATAGAAATGTAAGAAATTATTGGTGTGAATGGAGTTGTCTACCTAAGTGGTTCCTATAGACAACCAATATTTATGATTTTAATAAAAAAATCTATTAGGTATTATGTGACCTTTTTTCCAAAAGAAAACAAAGTTTTGATTAAAATTAAAAGGGAGATAAAAAAAATGATATTTTGATCCTTTGGTTAAAAGAGAGTTATTAAAGAATATCTATAAATACCCTTATAAAAGTGGAGGAATACTTATGTATTTAAATAATTATTAAAAGGAAATATTTTCAAAAGGATGCGATGGTTTGGAAACCACTCATTGAAAGGTTATATAAAGAATTCATGTGAGACTTGGAAAAGGGGGCATGGAGAGCACTCAAAGAAGGAGAAGGCGGCTTGGTGGGCTATGGACACTTGGAGAAGGGGGCACATAGTGTGTGTCCAACTTGGGTTGTAGTGTGCACTCTGGGCTTGTCTTGGCCAGGGCTTGGGTATTTACACTTGTGTAGAGCAATGTATTGTGTTTGTTCATCCTAGATGTGCCATAGTTATGAGGGCCTAGACCAATAGACTCTTCTTAGAGTGAGAGCGACCATTCCAAGTGCTAAAGATACAAATAAGTATTGGACACAATTGATGATAAAAGCTATTGAGAATATAATATATGATTTTGATGATAATACCAATGTGTTAATGTGGCCATATTATTCAATTTACTGTGATAAAAATTGGTTTTATAATTCTTGCCAAATTATTACATATTAATCAAATAACATTAAATCTTTTAAATATTTTTGATTAATTGAAAAACAGGTTTTGAAGGGACTGGAAACCCTTTACAATAAGGCGACAAAAGATATTTCATGAAAGCCCTCAATAAGGAACGAATCAAGACCAAAATGAGGGTTTTACCAGCAGGCTAAATGTTATTAACATCAAATAACATTAAATCTTTTAAATGTTATTAACTATAAAATTTAATTTATTAAATCCAGTACTGATGTTTAATTAAAAACGAGAAAAAGTGTAATTACATTTGGTATTAGAGCCAAAATTAAGCTACACTAATTACTTATTTTTAAATTACATTGCAAGACAAATAAAATTTGATGAGAATGATTGTACCATAATTAGAAATAATACACAGTGAAATAATACAAATTACATTTTAAAAAATTCCCAAATTTGAATTCAAATACTTGTTAGGAAAATAATTGTAACTATCTTTTACTCTACCAACATAAATTAGCAATCTTGTATGATATTGGACACTGAATATTATGCTTAATTTTATTGATAACAAAGACACTAGAAAATTTAAGACTTCTTCAACCTTGATGAATGAAAAATAACCTTGATGAATGAAAAATACGCTCTAATCACATTCACAATTATTTATATAAACTAGACATTCCTTTTTTTAGACATACTCATGAAAACTCTTTTTAAGTGACGCTAATTATAAATAAAAAATTACAAGAAAGGTTTGATAAGGAGGCTCAATATGAATGGTTGTATTAGTTTGAAGTAACTGTTCACTCTCATTTTTAGCCTAATATTATTGTTGTTCTTTAAACTTTTAATTAAGAAAATAAGATCTTCAAATGGTCTTTTCCAAATTTTGTCTTATTTGGATGACTAAAGAACTTGGACTCTTAGTGTCCAAAGCAATTCTAGAAAAAACAAATTATTAACACCATGCATTTAAATCATACATAGGGCTCTTTATATGTTCAGATTTTTTAATAGACTTTGATTAACTCCAAAAGAAATATTTGTTAGAACAAATCCATGCATAGTTGACAACTAGAAGTATAAAATCTTAAAAATATTATAATCTAAGAAAAGAATTGATCTTTTTTCTTAGACGGTTGTTATTAATTTGCTGTTTTTTTTTGTGAGTTTGACTTTGTTATTTTTTTTTACTATACTTTATAATATGTTAGTATCTTACATGCTAATTTGGTTGGTCCATAAAACTTGAGAGAAAGGAGAAGGAAGAAACTCTAGACTCTTCTACTAATTATTCGAACAATGACTATCAACAACAACTAAATTATTCTAATAATAGATTACACATTTATATTAAGATATTACCATAGTCCACCTTCCATATATGAAATCGAGGAAAGAAGCATATGTGGTGCAAGTTAGATATGTAGAGATTAATTATGAGGAATACATGTATATTAAACATTGAGTTGTCAATGTGTTTATTATTACTAAAACATACATGTTATCGAAGTGTGATCTTATGTCATGGATTAAGATTTATAAGCTAACATTGGCGAGTTGAGTATTTTTCTACATGGAAAAGGTGAACAATATTAAATAATAATAAATAATAAAATATCTTATGTAGAGATATTCTCAGCAGTTTTGATATAGTCTATAATTAATTCACAAATATTAGATGTACCATCTTTGTAGCTTATTTAGCTTATTGGTTGACGAGAATAGTTAGGATTTAGAAATTGAAGATTATACATACATACATACATAATGTGATTTGTATTAAAATCTAATTTAAGAAAATAACTAGTAACCTTAGTCCATATTCAATTGTATAGGTTATGTAAATAAAGGATGAATATTTTTAGTACAAATACATTTAGACTTATTACTTAAAGTTCTAACATTGGGTCTATTACCTATTTTTACTTGAAAAAGAATAATTATATTTGGAATGGATTAGGGGAAAGGGACCAATTACCACTCGGGGTCCAATAACCGTTCAATGATTGTCATAGTGACCCCCAATAACTATTCACTTGATTAATCTCACATGTACCAATAGTCGATCATTTTTAAGCTTTTTTTTAAAAACTTTTTTGATTCATGATTGGCCCATTTGTGCACCACTAGTAGAGATTTGTGAACTACTATTGGGACATTTGTGCACTACTATGAGACATTTGTCCACAAATACTAGTGATTTTGACTGAACGGTTATTTGCACAATAGGGGTCCTGTATCAGTTAACACTTTGAAATGACCACTTTTTGACCCTTTTGCACATAACGACTCTCGTTAATACCCATAAGTTGAAATCTTAGCTTAAAGCAATAAGTCTCATACAAAGACAACCAAAAAGAAAATCGTCAAAACCCAATATAATATTTAGGAGATATAAGCACACGAAGTTGACTATAATGGGTACTAGTGCCTTCCCCTAGTAGAAATAAAATAACATGTTTGCTTGTTTAGTTATTTTTTTGAAATGGGCTCTCCTACTCCTATCTGTTCAATGCCTATCGCAAGGACCCATGGTGTGTCTCTTATCACAAGTTCTTGTTCGAATGCTTCGGTAGTGACATTGGTGTTAAATAGGGTATGTTTGAATGCTTTAGTAGTGACATTGGTGTTAAATAGGGTATGTCTGAATGCTTCGGTAGTGACATTGGTGTTAAAAAGGGATGTCCATTATCTCCCACTTTGTTTGGCTTATACATTGATAAACTAGAATCCTGGTTAGACAAGATAGATGGCGAAGGGGTGCAGTTAGTTGGGTATGTAGTGAAGCTTCTTTATGCGGATGATCTTATTTTAATTTCTAAAACTGTTCAAGGGTTAAGAGATCAATTAGGGGCTTTGGAGCAGTTTTGTCAAGAAGTGGGGATGCAGGTGACCATCACCAAAATGAAAATTATGATTTTTTCTTTGAAGAGGAAGGAAAAAATTGTTTCCTTCCTTTTTGAAGGTAGGCCGTTAGAAATTGTGAAAGAATACAAATACTTGGGGATTGACCTCCATTATAGACTCAACTAGGAGACTTGTAGAGAGAAAAGGATTCAGGAAGGGTGGAAAGCATCTTCCCTTCTTTAGAATAGATACAGAAACGCTGAATTTTGGGAAAAGAAAATCAAGAAAACTTTATTTGGTTTACTGGTCACGTCGGTTGTCCTTTATGACTGTAAAGTTTGGGGAGGTAACATGACAAAATGCAGTTGGAGATAGGTGGAGAGGATTCAGAAACACTTAATCACTAGCAACCTTAAAGTCAAGACCTCGGTCCCATATGAAATTCTTTTAGTTGAAGCAGGTGGTTTCCCATTGGAGGCGACAATGATAACTCGGTTAATAAGTTATTTAAAGAAACTTGGCAACATGGATAACCAATGATGGCCCAAAATTGTGATGAAAGAGGACTTTCTCTGAAGGAAGAAAACATGGATGAAACATAATATAAAGTGGTTGAGTAAGTGGAACATCAAGTTACAAGAATGCCCTAATACCAATGCAGAAATAAAAAAGTTCGTCATAGAAAAATTCTCGACTGCCATGTGGACTAATAACACGGGTAGGAAAAAGGCTCATTATATCAAAGTGTTCAACCCAACCTGGGAACATGGTGATAAGGCATATTTGGGGATAGTTATTAAAGGAAAAGATAGATTGTTAGTGGCTTAGTTGAGGACGGGTTCTCATCACCTCAGATGTGAAACAGGTCAATGGAAAAGGCCCAAAGAGGAATGAGAAGAGAGGATTTGCAGGTTCCATGTGTCAAGTGCGATTGAGACCGAATGGAATTTTATCATCAAGTGCACTGCATATGATGACATTCAGGCTCAGTACAAAATCAGTTCAGGGGAAAACAACATGTACAACCTATTCATGGAGGATAAGATCAACCAGACCGCTAGTTTGATTGTCAAGATTCACAGTAGGAGGTCCAACTTGGAAAATAATCTGGAGTTAGCTTACGACTGTGATCCAGTGGTCCCTTAGGCTGTTTGGTCTCGTGGATGTCATTAAAATCATTCATTTCATTGTGCTCCTAGGGTTTCTTCTATAATGGATGTGCTTCTTATCTCATATGTTGCGGGTGTGCTTGCTATCTCACTTTTCACGAGTGTGCTTCTTATCTCTAGGACCTTTGGTTCCTCTATGTCAATTGTTAGGTGTTGTTTGGCACTAATTCTTTTGTTGGTAGGGTTTCTTCCATGTTGGATGTGACTCCTATTAGCATGTCTTCTACTATGGGTATGCTTTCAGCCTCTTGTGCAACCACAATTTCTTTCATTGTTGTTTCAATGTGTTCCTCAACATTTGTTGTTGGTGTTCCATTTGACTGTCTCATCTGCTTTTCATTTCTTTTTTGTAGTTGGTGTACTTGTTGTCTCTCTTGTCACATTGTTAGTCTCTGTGGTATCTACTGTTGGTCTTTCTTTAACCGGTGCTCGACGTTTGATGTAGAAACCACATCATCTTCTTTGTGTCGAATCATCTTTGGTGGTGGTTTATGGAAATGATGTAGTACCAATGTAGGGGTTCAATGTGCAGATTCTCCAATCTATGGATCTCTCTTTCTAATCTACGTAAATAGGTGTTGGATTCTTGGAAGTCTTTTGTGATGGGTAAGATTGAACTCTTCTCTTATGCTAAAAGATTTTCATCTCCTCCTTTTCCTTCTGAGGATAGAAATTTGGTGTTGGACAAGTTGTGGACTTGGAGGAGTGCTCTCTCTCAACTAAGCCTTGGTCAACCTTGTTCAATCCTCTAACTAAGCTACTAATTGTTCACCTTGTGTGGGTTGGACTTTCAAACCTCTTTCTATAATTTTGGGAGCCTTCTTGTTATATTGCTACGAGACCACTGGTAACTCTATTGGTCACTTTTTAGAGGTTGATGATTCTTCTTTCATGGGACACTCCATTTTTTCTTGGATTCTGGTGGATGTTGACATCTCCAATCCCCTTCATGGAGATGTGGTTTTTATTTTTGAGGATAGGCCTTGTACTCAACCTCTTGATTATGAGGGCCTCCCCCTTCAATGTCAATGATGCTTCTCCATTGGTCACTTGGCTATAGATCATCTTCTCTCAAGTTGCAAGGGCTACAATGCGTGGTGGAAGAATGCTATTGATGACCTTTTAACTATCCATTCTTTTGATTTGTCGAGTGATTTGGATGATGACATGTCTCTTGATTCCAATGAGGCTCTTAGTGAACCTCCTTCCCATCTTGTACATACAAAGCTTCCTTTAGATCCTCATCGTTGTTACTCTCATGTTGTGGATCCCACCACATCTTCTGTTATTTGTGTTGCAGATGTGCTTCCTCTCTCTGGTGCAACTAGATCCACCAAGGTTGTCGATGAACAACTTGATGATGATGTGACTTGTTCATGCCCGCTTTGGTGAACCTCATGCCTTGTGTGTGAATCCTACTCAACATGTTTCTCATATTCAGTGTTAGCATTTAGCTAAGGAATTTCCTCCTCTTCCACCCTTTGCTCTATGTGCTGATAGAATCTCTCCGGGGGTTACACCTCATGCTTCCCCTTGTAATGGTGTTCTTGATGATAGTATTTCTTGGACCATTGTTAATTTATGGACAAAATATATTTCTTCCTCTTTCCAAACTCTTCCTCAAGTTGTGGGAAATATCCCTACCCAACCTTGACGTGGGTTGTCTATTTTCTATAATATGTGTGTTCATGACCTAGGACATGCATAAGTGGTTTGTTAATGACCTTTGGAACACTGTGAGTGACCTATTTTGTGCATGTGTTTCTTTTCCTTTGGGGATTGTTATTGTAAAGAGTTGGCACCCTAGTTTTCTTCTTAATTAATCAAAACCATTACATGTTTAGGGGATATGAAACTATATAGGCTCTTTTAGGGTCAAACATGGAGATATGTCAAACTTTATAGGGGGAGAAGAAACCTTTAATTTCTCTATTGTAAAGTGACTTGAAGCACCATTGCAAATTGATTCATTGGAAGAAACCGCCCATGCCAACTTAAATAGATAGATATTGAATCCCTTTGAGTTAGTGCACCCAACGTTCATTCAAAACTAGGATGTACAATGGCTATGCCTTGGTAAAAGTACATAATTTTAATTACGATCACCCTTAGACCCCTTTAGGGATTTTCCCTTTTAGGAGAGCATAATCAAAATATAGTGTTGAACAAGTAGGTGTAAATGTTGATTTCTATGGTGGTGAACTTGGAATTAGTTTTGGCAATCTTGCTATAGTTAAAAAATATGCTAGACATGCACAATTAGGTGAAATGTTGTATGTTTAGATGAGTATCATTGAAATTCAAATTCAAATTCAAATACTTTAGTTATTCAAAAAGAAACATTAGAACTCTTTTCTATGAAATGCTTTGTGAGTGGTCATAACATACTATTGTTTTCTTTTAAGGTAATATTTTTTAGTACTATCTTATCTATCATACTTTGCTATTGGACTTGATTAATCTAATAACCTTGTACATGTTCTTTATTATACAATAAATGAGGAGACTCATGTAGTTTGGAATATATGATTATCATCTTGGAATCTATTTCAAATATATAACGATAAGTGATTACATAGTATGGGATATCCATGTTATGGACTAGGTAATATAGTATGGAATATCTACATTGAAGAAAATAGATTGCATAAGAAAAAAATTAGTTGAAATATGTGAGAGTAAGCATATAGAATATTATTAATCTTTGCAATTGTAAATTTGTGATATACTTGTAAGAATTATGCGTATATTGTACTCATCATAATTTTGATTGGAAAAATGGTTATCTTGAAAATATTTTTTGATTTAAAACAAATAAAGAAAAAGAGAGAAATTTGTGAATTAAAGGAAGAAGAAAAGTTGCAGATGAAGAAAAAAAATAAAAAATAATGAAGAATAAGTATATTCAATATCAATTTCTTCAAGTATTAATTGTGTATTTTTTGAACTATGTTGTAGTTACGTTTCATGGTACTAAGGGCAACAACTAATTTATAGGGGGAAATGTTACGTGCCCCTTTCCTCAAACAAAGATAAAGTTATGAAATAGTCCTTTAGAATTAAAACATAGATAAAAAAAAATAAAGGATATTATGACCCTTTAGTTAGAAGTTAGATTAATAAAGGATATTTATATATACCCTAAAGAAAGTGGAGGAAAAATAATGTATTTAAATAGTTATTATAAGGAAACCATTTTGAAAGGGTGTGGTCATTTGGGAAGCACCCCTTGAAAGGTTATATAAAGCATTCATGTGAGATTCAGAAACAAGACACAAAGATTACTTAAGAAAAAGAAGGATACTCCAACTTTGTGGGCTATAGACACTTGGAGAAGGATGAATACAACGTGTGTCCAACATGGAGTACAATGTGCACTTGAGATGTCCATGCCAAGGCTTGGGTATTTACATGTGTGTTGAGTATGATTCCTATGGAATTGACACTTCCATAGAGAAACATAGTGCACTTTGTTCTTCCTAAGTGTGCCATAACTATGAGGGCCAAGACCACTAGAGTCTTCTTACAGTGAGAAAGACCATTCTAGGTGCTCAAGATATAGATAAATAATGGAGGACATTGATGATAAGATGTATTGAGAATATAATTTATGATTTTAATGATAATATGATTATATTTTTGATTAATTAAGAAACCAAACAAAGGGGTTGATCCTTACAACAACAAGGCCTGAAGGTGAGAAAGCATACCATCAATAAGACCATGACAAAAAAACAAAGACTAGGAAGATAAAACACAAAGCATAAAGGCTTTAGCCCAAAGAGGAAGGGCCAAAGTCACACCACAAGAGAAAAAGAGCAAGAGTTCTTCCTATGTTGATAGACCACAGTCCAAATGATACTATCCTTAGTCTCCCCCACAAAGGAGACATCGCTAGGGCAGTTGGCAACATAATAGCCATAGTGTTGTAGAAGTTGAGCATCGTCAACAAAATCTTGGTGTAGAACATAAGTAGAAGTTGAGGGAGCAGAAAGATCCTCGTAGCTAGAGGGCGTTGTTCCAATGGAAATTGGGGTAGCAACAAGAGCTACAACATGAGAAAGACTTAGATTAGTAGAAAAATCCTATCCTCGATTTGCAGAAGGGGCATCATCAAGATTTTATGTAGGGGATTCATCTTCATCAATATCTTGTGAATCCTCAAAGGAGGAATCAAAAAGGGAATTTACAGTGTTAAAATATCTACATTGAAGAAATAGACTGCATAAGAAAAAAATTAGTTGAAATATATAAGAGTAAGCATATAGAATATCATTAATCTTTGCAATTGTAAATTTGTGATATACTTGTAAGAAATATGCATATATTGTACTCATCATAATTTTGATTGGAAAAATGATTATCTTGAAACTATTTTTTGATTTAAAACAAATAAAGAAAAAGAGAAAAATTTGTGATGAAGCAAAAAAAAAAAGTTGAAGGAAGAAGAAAAATTTGAGTTAAAGGAAGAAGAAAAGTTGCAAATGAAGCAAAAAAATAAAAAATTATGAAGAATAAGTATATTCAATATCAATTTCTTCAAGTATTAACTGTGTGTTTTTTGAACTATGTTGTAGTTATGTTTCATGGTACTAAGGGCGACAACTTATTTACAATGGGAAATGTTATGTGCCCTTTTCCCCAAACAAAGATAAAGTTATGAAATAGTCCTTTAGAATTAAAAGAGATAAAAAAAGAAAGGATATTATGATCCTTTAGTTAGAAGTTAGATTAATAAAGGATATTTATATGTACCCTAAAGAAAGTGGAGGAATAATTATGTATTTAAATAGTTATTATAAGGAAACCATTTTGAAAGGGCTTGGTCATTTGGGAAGCACCCCTTGAAAGGTTATATAAAGAATTCATGTGAGATTTGGAAACAAGACACAAAGATTACTTAAGAAAAAGAAGGATAAGGCAACTTTGTGGGCTATAAACACTCGATAAGCAGGAATCCAGTGTGTTTCCAACATGGGGTACAATGTGCACTTGAGTTGTCCTTGCCAAGGCTTGGGTATTTGCATGTGTGTTGAGAATTATTCCTATGGAATTGACACTTGCGTAGAGAAACATAGTGCACTTTGTTCTTCCTAAGCATGCCATAACTATGAGGGCCAGAACAACTAGAGTCTTCTTAGAGTGAGAAACACCATTCCAGGTGCTCAAGATATAGATAAATAATGGAGGCCATTGATGATAAGATGTATTTAGAATATAATATATGATTTTAATGATAATATTCAATAAGCCCATGACAAAACAACAAAGAATAGGAAGATAACACACAAAGCACAAAGGCTTTAGCCCAAAGAGGAAGGGCCAAACTCACACCACAAGAGAAGAAGAGCAAGAGTTCTTCCTATGTTGACAAACCACGGTCTAGGTGATACTATCCTTAGGCTCCCCCACAAAGGAGACATCTCTAGGGTAGTTGTCAGCACAATAGCCAGAGTGTTGTAGAGGCTGAGCATCACCAACAAAATCTTGGTGTAGAACATAAGTAGAAGTTGAGGTTTTCCATAAGGTTTTCTCTTTTTCTCTGGTTACGTGTGGTTCATCTGTTTGCACATCGGTACCTCAATAAGATTTTTAATCAAGACCCATCCCTACATCCATTCATGTATTCATGCATTCACCATTATGTTTTTAGCTTCTCCCTAAGTTGATCTTAAGGGATTGTTGGAATAATTAAGGTTTGACCTTAGTAATTAATTAATCAATCATTAATTACTTAGGTCCTCTATTACACTATCTCACTTAATATAAACTTAAGAGTTCTCTTCTACTATGAGATTGAGATAATTATAGGTCATGTTGCCTCATTACATAGAATGAAGACACTTGTCATGCTCTAAATTAACTAGGTTTAGATCTAGGGTTTTATCTTCATGCTCTTATAACAATTCATTGTAATCTAACAAAGTTTATTTAGGTTAATCATATTACTCTCAATACCAAATTCACTCTTGGATCGATTCTCTCTCAATGTTGTCTCACACCACATGGCTTCTCTTTAGATGTGATAGATGCTTTATTTGTAGGTGATTTCTCGGAGCCGTGGGTAAATTATCATATCCAAAAGTTTACCCCTAACTAAAATCTTTAGCTCTAGTTGTAATATATCTTCAAAGTAAAAAATTGCATACCCCTTAGCAATTCAACCTATACTTTTGTAGCCAATTCGGTGTCCATTTCCTAGCATATGAGTAGGCTCATTTCAACCCTTGCAATAGCATTTTCCATCCCATAATTCTTATGAAACCTTTTTAGTAGACACCTTTCTCTGTTAGCTTTGCATTAGCCATGTGTTCTTCTTTCCTATCATATTTCAGCATGATTTGTTAGGACATTAGCACATCGGGTGAACATTCAACTAGATTGATAGAATCCCATGACATCTTAATGCTAAAAGGTCATCTCTTAGAGTTTCCTCACTTGTCAAAGTACATAGGTGGGTTTTTTACATTTTTCAAGACTTTTTTGTCTTGATCCATATGAGATTACAATATGTTGTGTAAACATATGTGGGCCACATTGGCATCCATGGCCAAGATACTCAAATTTGGATTTAAAGACTGTCATTTGGGATATTTGTTTCCGTATTCAAAATTCTTTTTTTACTCATCTATAATTAGATATCTTCACCAGTTTAACTATTCAAAGATATATGAATGTATGATGTGATATTGGCTCTTAAGGGAATATAGTTTTCCCTCTGTAGGGTCACTTTCCCTCCATTACAATTTGTTGAATCAGGCATGAATGCTACTTCTGCTTTTTTAGTTTTTACTATTTAAAGTATTCTTTATCTTTCACAACACTAGTACTAATAAAATAAAATTCTAAATTTTCCTGATCCCCATTCCATGTTGCCAAAAGAAATATACATTGACCTTTAGGTGGATTCTCTATATCTCTCTTTCAAAATGAACTTTTTATTTTCTTTCTTTCTATCCATTGCTATATTTGTTAATAAACATAAAAAAGTTTTCTTACAAGAATGTGAAATTGAGTTATTTTCTTCTTATTATTCTATGTTGATCCCTCTCCTAAGAATCCTTCTACTTGTTAGGAAATTTTGGTCAAAAGGGAGAAATTATTGACACTTTTCTTAATGTTTTTTTATTAAAGCAAAAATAAGTTTTGAAGGGACCCGAAACCCTTTACAAAAGATACACCATGATAGCCCAACAAAATAAAGAATGAGACAAGACCACAACATAGGTTTTACCAACAAGCTCCCACAACCTGAAACAAAAGCTACATAGAAAATCCATCATGCAACTCACAACCAAAGACAGGACCAGAGAACCTCCAACCCAATCATCCACATCAAGGAACCATCAAGATTTATATTTAGAACCTCCCTTGTTGGAACATAGAGTCATATCAAAAGAGGGCGTAGATATTTTAGATTTCTTGCCTTCCACAGTAATCCAACCCCGTTCCACTTTAACAACATCCTGCCAAACCATCAAACCCAAAACAAGAATATTAGCATCTTGAGAAAGAATGCCAACAAAACCTACTACCTCAGAGGTAACTTCACCTTTTACCCTTAAAGGCACAAAATCAACAAGGGAACTGTTGGGATTGATATCCCTAGCACAAGCTTTATTATAGGACGTCTACATTAGGGGTCCAATCCCACACACAACCAAAGAAGAAACTGGAGAGATATGAGGCTATGAACCAACCTCCACATCAAAATCATGAGAAATTAGATCAACCTGAGAAGGAACAACATGAGAAACATTGACCTCAGTAGGCCCACCATCAGAAATCAAAACAATCTGATAAGAAGATGCAAGGCTTGGATAGTCTTGCGCAACCACCTATTATAAACTCATTAGGTTATCAGGTTTATTCTCAACCATATAATGTTGAACTATACCACATTTCCACCTTGAAGATGATATTTTATTTTTCTCTAATCCACATTGAGCCACCACATGACCTATTTTAAATAATTTTCTACACCTGAAGGGAATCCCTTCATAGTCCAAATTTTGGATCCATTTACCCTTAGAAGATTCGATTAAAATATGCTTAGGTAAAACTTTAGAAACATCCAAATCAACCAGAATACATGAAAAGGTAGAATGAAGAATATTAGATGATTCCTCATCGACCATCAAAAAGTCCCCATGAGCATCCACTTCCTCTAAAAGAGAATCAACATGTAGATGAAGGGGGAGATAGGGAAGCTGAACCCAAATAGGAATCTTGTTGAACATTTTAGAAGAAGGATTTAAATCAAAATGCCAAGGTTTAACCATAAGCATAAATTTGTCTTGCCAACTAAAAAATGATCACATAATATCATATTTCTATCCCGAGCATTCTCAAATTTTGCAATAAAAAAATCCTTTTCCATAGGGTAAATATGAATAATACTAGTAAGAAGGGGCTCCCAATGTTGTGAGATCCATACATGCAGTTGCGGGAGGCTAGGCAAGAAACTCTTGAACTGGAAGATCAAACCACAAGAAGAAAATATAGAGACATTATGATCAATCTCCTTCTCGGTCTCAACATCAATGAGATGAAAATGGAATTAGAAATAGGAAAGAGCCTACTCATAACACACTAGCTCCCAGAGATCCCTACACTAAAAACCCTAGAAACACCACCTAAAGAAAATATGGTTGGTGGGGAAGAAGTCAATGGAGAAGGGAGAGAAACAACCACAAGAGATGAACTAAGAGCCAACATAGGATCCTTACCAAACACCACTACAAGAAGACCAGATAGAATCATCACATGATAAGTCTTGACCAAGGAAGGAAGGGCCCCCATGGACTGAGTAGCCAGGCCTCTAAGTAAGGACCCAAAACCCAAGCCAACAGAAGGAAGCATATCACTAGAAGTTGAAGGCAGAGGAAAGGCCCTAATAGTGGAAGACCTTGCAGGAAAAGTCACAATAGAAGACTTGGAAGCAGTAGCAGGCATAAATCCAAGGGAAGACCCAATTGGCATCAAGGTCATGTATATGTAGGCACCATGAAAATAGAAGGGGCAACACCAATAGATCCCACACCAAGATCTTGCAGCCAACGAGGAGTTTCAGGAGGAGAGTCAGAAACCCTAGAGATGATAGTGGGAGATGACAACCTTTCTAACCTCACATGCTTCTCTTAATGTTACTCTTCTCTCACTTTAATCAAAAGAAATATTTCTAGAGATGATGTATTAGTGAATGATGAATCTCATCTCACATCTGATCTTCACATATCAATGTTTTTTTTAATTAAATAACAACAAAAAAAGGGTGTTGGCCCTTACAAAGACAAACCAAGAAGGCCATCTACAACAAGGTCAAAATAAACCATTAAAAACAAACTAGTAGAATAGATAGTGATCCACATTAAGAGTGGGTAGAAAATTCACCCACAACATGGGGAGGTAAAGATAAATTGAGGAATGATTTTTCCTACGCATATGGATAACTATCTAGGAAATACTATCACTAGGATTCTCACCACAAGGGAGAGCAAGTGGTGAAACCCTCATTATGAGACTATTAGAACACCGAACCAAGTGATGGAAGTCAACACATTGTCAACCAAAGGTTGGAGTAGAGTAGGAGCAATATTCGAAGAAGCATCCACACAGCCAAAGCGGGATAC
The DNA here is from genome assembly GCA_027943335.1 of Chamaecyparis obtusa. Taxonomy (NCBI): domain Eukaryota; kingdom Viridiplantae; phylum Streptophyta; class Pinopsida; order Cupressales; family Cupressaceae; genus Chamaecyparis; species Chamaecyparis obtusa. The sequence goes on from BSBK01003272.1 coordinate 1,376,564, forward strand.
ACTAGCAATAAGAGATAGAATGAGATCCACTAGGTCTAAGGAGGCCAAATCAACAACATGAGCATTATCTTAAGGGGAGTCTTCATCAACCCATCAAGAATCATCAGGGGAAGAACTAGATGCCAAGACATCTAAATAATCATCATTAGCGTGCTTCCACTAAGTAGCAACACCTTTACAATGCAAGAGGGAATAATGTTTTTCTAGGTGAACATTAGAGAAACACCAATGACATTGAGAGGGGAGTGCCTCATAATCCAATGATTGATTCCATGGATTTTCCCTAATAATGGGAACCACATCCCCAAGAAGAGGTGTGGATATTTCAATGTCAACTTAAATGTGTGAAAATTTCGAGAGACCCATAGTGGATGTGGTATCATCCATCTTTAAGAAACAACCAATAGAGTTGCCATTGGCCTCAAAATAAGAATTTTCCCCAAAATAAAAGGGGAGATTGGAAAGATGAACCCATAATGAATGTATGATGAGTGGCTCAATAAGAGGGTTGAAGGAGACTGCCCTGGGTTTAGAAAAAAGAGATTGAGTCCCCCAAGCCCACAACTTGCTCATCATCATATCTCAACTAATATAAGAAAGAAAAGAAGCAACAAAAAACCCTTTAGCACAAGGGAAACACTAAATATTATGAGAAACTGTGGGTCTACAAAAATCCATCACCCAATAATGAAGCTTTGAAATAGAAGGCTAGAAACCATAAAATCTATAAACAACTTGCAACATTGATAGGATCCACCACATCAAGGCAACACACCACCACAAGAGAGGTCTTGAAACCTTCATGGGTCAATGTTGATAACATTCCTTCAACTAATTATTCTACAAGCTATAATGAGTCTATGAATGTGATTGTCATCTCTATAATCCCTAGCAAGCCAAAGAGACCGGTCATATATGTTCCTTTGGCCACTCTTCCAAAGAGAATCCATTCTATTTTTGGTGGTCCTTTCAAAAATGTCAGATAGTTTAAGGCTCTTTCTTATATACTGGTAGCCCTTACTTATAACACTCAAAGAAATGTGGAAAATGTTGATCAACCCACTTCTTTACCACCTACTCAAAATATTTTTTCATTTGGTTTTGATTCTCTTTCTCAATCCTAAGCAATGTATAATCTTATCCAACACTTCATGTTACTCCTGCTAAGATCTCTATGTTAAATCTTCAAACTTCTCTTTATTGTGGTATGCTTTAGGAGACTCTAAAAAATGCCCTTGTGCTATTTTCTATTAGACCAAGTCATGTGAATGCCTCGATCGATTGGATGTGTTGTTATACTTTAAACATAACATTATATCAACATGAACTTCCTTCTTATGAAGTACACAAATAAATTGATCCACTCATGCCTATTAGTCTATATCAATAACATTGGCATTAGTTGTATACTTATTAATTCTATTTAGGCACTCAATGTTTGTAGTCTCAATTTATTGCCTAAAACCAAGGTTGATTGAAACTCTCTTGCAGTTTCTTTTTATATCCATGGGTTTTATAGTGTTGGCTTCTAATCTCGAGTTACAATCATACTACCTTTGAGGCTTGGACATATTACTATTCCCTCCTTTATGTACATTATGCTAGGACCTTTATCATATAACATTCTTCTAGAAATATTGTGGATTCATGCTATAGGTGTAGTCCCATCTTCCTTTCATTGATCTATTAAACTTTCTCATAATAATCAAATATTTACAATCAAGGTTGACACTAATGGTGTGCACTTATATGAAATAATTGCAATAGGTTGGCCTTCAAACCCTCATAGCATTAAAAATTATATTCTGTAATAATTTTCCAATAGCAACAATCCAAGATCTAGATGCCAATGAATGGCACAAGAGAGACAAAATGGAAAAGAAAAATTGTGTTTTCATCAATGATGCAATAACCGAATTATAATACAACAACTGATTGATTGATTGAGATGAGTACAATGTAGATGTGCCTTCTTATATAAGAAAGGCAATAAGAGATCATGATAAGAAAAACATAACTTATCACCCATACAAGGTGGAATCACATGTCCACCAAAGGTGGATCATCCTTCATTGTGTAATGAAGTATGCACAACATGTGGAGGATTATAAGGTGATAAGCGCACTAAAGGTGGAGAAAACATATAAAGTGGAATGTGATAACTACTATCACCACCTAAAGTGGAGTTTCTCCTACACCATGTGCAACTCCCTAAGTGTCTCAAATGGAAACTGTATGGTGAAAATGTGACCACACTTCTATGAATCTTTACATGGAAGAAAACTCAACAATGAGCCCTCACAAATCGATCCATAGCTCTCTATGCATGGAGTTGCAAGATTTGTAAAATTGCTCTCAGCTAGAGCTATAAACTCATGACCTTGCTAGTCAATCACACAATGAGAGATTCTAAATCAAAGACAAGGGCAACAATGCCAATATCTCCAATGAAATCAATATGGATGCAATGCAATGCAAATCTATATGACAATGCAAGTTAATCTATTGCATAAAAGGAAATCTAAGCTAATATGCCATGATAATGCAACTAAGAAAGGAAATATGCAACTACAATGAAATGCAATAACAAGTATTCAAAGCTTGGATGTAGAATGTCTTCAAAGAGCTCCAAAATGACCTAGAAAACCTACAGCATAACATTAGCATAAAAACTTACGATATGAAAATGAAGGAGAGAGCTCTCCTTTTATAAGAAATGAGATAAAAATGGATCATTGAGATTAAGAGGCAAAAGACTTAATCAACAGTGGAGAAAAATAGAAGCTTGATCTTTGTGCACAAATATCCTCCAATAGAAAAATAGGAGTTGACTTTTGTATCCCACATAAGACAAAAAGTGTTTTTTCCCTTTTTATAAAATAAGAATAATGCTTTATTTGTGCAACATAGGATAAGAAGAAAAAGTGGGGATTTTTTATTTAAATAAAAGGGGAGGAAATTCCTTTTAATTAAATAAAGGCTTAGGATAAAGTGATTTTATTATTTAATTAAAAGAGATTTTTAATCAATTAAAAGGGAGCATGTTCTCTTAATTAAATAAGATTTTTATTTTTATTTCTTTTCTCTTTTAAATTAAATAAGGCTCAAACCTTAGAAAATATTGAATTGATTATGATTTGATCAAGGAAATTGATATAATTGATATTGTTGATTTTTTAAAATATTGATTCAGGGATTTGATAAATTGCAGAAATGGGGCCCAAAGTCTAGGCAACCATTTTAGGGTGCATACATTTGCCCCTCTTTGACTAATGTGAGATCGATTTGGGATCACATGCAGTCAAAGAATGAAGTTGAAATGTGAGATTGATTTAGGATCACAAAACAACTCAGATGTGAGGTCGATTCGAGATCACATCCAGACAAAACATAAGCATAAGTTGAAAGACAAGACCAACACCGTCGCTGCTAGGTGCAAATCAATCCTTAGACAAAACTATCGCCGTCGCTACTAGGCAATAATCAAGTTTGAAAAATAGGAGATAAAAATCGAAAGACAAAATCACCACCATCGCTGCTAGGTGATAATCAAGTCTCAAAATAAGAATCTCAAGCTGAGCTGAATCAAAGATTAAAGCTGATAGGTACTGCCCCCTCAGAATCGAAATCAAAATCAGATAGAGGAGAACAACAAATTGATAAACCTGATCAAGTCACAATAAATCATAATCGAAGGATGGAGCATGATAGGATAACCATCAAATAGTGAAGATATGCCCCAGGTTGACTAGGTTTGACTAGGAAAGATATAGGATAAAGATTAAGTCAAACCTCAGAAAGAGGAAGCAAAAGGGGTGAATGAAAGACTAGAAGTTTGGAAGACATGGAAAGGAAGAAATTCCCTCAAAGATCGAAGAATTATGCCTCAAAAGGTTAGTCAACTGCGTAGAAGAATGAGAAAATTTGGAAATACGACTCGGATTTTGATTTTGAGTCCGAAAATGGATAGAAAATGATGTGATATGAAAGACCAGAAATGAAAGATATGATCAAGAAGAATAAAAAAATGAGCACAGTTGACCAACTAGTCTGTAGATGATAAAAAGGAGGGCTCTCTCCATATGCAAGATGCAAAAACTAAACTATGATGAACCTAAGAATGCAAGCTACTATGAAAGTGGTTGACTTGCAAGGTCACAACGCCTATAAACATCTAATTATCATCATCAAGCGTTATTGGCAGCGTTGCAAGATCATACAATGCACACTAGCATAACTATGTGGATATGAATATGATCTTTATCAGATAGAAATGTGGAAATCCCACCTAGGCATCAAAGACATGGAGGTCAAGATGACTAATGCAGTGAGATTACCTAAGTTTGATATGGCAAGATTATGCTTGTATCAAGACACATGAAAGTCAGGATAACTAGAAGCATGCACTTGCAAAACAGTCAAGGATAATACCTTGTCAATCCATAGTGTCAAGTAAGACCAGCATAAATGCTCATGACAGGTAGGACCAACAAAATATACCCACAAGCAGATAAAGAAATAAAAAATGTTCTCATTCCCTCAGTCTTCTAGCTATGCATCATCGAAAACTTCTTAGGGAGAGACCACTCATCAAATAAATCCTCATAGACAACACACAAAGAAAAATAAAGTCAACATATCTCAAGCGAGTTGATTGTTTAAGTGCGTGTGTGTTGGTCATAGAGTCAAACTTTGAGGATCAAATTTGCTTATGAGCGATGTCGCATCATACTAGACTATTGGGTCAGACATCTGATAAGTGTTAAGAAATGCTTGACACAAGGGTAGTGTTGAGAAACACTATTTGGGGTGGTGTTGAAAAACACCTGTTGTGAAATGCCCCAAGAGACAAACAAACCAAAAGGACCTATGCGAACAGTTATGCCCCCTAGACAAAGATAAAGACCAATTCCAGACCAAGTCAAATAAGGTCAAGGCATGATGGAAAGTGGCTAAGTGTCGAGGATGCATGCTAACAAATAGGGGTGCAAAGGCCTCAAGTAGCGCCTGTTTCCAGGTTTTCACCACTTGGATTTTTATTGCAATTTTTCTCTCTTTTTTTTTTCATTTTTTGCTACCAAGGCGCCTGTTACCAAGTTTTCACCAAGGCACTTTTTCTATTTTTTTTAAATTTTTAAATTTTTTTTGATGTTTTTTTAAAAAAAATTTCAGGACTTTTTATGCTTTTTAGGATTTTTTCAGCATCATATATCAATTTTTTTGGTATTTTTTCAGGATCATATAAGATATGTACAAAGGATGCCCCTAGATAGAATAGCCATCAAGGATAGAACTTCTTTAGGTGCAAAATGTTGATGGGCTCAGGGAGTTGTTCTCCATCTTCATTCGACAGTAAATATGCACCTGTACCAAAAGCTGCTGTAATAATGTATGGTCCAAGCCAATTAGGTTTGAACTTGCCCTTTTGTTCTCTGTTCTGTTGATTCTTAGGGTTCTCTCTCAAAACAAGATCACCTATCTAAAATTCCCTAGGGCGAACCTTCTTGTTGAATGCTTTGGACATACGCTTCTGATATACTCTCCTGTGATCAAAGGAAGCCTTACGCTTCTCATCTAGAAGTTCTAGTTCTTGTAACCTCATGGCACGGTAATCCTCATCTGTAATCAAACCTTTGAGAGAGATTCTAAGTGAAGGTATCTCTACTTCTAAAGGCAACACTGCTTCAGCGTGATAGGTAAGAGCAAAAGGAGTAGCTCCTGTAGGTGTAGGGATGCTAGTTCTATAGGCCCATAGTGCCAGATTGATTTGTAAGTGCCAATCCCTACCATTCTTGTGTACTGTTCTACGAAGGATTTTAAGAATGATTTTATTAGAGGCTTTTGCCTATCCGTTTCCCTGTGGAAAATAGATGGAGGACCAATGTTGCTTAATTTTAAACTTCTTTCATAAATGCTTTAGGTCCTTGTTCTTGAATTGACCTCCATTATCAGTAATAATCTCAGAAGGCACTCCAAATCGACAAATAATATGATTCAAAATAAATAGAGAAACTATTTTGCCTGAGGCAACAGAAAGAGGGACTGCCTCTACCCATTTCGTGAAATAATCAGTAGCTGTGATGATAAACTTATGTCCACCTGATGAGTTGGGGTGAATTTTCCCAACAAGGTCAAAGGCCCAGCACTGAAATGGCCAATGAGAAATAGAAGGAATTAGCTCCCTCCCTAGAGCGTGAATCAGGTTTCCATGTTTTTGACATTTCTCACAAGATTTAGAGAAAGCTACTGCATCAGTTTGCATTGTGGGCCAGTAATACCCCGCACTAAGCAACCTTCAGGCCATGGCAAGACCATTAGAGTGTCCACCACAAATGCCCTCGTGAATGTCAACTAATGCTTGGTCGGATTCCTCCTTTTCCAAGCACCTAAGAAGTGTCCCATCTAAACCCCTCCTATATAAATCACCAAAGATAAGGGTGTGGCGAGAGGCGTTATGGATGAGGTTTCGGCATTCAGAATGGTTGAAAGTGTTAGGGATGATGCCATCGTGTAGATATGAATAGATAGCACCATAGCAGGAAGACTCATGTGTGACAAGGGTACAAATGACATTGCTTTCAGATGAGTCAAATATGGGGAGGTATAGCTCTTCCACCAAGAATTCAAATCTGGATTCATGTTGTTCTAACTGTAGGAGTGAAGCTAATGTAGCCATAGTATCTGCAGCTTTGTTTTCTGCTCTAGGGATCTGTTGAAATGTCACAAAGGTAAAGTAACGTCTCAATGGATCAACCATCTTTTTGTAAGGTATCAATTTATCATCTTTGGTTTGATACTCCTTATTGACTTGGTTTATAATTAATTGTGAATCCCCAAAGACATGCAACTCTGTTATGTTCCATTCTATAGCTAGTTTCAATCCATTGGTTAATGCTTCATATTCTGCAATATTGTTTGTACATGGGAATAAAAGTTTGTAAGATTTTGGTATATTATACCCATGAGGAGAAACAAACAATACTCTCGCACCTGATCCATTTTTCATGTTGGAACCATCAAAGAACATCTTCCGAGTGCGAGTGGTCATGTATAGAATGTGTTCATCTGGGAACTCTACCTGAATAGACACACTATCCTTAATTGGAAAATTAGCTAACTGATCAACAATAGCTTGCCCTTTTATGGCCTTTCTCTCAATGTACTCTATATCAAACTCAGATAAAACCATCATCCACTTAGCAAGTCTACCCATGAGGGCAGCCTTACTAAGCAAGTACTTAAGGGGATCAATTTTTGCCACCAAATGTATAGTATGAGCAAGCATATAGTGTCGCAACTTTTGGGAAGCAAACACTACTGCAAGTCAAGACTTCTCAATGTTATTATAATTGATCTCATAAGATACTAGAGTACGACTGATGTAGTATATGGCCCTTTCTTTCCCAGTGTCATCTAATTGAGCCAACAATGCCCCCAAGGAAGACTATGTTGCTAAAATGTACAAAATCAATGGTTTCCCTGGAATAGGAGGCATCAAAATTGGAGGATTAGCCAAATACTATTTTATTTGATCAAGGCTCTTTTGGCAATCCTCATTCCACACACATGTGACTCCCTTATGCAATGTTTTATTGAAAGGTTGTGCTCTATCTGCAAGTTGTGAAATAAACCTCCATATAGATTGGAGTCATCCTTGAAGACTTCTCATTTGACTTATGTTCTTTGGAGGTGGCATATCTAAGATAGCTTGGACCTTTTCAGGATCAACCTCTATTCCTTTTGTTGAAATTATGAATCCTAGAAGTTTACCTGAGGTAACTCCAAATGCACACTTTTTTGGATTCAATCTAAGTTGAAACTGTTCCATGCAATCTAGAATCACTTCCAAATCATCGAGGTGTGTATCCTGTTTCCTAGATTTAGCCAAGGTATCATCCACATAATCTTCCATGTTCTTATGCATCATATCATGAAAAATTGTGGTCATAGCTCGTTGGTATGTTGCTCCTGCATTCTTTAGGCCAAATGGCATGACGTTCCAAAAATAGGTTCCCCATGCACATGTGAAAGTTGTTTTCTCTTGATCTTCAGGAGCTATTTTTATCTGGTTATATCTGGAAAACCCATCCATTAAAGAGTATATCTCATAACTCGTCGTCATATCCACTATCATGTCTATGTTTGGGAGTGGAAAGTCATCCTTTGGGCATGCTTTGTTGAGGTCTCTGAAGTCTGTGCAAATGCGAATGGACCCATCATGTTTTGAAATTGGAACAATATTGGAGATCCACTCAGCATAGTTAATAGCTCGAATGAATCCTGCGTGTAAGAGCTTTTCTAATTCAGCTTTAACAAGAAGAGCTATGTGAGGGTGCATTTTCCTCAACCTTTGTTTGATCGATTTTATTCCTGGAGCTATAGATAGATGATGCATAATAAGATCAGTGTCAAGCCCTGGCATATCGGAATATGTCCAAGCAAAGTTGATTTTCTTCTTTTGCAAAAACTTTGTATATGCCTCTTTTTCTTCAACTGATAGAGACTGAGCTAGGTGCACTATTTGGGGAGCCTCTTCTTTATTCAAATTCACTGATTGTGTGGGCTCAATGAGAACTGATGACCTGTCTTGGAAGTAACTTGGCAAGTTATTAAGTACCCCATCCTTAGGTGCCTCAAAGAGGTTTTCACCCTCAGATACGTCATTTATTTTTACTATTTTGGGTTCTGACACCGCCACAAAGTGGTTTTCGCCATCAGACCTTTTTTTCTTTTTTTATTTTTCTTTTATTTTTAGACTGAGGTACTTAATATCAGGCTCGGTCATACTTGTTGTTGGTTCACTGGTGGAAGAGACTACGGGTTCAAGAGCATTTAGATAACATGCAATTTCATAGTCATTCTGAAAGTTTAAGAGCTGAGGCTCTTGGTAACGTTGAGACCAATCAATTAGGTGGAAATGAACAAGGGGTAGGTCAATGACTGGTTCAACATTGTGTATGTGGAAGGTGTTATCTCTGGTGACCATACAATTGGGATTCATCAAGTCTCCTTCTAAGATACCTAAATCAAGATTTGTCCTACCAAACAAAGCGTCGTCCACTAAGGCAATTCGAGGAGTCCAATCCTCTAGTCCTACACTAGGCTCATTGGTCACATCAGGTTGAGTACTATAAGTATGGACAACATCTATGTCCAAATCAACTGTTGCATCTGAAAGTGAGTCCCATTCGAACTCATGTGAGTCTATCTCTGAATCATTATTTGGGCCTCGTGATGTAGAAGCCTCAAGGTTAGGAAAGGTTTCCCTTTCTCTAGCACTAGCATTGTTACTATCTGTCGCAGGTAGGATAGCAACACTTCCCATTGTCAATCTAGCATTCATATAGTCACTATCTGTCGCAGCTAGGATAGTAGGACTATCAATTGTCAAATCTTTTGAATCTCCCCGAAAGAGACTTGTTGAAGGCACCCAATCATCAAACATGTCTTGCTGATTAGAGAGATTAGGTGTGTAGTCTGAGTCATTGTCACTGTCTGTCGCAGCTAAGACCGGGACACTTTTATGTTTCTTATTTACAAAACCTAAGCCAACTGTTGACTTATTCCTTCATCCAAAAAGGGCATGGTTAAGAGGTTCAGCTTTGGTATCCAACCGATGACTAAGGGGACCATGTCTTGGATAACCCATATTCTTGACCAATGTATACCCTCTCCCATAAGCTCGAGGGGAAGGTGCAAAATCCTCATTATGTCAATATTTCTCCTCTCGGTAAATCCAGTCCCTAACGACAACCTCTTCTTTTTCCTCTTGAATCGGAAATGAGGATTCTACAAACTTGTCGAACAATGTCATGGCTGAAGATGAGGGTTTCATATCTTGAGAAGGTTTGCCATAAGACCTAGGGGAAATTGGCAATTTTGTGAATGAATCAATTTTGTAATCCCCCATGCCAAGATCCATGGCTTTGAATTTGTTTTTGCATTATTCAAATGTAGTATCAAAAGTGTCAGCCTCCCTATTCAAAGGAATGTGAGACCCTGCTGAAATTGTGTTGACTGACAATGTGCTATCCCCGAGTATGCAAACTTCTACTCCATTGTAAGGGAACTTCACACACTGATGATAAGTAGATGGGACTTCTTGCATCTCATGTATCCAAGGTCTACCCAACAAAATATTGTAAGCCAAAGGACCGGCATCAACAATCTGAAACAAAATATCTTTCTCTACAGGACCAATTCGGATAGGAAGAACAACCAATCCTTTAGAACTACGTTCTGCTTCATCATAAGCCTTGATAGTTATCTTCTTCCTTGTGTCAATGACTTCTTCTGAATAACCCAAGGCCTTCAATAAGCTCAAAGAACAAATATTAAGCCTAGCACCCCCATCTATCAACATGTGCCTGACACGGGTCTTGTGGATCATAACCTCTATATGAAGGGCCAAATTGTGTGGGTGGCTTAATGACTTGTCATTTTCTTCTGAGAATGTAAGGTAGTGAGGGCTAGCCAAGTGGTTGACCATATTCTGGAATTGATCTACATCTATATCATTAGGGACATTAGCCACTCGCAAGGCATCCTCAAGGACATGCTTACGCTTAGGGGACAATTCCAAAAGCTCAAAGATTAAAATATGTGCTGGTGTATGTTGTAATTGGTCAACAAGATTATAATTCAACTCAGGACCAACAACAGATTTAGGAAGAACACCTTTTGACACTGGCTGCTTAGACTTACTAGAGTTAGGACCTCTAATAACAATGGGAGCTTGAGACTGACTCCTAGTGACTGCATTGAGGGGTTGAGACATCCTTCGTGAGTGAGGACCTCTTAGTACCACAACAGGTCCTTCATCAGGCATAGGATTTGAATCCACATCATATCCATAAAGGTCTTTCCTTCTCATCATGTTGACATTATCATCAACAACTTCAAGCATATTAATAACATTTTCAACATTTGTGTAGGTGTAGTTGATAGCAGCCTTGCCGTTCTTGTTGTTAGAATTCTCTCCTTTCTCATATTTGGGCAAGGTTTCTTTAAAAGCTTTGTGATCCGCATTAGTGGTTAAACCATCAACTTGTAATCTTCCGCTTTCAATAAGATCTTGGACAAGATGCTTAAGTTTAAAACAATTTTCTATATCATGTCCAATTCCATTGTGAAAGACACAAAAAGCCTTCTCATCTCACCAATGAGGTTTAGGATCTGGTATGTGGAACTTTGTAGGAGCCTGAGGTTGTGCCAAATTATGAGCAATTAACATCTTGAAAATGTCTGCATAGGAGTCCCCAAGTTTGGTAAATTGTCTCTTTTCTGTTTTAGGTCTCCCTTGATACTTGGGTTTATTTTCTTGTTGTGCTGAAGATGTTTGCAACTTCATGGCTTGGACTGCATTAGAGAGATTAAGAACTCCTTCATTCTTAGGTTGTGATGAGTCAACAACTCGTCATTGACCACTTGCTTATTCTTATTCCAATAGGAGTTCTTTTTGTCCTTATTACCATTATTATTGTTGTTTTGGCCATTGTTGTTATTAGTTGTTTTGGCCAAAATTCCTTGTTCTTTTAGGACATCCTCTATGTGACACGCCACTTCTACCATGGTATCAAAAGAATTAAATGGGATCTTCCTTACTTCATACCTTAATTCTGGTACCAAGTTGCTCACAATGATGTCTATTCTTTCCTCCTCAGGAATTGTCCTAGGATACTTCGAGCACAACCGTCTCCATCTTTGCAAGGTGACAAAAGGTTCTCCTTGATTTTGTTTGAGTTTGCACAAATCAAGCATGGTGACCGACCTTGATAAGTTGTAAGCAAAATGTTGAACAAATCTTTCCACAAGCTCTCTAAATGTCTTAAATGGAGGAGTAAGGTTAGTAAACCACTCCATGGCTTGACCCTTGAGACTCCTTGGGAATAATCTCATCAAGTAGGAGTCTTCATGGTGAAAAGAAAATCTCATTATGTAGAACCGTCTAACATGGTCGTGAGGGTCACCAACGCCATCATATTTGTCATAGGTTGGAAACTCAACTTTCTTAGGAAACTCAACCAACACCACACTCTTGTCAATAGGATTGGGACAAATAGAATCCAAGTTGAAAGTACTCCTAGGAGCCCTCATGTCGTCCACATCTCTTTGCAATTGTTTGATCACTTCATTTGTGGATGGGTCTTGCTTCTTTACCTTTCTATCCACATCAAAATCAAAGGGAACTCTTGCACCCTTATTAATTAGACTTTCTAAGAATTGATCTTTATTCTGTTCCACATACCTTTTGATGTAGGATTGAAATGAAGGTTCTTGTTGAAATAGCCACGAAGTCTATATGATCGAAGTTGGCATAACTTCCTCCATGTTGTGAGCCATGATGTGCTCGTTGGGAGGGTTGCTTTGAAAGTCTAGGAGGTGACTGTCTCCTATGGTGATCATATCTTGAAGTCCTTCTACCTCTAGGACTTGGGGATCTTGAGGGTGTCCTTGACCTTCTTCTAGGACTTGGTGAGGGAGTAGACGGGCATGAGTGGGTCCCACTATTAGTACCCCTCCCATTGAATTAATTTTGGAGTTTTTGTGCATAGAGTCTATCTTCTTCTTCTTGAGCGACTCTTTTCTTTATGTCCAATAATGCACGTTCCTCTTCCTCTAGTTGTCTAAATTTCTCCTTTTTAGCAGCTTGTTCATCTAGATAGGCTTGCTTCTCCCTTTCAATGTTCTTCAATCTCGTATTTGCATATCGAGAGGTATCTCTAAGTGGAGAAGGTTGCCTTGACTATCTGATTGCATTGGTTGCATTGATGTGGTGGTCACTAGACTCGTTGCTTTGGTCTTCGTGTTGTGACCCTGAATCTGAGTGAGTTTGTTGGTGATGTCTCTCAGCTTGTTGGTGAGCATCAAGATACCTTGTGTTGATCGGGGGTGATCCAGGTGGACTAGCATATGTAGACCCAGCAGACATCATGTTACCCCTATGCCGTTGAAATATGGCATCAAGAGTCTGGTTCATTACTTCTCTTTGTTGTCGAGTGAAGGTGTAACTCATGTCCATACTTGATGAAATGGGTGCTAGAGAGGTACTCACTTCACTAGGATTACCTTTCAGATTAAAACAAATCTCAGATTCACTCTTAGGAGATTGATCAAAAAGGGGTCCTTTTCCCTTATGTTGTTGACGAGTCTTAACTGGTGGTAACTGGCTAAAGACAATAGGGGGTCGCTTCCCTTGATTGACTTGGTACCTTGTTGTAACTGACATGAAAGAAAGAGATTCTTAATGATAGGGTGACCTCGTAAAGTGTCAACACCAAACTAGGATAATCAAAGTTCTCTATTGTCCAAAATGAAATGAAAAGATAGAAATAAAGGGGCTTTACCAACACTATCAAAGAGGTGCTAAAATCAAAGGATGAATATTCTTGCACTTTTGAATCAGGAGGTTGGACTAGGCCAAAATATAATTGAAATTGATTAAATGAAAGTGATTTGGACAATAAGAGTACTAAAATTCTCCAAGAATGTAGCTAACAATTCTAGAGATAAGCTTTCTCACCAAGAATAACCTTCTAACCTGACAACTATTTCCAAAGTGGCCTTGTAAACCAATTGATGCTATTCCTAGAGGGAAAAACCAGAGATTTAAAGTCAAAACAAGTCTCTAATGTCAGGATAGAAAATCGAGCAAGCTGTAAAAAAGTTGGGTGTTTCAACTCAAGAATTCAGTTATTTTGTGGTTTAATCAGACACATTAACAAATTTTTAGCATTTTATCAAGCACATAAGACAGCAATCAAGGAGTTCAAGAAAGCAATTGTCTTCAAACAATGAGCAAGGGGCAAAGCAACCTTGCACATGAACAAGTATAGTGACTTAGTATTTCTACTCCTTAAAGGTTCTACTTGTGTATGCTCTTGACAATGTTTTAGCAGGCACTTAGAACACAACAACACCTTATCAAGCTGTCTACAAGGATATACATGACTTTCTAAAAGGAGTCCTTGATATATGCAAGGTACGTGAGGCCCAAATTCGTAGATGAGAAGAATCCAAAATCACACAGCCGGGGGGAGACGGTAACCCAAATCTCCTCCTTCACTTTTCAAAGGTATAAAGTTCTTTGAGGCTTAGCCAAGAGTGATATCAAACTCAATTCCCAAGAGAGGTGTCTTTGGATTCACCTCCTGATATTTATACTCCGCCAGAACACAGGAGTTAAGGTCGTCCCTTGAGGTGGTGTGTCCGTAAGCAGGCCTTCTAGAAATAAAAACTAAGTAATTCACTATCAAAAGTATTTAGAGCACTAAAGGTGGAACACTTAACTCTTCAAGTAAATGCGAAGTGAGTCCAAAAGTGGGACACTTAACCCTTCAAGTGAATGCGAAGCGAGTCCAAAAGTGGAACATTTAACCCTTTAAGATAATGTGAAGCGAGTCCAAAAGTGGAACATTTAACCCTTCAAGAGAATGTGAAGCAAGTCCAAAAGTGGAACATTTAACCCTTCAAGAGAATGTGAAGTGAGTCCAAAAGTGGAACATTTAACCTTTCAAGAGAATGTGAAGTGAGTCCAAAAAGTGAAACACTTAACCCTTCACACAAACTCAAAGTGAGTCCAAAAGTGGAACATTTAACTCTTCACATCAACTCAAAGTGAGTCCAAAAGTGGAACATTTAACTCTTCACACCAACTCAAAGTGAGTCCAAAAGTGGAACATTTAACTCTTCACACCAACTCAAAGTGAGTCCAAAAGTGGAACATTTAACTCCTCACATCAACTCAAAATGAGCTCAAAAGTGGAACATTTAACTTCTCACATCAACTCAAAGTGAGTCCACACCTTAGAAAACAAGTGAGTTCCAAAAAGCACAAAAGGGTTGCCTAGTGGAGCAATTAACGCTTCTTTCCTGTAGACCCCTCCCCTTTAATGTGGCGCTAATCTTGTAACCACAGGGCAAAAATGAGGGGCCGACAGATTAGCGAGTCCAATAACCCAAGATAGCAATCTAGATCAATCACAAGTAATCTAAGACTGCTAATCAATACTACTCGCAAATGAAAAAGGGTTGAACAATGAAATATTTAACTTTCCAAGTAAACATAGAGTGAGTCCACAAAGTGGTGCATTTAACTCCCTATGTAAACAAGGAATGAATCTATGCCCTCAATCACTCAATGAGATATTTGATATTGGAACCAAGAATTACTTAAGGTTTAAACACAAGCATTCACTTACACAAACTTGTATGAAAGCAAATCTATGTTCATTCATTTCCCATTAAGAGCATCAATTGAAATGCGTTTTATGAAAGCATGTAAAACACTCAAGCCAAACACATGAGAGGTTCAATTTTAATCCTAAAATCCAAATGTTGTGGAGATGAAACAAAGTACCTCAAGTCCAACGCTTTGTTTTAAACATTTTCCATGAAAGCAAGAGCACATTCAAATGAACAAGACAAGAAAACAAGCAAACAAGATATGCAATGTATATCTAACTTATGCAAACCCTAGGGTTAGATCTAAAAATAAATTGTTAGGAGCAATGATAACCAGCAAATAATCCAAATGATAACTCATATCATGCAATGAACAATGAAAAATAAGTGCATACCCATCACAAATTTTTTTTTTTTTGCATTTGACCTAGTCAACAATATCTGATTTTTACCATATGAATTCGGACCCTAAACCCAAAATTCAGAAAAGAGACCTCTATCAAAAAATAGAGAGCTTTCCAAAAATGTAAAAATTTTAGAAAAATCTCTTCATTTGTGCCCTAGAGACCCATTTTTATCAAAATAGACCATTTTTTATAAATTGACCAAATGAGCTATGATATGATTTTTAAATTAAAAATATAGTGAATGGACCCCTTGTAGAATTCCAAGAGCTTTCCAGAAATGTAAAAATTTCCAAAAAATATGCTGATTTGCACCAAAAATTAATTTTTTATGAAAACTGAAGAAAAAATTATAAAAAATACAAATCACCTCTTAAAATTTTGAAAATAATTTTGGAGCTTCTTTGATATGTCGTCAGCCTTTAAAAAAAATTTCAAACTAAAACACCAAGCCGTTTGGGAGATATGATCAAATATTTCAAATCTAGGGTTTTTCATCTCCAAACAAATCTGCACAAGGGTTAGCTCCAAAAATAATCAAAACCAACATGCAAGAGGTGGGTTGCCCCATGGTGGGCGCCAAAAATGTATGGTGAAAATGTGACCACACTTCTATGAATCTTTACATGCAAGAAAACTCAACAATGAGCCCTCACAAATCGATCCATAGCTCTTTATGCATGGAGTTGCAAGATTTATAAAATTGCTCTCAACTAGAGCTATAAACTCATGACTTTGCTAGTCAACCACACAATGAGATATTCCAAATCAAAGACAAGGGAAACAATGTCAATATCTCCAATGAAATCAATATAGATGCAATGCAATGCAAATCTATATGACAATGCAAGTTAATCTATTGCATAAAAAGAAATCTAAGCTAATATGCCATGATAATGCAACTAAGAAAGGAAATATGCAACTACAATGAAATGCAATAACAAGTCTTCAAAGCTTGGATGTGGAATGTCTTCAAAGAGCTCCAAAATGACTTAGAAAATCTGCAGCATAACATTAGCATAAAAACTTAAGATATTAAAATGAAGGAGAGAGCTCTCCTTTTATAAGAAATGAGATAAAAATAGACCATTGAGATTAAGAGGCAAAAGACTTAATCAACGGTGGAGAAAAATAGAAGCTTGATCCTTGTGCACAAATATTCTCCAATAAAAAATAGGAGTTGACTTTTGTATCCCACATAAGACAAAAAGTGTTTTTTCCCTTTTTATAAAATAAGAATAATGCTTTATTTGTGCAACATAGGATAAGAAGAAAAAGTGGGGATTTTTTATTTAAATAAAAGGGGAGGAAATTCCTTTTAATTAAATAAAGGCTTAGGATAAAGTGATTTTATTATTTAATTAAAAGAAATTTTTAATTAATTAAAAGGGAGCATGTTCTCTTAATTAAATAAGATTTTTATTTTTATTTCTTTTCTCTTTTAAATTAAATAAGGCTCAAACCTTAGGAAATATTGAATTGATTATGATTTGATCAAGGAAATTGATATAATTGATATTGTTGATTTTTAAAAATATTGATTCAGGGATTTGATAAATTGCAGAAATGGGGCCCAAAGTCTAGGCGACCATTTTAGGGTGCATACAGAAACTACTGTGTTATGTATTATTCTAAGTAGTCTGAAGTAAAGTGTAATTATGTGAATAATTAATTCTACCAACACGTCTATATCTCCCAATTATTTAGCATCATCTTATGATGCTTCATTAAAGGATGATCTTATCCATCTTATTCCTCCCAAGAACAATACTTCTTCTAAAATGAATTCTTCCAACCCTTCTCAATAGAATGCACGTCTAATAATGATTGGGGTTCCTTTAATTTTACAAACTCCTTTATTGGAGAATATAAAGTCAACCCTATCCATCATAACATTCCAAGAATATCATTTACACCCACTATCAAAGCTGACTATTCTTATTATTGTGGGACAACATGAACACTATTGACTATGTCATTGATGTTGATCCTCCCCCCTTTAAGGATTGCAATCATGTTGTGATTCAAGATTCATCATTATTTCTAAGAATGGACACAAAGGAAATCATGTTGGGCATATGGAACAAGGAGTTAAGGTCCATGTGTAATGAAATTGTACTCTTTTACTATGGGTTTAGGTTAAAAGTTGCCTCTTATGTCTTCATCCCCTCCTCCATTATTTGTTCTCTATGCATTCCTCTTATTTTGAGTAGTCAAACTTTTCTCCACAAGAGAAAGGGTTTCTTACTTCTCCTCATCATTTTTTGTTGGGGCTTCTCAAAACCCATAGTATTACTCTTCATCCTACTACATATACGAAGTTCCATAAAATTGATATAGAAAAATAATTTTGTGTGCATATCATCATGTCCTTGGCTATTCCACTAGTGAATGTAAGGCCTTGAATGATAAAACATGACATCATGAATTGGTTGTCATAAATCTTCCATCTATTGATACACATCTTTCTTCATATGTCCATGACAAGTGATCTATTGACGTTCACCTTTATCCTATCTATTCTATATACTAAGCATTCTCTCATGGACCTCTTACATGTCCTTTATATTATTATTTAACTCCTCACCATGTGGAATTTGTAGCTTCATTTCTCATTATCATTCATGTTGGTACAATCATACGTGGAACCATATTTTCTCTATGGTAGCAACACAATAGTCCCTAACATGGTTGTTGTCACCTATATAATAGGGAAAGGACAACTTATTTTGGGAGGTGTACATTCCTCCTCGGGATTCATTCTCTTCTTTCTATAAGGAGGTTAAGGTAGGAGAACTTCCTACACCAACCTTAAGAAGAGGGTTAAGCAAAACATTTTCAAAGTGTTACAATAATTACTAAAACTTAACATAAATAAACATAAATAACATGCATACCACAACAAAATGATTTATGTGGGGAAACCTTTTTGGGAGAAAATTTGTCCAATATATTATTCAGAAATCAACAACAAATTACATTATTCTTGTGTAGAGTAAGCTTCTTGCAAGAGTGTTACCAATGGAGATCTAGAGGCAACTCAACAACTATTACACTCTCAAAATACATCAAAACACACAATTATAATACAATGATTTTATAAAATATGGTTGTCTTCTAGGGAAAGAAAAGCACACAAAATATCAATGTTAGATATATTCGGTCTAATGATAAACGATCAAGATTTACAATGATAAATTATGTGCAAATTGTTGCTTTAGGGGTGTTGTCCCCAAAAACTCATTGAGACATGTGTCCCTAGAAGGGTGCTAACCCCCTTGCAACCCCCACACACATTTATTTTTAGTACCCTTTTATTATTGCAAGGTTGAGACACCATTTTCCTAACACTTTCTTCTTCTCTTCCTTCAAATAATAGAATAGTAAATTTACTAATATTTTAAGACAAGTCATACATTTTCCTCTCACTTGTGCATTATTTTAGTCACCCTGTCTCTTTTTCACCCATAGTGGCACATGTCATTTTTTGGTCTATAGTGGCACATGTCTTTTTTTGTCCACAATTTCACGTGTCTTTTTTTTTGGTCCGTAGTGGTGCATGTCTTCTTTTTCTTTTTTCCGTAGTCGCACATGTCTATTTTTCACACATAGTGGTGCATATCTATGCCTTGGTGGCTATTGAGGTTGGTCCTACCTTACGTTGTACTGACCTTTCTCCACAACGGGTGTGACCTACCTAGTGTCTATTTACATTTGATTCTTTATCTATATCAATAGTCACCATCTTCCATAGAAAGGTTAATTAATTGAGTGTCTTATTCAATAGTGGCTTTCCTCCAAAATAGGGTTTGTCCTACTAAGCTTTGATCACCTTCCATTACACAACTTGCTAGAATATGATGTCTTTTAAATCATGTACATGTACATGACCACTAGAAACAAATTAAGTTACTGCCTAAGTCATGTAGTTTCTTCAACATTGTTTGCCTCCTTTTCTTTTGGGTGCATTCTTCTTTGAAGTAATCAATCAAATTCTTTCCTTATTATTAGAATTCCTCTATGTTGTTTCATGTAATTTTGGGGACAACACATAATACTAAGACAACCTTCTGCATAAATGTCTCTTTTACTTTTTTTACTCAAATTATAATTTGTTTTGTTGTGTTATTTTGACTTGTGTATCTATTATCCATATTCTTCTTTGTCTATGTACATTTTTATGATACTCTAAACCTCTAGCTTTCTATTTCATGTTTTAACTTTGTTGTCTTGTGCAAATTTCTCTCTAATGCAATTATTTTGTAGGTTTCCACCATGGGGCCATGCTCCCTCGGATTGAAGCATTTTATGCTTCTTCTACAGTATCCTTTTGGCATCATAAAGTGGGGGGAAAATGTAGAGTTGCAAATTCCATACCCCTTTGCAATTTCACTTACACTTTCATAGCCACTTTGGTGTTCATTCCCTTGGCACTTGAGTAGGCTCATTTCAACCCTTGCATTAGCCTTTCCCTCTCAAGATGCTCAAGACACATTTTTCAGTAGCTATATTTTTGTATCCAGTTTGCATTAAGGTGTGTTCCTCTCTCCACCACCCATTATTTAGCATGACTTGTCGAGATACTAGCATGTTGCACAGAGGTATGTGCGTTGCGCTAGTGTCTCTTGTTGTCTTAATGTTCAAAGGAAATTTTTGAGAGTTTTGTCACTTGTCATTTGCCCAAGCCAGTGTAAATGAATATTCCAAGATGGATTGACAATCCTATCTTTACTTCCTATTCTAACTTTTAATTCCATTCTTTCACTCCACATAATCTCTTTTGAATCCTCTCGCAAACTCTCTTGGAGGTTCTCTCAATTCTCTCTTGGATGTTCTCTTGAATTCTCCAGGCTTTCCATTTCTCTATTCAAAAACTTTATGTTACTTATCTACAATTAGATATCTTCACCAATTTAACTAGGTGGAGATATCTTAATGTATGTTGTGGGATTAACTCTCAAGGGAACATAGTTTTTCCTTTGTAGGATCATTGTTCCTCCATTATGTTATCACCCTAAAATTTCATGTTGATGGTCAAAATGCTCCTATTGCACACTTTTTGCTCCTCCAATCCTTAGCCTTTTTAACCCTTCAATTTTATATCCCCTTCCTCTAAGAAAAGAATGTCTCCTCTTTTTTACTAAGTACAAGATTTTAAAGAATTTTCCTTATTTTAAAATCATTAATACCCACTAAACTTATTGTTTTGATTCTTAGGTGAAGTCATCCTCCCTAAACTTGTTTTCTTTTATTAATGTATTTTCTACTTGCATTTACTATAATAAAATCATTTAGAGATGAAATTGTTTGCATGTGTGTGTTTGAAGATGCTTACTAGACTGCTCAAATTTCTAAATGTATAGGGTACAAATTCATTCTAGAGAGTTTAGAGTGCATGTGCATCATTCGTACAATGTTTGACAAGAAATTCAAACCAAATTTGTATTATTGTATGGAAACTTATTGTTTAGATATATGAAAATCATCAATTACTTAATATCTATTGTATTTTATGTTATTTCTACGTTGCCAGGTTTGCGGATTTCGGCTGATGTCTGTGCTCATTCACTTTGTAGTGGCTCTGCGATCGCGTCCTTTGTTTCTTCAGCAACGCTTGGTGTATCTGGGGATGGTGTTCGTCTGCCGTCTACGGCCTCAGTTCCTCGTGGCTACTCAACTTTGGTTTTTGGGTCTGCGTATGCTCTTGATGCCCTGCCTATGCCTAACGGGTCTGAGCGTGGGTTGGCGCTTGGTGCTATTGGTGTGTCTTACGCTACCGACCCAAATGTGTTGGGGGTTCGTGCATTGAGCTGTGTCCTGGTTTTCTTCCTTCTGCCCCCACTATTGTGATTGGTACTTCTGAGGGCTGTGCTGGTGGCCATGGCCCTAAAGATGTGAGGGGAGGGGTTGCCCCCATAAATTCTACTGCCACTGGCAGTAGGAGCTACGCTCATTCTGCTAAATCTGTTCTAACAACCCTTTCAAAGGAGAAAGGTTGTCTCATTTCTTGTGTCAAGTCTCATCTGTGGTGGTTTGTGGCCCTGAAGTGGTTGATAATGTTGACTTCTACCAATGTCATGGGATGGTAGGTAGATTTGCAGGTTGTTGGCCCCCTCTCCCACATCTACACTATTGGGTAACCAACTGTTGGAAACCCTAGTCTTTGGTGATATTGATCTATACCCTTGTGCTAAGGGGTTCTTTATTGCTTCTTTCTCTTTTTCCGAAGATTGAGATTTGATCTTGAACAAGGTGTGGGTTTGGGAGAACCATTCCCTTTCTTCCAAACCGTGGATAGTATCTTTCAACCCTCTCACTGAACCACTCAATGTGGGTTCGCCCTCTTAATCTCCTACTTCATTTATAGGAGATGTCTTGCTTTGAGGCTATTGGGAACTCCCTTGGTTGTTTCTTGAAGGTGGATGAAGCTACGACAACTTTGGGCCATACTAATTTTGCTTGTATTTTAGTTGATTTGGATGTGCCTCTACCACTCCTTGGGGACGTAGTGCTCATGGTTGGGGATAGGCCATGGACTCAAGCGCTAGATTATGAGGGTCTTCCCTTCCGTTGTTAGCACTGATTCT
Organism: Chamaecyparis obtusa; assembly: GCA_027943335.1. Taxonomy (NCBI): domain Eukaryota; kingdom Viridiplantae; phylum Streptophyta; class Pinopsida; order Cupressales; family Cupressaceae; genus Chamaecyparis; species Chamaecyparis obtusa. Next base: position 1,398,738 of record BSBK01003272.1, read on the forward strand.
CTATTGGTCACATGGCTTCTGACTGCGCTTTTCTGCGTCGCAAAGGTGCTACTTCATGGTGGAAGGTTGCAAGTAATGATCATTTGATAGTTCATGATGTTGAATCCCTCCCTAAGTCCTCTTCTGAGGACTCACATGTTGTTGACGAAGAAGTTACCCCTGCGGAAAATCTTGACAAGGCCCCTGTTGTTGTTCGTGGTCAAGCCTCTGTTGTTGTTCATGGCCAAACTTCTATTGTTGTTCCTACCACATCCCTTGCTGATGCCCCCAACTCTATTGGTGCTTTGCCCTCATGCTAGGAGGGCACTTCTGCTCCCTCTACCTATGTTGTTGCTTTGCACCATGGTTCTGCTGATGATGTTCAACTTCTACAACACTCAAGCCATTGTGTTGACAGCGTCCCTAGTGGAGTCTTCTTTGTTGGGGATCCTAAGGATAGTATTGCCTGGATAGTTTTCCGAAGGCGTAGAAAGAACTCTCACCCTTCTTCTCTTGCAGTGTGAGTTTGGCCCTTCTAGTTGGGCAATTGCCTCTATGCTTTGTGTTGGTAGTTTTTTTGTTTGTATCTCTACCTAGAACCTATTGTGTTGACTATGTGTTGTTGTTGGCCTGACATTCTATTGGGTCCTGCTTTTGTAATGGGTCATCCCCCCTTTTTTTGGCTGCTTAATAATTAAAAAATAGTGCATATTTGGTAAAAACTAATTTAAAATATAAATTTTTATTATAAAAAGTTTTCTAATAATTACCAATTAACATGTATTAAAAATAATATACTCAAAAGAGCCTTCTAATGAACTAGACACTCGTACCAACAAGGAACCCAACCTCTAAACCATTACACTTGGTGTGGTTAAAATCTATGAGTGCATGCTAATTACATTTAGGTATCCTTCAGTTATAATAGGACATACATTTAATTGGTTTTGGCACAAAGTTAGCATTAGGAATTCTATAATATTAAATTTATATTAGTATACAGAATCATGGATACAATAATTTCAAACTAATGTATAGTATAATTATACACTAACAATGTCCTCTAGAAAAGTTTTATAAAATATTGACGTCTAAATTAGAAAGAGTATAACACACATTAAAAGACAAATTATTTACACTCACACTAAGATTGGGCAGTGAGATTGGCAAACATAATGAACACTAGACCTAAAATTTGGCATTAGAATACTCCCCAACTAAACAATAAAGTCTACATCATCTTGCAACCTAGGTAGTGGTGAACCTATCAATGTACATTGCATACAAGTTGAAATGAGTGTGGGGTGTTGCAAGGGGGGTACCCCCCTTGTGGGGTCGCCCGAAAGCCACATTTCATGTATAATTTATCATTGTAAATTTTGACTGATTATCATTAGGTCACAAATACAACTGTGGATATTTTGTGTGTTTTGTTTTACCTAGAAGGCAACCCATTTTATGAGGGCATTGTATTACGACTATGTATTGTGATGTATTCTAAGAGTCCGATAGCTATTGAGTTGCCTTTTAGGTCTCTATTGGTGATAGTCTTGTGAGAAACTTTCTTTGCAAGCATATTGTAATCTATTGTTGATTTATGAATAACACATTGGATGACTTTGTTTCATAAACAATGCATATACGACATATTCAAACTCATTGAACAAGTACAATCACCTTGTAAACAATATATCAATTATATGTAAACATATTATTACACATGCGCAATCAATCATAGTAGTTTATAACATATAAGGAATAGACTTCTACTCTAGCAAAGGTTGCACTAAAAATTTGGTTATGTCAATATTTCAAATAAGTTAAGATTGGTCACTTTGAGGGACTTCATAGGCTGGGAAAGATCAAGATCTTAAAATTGCTTGTGTTTGCTTGTGTGCCCACCAATAATGCAAAGTGTTTCAAAGATTTCAAGGGCTCTTTAAACCCTTGAGTGAACTTTGTAATCAAAATGAGATCATCTACATATAAAAAAAAGTCCCGCAAGCTACTCTCTCAAAAGAACACCATCCCCTACAAATTTAGCCATTGTTATAATTTGCCAATTTATAAATCAAACAAGGTAAGCAATGATGAGTATTCTTGGTTAGCTTTCTTATACAAGTCCTAAAGCTTTCTTGAAAACCTAGTAAGTTTTATTTTGGTTACTCTAGTCCATAATTTACTTCTAGGAACTGTATCAAAAACTTTCTTGAACTCCACAAAACAACAATAAACTTCCCATTTTTGTTATATTTTTTTAATGATACATTTCAAGGCAATGCCATGATCAATCGTTGAATGTTTGGGTTGGGACTTTCTTGTCCTTTTGTCCATTTATCTTTTTATTTTACCCATTTGTTGATTCTATTTTCAGCCATGTTTCCAAACAACCTTGCAAATAGGTGAATTATCATGATGGTCAAGTGAAAAGAAGGGTTTATTTATATCTTCATTCTCAAACATGCATAATACTAGATCAGTAGCCCAATCTCTTAGAAAGTTGTGTTGAATATTTTCTTGATGTAAGGAGCTAGACTCTTTCCACCCCATTTGAAGTGATGTGTTTTATTGTTAACTATGATAAGAGCCTCTTCTTCTACCTCATTTTTGTACAATTACTTTGCAACTATTAAGTAACAAAAATAATTTCAAATTATTTTGTCTCTAAATATATCTGCTTCTCTTCTTGTATTCACAAACCCCCTTTTTCTTCATTATCTATTTGTGCTTATTTCTGTTTACTTCCACCTAATTCTTCCAAAATTCTCTCTACAAGCTTACCTACATTTTATTTTATTTTTTCTATTCAGTCTTTCTAGTTCCTCTTCAAATACTTTGTTAACTCACAACATTGGAAACCTTAAAGTTCTGTTCGTTTTTCCTCTACTTAGTTTTAGTCTTTCCTTGAAGATCAAGGAGAACTCCCAGGTGTTTTTTTTATCAGATTTTATGAGCAAATGATATAATCGATAACACTTAGTCTCATTATAAATTTTGCCACATATAACAGTCAACTAAGACCAACAACATCAAAGAAAAAAGTGTAGCCACATTTCTAAACAGAATTTAGAAAAATTATGATACAGTGCCTTCTCCAATAGCCAAACACAATGTCATACTACTCAGTCAAATCAGATCAGCCAATACATGCACCTAGCTCAACTATAAAAACCAGGATGTACTGTAAACCATTATGATTCTGACTTGCAACTTAACTTGGTTGCATAAAAGACACATATTCACAAATGAGATGACTTGCATAGTTTCTGCGGCAAGCACCCCAAGCCTACAACTGCTAGATAACATTGCATGCGATGTGGAGAACACACAGTCCAGAACCCTTTTTTCATAGATATTTACAATTTAAATATTCTCCTTATATTTAAGGAAAGAAATCTGAGAAATGAAAATTAACAGCAAATGTTCAAAATCTCTACAGAATATTGCCATGAAATTTGTGGCCAGATTATATTTACAGACTATAAAGAAAAACTTGAAACCAAAATAAGTCCTTTGTGAGCTTAACCAACACAAGCGTATTACAACTGACACTTGCAAAGTCTTAACACCAACTCTACAAAAAAATGTCTACCAATTCATTCCCAAATTTTTTAACTTACATCCATCACTAGAAATATAACCTGTTTGATGCCAAAAATAAAAGGGAAAATAAAAAGAAAGACTGCATCAAACTCTATCAAAACAATTATTCTTCTCAATAAAAAAATATAATATGATGCATTGTAATCAAAGCAAAACCTAATGCACTAGTTAAGCTCCATAAATTTTCAGAGCTGGCTCACGTAGGGGAAGGGAATGTAAGACTCTTGGATATGGTGTAATACCAATTAAGTGATGACCTAAAATGGTTTGGAAGCTTTGTTACAAGGGAATATCAGGCATCCAAACAGGCGCCAAGTTTTCCACAAGGTAAAGCAGCTTTAGTAAGAGTCAAATATCAGACATTTACGGGCTGCTAATAGCTGTCTAGATGAGTTTGTAATTATGTTAATGTCATTTTTGTGTGCTGTTTTGTTAAGACAATTTTCGAGAATCTTTGCGTCTAGTTAGGTCTAAATTTATTTTAGAGCAGACGAATATGACAACAATAGTCCACAAGTTACTATGGTCAGGTAAGTCTGGGTAGAGAGAATCGACTTCGGAATTTATAGAAGAAGAACCCAAGATCCTTAGTCAGCTATACCACCCATTTAAGAAATTAATGTCATGTACATTATAAATTTTAAAATTATTTATAATCTTTTCTACATAGACTTGAATATTGGTGCAAGATTCTTCATTCTACCTACTGTCGTCACAAGATTAAGTGAGCAATGTATTAATTTGCACATCCCCTTTGTGAGATGCATTGGAGGTTTTGGAATGGATTAGCAATTTTCTAAGATAATTAATTTGTATTTTCCATAGATAATTATGTATCCCACAATGCCTACTGATTTTAGGGCATAACTATGACATGGTTTAGATTCAAATGATGGATCGTCTACATCCTTTTTTTCAAGAACTGTTCTTGTAGGATCAAGTAAGCCTCAAATCTTTAATGCTTTCTAAATGCATTATTTGGCCTCTGATCTTTCTTAAGTTCAAATGTTGCAATTGTTAGAATCTACCTTAGGCTAGGGTCTTATGGAAGGAACTTCCTAAAAGATAGAGCTGAAGTTGCTGATACATTTTAGGAACATTTTAAAGCTACTAGTCTCGTTAATTTTGTATTGCAGTTCAAGTTAAAAATTTAAGATCTAAAATTTTAGGAAGATGGTAGTCTCATGAATACAGTACCTTTGTCTTCTATATGTTTTGCAATGATAAAAACAAAGTTAAAAAGATTCTCTTCAAAATTATTTTTTAACAAAAATTTAACCTAGATGTTTGACAAGTGGCATATAACATTCCTAAGTTAGTGGCAATCTGTAGCCCCAACCCATTTTCATCTGTCTAAATATGCAAATCCAGAAAAAAAATTATATTTCCAAGAAAAAGTTTCTATTTCAAAAAGGATTACAAATAATCTTGTAGCAATTTTCTGAAAGATAGAAGCTTAAATCCCATTAGACTCCACTTGAGTGTGTAATTGCTAGAATCCAATGCTGATATTGGTTATCAGAAGTATCTTACAAAGTGCTGCCACATTACTTCACTAATACAAAGGTAGTATATCCAATAGAATCTTCTACTTACAGGGCATCCACAATTCTACATTTTTGTGTACGAGCTATCTAATACACGGCAGCAAAATTGCACTTTATCGTGAGAAATCAGAACCCAGAGAAAAATGATTTTTGACACAATGTCCAAGACTTTTTTTCTGATCTAATCCTCATCCAATTTTAACCTGATTCAGGACAAAATTGCTTTTTCTTTTATTTTTTTCTGTTTTTCACTCGGTTTGCTTTTGTTTTTTTCAAACCAAATTCTAACTTAATTTTTATTTTTTCAAATTGGAAAAAAGAAACTTTTGATACGAATTTAGTCCGGAGAATGATTTTTGCCACACTTCGGGTTTGTACCAATATAGATTTCATGAGTACTCGAGCATACTTTGTATGCACACAGGTTGCTTGTACGAGTTATTAGTCCGTTCCCAGCTGCAAGGGGGAATGGATGCATTGGTGCGAACTCCCAATATTGGGTGCACATATATCATTAAAAAATGAGAACATTGAACATAAAACTTTAACGAGAATATCTTCATACATAATAAAGATCAAATATATCAAATAAGTGGATGAAATTTTTTTAAAAAAAAATCTAAATCGAATCTTTAAAAAAAAAATTAATCTGAAATTTTGAAAAGAACCTACTACGATGACACTATTAACACTGTATAATTCTAATGCACCAATAGATGCAATGACCTAATTATAAGATATAATGAATAACCAAAGGATTCAAAAACTACTAAGAGTAGGTTCTATGTGACTGTTTAATCAGCTATTCTAAATTTCTATAAATAGCATTAATAAGAATTTATATAACTAAAATTTGTAGTAAGAAAATATTAAAAAAAGGGAAACAAATTTGTGAAACTATGTGGCACAACTGACAATATGCAGTTGCTAGTCTTTGAAATTGTAAGTTGAATGGACTACTTAGTGTCCACAGAAAAAGTGTAGGTTCAAGCTTGTTGGTGATCTGTTTAACACCTCATATCTATCTGGTCTATCTGAGAAATTATAATATATCCTTAATCTTTGTCCATTTGAGAAGTTAAAAATGTATCCTCACTCCGTCTTGGTGACAATGTGTTGTGTCCAAGCTTCTGTATTCAGGTGCAGTTGTTCATAGGCATTATCTCTAGTACTTTATAATGTTTAAAAAACAAACCCAATTTTCACATTCTCCACCACAACGTTTTGAAATCATCAACCTTGTGTGAGAATAAATTTGTCTTGAAAAAACTTGAACTTTGAGTTAATACGGTTTACTTAAAGATTTATTTTTTAACCAAATGAGCTGCTTTCTGGCTCACAACATAAACAATCACAGTCCACTATTTTTCTTACTTCTAATATTTTTAGTTGACATGGCTGAAATCAATAAATTGTGATTTCAATAACTTTTACAAAACTGAGAAAAATCTGATAAGACAATAATGCAGATATTAAGTGTTATACACCATCATAAATGATGCTAAAAACAAGCCAGTGGGAGAATATAGCCAGCATCAATTTGCCTGGGTATTCTAGCCTGCAAGTACAATAGAAGTATACTCCAACTCATTTGATTTGCATGCTTGCTCTGCTCTAGGCAGGTATTTCTCCCTTCTGTTGCAAAAGGCTATTCTGCAATTACTTCCTCCGCAATCCAAATAATTTTATATCAGAGCTCTGAAATAAATTATGTTACATGTAAAAATAAATGGAAACTCTATTTCAACAGTCTCATCGCCACCCTGATCTTGGGGGAGCTTTCCTTCCAGTCCACCCCCAAGGACCTTGCCGTTGAAAATTATCAAGTTGATTAGAGTGGTCCAGGTCCATTGTCCTATTAGACAGATTATGCGCTTGATGGAATACGGACGATGGAAGATCATCTCTTACATTTGGTGCCCTTGTATTTCTAGGAGCACTAATCTTGGTCTTGGGCATAATAGATCTTTGAGAGTAATTGTGAGGTCTTCTTGAGTGAAACCATTCAACAGGTTCTGGTCCAACCAGATTTGGCTGAACAGGTGGCAATACATGGTTAGGATAATTTGAAGGTGGAGGCAAAATATTAATTCTCAAACCATGTCCCTGAATATCAGCTGAAAAAGTGTTTTGTGTGTGTGCCATTCCGGTGTCCCGTCCAAAATCCATTACCAAGCTCCTTATGCGATCAATGTGATCATTTCTTTCTGAAACGCCACCTTGAGCAAATCCTGCACCATTGCTTGAAGAAATTTGCATGCTCTCAATGACTCGCAGACCAGGACTAGCTGGAGAATTTGGTGCTCTGATGTGCCCTTGATGCATAGGACCTTGTCTGACAAAAGGCTCACATCTTGGCAACAAAGCTTGTGATGTACTTTGATGTGTAGGTTTCCCTGCCGGAATCATAACAGGCAAGGGCCTACCGGTTCCATTCAGAGGACTCTGCTTAAGAGTGGGCTTAGCAACAGACAAGCCACTAGATGATACTTTATTAATGGTTTTTAGTAAATCATGTTCAACAGTCATTGAATGTAGCGTTGAAACTCCAAACCCGTGCTTGCTTATGTTTGCATCTTTGAAATCATATTGTCCATTAACCAGTGGCCAATTTGGCAGTTGGGAAGCGCTAGAAGTTCTAACATATTCAGGTTGAAATTCTTTGTTTGCAGCCAACACAGGCCTTACCTGTGGAACAACAGATGGTGGATTAGCAGTTTCTTCTTGTAACCAACTGTTTTGAGACCTATAAAGTTTTTCTGGGGGCTCCCATACTAAAGCTTGTTCAGTATCCTGAGGAAACACAAAAGTTTGTGATACGCAATCATTGGGAGGAGACAACTTTTGCTTCTTCTTTAACAAGTCAGAAATGGATCCATTATCATTACTATCTCCATGACCCATCCTATATAATGAATTTGATGGAGTCTCGTGATTTGGTGGCAACATATGAATGGATGAAGCCTCAGCAGCAGTAGATATTTGTTCAGCCTGGAAGAAAGCAGAATACAATACAATTACATAACATTGCTGTAAAATTTAGTTAATAACAAAAACCACCAAATAGAATAGACGAAAATTTTTACGACTGCTGAAACTGACCCCACTATTATATACATCATCATCATCATCACATCATAAGGGTTTACAACATACCATGAAATGGAATACCTCTATTAATAGATCCAAAAATGATGTTCATGAACTCAGTACAGGCCTGACTCACATATGATCTGACAAGACTTTCTGATGGAAACCCCAAAACAAACTCAAGACTACTAATGCAAGTTACAGTTAACCACAACAGTCAAGTTGGGGCTTATACTTATAAATCAAAGTTAAATCAAATGTGCTGAAGTACCTCAAATCATTAAAAGGTGTTGACATTGCTTCATTAAGCCGTCTCTTGTTGAGGTACATATAAATTTATAATTATGATCAAAACTTTGTTTTACAAGCTTTAGTCGGTAAAGACCATAGATACAATTAATTTTATTCACATGTGGGATTGTTTGGATGATCATATACTAAATTGCATATAGCACGTCAAGCTTGCTTTGATGAGATAATCAGGGTGCAAGAGTACTAACAGATAATATGTCTGACATATGAAGTGTTGTTTTAAAATTTTAATTTTTCTTTACATTAGCAATCAGAAATATTAAATGAGTAAAGCAAATATAGTTGATTTGACTCCTTGAAAATGAATAGTTATAATTTAAAAATTTGTGTGGTGGATAGGTCTGATATTTAAAATCACTCCTGAAAAAATTTCCTCGTTCCAAAATTAACTTTATAAAATAGACTGTGTTATTACAATAGATCATAGACCGATGCAGATGTCTTCCTTGTAGACAAGTTCTGGAAGTTCCGCACTTATTTAATATTTATATCCTTCAAGCCGGGACATCCAACTAACAGGTTCTTAAAAACAAAAGTTGGAATTCAATTAACTGACCTAAATATTTGGTTTTGATTTTTCAATTTACCTTAGATAATTTCTGAAATACAAAATAGAACAAAAAAGAAAAAGAACAAAAACAGGACGGATGCCCCTGCCACAAATTATTGGTAGTTTCTGTAATTAAAGATCCTTGTTTATTTATATTGGATTTCAATTTCCACATCAACCAAATCAGAGTTTGATAAAAGATTCTCAAATTTACATATATCAATTCTGCAGAAAACATGTGGTCAATATTTACTGTTTTGATTGTTACTGCAAGAACCAAAATAATAGCCATTAGCACGCAATACCAGCAGAAATGTGAACCCACCAGTCTTTGAACAGAGTGTAGAAGGGATGCTGAGGTTGCACTATCCTCCATCAAAGGCTCTTCATATTTTATAACCTCAGCATTAGAGGAACCTGAGCTAGAAATAACATCATGTTTGTTTGAAGCAAAACTGGAAACTCCACAAAAGCTTTCTTGCTTTGAGCCAGTAGCCTTCAAAAGATCAAGCAGTGCCACTGTTTCAGACTTATTGAAGCGCGCACCTTGCTCTGAAGTCAAGGCAAACACCAAATCAGGATTCTTCAGCAGTACTGCCAACAATTCAAGGTCAGGCCCAGGTTCACCATTACTTCTTACTTGCTTCCAGGAATCTGAATTGAGCTCCGTAAATGAAGAATCTTCCATGTCACCTACAGTGTTATGCACATCAACACAAATTTTCCGAGTATAACACTCCGCGAAAGAGGCGGAACCTTCAATTTTCAAATCCTTGCCAATTTCTTGAAGTTGCTGCCTTTCATCATTCCCTTGGGAAAAGAGTTTAGCACCATCCTCCATGGCAATGGGTTCTAATGGAATTTCAAGAGTCAAACTATCATCATACTCTAATTCAATATCCCAGGGCTCCTTCGGTTCAGATGGAATAGACATTTCATTTGTATAAACAGATTCTTTTTCCCTCTTAACACGATCTGACTGAATTTCCACTTCTTTACTTTCTTGCCCACAAGCAAACCTCCAAGATGGATCAGTCCTCATCCCTACAAAAAATAAAAGAATGTCAGAAAGATTAGTAAATTAAACATAAGGCAAGAATCTAGAACTCCATTAATACTCAATAACAACTGCTTGAAATTTTCTTTTCACTGCAAAGATAGTTATTTTTGTACAGGATTTATATAGTTAGAATCAATAGCCACCTGGAGGAGTAACCCAAGGAACTGGAGCGATTCCAAACGGTTCACTCATTCTGGATAATGTCTCATCTATGAGATTCTCTTTTTGAATTTGAGCAGCTACAAATTGTTCAACCATGGTTAATGAAGCTTCTTGTCCTAGCAAGTCCTTTCCTGTCTCCTCTACAAGATTTTCCTTGAGAATTTGAGTCTTTCCAAGTTCATTCATAATCAATGACGATTCTTCTATCATCGTGCTCTTTACTGTATCCTGTATTAGATTCTCTCTAGGGTTCTGAATCTCTCCCAATTGCATTGGCACATTCTCTATTGTCTCCTCTACAAGACTCTCTTTGACAGTACTGCTATTTACATCCTCTAGACTATCTTGGCAACTTTGTGATGGGATCTCTAAAATACTTGATTCTTGTTGACCAGCTTTGGTGCGACCAGCCTTTTTATGATCTCTGTGAGAAAATGAGTGTGTAACGCCCAATTCTGAAAGCTTTGCTTTCTCCAAATGACCATCTTCAACCTTTAAGATATCAGACTCGCTACTCCTACTTTTCAACAACTGAGCTCGCCTTTTTGCCTTCTGAATATCATCAGCGGAAAGTGGACGAGAGTATGTTTTGGAAACTGCTATATTCATTTTTCTCCTGCCCATTACTGCAGTAGGCTCTTCTACCAAGAGGACTTTTCTTTTTTCTTTTGTTTCTATAATTGTAGTCAAGGAGACTATATAAAAAAGGTGACAACAATTTCAGCGTTAGAGGATAATGTTAAAAAAAATGTATGAAACAATTCTTATTGAATTCCAATATGTGACTTTTATCCAATTATATACTCTTGCAATTTGATGGAATGCATGAGATGATTTTTCTTAATTCTATTATTTCGATAAGTTGAATAGAATATCTCCCACATCAGAGGACATATCTGTTAGTATTATGGCCTTTACAGCTAAGATCAACATTATGCCTAATTGCTTATTGCATAGATAAGGACAATTGATAAAATAATAATATAATATATTGGGCAAATATATTTATTATTATTACCCTTTAATTAATCAATATATATATGCAAGTGCGATTTTATTAATAATAATAAATATAGGATATTTATTGTTATAAATTAAATACTTAGGGCCCAACAGCTGCCTCTGGGAGGTAAAATTTAGACATGAAATTGCATATATATATGGATCGATTCTTGGAGGTGAAACACACCAAAAACATAACGTTTGTTTTCCTCTCAAGAATTCAAAAGAAGGTAAATTATCTCAGCCTTATAGAGCGAAATTCAGCAGTGAATTGGAGTGAATTATCTCAGGCATTCATCAGTGAATATTTACTTGAAGTCCGAATTTAATATAAAATCTGGTGTGCGATTTGGAGGGCAAATTCTTGGACAGAATTCGCATGCTTTGAGGATCGAATTTAACACTCTAGAGGGCTGTGATTTTGACCTGTGAAGGAGCATTTTCTACAGCAAATCAATACTGGAGTTGCAGATCTAAAACAAGGGCAAACTTATCAAGATAAATTGGTGTACAAAATTAGTACCATCTTTCCATCTTTCTTTGTCAATTTTGTCTCTATATTGTTTTAGTTTTTAAAAGCTATCTATAGATTCTATTTTCCTTGCATAAATCTGAAAATATCAACATGGTATCAGAGCCTAGGTAGAGGAAAGATCTTATTCAGATTTTAGGAAAGCAGTCTCAACCTTTTAAAATTTGAAACATGGAAAATCCAGCCCTTTATTCAGCCTTGTCTACCCAAACTTCTAATAAATACTCTTGGGTTATTGATAGCGGGGCTTCAAGGCATATCACTCAGTTCTGGGAAAAGTTTGATTCATTTTCAGAAAACATTAAGTAAGACGTTACTATAGGAGATGATACTTCTTATCTGATTATGGGCTTTGGGAATTGCAACATTTGAATGAAGCCTGACATATCCTTACAACTTTCTCAAGTCCTATATGTTTTGGGCATAAAGAGAAATCTAGTTTCAATATCAGCACTTGAGGATAAGGGTTATAAAATTGCATTCATGGATGGGAAAGTTTTGGCTTGGACCAAAAATTCAACCTTGAAACAAGGCTATACCATAGGATTAAGACATGAATGTCTTTATAGACTTGATACTATTTCATCTCAAGCTCTCTTGGTTGAATCAATTGACTCATGTGATTTATGGCATAGGAGGTTAGGGCATCTAAATTTCCAAACATTGTCTTCTATGCAAATATTGGAGATAGTTCATTCTGACCTTTATGGACCCATGTCCGTACTATCCATTGGTGGATATCTTTATTACATCATCTTTGTAGATGACTTTTCTAGAAAGACTTGGATATATTTCCTAAAGAACAAAGAATTTGTCAATGTTCTCAACAAATTCAAAGAGTTTAAAGCTCTAATAGAGAATCTTACAAACAAGAGGATAAAGATTCTTAGAACAAATAATGGTGGAGAATGCATTTTTGAAACCTTTAGCACCTTCGGTGTAGAATCAAGAATTAAGAGGGAGTTTATTGTTCCTTACAACCCTCAACAAAATGGAATAGCTGAAAGGAAAAATAGGACCATAGTTGAAGCAGCCAAGGCTATGCTACATGATCAAAATCTTCATACTTCACTATGGGTTGAGGCATCCAACACTGCGGTTTACATTCAAAATAGATGTTCTCATTCAACCTTGGAAAATAAGACTCCTGAAGAGGCATTCAGTGGAAACAAACTTGATGTGAGTCTTAGGATATTTGGTTGTCCTGTACATTTTCACATTCCAAAAGTAAAGAGAACCAAATTGGAACCCTCAGGACAGAAGGGAATATTTGTGGGATATAGTGAATCTGCCAAGGCCTTTAGGATCTATGTTCTGGGGCAAAGGCATATTGAGTTGAGTAGAGATGTTATATTCGAAGAAGACCTTGCATTCTCGACCTCTAAGGATATAACATGTGATGACCTATTTCAATCCAACCCTCCTGAGAATCAGAGGGAGTATCATGATGTTATTGAATGTGATCCAATACCTATAAGTGAACCTAGCACTTCCATCTACAAGAAAAGAACATTGTGGGCCACTAAAATGATGGAAGATGCAAACAACTATACAACTCCTGCTGGAACTTTCAGAGAAAGTAAAAGACCTAAAAGGTATACTAACTATGTTGCATTCATGAGTGAAGCACTTAAAATATGGGCATGGAAAGATGCAATGACAAAAGAATACGGATCTATAATGAAAAATAATGTGTGGGATATTGTTCCTAGACCTAAGAACAAATCTGTGGTATCATCAAAATGGATATTCAAAATCAAGCATGTTGTGGATGGTAATATTGAGAAACATAAAGCCAAATTTGTAGCTAGGGGGTTCACTCAAAAGGAAGGTATAGACTATGAAGAGACTTTTGCCCATGTTGCTCGATATTCCTCAGTTAGGGCAATTATTGCCATTACAGCTTCCAAAGGTTGGAAGATCCATCAAATGGATGTTAAAATTGCATTTCTAAATGGAGAAATTGAAGAGGAAGTGTATATAGAGCAACCTGAAGTATTTGTCACAAAAGATCAACAATCATGTGTGTAAGCTTAAGAAAGCCTTGTATGGGCTCAAACAAGCTCCTCGAGCTTGGAATGAAAGAATTGATCGTTATCTTCAAAATTTGGGATTTTCAAAGAACGTTGCAAATCCTAATCTCTATTTCAAGATATCAAATACTGATTTTGGTACTATACGTAGATGATCTCCTAATCACAGGAGAAGAGTGCCTTATAGCAAATTACAAGCAAGATCTTGCAAAGGAATTTGAAATGAAGGATCTAAGCCTTCTTCATTATTTTCTTGGTTTAGAAGTTTGGCAACAATCTCATGGAATTATTGTGAATCAAGGAAAATATACTGTTGATATTTTAAAGAGATTCGGTATGATGGATTGTAAACCAATGTCCACACCTATGGAAACCAATCTTCTCAAGTTGAGAGAAGCTATGGCTAGTTCTGAAACTGCAGATGCTAGTTTATGCACACAGGTCATTGGATCTCTTATGTATCTAGTTAATACTAGACTTGATATTTGTTATGTTGTAGAACCTAAACAATTGCATATGATTGCAGCTGAGCATATTCTAAGATATCTTCGTGGGACCATTGAGTATGGTCTACCATACAAAAATGTAAAACTAGAACTTCATGGTTTTACAGACTCCGATTGGGCAGGATGCATTACAAACCGGAAGAGTACTACATCCGGATGTTGTTTTAGCTTGGGATTAGCTATGATTTCTTGGTTCACCAAGAAACAAAATTCTGTTGCTCAGAGTTCAACAAAAGCAGAGTATATTGCAGCTTCTCTCGGGGCTCGAGAAGCTCAACAGAAGCAGAGTATATTGCAACTTCTCTCGGGGCTTGAGAAGCCATCTGGTTAAGGAAACTCATTGTGGGACTGCTTGGACAAACCAACGAACCTACTGTTATTTATTGTGATAATCAGAGTTGCATTAAACTTGCTATTAACCCCGTGTTCCATAATAGGTCCAAACATATTGAGATTCCTTATCACTATGTCAGGGATATGGTGGAAAGAAAGGCCATTCAATTAGAATATGTATGTACTGATGAACAAACTGCAAATATTCTCACCAAAGCCCTAGCAAGGAACAAAATTGAACATTTCAGGAATAAACTTGGCATGGTAAAAATATAAGTTTGTTGTACTAACATTTCTTTTATGTTTTATGAATTCACATCTCTTTGTGGCAAAGGTTATATGAATTCATTCTTTTATGCTTAGACTTATATGTGGATTGTGGCAGTTCACATTTATATGTTTGTTGAATATCATGGACTTGATATTCGCTAGATATCATGGATTTGATATCCTTTGAGTCTTGGAGACTCGTGGATCAAGGATCCACATTTGAGTATTGGTGACATCATGGATTTGATGTCAGGAGACCATTACTCCAAGCATTTGGTGAATATCATGGACTTCATATTCGTTAGGCCAATGCTCTTGATACCATGGATTTGATATCTATTGAGTCAAGGTGACTTGTGAATAATTAACATCATAGACTTGATGTTGCATTGAATATCATGGATTTGATATTCCTGGTTATTTGAGAATTTGGTGGCTTGATGTTACCATGAATATCATGGACTTGATATTCTTGCGGATCTGATCAATCTACAAACAGGAAGGATAACATCATGGAACTAAAAGATGATATGCATATGGACTTATGTTTTCATCTTATTTGGTAGATAGGGATCTACCTTCATAGATGTGAAATCTATGACATCTCAGGATAAGGTATCCGAGATGGTTATGTTTTTGTTACCACTATCAAGGATGATAGTCAGATTAAAAGGGTGTGTCCTACTATAGATAGGATCTATAGGTTGATCTTACCCTCAAATCCAAGAGGGAGTGTTAATATTATGGCCTTTGTGGCTAAGATCAACATTATGCCTAATTGCTTATTGCATAGATAAGGACAATTGATAAAATAATAATATAATATATTGGGCAAATATATTTATTATTATTACCCTTCAATTAATCAATATATATATGCAAGTGCGATTTTCTTAATAATAATAAATATAGGATATTTATTGTTATAAATTAAATACTTAGGGCCCAAAGTCGGCTGCCTTTGGGAGGTAAAATTTAGACATGTAATTGCATATATATATGGATCAATTCTTGGAGGTAAAACACACCAAAAACATAACGTATGTTTTCCTCTCAAGAATTCAAAAGAAGGTAAATTATGTCTGCCTTACAGAGCAAAATTCAGCAGTGAATTGGAGTGAATTATCTCAGGCATTCATCAGCAAATGTTTACTTGAAGTCCGAATTTAATATAAAATCTGGTGTGCGATTTGGAGGGCAAATTCTTGGACAGAATTTGCATGCTTTGAGGATCGAATTTAACACTCTACAGGGCTGCGATTTTGACCTGTAAAGGAGCATTTTCTACAGAAAATCAATGCTGGAGTTGCAGATCTAAAACAAGGGCAGACTTATCAAGATAAATTGGTGTACAAAGTTGGTACCATCTTTCCATCTTTTTTTGTCAATTTTGTCTCTATATTGTTTCAGTTTTTAAAAGCTATCTATAGATTGTATTTTCCTTGCATAAATCTGAAAATATCGACAATATCTATTTCTTTGGGCCATTTGCTATGAATTCCAAAAACACCAAACAAGTAAGCTCAAATTTATACTTCAATCCTTGTCCAAGAATTTTTGGAATATCATTTCTCATTCAATTCATTTGAGTATGAAAAATGCAGCATATATGCACTTTCCAGGTAGCTAAATATGAGAACCAAAATATGTAGGAAAATAGCAACATTTTTTATTTTTGTTACAGCGGGCATGATATGTGACATAACATATGCTTACATAAGCTTTAAATAGGAAGAGAAAAATTAATGTATCTTCAAAATTTGGCATTTTGACAAGGAAAATCAAGCTTAACTGTTTACATTTGAGGGTGAACAATTGATTGGTTCCATGAATTCTCAGTGATGATATATTGTAAGTGTTGTTACAAAAATTGGCAATTTTTTCCAGATAAATCATGACTCAACCTCAAAGACGATTAAAAATATTTAAAAATCATGATTTCCTGAATTTTTTGGTCACTGTCATTCCTTGACCCCAAAATCATGTAAATTGCAATTTGCAATTAATTGTGATTTTTCCACCGTATGCCACAACTTCTGATTCAAAAATAAAAACAAAAATCAAAGCATTATCAGAAAAAAAATTGACAGATCAGCTGCATTTGACTGTAAGACATTGGTTTTTTCAATCAAACTGGATAGTCATTCATCAGGTTTGCACCCTCAGTGAAACGTACCTATTATTTCTGCCCTCTAGTTAAGGTCCTAAAGTTTTATAATTATCATTTGATTTTAAATTTTTCTTTAGTTCATACCATTGTTGGAGAACTAGGACTTGGCAGCATAAAATTTTGCCTCAGAATCAGGACTTGAAAACAAAAGTGGAAAAGTTTGACCCAAAAAATTTTAAAATAATAATAATCTTTGGCCCAAGTTGGGCAACATTTGCACCCCCACCCCCCTAGAACACCTCCAATAGCTTGCACAAAGTCTCAACATTTTTCACTTCATGTGAGACATCTATGAACTTCAAGAACACCAATCAGCCGCTCAATGCCGCTAAAAAGTTACGAGATTTGTGTTCTTGCTGTCTATCCATCGGTCTGATATCAACCACAACCCCTGTATTTTAATGGATGGTTCTACTTCTAGCTATGGATCACTAAAATCCTCAGTTGTTGAAGTCTCAGACCTTGTATTCCAAATCGATCACATGTGATGAAGATAACTTCTCTATCTTGAGGGATGTCAAGTCACTTGATTAAAAACTAGATTAATTGAATCAGAGAAGCATGGACGCTGCAGCTTCATCATCATGATCTGTGGCCCCCTGTAATTCATGGCACTAGCAGCAAGGGTCATTGGCTCCCTCCAGTTCTTGTTGAATGCATTTTGTATGTTGACATTGTATAATTAAAATGTAATTGATTTCAAGTTTGAACTTCAAAGACAAACTATGTAGTAATGTCCTGAAATCCAATGAAAAAACCATATTCGAAAATGCATGGTTCTCTCTCTCTCTCTCTCTCTCTCTCTTGTTGAATGCACTTTGTATGTTGACAATGTATAATTAAAATGCAATTGATTTTCAAGTTTGAACTTCAAAGACAAACTATGTAGTAATGTCCTGAAAACCAATGAAAAAACCATGGCTCTCTCTCTCTCTCCAGTTCTTGTTGAATGCACTTTGTATGTTGACAATGTATAATTAAAATGTAATTAATTTTCAAGTTTGAACTTCAAAGACAAACTATGTAGTAATGTCCTGAAAACCAATGAAAAAACCATCTCTCTCTCTCTCTCTCTCCTCGTGCAATTAAATTGTGTTTAAATATAAAAACAGCAATTCTCTTCGTTTTTTTTCTGATTTTTCAACATATTTTTGATTCCCAAAAAATTGACAAAACCCTTAGATTTTAGTTTGCCAATTTATTCCCAAGAAAAAAATATACTATCATAATTCTCAGCGACTGTGAACATGTATAGAAAGGTATGTACTCAAGAATCAACAAATCCAACAAGAATACAAACCTTTAATGTTATTTTTAGCTGTTACAGTTAAACTATGGCTTACACGTCCAATAACAACTCGAGAAACTTTATTTACCTTCTTGCTCAACGAAGATAAATTTCATACCTAAAAATGTGACAATCTTGAATCCAAAGGTTCTCGCAAAAATTGTAAAAAGCCCATCATATAATAGATTTCAAAGGCATATAAAGAATCGCCACTAATCTATCTCATTGATGAAGGTTTCATTACACATGGTCATCTTTTTCAAATAATTTATTCCATTATCATATCAATCTTCTGATTTATAGTATATATGCAAGTTCATAATGCATGCAATAGTTTGAAAAAAAGAAAACATTAAAATCAAGATTTAAATGATAGATGTCATACACCTATGTTCAAACACCTTCTGAGGACATGTTGCAGAACAACATACACCAGTCTCATATGAATGTAAAAGGATACGATCAAGTGTAATGGCATGAGAAGATCGCTTTTTTGAACACTCAGAGTCCAAAGTTTGCACTGAGCTTTGCAATAGCCTTGACTGCCTGCATGATTAAGATCCCACACAGATTTATCAATTTAAAAACCTTGAATTCTTGTTGTCAGTAATACCAAATCGCTAATACAACATTTGATAGGTATTAATGCAAAATGAGTTCATTCAAGCGAGTATTCATTAAAGTTCTATGATTTTTGCAGTGTGTGTGTCGTGTATAATTCTTTGAAATGAACTGCCTAAATGCTTTTATTCACTGACAGTTTGCCAGTATGAACCTCAAATAAAAAACAAGCATGCACTTATCCAGAATAATTTTTTACATAGAAAATAAAATCCTTATCCCGTTACTCGTTACATCTTCAAAGGACATTTGTATAGACCACTTACCTTGGCGAGTTGGAGCCTGCAATTGTGTGTACCAACTTCATTTTCATAGATTCATGAGGATCCTCCTGAGAGAACAATTCAAAGGTCACAAACAATTAGTTCCTCCTGAGCTGGTGAAAATGGGCATCACAATAATTTTTCGAAGGTTTCTATCCATATAATACAAAAAAGCATGTTCTTATAAACATGAGGTTGAAACTTATAAAACTATGAATATTACAGTTTGTTCTATGACTATCTACATATTTGCTAATAGATTCCCTCACTAAAAATGCTGAGATATATATAGAACAAAACAAAAGACATTGAATTAAGCACTTGTCATGCATTTAAGAGCCAAAATGGCAAAATGGTATTGTAGATGGATAGGTGTATCATGTATGCGTGCCATACTAAGTTGTACCAAGGTCTGCAGATGGATTCAGGGAAGGTAAATTTGCCACAGCTTGACAATGGAGGATACAGGAATGCCATACATGAAATACTGATGGCTATTAGTTTTTCAGGCTTTTGAAGTGTCCATTGTTAAAGCAGCTTTTGGATATATTACATGAAAGGAATTAAAAATCGTTTTGGCCACAACTACAGGACCCATTTAAGTAAGAAATCCCCTAAAGGCTGAAAATCAATACATTATATACAATCAAGGGTATGTGCCTTTCACTTTCAGCAGAAAGAGAATCAAGAAGGCTTTCAGTCTTTGAAAGATTATTGGAAGCATGTTGGGCAGAGCCAAAGAGCCCCCAAATTGGAGCTTACATAAAAAGGTTTTATGAAATTTGTTTTCACGTTGAAAAGAATAAATAGGAAAGTGGGCTGTTCTATATGGTCCATGATAAAATAGCATTGTAGTGCTACTGAAACCTCACCACAACTGCTCATGAAAATCGCAATATACACACACACGATACCTACATGACTTTTCACCATAAATGAGAAGAGTCGGAAGGTGAAGAGACATTGAAGGGAGCTACAAAGAGAACCGGCTAGCATCCTCCAGCGATGCCACATCCACACAAGCATGAAAGGAAACCGCATGTCATTAACACCTCAGCTCAATGCAGAACAACACTTGCTTATAGTCTTCATAAATGTTAAGGATAACAGTTGCAAAGAAATACAATACGAAAGGTCATGATGAAGTCTCCGCTGAAGACAAGAACCAGCTCCCGATGATGCATGACACGGAACCAAGAAATGACGATAATCATCTACGATTCCACACAAGTGATCGAATCACAGTCCAGCATAGCAAATAAACTCTGAGAACAAATGTAAGGTTCAACGCAGGTATGAAGGATTTCTCTCACAGCGACCAGAACATTAACACTCCATCTTAGCAAGAGAGAGATCATTCATATGTTATGGTATCTCTCAACATGACAAATGCAAAAGGCTGCACCCAAAAAGTGTCAATAACAAAACCTTATCACAGATTTTCTCAACATGATATTGTCATCTCAGCATGAGATTTACCATGGCTACTCCTAGAGGGTGAAAGAACACAAGAGCTACATCATGGAGTCTCTCACATGACATCCACCATGGCTACTCCCAAAAGGTGGAACAAGGGCTTTCACCTCAAACTTCTCTCGCAGAGAAGAATGCATTAACAAGGGCTTGCACCTCAAACTTCTTTCGGAAAGAAGAATGCATTACAAGGGCTTTCACCCCAAATTTCTCTATCTCAGAGAAAAATGCATTACAAGGGCTTTTACCTCAAATTTCTCCCTCTCGAAGAAAGATGCATTAAAGCACATAAAGATCATTTGAATCCTGAGACTCCCTCTCAACAGGGGCAGCATACTCACATCTTGAATATCACAATAAATTAATTGACTCCAATGTTTGACCAAGCAAGGAGCTTTTGCAATCACACTGCTACACGAGCTTATTGATCCTCTACAAAGGACTTGGCATTCTCCCTCTACCACACAAGCTCCCTCTGAATCTTTAAGCACTTGCATCAACCTCCTGACCTTCTTGTACAAGATTGCCTTAGAGGAAAGGTTTTTAACACAGACCTCCAGAACTTCGGACACACTCAAGCACAATACTGTCCTCCTCGACCTTATCCCAGATCACACTATTCTGGAGCTACCAATGTCAAATTCAGATTGACTATGCAAATCTGTTCTCTGCATTGTAGTGATATTGAAACCTCACCACAAGCAGAGGACACTGGTTGGAATTTGCATAAGGAAGACTAAATTTCCAGCAAAAAGATGACAATTATAATTTATAATTAAAAAGTAGATGAAGTCCTCAAAACGGAATACTAAAAATTTGAATGGGATGATGGGTTACATTAAAATAAAACATGGCAACCTCTATTACAACTGATCAAAACTTTTAAATGACAAGAAAATACAAAGTACATGTTAATTTTCCAAACTAGAGTACCATAAGAGAAATAATGAGAACCTTAAGCAAAGAACAAGGACAAATCAACACAAAGTATTTATCCTCGGAAAACCCTCCACCTGAGGGTGAAAAACCCAGCCCCACAAAATAGAACCTTTATTATATGCCAAAACAAGTATACAAAAGGTCATGATGAAGTCTCCGCTGAAGACAAGAACCAGCTCCCGATGATGCATGACAGAGAACCAAGAAATGACGATAATCATCCACAATTCCACACAAGTGATCGAATCACAGTCCAGCATAGCAGATAAACTCTGAGAACAAGTGCCGGGATCAACACAGGTATGAAGGATTTCTCTTGCAGCTACCAGAACATTAACAGTACGCGTGGTTACAGGAATTAAAGGGTTACAGAGTAAGAGACCATATAGCCTTGGTTGTATATAATGTATTGAATGATGGAAAATTTCCACATAATCACTTTTTGTCCTTGACAACAGGTCCCAAAGATTGGCCTGAAACACTGTCTTTCATGCAGTGCAACAAGAAGCTACTTACTCAAATTAATAACTATTTTTTATAATGTTTCGCCATTTCAAACATCTAAATAAATGCCATAGAGAAATATCCCTAGATAGAAATATTAAGAGGCTTAGAAAGCAATAAATCTCCTCCTATAATCCCTTACCAATTTCACACTTTTTATAATCAATCGCAGACATTACAAGACTACTGTTACTTAGGTTTCAAGCTACACAACTCCTTGTATTATTCATTCAATTGTAGATATAGCCACAATACTCATTGCATATAATGGACATAAAGATGGAAGACAGAAAATTTCACAACCAAAGTTTATTTGTCTTAAAAGGATGACGATGTAGCAACCACTAATGCTAAGCATTGAATAAACAGAGATTCCACTCACAGAAATTGACAAACTGCTAAAAGCCTAAAAGTATAAACTCTTCTCATATGGGATCACCAAGAGAAATTGATACCATAGAATTGATCCCCAGCATTGGAAGTCACTAGAATCAACAAATATCAGATCGTTCCCTTATACTCACTTCTGCAGCTCCTTCAATAAGTCAAACTCCCCTAAAATGATCCATCAGATACCTGAATAAGAGTGCTCGATATTTGGGAAACCATGGCAACAGAATAAATGAGAATATTTCAATTTGATATAGCATTGAATTCCTTGGTATAGCCGTTCCAACTTGATTGAACAGCTTCAAATAAGTCTCGTCTCTGGTCCCACTAGCTCCTACCAATCCCGAACTATCCCTCACGGCAACAATCAACATCCCACCAACATTAAAAGATTGATTGCCAAATATTTAGGAAGGTTAGAACCTTCAATTATATATTGAGATAATGCCCTCGCAGAAACATTATGTTTGCACCATTCGTTAATAAGTCAAATGCCCTCAGGTTAATATTCCTTATTTCCACAGAGGATAAAATTCCTTATCACCCCAATAATAAAACAAGCCAAATTAAATTTGTTTTATAAGCTGGAGAAAAGTAAATATTGAACACCTTAAATGCACAGTTCATATAAATATCCAACCTTTATAAACCAAGCTCCCTCAGATCTGCAATTATCTTTATAATTATTCTCTGCAAATTTGTCTCCTAAGGAGACTTCACAAATCTGGCTCGGCCATCAACTCCATCGCAAGTCCACTCCCAAAAAGAGTGAGGTTTTTGTCCGACCCTTCTATCAAACTCCTAAAGGTTTTCCTCTCCAGAAACCTTGAATTGTTTTTCAAATAAAAAAGCATGCCTTGCTACAACCCCAGGACCTCCTTATAAAGCCCTCCAAGAAACATCTAGAAGATTAGACTGACTGGAGAAATTTATTTAATAAAGTGACCTTATAATAATATTTTATTATTTTATGGGGAACACCCCACAACGCAACGGTAAGTTGCGAGCCTCTCATTTGGGAGGTCTTGGGTTCAAGTCTTCTTGAGCCTCATGTTGATCTTGGCTTCGGCCTGTTACCCATCAAAAAAAAAAAAAAATATTATTATTTTATAGTTATTTAATTAATATTATTAAATATTAATTATTTTAATTAATATATTATTTTAATTAATATATTATTTTAATTAATATTTTATTTTATTATAATATTATTCTATTATTATTATTAATAATAAAGTGACCTTATAATTGTCACTTTTGAAATTGGGGAACATTACACATACATTCAATATAAGCAATGAACTATAAGACAAGTAACTATGAAAATGAAAATTATTATAGATTCAGAACAGTTATTTCTTAAAAAGCAATAGTAAAAACACAATTTCTAGCAACTTAATTTTCCTTAGAGTATCCACCTTCATGTCCACCCAGATATAAAGGGGTTTCAATTTTCCCTGTCCAAAATGAATATCATTTTGGTGGATTTAGGCATGAGCTAGCCATAAACAGAAGACTCCTACCCACACATTGTCGTGTCCCCTTATGTAAATACTTAGGAAATAGGGACAATTAACTCACAAAGTTCAATTGCAAGAGACTTCTTTCCAAAAGACTCTAATAACACTTAGAATGCTAATAATGGATGCTACTTAATTGCAAGAATGATAGATTATGAAACCACTTATAATATGATGTTATATGATATATAAGATCAAGGATCACTGCTATCTCTGATATATCGATTTGACTTATGCAAGAATGATCTCTGATCTATATATCTGATCTGCACTTCTGATATACAATATGAATTGTGCAATCAATGTTTTCGCGGCTACTCAGAGCTGCTAGCGGGTTTTCTGTGTTGTTTCTTGCTTCAGTTGCTTTGTTTTCTCTACTCAGGCACCGTTTGGTGTTCCTGCTGTGGGCTGGCCTCCTGCTTTGTTTCGGCAGTCCCTTGGACCCTCATTGTGGTCTCTCGTTGGACATTAATAAATTTATCTTATCTTATCTTATAGCTGTCTCTGATATGGCACTGAAAAATATGCTTCAATCTGCCTCTATCGCTTATAGCGATGAGGTGTCTTAATGCTCCTGATCTATCTTTGTACATATAAAATGTATTTACTATCCCGTACACCAATGTTACTGATATTTCTGATTTGTCTATACAAGTATGCAAGCACGTTCAATATTGCATAAAGTGATGTTATTGCTGTTTCTGATCCTGATCCTTAAATGTATGCTGTTGTCTTAAATATTGCTGTCCAATCCGAGCTTTGAAAATATGCAATGGTGGTGCTCTTTCCTGATTCCTTTCCTTAATTATATGCAACCTGATTTGCAAAGAGCCCAATGCTCAATAGAGTGATCCAATAACGATGCATAAGAAATATGAAGTAATAGATGATGTGTTTGGAACAAAGTAACGAGAATCGGAATTGGATCAGAATAGGCAAGGCCAAATCAAATCGTGAATCGGCCATGAATCGGAATCGAATCGGCAAATTTTAAAAACCCTTGAAATTTAGAGATTTTAACAATTTAAAACTTATTTCTTGCACCCTTTATTGAATATAACTTAAACACACTGTAACATCATCAAATAGAAGCTAACATACATAAACAAGGAACATAAATGATAAATCCATCACATACGTTGCACATAAAATGTAAATTGTAGCTAAAGTATATAGAAATCATAGGATCATAATGAGTCAAATCATAGAATGTATGTAAGATGAAGATCCATAAGACATCAATTCATTAATGTATGTAAGATGAAGATCCATGAAACGTATGTCTATCAGTATTTGTAAGATCCATAAAACTAAATCGTTTCATAGTATGAATCTATGATGCTTGATCATTGATCAATGCTAAATGTCAAAGTCTTCATAACTAGGTCTTAGGTAGTCTTTGTTGGTGGCTGTTTTCAAGTCCCTAGGTCCGGCAAATGAGGTTTGAATGATTTTGGCCTATTGGGAAGTCATGTCTGTCTGGGATTTGGGTGAGAGCTAAGCTAAGTTTGTCATAGAGATGGGGTCGAAACCAAATGATTTGTGATAAAACGAGATAAAACCCTTTGAGAATCCTTTTGCCAGCTTCAGTTTGACCTTAGAAAGCCATGTTGGATTGTGGGAGGTAACCCTGGTAAAGGCTTGTTGAATCCTGAAATTTGGCTAAGTCTGGAATTTTTCGAAAACCCCCAAAATCTAGAATCTGCATCTTAACTCCTATGAAGCTAGAACCTATCTCAAACATCCTAGAAGTATTTATACAAATATAACTTAAAGTATAAGAAATTAAATAAATCAAACTTATACTTAAATGTTATATTTGTATAAACTTACAACAAATAGGAAAGGCAAAAAAAAACATTGAAAATATTTGTGTTTTTCTTTAAATTTGACTTGACTTTTTAGCAATCCGCCAATTTTGCCAATTTTTCGCGTTTCAGAGAGGCGATTTTTGGCATGAATCGACGAATCGGCGATTCATGCGATTCATATGGATAAAATCGGTGATTTGATTCACCGGTTCATAAAAAATCGGGGAGGTCGAATCGAATCGCTAAACCGGCAATTTCATGGTGATTCTCGTTCTTTGGAACAAGGTCGATCTTACTTGATCTTCCTTGTCTAGTGATAGAGATGATATGTTTCTCATTGCTCACTATGATCCTCTTTTAATGATCGATCCAAAGCAATATTAAGCGATGATTGTGATGCTCATGTGCTGTGCTGTGCTTGTTGATTGTTATTAGATTGACTCACTGATCTACTCCTTCCAACTCGATGGTAATTGATGTTGGACCATGCTCTTATGTTATCTCCTCTTCACAGCGATAAAAATGGAAGGATTGATAACATCTGTCTCCGTATTATGCCGATAGTATTAGTTCCATTGACTCACTTTAAGCCATAGTGGCAGTATTCAGATACTTTCTGTTGATTCAATTAACCATGACAAGCTTTGGCAAATAAGATATTGATTATGTATCACGCCAAACTAACAATAACTAGAGCAGCATAAATAATATTATGCCTCCAACATTAGAACCTCTGCAGACATAATATTCATCGAACTTGTATTATGACAAAGTCTCCGCTATGAAATCTTTGATAAAATAAATCAACGTGTGCCTTTCGATGCTTATTACTCCTAATATTAATCAAGAGGCCGATACCAAGAAATATGTAAGGTTTGTCGCTGAAATATATATTTATTTGTGATATTGCTATCAGGATTCAATAGTGTAGTTTTTTAGTCAAACTCATTGACCCATATTTCATGAGTAGTGATTCACAAGAACCCATCTCTCATGAGAATGAATGGAACACTTCGCACTCATTGCATCTAAGTGATGCTCACAGAGGTGAAGCATTGGGCCTCCCCGAGAGATCAATCCCAGTACAACTCCAACTCAAGTGCACTTATCCATAGAGTTTCCTCCAAGGTTACACCCACTTAGCTTTGGTATCGAATTTGCAAAACCTTCAACAAGCATTGTGCCTTATGAACCATTCATTATAGAGCCTTTTAGCTCATCAATTAATAAGTAGGAGATATTTTCCACAAGTCATTGTGATATTGCTATCAAGATTCAACTATGTAGTTTTTGAGTCAAGCTCGTTGACCCATATTTCATTAGTGGTTCACAAGAACCCTTCTCTCATGAGAATGAATGGAACACTTAGCACTCATTGTATCTAGGTTATGCTCGCAGAGGTGAAGCATTGGGCCTTCCCGACAGGTCACCCATCCTAGTACGCCTCCAACTAAGAGTGCTTAACCATGGAGTTTCCTCCAAGGTTAAACCTACTTAGCTTGCTACCCCATTTGTAAAAGCTTCAGGAAGTGTTGTGCCTTATAAAACATTCATTATAGAGCCCCTTTAGCTCATCAATTGATAAGTAGGAGATATTTTCTAAATCAAGTCAAATTGTGATATTGACATCGGGATTCAACTCTGTAGTTTTCAAGTCAAACTCATTTACCCATATTTCATGTAGTATGATGCTCACAGGTATGGACCACCTAGCACTCATTGCACTCATTGAGAATGTATGGACCACCTAGCACTCATTGCATCCAGGTGATGCTCACAGAGGTGCAGCATTGGGCCTTCCTGGTAGGTCACCCATAGTGGTTCAGAAGAACCCATCAGCAAGTGTTGTGCCTTATGAACCATTCATTATAGAGCCCTTTTAGCTCATCAATTCATAAGTATGAAATATTCACAAAGGTGAAGTGTTATCCCTTCTCGGGAGGTCACCCATCCCAATACGGCTCCAACTCAAGCATGCTTAACCATGGAATTTCCTCCAAGGTTAAACCCACTTAGCTTGCTACCCCATTTGCAAAACCTTCAGCAAGTGTTCTGCCTTGTGAACCATTCATTATAGAGCCATTTTAGCTCATCAATTAATAAGTAGGAGATATTTTCCATCATAGATGCAATAATCGCAGACTTCTTGATGAGAAGCAGTTTTCTCGCAAAATTTCTAGCTCGTAAGAAATTACAACTTTTTCTCACTAAAACTTCTCATCGAGAAATTGGCGACTCCGAGCCATTTTCTTGGTCGTGGCTATATAATAGACTTTTGACGTCAAACAAAAAAAATTATTTGCCTTTTATCATTTCTTGTTTGTTGTCCAAGCCACAAAATACCCTTCTTTTTCTTGCAAAATTTCTAGCTCGTAAGAAATTACAACTTTTTCTCACTAAAACTTCTCATCGAGAAATTGGCGACTTCGAGCCATTTTCTTGGTCGTGGCTATATAATAGACTTTTGACGTCAAACAAAAAAAATTATTTGCCTTTTATCATTTCTTGTTTGTTGTCCAAGCCACAAAATACCCTTCCAAGGTATTGCAAGGCCATTTGCAATGATTTAAGTCAATTTGGAATAGATTTGAAGCAAATTTGAAGTGGATTTCCAAGGGAGTTCAAACATGTCCATTTTGGGAGAAAAATGCTTGAAAAATGAAGAATCCAAAGGCCCTTGCACTACCTCGGGACCCCACTAAGGGCTGCCACCCCCAGACCCCCACTTTCGAATTTAAAAACAAAAGAAGAAATTGATGGGGAAATCGCGTCAAATTAAGTTGATGTTTTTATACCCACTTTACTGAGTTCCCCCGTGTCCCTGACGTTCCCCCATCCCCGATGGGTGGTGGAACATTGCTTTATCTCCTTTTGGTTGCATCTAGGTTTGTAGAAACTCAATAATGACATTTCCTAAGTACTTTAAATTGCTTTAGAGTCTACTGAACAAGATTTAACACCATTTTATCCAGGATGGAGGTCATTCCACAACTAGTCGTATCGAGCAAGGAGGCACAACCAAAATGGACTCCTAGGACTAGACCCTCTACCTCTCCCCTAGTATTTACTAGAGCTAGGAAGAGGAAGATGTAAATTGTTTTGATGTTGTATTTACTTAAAGTTTTACAAAGACAATTTGCTATTTTAATTTTGGTTCAGACTATCAAGCTACCAATCATCAGCATTCCACATGAGGATGCCACCCAATTTGCATTTAAATATATATATACTCAGCTTGTTTCTTTAGTTTACTCATTTACTGACTCATCAGATGCATCTCCTCATTGAATTTTGCAAAAAAAAATGCATTTCTAATTAAATTTAAGCAATTTTTAAGTTGTCGAGTACTTTGCTGAGAAGTTGCCAAGTTTTCATGGAGTTTTTGCCAAGTTTTTTTTGGGCCTTAATGAGAAGTTGCCGAGAACAAGTTTTTCAACTATGTTTTCCACAAGTCAAATTGTGATATTGCTACCAGGATTCAACTGTATACTTCAATTTGACTTATTGTGGAAAATATCTCCTACTTATATTAATTCGTCAAGAGTAACATAAGGCAGCAGATTTCAAACTCTGCAGTTCCCATCAATAGATATTTCAATTACTTCAGATTTAGGAAAGCCAAAACAGATGTCTCCTTAAACTTAATTTCCTATCATCGTCATTAACCGCAGAGCTTTAATCTCATATTTACAATCACCTCGTATTACTAATGTTTATTTGTTTTGATGGGGACATCACACATATCCAATGTTGTGCACTGCAAAATTAACACCCCATTCACCCATCCTCATCCAAGGACCTAATGGGAAACATGGGAATTGATGGCAGGAGGCCAAATTTGTGCATCCCTTCAAAACTTCGCACCTAGTTGAGTTCAATAATCAAATGTAGGTTGACATCTTTAAAAATGCTCATTTTTGTTTTAAAAGACTTAAGCCACTCTCCATCAGGAACTCATCAATGTTGAATAACCAACAATTTGAAATTTGAACTACAATTTTAAAAATTTGGACACTAACTCTTAAGAAATTTATACACTAACTCTTAAGAAATTTATTGTCATATATAGTACTAGTAGATTATCAGTTGTAGAACCCCTTAAATATATTTGCATTTGTAGCCACATATTATGAGCAGGATGAATGAACTAGTGATGATTAAAAAACCTAAATCGATTTCTCAGTAAAAATTACTTGCAGATTGAAGAAAGTGACATTTAACACCTATTTCAAGTTAGTACAAAAAAACCAATATAACATGTGAGACTTCAAGCTATTGCCAACAAAACAATATCACGTGCGACTTCATATATATATTTAACAATCAAATTCCAAATTTGGCCCATTGTATGGTTGCCAATAAAACACTAGTACAAAAACGCCTCGTCAGATAAATAATAATTGAACAAAATCAAGGAAGATGACAATTTACAATGCTGCTTGCCTTGACTCTTTTGTTGTTATTATGAGTTTCTTCCCTTGATGAATCATCCACCCTGCAAAATCAATAAAGAGTTCAGATCTATATCAAAAAATCAGACAACTGAAGGAATTAAAAAATTGTCATACTGATAAAATCTAATCTATGATAAGTCAACAGGGGTGTAATCAAGTGGCTTGTTCGTTTGGTTCTAATGATGGGGACCAATGTTAACTCTCCCTAAGGACATCTTAGCATCATAGCCCATGCTGAGTGGTATACCAGGTAGAATACAGCCAAGTAGTGCTGGAGAATGTGGCATCGATGCCATCAAATAGCACTTAAGGATGCAATCGGCACATTAGATGGTAATTTTGTGGTAACAATAATCATCCTGCAATTTACAGATGGACACATATATAGCAGCAACTATAGGTAATAGGCATTATGCGGCATTGATTCTGAAGAAGCAAGCATGATAATCTTATAAAATCTGTAACAAGAGTGCCCCAACTCAACCCATATCTAATAAACTAAAAGATCTAATCTATGAAAAAATAACCTTTTCTTGGAAGAAATATCATCCCGTCCTTGCAGACCTGAAACATAGAGATACAAATTGGCAAAATTCACAATTTTCAGTTTTCTTCATACAAATTGAGATTGCAACCAGCAACATAAGACAAGCTTGGATAAAAATCTACCTCGTTTCTGTGCATGAACTTGAAAGCTTGAAGATGTAGCTTTCCTTACACTCGGACTCTTCACAAACAGCTTGCTCCATCTTGTTAAGAGAACCCTGGCCCTGTTAGAGATGTCTGATCTTCAACCCACATCAACAAATTTGTGAAGGTCAAAAAAACTTAAAAATACCGAGGTTAAGCTAATAAAGAAACTTGTGTATGCTCAACAAGCACATCATATAAAACTAGATACATTAAGTCCTAAGTTAAATTATTCCCTTCATGGAAATTGCCAGATTGAATATTATATGATAATAAACATGTTCATTAAATAGTTTCTGTGATATTCTAAAACTCAGAAAGTATATTTAGAGTAATAATGTAAATTCAACTCAAAAACCTGAAGTCACAATCCTCACTTCAAAGTTTTGAAAAACGGATGTAAATTAATAGATACAAGCCAGTAACACATTAACAGATACTAAGATTAATGCTTATTTGAATTTCAAACATTAATTGAGCTCATCAATACTCTTAAAATGAAGACATGTCACACAATGTGTGTTGCTTGTTAAAAAATCAATAATATGATATGCAATGCCGATAATCATGACATGACTCATTTTATGTTCTGAATTACTTCTTCATTATTATAGAATAGTCAACAAATAAACAGGCTACACAATATATGCCTCAGAAGCCAAAAGACCAGTCTGCCAGATATAGCAAGTAAAGAGCAGTGACCAACAACTCAGTTGCCGGATCCGCCAGCTGCTTGGCCAGATCCAGGTCCGGTTCGCACTGGATCTGGGTACTGGTTTAATACGCGTCTGGGTTCGCACATATCTTAAGTATGGAGGAAAATGAGGAAAAGAACAAGGGAATTTGTTTTTCTTTGGACATTTGCTTTTCAACTAATCATTTCCTTCTGTGATTCATAGAAATGACAGACTGTCAGTCGGAAGTGTCAAGTCCTTGAAAGAAATGGCGGCACCCCTTATTGGTTTTCTAAGAAACTTCAAAAGTGTTATCTTTAAAATTTAATAATATTGTTTTGCTCTTAATAATTTTAATTCAATAAGTGTAGAGATATATTAATATAGTTTTATTTATATATATTGTTTTATTATGTGTGTGTGTAATAATTTCAAATTTATTAGGGACTTTGTGTGTGTGTTATTTTTACATTTCTTTGGTACTAACAAACCCAAACCCCAAAAACAAACTATCCCAAGTGGCAAACGGATCCCTGAACCCAAACCAGCAACTTAGACCAACAACAAACCAGCAAGGACTAAGATGACAAGCAGCGCCTGGAGTACTATTTTGACTCGTCAAACATCAGTAGTTCTTTATTATTTAGAAACATTTCAATACAACAAGAGTGCTGTTGTGGTAAACTATGTTTGTATATTTGTTCTTTTCTGGGCATTCTATTTAAAAATCCTATTACAGTTGACTCTAACTCCATACATTGTTAGGGTATTGTGTTCTACATGTGGTATCTTTCTTGTCCTGATTTCTGCATGTCCTTCCCTGCCAAGAGGGAACTTCAAAACTCATTTTGCAATATTGCTTTCCCAGGTGATTCAAGTAATTTAGTTTTTATACTGTCACCTTCAATCAAGCTAGTCACTGGCACACAGATGCGTCTTTCAGCACCCCAAAATTTTATCTTGTTGCAATCAACCATCTACAGGACGACTTAGACAAACATATGCGAGGATCAACCAGCTTCCTATTCTTGTTTCTAAGGAGCAAAGAGGATTTGTGAAAAGTAAATAAATCACAGATGAGATTGCTTTTATTGGAGCCTGGGTCAATGGATGCTATTCTTTTGCTGATTTCTTTGTGCTAATAAATGATTCTATCTCCTCATCTCATATATATATATATATATATATATAGAAACATTGGAAAAGGCTTTACTTGTCAAAAATTTGCAGATGACAACAAGCTCTTTGCAGCTCCTACAATCAGAGATCTTCTTGCCAATTACAAACAAGCCTCAGGTCAAAAGGTAAACAAAGGAACATCCAATGTTCTATGTATAATCAAAATTCAGATAGAGGATTTCCTTTGCAAATGTTGGCCTTCCTAATTATTACCTAGGATTTCCATTGTACATTAGGGGCGGTAAGAAGAAGCTTTGGTCTTCAATTTTAGAAACAATTAGCCGACCTCTAGATGGATATAAGGGCGGATAAGTTGCTTCTACAAGACGAGTGGCACTCTTGAAGGTAGTGTTTCAACCTATCCCTATGTACAAAGTTTCCTTAATGCTTTCCTCCAGAAGCATCATTTATAAAGTTATCATGCCATGTGGAATTTCATCTAGAGCAACACCAGGGATCAATTCATGTACTCCCTTTATCTCCTAGGATATGATCTATCGAAATAGGAGCCAAGGTGATCTAAGCCTCAAGGATATTAGAACATTCAACCAGTAAAGATGCCTCCCACACTCAAATTCTTTGATATGTGTAATAATCAAATTTGTGTTCTCCTAAGGGACAATCACCCCAAAAGATTGCCGATTTGGGAAGAAATGAAAGAGGTCAAAAACATAATTAGCTGAATTCGCCTCTAGAATATCCACAATGGCAAAAAACCTCTTTTTGCAATAATACCTAGGTTTTAGACAAGCCTCTCAAAGAACATCTCAAACTCTATAGGTTTGGGTCACATCTCAAAAATTTCTCAAGCATTAAAGTGAAATACTAGTGGGAGGAAAAAGTAGCTTATATTTTCTTGATAATAGAAATCTCACCCATCAAATTCCTAAAATTTCAAAGGATGCTTGGAACTCTTCTCCAAGGTTTTAGGTCTATTAGAGTTTGGAAGATGACATCTTTAGTTGGAATCATGAAGGTATACAGACTTTATCACTCAAGGATATGATAAAGCTCTATCCTCAAGAAAATCCTTCTTCCTTTTGTCGCGAAAAGATTCAGAACTCCAATGCTTTGCCCAAAGCTTGGATCTTCCCATAGTTAGCTTGCCACTCTAAGATCCTCACAATGGACCAACTCCAAAGAAGGGGCTTTTTGGGTTCTAGCCATTGTTATCTCCTATCGTATCTAGGAGGTAAGTTGTACTTAACTAATCCTCACTTATGATATTCCGAGAGGTATATGGGATAGATTCCTCAATATCTTTAACTTCAAATGGGTGTTTGACAGAACCACCGATGAAACTTTTGAATCATGGGAATGTCTAGTCACACTAAACATCCTTGATGATTTATGGAATTCAGCCCCAAGTCTCATTGCCTAGAAAGTGTGGCTCGAGGAGAATAATAGAATTTTCAATGGAAAAGAGAAGAACCAAGATCAAGTATGGAAGGAGATTTTGGAGGCCTGCTCCTAAAGTACTACTGTTCTAAAAGTATCTAAATCCAATGAGGCCAATCCTGCAAAAGGTTCTATCTTAAGGAATTGTACACACATTGGCAAATATTGTGATGGGTCTCTTCCCAAAACTCCAAACAAAAAGGATGAGAACTGATGTCCCCTCTAATTGGATGGGTCAAAACATGAGGGTGATGTCGTTGCTTTTTAAATTCACTTCACTAGTTTTAAAATGACATAGCTGAGATTGAAGGATGATTTTAGATCTCAAATTAGAAATTCAAGTTGGAGTTAATAATTAGATTGTTGTGGGAGATTCAAATCTTGGTATTATCAACCTGCAATGAGGAAAATAAAAAACTGGCAGATCAATGACTTTATTGAGGAAGCTATGTTGCCAATTCACTGATTTAATTGCACCCTTTGTGGCATGTGAAGAAAGAATGCAACAAAACTGCAGAACAGCTGCCAAATCTGAGCCTCCAAGAACCTTTCCATTCTCATGTGCAAGTTGGCAGCACCTTTGGAGAAGCTGGAAGCTTCTATTCTTTTATGCAAAAAGTATAAAACAAAACCTGGTAGATCAGTGTCTTTATTGAGGAAGATGAGTTGCTGATATGCCAATTTAATTACACCAATTTCCAGCATGTGAAGAAGGAACACAAAACAAAGCTGATGACTAGCTGGAAAATCTGAGCCTCCACAAGCTTTTCCTCTCTCATGTTCAAGTTTGCAGCAGCTTTGAAAAAGTTGAAAACTTTTCTTCTGTTCTGCATCTTTTCAATGAAGATAAAAAGGCATGATGCACCCCGTAAATTAACTCTTTCATTCAACAACAGCCCAATGTATTATGCCAATCTTTTTTGCAGTCTCCTTTTTTCTGTGCATCTAGTCATTAAATCGCCATCATTTTTGAACTTTCCCTCTTCCCACCCATTATTCCTTCGATTTTGATGCTTCCCTCTTCTATTCTTTCCTTTTTCATCTCATGTTTCTTCCTTTGCACCTTTGTTGATTGATCCACAATTATTTCCTTTCAGGACTGTTTGTTTTCCCTTCAAGAGAATCATTTGTGTTAGGAAATAGTTCTTCCTCGAGCACACATTCCTCTTCCTCACCCTCTCATACTTTTCTAGTCACTTTCTACTGAGTGGTAGATGCTATCCTTCACCCCTTCCCCCATGGGTTTATCGTTAAACGGCATCCTCCTTGGATAATGGGTTGCTTGCTTGTGACCTTTTGGTCCAGAAATTACCTTCCAAGCAGACACTGCTGGAATCTCTTTCACTTCCCAATTCCTTCAGTAGGTCTTTTACTAGTGGCATATGGGATTCTATACATTTCTAATTCAATGCTAGCACATTCCAATAGCCTACACAATGGCATAGAAGTTCAAAAAATTGTTGTTGAAGCTATTACAAGCTATTATGTTTTATAGGAACATGAAACCACCTTCCAGCTCAGCTCTTCATTACAATAAAGAAAATATAAAAAATTAGAATACTACCAGCAATATGGATCTTCACCATTCACCAACGCATGTAGATGGTGATAAAAAGGACGTCCCTACTTATTCCAACAAGAAAAGGAAGAGTAAGGCCATCTTGGTCACTCTACACCATGTAAAAAGGCTCACTGTTCTAATGGTCCCATGTAAGCCAATTCTTTCAACATCAAAAATGTCGTTAAACCTGCATCCACCAGCAATGCTCGTCAAGGGACTGCTTCAGATATTGTGCCTATAATCCAGAATTCAAAGACTGTGGGCAATTACTATATCCAGGAAACTTGTCTCAAAAGAATGAATTTTCATGATCTAACATCTTCAATAAAAAATTGTAGAAAACATCAATTGCCATCTTTTTCAAATTGAGGATGGAAGCAGATAGAAGAACTTTGGATGATCAAGGTAAGACCTTGAATGCCATCAATTCCAATACAGGCAATTTGGAGAATATGTGTAATAGTCTTAATGCTCACGTGCATGAACTGAGAAGCCAAACTCATCAATATAATACGTGGCTCTACCAATCAATGCTGAAGAGTGAATGGTCAACCACTGGATGTTAAATCCAAGAATGACTTTGAGAAAGATTTCTACAGTTTTCTGGTCTGCCTTTTTGTTCCCTTAAGTTTCTATACTTTATTTCTCTGTAGTCTCACCTCTGGCCTCTTTGAATTATGAATAAAGTTTAGGAACAAAAGAGAACATAAAGGCAGATTACAACATTGGAGGAATCTTTCTCAATGTATATACACTGCAAAATGATGACGAGCATGTCTTTCATACACTAAGACCATTCAAAACAGATGTAATCTTTGAAATACTTGAATATCCAAAATTTATAAAAATACTTGCAAGCCACTCCATCATTCAAGAGTTGACATTCCAGTGAATGTATATACTTTCACTTATTAATTTAAATTTGATAAATATCCTTTGCATACCAGTCTACATATAATGGAAAAATTGATGAACTTATATCCAAATAATCTTGTATCAGTAGATTTTTCCTAGGTTATGCTGAAATGAGGAAGTAAACACCAGGAAGTGTTATTGTTGGCTGGAAGCACAATAGCATGAATCCAAATGGCGAAGTTAATAGCAAGTTGACTAAGTTTCAATCAGTTTCAACAACTGAATATACAGCGGAAAGAATCACATCAACAGGAAACAGAATGGAATAGCTAATCACAAGATGAAACAAGCTGCAAATATAATTTGACTGGAAAAATAATGTTGCTCAAAGAGTGCAGTCATTTCCAGAATTAGAACATTATAACCCTCTTTTACTCAACCTCAAATAAAAGAATGATGATAGATAAATTACTCTAACAACTCTGCCACAAAAATATGATACCCTTTAACCGGACATTCCAAATTCAAACAAAAACTTCAAGCACGCATGGATTTCACATGTCACATTAAATACCGATTGTATTCAAAACAATATGCAACCAGGCATAGATGCAAAAGCTACAAACAATAAAGTAACAGCAGTAATAAATAAAGTCAAACAAAACTTCAATTTTTTATTGAACTCAAAATAATAATTCACCTTCACTTCCAGAGGGCATTTATATTATAATGACAAATAGGATGTCATAATAATCATAATTTAAAGAAAATGAGTTAAAAAATAAAAACTAAAGATGGAATATTTAACACAAGCTTCCTGCCGAGATTGTGAGACCTCAGTTCCCTATAGGTTTTGAACAAAACTAGATAACATCAGTAAAAACTTTCCAATAGAACACTGCAAAAGTTTGCATAGATTTTGGCTTTAGCCATTATGGGTTGAAGGTTTAAAAATTCCTAAGTACACTGCATTAAATCTCTGAATGCGGGAAAAGATTAAACAAATACTCGAATTTCAGAAGGATTAGCCCATTGGTTTGAACTTTGACATAATTTATTAGGACATCTACACTACAAACAATCTCAGAACGCAGGGAAAAGTTTTATGAATAGAGTGCTCTAAGAAAAGACATAACCCTTACTAAGCTTCAAATTATGAATTTATATCAGTTCAAAATGATAAAATAAGTTCAAGAAAGAAGTACAGAAAAAAGGAATAGACATTTCGATAGCTTTGCTCTGCAACTAGGGCCATTTATTACAGTTCTGTGAGGAGGCCTCCCACAAGCGTGCGAGCAGTCTCTCAACCAATCACCGGGAGGCCACCCTCGTACCCTTGCCAGGGCAACTAAGTTGCAAGTGTGTATATGGGAGATAATACTAAAAATGCCTCTCAAATTGCTGCCGCTGGAACAACTGCCGCAGGAGACGCTGACAAAAAGACTTCTAGGGAAGCTGTGGTGGAGGAAGGAAGACTACTAGTGGATGCAAAATTTGGGCCGGGGCCTTCACCGAGCGAGGAGTTATCTAAACATGATGAGCCAGAAGAGGTAAGGGTTCCCCTGCTGCCTCCCTTGTTAGACCTAATCTTCTAATGTCCAAAGCAAGCAATAGTGAAAAGGGAAGGCTTAAAGACATTGCTGTTTTTTTAGAGGCCCAAGATATTGCTAAGTTACCATGAATGACTGGATGTATAATGTGTGGAACAAGAGATTAGGGTTTCATTATACTTTTTGCAGAATGATCTAGAGAGGATTGATTGTTATTTTTTTCAAAAACCCTCTCCGCCAAAGAGAAGTTGTGAAACGACAATTCTGAAATATTGGCTCTTGTGTCTTTAGGGCCAGTACCTGATCCTCAGAAGCCAATAAAGAAGAGCTATTGGCCTTATTGTGTCCTGCATGAGTCACGATAAAACGTGCCCCCCTACCTATGGAATCTATTGCCAAAAACCCTGGAAGTGATTGAAATGGAGGAAACTGTTTCTTGCCCTATAGAAATTTTGGGCTGATTGAATGCATGCTTTCTCTATCGAAAAGAGGGGCATCGTAGGCGAAATTGTCCTATGTTAAATCCCAATAAATCCAATGAGAAGAATAAAATGGCCGATAACCCTAATAAACAAATGGATGCAAAGTTCAATGACAATACGGACCATAACCCTATAAACAAAAAGTGGGTAAACCCTAAGGGCAAGGTATCCGATAAACCTATAAACAATATAGAAAATGCTCTTGAAGGGAGTAAAGAAATGAGTCAACATAATTCACAACTAGTTGAAAACAAGACCCTTAATGAACAAA
This sequence comes from Chamaecyparis obtusa, assembly GCA_027943335.1. Taxonomy (NCBI): domain Eukaryota; kingdom Viridiplantae; phylum Streptophyta; class Pinopsida; order Cupressales; family Cupressaceae; genus Chamaecyparis; species Chamaecyparis obtusa. The sequence goes on from BSBK01003272.1 coordinate 1,437,810, forward strand.
TGATACTGGAGCCCATCCCTGTGGATGAGAGGCATAGAGAGTCTATGGCTGAAAAGTTAAGTGAGCTTAAAGAAGTTCTTAGAGAAACCTTTTATCCTACGAAGGCCATCATGTTACAAGTAGTAGTTGTCGTTGCACCAAAAGATCGACCTTTTAATGCCCGATACAACCACTAGACTTATAGAAGACACGGGAAGCTGTTAAGCCATGTCACGAATCCCGAGGGGCACGCTAACCATTTTTCCAACAATCTCCCCCTCAACACTACCTGAGAGGATTCGAACCTATGACCAAGTTCTGATACCACTTGTTACAAGTAGTAGTTGCCGTTGCACCAAAAGATCGACCTTTTAATGCCCGATACAACCACTAGACTTATAGAAGACACAGGAGACTGTTAAGCCATGTCGTGAATCCCAAGGGGAGCGCTGACCATTTTTCCAACACATCAAACCGATTGATATAGGTATATCCTCCCATGTTGGCCCTCATAAACATAGAATCTCAATGCCCAACAATTGGTTGTGGATAAAATAAGGCGTATATCAGAAACTAGAAAGAGAGCTGAGAAAATTATTACAAAAGGGGGTGACTATGGGTCAACCCTGAAAGAAATGGATCTCCCTGTTGAGAATGACCAAAGCAAGATACCTAACCCCATAGAGAAGTGCATGCCTAATGGTGGGGTGATCCCTGTCATTGACATTGTTGTGGTGGAGCTTGAGATCGAGGGGAATTCTCGTGATGCCCAATCTAACTTGAGATATTGCTCTAACCATGATGAGGTGGTTAAAGGAGAAGCACTTGAGGCCATCAAGGATGCCTATAATTCAAATGATTGTCTCTCCAATTACTCCCTCATTGTGATCGTTGTTGCGATCACTCCCTCGTTCGGACCCCTCTAATCTGATGCCAATGACTTTGATCAGTCTATCATTGGAGATGTGCTTCCCTCTGAGGTTGGGGGCATGGAAGTTGTTTCTAGTGAGAAGTTTGATTGTGTCATTGGTCTTGTGGAGAGTGATGCTTTGAGCTGGGCTATTGTTCCTTTTCAAAGCAGATGGGATGGTGAGGTGGTGGATGAGGCGTTGAAGGTGTTGAGTGACAGAAAATCTAGAAAGAAATCCAAGTCCAAGAGGGGTAAGGAGGAGGTGGTGCTCAATAAAACCACTTTGGGTCTTGAACAAACCTTTGAATTTAAGGATAAGAGGAAAAGAGGTAGGCCAAGTGGTTCTACCATTTCCAAATAGGATAAGAAGGTCCCCAAGGGTGTATTGCCCAAGTGTTAAAAGAATTTCAGAGCATCAATGGATACCACCCTATGAATCTTATGGATTTGAAGTGTGTATCTTGGAATGTGAGGGGGCTTCAATCCCCAAATAGAAAATATATTGTCAAAAGATTCTTAAACATAAACAGGAACATGGATATTCTGCTCCTACAAGAAGTAAAAGAAGTAACATTCAATCTAGAAATTAATCTTAGGTGCATATGGAGAGAGGCAAAATTCTTCACATCCAAAAATAGCAAAGGAAATGGGGGGAGTTGTCATCTTGATAGGAGCTAAATGGAAAAATGTTGTATCTAGATGGAGCTCCTCTCCATGTGACAAGCTAGTGTGAGTGATTATTAAAGACAAGGGGAAGGAAATGGGAATATGCTCTGCATATGCTCCTAATGACTACAAGAAGAGAGTGGATCTGTGGAAGTGGATGTTCCAAATAGAGGATATTCTCTGGATTGTAGGTGGAGATGTTAATATGCTTGAAAGACCTCGGGCTAAGCTTGGGGGCAGCAAATTTGAGTGGAAAGGGGAAGAAAAGTTTTAACTTAATCTCATTGACCCCTTGGCTAAAAATAAGCATGATAATATAGGCATATGGTTCGCGTGGTGCAATTTCCAACAATGGGGTAGGAGGATTTATAGCAGATTAGACCAATTCTATGCTAACAAAGATGCCTTTAATTTCAAGAAGAATGAAGGGCACTCATGCATCAAAGTCATACCTTATACATTGTCTGATCACCACCCTGCAGTGGCGGAGATTTCCACCAATGGTGCTTCAATTGCTCCGAGATCCGAAAAGGATGCCTTTGCACTAAATATCAAGTTGTTAGAGGATGAAGATGTTCTTAGTGCAATTGGCATCATCAGATAGTTCAACTCATGGGTTGTTGATCATACTAGTGTGGTGGATAGGTGGGTACAAAATACAAAGAGTTGGAGGAATCTGTTCCAGGTGGTAGGCAAAAAAACAAGGCCAAAGATACTAGACAGCAGAAAAATGAACTGCACAACAGACTATTAGATGCTAGGACTGTATTCAGAAAGACCCTCTTAATCTGAACACTAAAGAGGCTCTGATCCAAGCAAGACACTTGTTGATAAGGATTCAGAACATTAAGATCCAGGGTACCGAAGTCAGGGCCAAAATGATTTGGCTAAACCATGGGGGATAAAGGATCAAAGTACACTTTTCAATTATTGAAAAGCAAGGAAGCCAAGGAAATAATAGACAATATTTGGGAAGGAGGAATTAATCTCATAGATTAGCAGAAGTTATTGTAGGCCTTTACTCAGTTCTATGGCTTGTTTACCTTGGAAGATACTGGATCAACCGCGGAAAGGGCTAGAGAAAAAATCAAGGGCATCATTCCAAAAAAAGTCAGTGGTGATGATGCAGAAATTTTGGATAGAGAGATCACTATCGAAGAAATTAACCAGGCTATAAGAGCTTTGAGCAGTGACAAATCACCTGGACCAGACGCACTGCCTGTCAAGTTTTATAAGAGCAATACAGGTTGGATTGGGAGGGAGCTTTGTCAAGTATATAGTGAAGCCATATCTCAAGGGGCACTAGGCAGAGAGATCAATGCTAGTCTCATTAAGATGATCCCCAAAAAGGGAGACAAAACACTGATCAAGAATTGGAGACTGATTACATTGCTAAATGTCTCATACAAATTATGTCCAAAGTGCTTGCTAAAAGGATGGAAAGAGTAATTCCAAAAGTTATTAACCCTGCTCAAGTTGGTTTGTCAAAGGAAGATACATACTGGAGAACCTCCTTGCATGTTGGGAAGCCATGAGTTGAGCCAAGGATTCTAGTCAAAAAGTGAGTATGTTGCTAATAGATTATGAAATGGCTTATGATAGAATTGAGTGGAAGTTTATTATCATGATGATGGAGAGCTTTGGCTTTCCAAAAGCGATTCAACAAATGGTATGGATTTTAATGAAAGATGCTAGTGCCAAAGTCGAGGTTGATGGATCTAAATCTAATGCATAATACTGTATAGATCTTTTAAGGGATAATTCCCTCTCTCCAAGTGTATGGAGAGTTACTCTTTCCTAATGGGGAGGACCTCACAAATGTGCAGTTTGCTGATGGCACAGCCATTTTAGTGGAATTGGATGTTACCAATCTTGGAGATCCGATGACTAAGTTGGATTTATTTTGCACGGCCTCTGGAAGTGAAGTTTCTCTCCCTAAGTCCATCATGCTTGGATGGGAGGAACACCCTCCAGCTTGGTTTGATAAATATGATCTTGACTGGGGGGGCCCAAAGCAGTAGGTGAGATACTTGGGCATATCATTTTCTGTATGCCCAGATTAAAACAAGATGTGGAACTGGATCAGGGCTTAAACTTATAGGAAATTGAGTATGTGGGATAAACATTATTTGTCTATGCCTGGGAGACACCAGGTGTGTCAGAAGATCCTATCCTCTTACAACATTTACTACACATCTGCTTGGCTCTTTGATCAATATCAGTTCAATCACCTACAGAAACAGATTAGAGATTATTTATAGTCAGATGGTAAAGGATGTAGGAAAAGACATGTAGTGAGGTGGCATTGGTGCTTTATGAGAAAAGTTATGGGGGCCTAGAGTTGAAAGTTCTCAGATTGCAAGGTATAGCCCTTGCAGCCAAATGGATTTTCAAAGTGCTGCAAGGGATGGAACCTTGGAAGATTTTGATCAGGGACAATATAAGCAAAGAAGTACCATGTAAGGCTACATCGTGAAAAAGTCTCCACCTTTGTGACCTCATTGCTGGTCTTTTCTCAGTTAAAGTGGTTGAATCAGATGTGTTCAAATCCATTTGGAAAGGATGGAATCATGTGAGGCACCTTATATCTCAGAATGGAATTATATCACGTTGCAACAAGTTGTGTTGAGAAAGATCTGTTTGGTGGAGTCTAAAACACAAAGATAAACCCATTGCTCTGTTGCAAGGATGCTCAACAAAAAACTGGGCAGCAGAGGGAATAAAAAGGATGGAGGACATTATAAAGGATGCGCATCTAGTGGAATGGGAGGAGCTTAGGCTAAGGTATGGCATTCCACAGGTGCAGTGGAGAACCTATTCTATCTTGAGGGAGGCATGCCAGTATCTTTCCCTCCCAAAGCAGCACAGTACTGATGACAAAAGATTGTCTTTTCAAATGGTACACCTCTCCCTTGTGCCAAAGCCAAAACGTTATACTCATCCCTTACTGATAATGAGGACATTTTCTCCCATGTTAATTCCTATTGGGTTGTGAACCATGACTCTTCCTTTTGGCGTAAAACCTTTGATAGCCTTTGGGGCAGGCTGGTGGAACTTAAAAATAAGTGTTTTTTGTGGAGGCTGATACTCCAGACTCCCCCTTAAGCAACCTAATGGGGATTTCAATCCTTGCTCAATATGCAGAACTCCTAAAACGTTGAAGCATCTATTTTTTGAATGCATGTTTGCAAAAGAAATATGGAAGTTATTTGGCTTTTCCATTAATGAGAATATTACTGTTTTTTAGATTGTATTTGGTAATATCTTGGGCCTTAGGAAAAATTTCAATGTTTTTTTGTCTTGTCTTTCAGTTGAGATTATCTGGAAGTTTAGAAATGACAGTGTTTTCAGTGGCAGGGCTAGAAATCTTACTGAACCTCTGAGGAAACTCATATTTTATGACATTGACATACAGGTCACAATCACTATGAAGCTTGCCAGGAAGAAGTTTGAAGACCTGTTACAAGATGGAATGGCAAGGGTCTTCAAATGGGAGATTTCTCATGGGTATACATTGGTGAGAAGAACCGAGGAAAGGACACCTTTTGAGACCCCGCTACAAAACTTCATGGCAGGGCTCATGCAGCAGAGAGAGAGGAATGCTAGAGCAGCAGATGTAACTGTGGCAGCGGTACCTTTAGCTGTCATACCACCTACAACAGCTACAGCAGCTGCCCCTATACCAGTGGCCATGAGAGTGGAACATCCATATGGCCAGCAGATCGAGGATGCCAAGGTGCTGAAATGGATGGAAGGGAAAATGGGATGAGTGTCACAGGTAGAGAGGAGAGGGGATGATAGAGATCTGGATGGTTTTTACCAAAGAGTTTGAACAAGAATACATGTTGGGCAGCACATATATACTACTTCTGGCTTAGGCACACTTGTAGACAGTTTTATATGTTCATATCTGATAGTGTATATATGGTTTTTTTTGTATTAGATGGAAGTGGAAATGTATAATCTGATGTAACACCATACAGTGATATAAATCACAGACAGAGCAGCTTTAATATGTAGTTTGAATCTCTTATATCTAATACAAAAAAAAGTACAGAAAAAGGTAAAAAATCTTCTTTTAAAGGAAGCTGATGCATTTGCTAGAAAAACTACATTACTAGAAAAACACATGTATATGTTAGTCCAACCAGTTTTGATATACCTGATGTACGATAAAATCGAAGTTTATTTACATTCTGCAGTATAGTCGACATTTGAACAGGCAAGGCTTTATGTAGTGGCAAATGACAAAGAACCTGCATGAGTTTTAAAATCTAAGCTTTTGTTGAATTTCAGACAAAAAAAACCTATTTTGTACAAGTGAGTTTACAACAAATAATCATGTATTAGCAGCCCCAAAACACCTTGAATATGACTTGTAACACAGTTGTTTGCTCTTCAACTGATGCCTGACTCAGCCACTTAGCCAGAATTGGTATGCCTCCTTTGGTTACAAACCTGCCAATTGTTCCATACCAATATGAAAGCTTCTCCTAGCTAAAAGCTCATACAAGGGATGCACAACATTATGCAAAATCAGAGTAAGGAAGAATCTTCATTTATACCAGCACAAAACTGTTGAATCATGTATCTGCAAAATCCGCTCCAATAGTTGGACCTGACCAGAAAATGTGCCTTCCTTTCTCATTAAATAGAAAAAACCTCTTATGAAATTTGTATCAAATGATTCTCTATCTTCAAGGGCTTTGTCAGCTAGTAACCGACAAGAATCTTTCCCAGCAGTCCTAATTCCAACTGCACTTGGGGAATGCAACAAAGTTGTCAGACAACTGGATTGTTTTATGGCACTTGGAACACCATCATCAGGTGTACTGCCTGACGGTATATTATCTGTTTTATCATGTGACTGTCGGACAAGCCTCCGTACTCGGGACCGCTGTCCGGAAAAGAATTCTCTGACCTACAAAAAATTATAGTAGTTAGCCTTTTGGGAAAATGCCATGACTTGGACAAATGAATGTGAAAAGATGTAGAAATCAAATGTACACAGAGACTGATCAAATGCTGATGATATTCAGGTGACTTTTGCAGGTCACCAAATTCCTTATCAGCACTTTCAAGCAAGAAATATTGACATCAATCATAAGCATTAAAAACAAATGGACTAAACATGAATATGAAGACATCAGATAAGATACCCATGAATTTTAAATGGAGAAAGTAAGAAAAGGTTTTCAACAATTATCTTGCATAATTTACAAATCATGAAACTAGATTAAATTAATAAAAAAAAGTTGCATTAAAATATTTAGTAGGACTCCTAAAATTTATACCAAGACATTCACATTTGATCAAAATTCTGAAATAAATAAAAAATTAATATCATTGAACATTTGGACCGTACAAATGTCCAGTTGATAGAGAGTCATAGTTGATAGGTTCTCCCACAATGAAAATGTACTACACCTGGCTTCCCATCCCTCTTTGGTAGCAGCCCGAATCATGCAAGTATGGGGGTCAGATCTCAAAGCTCTTAGGTGAAGAATTATGACTAAGAGCTCACTGTTCAACCAGATATCAAGAATAGAAAAGATCATTCAAGGAAAATTTTCATAAAAATCAAAACTCTACAGAAGACCAAGAATAACAAGCAAATGTCATAGCCAATAAAAAAACTACATGTGTTCTGCAGTCACAACAGATGTGAACATATCTACATTTAACACTCATACAAAAGTAATACTCATAAAAAACTACATGTGTTCTGCAGTCACAACAGATGTGAACATATCTACATTTAATACTCATACAAAAGTAATACTCAATTTCGCTTATCTTATGATAGTACTACACATGGTTGTAGTCAGGTTCACTGAAAAATAGAATCTAATACCTATTTACAGCTTTCACCAGAAATTATGATTGTGACTTCACTCAACATCTTTTCCGTTGTGCCATTGAAAAGTAAGATTGCACGTTCACCCTATAACATATTTTCTTTTATACCATCTAAATTTTCTCAAAACAATCCAAATTCTCTACTTTCATTGCTTCCTTAGTTCTCCAAATCAATGGAGGTTTCCTGGGCACAGACATACATGCATGCTAAGTTGCCGATTTGGCTGTCGATACGAGAATCGGGTGCGTGGATGCATGAAAAAAAAATTTAGGGGATGCGGATGCGTTTGGATGCAAAGAAATGCAAGAAATATACAAAAATAAATCATTTGATAGTATGAATAATGATACTTCACCATTGACCAAAAGGAGTCCTTTGTAGAGAGGATGCCATGACTGGAGTAGATGCATTTTAGCTTTGCAAAATCATGCAAAGAGGAGTGTGAGGCCCTACCCAAAGTGTGATTTAACACAACTGGAAGAGGATTGATTGGAGTTATTGGGAGCTTGGTGTGAATGATGAATTTGTTAAGATATATGTAATTTCATCATTTTACAGGACGGAAAATGACTAATGAATCCGGGATTTGTGGTGTATTGACCAGTTATAGAATGATATTTGCTGCTTGCCTTGTCATTCTTTCATTCATTTGAAAATCTTGTGTAATTGTATTCTGCTTCAGCAATCATTGTTTTGTTTGTGGGTGCCACCCAAAAGCAATAATTGTATGAATAATGATACTTCACCATTGAAGCACCTGAATGCCCTAGGGGTGCCACCTACAAGCAATATTTGTATGAATAATGATACTTCACCATTGAAGTGCCTGGATGCCCTAGGGGTGCCACCCGGAAGCCACCACAAGCATCCGGATGCGAGTGGATGCCAGTCACAGGCATCCACTCGCATCCGGATGCCTGTGGTGGCTTCTGAGTGGCCTGTCATAGGCATCCACTCGCATCCGGATGCCAGTGGTGGCTTTCGGGTGGCACCCACAGGGCATCTCCCCCTGGATCCGCCTCCACAGGCATCTGCTTCCGCATCCAACATGCCTATGGACGCATCGATAACTTACAAGCATCCACTCACATCCAGATGCCTATGGTGGCTTTCGGGTGGTCTGTCACAGGCATCCACTTGCATCTGGATGCCTGTGGTGGCTTTATAGGGTGGCACCCACGGGCATCCGCCTCCACAGGCATCCACTTCCACATCCAGCATGCCTGTGGACGCATCGATAACTTAGCATGCAAGTATCCCATGTGCAAGTATGGATAAGTTAGCAATGCAACTGCCTTGATATCAACAACAGAATAGAAAAGATATTAAATAATTAAACATCAAAGATGCACTTAAATTTTAAAATTGTAACTGATAAGAAAACAATTAGCAAACTATACTTGCATACATTTGTTCATATATTCTTGCATCAAGTTTTTGATAAACATGCCTGTGTAATAGTAGCACCACAAAGAGCACTGATTTCTCGAGCTTCTCTCTTTGTAATTGTGTCTTTAATCGCAAAAACTCCTTGCAGACATTTGATAGCTTTAGGAGCCAATAGGTCCCTTGGTCTCCTACCTAAGAAAATACCATAAATGCAACATAATATTATTCTATTTGAAAATCAGATATGGCATTTTATACACATTGCAAAGAGATCAAATGACCATTCCAAATGAAGTAATTCAAAATTTATGCAGCTTTCTTCAATGAGAAAACATAATCACAAAAGCAATCAATTTCTCTCTAGCTAGGGTCAGCAAACGTTATATAACATTAAATCCAATATATACAGAAGTAATAACCATTCTTCATGGTCTTGCTCTCATATCTTGCAAAAAAAAATCAGCAAAAAAATGCATATGAGCACAAATGGGTTCTAATAGATTAATTATGACAGTCCAAAGTAATAACTAGCTTGTCCTTTATAATAATCACCCTGATTTTTTCTTTGAAATATAGGAAACAATATAGAACTAAAGTAGAATGACTGCTGATTGTTAGCTTCCGATACATGCAAATACATAAAATAACAAATGCAATGCTTATAACAGTAAACTATATGGAGTAGGGGGTTTGAAACTATCACCACTCAGTCAGTACAAATCATAGAACGAAGATAGATTGTTTGCTGGTAACAAATGAGAGGGGGCTGAACCTTCACCTCTTTGTCAGTATAAAACATAAATTGCAATTGTTGAGTTAAGTGGGGGTTTGACACCATCACCACTTAATCAGAAAACTAGTATAAGATAACTTAAAACCCTTCAAATATGGAGTTAGCTTCAATAAATTGAGAAACTAAAATCAGAACTTATTATCATTCAAATCAAACCATAAAGCATCCACCACATGCATGTCAAATAACCCCAATAATCAGTTTTTCAAACTTCTTCAAGCAAATACCTCACATAAAGTCCCAACAATGAACAGATTTCAGACCTCCGAATAGTCTGTTTTTTTTCTGTCTAAAACACCGAATAGGGCAGAATTGCACATCCTCCTCGAGGGGCAATTTGCCTTGGGAGAAATCAAATCTTCGTCAATGGCTGCAAATAACCTCTCAAAATGAATCACCCAGACTAGGAAAGAGGTATAAACCAATACCTAGAAGCAAATAAGCCTTCCTTCAAAAAATATGAACAAAATATAAATTTAGCCACACACAGAACACGCCTCCAAAAATTGGAAATCTCACACCAACACTCTAAAACATTTAGCACCACACAACTGAAACCCACACTACATTTCTTTCTTCTCCTTATGCTTTCTTGCATCCTAATGATGGATTGTGTAGTGTGATCCAAAACGTTGATGATAAAAAAAATTACACAATCTAATCTAGAAACTTTTATGAACACCACACTACATGTCAAATACTAAAAACTCTGATGCAAAAACATCTAGGTTGTAAGAGCAATCTTGCATCACCAAAAAATAAATATTGTATTTTGTTTTTGTTTTGTGGTTTTTCTTTAGTTTTCTTGGAGCCCATTATGATAGTTGCACAATATAAGACGTATAGGAGCTAAAACTAGCCAAAAATAATCACACGCTATTTTTAGGACTTGCTCGTTCGGGGTCATATGGACATGAAAACTAGTTGTATGAACGAAATTGAAAAATAAGACGATTGGTGAAAGAATCATCTCAATATCCTGCATGGTTTGAAAGATATCAAAGTTTTCGCCTTGAGCAATATCTCCAATGAAGCTTAAAACTCAAAATTGAAGACCTTAGAGGCCCCATAAAGGTTCGAAATCCTGACAAATGGATCTTAGATACATTTGCCTTCATAGATCTCTTCATGAGCTTTCAAACAATATGTTATAGTAGCAAATCCAACGCCCAAGTCAAAAGTTATGGCTTTTGGAAGTTGTGCCACTCAACTTTTGATTAAAAAAAATCCACCTAGGCAAGAAATTGAACTAATGAACCACTAGGCGCCAAAAGAGGAAAGTTGCACTTTCTATAACATTCTAAGATGGTTATTGGTGTTACATATGTAGGAATGAATGAGGGTTACGGGACACAGTTCCAAAAATGTAGATTGTGGCTCTATCTTGCATATTATTGTAGCAAGAAGGCCCATGTAGCTATAGCAAGTTATTTTCGAGAATGTTGTAATGTCATTTCATTGAAGATAAGAGAAAGCAAGTGTTTCTAATCTTGTCATTTTATGTTTATTTCTCTATTGTGTTGTGTGTGTTTGGGTGAGCAAGGGGAGTACCTTTCATCAAGGTGGTATTAGAGCAGAAGTTCTTAAGTATGTAAATAGATCACCAAACGTGAGGCAGTTTGCACCAAAACTATGGTTGTGGGTTTAAGAGATAAGGGAAAATGCCCCTGCAAAGGAATTGTGGTGGAAGAAATCCTAGTGTGATAGAAGAGGGTTTTAGAGCCCTCCAGAGACAAGTGCAAGCACTGCACAAGGAGCTATGCAGAGGAGCTGATATTAGGGCAAGAGATGAAAATGAAGATGAATCTACAAAAGGGTAGTTTGAAGAGGAGCAACAAGTGGCTAGAAATCTTGACGGGGGTAAGTTTTTGAGGACATTTCCAAGATTGGAAAGAGGCCAAAGATTGAAGTTTTCACATTTTCTAGAAATCTTAATCTAGAAGAGTTGATCAATTGGATCAATGATATGGAAGAGTATTTTGAGTATGAAGAAGTAGAATATCTTGAGAGGGTCAAGTTTGCAAAGACCAAGATGAAAGGTCTTGCTAAAATTTGGTGGAAAGAAATTCGATTAGAGAGAAATACAAGAGAGATGGAGAAGATAACAAGATGGGATCAGATGGTGGACAAATTGAAGACACAATTCCTTCTTGTTGACTATGAGCTTGATTTGTTGAAGAAAATGCAAGGGTTGAAGCAAGAAGGAAAATCTGTCAAGGAGTGTACAGATGAGTTCTATCGAATCTTGATCAAAACAGGCTATTCTGAAGCCAACAAGGAGAAGGTTGCTTGTTACATAAATGGGTTGAAGCCAAGTATTCAAGAAGAGTTTGGTAAGAATGTCTACCATTGAAGATGTATGTCAATTTGCTTTAAAGGTGGACGAGAAGTTAAACAGGAGGTTTGAGAGCAAGCAAAATGGAAGAGGTCGTGGTGGAAAGACTAGTGGATGGTCTTATGGAGGCCAAATAAGGACCTCAACAAGAATGATGACTCTAGTAGCAATCAGAATCAAAGGGCAAATAATTAATATCATCCTCGTGCTCATAATAATGGAGATCAAAGAGGAAGATGACAAGGACAAAGAAGAGGAAGCTTTTGTGGAACATGTTTCTAGTGTGGGGAAAGGCTTAGAGCCTATGAGTGTCCCCAACATCAAGGAAGGACAAATAGAAGACCTAAGGGTAATGCACGAGTAGCACATGTAGATGAAGATGTTGAGCCTTCACGTTCTAAAAATGTAGAGAGGAGAGGTTCTTGTTACTAGAAGAGCCTAGAGGGCAAATAATTAATATTGTCCTCGTGAGCATAATAATGGTGATCTAAGAGGAAGAGATGAGGACCGGGAAGAGGAAGCTTTCGTGGAACATGTTTCTAGTGTGGGGAAGGGCATAGAGCCTATGAGTGTCCCCAACATCAAGGGAGGACAAATAGAAGACCTAAGGGTAATGCACGAGTAGCACATGTAGATGAAGATGTTGAGCCTTCACATTCTAAAATGTAGAGAGGAGAGGTTCTCGTTACTAGAAGAGCCTTGTTGAATGATGAGAAAGAACCAGCCCAAAGGAAGATTCTTTTTCACACAAGATGTGAGTGTAATGGTAAAGTTTGCAATGTTATAATAGATGGTGGTAGTACTGATAACCTTGTCTTAGAATAAATGGTTAGTAAATTAAAGTTAGAGAGGAGGTATACGAATCCCTACCAAATTGCTTGGTTGGAGGAGGACCGTCAGGCTTTGGTCAACGAACAATATCTGGTAAAATTCAAAATCGGAAACTATCATGATGAGTTACTATATGATATTATGCCTATAAATGTTTGTCATATGGTTTTAGGGAGACCATAGGAATTTGATCATCATGCAGTACATGATGGGTATGCAAATACATTTTCTTTGACAAGGGGTGGAGTTTGACACAAGCTAAAACCATTGAAGGAAATAGAGGAAAAGATATGCATTAATTCAAGAATATGTTTAGTTGATGGATTGAATTTTCTAGAAGGCATGAAGCATGAGCATGTGTTGTGTGTTAATTCCAAAAGTTGATAAAGAGGACATGAATCCATTTTTGTGGTGGTAGACAAGTTCTCAAAGATGGTTTTAGGGAGACCACAGCAATATGATCATCATGCGGTACATGATGGGTATGAAAATACCTATTCTTTGACAAAGGATGGAGTTCAACACAAGCTAAAGCCATTGAAGAAAATAGAGGAAAAGATATGCAGTAATGTAAGAATATATTTAGTTGATGGATTGAAGTTTCTAGAAGGCATGAAGCATGAGCATGTGTTTTGTGTTAATTCCAAAAGTTAATAAAGAGGACATGAATCCATTTTTGGGTTGGTAGACAAGTTCTCAAAAACGGCAAATTTTAATCCTTGTAAGAGGACTAATGATGTTCATGTGTCAAAGTTGTTTTACAGAGAAGTGGTGAGACTTTGTGATCTACCAGAGAGCATAGTTTTAGATGGAGACACTTTGTTGGGTAGTTTTAGAGGACATCGTGGAAAACATTGACAAATTTAAAGTTCAGTTCAGAACACCATCCGCAAACTGATGGGCAGACAAAATTGGTGAATAGGAGTTTGGGGAACATGTTGAGATGCTTAGTAGTAGATAAACCCAAGAGGTGGAATCTAATTTTACCACAAGCAGAATTAGCATACAATAATTTTGTCAATAGGAGCACTCGTAAATCACCATTCCATATTGTTTATGGAAGTAGTCCTTAAAATGCTTCAAAGTTAAGGAAGATGGACAAAGGAGAAAAGAGTAGTGTCAAAGCCGAAGATTTTAGAGAACACTTGAAGAGTTTGCATGAACAGGTGAGAAAGCATATTAATAAGATGAATATTCAATACACGACTAAGGTAGATCAGAAAAGGAGATATAAGGGATTTCATATTGGAGATGAAACCATGGTTCATTTGGGAAAGGAGAGATTCCCAATGGGAACAGATAGAGAAATTTGGGCCATGCAAAATCCTGAAGAAGCATGATTCACTAAATGTGTATGAAGTACAATTGCCAATTGAACTTAATATTCCACATATGTTTAAAATTTCAGATTTGACAGAGTATCATGAAGAAAGTATTGAAAATGAAATAGCAGAAGCACAGTGGAATATTCCAACACCTACTTCAGTTGAAGAGGAGATAGAGGATATCTTGGATAGTCATGTGGGTCGAAGCACAAGAAACACGCAATATGAAGCGTACCTTGTTAAATGGAAAGGATGACCTGTTGAAGATTCATCATGGCTATCAAAACCTGGAGTTGGTCACCTTGGTTTTCCTCTATACACTTGAGATGTGACCAAATCACTTCTCAAATTACCCCAAGTGTCTGATGAAGGAGCAGCCAAGGTGTAGAAGCAAGCTTGCATCACACAAAAAGAAATATTGTACTTTTCTTTTGTTTTGGAGTTTTCCTTTAATTTTCTTGGAGCCCATTATTATATTTGCACTATATAAGACGTATAGAAGCTGAAAATAGCCAAAAATAGCCACACTATTTTCAAGACAAGCACATTTGGGGTCAATTGGTCCCAAGGATCGAAATTGAAAAATAAGATGATTGGAGAAAGAATCATCACAATATCATGTATGGTTTATGAGATATCAAAGTTTTGTCCCAAACAATTTTTCCAATGAAGCTTAAAACTCAAAATTGAAGACCTTAGAGGCCCTAGAAAGGTTTAAAATCCTGATCAATAAGATCTTTGTTGCATTTGTCATTGTAGATCTCTTCATGAGCTTTCCAACGATATGTTATAATAGCAAATCGAATGCCCAAGGAAAAAGTTATGGCTTCTAAAAGTTGTGTCATCAAAACTCAAGTTTCAATTTTAAATAAAAATCACCTAGGTGGGAAATTGAACGAATGAACCACTAGGTGTCAAAAGAAGAAAGTTGCACTTTCTAGAACATTCTAAGGCGATTATTGGTGTTACATGTACAGGGATGAATGAGGGTTACGAGACACAATTCCAAAACTGTAGACTATGGCTTTGTCTTGCGATTATTGGAATAAGAAGGCCCATGTGGTCGTAGCAAACTATTTTCTAGAATGTTGTAATGTCATTTTGTTGAAGATAATAGAAAGCAAGTGTTCTTGTTTTTGCAATTTTTTCGTATATTTCTCTATTGTGGTGTGTGTTTGGGTTAAGGGAGTACCTTTCATCAAACCCACATCAAAAAACTGCAAAGTACTTCATCACTCCAAACCAAAATCTTCTTGAAAGCTTCAAGAACACTAAAAAACTTACAACTATGAGAGCCAGATAGCTAGGGTGAATCTTTCACCATCGAAATTAACAATCCGAAAGAGGGGTATTGTCCTCAATCAGTCAAAACATAAACTCCAAAATCATTCTAATAAAATAACATTCGATATCAACTTCAGCATACCAAATGTCAACAGTTGGTTGGCCTAGCGGTGAAGCTCAATGGTTCTCATTGAGCCCACCAGGGTTCAAATCTCGCTGAGCGCATGCCCTGCGAGAAGACATCTTTAAAAGGGATGAGGCCGGGATCGTGCCCCGGGCAACTTTGGCGGAATGGATACCCCTCAGACCTTGGCTCTAAGCTGAAGAGAAACGATTAATAAACGATTCTCAATAAATAAATAAAAAACTTCAGCATACCAAATGAGAGCCCCGATCTCCTTTTAATAACTTTTGAGAGCAATTTTAGGAAAAAAAAAAAGTTCTTTTCCAGTTTTTCAAAAAAGCACTTTTTGCTTTTTCACTATTTTTCATAAAAGCACTTTTTTTGCTTTTTCGTTGTTTTTTTAATAAGGTGCAAGAAGAGGACATTACATCCTTGCTAGACTGCAGATACAAAAAGCAAAATCACAAGCATAAAATGAAAACTCTAAAGTTTCAACTATATTGATACAAAAGCATGTAGTCCAAACTATCAAATGAACAACCACTATGTTCAAAAAATCCAATCTTTTGCTAAAATTTCCACTACAGTATAAATAAAACTAGTTATAGCATTTTAAAAATAGTGAGTAACATGAAAACTTTCAGCTAGTGACTGCTAAAAACACGTATATTTAAAACAGTAAGAGATGGCCAAGAAATAGTCGAAAATGTCAAGCAAGAACTTGCGAGCCAAATCAGTCTGCAAGTAACTTGCTCAAAACATCATCTATTAACTCATGCATCCATGTGAAAAACTCACAAACTTGCCAGGCAGAAAACATCAACCTGCCCATGAAAAACACTCAAATTTTGAATATTTGTTTGCATGAAACTCGAAGTGAGTATTGATCGTGTTAATGAACTTATCAGCTGCATTTGACAGGCATGTAACACTGACCTTTTTTTTGTTCTTTTTTTTAGGTCTTCATTCTAACAAGCTGGGCTCTACATTTTTTTTCTGTTTATTAATTAGCTTTTTCAAGCTGTTTTGTCTGTTTGTTTAAACATTTCTGTTTTTCTATAGTTACATTTCATTTTTCCAAAAACAAAATGGCAGCCACAAGCAACAAAAGTGGCAGCAAACTAGGGACCCTACTTGGAAACATGGCACAATAGTGACATACTGTTGTAGATTGTGTATGAGAGGAGATATCAATTGATTCAAATTTTACCTTGCACAGATCAATGGTTGAAATGTTGCAATATGCAATGTGGTGGACAAAGATGTTGAGCAAGAGGTTAAGACTCTCCACTCTTATGACCAGAAAAAAAAAGAGAGCGGACAGCTGAGGCATTGGCAGTTGTCATAAGTGCTAAAGAGATGGAGGGGGATTTAGGTGGTCCTTCATCTTGCTTTGGACAACAGATACAGAAATCTCAAACTACAAGCAGCCATAGTTCATTTTTTCTCGTTCCTTGCAACTTGTAACACTCTAAATTTTTAAAAAGAAAATTCAAAACAGCTAAATAATTCATTTGTTAACATTTAGACTCTTTCTTTATTTACTTGTTCACATTGCAATTATAAAAAATAAATAATTTTTTTAAAAAAATCAATAAACAACATTTGAAGTAAAGATTTTAGTGTCCTCCTACATGTTCATTGTCCTCAAATTCTTCTTCTTCACTCTCAAATATTTTTGGTATGTGATTTGGGGCAATAGATGGTGAGGGAAGTGTGTTGAAACAGCTTTCCTCATCAAAGACTAAATCTTTGCCAATGTAGAGTCTCTTCATGGCAAGATTAGTTAGTTGTATCTCTTTGACTCCAAAATGCATCCAAGAAAGATACACTTCAAGGACATGCAGATTTACAAAAACATGTGCTGATTTTTGCACTATTTGGTAGACAAATTTGTGCCCAAAGTGCACAAGTGCAAAGCTGAGTTTCTATTGAGTTCAAGTGAAAATCACATTTTTTTGCCAAGTACTTGACATGCGAGTCACGTTGACAAGACATGTTTTGCAAAGAGACTCACAAACCGCATTGAGTCTATTGTATTTTCAGTTTTCAGCAAAGTTTTCAATAGTAAAGACTTCAAACAATAATCTTTTATTCTCTTCATAATCTTGTAATGCCTTTGGCATTCGATCCTCAGAAATCTAGGTCTCACCTTCATCAATTTCCTTAATAGTTCAAACAAGGGCTATCACAATGGACCGAGGCCTCATTAACTTGCAATTTCTATAACATTTTCCATGAGAAGATCCCGCTAAGCTTGATGTTTGTCTAGATTAGAGACTTCAAAGAAGATAGACATACCAATAGAATAAATGGTTATGAATGATAAAACCAAACTAAATAGAGAGGGGAGAGAAACCAAATGAAGGCACAAGATGGAGAAAGTAGAGGAACCAAATGCAAATTGGTGACAAAGTCAAGATGCGTGATGAAGCCAAGAGGTTTGCACACAGTCCACACTAGTCCTCTAATGACAAAATGCAACAATGGTGGACGGATAACACTGACTTTGCACATAATCCTCACTACATCATCATTGAGCATCACTTCGGAGAAGGAAAGACAAGTGAACAAAAGGCGAAGAAAGAGACCCAAATAAAATGCTCTGATACCAATATGAAATTGAAAAAACAAAAAGCCAACGGCTCAAACCCACAAATTAGTTGTTAACCTTCAACAATAACACCAAAAGATTATAATACAATAGCTATATAAAGCCTTCTAAACTTACTACCTAAAACCAACCTAATACCTAACTAATAACTAACCTCTTCTAACATAATGACTTTTTGATAGTTTGTTTAATAAGCTTACATGGTACTATAACTAATCACAAGTCAATGTTTTTTTTTTCTTTTTTTGCATTTTTTGAAATAAGATTTTTGAGGTTGGCATTCCTAGTCGTCTCAAGGCCAGCTAGACATCCCCAAGACATTTTTAAATTTGTTAGGGCACTTCAAGACTACTCTCCCACTTTTTTAATTCTTTGGGACTAACCAAAGTCATCTCCTAAGGAATTGCCTAATACCTAACAAATAGCTAACCTCTACTAACTAAAGTGATTATTACACCTAGTAAGACTTATAAGAGAAACACCCAAAAACAAATTTGCACCAAATGGGCCTAAAATTATTGTTTGCAAATAAAATATAAATCAGAGTACCTTTAGTTGATAATGATGATTACTTAGTCCCTGAGATACTTTTGCATTAACATTAACTTTCAATCTTTTGTCATGTAACCCCTAAGGAATTACGACAAAGCAAACATATTGACTTTTTGATAATTTGTTCAATAATCTTACATGGAACTATAACTAATTACAAGTCAATGTTTTTTTCTTTTTTTGCATTTTTTGAAATAAGATTTTTGAGGTTGGATTCCTAGTCATCTCAAGGCCAGCTAGACATCCCCAAGACATTTTTTAATTTGTTAGGGCACTTCAAGATTGCTCTCCCATTAATTTAATTCTTTGGGACTAACCAAAGCCATCTCCTAGCCATTGATGCATGCTCAAAATGCTACAAGAACACTACCTAGAAAAGGCCGCAAGATGTGTCCTTATGTATCCCTTACATAAACCCCTCAACTGCAAATTGTTTGCTTCTTTTGATCCCATTGTGTTTAGCAATCGATATTCTTTACAAATTAACTTACTTTTAATGTAGAAGATATTGTCAATATTAATGTTTTGAATTCCATTTTGTGTGATGCTATGCTATGATCATGAAGTTCAAACACAAGTTTTATTTGTTTAACTTTGCAAAGCATAACATTCAAATTTATAAAGGATATTTTACATGTTTTTTTATTAAGGGTAACGATGAGTTTTTAGAAGGTCCCAAAAAACTTTCAAGAAAAAAGTTTGAAGTTTATCGATGAAGTCTTTTAAATTACTTAAGGACTTCTAGGAGATTAGGATTTATCTACTTGGTGATTTTACAAACCTAAAATGAGAAGAAATTTCTTTATAGTTTATAATGCATAAAGTATTCCTTGTATCACAAAAGCATGGCCCATCCCAATTATGCACATTTAACTTTTTATCACTTAAAATGAAACAACAATTAACAACTGGAACAATATAAATGATCCCACATATAAATAGATCATCCTGAGGTAATCTCTTAGATTCCCCCACGAGCTACTATGGACCTCCAACATTCTTGGAGACTTGTACTATCAAAGCCTGTAGCAATCAATCAAGTGAATATTACTTTCCCACTTTTGCTCACATTGTGAACATATTGACTTGGCTTGAACATAAGCTCTAAACAATAATAAATAACACAAATTTTGTTACTTTGCTTGTATAGACTTGTTTTGCTCATTTTAGTGTGTGTGATTAATATAAAATGGAGGTGTATAGATTATAAAGATCCTATGTTATTTTAAATTCTCTTTGGTGAAAGCTTAAGCAATAGATATGATGCAATAATGAACGATCAATTCAAGAGCGCTGAATTAAAGATCAAGGGGGTTGTATGATGATGGTGATGTATTCCTAGCATATATTGACGTCATGATTTTGGAACTTGCTTGCAAGAGAGTGAACCCTATTTATAGTGATGGTAGATCAATACATTTTTCTAAGCAACTAATTGACTAATTAGTTAAGTTTTACCGTTTATATGCAATTAGCAAGGATTGTCATTGCTCTACCAATGAAAAGAGATTGTCTTCAATGTTCATTGCAATATGTCCAGTATCTCATCACTGCAAGCGTGTTGAATTAAAGCCTGAGGAATTGTATGGCAGCAGTGATGAATTTCAAGCATATATTGATGTCATGATTCTTGAGGTTGATTGCAAGTGTGACATCTAGTTATATGTTATGATTCTTGAGATTGATGTCATGATTAAAGATTGAGGGATTGGATGATAACGGTGATGTATTACAAGCATATATTGATGTAAATGTTCTTGAGGTTGCTTGCAAGAGTGACTCCTATTTATAGGGATGGTAGATCAATAGTTTTTTTGTAGCCAACTAATTAAGTTTTAAGATTGTATGCAATTAAAAAGGATTCTCATGGCTCTACCAATGAACAGAGATTGTTTTCAATGTTCATTGCAAAATATCAAATATCTCATTACTAGAACTGCATTCAGTCTGCAAAAAGTGAGAATTTTTCCTTCCATGGTATCAAAAAACATAAATTATAGCGCCTATTTAAATATCTCACCCGCCATTTTTATCCTTGAAATGCATAGCTTTATCACTACCAGCAATTGTGATTGATCAGCTTATAGATGCATTATTAACCACTTCTATATGGCTATCAGATGATTGATGCTACATGTCCTATTTGACAAAACGCTCCATACAGTACAGCTATTGGAACCATAAGCATTATTTTTTTTACAAATTAAGTTTGCAATATACTATTTAAATGTGTTTCATTTGATGATGCTCTTTACAGAATAATGTGGAAACATTGTGTCTGATTCTACATGGCGTAGCAATGATTATTAAACTAACTTGTCATCTGCAATAAGTTAAACCACGCCATGATAGCAGGTTGGTCAGATGGTTAAATCAATTAAGCTGAAATCTCAAATGTTGCCATCAAATTTACTAAATAGTTTTCTTTAGCAAATGCATGTTGCTGGTGATTATTATTTGTGATATATTGTCAATAAAAGTTGTTGCACTGTTAATTGTCATTTTTTATCTTACTCTTCTTATTTAAGGACCAACTACGTTATATAGAACCTGCATTTAAAAGTAATGCATGTCTAATGGTATTTTCCTTGTAAATTGGTTTCAAAACTATTGATTTTGCATTTGGTCTATATAGCTTAGCTTAAATACTTTAGTAAGAAAGCTGTCAAAAGAAAACACGCTCATCTCAACTTCTTACTACTACTCAACATGTATAGCATCCTACATCCTTATATCTTGAATTCATTTCTATATTAAAAAAATATCTTTTACTCATTTCAAAAACATTGCATATTAACTCCTCCAAAAGCACCATATTCACCATCACCATACAAGCACCTTATAACTCCTTTGAAAACCGGAAAAAATTACCTTAAACAAGGACAAAATTGCTAGAATCTCAACTTTCTGTTATTAACGTTATATTAAAATAATTAGAAAGACAAGCTACAAATAGTATTGAAATATTTTTATGATGAAATATCAATAAACTGAGAGTAATTAAATTATTATTTCAAAAACAAATTGGATTGGAATATGCCTGAATCATTTTGACTTCGAAATAACGCCAATTTCATATCCCTCTTCCAACCCATGTCTAATATATCAACTTATTCTAAATTTACCAACACTTCTTCACCATGCAACCATGTCAGTTCATTCCAAACTTACCAACACCATACATTCACCACACAACTGAAAACTGCACTAATTTCCAGTCTTTTACTGCTTGAGTTACTGATAATTAATTTCTAACCAATCCCCCTCATTTTTTTCTCCATGTTATCATTATTCTCACATTGTCTATATCTTTCTAGTAATTTCAACTTACCTTCGCATGCCTTTTATTTCAACTCAGCCTTCCGTTTGAAACAAATTCACCTGTGCTCATCTCATCTGATCCACAATGGAGCAACTGCTTTGTAAACTGGCTCCAACATCCAACCCATGCAGGAAACAAATTTTTCCTTCTTTTTGTTTGCAAATACCATCTTCATTCTTTGCACAGGTTATTCTTTGTCTTGTATTTCAATACTCAAGTACATTATTATGACCAAATTGGACTGCTAGACCTTATTAAATATTTACAAGCCAATCATACTCAGTAACATTTTGAGCCCTTTAGCTTGGTAACAACACATCTTTGGCTCTCCATTAATTGTCACCCTTTATACACAACCTTCTATATGGTTGCAATGGCTTCAAAATTGAGGAAGCAAGACATAGCCAAAGCCAAAGCTGATTGCAGATGAATCTAAGCAAGCTTCATAATGTTAAATAAACACTAAACACTTCTTCAACCAATAATCAGAGTCACATCTTCAACTTTCCTTATCATTCATCACCTTAGAAACTAGATAAAGCAGGCAGAAGTATCAATGAAGCTTTAACAACATGTAATTATTTTAGAGGTAGTATCAAATTAATCACGGTCAGCACTCTTTGTTAATACGAAATTAACTTGTTTAGATAAGCCATCAGCAAAATATGTCCTGAAAAACATTGGAAAAATATAAATCACTTTCCATTAAATTTGTTCAGCTGCAGGAATATGATTACTCAAAGAATCTCCACTGACTGTTTCAAATGCAATACAATATCGTTCACAAAAAACCATGACCTTTAATTTTACACTCTTCCGCATTCACATTATACTGTTTAACTTTATAACTCAAAGCTTTTTGATCCTCCATTAGCACAGTTATTTCTAACACTTAGCTGAAGGCAGCACATTTACCCACTGTACAATTTCAGTGTCTTGATTACAATCTACTTGAACATGATATTTAACAGTTTATGGCTGATATTAATAAATTCATAAATTACAAATTTCACAATGCAACTTTTCAATAAGAAACATAATTTTTTTACTAAACACAACAAAAATTAAAAACATATAATCTCCAACATAGATTTGTATAGAATGACTTTCTCAAAGAAATAGTAGTTATCTTATATATAGATTCTGTCATGATAAAATAGCAATGACCAAAGCTCATTGCAGATGAATCTCAGCAAGCTTCATGTTGTAAAATAAACAACAAACACTTCATCAACTGATAATCGTAGTCACATCTTCAACTTCCCTTTTCATTCATCGCCTCAGGAAATAAATAGAATAATGCAGGCAGAAGTACCAGTGAAGCTTTAATACCACATCAGGATGTTGGAGATGTTATCAAATTGATCAGAGTCAACAATCTTAGTAATACAAAATCAACTT
This sequence comes from Chamaecyparis obtusa, assembly GCA_027943335.1. NCBI lineage: Eukaryota > Viridiplantae > Streptophyta > Pinopsida > Cupressales > Cupressaceae > Chamaecyparis > Chamaecyparis obtusa. Next base: position 1,461,195 of record BSBK01003272.1, read on the forward strand.
GCTCAGATAAAACATCACAAAAATATGACATGAGAAACATTGGCAAAACATACATTAATTTCCATTAAATTTGCTCTACTGCAGGAATATGATTACTCAAAGATCCTCCACCAGCTTTTTTCATGCACTAAAATATCTTTCACAAAAACCATGACCTTTAATTTCACAGTTCTATAATTCTGTTCAACTTTATAACTCAAAGCTTTTTGATTTTCCATTATCAGTTGATTTATAACACTCAACTCAACATTTACCCAAAGTTTCAGTACTTTAATTTCAATATCCCTGGGACCTGAAATGATATTTAACAGTTGGTGACTGATTAATAAGTTCATAAATTACAAAATTCAATATGCAACCTTTCAACAATAAATATAACTTCTTGCTAATTTGAATGTGATGAGAGATTATTACAAAAAACACATAAAACATATAATCTCCAATATAGATTTGTATAAGATGGTTCTCACGAAGACATGTAGATTTCATCAAGATAGATAAACAAACAAACATATGGCTCAAGTGTTGTACTTTCTGCTTGATGTTGTATAACAACCCCAAATTTCGTAAAGAAAGGCCATACATGCCTTACCAAAAAATCTCATACCCTTCCCATCCTCACATGCATCTTATTAACTTCAAATGAAAATTCAAAATATTAAGATCAAAAGCCAACACAATATTTAATAATCATTTTTACTAATGATATATTTTCTAAATTAATTTGAAACATGCACCTCCCTGTACCTTAGATTCTATTATGTTTTGCATTACCAATTTCCCTTATTATGCAACAGATATGTGTGCCAAGTGAAATGATATCAATTGGTAAATCATCAAAGCTTTCCTATTGAAGACCCATGTTCATCTTCCCTAGGAGACATGTTACATGCTCATGCAAATCTTTAACACAGTCAAATCTTGTCTTCACCTTATAGAAAATATTTATTTTATAAATCTAGATTGTTTTTAATGCATTTATTGTCTACTACTTAAAAATAAAAATAAAATTGGTTATATGCATGACACTGTTAACATGATGTCAGAGAGGTGGCAAGCAAACATATGCAGGTAAATATTTAAATGATAGAGGTTCGCCTTTGAGCCAATAAAATGTCAATTATTACTACCCAAAAGAATACCATATGATACATTGATAATAACTGTACGCATGGTAGATTGGGGTTATTATTGCAAGCTCTTCTTGGCTCTAATAAGCTTGTAGGTATTTTATCTTTATTGACACAGGATGCAGTTTATGCTCCTTCAAGCAGTCTCTTCAAATGCTTAACTACAATTTAAAATAAATGATTTTCATAGCAAGGTTATGACATGTCTCATAGTAAAGGAAACAATATAAAATTGAGCTGCAATGTCAAAATAAATGCAGTGAATTATTCTCTCCAACATTAAGACACCATAGCTAAAAAGGAAATAAGAATACACAAGCAGTCTCTTCAAATGCTTAACTACCTTTGTAACATATGATTCCCATAGCAAGGTTATGCCATGCCTCGGAGTAAAGGAAACAATATGAAATTGAGCCACAATGTCAAAATATATGCAGTGAATTACTCTCTCCAACATTGTGGACACCATAGCTAGAAAGGAAATATGAATACATGAGTCATCTTTTTGTTGTGCCATCTATATGTATGATTTAACAGCTTACAAACAAATTAATTTTATATGCTAAATTATAAAGAGTCTCACCTATTTTAATGGAAAGTGCACCAGCTGCCTGCAAAAAATAAAGTCAAAGAATCAGTAAATTATTACTCTGAAAAGAATGAGTCCATATTCTTAAACTTGACTGGGTGTTACGCATACCAATGTTTGGTACTAGAGAGAAAAGCATGTAATAAAAATTACAATAATTATAGCACATCAATGATGAAACTGACAGAATAAATAGAGATGTACAAAATACTCTTTTTAAAATTCTATATCCTGATTTTCTTCAAGCACAATGTCAAAAACCAACATTTAATCAGTGCTCAATTACACATAAACAAAATCCATTGCAGAACAAATATAGTGCACACCACACCTTTATTCTCCATACTTATATCATAGAAAGATCGTTGTTTATGCAAATACTTGTCATGTCTTACATATTTATGTCCCAGTTAAATATTTAATTCAGACATTAAGCAACTTCATAAAACCAACTGGTATTTCTAGGCAATACTAATAACTAAAGAGTATCATAAAAAGCTGTCAACGAAGAAAAATATATAAATAAAAGATTTCCTATTTGCAATTCTTTTTTATATGTTGTTTTACAATATTTAATTTTAAGGTTGTTTATAGCAAGGTCACACACTATTAAGTCCTAGACATGTTAAGTATGCCTCATTCTCTTCTAGTCTCAAGTCTCACTTGTGGAATCCTTACTGCATATATTTATTTACTTTAAAAATGTATGCACATAGAGGTGCACTAAAGCCCAATATAGTAACTAACAATATTCAAGTAAATTGGCTTTCACAGGAAATTTGATATTTGCTTCCAATCTGTTAGACAACATAAAAAGCATGGCATGTGTCCCTATTGCCAAATATTATTAGTCTCCATTTACATGCAACCCATTTCTAATTAAATTTAGTCAGCATAAGAGACAGACGCTAGAAAGTATGCCTTCATCTTAATATCTTTGATATTTAGCCTACCATTAACTTGCACACATAAATCAATAAGAAGTCTACATAAAATTCTTTATTGGCATCCCTGGATTTGTAAACAGCCAATGACTTGCAATAATACCATGTTCTCCATTACAACTTCAACTCTCAAGTCTAAACCTCAACCGCTTCAAACTTCTTATTAGCACACTGGATTTTTAAGTTCGTACATGGTGACTTGTAACAATGCTATGTTTTCCATTAAAGCTTAGACATTCTCACATTTAGACCTCAATCAGTTCTAATTTTGTTGTGTTAATCATTTAGCATTAATTATCAGTGTAGATTTTTCCACTTGGACATCCGTGCAATTTTTTTTCTTGATACCTGTTCTTACTTTTTCTGTGGTCAGAATTTTGTGTACAAACAAATCACATAATAATCTTAAGCAAACCAATTTTTTCTTCTTTTAACACATTCATGTAGAAACATTTTCAGTACAAGGAGGTCACTGTATAGTTTTTGCAATTTTTTTCTAAGCTTCACTATTGAGGGCATTTTGATACTTCGTTGCAATTACTCGTGAAAGTTATATAAATACCTGTCACATGCTTGCACTGTCTTCTGCAAAAAAAGATTCACAAAAAAATATAGAACCAACAGAAACATGGTCGTGCACTTTTCACTAGATAATGCATTTCAGCTACCATCTATATCCAACTGAAGTCCACTACAACTAAATATGCATGTCAGCTTGGTACTTGGAGAAACTGCCACAAACCATTGTTCCAACATAGCCTCTGTCATCTAATGGTGTAACCCAAATGATGAGAGAAAGTGTAACATATTCCAAATGACACTAGAATATGCCAAATATGTCTTCCATTTGATGGTAAATTGCCTTCATGATAGAAAACCACCTTTTCAACCACTAACCATCAAGAAGTCATTGTAGGAAGAAAACCATGGTTTTAAACAAATATTCCCCAAATATTTTCTGCCGTTATAGGAAAGGTGGTGTCACTGGGGTTGGCTACCCATGGTGGAGCTACGGTGCTACGCTTGGGTGAAGCCACTAGCAGCTAAGCCCTAGCGGACTGTGTAGGATATGCAATCTGCACGAAGCCACCACTGTAAGCCTCACATTTTTTATCCAAATATGTACAACATATAGCATTAAAAAAACTGCCTCAAACTCTCCCAACACCAAGTATCATATGAAAATGGAGGTTTTGAGCCTTTTGGATGTCTACAAGCGCTCTAAAAACAAATTGTATGGCAGAATCAACACTCAAACCCTTGTTTGTAAACAAGCTTCTTGATCTCCAATTTCAATGAAACAAACATCAATCTTGACTTTCTCAAGCCTTCTACATGCTATGGTGAGCTCAAATTTGTGCCATTAAGCTCCAAAGTTCAATTGCAATAAAAATCACAAAAGGAAAGCCCCTAAGAATCTAATATAATTACTCTCAAAAAACCTGAAAAGGGACTACTTTTAGGACATCATGGCTCTGGTACAATATTGGAATTTCGCATAAACAAGAATTCTGCCCAAGAGCAAATGTCTAATAGCTAATCACATACAAAAATTTGAATATTAAATACATGAAACTACTATCAGAATTGCTTATTCAATGGACACAAAGAGCAATATATATAGCCTTAAGATTCCAAATTCGACAAGGCGGAGGCAAGGGCAGTAAACCCAAAAAAGGGGATTGATTACTTGAACTAAGTTTCAAATCTGAGGAGATAAGGAAAAAAACAAAATCCCATGAAAGAAAAAATTAACAAGTACTCAGTTATCTTGTCTTACCCAAGTAATAAAAATATATTATCTAAGAAAACTTAATACAGTAAGGTGCAATTATATAATTAAACCGACAACACTTGCATGCTCTAGTCTTCTCTACCTCAAAGTTAGGCAATCCATATCCTTCAAAGGAGGTAGAACTTCAGAGTGCAAGAGGCCAAATCTATTGTGCCAAATTCACAAAAATTTGACACTATCAAGGATTCTTATTTGATGAACTCAGCAATCAACTTATAAAGACCTTCCTCTTGAATACCTTTCATCAACACTTGACCAGGTTTTTGGCTAGAATTTTTTATGATAACCTTTTAGATCATCAAACTCAACCATACAGATTAGAATATATTATGGTTGAAATCAAAGGTAGAATCTTAGTTAATCAAAGAACATAGAAGACACTATGAAGTTAAAAACATCACTTGAAGGTATCTGAAAAGATAAAGTTCCAATCCCTATAACAAGATATGAACATCATCACCCAACTTATATATGTACCTTCTATTCTAGACATATGCTGAAGATCTTATTCAAAGTCAAGAGTCTTGATTCTCCATTATCCACATACCAATTCCACACCAAAAAAGGTGTTGGTAGATAAGCATGAAATCCTGGAGAGGGTTGTCTCAAGCCCAGATGAAAGTCCATCCACTACTAAAACTTTTGCACTCCCTACAAATGGCTTTTGCTACTACAACTTTCCCTTCCCCTTCTCAAGACACTAATAGGTAGTGGCCATTCTTTTGGTGTCCACTTCATATGAGAGCTTAATTCTAACTTTCTTCCATTTTAACTAATTTAGACAAGTCCTATTTCTTCATGGGTGAAATCAACCCTAAAGTTCTCAAAAGTAAAATAATATGAAATCTGATACAATGGAAAGTGTTAGCTTTTCATATTTCTAGTGCCATGACAATGGAGAAGTGAGACAAGACGCCTAAAAGAATATTTTGAAAAGGCACTACTTATTGAATCTGTACAAATAAATGTGATAAACATCATGAATTGAAATACATACAAAGCTATGTTCCAAGTTACTTTCTAAACTGGAACCAAGGTGGATTATCGAATGCATTATGGGAATGGCAGTATGGGGGGCCACTTTTTTAGAGAGGGAAGAGACATGGGACAACAAGATAGATATTCACCAATTCTAGTGCTAACACAATGGAGTGGTGAAACAAGATGCCTAGAACAAGGCATTTAAGGAAGGACCCAATTAAACTTATTTATAGATAGGTAGGTACGTAGATACATAGATAGACTGGTAGGTAGATAGAACAATATATAGGTAGACATAGGTATTCAACAGATTTAGTGTTACAACAATGGAGAGGTGAAACAAGATGCCTATAACAAGTCATATATGGTAGAGCCCCAATATACTTTACTAATAGTTGCAAATTTCTTCTTTTTATTTCCTCGAACATAAATTTCTTTGGTATTTTTGTTATATCATTTGGGAATTTATTGATAGTGTGCACAGTTCACATTTAGAGAAATCCAATGATATAGTTGACTATCGTGTCAGGCCTTTATTTATTTCTTTTTCAATTTCTTATATTTCTGCTAATTTCTTGCCATCGATGTTATGTCTTAGAAAAGAAACTCTGGATATAGACTTCACAGATCGGCCTGAAAAGGAGGCACCTTTGTTCCTTAAACTGCCCTGTCTCTCACCAGATCAATTAGATGTTGGATGGAAACACTTACAGGAAACATTTGTAAGACTGTTCCAAGTAGGAGGCAAAACTTTTCCATGCCGCCTACAAAAGTTGCCGGCATTTCCACCGCCGTCCCCTTGCTGGCCCTGTTCCTACTGCCTCCTCGAAGGGTCTAACTCTACCCTAATATTCATTCTGATTCCCAACCTAGTTGCGGCCCTTTCGATACTCATGTTTGGTAAATTCACAAGTAACTTGTCCGATTCCTAATGTGTTATAGGTTCATACGCATTATATCTAGAAGAAGAAATTCGGATGATATTAATCCGTCTCAAACAGTTGAAAGGCAATACCCATTATATCTAGCAGAAGAATTCACAATGTCAATAGTCAGACTCAGACTCCGCCATTGGAAATTTTTAATTATTTGCACATTTTTCAGCTCTCTACAGTAGCCTAGTAACGCAGCAATCAGGGAAACCATAAAGTAATGAATGCAAATGCAACAGTTGACGCAATACATAAAATGTAGAATATTTTATTGAAATTATACAGGTTCATCTAATAATAGGTTACCAGAAGACGAAAGCAATGCTCAACAAATCCATAAAAATTAAAAACTTAAAAGGCAATTCTTCAAAAGTTCATAACAGCACCAAATTGACACATTTAATCGAGATCTTAGGCACTAAGACTAACAGTTTCTTGTTATTCACCAAGTGATACTTGGGGGAATTGTGCATCTGGGGGGTTTAATTTGTATTTATTAACATAGCGCTGTGAGTAAAGCGTGTGTTCAAAATTCAGGGATTAAGACTTGCAGAGATCATGTATTGAAAACTATTTTGATAAACAAGAACAAAATCGAAAATAAATAAATAAACAATAAATCCCTTACCATTTCTTGAGCGAGGGGATTTATGCCTGTAAGTCGGCACTGCAAGCATACAATCTTTTGCAACTCCTCGATCTGGTTGTGGAGGAGCTCTCTCTGTACCTCCATCACGCACTGCAACGAATTTTCACTTCTGAGACACACCTCCACGAAGCCATTGAAACCCTCGGTTCCCTTTACTTTCTCCATGTGACCGCGCCCTTAGAAATGATAATACTGATTGTTACGGACCGTTTAACGGATGCAAATGTGCAGAGGCGCAGGGCCCTGCATTTCTGTGCTGATTACAGCACATAAAGGACCTAAGAATAATTTGAGCAGATTGGACGTGCGGGACAATCGATCCCTAGACCTGTGATTCCCTAGACCTGTAATGAATCCGCCGTTGTGCGGTTGAGTGCGAATTTTAAGGCAATGGAAAACAACGGATGGCATGTCCTTTGCGGACGTGAACTGATTATTCCAATCGAGTTTGATTTTTTTTCTTTTGTTAATGTGTACTCCGTCAAAACCAGCAACCAAAAGTCCGTTTGGGGGCAGGAATTAGACTGGAAATGGCATTATCTAATTTCGGATAATGTCAATTCTATATTTGTGTTCATCTAAAAAAATTGGAATTGGAATTTCGAAATTCCGATTTTGCCTTAAAATGGGCATTTGCATCTTCTACTCAAATAGGTGGAATTGGAATTTTGAATTCCATTTCCAATTTTTATAAAACCAAATTTAATATTTTGTGGGATATGTGACTATTGTTGACTTGGTGGTCAGCACCTCCTTGGAGATTTGTGACATGGCTTAACCGTCTTCCGTGGATCGGGTTAAATCTAACATTTGTATCAAGCATTGATAGTTCGAGCTTTTGGTGCCACGGCAAATGATTCCAACAATTGGTATCAAAGTCTTGGGTCACGGGTTCGAGTCTCCCTTCAGTTGGAGTTGAAGGCTCAGTCGGTGCTGAGGGGGAGATTGTTGACTTGGTGGTCATCACCTCCTTGGAGATTTGTGACATGGCTTAACCGCCTCCCGTGGATCAGGTTAAATCTGACATTTGTATCAAGCATTGATAGTTCGAACTTTTGGTGCAACGGCAAATGATTCCAACAACTACAAGGATGTATATGGATGTATATATATACATGTGTGTATATATATACACGTGTACACACACACACATGTATACACATATGTATATATATATATACATAAATACACACCTGTGTATATACACACACACACATATATATATACATAAATACACGTGTATGTATATATATACAAACATTTATGTATATATATACATATATACACACACACACATGTGTGTGTGTGTATACACGTGTGTATGTGTGTATATATACACACATACACACATATGTGTACATGTGTGTATGTGTGTATATATACATGTATATACACACACATGTGTGTATGTGTATGTGTGTATATATACATGTATATACACACACGTGTGTGTATGTGTGTATATGTGTGTATGTGTGTGTATACACACATGTATACACATATACACACATGTGTGTATGTGTATATATACATGTGTGCATATATGTGTGTATATATGCAGACATATACACACCATATTCAAAGAAATTAAAATAAAGAATTAAAATTCCTTATGCATCTTCTCAGTCATCTTCCGAGTGAACCAAATGGGTCAGCCCATATTCCGGAAATCATTTTCAAAATTTGTATCTTCCAGAATTGCAGCATCTTCTAGAATTGACTATATCCAGCATTAGGTATTCTAGCACCCAAACGGACCCTATAATAATAGAAGTGTCATCTTCTAATCCAGCTTTTAACATTATCATTTTATTTTATTTTATTTATTTTATCCGAGAAAAGCCAAGCTTATTATGAATTCTTGAGTTTTTTATCTGATATTTGCAAGTTGTGGAATAGGATGGAGGAACTGAAGTTTCAAATGTGCTTAGAGTTATTGTCTATAGTCTTTATGAACAAGTACGGTTAAAATCAAAACTTATGATGGAATATCAAAATATTTTGACAATGATATTGGTGTTAAATAAGGTTGTTCGCTTTCCTCTACATTGTTTGAGCTATAAATTGATAAGTTAGAAGAGTGCATAGACAAGGTTGGTGGGAAGAGAATTGAGTTGGCTAAGTACATAGGAAAGCCATTCTTATATGTAAATGATCGCATATTAATTACTAAAACAACTCATATTCTAAGAAAACACTTGAGGGCTCTTGAAACCTTTTGTTAAGGGGTTGTGATGCAAGCAAACACTAGTAAAACCAAAATAATGGTTCATTGTAAAGAAAAAAGAAACAAATCAACTTTCTTTTTTAAGGTGATGCGCTAGAAATAGTGGGTGAATACAAACATTTTGGTCTTGATCTCCACATCAAGTTCAATTGGGAAACATGGAGAACAAAAATAATTCAAGGAGGTCAAAAAACATTATATTTGTTATAAAATAAATGTACAAATGTGATGTTATGGGATTGGAAAACCAAGAAATGCTTTTTGGATTACTTGTTACTTAAATGATTCTTTATATATGAAATTTGGGGCACTAGCATGTTAGATCAAAAGTGGGGACAGATTGAAAGAATCCAAAAAAATCTAATCATAAGCAACTTTAAAATTGAGATGATTGTTCCATATGAGATTTTATTGGCTAAAACAGGTACTTTTCTCTTGGAGGCATCAATGACGGTCTAGCTATTATGTTACCTATAGAAGGTCCAAAGTATGGAGAACCTTCATTGACCTAAGTTAATTATGGAGAAAGAGCTAATTAGAAGAAAGAACGTGTGGATGAAATTGAATGACAAATGGATGAAGGAGGTGTTAATATGCATGAATGATTAACATCGTGAGGAAACAAAACAACATCTTGGAGAAAAAATCAAAATCATCATATGGACAAAATAAAGAAGGTGAAAAATGAGTTACTATATCAAAGAATGAGACCATGATAAATAAATTAAAAATTAAAAAAATAAAAATTACATAGGAACAAATATTAAGAGGAAGTGAAAAAATTTAATAGCCCAATTAAGGACTAACTCTTATCACTTAGATGTGAAATTGGTAGATTTGCAGTCCCTAAAGAAGAGTGCAAAAAAATATGAAGATTTTGGAACAAGTAAATGGTGAAGACAAAATGAGACTCTATTAGGGAGTTGTCAACGTACAAAAGGCATTCATGTGAGCTATAAAGACACCTAACAAGTTGATGATTTAAGTATCTATTTGAGAAGGCAAGACTCAACAAAACTTCAAATTTCATCATCAAAATTCACTTCTTAAAATTTGATCTTCTCAAGAGATTACAACTTTATAAGGCTTTTGTCGTGGGGGTTTTATGTTTATATTCTTGGGTCCCATAGGTTTTTTTGGCCTCATAGACATTATTAAAAATCTTTTATTTTATTCATTTAATCATGTTGGGAGTAATTTGTTGAGAAATAATCAAATTTAATGCCAAGGATTGTGAAATTCAATCTCTATCCATATAAATAAATCAAAAGATGAGATACAAGGCTTGGATAACTACAACATGAAAAATTGAAACTTGTATGCTTATCTGAAATTAAGTTACCTTAATGTAGAACTACTGTGATTAGGTCATTGATCTTTAAGATGTTATAAATTAGCCAGCATATCATGCTTATTAATACTACTTTATGCAAACTTATAACAACAAAAAATAATCAATAAAAACATCATAAGATGGCACCAATGAACCAAAAACCAACAAGTAAAGATCGTCATATAACACAATATATACATGGAGAAACCCTTGCAAGTAAAAATTTAATCAAGAAGAAAGGCCATGAATGCATTATCAACAAATAAATGTGTTTACATTTATTCATTTTCATCATCCTCTCTTCCCTCAACATGGAAAAACATGTGTATCAATGAACAACATCTTAATGACTCCTACATATTCTTGTTTCTACATAGTAACTTTGCATTCAACTATTCCTTGTTAATTTCTATATTCAAAGACATGTTTATATATAATGACAAGAGCTCCAAAACCATTGAACAAGGAATCCAAAGAATGATCTTCATTCCGAACATCCCTAACCCTTGGATTAGCTCCATGAAAGTGGAAAGGGCATTGAGTTTGGATCTAATACTTTCCCTCTTGGTGTAGGAGCACCTAGTTAGTGAAGGCTTACTCCCTAAGTGTTTTGGCTTGTACTTGACCTTAGCCAAGTCAAGAAAATAATAAGACTCCAAGAGAGTCTAGTAGTTTAGGAGTTAGTCTAAATTTTGTACTTGCACTAAGTTGCCACTAGTGGATCTTAGGTTGCCAAGTTGGCCAAATAGGGCCTAGGGTGTGGAAATTCCTAGAAATAGGTTAGTGAAGTTGTTTTGAGTCTTAGATAGGTTTGAGATCAATTTGGATCACCTTGAGGATCTCTAGCTAAAAGTTGCTAAGGCAAAATGCAAAAGTTGTCAAAGTTGCTCGAGCAACTTTGACAACTTTTTTAATTTTCAGGCAAGAAATGTCAAAATGCCCTAAATGTTAGTTAGGGATCAGACCTAGGTTCTTGAGATAGTATTTAAGGTTTGAATGGAAAGAGTACGAGGTTAGACAACTTGGAGACACAATTCCCAAGGTTAATTTTATTATTTTCATTCTCTGAGTTTCATAACAGTTTAATGGAAGTTTGAAGTTTAGCACTGCAAATGTGATTGGAAAGACTTGTATTTTGTAATTTCATTGTTTTAGAATAGACTTGTGTTTTGTAGATAGTTTGTAGAGTGTTTTAGTTTTACTTTGTTTTGTTTTGTAAGCCTAAACCCTCACTGTATTGTGTCTTGCCAGTTTGAGAGGTTATGGTGAAAATATGGTTCCACCATGACTTCCCTTCATGATATCTTGATGGCTCATGAAGGAAGTAAAGTGGAACCTTTGTACATAATGTCCCAACTTGTATAGGTGCTAAAAGTGAAGGGAGATTAGTTTGAAGGCTTACCCTAGATGAGACAAGGTGTCTCGGTTAAGAGTAAAGCCAATGACAGTGAATTAAATGATGCAGGGTTGGATTGGACAATGGTATATATGGATTGGAAAGTGTCATTAGAGATTGAATGAAGCCCTAGAACCAATGGTGGATGTTTGTGGAGTTGAGTTTGACAACCTAGCTAAGTGACCTAGTCAATTAGGCATGTTTTCTAGCAAAGAGGCTCAACAATTGAAAGGTATTGTACAAACACTTATGAAACCCTAGACCTCAAAAACACTTTAGAATTCCCAAAAGGGTATCTAGATCTTGAATCACTTTTGGGGCTCATTTGCGAAGTTTCAGAGTTATTGGGCTAAAACAGTGTTCAAAGACATAGCTGGGGCTAATAGGGCTATAAGCCTAAAAACTAGGAATCCTTGAGATCGGTAAGGATGTTCCACATAGTTGATGATATTTTGCATCAAAAGAATGAAAAATCACTTGAAGTCAATGGGTTCAACCCTGCACAAAGCTAGTGATAGACATGGTGAGTGTGAGGTGAGCTTACCCTGGTGAGCTCAAGAAGGAGAAGTGGTAACACTAATTGATAGGAAGATCCCAAAGTTGGTGGGAAGGATTGGTAGATTCTTTCAAGGTGAGAGGGTGAAACTAAGATACCCATAAGTGGTCTAAGAGTGACCTTAGTGATTGAGCTTGCTTGTCTCAAGGATTGTTTGAGGTCTCCCTATCACCTCTAACTTAGGCATCCAAACATGGAATATAAACATTACATTTAAGTGCATTATACGATGAAATATCAAGACACACGTGTTGCCTCTTCCAAGTCCCACTTGGAGAAGCTCCAAAATCACTCATTTTCCTCTCCTTGTATCATTAACTATCCTAGTCTAGGCATCACATGTATAGAAAACAATTTTGAATAATTGTGTTCACAACCCACCTTTACCGCTACTAGTGGAACCCATCACCCCTCGTGAATGTATTATAAATATTAGTGATAATAAATATTACAAAATATATTTCTAGATACCCTAAGTTCCTCAAGACACCTTACAAGGATGTTGGAACCATGCTAAATGACAAAGGATTTACAAGGTAGATGACACCTTAATCTTAACATTCTTAGGAACTTTCGTAACAATTTTAATTAATTCTACAAGGTTTTCACTAAGAGATAATGTTGAAAATAATAGTTCAAAGGTTTCAGGACATCAATCAAGATTTTTTAGTATCATATTGTGTTAAACTATTAAAGGTTGGGAGAAATTTGGAGTTTCCTCCTAAAGGGAAATATTATGATTTTGAGAACTAAAGGCAAGGGTTTCTAATTTCTGGCATGAGATTTTGATTCATATTATAATAGGTTTTTCCTCATTGCACTGCACCTTTCACTCTAGAAAAATAATTCTTGAAGTCCTTTCCATAAGGTTTCTTACATAAGTAATAATTATAGGGGTTTTAATTTATAGGATAAGATTTTGATTTATCTTATAATAGTTTTTCCTCGTCACATTATACCTCTCACTCCTTAAAAATAAATATTGAATGCTTGGATTAGGTGTTTGTAATGAAATAAAATAGGTTTGAGGGCACAATCACTAGGATGGATAATCAAACTAGGATTCTCTCACAAAAATTACTTTCAATGTGTGGGATGGAAAACAAACCACTAGGCTTTAGAGGACTCAAGCACAAAATGGGTGTAAGTGTGCTCCTTCACTGTGTGAATTACTGACTGATGTAATTTGAAATGAAGGAATGAAGGAAACAAGATGAGATAGGATGCAATGAGGGCAATCAGTATATGCAAACAACCAACAAACTAATAAGCAAATTTTGGATCCAAATATGAGAAGTAAACACAAAAATTGACATGCACACCAACTTTCAACCCGAATTGCCTTTAATGAGCAACTTATAGTGTAGGGGGTGACTAGACTCACCATACACTTTGATCTAATAAAATTTGATGAAAAATCCAAGGATATATAACATAGTGTCAAACTTTCCTGTAGCTAAATCAAAAACTTTGTCATATGTCCATGCACATAGAAATGGGAAGAATATTGGGAGAAAGGGGTTTGCCTCAATCAAAGCCTTGTTTAAGAATTAAACTTGAAATTGAATTGAATTTTCATGAAGGGAAGGAATTTTTTAGTACCAGAGGCTTGATAAGTGATGATGCAAATTCTTCTTGAAATGAGGTCACAAATTTTGATGCAATAGTATGACTCTATGAAGACCTAAAAGGACATTACAAAAGAAATGCTTGCATAATGATTATTAGGCTTGCCACAATTATGAGATGAAATTATTGAATATGGTTGACTACTCTTCTAATACTTGAATGCTTGTTTCTTGACATGATTTCTTGTGGATGGATCCCAAAATGAGGGAGGTATCCTTGTACTTATACCTCACCTAACTATTTCGAGGCTTAAAACTCAAAGGAGGTTGACACAAATTAGAATCCTACATTAAATCAAAAGATATCTTGATGAGTGCAATTAATGGCTCGTTTCTATTATGATTTATTATATGTTTGTTGTTGATACTATGGGATTTGGCACCTAGTTATTTATACTTTATATGTTATTTTCCTAAACCTATGAACCATGGGCATGAACTTATCCTTGTACCTTTTTGTTAAATATTAACATGTTATGTGATCTATTTATATTATTTTTTCATGTGGTTGAATGAATGCTACTATAAAGTGATTATGGATATACATTTGTAATGTGCACACTAATATCATAATACAAAATTAGATCAAGATGCAAAAATAGATGGAGCTTGTTAGATAGGGGAAGTTCATGTCAGCTACTCAGATTGTTGAAGGAGTCAAAGATGAGATTGACATTGAAGAAGTTAATAGTTGAAAAATTCCAACTCATAAGGAAGTGGCAGCTCAGTTTTAAATGTCCATGTCTATTCATTGAGAAGATTTGGGAGGAGTTGCTATTCTAGACCCTCGGTAAGGCAAGAATGGTTTGACTAAATCTTATGCATGAATAACCTCCTTCCTCTTTTTCATGATTTCAATAAATGGTGTCCTCCTAGTTTGTTGGAGTTGACTTCCTAGCTCATTAGAGTTAGTTAGAAGTTTTTCTTCTATAAATAATTATCAGATGTCCTTCTTTAGGAGGTTAGAATTTATAATATTGTACTCTTGATTTCAGTTTCAATAAATACGATCATATAACTGTTGTGTTCTAACATAATTTCCAATTAATAGAATGGTCTTCTAATTTGTTGCATCTGAATTAAACTCCATGAAGACTCATCCAAGGGGGCCCACTTGGTGGGAATTCCACCCCTTTTGGTTTAGTAGTTACTTTCTTGTTAAGTTATTAATTTAGTCTTAACAACTCTCTATTTTTGCAATCATTGGAATTCTATTATGTGTCTATTCATGCAACCAAGGCAGACAAAGTAACTTCTTGTCCATTTGTTGAGATTTGTATTTATGTTATTTGTTTCAACTTAGTTTAGTTTATGCTTAGTATTCTAACTATATCCTTTCAAGAATTTTACTTTTAGTACTATTTCCTTTCCAGTTATAGGATTCAATGGCTACAAATGAGTCTTAGTGCACATAGAGTGTAGACCTATTTCAAATTCGCATTCCTAGATTGATGAATAAATGAACCTTCATAATGAGTGAGATAATGACTCAGTGCAGATATTTAATCTCTAAGTTACAACTTAGGGCTTAGTTATTGAATCATTATAGGAGGTCAACATCTATTGCACTATTTTCGAGGATTGTGTCAAACTAGAAAGTTATCTGGAGTCATTTTTAGTATTTTGCTTATCTTTAATACTGCAGAAGTTTGTCTTAAGAATAACTATCACCTTGATAAAGCAATGAGCCACTATTATTTGCCCAAATATTTGTGTGAGTTGGTTGTTATTGAGTTAATACCATATTCATAGAGGTAGGAGAAGAGATTCTCTAGGGAGATTCCTCCCTAATGACCCTTATCTTGACTATCAACTAGATGAGTTCTAATAGTTTCCAGAAGAGGAGGAGGAGGAGGAGGAGGAAGAAGAAGAGATAAACCCTTTTGTTGATGCAATTACCAATTTGAGTAGTTCAACTTCCTCAAAAGAACCAGTTGCCCAAGATTTGGTTCAAAATCCATATGCCTTATTACTCTATCAAGCAAGAATAGCTACTCAAATAAAATTAATCATGCAAATTTTCCATTCCCTAACACTGACCAGAATGATGTTGATAACCTCAAGAACATCCCTACTTCAATCCTTCCTAAATTCTATGGGTTAGTGACAGAGGACCCAAACATTTTCTTGTTTGAATCTTATATCCTTTACAGGATCAACGACTACACTATTGATGTTCGTAGGCTTAATTTTTTTTCTACTACTTTGAAGGAATTTGCATTAAGATGGTTTATGAGCTTGGGTAGGTATGTTGTAGATAGTTGGGATGGGATGAAAGGAAAGTTACTACAGAGGTAGTGATATGAGGGGAGATGATATCTTTAGGATGTAGCAAAAGGATAATGAAAGTTTGGAGGACTATATATCAAGGTTCATGTTTAGTTTGTAGAAATATTTGCATCATGCACTTAATGAAGGGTATCAAAAGTTTCTCTTTCTTAAAGGCATCAATGAAAATTACACAGATGCCTTGGACTTGATGGGAGGAGGAGAGATCACTCAAGTTCCCTAGGATGACATTAAGAAGTGTAAGATAGAAAATGGTGAGAAATTCTAGGATGTAGATCACCACCAAGGTCCTATTATGCATTAGAATACAAACCCACCCTTCAGAAAATCTGATTAGCAAAGCCCATAAAGGATGGAGAGATGCTAATGCAAGATCTAGACAAAAGGGAGATTTGGGTATTCTTTATTGAACAAGGTGTGATTATGTGATGTGATTGATATTTAAATGATGAAAGCAATATAGATCTAATATGTAAAAGTAAGTGCAAGAGAAAAATAGGAGGAATAAACTCACTCGAAAAAACAAGAAGAGGAAGATTGACCTTTAGATATGATTTTGACTTTCATCAAGATGTCAGAATTAGGTAAAACATTAGATCTAGAACTCTAATACTTGTAACTGCTCCCTGTGAAAATCTTAGCTCCAAAGGAAAAGGCTAACCTAGACGACCTAGTCTAGGACAATGTTCTAGAATTTCCACCCAGTTCTTTTAACTTTGAATCTGATGAGTTTTTCCAAGGATCTGCAAGACTCTCGAATCCAGATCCAAAAAGCTTTAACCTACTCCTACACACAAAAAAGAAGGGTAAAATGTTTTTGGAAAGGGGTTATCCTTGGTCAAACCCTTTTTTAGGAATTAACCTTGAAATTGAATTGAAATTTTATAAGGAAAGATGAAATGAAAGCTAGATCTAAAACATAAATCACCTTATACCTCGACAATGCAATGCCTTTTTGGAGATGATCACAAGTGTTGATGCAATAGCTTGGACTCCACAAAAACCCAATAGGAAATCATGAAACAAAATCCTTGAATGATGGATGTTGTAGTTTGCCACAATGTTGGATTGAGGAAGAAAGAGAGGAACAAGACTTGATGGATGAATGTAGTGTTAGAATGATTTTAGAATAACTGAGAGGGGGGTTGAATCATTTATCCTTAGGTCCAGATGTACCAATTCAACTTTTAAACACTTCAACAAACTTAGATATATTCAGCAATTCACTCAGTCTCTATAGAATATATCAGTAACATAAAACTTGCAGTCCACAATCCAAAAGTAATCAACTTGCAGAATATAAAACTTTCAATAACATAACACATCAAATAACATTCACATAATTATGACACCATGATTTAACATGGAAACCCAATATGGGAAAAACCACCAGTAACATGCTACCAAATTTTTACTCTTTTGAAATGAGCTCTGTGAGAAGAACTTTGTGAGAAGCCAACCCTGTCAAAGGTTACAATACACACTGTTAGGTGTGACCCTGTTAAAGGATTTAATCACCTTGTTAAGAGTGGCTTGGTTAGAGGGATTAAGAACATTCCATTAGAATGTCACCTTGATTAAAGGGTTTACAAAATGACTGTTAGGTCAACCTTGATTAAAGGATTTTAACTAATACAATGGTTAGAAAGTAACAGTAGGTTCTGATCTGAAATATACAACTCACTTTGCAAATACAAATCCAATATGTTCTTATGTTGATTTATTGACTGACCTTCATTACCATCTCCATCTCTGATCTTCTCGAAAATCCCTTCAAGCAATCACCTCAACTCTGTTCAGCTCTTCACAGTTCTTCTTAGCCTTTTGCTTAGGTTCGCTAGCCAATAACATCAACACCTTTCCTTATCTTCATAACCCACAATTAGGTCATCCTTATACCTGCTGAATTAGGTAGATTAATCTTTTTTGCCTAATCTCTTCCATAGATCTTAGGTTTAGGTCAGATTCATCAAATCCTTCCATAATTTCATTCTCCTCCTTATCCTTCTAGAAACTTCTCAAAACTTCTCCTTGAATCCATAAGAAAATAGTTTACCATGCATTAAATGGTCTAGGTCATTCATCTTTAATGTCAATACATTTTACATATCCCAATAATTCAACTATGTCGGCTGGGATTCTCAATTCCTTCACAAACTGTAAATTATTGACACTCGATCAATATTGTGTTCATCTACTTAGTCATCACTATATAACTTGGTCATCGCTAAAATTGTTCTACTTGGCAAACACTGTATTCGCTCGGTTAATTCTCTGATACTCGATAATTACTGATGCTCGGTCAACACTAAAATTTACTCAGCTTATACTGGCGCTCATTTGACACTAGCATCACTCGGCTTAAACTGAATTTCTTCTCTTTTGCTCGGTTAAGCCTATGCTTCAAATCAACTGATTTCTTCACTTAGTGTTAAAGATAAACAACACATTACCTTGTTAATGTGCCAACTAATCAAGTACCCATTGTAGTATCTCATAACTCAACCTTTCACTGGGTCCTCTTGTTATCTCCTCTTTTCAAATCCTCTTCATCAATCAAAAGATATGCTACTCTAGTAGATAGAAATTGTCTCACCAATTAAGGCTTGACATCAATGACAATATAAAAATTGTTTCAATTATAGTTTCCAACATGTGGATCTCCTTCCTTGATTGCAAACTCTTTTTCTTGTCCTCCAATAAATGAAATAATCTAGATCTATGGAAGGAAATTCCTTGAATGCATGATAGAATGAATACTTTATATGCTTCATGGCTCTTGATGGCTTCTTTGCACTTGAATGCTTGATAATGGATGCTTGCTTGCACTTGAATCTCTTGAATGCACAATGCATGTACGATAGCTTTCATGTGTGTGTAATATGAAAATGAGAGGGTTTGATGCATTTTATACATATTTTGGGGCTCATATTTTGCAGGGCCAATCTCAATTAAAGATCTAGGAGAAAAAACCCTGCATTGGGCCCAAAGAAAAACTAAGAACAATGTCCTAGGACAAGGTAGACCTGGATGACCTAGTCCATGAAATGGTCAACCTGGGTGGCCTACTCCAGGGCAAGGCTAATGTGGATGACCTAGTCCAGACAATGTTTTCTCAAAGTTTTCTCAGGGCTAGGGGAGTGTGCCAAAAAGGGGTGATGAAAGCCATAGTTTGCTAAGAAATTAGGGCAAATCCCCAAATCTAAAAAAATGCACACATAGGTCCTAGGTGTAAGATGAATAATGTGATAGGATGAAAAATGGGAAATCATGCATATAAGTTAGAGCTAACCTTGATTTTTAAATGAATAATGTTGATTTGAAGGATGCATAAGTGCTAGAAGGATGCGAAATCAATGTGTGAACCCATACATACTAAAATGGGGCTAAAAATGAGCATCTAATGAAGGTGCTTACTTGTTAGGATGGTATAGGAATATATGTCAAATTTACTCGAGGGAAACTATCAAGAAAGGAGGAGGTTACTGTTGTCACTAAGGATTGCACCCGAGTATGGCTAAGCGTGAACCTAGCAATCCTGTGAAACATGGGGCTAAAAATGAGCATCTAATGAAGGTGCTTACTTTTTAGGATGGTATAGGAATATATGTCAAATTTACTCGAGGGAAACTATCAAGAAAGGAGGAGGTTACTGTTGTCACTAAGGATTGCACCCGAGTATGGCTAAGCATGAACCTAGCAATCCTGTGAAACATGGGACTACTCTCAGGCTGTGGGTAACCTATCCAAGAGTAGACCTCTGGATTAGGGGGCCAGCTTCCCCTTGAATCACCTGAAACTTAACTAAACTTTGAAGGAAAAGGGAGAGAGAGTGCATGAAATTGAAACTAAAACTAGGTGATTCACCGAATATTGAAAGATCCACAAATTGAATCAAAACTCACAATAGCACCTGAAATAACTTTGTGATTCACAACCTGACCCTATTGCCTTGACAATCCTTGAAATAAAGAGGTATTTGTATTAAAAGAAGGGAAAATATCCCACAACTTAAAACCAAATGTACACAGATTAGAACAACAACTGCAAAACACTTTCCTGAACATTCAAATCGAACAAACGTGCAAAGGATAATAGAATCACAATAGCTTTGACATGAATTTCAAATAAAAAAAACTCAAGAAATAATAGAGATGAGAAGGAATACTAATTTTTCTTAGTCAAAGGAGCCAAGTTCATAAATCTATTTCTCTAGAGTTGCAAGCCTTCGCCTCCAAGAAAGAGGGAAAGAAGAACTAACCTCAATCACCTAAGTGAGAGGTATAAAAAGAAAACCTAGGAATTTGCATTCATGACCCACCATCTCCTAAAAATGGAAAACTCTCCAAATAGGCCCATGAAGATGCCTCATAAACTCGGATGCCAGATTCTCGAGTTTATAGGGGTAGTGAAAAAGTAGGACGCCTAAAAAAGGGTGGTCAAAGGAATAACCCTGTCCACTCTAAGTCATGCACCAAAAATAGGATTTTGATAATGGTTTATAAAACACCATTATCAGAATTTACAATAAAATGTATGCAATGACTTTTACATTTAAATTCTTACCCCTATGTGGATTTCAAAAGTTTAATTAATCATATTTGTGAATAGTCCTTCAACCCAATTTAAATTAATTTAAAAGGGGAGAACACATTCAAAATATTCACATCCTAAATTAAATCCACCTATTTATAGCACCAAAATAAAAAGATCAATAAAATCTCAACCCTAAAAGAGGGGAGAATCAAATCATGAACCATTTTCAAAAACCCTCCTTCACAAAAGAAAGAAACCGCTGGCACTTGGACTTCTCCATTCAGCATTTGGCAAGTTTCTATCTTCACTAGCTCTCTGCATGAGTTCAGTCGGGAAACATCTGTCTTGGACCTTGAGGCATCACATTGTTGAGGTAGGCATTATTTTTTAGTATTTCACTTTATGTTAACCCTTCCTCTGAAATTTGAGGACACTGATAGCATTGAAGGGCACATTCTGTTTGGTTATTTTTCGGCATATGTATCTATTTCCTTTTTAATTTTGAGGGCATTGTGTATTCATTGTTTGCTTTACTCTGCATCTTGATGGCGCGATTTCTCTGTGGCATTGTCTTTTGATCGAGCTCATGATATCATTCATATTTTAAGCTAGGACATTATTGTTTAATACCTACTGGCATTGCTGGTGCTTTCCTATTCAAGGAGCTTGTGAGTTATTTTTGGGTCATCTGATACTGTGAATTACATTCTCTATTTTAATAACCCGAGCTGGTGCATCCTCATTTGTTGATGCTTGTTCTTATGTATGGTCGCTATTGCAGCCCATGATCCTTGAATTGGTATTGCTATGATTGTTTGCTCATGAATAGTCTGCAAGCTTCAAGCTAGGACATTTATGCTATGTTTAGTGGATTCACAATTGTTTTGGCACCATGTTTTATTAAGCTAAGTACTTTGAATGGTCATAAAGCTCATGATCGAGCTAGGGCATCAACGTTTTTACTATCCATTATGTTGCTTGGGCCCATGAGTTATGGCATTGGGTATCTTTTATGTTGATTTTTATACCTATGAAATGTTGACTGCTCCATTGATGTTTCGCGAGCCATAGCTTTTGACATTCACATATTTGTCTGGTTGTAAAGCCGCAAACTAGAGCATCGTGTATTCATTGTTCATGGCACCTGTGTCCTTATACCCTATCTCCTCTTAGTTATTTGTTGATGCTCATTGATCTATTATTGATGGCATTGCTCTGATAGTGCCATTCAATTTGATAACATTGCTTATGAATATTTGATATCCCGTGAACAAGTTCAGGCGTCCTCTGTTATGTTTATCATCACTGGCCCCCTTTATACTCATGTATGGCCCATGAAGGGTTTAGGGCATCATATACTTGGATTGCTTTTGATGTTGTATTCATGGTGATCGGTGAGCTAAAGAGCTAGGGCATGGTGCCTATGTGTTTGAGATCACCGTAATAAGTCATTCTCTCATACATTTGTTGGAGCCTGCGATTGCAGTATGTAATGCTAACTGTGACACTTTTCCTGTCAGTGCTTGAGAAATTATATGTTGTTATCTTATGCTTTTTTTTCTCTAAAAAGATTTAAAATTCCATATATTACTTATGGGTTGGGGCATCAATGCCATGCATGTTGACTTCACTATCTGCTGAGGGCCCATGAGCTGGATATGCATCATTGTTTACACAATTGCTATTGATGTTGTCATCTGGCATTCCTTGAGACTGTGAGCTATAGAGCTAGATCATTCAATGCCTTGATGTCACTACATATTGAAAGTACAACATTGTTTTATTGTGACCAGTCATAGCTTGTAACATTGGTATCCATCTTGCATGCTCATGACTTAATTGAATTCGCTATTCTTCATGTTGATGCACTATTTCCTTCCAGCACTATGTACTTGACTATTATTCACTGCCATTGTGAGGCTGAAAATTGATTATGTAGTGTTTTTTATTATTACTTGGTGCCATCATGTCATGCCATATTGACCTCGGGGCATCATTGATTCTACTTGCAATATTATTGCAACAAAGGACTGTAAGAATCCTTGGCCATCATGGACTGATGTTTACTATTAAATCAGATATTAGCACATTAATTATTGCTCTCAGCTTGTACATTCATTGAGTATCCATTATTTGAGTAACCATGTTATGTTGAGCTCCGCCTATGAATTTTATGGGGTCTTACTTTCAAGCCTATTTGCTGACTGGATAGTATTCACTGTAACTATTTTGTTGTACCATGTTTGAGATACATCTGATGACATATTGTTTGGTGTTTATTTCCTTAACACATGCACTATTCACCACATTGTGTCACTGATTTACTATCTGTAGCACCTTTTGTATTTGGTTCACCATGCAGATTTGAATATGCTCATGCCATAGCATCAATGTATTAAATGTAGATTTGAAGTACATCTATGCTATAATGTACCTTTCCTTAGCATGCAGATTTTTGGACCTCTTATTTCTCTATTTTAATGATGATTCAATGTACCTTGCAAGCCCTCCTTATGCTAGTGTTTGACCATTCTTC
Source organism: Chamaecyparis obtusa (assembly GCA_027943335.1). Lineage (NCBI taxonomy): Eukaryota > Viridiplantae > Streptophyta > Pinopsida > Cupressales > Cupressaceae > Chamaecyparis > Chamaecyparis obtusa. Next base: position 1,484,716 of record BSBK01003272.1, read on the forward strand.
ATTTAATTCATCTTTGTGATCCCTGAGTGTCCCACTTATTGCATCATCTAGTTGTTTCTCTGTTGATCATGGGTGTTCTTGGCCTGTGATGCAGCCACTGCCAAGGAAATTTTAGGTTTTCCTGGCATGGCCTGCATCACAGGTTGAGGTCATTCATCTGGATCCTAGCATCTTGCCATTGTTGTTGTTCAAACAATCGTAGAGCTTCGAAGATGGTCTCTATTAGGAATACCATCCTCTAAGCCCATTGATTATCCGAATGGGGAAACAACAATGAATCAACTTCCTCTGTATCTGCACATGGAACAAACAAATTAGTGAAAAAAACATGGTATCTCTTTTATTCCTGGAGCCTCCTTGATGCACATGCCCTGAGCATAGCCCCTCCCAGAGGTGTATGACTGAGTACATATATGTATCTTTGTGAATATTGTGGTACCGTACATTGTTTAGATCCATTGGATCTAACCCCCTTCTCTTCTCTTATCTACAAGTCCCGGATCTTAGGAGCACATGGAAACACCGTTAATCAAGACATCATTACTAGGCAATGTCTGGTACCCTTGTATTTATGTTCATTATATATGTATGTTTGTACTCATTTATGCAATTTTGATAGTGGCTATGCTCACGACCTGTGTGAGCTTGGATAAATGATCTATGCTTTTCTTTTCTTTTTGTATATCACACTTAAAACATGGTACATATACCTGCAATGCTTAGATGTAGATCATTTCATTTTCTCTTTCATGTACTTTACAATGAAATGAACACAAATTTTAAGAAAGACCACTAATAATTCAAACTAGGGTGCAGTAGTCTCACTTAGTAACTAGGCCTCCAAAGATGAGTGAAAATAATGATAACATTTTTGGCGACCTCTATTAAGTGCTTGCCTACTAAAAACCTCGACTAGTTGCCTTGTAATCCATTGGGCATAGAGTCCTTAAGCCTCAAAACTAAACTTGGCACCCAACCAAAACAACGTCCTCTCCAACAAAACTGAAACCAACTGCCTGAGACAGACTGCTCTAGCTTATTGCTAACCAAAACCAAACTCAGAACTAAAAGCAAACTTGTGCTGAAGCACTTAGGGAACACAAAAGACAAAAACTTCTACCCTACCCTACTCTAACTAGTATCAGTAGACTGGTCAAACAAATCCATTAACTGGACTGTTTAAATAACTTCCCATCCTCCTTAGGGTATTATACTCACTACTACATTTGGGGCCAAATTTTGACAAACACTTCCGACGGGTAAATTTTTTTTAATGAATTTTTAATTTTTTTTAAAAATAGGCCTCGATGATGTCGGTATTCCGATGGGTTTTAAATTGACCATCAGAATTTCGACAATTTTTGAGTATACATAAAAAAAAGTGAAGCGCCAAATCATTTTTATTTAGATTGGCATGGAAAAGGAGCAGGAGAAAATGAGCTGGGTGTGAGAGAAGGTATGTTATTTCTTCATCTTTCAAGCCTCTAGCATCATATTTGACCACAAATTTCATATGCATTGCATTTTATTTGATCATGAATGCTCTCTGAAATGACTACATTCTACTAGTGTCGTGTCCTAGCTAGTGCTTTATCTCTATTATTTGATGTTACTGGTGTCATGCCCTAGCCCATGCTTTAATTCCATTATTTTATGTTATTGGTGCTTGTGCTCAAGGATATCCATTTTTTTGAAATGTTGACTGTGGTTATCAAATGGACAGCCCGTGAGCTTCTAGCTAGGCGCCATTTGTATTGATAGCTTAGGATATCAAATGTATTGTATCATTGATAGTTGAGACTTTGTTAAAAGGCAATAGGACAAAGAATGATTTTGATTTAGTGCTTTAACTCCATTATTTGATGTTATTGGTGCTTGTGCTCAAGGATATCCATTTTTTTGAAATGTTGACTATGGTTATCAAATGGACAGTCTGTGAGCTTCTAGCTAGGCGCCATTTGTATTGATAGATTAGGGCATCAAATGTATTGTTATATCATTGATAGTTGAGACTTTGTTAAAAGGAAATAGGACAAAGAATGATTTTGAGTTAGTTTCTCTATTTTGATCCCTAAGTGGCTTACAACCCTAGAGAAGTATATGCAGATTTACGGATGCAGTTGCAGGATACATAGCAGTAGATAATTCACAAGAAATCCATGCATCCAATTTGAATAGAAATTAATACAAAGAAATAGGGTCCTCAAATGGCCCAGTCATCTGGACCTTGACTGTCCCCTCAACCAGTGACCCATCAAAACCTGGTTATCATGCAATCAATGAGTGATCCTTCATTCTGCTGGTCTTCCCTGCATCCAAACATATTGGAAATACACAATACAATGATAACAATCCTTTCACAATCCCCCTTCCCTCAAGGAACACTATCAACATCCATACCTTGATTGTCCCCTCAACCAGTGACCCTTCAAAACTGGGTTATCATGCAATCAATGAGTGGTCCTTCATTCTCCTGGTCTGCCCTACATCCAAACATATTGGACATACACAATACAATGATAACAAGTCTTTCACAATCCCCCTTCCCTCAAGGAACACTATCAACATCTGGACCTTGACTGTCCCCTCAACCAGTGACCCTTCAAAACTGGGTTATCATGCAATCAGTGAGTGATCCTTTATTCTCCTAGTCTGCCATGCATCCAAACATGATACACAATACAATGATAAAAAGTCTTTCACAATCCCCCTTCCCTCAAGGAACACTATCAACATCCGAACCTTGACTGTCCCCTCAACCAATGACCCTTCAAAACTGGGTTATCATGCAATCAGTGAGTGATCCTTCATTCTCCTGTTCTACCCTGCATCCAAACATATTGGAAATACACAATACAATGATAACAAGTCTTTTACAATCCCCCTTCCCTCAACAAAAACTATCAACATCCGAACCTTGATTGTCCCCTCAACCAATGACCCTTCAAAATCGGGTTATCATGCAATCAATGAGTGATCCTTCATTCTCCTGGTCTGCCCTACATCCAAACATATTGGAAATACACAATATAATGATAACAAGTCTTTCACAATCCCCCTTCCCTCAAGGAACACTATCAACATCCAAACCTTGACTATCCCCTCAACCAGTGACTCTTCAAAATAGGGTTATCATGCAATCAGTGAATGATCCTTCATTCTCCTAGTCTGCCCTGCATCCAAACATATTGGAAATACACAATACAATGATAACAAGTCTTTCACAATCCCCCTTCCCTTAAGGAACACTATCAACATCCGGACATTGACTGTCCCCTCAACCAGTGACCCTTCAAAACTGGGTTATCATGCAATCAGTAAGTGATCCTTCCTTCTCCTATCCTACCCTGCATCCAAACATATTGGAAATACACAATACAATGATAACAAGTCTTTTACAATCCCCCTTCCCTCAACGAACACTATCAACATCCAGACCTTGATTGTCCCCTCAATTACCTATCGACGTATCCCTTGCGAGGGAGAGAAGCCAAACACATAAAGAACATGCACATAAACATGACAACTGAAAAACTTAAATGGAATACACCAAGAAGTACCAAATGATGAATGCTCAATTGTTGTAATGGAAAAGCATCAGAACTGTCCATTTCTAGAACTTGATTTTCTAGTCTAAATGAATTTTCTAGAACTTGATTTTCTAGTCGTAATGATTTTTCTAGAACTTGATTTTCTAGTCTTAATGATTTTTCTATAGTCCTAATGATTTTTCTATAGTCTTAATGATTTTTCTTTCGTCCTAATATTTGTTGCTCTTGATAAATTAGGCCTTGAATTTGAATTTTTGTTCACTGTTTTATTTCAGCTTGATATTTCATTCATTTTTCATATACACAAAGACTACACATGCTGATAAAAAAAATGAGCTATTAGATTAAGGTTAACTATTCATGATTGTAAATAGTCAATATTTCTGATGATACTCCTTGGTGTATTCCATTTTAAAATAATCATGTTTCTATGGCTATGATAAATGTCCCTTTGTGTTGAGAAAATTAGAGTTGACAAAATGGTTGCAAAAAAATAATCCTTCTTCCACCAACATTCTAGTCAATGTACAAGTAACGAGTCATTCCATTCAAGAAAAACCATGTCTAACAATATCAACCCAGAATAAAATAAGGAGTATGCAGAATTTAGTGATTGTATCTTCCATTAGAGCCACTTCATATGCACAGGTGATGAACATGCATATTTGCCTGAGCGCTATTGGGAGCTTACCCAGAACACATGTACTATTGTGAAAATCATCACAAATCTATTTGTTGCTGGGTCTAGCTCCCAGTATTGCTTGGTCAAATATGCAAGTTTTTCACCTATGCATATACCTTCTACGATCAACTCTTATATGCAGAGGTGATGAACATTCAGATTTGCTTAAGCAATACTTTGAGTAGTCCTCCAAAATATGTACTATTGTGAAAATCATCACAAGTCCATTTGTTGGAGGAAATATCTTAGTACACATGTTTGGAGGTCTGAAGGAAACAAGAGAATTTGAAGAGTCACGAGTCTTGAGATTGTACTTAATATAGCCAAGCTTCATTCAATGGTACATTCAAACATGAAACAAACCATTCTTAAACCAAATTAAACTAGTAAACCAAAGGACATACTGATTATAAGTAAACTAGTAAACCAAAGGACACGATTTTACTACTAAGTATCTATTTGTTGGGCATAATGATTATAAGTACTTGACATATATCACAAATGTTGCTAATTGAGGTTGGCGGGATGATTACGCCTATCCTGAAAAAAGACTGTCAAATCATTATCCTTTGAATGGTTACTATGAATATGAATGATTTGATATAGAATATTTCTCATTTTACTTGAAGTTTGGAATAGCTTGTGCAAGGGTGAAAGTACTTTTGATCATTTTGGTCGTGACTGTTACTCTACACAGTCAACAAATGTAACTATCTAATGATTATATGTAATGTTGAATGGATTAAATGCTTTATTCTTGGTAGAAATGAATGGAAGGAATAGTGTTGGTTTTAGGTTTAATTTATTATTGAATTCGATGGTTTACAAGACGTGTTGATGAGTTTGCTCCTTTTTTAATGTTAATTGTTCCTGCACAATCCACTTATACAACAGTGAAATGCTATGTGATTGACAATTTCATACAACTGGTCCTTTAGCGTGTATTAAACAGAATATAATTTTCAACATATTATTATCATTCTATTTCTTTGTTGTAAACATGCCATTGGTTCAACATATTATTATCATTTTATTTCTTTGTTGTAAACATGCCATTGGTTCAGTTTTGTAAATTTATTTTTGTGTTAATTTTTTTTCTTTCTATTTTTCCCATTTGATAACCACAGTCAACATTTCAAAATAGTGAATAACATCAAATAATGGAGATAAAGCATGGGCTAGGGCATGACACCAGTAGATTAAAACTGAACCAATGGCATGTTTACAACAAAGAAATAGAATGATAATAATATGCTAAAAATTCTATTCTATTTAATACACACCAAAGGACCAGTCCCAACAATTCTTAAACAATAAAGTATGTTTAAGAATTGTTGGGAGTAGTTTTCAAATATTCATATTCACTTATTGAATGCTTTGGAGACTACTGGTTTGACTGTCCATGCGTTACTAGTGACTGAGATTCATTAAAGGATACAAAACCCTTCATTTTGGATTATTGTGGATTCAAATGTAGGTTTGATTTGGTTAATGTTTAGAAGAGATTAATAAAGTATTTAAAGACAATCTTACATGTTTGGAGAGGTTTGAGAGACACTTATCATGACTATACCCTCACAAACAGTGGCATAGATTGGTTTTACTAAGTTTCTTTTCTCATTGCCAAAGTGGCCAAAGACTATGTTAGGCTGATAAAATATGGGGATTCTCTTTACTACTGCAAATCTTTGAAGGTTGCTACACTTGGATGGATGTGGATGTGCAACCTTATTCTTTTACTACTAAGTCTCTGTTTGTTGAGCATATTGATTATAAGTACTTGACATATATCACAAATGTTTCTAATTAAGGTTGGCGTGATGATTACACCTATCCTGAAAAAAGATTATCAAATCATTATGCTTTCAAATCAATTACCTATCGACGTATCCCTTATGAGGGAGAGAAGCCAAATACATAAAGAACATGCACATAAACACGATAGCTGAAAAACTTAAATGGAATACACCAAGAAGTACCAAATGATGAATGCTCAATTGTTGTAATGGAAAAGCACCAGAATTGTCCATTTCTAGAACTTGATTTTCTAGTCTAAATGATTTTTCTATAGTCGTAATGATTTTTCTAGAACTTGATTTTCTAGTCTTAATGATTTTTATTTCGTCCTAATGTTTGTTGCTCTTGATAAATTAGGCCTTGAATTTGAATTTTTGTTCATTGTTTTATTTCAACTTGATATATATTTCATTCATTTTTCATATACACATAGACTACACATGCTGATAAAAAAATGAGCTATTTGATTTAGGTTAACTATTCATGATTGTAAATGGTCAATATTTCTAATGGTACTCCTTGGTGTATTCCATTTTAAAATAATCATGTTTTTTTATGGCTATGATAAATGTCCCTTTGTGTTGAGAAAATTAGAGTTGAAAAAATGGTTGTTCAATGTCTATGTATCTGTAGGTTGCAAACAAATCATCCTTCTTCCACCAACATTCTAGTCAATGTACAACTAATGAGTCATTCCATTCAAAAAAGACCATGTCTGACAATATCAACCCAGAACAAAATGAGTATGCAGAATTTTGTGATTGTATCTGCCATTAGAGCCACTTCATATACACAGGTGATGAACATGCATATTTGCCTGAGCGATATTGGGAGCTTACCGAGCAACACATGTACTATTGTGAAAATCACCACAAATCTATTTGTTGTTGGGTCTAGCTCCCAATATTGCTTGGTCAAATATGCATGTTTTTCACTTGTGCATATACCTTTTATGATCAACTCTTATATGCACAAGTGCTGAACATTTAGATTGGCCTAAGCAGTACTGTGAGCTTTCCTTCCAACACATGTACTATTGTGAAAATCATCACAAGTCCATTTGTTGGAGGAAATCTCATCATAAACATGTTTGGAGGTCTGAAGGAAACAAGAGAATTTGAAGAGTCATGAGTCTTAAGATTGTGGTATATATTGGCAAATGAAGAGTGGAAAGAAGATGATATTCCTGAGATCATGGATGGACACAATGTTGTAGACTTTATTGATCCAGATATCTTGCAGAGGCTTGAAGAACTAGAGAGGGAAGAAGGGTTTAGGATGGCAGCTGAGGGTGATGAGGATGATGAGATGGGGGAAGTGGAATTGAATCCTGATGAAAAGGAAGATCTGGCTGCAAGTAGGAAGAAGAAGAAGATGCTTATCGTAGAACACAAGTTGAAGAAGAGTACTGCAAAGATCACGCCTATCGTACCAAGGAAGTTTGACAAGAACAAGGAATATGGCTTAAACATAATGGGAAGACACCTTTCTAGCCTGGGCTTGGATCCTTGAAGTTTGGTCATCGTGGATAAAATATACAGATTTATCTAGTGATGCAAAATTAACTTCTTTAAGCCTTACCCTTGTTGTTTCAAATATATCATTTGGGTACGCACATAGGGCACTATTAATAGAGATGAGAAGGAATACTACTTTATTCTTAGGAAATAATAGAGATGAGAAAGAATACTACTTTATTCTTAGTGAAAGGAGCCAAGTTCGTCAATCTGTTTCTCCAGAGCTACAAGCCTTCGCCTCCAAGAAAGAGGGAAAGAAGAACTAACCTCAATCACCTAAGGGAGAGGTATAAAAAGAAAACCTAGGAATCTACATTCATGACCCACCACCTCCTAAAAATGGAAAAATCTCCAAATAGGCCCATGAAGATGCCTCATAAACTCAAATGCCAGATTCCCTAGTTTATAGGGGTAGCAGAAAAGTAGGACGCCTAAAAAAGGGTGGTCAAAGGAATAACCCTGTCCACTCTAAGTCATGCACCAAAAATAGGATTCTGAAAATGGTTTATAAAACACCATTATCAGAATTTACAATAAAATGTATGCAATGACTTTTACATTTAAATTCTTACCCCTATGTGGATTTCAAAAGTCTAATTAATCATATTTATGAATAGTCCTTCAACCCAATTTAAATTAATTTGAAAGGGGAGAACATATTTAAAATATTCACATCCTAAGTTAAATCCACCTATTTATAGCACCAAAATAAAAAGATCAATAAAATCTCAACCCTAAAAGAGGGGAGAATCAAATCATTAACCATGTTAAAAAACCCTCCTTCACAAAAGAAAGAAACCACTAGCACTTGGACTTCTCCATTTGACATTTGGCAAGTTTCTATCTTCACTGGCTCTTTGCATGAGTTTAGTCGGGAAACATCTGTCTTGGACCTTGAGGCATCACATTGTTGAGGTAGGCATTATTTTTTAGTATTTCACTTTATGTTAACCCTTCCTCTGAAATTTGAGGGCACTGATAGCATTGAAGGGCACATTCTGTTTGGTTATTTTCTGGCATATGTATCTATTTCCTTTGTAATTTTGAGGGCATTATTTATTCATTGTTTTCTTTACTCTGCATCTTGATGGCACAGTTTCTCTGTGGCATTGTCTTTTGATTGATCTCATGATATCATTCATATTTTGAGCTAGGGCATTGTTGTTTAATACCTACTGGCATTGCTGGTGCTTTCCTATTCAAGGAGCCTGTGAGTTATTTTTGGGGCATCTAATACTGTGAATTACATTCTCTATTTTAATAACCCGAGCTGGTGCATCCTCATTTGTTGATGCTTGCTCTTGTGTATGGCTGTTGTTGTAGTCCATGATCCTTGAACTGGTATTGCTATGATTTTTTGCTCATGAACAATTTGCGAGCTTCAAGCTAGGACATTTATGCTATGTTTAGTGGATTCACTATTGTTTTGGCACCATGTTGTTTTAAGCTCAGTACTTTGAATGGTCATAACATGATCGAGCTAGGGCATCAATGTTTTTACTGTCATTTATGTTGCTTGGGCCCATGAGTTATGGCATTGGGTATCTTTTATGTTGATTTTTATACCAATGAAATGTTGATTGCTCCATTGATGTTCTGTGAGCCATAGCTTTCAACATTCACATATTTGTCTAGTTGTAAAGCCGCAAACTAGAGTACTATGTATTCATTGTTCACGGAACCCATGTCCTTATGCCCTATCTCCTCTTAGTTATTTGTTGATGCCCATTGATCTATTGTTGATGGCGTTGCTCTGATAGTGCCATTCAATTTGATAACATTGCTTATGAATATCTGATATCCCGTGAACAAATTCGAGCGCCCTTTGTTATGTTTTTCGCCACTGCCCCCCTTTATACTCCTGTATGGCCTATGAAGGGTTTAGGGCATCATATACTTGGATTTCTTTTGATGTTGTATTCATGGTGACTAGTGAAATAAAGAGCTAGGGCATGGTGCCTATATGTTTGAGATCACCATAATAAGCCATTCTCTCATACATTTTCTGGAGCCCGCGATTCCAGTACGTAATGCTAATTGTGACACTTTTCTTGTTAGTGATTGGGGAATTATATGTTGTTATCTAATGCTTGTTTTTCTCTAAAAATATTTTAAATTATATATATTACTTATGGGCTAGGGCATCAATGCCATGCATGTTGACTTCACTGTCTGCTGAGGGCCCGTGAGCTGGATATGCATCATTGTTTACACAATTGTTGTTGATGTTGTCATCTAGCATTCCTTGAGACTATGAGCTATAGAGCTACATCATTCAATGCCTTGATGCCACTACATATTGGAAGTACGACATTGTTTTATTGTGACCGGTCATAGCTTGGAACATTGGTATCCATCCTGCATGCTCATGACTCAATTGTATTCGCTATTCTTCATGTTGATGCATTGTTTTCTTCCAGCACTATGTACTTGACTATTATTCACTAGCATTGTGAGGCTGATAACTGATTATGTAGTGTTTTTTATTATTAATTGGTGCCATCATGTCATGCCATATTGATCTCGGGGCATCATTGATTCTACTTGCAATATTATTGCAACAAAGGACTATATGAATCCTTGGCCATCATGGACTGATGTTTACTATTAAATCAGATATTAGCACATTAATTGTTGCTCTCAACTTGTACATTCATTGAGTGTCCATTATCTAAGTAACCATGTTATGTTGAGCTCTGCCTATGAATTTTATGGGGTCTTATTTTCAAGCCTATTTGCTGACTGGATAGTATTCATTGTAACTGTTTCGTTGCACCATGTTTGAGATACATCTGATGACATATTGTTTGGTGTTTATTTCCTTAACACATGCACTATCTGCCACATTATGTCACTGATTTACCATCTGTAGCACCTTTTGTATTTGGTTCACCATGCAGATTTGAATATGTTCATGCCATAGCATCAATGTATTAAATGTAGATTTGAAGTACATCTATGCTATAATGTACCTTTCCTTAGCATGCAGATTTGTGGACCTCTTATTTCTCTATTTTGATGATGATTCAATGTACCCTGCAAGCCCTCCTTATGCTTGTGTTTGACCATGCTTAATTTGATTCATCTTTGTGATCCTTGAGTGTCCCACTGATACTGCATCATCTAGTTGTTTCTTTGTTGATCATGGGTGTTCTTGGCCTGTGATGCAGCCACTGCCAAGGAAATTTTAGGTTTTCCTGGCATGGCCTACATCATAGGTCAAGGTCATTCATCTGGATCCTAGCATCTTTCCATTGTTGTCGTTAAAAAAATTATGGATCTTCAAAGATGGTCTCTGTTAGGAATACCATCCTCTAAGCCCATTGATTATCTGAATAGGGAAACAATAGTGAATCAACTTCCTCTGTATTTGCACATGGAACAAATAAATTAGTGAAAAAAACATGGTATCTCTTTTATTCCTGGAGCCTCCTTGATGCACATGCCCTAAGCACAGCCCCTCCCAGAGGTGTATGACTAAGTACATATATGCATCTTTGTGAATATTATGGTACCATACATTGTTTAGATCTATTGGATCTAACCCCCTTCTCTTCTCTTATCTGCAGGTCCTGAATCTTAGGAGCACATGGAAACACTTTTGGTCAAGACATCATTACCAGGCAATGTCTGGTACCCCTGTATTTACGTTCATTATATATGTATGTTTGTACTCATTTATGCAATTCTGATAGTGGCTATGCTCACGACCTGTGTGAGCTTGGATAAATGGTGTATGCTTTTTTTTTTGTATAGCACACTTAAAACATGGTACATATACCTGCAATGCTTAGATGTAGATCATTTCCTTTTCTCTTTCATGTACTTTACAATGAAATGAACATAAGTTTTAAGAAAGACCACTAATAATTCAAACTAGGGTGCAGTAGTCTCACTTAGTAACTAGGCCTCCAAAGATGAGTGAAAATAATGATAATAGTTACCAATCTAGTATGGGTAAATCCTCCACTAATGGAGTTTCAATGATGAAAATCACTCATTTGTTGTCTGATTTCAAGCAAGACATCATAAATAATATGGCCACTTAGCTAGATATACTCCAATAAAAGAAGAAACATGAGGAGGTATAGACAATTTTGGCAAAATATTATCCTCATTACAAACAAAATAAGAAGGATTGTATATGCAAAATGGTATACAACATTGACAGTTAGAAAATTCCACCAGAGTCCAATTGAAGGATATGATGAAAAAAATTCTACATTATACAAAGGTGGCCATGGTCTGCAAGACAAGGTATTCCATCAAACCCAATATCTTTTAGTGGAGCTTATTTGAATTCTTATGCATTTGGTAACCAATGGAAACCCTCGTATCCTTCAAATTTTGGGGGCTATTTATGTCAGCCTAGGAACAAACCTCATAATACTTGGCCCAATTACCAAAAATATCCATCTTAGTGGTAGAAACCTTAGTGGAATTGGAAACAACCTTGAGGAGTCTTGTAACTACCTTAAAGGAACTAGAAACAAACATCCCAATGGATGGGAGGACAACAATGGCCAAACTAGGCAATTGGTTACCTACAACCATCTCTACAGCCTCAACAGCTAGCAAAGACTCTTCCTAATCCAAATGCCAGCACACCTAGACCTTCTCAGTAACCACCTCAATCCACACCTAACCCAAATAACAAACCACAACAACAACTAGTTTATTCCAAAAATCGTAACCAATTTCTTGCATATGTTGTGAGTGTGAGTGGTATTCATCTATTTTCAGGAACCACTTTGTCATCTCCTTCCACTCCTACTATAATAGAGCTCCCGATGGAAGAAGGAGAGCATCAAACCTTACTTGATATCCCAACTCAGTCAAGTGTCTCCAATAATCTTTAACTAGTCCACCATTATGATCCAGACCCTCCGTTTTCTTAGAGATTAGAACTTGTTGCACCAAAAGAAGAAACGATATTTATTTATTTTTACCAATTAAATCATATATGTGTCAAAATATCATTGTTTCAAGCCATAAAAGATGTTCCAATATGTAGTAAGGCAATTAGAGAATCATGTCTCAAAAATCCAAGCAAGAAAAAGGACCCCACAACAGTCCATGTAGTGGGGCAACTAGTAGATATCATGCTTGGAAAAGTGACTATTCCTAATATTCTGACCCAAGTAGTCTTGTAGTTGGGGTCATTATAGGTGGAATCCAAGTAAATAATTCTCTAATATATTTAGGGACAACAATCAATGTTATGACTAAAGATATCATGCAACAACTGAATGTTACAAACTTGAGACCTACTCCTACAATCTTGCAGCTTGATAATAGTTCTATTGTCAAACTAGATGGCATGGTAGAGGTACCTTGTTGTTACTTTAGACTCTTGGGAATATCTAGTAGATTTTATGATCCCCTCCCCTAAGGCTACACTAGGAGTATATCCCATTATTCTAGGAAGGCCATGGCTAGGTACAACAAATTCCTACATAGGTTGTCCATCATGGGACATAACTATTTCTGATAGAAAAAAGTACTAAAAATATTTTCCTTTATCATCATTCTCAACCATCTCATGACCTGTAATACCCCACTTGGCCAAACATAGGGGAAGAGGTTGAGGAAGTCAATTTAGCTGAACAACACATGATGATAGGTAGAAATCCTTTTATACAACTTCTGGAAGATGATTATATATTATCCCATATACTTCATAACCATTATGAAGTGCATGAAGAACACCTTGTAATCACCTAAAAAAATTATCGTAGAACCTAAGCCCCTAATTTCAATCAAATTGCCTCAAATGAAATCCTAAATCTCAAAGGTATATTTACTAGACATAATTGTGCAGAATAACCTTGAAAATCCCTTTGCACGATTAAATCAAATCTAAAATCTTATATCAAGATTATACTATGGTCTAATTTCTAGAGCTTGCATATTTATTTAATTGCTATAATATTACTTTTAAATACATAGCTTTCTACGCTTTTATTAAAATAACACATTCACATGTGTGCACATACTTAATCTTGATTAATTAGCAATTAAAGGGGATCTGTACTTTCAAAATTGCTATTTTGTCTTATCTTACCTAACATCTCCCTTTTGCCTCTTAATCCTCGCCACCCATCTCTACCTAACCTTGCATCTCCTTCGTTCTCCTTTTGCCTCTTAATCTCAATCACACATTCTTTTGCCTCTTAATCTCCACCCTCCATTCTTGAGGCAATTCCTTTAAAAGGAAGCTCTTCCTTGGCTCAAGGATCCATTCTCTTGCATTCTAGGTCTCAATCTTGATCATTTCCATTCTTGCTTTCTTGCATTCTTAGAAAATTTTTGCTAATTTGAATTCTTAGTTTCTCATAAGCTCTCTTGCATTCTTAGTTTATTTCATTCTTAGCATAATCTTTCATTTTTAAATCTAGTTTACTTTCTTTCATTTGTTTAATAGCATAGCTTCTTGCATTCTCATTCTAGAATACTAGTTGTTTGTATCAATTCTAGCTTAAATCTCTCATTCTAGCTTTGTTAATCTTGCATTCTAGTTCATTTCTAGTTTTGCATAGCATTTGAAATCTTCCATTTTTGAGTAGTAGAGTCACTAATCCTTATGCCAATCTGATGAGCATTTAAAGAAGAATTAAACTTGCTTCAACTAGGAAGCAATAAGCCGCTTTTGGGAATTTAGTTGGTTCATTCGATATGGCCTCCTATAGATAAATTCTTGAGCTAATGACTTATTGAGTATTGGTTGTTCTTCAATTTGATTACCAATATTTGACCACATATTTTAGGCACCCATCATGGGGAAAGAATCACAAAATTGTCCCTTTACTTACAATTTTTTTGGCTTATTTTCTGAAACTGTGACGGTACTCGTACCATAATGTGAGAATAATCGTACTAAAGTGGGAGTTTACTCTACTACACTATGTGAATAATTGTACTACTTTATGGGAATTCTTGTACTATAAAGCTATATAGGGTGTTTACTTGTAATGCATTGTGTGAATGCTTGTACAAGCCTGCATCTCAGGAATTTCTGTGTTTGCTCGTATCAGAAAAAAAGAGCATTTTTAGGGTTCTAGATCTCATATTTTTTGGATTTTGATGCTTGTTTTAACTTTGTCTTGGCTTTTACCTTCTCTTTTGTAGGTTCTAACAAGTTTTTGTAGGGTATTTGATAGAGAAATATCTTGCCAAAGACACCAACTCTTGCTTATTTCATGACTACTGATGCTTTGGGGATGTAGGATGCTTGCCAAAGACTTATTTGGAGACTACTAAAGCTATTTGTGTTGTAGGTTGCCTTGGAGATACAAATAAGCATTGTGTTTTCATAAGTTTGGTTTTCTAGGCATCTAGCTTAATTAGAAGGTTTCTTTTCTTATGATTAGTTGATTAGTAGGAGAGTATGCTCTTCACCTCCTAGAGGATGAATCATAAATCTTGACCTACTTAATTGGTTACTAGTAAAAGGGATCTTAGGTGAATGAACATGCATTTGATGTTCTTGGGAGAAACTATGGAGTGGGAGAGTATGCTCTTTTCCTTGTGGAAAATAAAAAATCTTGACCTTCATCAGCTATCCATTTTACTTTCTTGCATTTACCTTTATAGGGCCTGCCAAGAGAGCAATTTTTTGGGAACGACCCAAGTGAGGAAAAAGAAAACCCAACTAACTCCATCCCACTACAATAAAAATATTCCTTCAATATAAAGAGAGGGAAGACTTGGCTATTTTCTACTTCCAATGCTTCTTCATGTGTAGGGCCTAGTTGCTTCAATCTTGCTAAGTAATACTACAGTTGACTAGGCACTTGTAAGACCTTCATGGTCTCAATATTATTTACAAGACTATAAGGGGAGTACATTCAACTTGTATAGGACCGAGAGGTCTCAATATTTCTTTATAGACTATATGTTTTGGGTGCTTTTAGGGCTACAAGCCTTAATTCCACTTGCAGAACTACAAGGGGTAGTCATGACCGAAGACCCTTATTAAACAATTAGGGATTTAGAGGCCAACCATTTTAGCCGTGTGACTTCCTTTGTGCAAGGATTGATCCAAGTGGACTTACCTAGATCACCCCAAGATTACTCACCATGTGTGCTCCCTTGGATGCTAAAGCTTGAATGTGGCAATATGGAAAGACATGTGTTGTGAGCATTATTCTCTTCCAATTGATCCATAATTTGCATATTCCTAGGAAAGGCCATTTAACCACTTAATTGTGGGGACAAGATCATTAAGTTGTGTGCAAAGGTTGTAACACTTCCCTTTTTGACCTTAGGTAGAGTGTTCTTGATGTGCTCTAATGTGATAAAGACCTGTGAAAACTATTGTTAACATACACTTGATACATTTGATACATTGTTATACCTTGCTAGACTTCACAATTGCTTGTATCCTAGAAGTTATTTTGTTCATTGGTGGATTGTTTGGAGAATATTTCTTGATCACACTATTTGCTTACTTGGAAACATTCAAACTTAGTTTAGGGACACATAGACTTGCCATAGATCTGAAGCCAAAACTTGTCCAGGTTGATCAAAGACTTTGTGCAAATAGTGGCAAATTTCTCGTCTTATGTTTGTTTGATTAACATAGCTTGTTCCTATATTCTCAAGTCTTGGTTCCTCATGTGTCATCTTGGCTCCTTTTGATCAACAATTATTCATCTATAAATTGGTATCCCTAATTGGTTGACCCTTTGTTAGTGATTTGGTGCCTCTTTTCTTTTGCTCAAAGATTTTGGAAGTGCTCTAGTATGGTCTCAAGCATCCTTTTAAAAATTTATACTTTGCTTAAACTTTGTCATAAGTACCACCCAACAGGAATTCATGCCTCATTCTTGATACCTTCTACTTAGTTCTCTTGGCTATATCAACCTAGTCACAAGTGCCACTTAGCAGGCATTTAACCTGCAATCTTGGTACCTTGCACCTTGTTCCAGCCACTTTACTATTAACTACTTATTCTTCAGACAACACTATCATTACCTCTATTTTTTGGTACAAGATTAAGTTACTTTATTACTATCAGTTCATTAACCTCATCTTCCATGCCAGTCAAAACTCATAGTAGTTCTTATAAGGCTACAATTGATCCCCTAGGGAAAGACATTTATGACACCGTTGGACCATCTTTTCATGAAGAGCCTTTGCACCAAGCTTCTATGTATTAGTCAGTACCCTTTGCTAACACTGAAAGCTTTGATTACCTCAACATGTTCAACTTTGACTCATGTGCCCATAGAAGACATGACTTTGATTCCTCTGATGATGAAGAGCCAACACAAGAATAAATTTAAAATTGTCAAGAAGGCAAGAAATTTTACAAAGTGATGCAAGCCATCATGAATCAAGACAAAGATTTATATTTTATTCATCTTGCTTCCATGGGTGTGAAGCTTCCACTAGACTTTGATGTCGATGTTTTTCTACAAAAAGAGGAAGAGTCTCCTCTCACCACCCTTATTAAACAACTACATGATCTATGTTGTGAGATTTCCCAACTAAAGAAGGACAAGGACCAACCCCCTAACAAGTACTCACTTTAATCAATTTGTCCTTTTCCTTTCGACCAAAATCTCTACATGCCACCTTTCTTGTCCAAGGCGGAGATATCTAAATATGATAAGTATGATGACAATAAAGATCCTCAAGATCACGTGCATGAATTTTGCGCTCTAAGCATGGAATTTACACATGAACAAACTTACCTAATGAAACTCTTTCCTCGAAGTCTTGGTGGACAAGCTATGAGTTGGTTCACTTCACTTGCCCTTGGCATCAAAACCTATGATGAGATGGTTCAACATTTTATCCAGCAATACTCTTACAACATCTCTCATACTGTCACTATGGTTGATTTATGCAACACAAAATAGCATGCATGAGAGCCCTTTGTCACATTCCTCCAATGATGGCAGAGAATGTTTTCTCGATATCCACAATAGATTCCTAAGACTAAGAAAATTGACACATTCATTAAGACTTTGGTTCTCAAGATGCACTATGTTTTGCAAATTCAAACACACATTTTGTTTGACAAATTGGTTGAGTCATCTATACGCATAGAGGATGTCCTTGTTCGTAAGGGTGAAATCACTCTTTAGTATAAAGAGCATAAATCCTCTTATAACAACCAACATAATAAGGAAAAGCACAAGTTATGGAACAAAACCAAAGATGTCGTTAATGATGGAATCATAGGTACGACCTCAGTGTCTTCCTCTACCAAACCCAAAGAACCAACTTTAAATTTGTCTACTCTTGTGAAAGCTAATGAGATCACTCAAATGGGCTCTAAAACTGAAACCACCAGAGATAGGCCATGGGTTCCTAGGCCTAAGAGAGACTTTACTCCTCTTGGAGAATTGCTTGAGATTGCCTTGAAGATGCTTTTAACTAATAAGATCATCACTTTGCCTGATAAATCTAAGCCACATGATCCTGAGATTAAGCCTAAGTGGTGGAATGACAACCACTAATGTGATTATCATTGCAACAAAGGCCATAAGACTAATGACTGTATGAATCTTAAAAATCTCATCTAGGATCTAATCGATAATGAGACATTTGTGATTGATCCCCCACAAACAAATACTGATCACAAGGCTTTCAAGGAGCCTTTTCCCAAATACGATAAAGGGGAGTCTTCTAAGGCCAAGGAAAACAAGGTTGGTTACACATACCCTAATACTGACAATGTAATTCACATGCTTTAGTCCTCTGACCATACCATCAATGTTATCAAAATCATGGACAAGGCTCGAGATGAGTCATCTAACGCAGTAACCTATTCTCAAGGAAAAGTCACTATATGAGGAGTCAGTTAGTCTTCCTCCTAGTCTTCCAAACCAACAAGAACACAAGTGTCTAAACCTACTACTACCTCCATGACTCATGATTACAATCTAGTTGACCAACTCCACCACAAGTCAGCTCAGATTTCAATTCTTGAACTACTAAAGATCTCTCCCGCTCATAGAGAGATTCTTGATCAATCCCTCCTTGTAGATAATGTACCTAAATACCTAGACATAGATAAATTCCAGTCCATATTCGGTTATCTTGCTTCACCTCATTATCTAACTTTCTCAAAAGAAGATGACAAATCTGTCAGCCATCTGCATTAATCAATGCCTCCACATCTAAGTCCTTATACATAAGCATAGGGTTAAGCATGTTTTGATAGATGGAGGAATGAGTTTGAATATATGCACTTTGAACTTGGTTAAATCTCTTGGTTTCTCTGAACATTTCATTGGTCCTCGACGCAAAATAATGATTAAGGCATACGATGAAGAGGAACATTCTTCAAAAGACATGGTAGTCTTGTCCATTTAGGTAGGTCCTATTTAGTGGGATGTTATTTGTCAATTATTGGAGCTTTCTATGGCATATAACATACTCATGAGTCATTCCTAGATTCATGAAATGCAAGCAATCCCTTCTACATACCATCAATGCTTTAAATTCTCGCACAATAGAATTGAGGTTACTATTCCTGCTGACTTTGAGTATACATGTAACAATATTAAACAAGTGGAAAGAATGATTCCTCACAAAAAAGAATGGTCAAATCCTAAGGAAACATAAGAAAAGGGAAAAACTACTTTGTCCAATTATGGGAAAAGCAGACCTATTGGTATGGGAGAATATCAAGTGGACACTCTTCCAATTTTCCTGAGACCTTATGGTAGGCCATATCCCTCATTTCCTCCTACAACTGCAACAAAACCTATCATACATGAAGGTACCAGAATGGTCAAGGCTAAATTTACCCTAGAATTGGAAAGGGAGGAGAGCATTGTGCTATAATTGCTTTACAAGGGAGAAGAATCTAAACATGAGGTAAAATATGTTGAGGTTTCACTTGAAAAGTACAATGTAGGTTACTAGCTTAGAAAAAAATGGGATATGATGGGAGAAGTCCTCTTGGAAAAGGAAAATGCCTCCTTGAACCTCTACATGCTGAATTCAAAAATTCTAAAGACAAGAGTGGTGTTGGCTACCATGAAAGTAAATTTGACAAACCTACCAGTAGGACTCTTGTATTTGACCAATATGAGGAAGAAGCATAAATTCAACCAATGACATACAAAAGGATCGTACATATTCAAACTTCTAATCCATATTACTAAGGAGATCCCTATATACCATCTCAAGTGACTCAAGAGAATGACACCGTGGAACCCATAAATATAGCAGGAGATGATCTTGCTTAGTCTTCTGAATCAATCACTACCACTGCTAACGGTACTACTGCTACTACCCTAACTGTTGAACACATCGTTGACCCTGATCACATGCATCCTAATTGGGTGTACAGTTTCACAATAGATGAAGATAATCACGCCATTGTCTCTCTCTCAAGGATAATATATCTATTTTAAGGATTACCTATTCCATCATGAAATACACTTGAATTGTCAACCCAGGGACGTAGGACTTGAAATGGGTCAGCACATTTTGTGCGCTAAGTTCCTTTAGGAGTCATAACACCTATGCTGCAGGAAAGTAAAATGCGTTGGAAGAATCTATACTGCTGCTAAAAAATAGTAAACACACCTTGGCTAACAACAGATAATTGCAAAAAGCTTAAAAATGAACCTAAACTAATTAACAACTTAGAACATCCACTATGATCATTTTCTACAAGTGTTGCAGGAACTTTCATAGTAATAATGCTGCAGGACTAATACAGTAAATCTATCTGAAAATAGGAAACTGCAAGAAATGAATCTATTCTACCTAAATCTATTCCACCTCCCAAGTGGGCCCCCTTGGTTGGCTTCAATTAACTATGAACACAACAAGTACTTCAAAATATCTCTTCCATTAAAATCCTTCTTTGATTACATAAAAACTAAATAATTCATGAAGAACATAAAAGAGTAACTTCTGAATCTAAATTAGCATTATCTATTTTCTCATTAGCTTACTAAGATGATCCAAATCCATTATATAAAGGATTGGATGCTTATTAAAAACATAACATAAAAAGTCTTGAACAAACATTGCCAGAAAAGAAGGCGAAAGATCAACCATGACATAGTACATTTACTACCAAGCAACAAAATAACAACTTGCAAGAAATATTGCAAGTTGTATCCCCTATATTCTTTGGAACAACAACTCCTTTGCAGGCGTGACTTATCCAACAAAACTAAACTGTGCTTTCTTTGCCATGGCCAGTCTCCATTATCCTCCTCCTTAAATGTAGTAATCACCACTCTTTGCGTCGCTCCTCATTCTCTTGAAAAGTTAACAACATCCGGAACACATATGCAAGATAACATTCCTACTTTTACTCATATATTAGAACATAGCTTAAAATAGTTATATGAAATACTGCATTCTATGTATAATATTAAGCAAAACATGTCATACACACTACCCATAGGTTTAGTAGGTTCTAGCTATCTCTGGCATAAGTTCACAAGATATTTACTACAAGTGTTTAGAAATGTTTTGTCAAAGCACAAAGAGTGTGTCCAAACTATGAAAACTATATCAAAATTAAGACATTAATATGCCTCATCATCTGCCCCCCACTATTCAAATGCTTGTCCTCAAGCATTATACTTCTTTGCCATAGCTCTAAAGTCATTGACTGTGGTTCTCCCTTTCTTCCCACTTCTGAAAGTGTAGAAGAATCCTCTGGTGCACTCCCAGTGTTCACCTCCGTGCTCCTCAACCAACGGGTCTAGTCTAGTAGCATCATTATCATAAAGAGGCCAAAGAAGTGTAGGAGGTTGAAAAGACAAGGGCATCCATAGTTCCTTTTTGATCTATCATCCCAGTTGTATGTATTTGGTCACCCTATGAACAACTACCCCATAATTGATAGGGCTATGTGGTTCTACCTTTTTGAAGGCTTCTGGCAGTCGGCTCCATCGGTTCCTAATCCCTGAAAAAGCTCTTTGATGTGTAAAGTTTGGGAGTGTCTGGTAATCTCTGTAAACCTTTTCTCTTTCTGCAAACACTTTATCCCTGATCTCTGGTTTTTGTTTCCCATAAGTTAATCTGAACTAGTCTCTTAGAAGATCATCAGGTTTATGTGATTCAACCTGTAGTGGCAAGGGTTCAAATTTCTCAAGATCTCAGTAGACATTTAACTGCTTGTCATAATTTGTCTCATTATGCATCCATGACATTAAAGCTCTAAGGTGAACATCTCCTATGTAAAGCAGAGGATTCCACTCTGTTTCATGTGGAATTATGAAATTATGCAGATATAGTTCACACAACAAATTCTTCTACCATGAGGGCAGAGTCTGATACACATTGTAAAAATCTTGAGCAGTTTTAAATTCACAGTCAATATTCCTTATTGTCATCACTAGTTGAAATAACATAAATCATTCCTTCAGACAAACGGAATACACCCTTGGTGGTGGTCTACAAGCCATGACTTGGTCAGCTAACTTTAAGGCCTTATTCATCTGTTGTTTATGTTTCTCAAGCTGCTCCTTAAGGGATTCAATTTCCTCATCTTTATCAAATATTAATTTCTGCATTTGGTCTCATTCTTGTTTCCACAAAGTCTTTTGAAAAATGAAGTGATTGTACAGACCAAATAATACAGATTGAATTGTAGATGAAGGGAATTCTTGGGCCATAGCTTTCTTCTTTCATTTCGTAGCAACTTGCTGCAAATAATGGGTGTACCAAGAGGATCTATAAGGTATGCCAGAAATATTAGAGTATACAGGGACTGGTGGAGAAGTAGGTTGAACACTTTCAAGGGCATTTTCTATGACTACAACAGGATTTGACTCACACATTTCTTGATCACCCTGTGGCATTTCACCGTCAGGCTCATTTTCACATGTTTCCACATTTTGGGGTTCCAACTATATAGGAGAGTCATCTGGAATATTCTCGACCAGTGATTCTGCATGAGGTTTTGACATTGAAACATTTAGGTTTTTAGGGGAAACTGAGGATACTTGACCTCGCATGCGAGGGCTTCATCGTACAGGAACCTCATTAACCTCTATTGCTTTGTGAGTCTATTTTGGTTTAGATGGTGCAGGAATAGTTGCTGCAGGAGTAGACCTTTTTCTCTTTGCCACTTGAACAGGAGGGTTTTGGGCTTTCCTTTTAAAATTAGGGCTCTCTTCATCAACCTTATGTTTGCCTTTGTCTATGGAAGAGCTAGGTATATCACCCTCTAAAATAAGCCCAAAAAATTTATCAGTAGGGGGCAATGCTGGTTCTTTCTCTATTTCAGCTGGATTCTGACTAGGCCTCACAATCTCTTCCTTATTCCCTAAATTTTGCGGGATAGGGTTGGCTTGAGGCTGCAAGGTTTTAAATTCAACAAATTATGTCCACGATACAAGGGAGGAATCCCTAAGAGATCTTTCAACTAAAATTTTAACTAGGGCATGATGAGAAATAGAATTTTCATTTCCTTTTTGAGTTTTTCGGCACTAATACACAACATATTGTAAAGGAAATTGGGGATATTAACTTGAATGTTATGCCTTATACAACTAAGCAGCTTAAAATGATGAGCGTGCAGGTTTGAAAATCTACCTTCCCAAGTCAAGTACCTGATGATATGGTTCGCCAATTCTAGATATGGCATTGGAAGAGAGAGTCTCTTACACCCTTGCTTTGAGATTTCCAGCGGAGGGTCACCCGACCGAGAAAACTATGCCCGAGATGACTTGGTGTCATGTTCATTTGGATAATGCTCTCCATTAATTGGTAGTCCTGTGACTTCTTCTATCTGCTCCTCAGTAGCAACCACTGTTAATCTCCATACTATGGCTTATCCTTCATTGAATGTCCTCATAAACTCCATTGCTACTTCTT
Source organism: Chamaecyparis obtusa (assembly GCA_027943335.1). Taxonomy (NCBI): domain Eukaryota; kingdom Viridiplantae; phylum Streptophyta; class Pinopsida; order Cupressales; family Cupressaceae; genus Chamaecyparis; species Chamaecyparis obtusa. Next base: position 1,508,073 of record BSBK01003272.1, read on the forward strand.
CATTGAACTCTGTTAACTGTAGGAAGTAGCCAAGCCATCCACAAGCATTAAATCTATGGATTGCTTCCACATCCACTAGTAGAATACCATGGACAATCATCTCATGTCTCTGCAATTGTCCTCCCATCTTCAAAATGCCTAGTTTTAAATTTCTCTATTCTCACCACCTTGATAATTTTTACCCCCTTAACACTCTGCAAATACCTTCTTCTCAGAATTCAAATTGATCTTTCTGAGAAATGCCGATACCACATTCTCTTAACACGGCTCCATTATGTTTGGCATGTAAAATAATGATGCTATTAATTATGAAGGACATCAAGGTTTTAATTGGAAGTGTTCTCGTATAAATCATAGTCTTTTTAAGTCATGTCAAACTCAGGAAATCTTTCCCAAAATTGGAATGAAAATGTACGATAGATACAATAAAGATTTTAAAATTAAAAATAGACCACAGCCAAAGTACAATATATAACATGGACATGACTAGGGTGACATGGAGATGACACTTGGAAATTAATACACTTTCCCTGCCCCCCACAAAATTTGGACAAGTGTCCACACTTAAAAAAATTTCGCACATGAATGGAAAACTAGCTTAAGGCTTATACGATACATTTAATGCAGTATTAGATATAATTATCAAAACCTATGCGCTAAAAATGAGTAAAGAGTAAAAATGTTGTACTTGAAAATTTTAGATCGTACATCTGCATGCAAGTTGATGAGTTGGTGAAGTTTGGTGACTGCAGAAAATGTGCTGATAGTATGTTTTATTGAAAGTAGTAAAAAAAATAGAATTTGTGGGTGACGTGGAGTGTGAGTGGATGGTAGACAAAGAAATGAGATGAGTTGATAAGAAGAAAATGAAAAATGAATGAAAGAATGGACCTCAAATGGAATGAGGTGTTATTATGGGCGCTCATTGAAGACTTGTTATGGTACGGCTGTAGGAAGAAGGCTTGCACCCTCCGCTGCAGGAACTGTGTCCGTAGGAGCTGGTAAATTTCTTGGTTAGAACTGCTGCAGGAACTCATCCTTGGTCTGTGGTTTATGATAGAGGTGCAATCGATGGCCATTTACAAGTAGTTTGAACTGGACTGGATCAATGGTTGTCAGCTGGACTGCTCCATTTTTTAATACATACTGAATTTCGTAAGGCCCTAGCCACCGAGTCTGCAATTTTTCTGGAATCTCCTTGAATCAAGAATCATATAAAAGAGCCCAATCTCTGACTTGGAAGTGTTTATTCTTGATATGTGCATCATGCCACTTCTTCTGTTGTTTTTGAATGATCTCTGTTCTTTCCAAAGCTATCTTTCTCATTTCATCCAATGAGTTTAAGTGGAGAAGTCTCTCTTCTTGTGCTACAGGAAGGCTGATGCTCAATTCCATAGCAGTGCGCAATGTTTTGTGTTCAAATTCAATGGGCAACATTGTTGCTTTGCCATACACAAGTTCAAATAGGGTGAATCTAGTTGTTGTCTTCCATGTAGTTTGGTAAGCCCAGACGGCTTCAGTTAACCTGCTGTTCCAATCCCTCCTATGTATTTGTACTATCTTGGTTAGAATGGCCTCAATTTCTTTGTTGGTGACTTCTACTTGCCCATTTTCTTGAGGGTGATAAGGGCTGGATTTTTGATGCCTTATGCTATATTCTTTCATAAGTTCAGTGATCAAATTTGATGTGAACTAGGCTCCTTGATCTATTACAAGTTCTCTGGGAACTCCGTAGCATGTGAATATTTCTTCATATAATAATTTAGTTACTTTCTCATCTCTTGCATTTTTCATCACCTTGACTTCCACCCATTTTGTTAAATAATCCGTACATACCAAGATGTAGGATTTTCCATTTGATGGTGTGTTAATTGGCCCTATGAAGTCCATACCCCACTTGTCAAAGGGTGTTACAACAACCTGTGGATTGAGTGGCATCTCATCTGATCTGGTTGGCCGGCCCATTCTCTGGCATTTGTCACACTTGGTTGTATAATTTGCTACATCCTTATGTAATGTTGGCCAATAATATCTAGTTGTAAGTATCTTTAATGCTGTTCATTTTCCTGCAAAATGGCCTCCACATGGTTCATCATGACAGACATGTAGTATGTCATATATTTCATCTTCCCTGACACATCTCCTCATGATTTGATCTGGTCCAGTATAGAAGAGATTGTTATCTATCCATGAATAATGAAAAATTTTCTCTGCAAGCTTCTTCCTGTCTTTTTGGGAGAAGTGTGGGGACATTTTATTTGCAGCAAGATAGTTTGCTATATCTACATACCATGGTGTATGGGTTGCTATGTGGAAAAAATGCTCATCTGGAAATGTATCTTCAATTCAAGTTGGATCTTCATCAGCAAGTTGAAGTCTAGACAAATAGTCAACAACTACACTGGCCTTGTCTGGCTTATCAACAATGGTTATATCAAACTCCTACAATAACAAGAGCTATCTTGCCAATCTGCCAGTTACAATAGGTTTGTTCATCAAGTACTTTATGGCTGAGTGGTCAGTATGAACAAAAATAGGATAGCCAATTACATAGTGTCAGAATTTGTTCAATGCATAAACTATAGCTAAAAGTTCCTTCTCAATTACTATGTAGTTTAGTTCAGGGCCATGGAGGCTTTTACTAATATAATAGATTGCATTTTCAAGGCTAGCAGGCTTTTGTCCTAATACAACACCTACAACATAGTTTGATGCATCAGTATGGATATGAAATGGAATAGACCAATCTGGTCCCTTAAGAACTAGTGCTGTGGTGAGAAGTTTCTTAAGTTGCAGGAAGGATTCATTACATGTTGGTGTCCAAATGAATTCAACTTCTTTAGTCAGCAGTGTATACAAAGGACTAGCTATTTGACTGAAATTTTTAATGAAACGCCTATAATAGCCAGCATGACCTAAAAAAGATCTTACATCCTTTGGTTTAGTAGGTGTGGATAATTTTAGAATTACCTCTATCTTGGCTGGGTCCACTTGTATCCCTGTGGCTGATATAAAATGACCAAGCACCACCCCTTCCTGCATAAGCATGAAACATTTCTCACTATTAAGTGATAGATTATGTTCTTTGCATCAGACAAGAACCTTTTCAAGATTCATCAAAGCCTCCTCAAAGGTCACTCCAAATGCTGTAAAATCATCCATATATATTTCCATACAGTCATGTGATATGTCAGCAAAAATACTAATTACAGCTCTTTGAAATGTTGTTGGAGCATTAGACAGGCTAAATGGCAACACAGAGTATGCAAAAGTACCCCATGGGCATGTAAATGTAGTCTTATCCTAATCCTCTGGAGCTATACTTATCTAATTATAACCATTGTATCCATCAAGAAAAGAAAAATATTTCTTACCAGCCAGAGTATCCAGAACTTGATCAATAAATGGTAAAGGAAAATGATCCTTCTTCATTGCCTTATTCAATTCTCTGTAATCTACACAAATCCACCATTTCCCTCCCTTTTTAGGTACTATAACCAGAGGTGAGACCCATCAACTATCAGATATAGGGTATATAAAACCAGCATCAAACAATTTTTGTAGTTTAGTTTTAACTATTTCCCTGAGTGCTGGATTAATCCGCCTCTGGGGTTGACAGAGTGGTAGACACCCTTCATTGATATATATTCTATGAGTGCATAATGTGGGGCTTAACCCTTTCATATTTCCATAGTCCCATGCAAAAGCCTTTTCATGTTTTTGAAGAAGCTCTATTAATTGTTTCAACTGTTTGAGAGGCAGTTTGTTATTGACATGAAGATTATGACCTTTTGACAACTCAACAGTAGTTTTGAGATTAACCATAGCAACTTCAGAGATGAGACTTGTATCTAGTTCACATGGTAAAAGCTGATGGATAATGTCTGGCTCCTTAGGCAGAAAAATACATTCATCATATGTAGTTAGTTCCAACACAGAGCTGTCAGATACATCATTTTCTACCACACAAGTATTATTAAGTATACTCTGAATTATTGAATCCTCCTCCTGCAACTTTAGAAAAGACTGTCTATGTAACATCATAAGCTATACTACAGAGTTTAACTATTCCTCTCCATCCCCTAAATCTAGCCATATAGGTGTGCTTAAATCTGGTTGGGGTTGTGCTGGAGGATACATGACAAATTTCTTTGTTGCCTGTCCATCCGATATGGTCATACTCCCTAACCTACAACTTATATTTGCATCAGCTATAGCTAACCATGGTCATCCTAAAATGATATGGTAACTAGCTAAGTTGACTTTTGGGGATAGAATCATAAAATCTATAGGGTACTCTAGAGAATCTAGGGCTACTACTATGTCCTCTATCATCCCATAAGGAGTGACAGTAGAACTATTGGCGAGTTGTAGAATTATTGGGGTAGCCCATAATCCTTCTATGTTTAGCTTTTTCATAGTATCCTTGGTCATTATATTTATAGCAGCACCAAGATCAATCAAGACATTTTTAACTGACTGACCATTTATAATCACATTCACAACTGGACTTCCCAGATCAGAATATTTAGGAATAACCAATTTCCCTAACATGATGTCAACCAATTGTCCTATAACATGGACTGTGGTTGGGTCCTTTTTCTTCCTCCTGAGCTTTTTAAGATAGGCTTCTTTGATAGCTTTGCCATAAACAGGAACATCCTTAATAGCTTGGAACAAAGGAATCTGGACATGCATGTTCTTCAGTTGGTCAATGATGTCAAAGGATTGTTCCTTTATTTGTGCAAGTTTACTTTGTATGAGCTTTTGTGGAAAAGGAGGTTCAACTACTGTTTGAGTTTGAGCTGAACTAGTTACATTGGCTGGGTCAACCGTTTGTGGTAGAGAAGTTGCTGGTGCTGATGCTGCAGGAGGATCTGGTATTTCAGTTATAAGAGGTGGTTCAGGTGTTGGTAGGGTTGTATCAGATCTCAAATGTATATCTATGACATTTAGAGCATAAGCAGGATACTACTGAGCATCAATAGCATACATTAGTTGTTGTGGCTGCTGGTTATTTGGATTTTGCTGAGGTTGTGTAGGTAATTGAGCCTATTTTTGAGGTCCAAAACTTACAGGTGGTGGCATTAGTGCAGGTATATTTGCTGGAGGTGGTAAAGGTGGGTATCTAGTATTGTTAGACCATTTCTAAGGTCCTCTCCATTAGTTTCTAGATTGCCAATTCCCTTGGGGTGGTTGCCATTGGTTTGGGAATTATGGCCATTAAAGTTGTTGTGGAGGATACCATTGACTTTGTGGATTATTTTGCCAAGCATTGTTCCAATTAGGTTGATTATATTGTGGAGGACCTTGGACACTATGGTTTTGCCATTAATTACTATATGGATTTGAATTTTGTAAAGGGTCTTGAGGCATACCTTGATGTGGGGCCCATGGCCGATGCTGAGCAATGAAGAATACTTGCTTGTCTTCTCCTTCTATCTTTAGGTACTCAGTTGGAAGATGCTAGTTTTCCACATTAGCGACCAATTTGCAGTGACAATCTTTCTTCTATTTCTGGCAGTGTGGACAGTACTCAGCTAACTGTGCCTCAACCTCTACATGTTTCTTCTTAGCAGCCATTGTATCCAAATGTGTGGCAATGTCATTAATGATGTCTTGCTTGAAATTAGATAACAAATTTGAAATTTCTATCTTTGAAATACCAGAGCCACTTCCCTTGGCTATTGTTGAGCGAAATCCCCTTCCTTTCTTTACTGCTGACCTAGAGTAGTTTTGGAAAATCTTCTGAAGGTCATCCCATGAAGATTGGGATATATCTCCTCCTTCCATCAAATCCAATGCTTCAAGACAGTTCTCATTTACTCCTCTGAGAAAAATCAACTTCTAGGACTCCTCCTGCAGGGTATGTTGTGGGTTCTTTTGTAAGTTGAACAGGAAGTGAGATATATAATCTTCTAATGTTTCATCTTCTCATTGTGACATTCTAAAAATGTCATCACCTTTTGAATCATTTCCCCTGTAATATTCTTTATACTTCCTAAGAAACAAGCCTCTCATATCATCCCAATTTGCTACTGCATTTGCCCCCAAGCCCATAAACCATTTTAAAGTTGACTCCTTTAGTGTGGCTGGGAATAATTTTAGCTTGTGACTGTCATTATTATAGTCAAAGCTCTGACACAGGATATCAAATTCGAATAGAAAAGTATCAGGATCCTCTGTGACGAGACCATAAAACTTTGGTAATGCTGATGCAGGTATATTTTTTAGATTGGGATTAGTGATGAGACTTGGTATTGGAAATGGAAATGTGGGAGCTACCATAGCTGGAGGTATGGAATATTGAAACTGTGGTTGGAAGTTGGTGATTGTTGGGGGATTTTGGACAACAGGCGGTCCTGAAGTGGGGTTAGTATGGAAGCTGGCCAATATTTCCTCAAATGGATGGAGGTCAAATGTTTTCTGGATGTCTTCTTCTACTGAAGATGATGATGCAGTAAACTCTGGGCTTGCGTCAAGAAATGGCAGTTCAAGTTCTTCGAATTCTTCTTTTGGTTTTATAGGCTCCTTAAGAAAGAATCTACCATGGACATCTCTCCTTCTTCGATGCATGCAAGAAATTGGTGACCTGTTAATCAAGCCCACAACTTTGCAGTTACTAGCTAACAAACTAACTTGAAAATAAATGACTCATGAAGGTTCCTAGCTTGACACCATCCGTGGCAATGACGCCAAAAATGTACGGTTTCATAATAGATGAAGATAATCACGCCATTGTCTCTCTCTCAAGGATAATATATCTATTCTAAGGATTACCTATTCCATCATGAAATACACTTGAATTGTCAACCCAGGGACGTAGGACTTGAAATGGGTCAGCACAGTTTGTGCACTAAGTTCCTTTAGGAGTCATAACACCTATGCTGTAGGAAAGTAAAATGCGTTGGAAGAATCTATACTATTGCTACAAAATAGTAAACACACCTTGGCTAACAACAGATAATTGCAGAAAGCTTAAAAATGAACCTAAACTAATTAACAACTCAGAACATCCACTATGATCATTTTCTGCAAGTGCTGCAAGAACTTTCACAGTAATAATGTTGCAGGACTAATACAGTAAATCTATCTGAAAATAGGAAACTGCAAGAAATGAATCTATTCTACCTAAATCTATTCCACCTCCCAAGTGGGCCCCCTTGGTTGGCTTCAATTAACTATGAACACAACAAGTACTTCAAAATCTCTCTTCCATTAAAATCCTTCTTTTATTACATAAAAACTGAATAATTCATGAAGAATAGAAAATAGTAACTTCTGAATCTAAATCAACATTACCTATTTTCTCATTAGCTTACTAAGATGATCCAAATCCATTATATAGAGGATTGGATGCTTATTAAAAACATAACATAAAAAGTCTTGAACAAACATCGCCAGAAAAGAAGGCGAAAGATCAACCATGACATAGTACATTTACTACCAAGCAATAGAATAACAACTTGCAAGAAATATAGCAAGTTGTATCCCCTATATTCTTTGGAACAACAACTCCTTTGCAGGTGCGGCTTATCCAACGGAACTGAACTATGCTTTCTTTTCCATGATCGGTCTCCATTATCCTCCTCCTTAAATGTAGTAATCACCACTCTTTGCGTCGCTCCTCATTCTCCTGAAAAGTTAACAACATCTGGAACACATATGCAAGATAACATTCCTACTTTTACTCAGATATTAGAACATAGCTTAAAATAGTTATATGAAATACTGCATTCTATGTATAATATTAAGCAAAACATGTCATACACACTACCCATAGGTTTAGTAGGTTCTAGCTGTCTCTGGCATAAGTTCACAAGATATTTACTACAAGTGTTTAGAAATGTTTTGTCAAAGCACAAAGAGTGTGTCCAAACTATGAAAACTATATCAAAATTAACACATTAATATGCCTCATCATTGGGGAAAACTTGTTGATATCTCCCATATCTTGGATATGCCTCAGTTCATGCCTATCCTAGACTATACTATTGAACAAGCTCTCGTTGTTGAAAAGACACTTCTTGATATAGAAGAAAGTGATGATGAACATCTCCCTCTTGCAATAACCCTAGATAACTACATTAGATAGTACAATAATGATGAAATAGATTCACCTGAATATGAGTGGGACTCATTATCAGATGCTGCAGTGGAGATTCAGGTTGATGTCATACATAGATACGCCACTACTACAAATTTTGAAAGAGGAGAGAGTTCAAATTCTCAAGATAAAATAAATGATGAATATCCCTTCAATCCTCTCATGGAAATCATACCTATGGATCCTAGGCCATCTTATTATAATCAAGACAACACTCCAGTTGATCAAGAAAATTATGGGTATAGTAGACCTCATCCTATGTCATCTGCATAGAATTTGAGAAGGTTTAGGATTGAGATGGTTCTTGTTCACACATTTATGGAGTAGATGACTATTCAAGAACAAGAAGAGGGACTTAGTTCTAGGAATAGGCTATCTCAGTTAGATTCACATAATAATCCTCTAAACTCCTCTAATGCTTCTAGGATGGCTCATGATTGATAACGCTCTATGGAGGATAACCTTCTTGACCTCTCAAGGACATTCATGAATGATGAGGACAATACCAACGTTTTTTCACTTGAATCTATTAAGACTCTATCCCTCTTTCATCCTAAGTTAATTGACTAGAATCCTTTTGAATCTATCCAACTCATATCCTTTGACACTGACCATGAACTAGCATGTTATCAAAATGTTGTTGAACCTTCCCCCTCTTCCACTAGTGCAATGAGTAGAGATATGGTAGTGGAGGATATCAATTTTCTTTGTCAAAAAAGTAAAAATAAAAGAACAAACCATCTGATGGTGAAAACCACTATGTTGCAGTGTTAAACCCTAAAATAGTAAAAATAAATAACACATCCAATGGTGAAAATCTCTCTAACGTTCCTATGGATGAGATACTTGATATTCTCCCTAACCACTTTCAAGAACGATCATCAGTGCTTATAGAGCCCACACAAAAGGTAAAATTTGGGTACAACTGAGAATCCACAAATCATACATCTGGCACAATCCTTATCTGAACAGGAGAAGCACAAATTCATCCAGTTCTTCACTGCAAAGAAGATCAATTTTACATGGCCTTATTATGATATGCCCAACTTGGATATGAACCTTATCATGGATCATTTTTCTATTGCTTTAGGCATTAAGCCTGTTAAACAGAAGCTGAGAAAAATGCATCCACATATTGCATTACTAGTTAAAGATGAGCTCGAGAAATTACTCAAAGCTACTTTTATTTGGGCTATAGACTATGTTGACTGTATTTCCAACATTGTGCCTATCTCTAAGGATGACAAATCAATTCACATCTGCATAGACTTCATGGACTTAAACAAGGCTTTCCCTAAGGATGATTTTCCATTGTCAAATATTGACATGATTGTAGATCTCACTATTGGATTTCAGATGTATTCCTTAATGAATAGTTTCTCAGGCTACAATCAAATCTGTATTGCACCAAAAGATCAAGAAAAGATAACATTTACTTGTGCGTAGGGAACCTTTTGCTAGAATGTCACGCCTTCTAGACTCAAGAATATTGGTGCAACATACCAACATGCCATGACAACTATATTTCATGATATGATGCATAAAAACATAGAAGAATATGTATATGATAAACTACCTAAATCTATCACTAGAGACATGCATCTTTCATATTTAGAAATAATCTTCATCAGAATGGAGTAGTTCAAACTAAGGCTTAACCCGAAGAACTATGAATTTGGGGTCACTTCTGGTAAACTGCTTGGTTACATTGTCTCAAAGCATGGAACCAAAGTAGATCTAGCCAAAGTCAAAGCTATAATGGAAATGAAACCTCCACACAACATCAGTAAAATGAGGATGTTGTAGGGGAAACTGTAATCTATCAGAAGATTCATCTCATAGCTAACTAACAAGGCACAACCTTTCACCAAGACCTTACATAATGGTGTCACCTACAAATGCAATGAGGATTGTGAGAAACACTTCCAATAGATCAAAGAATACCTACCCAATCCTCCAGTATTAATGGCTCCTACTCCTAGAAATCCCTTGCTACTTTACATATCTGCTATTGATTCTTCTTTGGGAGCATTGCTTGCACAACATGATGATCAAGGACGCAAGAGAGCTATTTTTTATATCATTTGAACACTAGTCTCTTATGAACTCAACTATACAATGATTGAAAAGGATTTTATAGTATTATTTTTTGCCTCTCATAAATTTAGACACTATATGTTGGCTTACTCTACATAGCTGATAAAAAAATAGTTCCTCTCAATTACATGCTAAACAAGGAAACACTCACTGGGTGATTAGCTAAATGGGTCATGATCCTCAGTGAATTTGACATCATGTATGTTGACCAAAAAGTGATCAAAGGGAAAGCATTGTCCAACCAACTAGTGGATGCACCATTGCAAAATGCATAGCCTATTGTGGTAGATTTTCCTAATGAATCTATTCCACACTTGATATAACATCCCTGAAAATATACTTTGATGGATTATTTACACAACAAGGTGCAGGTGCTAGTACTTTGTTAATCTCTCCACAAGGTTAAAAAATCCCAAATCATACAAGATGGTCTTCCCATGCACAAACAATGTGGCAGAATATGAAGGTTTAGCTAATGGGATCAAACTAGTTATCGAGTGGAAAATTGAGGAACTTTATGTCTATGGTGACTCTCAATTGGTAATCAACCAAGTTACTGATGAATACCAAACCAAAGATGAAAATATTTTTCCATATAAATGTCTGGTTGATGATTTGAAAAAAATATTTTGTATTCATCACTTTTCAGTAGTTACCACATGTTAGGAATAAGGTGTCTCAACCTTGGATAATTCCTATTCTTATTATTTGTTTTGTAAATGTATTTTTTGCAAATAATGTAATTAAGTGTGAGTGTACATGTGTCACTCCACTTGATGTGTCGACATCTTGTGCATAAGGAGATCATGACTGAAACAGTCATGACGGATTCCTATGACGCGTAAGAACTATTTAAGGAATGTGCTATGACAAGTGTAAGAGCATCTTATGACTTGGGCCTATTTGGGCACCCAAGAAGAAGTGGTTGGTGTGTGTAAGAGAATATGCCAAAAATAGGTTGGTATGACAGATTCTCTTACACTTCTCTTGTGACCATTATTTTTGGCAGATTCTATGACAAGCTGTCATAGTCTATTCTAGGGATGGATGCCTATTCTTGGGATTGCATGTAACAACTATGTACATGTGGCTTTGTGCATGGGTCTTGGTGGTTGTGCCTATTTTTGGGTCCAGAGGAGTCTATATATATGATGCTGCTCCTATGGGAGAGATAATAATAGAATTTTAAGTCTTGTTGGCTTTGTCTCTCATTTCCTGAAAGAACTTGCATTGCAAGTGTATTGTAATCTTTGTGTTGAAGATAATACATTGTGCAGGTTTTGGAGTGCTGGGGTTTTTTACCGAAAGGTTTCCCTAGGGTATATCATTGTGTCATTCTCTATTTTTCTGTATGTATGGTATGTGGTTGCAATATCTTTGTTAAAGTAGTTAATGAATCTGAAATTGTAAGGATTTATAAGAATTTGCACAATAATCTCCTATAGAGATTAGCGTAGGAAGCTATTTTCGCACCTGAGTTTCCTTACAAGTGGTATCACAGCTTGATTAACTTTTGATCCTAGTTGTTGGGTAGGGTTTTTTGAGCTAATCTCAAGTTTGAGTGGGAGTTTTTTGCAGAGTATTCTGAATCTTATTTGCAGATTGAGATGGCAAGTTCATCATATGGAAGAATGGAGGTGGAGAAATTTAATGGCACTAATTTTGAGTTGTGGAAACTCAAGATGGAAGACATGTTGGAAGATCGTGACCTATGGGAAGTGACTTAAAGTGCTACAAGACCAACAACTATAGCTCAAGCAGATTGGGATATCAAAGACCATAAAGCTAAGGGTCTCATAAGACTCTGTTTAACCGATGCAGTCCTTCTAAATGTTCTAGATGAGAAAACCGCAAATAGTTTGTGGGAAAGACTTGCGGCCATTTATCAGGCCAAATCTCTGGTGAACAAGTTGTTCCTAAGGAAGAAGTTGTACTCTCTATGAATGGAGGAAGGTGGATCCTTAACGGATCATTTAAATGCATTTAATCTGCTGGCTGCACAATTGACATCATCTGGTGTCAAGTTAGAGGAGGAGGATCATTGCTACACACTTTTGTGTTCTTTATCGGATTCATGGGACCATCTTGTGATGGCTCTCAAAAGCACTTTAGTCACCTTCAAAATGGATGATGTGGTGTCTTCGCTGCTATCAGAGGAGGTGCGGAGAAAGGCTTCCATTTTGAAAAAAGAAGCCCTTGTTGTTCGTGGGAGATCCACTGAAAGAGGGAAGAAAAATGACAATAAGTCTGACAATAAGGGTAGATCCAAATCCCGTGGAAAGTCAAAGACTTCCAATAAGTCCAAGGCAAAATGTTGGAACTGTGATAAATCTGGGCACTTCTGTAAAGACTGCAAAGAGCCAAAGAAGAAGAAGAAAGGTTCAGATTCAGCTTCAGAAAGATCTCAAGAAGATGGCGATGCATTCATCGCAGCTTTGGCAGCCCATGCATCTGATGATGTGTGGTTGGTTGACTTGGGTGCATCTTTTCACATGACCTCTCATCGAAACTGGTTCTCAAAATATGAAGAGTTCGATGGTGGAAAGGTGTACTTGGGTGATGATTCTCACTTAAAGATAGTTGGATGTGGAAGGGTCACTATCAAATTTCCTGATGGACGAGTAAAGGGAATCAACAGAGTTATGCACATTCTGGGTTTGGCACGAAACCTATTATCTGTAAGTATGCTGAATGATGTAGGTGTGCAAGTTATTTTTTTGAAAGAAGGATGCAAGATGATGAGAGGATCGATAGTGCTTGCAAGGGGTACTAGGAGAGGTACCTTATTTCAGCTAGATGCATGTATTCCTCTATGTAATAGTTCTTCATCCTCACCATCTGAACAAGTAGTGAAGAAGTCTATGGCTATTGGTTCTGATGGTAGTGCAAACACTTTGGAAGCTAAGCTTCCTGCAGAAAAGACAATGTTGTGGCATATGAGATTTGGCCACATTGGTGAAAAGGGTCTCAGAACCCTGAAAAATAAAAATCTCGTTGAGGGGTTAAATGATTGCAATCTTGAGTTTGACTTCTATGAACACCGTGTCTATGGTAAACAAAATCATGTTCAGTTTTACTCTAGTTCTCACAAATCTTCTGATGTTTTGGATCTTATTCATTCTGATGTATTTGGTCCTGTAAAAGTTCCTTCAATCTCCAAGTCTGTATTTTTTGTATCTTTCATAGATGATTACAGTAGAAGGACATGGATTTATTTCCTTAAAAGTAAGACACAAGTCTTTAGTCGGTTCAAGGAATTTAAAGCTCTTGTAGAGAATCAGACTAGTAAGAAGATTAAGTGTGTGAGAACTGACAATGGTGGTGAGTTTTGCTCAACAGAGTTTGAACAGTTCTGTAAAGAACAAGGTATCGAGAGGCATAAGACAACTCCTTATACCCCACAACAAAATGGAGTTGCAGAGAGAATGAATAGGACACTGATGGAGAAGGCTAGGAGTATGCTTAGTGGAGCTGATTTAGAACAAAGGTTTTGGGTCGAAGTTGTGGCCACTGCTTGCTATCTGGTTAACAGATCTCCTACATCAACCCTTGTTGGTAAGACACCCATGGAGGTGTGGTTTGGTAAGAAGCCTTCAATTAAAAATCTTCATATTTTTGGTTGTGAAGCTTATGCACATGTTCCAAAGGAGAAAAGATCTAAGTTGGAAAATAAAGCTGTTAAATGTATTTTCATCGGATACAGTGCTGGTGTGAAAGGATACAAGCTTTGGGATCCTGTGACTAGTAAGGTGTTGTATAGTAGAAATGTTAGTTTTAGAGAGCTAACATCTTCTCCTATTGTGCTACAACCAAATGAAAAAGAAAAGGAAAAAGATGTTGTTTAGTTGCCTCCTACCCCTGAGAAGACTGAACAGAGAGACCATGTTGGGTCTAATGATGAGGAGAGCTCTAGCAGCTCTGATAGTTCAGAAGAAGAGGAAGAACAACCTTAACCGCAGCCCTTGAGGAGATCCACAAGAGAAAGAAAGCAACCAGAAAGGTTTGGTTATTCTATGTTAGATTCCAGTTGTGCCTTTGCTTTGATTACTAACACTAATGAGCCTAGATTTGTGAAAGAGGCTTTGGGCATGGAAGATGCAGGTTCCTAGATTGAGGCTATGGATGATGAGATGACTTCATTGGAGAAAAACAAAACTTGGGACCTTGTACCTTTGCCTAAAGGGAGAAAATCTGTTGGCTGTAAATGGGTGTTCAAGAAGAAATTATGTGCAGATGGCAGTGTTGAAAGGTATAAAGCTAGATTGGTTGCAAAGGGGTATTCATAGGTAGAGGGAATAGATTATGGTGAAATATTCTCTCCTATTGCAAAGTTGACATCCATTAGATTTCTTTTATCTCTTGCTGCATCATATGATTTAGAGATAGAATAGATGGATGTGAAGACAACTTTCCTTCATGGTGATTTGGAGGAAGAGATTTATATGTCACAGCCTGAGCACTACATTGTTAAAGGTAAAGAATCCTTAGTTTGCAGATTAAAGAAATCTCTATATGGTTTGAAGCAATCTCCTAGGATGTGGTACCTTAAGTTTGATGCCTTTGTGTTGTCAATTGGATTTGTAAGATCAAAATTAGATCATTGTGTTTATTTTAGAGTTGAAAATGATCACCTTCTTATTGTTGCATTATATGTTGATGATATGTTGCTGTTTGGGAAGGGTAAGGGTATGATTTTTGATTTTAAATCTCAGTTGTCAGCATAGTTTGAGATGAAAGATCTTGGGGTAGCTAGGTACATCTTTGGTATGGAAATCAGTAGAGATAGGTCTAACAGAAAACTTTGGTTGAGTCAGAGTAAGTATGTGAAGTCTGTGTTGGATAGGTTCAGCATGGTAGATTGTAGACCACTATGTGTTCCTATTTCTGTGGGAACAAAGTTATCTGTAGATGATTGTCCAAAATCTCCTAGTGAGGTGGAGGACATGAGTAGAGATGCTAGTGCAGTTGGCAGTCTTATGTATGCTATGGTTTGTACTAGACCAGACATTGCCCAAGCAGTGGGAGTCCTGAGTCGGTTTATGGCTAATCTTGGATGAGTACATTGGGATGCAGTTAAGCGAGTATTTAGATATTTGAGGGGTACATCAGATTACTCCATATGTTATCATGGTAACTCTTTTGGATCTCCGCATTCATTTTGTATTCGTGGGTTTGTGGATTCAGATTGGGCAGGTGATATTGACAGCAGGAGATCCACCAGTGCTTATGTGTTCACTATGTTTGGTGGTGCCATTAGTTGGATGAGTAAGCGACAACCTGTGGTTGCTTTGTCCACTATAGAAGTTGAGTACATGGCTGCTACTCATGCTTGTAAAGAAGCCATTTGGCTTAGAAGATTGTGTTCTAATGTTGGTGTTGATGCAGAAAAGATTACTATTTGGTGTGACAGTCAGAGTGCTATTTGCCTTGCAAAGAATCCAACTTTCCATGCCAGAACGAAGCACATTGATGTGCAGTTTCACTTTGTGAGAGATATGGTGGAAGATGGAAAGGTAAATTTGGAGAAGGTAGATACTATGAAGAATGTTGCAGATGCATTAACGAAACCAGTGGGCACTGAGAAGTTCAAATGGTGTTCAGAGTCTATGGGCCTTTTGGCCTATAGTGGTTAAAGTTCATGTTATGTTCTTGTTGCTCTTACAAGGTGTTCAAAAAGTGGGAGAATGTTAGGAATAAGGTGTCTCAACCTTTGATAATTCCTATTCTTATTATTTGTTTTGTAAATGTATTTTTTGCAAATAATGTAATTAAGTGTGAGTGTACATGTGTCACTCCACTTGATGTGTCAGCATCTTGTGCGTAAGGAGATCATGACTGAAACGGTCATGACGGATTCCTATGACGCGTAAGAACTATTTAAGGAATGTGCTATGACAGGTGTAAGAGCATCTTATGACTTGGGCCTATTTGGGCACCCAAGAAGAAGTGGTTGGTGTGTATAAGAGAATATGCCAAAAATAGGTTGGTATGACAAATTCTCTTACACTTCTCTTGTGACCGTTTATTTTGGTGGATTCTATGACAAGTTGTCATAGTCTATTCTAGGGATGGATGCCTATTCTTGGGATTGCATTTAACAACTGTGTACATGTGGCTTTGTGCATGGGTCTCACTGGTTGTGCCTATTTTTGGGTCCAGAGGAGTCTATATATATGATGTTGCTCCTATGGGAGAGATAATAACAGAAGTTTAAGTCTTGTTGGCTTTGTCTCTCATTTCCTAAAAGAACTTGCATTGCAAGTGTATTGTAATCTTTGTGTTGAAGATAATACATTGTGCAGGTTTTGGAGTGCTGGGGTTTTTTACCGAAAGGTTTCCCCAGGGTATATCATTGTGTCATTCTCTATTTTTCTGTATGTATGGTATGTGGTTGCAATATCTTTGTTAAAGTAGTTAATGAATCTGAAATTCTAAGGATTTATAAGAATTTTCACAATAATCTCCTATAGAGATTAGCGTAGGAGGCTATTTCCGCACCTGAGTTTCCTTACACCACACATAGAAAATAGAGTGGCAAATGCCATGGCTACTTTAGCCTCCATTCTAAAACTTGAAGAACACCAATTTCACTATGACTTCCTAGTGGAAGAACTCCCATTTCTTGCTTATGACACACTTGATTCCCATATTATCAGCT
Organism: Chamaecyparis obtusa; assembly: GCA_027943335.1. NCBI lineage: Eukaryota > Viridiplantae > Streptophyta > Pinopsida > Cupressales > Cupressaceae > Chamaecyparis > Chamaecyparis obtusa. The sequence continues at coordinate 1,524,935 of BSBK01003272.1, forward strand.
CCATCATTACCTCTGATACCTCCCATTATAGCCAAATCTATCACTACCTTCGACACCAAACCATTCCTGAGGGCTTACCCAAAAATTAAAAAAATAAACCTTATAAGAAGTGCATCCCAGTATTTAATCATTGCTAATAACTTTTTTAAAAGGATTTTAGATGGTACCCTCCTTAGGTGTCTAGAACGTGAGGAATTTGACAAATCATTAAGAGAAGGCCATGAGGGTATTTGTGGATCTCACTCAAATGGTCTTTCCCTGTCTAAGAAACTCTTAAGAGTAGGATATTACTGGCCTACCATGCAAAAGGATGTCATTCAAATTGCTAAGACTTGTCAAAAGTGTTAGTTCCATGGGAATCTAATCCATGCTCCTCTTTGAGATCTACCTCCTTTTATCACGCACTGGCCATTTCAACAATGGGCTTTTGACCTTGTGGGACAGATCCATCATTCATAATCTAATGACCACAAGTTCATCATTACTACTATTGAGTATTTTACCAAATGGGTTGAAGTTGTTCCTCTCATCCATGCAACAGAAAAGCATATAGTTATGTTTATCCTCAAGTACATCATTTGTAGATACAAGATTCCCTCTTCGATTGTCATGGACAACAGAGGCTAGTTCAAAAATAGTGACATTGATGAGATTTGTGACATATTTCATATCATGAACCATTCCTCCTCAATCTATTATCCTCAATGGAATAGACAAGAAGAAGCCTCAAATAAGACAATCCTAAAGATCCTACACAGAACAGTCAACAAATCAGAACGGGATTGGCATCTTCATACCAATCCATCTTTACGGGCTTACAAAATAAGCATCAAAATACAAACATGGGCTATGCCATTCTCATTGGTCTATGGTTTTTAAGCTATCCTACTAATCAAAGTTGAGATACCTTCACTTAGGGTATCACTACATGGGCTTATCATTGATGATGACTATAGAATTTCTCAACTTTAAGAGATAGAACTATTGGATGAACATCAAAAAGTAGCATTTGATCATCTAAGGGTCTATCAAAAGTGAATGTCTCGAGGCTACAACAAGAAGGTTCGACATCAATAATTTCAAGTCGGTGATCTTGTTCTGAGAGAGAACCCAATTTGAACCAAATTGGTTGGGTCCTTTTATTATTATTGCAACATTTGGTTCTAGAGCTTATCAGCTAGCTACTCCAGAAGGTGATGTTCTCAGATATCCTCTCAATGCTCTGCACCTGAAATGATTCTACAACTAGACATTTTTCTTCATGAATAGCAATCTATGATCCTGAAAAAAATTCAAAAAAGCATATAAAGTTTTGAAAAAATCCTAAAAGTTGTAAAATATCTTGAAAAAAGGATCATCTTGGCGAAAACCTAGAAATAGGTGCCTTGATGTATCCTCAAAAAAATCAAATATCAAAAAATACAAAAAAGAAAAAAAATGAAATTTTTTTTTTTTTTTTAGGAAAATACAAAAAATACCTTGGTAAAAACCTGGAAATAGGCACCTTTGTAGCAAAAATAAAATAATCCCAAGTGGTGAAAACTTGGAAAACATACATCACTTGTAATCAATGCTTCATCTATCATTGCATGCCTCAACTCTTGTGCTTCTATCAACCCCTCGGTATCCATCTCACTCTCTATTTCCTTGTGGCGTCATGGGCTGGAAGTAGTCTTCATTTGGTCCTCAGTTCTTTTCTAGCATCTAGGAGAAATCATATGCCTATTCGAGTTGTCTGTGCTTTATCACTTGGTTGATTTCTTGAGCTTAATCCAAGTCAGTTTATCAGTCCTTCTCGACGGGCAATTTATCACTAACACTAATTGGTGTTTCTCAACACCTCGATCCCACACTATTTCTTAACACTACAAATCTGGACATAACCGTGTTTCTCAACACATATCAAATCTTGCACTATCCATTGCGCACTTTCACTTTGACACTAGCACAAAGGTGTTCTTTAACACCCGACACAACTTATATCCTATGAAACTGAAAAATGACTGAGATACGCTGAACTATTTTCTTGTGTTCTGATTGTTATCATTGATTTTCACTTGTTATGTCTTCTAAGTTCACTCGACAATGTCTACTTGACTAGAGACTCGTGACTGGGGGCATAATAATGTTTTCTCTGATTGTTGCTTGTGTAATTTCAGTGATCCTAAGTTGTCTAATAAAATGGGTGTCTATGTTAAGAGCCTCCATCACAATTGGAGTGTCGGGCATACCTCGACCCTCTTTATTTGGACACTTAGGTGAGGTTGTAATTATCTTCTTATTTGTTGCTTGTGTGTAGCACATACAATGACACTCATGGTTATCTTGGTTGCTTGTGCCTTGATACGGGTGTTATCTTACAACATTAAAATGGAAGCCATGTTCTAGTCATCTTGACACTTATGTCTCGATTCTTACATGTATTTCCCACATCTTATTTGATAAGGTTGTATTCATATATCCATGGTCACTCTCACACCGGTGAAGGTTGTATTGACTTCCAATGTCCCAAACACTCAAGTGATGAAAATAAATGACTACAAGATCAGTGACTTGTCTCATCTCATAGGTTGCATTTGCATTCTAGGGCTACATGTAGTTGTTCATTTGTAGTATCCCTTGAGTTATGCTTTCTTTTCATCCTTCCTTTCTCCTCTTTGAGGCTATTAACTGTGAATCTTCATCTTTTATCTTGCATCTATTTTCAAGATTGAAATCAAAATATGAGATTGTTTCCCTTGTCAAATGTAGTTGACCACTGACACTATCATTTTCCTTCTTTCTTCCACCTTCATTCTTCCTTTCCATTTTGATCCTGAGGGGGCATGACAATATAGAAAATCTTCTTCATCAATCAAAATTCCTAATCTACAAATCTAGCAATTGATCAAAATCCTTATTAATCAAGTCAATTAGTGACTAAAAAATCATCACTCAGGTCATCACGGCCTCAGAAATCATATCAAGTTGAGATTCTCTGCATCTTTTCTGGAAGAGTGTTCTCATCGCTTCATATGAGTTCACTTAGACATATATCTATTCAATCTCTTGGGGCATATTAGGTTCATCAGGACCCATATCAATCTAGTATTGTCTCTTAGGTGATTGGCTTCCTCAAAATCCTTTTTGAGGTAGATATCTCAAATCTCTTTGGATAGTTGTTCAGTCTCATCGCTTCATATCAGGCTAGATACTCTTGTCTCGCTTGTTAGTCTTTGCTCAATCAACTTTGGAGCTGATTTCTCTTATCAATCTTTGTTCAATCAAGTTCAAAGTTGGTTCTCCTCTTGTTATAAATAGCCTCATCACTTCACATCAGGTTATTCTTTGATCTAGTTGCCATATATTCTTTGAATCAACGCGTTGTTCACACATCGATTTAAAGATGAAAAAAATGTAATCGCCTAAATTTTTTCTAGTAGAATCTAAGCCCCTAATTCTAATTAAATTGCCTCAAATGAAATCCTAGATCTCAAAGGCATATTTACTAGACATAATTGTGTAGAATAACCCTGAAAATCCCTTTGCATAATTAAATCAAATAAAAAATCTTATATCAAGGTTATACTATGGTCTAATTTATAGAGCTTGCATATTTATTTAATTGCTATAACATTGCTTTTAAATATAAAGTTTCTACACTTTTATTAAAAGAACATATTCACATGTGTGCACATACTTAATCCTGATTAATTAGCAATTAAAGGGGATTTGTGCTTTCAAAATTTCTATTTTTTCTTATCTTACCTAACATCTCCCTTTTGCCTCTTAATCCTCACCACCCATCTCTACCTAACCTTGCATCTCTTTCATTCTCTTTTTTCCTCTTAATCTCAATCACACATTCTTTTGCCTCTTAATCTCCACTCTCCATTCTTGAGGCAATTCCTTTAAAAGGAAGCTCTTCCTTATCTCAAGGGTCCATTCTCTTGCATTTTAGGTCTCAATCTTGATCATTTGCATTCTTGCTTTCTTTCATTCTTAAAATAATTTTGCTAATTTGAATTCTTAGTTTCTCATAACCTCTCTTGCATTCTTAGTTTATTTCATTCTTAGCATAATCTTGCATTGTTAAATCTAGTTTTATTTCTTGCATTTGTTTAATATCATAGCTTCTTGCATTCTCATTCTAGAATACTAGTTGTTTGCATCCATTCTAGCTTAGATCTCCCATTATAGCTTTGTTAATCTTGAATTATAATTCATTTCTAGTTTTGCATAGCATTTGAAATCTTCCATTTTGAAGTAGTCAAGTCACTAATCCTTATGCCAATCTGATGAGCATTTAAAGAAAGATTAAACTCGCTTCAACTAGGAAGCAATAAGCCACTTTTGGGGATTTAGTTGGTTCATTTGATATGACCTCCTATAGCTAAATTCTTGAGCTAATGGCTTATTGAGTATTGGTTGTTCTTCAATTTGATTACCACTATTTGACCACACACCCCTTACTCTTAAATCATGTTCTACATGTCCACTGTAGACACTTCTGTAAGATTCTTATGTTACTGAGTTTCCTCCAGCAATAGATATGCTTCATACATTGCTACCTCATGAATTAAAGATGAAAAACATAAGTGAAACATATATGGTTGAGTTGACCACACAATTGGATGTTGTAAAATGGAAATGTTTGAATATAAAAAATAAGCTTAGCCAAGACCAACAAGTGTCTTTGATAAACCTATTAAAGCAACACCGACATGAATTTGCATGGGATTATCATAACATGAAAGGATTATATCTCAAACTCTATACTAATGGTATTTACATTAGATATATTTGTACCCTAGTAAGGAAACCACAAAGGAGAATAAACCTTGTATCGAGGGAGATTGTGAAAGGAGAATTATAAAAGTTATTGGATGTAGGATTCATTTACGCTATCCCAAACAACCAATGGGTGTCACCTTTGGTCATAGTTCCTAAAAAGGGAGGCAAATGGAGATTTCATGTTGACTATAGAGAGATAAAAAACTAAAAAGGATCACTTTCTACATAGAATAGGTATTGGATTCACTTGTAGTAAAGCAGTACTTTTCCTTCTCTGGTGGATTCAGTGATTATAACCAAATACATATTGCACCTCAAGATTGAGACAAAATAACCTTCTCCTATCCTTGAGGAAATTATGCCTATTATGTACTTCCCTATGGCTTATGCAATGCATTGCAATGTTTCAAAGAGTAGTTATTAGTATATTTTCAAATATCTCACATGACTGTATGGAGATTTACATGGATGATTTTGTTGCCTATGGTACTGATTTTAAGGAATCATTAGCTAACCTAGGAAAGGTTTTACAAAGATGTGAGGACCATAACATGTCCTTGAATAGTGAAAAATGCTTCATGATGATGCAAGGAGTGATAATTTTCCATTATATATCTCTTAGAAAGGAATTCAAGTGGACCCAACAAAAATTAAGGTAATCACTAACCTTTCTATCCCTTCTAAACAAAAAGATGTTAGAAGCTTCTTGGGACATGAAGGGTACTATAGGTGCTTCATAAAATATTTTAGTAAGATGGAAACACCATTGTACATTTTTTTAACTAAAGACATTGAGTTCTAATGGACAATAGATTGTGGCAAAGCATTCTCAACTTAAAAAATAACATTAACTCAGGCTCATGTGTGTAAGGGTATATCCTAAGACAAAAATAGGAATCCATAAAAGACGCAATCTACTTTGTTAGCAAGAACCTGCAAAGGGTTGAGTTTAACTACATGGTGACAAAGAAGTAGATGTTAAAGTCGTCATTTATGCTCTCAAAAAGTTTAGAAATTATATCACAGGGTACCAGATCTTTGTCCATGTAGACTACGCAAGGTCATAAAATACCTCATGAAAAAGACATTGATTACAGGGAGATTGGTGAAATGGTTGTTAATGCAAGAATTTGATACCACAATTGTCGACAAACTAGTCAGGACCAATGTTATGGCAGATTTTCTCTCCAAATTAGACACATTAGAGGACACTTAAGTCATTGATGACTCATTTATGGATAAAAATTTGTTCTCCATTAGTGTATTCACACCTTGGTATGCAGATATAGCTAATTATTTGGTTAGAAGAAAAGTTCCTTGATCAGAGCATAGTTGGGAAAATACTGAAATCCAATTTTTCATAATTTTCTATGTTTCAATAAAGTGCATTTTTGAAGGTCTTTGGGGCATTTCAGGGCATGTACCTTGATGTGACCACCCAATTTTGGTTTGATATTTAGTGAATACCTTTCCAACAAAGTAAACTGTCACAATTCAGAGCTAAGACTAGAAAGTTATGCCTTCTCCAAGTGGACCTATTTTTATATATAGGTTTTTAATATAAATTTTTATAGTTTTAATAGTTTATTTGTAATAAACATTATGAGGACTCTTCATTTCATTTCCAAGGGATTCTAATGACCCTTGGAATCCATCAGATTTTTATAAATTCCAATTTCAAATAGAATGGATCACTTTTTGGCTTGTAATCTTGGTGTTAATCTTCGTGGTTTTTTTACATTGAATTTAACAATACTGCAGGCATCACACCAGGTATTGTAATCTGATTTCATAATTCAGATCAATGGTATCAGAGTGGGAATGCTACTTTATGCCAATTTACACAAGGTCTTCCTACCAAAAATTATGATTGGATACACAAGATTTGTCAAAATATCTACCTTTGAGATGCACATGATTGAAGATGTCAGATGATGTTATTAAGAAGTTGGTGGAAGAGGATTTAAATAAGCAATGAGAGGAGATGATGAGTCAATTTTCACACCTTCTATAGAATAAAAAACCCTCTGGATTAGGGACATCATTTCTTGGAAATACCCCTTTCAAAGTGTAGGTCAATTTTTACATCCCAAATTTTGAAGGAAAAGTTGATGCTGAAGCTGTTTATAACTGGTTATCAAAATTGGATAGATACTTTTCTATAAATAATTTCTCAGATGCAGAAAAAATAACATTTTCTCTCCTCAAAGCTAAAACCCATGTGAAATTAGTATGGGAAACCAAATTAGAAAAATAAAGAACGAGAATTGCCTATTGAAGATGGTTTTGGAATATCTCTAGATAAGAAGCCCACATGGGGAGAATTTTTGGAATACATAAAAGAAGCATACTTTCCTGAGGATGTATATGAACATAAATATATAGAATGACAATTACTTTGATAGAAGAGGGATCAATATGTGCAAGATTACACCAATAAATTCCATTCACTTTCAACAAAACTTGGTATTGAGGATTCATAGAAGCATCAAATTCTGAAATATTGTAGTGGAATTCACAGGTATATTCAAATATAGATGGAATTTATGAATATTAAGACATTGGAAAATGTCTATAAATATGCTACAAAAATTGAAGATAAATTTAAGCAGAAAGGGAAGAGTGACTACTTTTCAAATAATAAGCCAAGGGTTGAAGGTGGCAATAAATTTGTAGGAAAATAGGTTACCAAGGAACCTCATTCAAATCCACCCAAGAACACATGGTGGACTGATAAAAAGACACAAACAGATATAGGCATGTGGTGTGAGATGCATAAGTCCCCAACCCATAATACAAAGGATTGTCGAAGTATTAAAAATCTGATGACAAAAATATGAGGAGAGGAAGTTGAACCTGAATCGTCACCAATCGATACTTCTGAAAAAAAGGAGAATGATTCTGTCATAGAAGAAAACCCATGTGTCATAGTTGTAATTGCTAAAGTATTGCCTCGTGAATATGAAGAGAGACTTTTTCATTCACAAATGTGGGTGGATGGAAAGCCTCTGCATTTTATTGTTGACAGTGGGAGCCAAAATAATTTAATCTCTAGGGAGACAGTCAAAAGATTAAATTTGAAAGTAACAAGATATCCACAAACATACTCTATGGGATGGGTAGATGAGGCACAAGATATTCAAATAAATCAATAATTTTGTCTGTCATATTCAAATAAATCTTTCAAGGATGAAGTTATATGTGATTTAGCACCGATGGATGTATGTGATGTCTTGTTGGGACAACCATACATGTATTAGAGCAATGGGTTGTATGAGTCTAGACCACGTAGTGTTACAATCAAGCTTGGTGGGAAGAGATATTGAATACCAGAGGTATGTCCAACATAAACTGCTTCTTTAATTAGTGTTAAATAATGTAAATGCTTGATTTCTCAAATAGGAGCTTTTGTTGTACTCATGATTTTCCCTAAACAAATAAACTCAATTGTCCTTAATACACATGCTAAGGTAACCATAACAAAAAATCAACAAAATCAGATGGATAAAATTTTGAAAGAATATCATAGCATGTTTAAACCACCAGTGGGAGTTCCAACACACTATCAATTTAAGAAATCTATTGATTTAATCCCAGGCACACCACTACTACACGAGCCAATATATAGGAGGTCAATTTCAAAAAATGATGAAATCAAGAGACAAATTCAAGAGTTGATTCAGAAAGGATACATTCATCCAAGTGCTTCATCCTATGGCAGTCCAATTGTCCTTGCTAAAAAGAAAGATGGGATATGGAGATTTTGTATTAATTATAGGGTATTGAAAAAAATATCTATAAAAAATAGATATCCAATCCCTCTAATTGATGATTTGTTGGGCCAAATTAGGGGGGCTAATTTGTTTACAAAAAATGACTTGAATTTTGGATACCACCAAGTACCAATTGATCCAACAAATGTGTAGAAGACTACATTTAAATATAAGGAAGGTTTATTTGAATGGTTGGTCATGCCTTTTGGCCTAACAAATTCCCCAACCACATTTATGACATTGATGAATGATGTACTTAGACCATACATTGATTCTTTTGTCATTGTTTATTTGGATGACATACTCATCTTTAGCAAGACTTGGTCGGAGCATTTGCAACATGTTAAACAAGTGATTTCAACTCTGCAAAAACATAAACTTTATGCCAACATTGAGAAGTGCAATTTTGGTATGCAGAGTATTCAATACTTAGGGTATATCATTGATACTGAGGGTGTTCATGTTGACCCAACAAAGATTCAAATAATCAGAGATTGGCCATCTCCTAAAATTTTTACAGAGCTTCACAACTTCTATTGAAAATTTGTATTTGGTTTCTCACATATATCATGGCCTCTTAATCAATCACTAAGGGATGGAGCACAAGGAAAATTTCAATGGACAGAGGCAAAGCAATGAGCATTTGAGGAGTTAAATAATAGATTATGTTCAACACCAGTACTGGTCCTCCCAGATCTGCAACAATAATTCGAGGTAGAAATAGATACATTTGATTATAATCTTGGTGCGATACTCATGCAACATGGGCATCCTATTTCCTATCATAGTGAAACTTTTTCTGATACAATACATAGGTACCCCACCTATGACAAGGAGTTGTATGCTATCATTCATACCTGCAAACAATGAAAATATTATATACTGGGAAATGAAATTGTTATACATACAGACCATAAACCACTTCGATTCTTGCAAACATGAGGAAAGTTGTAGAATGATAGACATCAAAGGTGGTCAGCTTATCTACAACAATTTCACCTCAAAATTCATCATAAAAAAAGAAGCAGTAACAAAGTGGAAGACTGTTTGAGTAGGCCTCAAATTGTAGGTTTGACAATAGTGTTGGATTCATGTGGTCATCAATCCATCCACTTGGGAACAACTATATGGTACTGACCCTAATTTTGCTAAAATCTATAGTAATTTGGTAGAAGGAAAGGTTGTCTTTGATTTTCACTTGCAAGATGGGTTGCTTTCCCATGTTGGTCATATATGTGTACCCACCAAGGAATGAAAGAAAATGATGTGGTAAGCTCACTACAATCATGTTGCAAGACATTTTGGTATTGGTAAGACTGGTGCTATCCTTCAAAAGTATTTATACTGGCAAAAAATGAAGTAGGATATCATTTCATATATTCAAGCTTATGCAACATATGTAATTACAAAGCCAAAAAACTGTAAGTTAGGTCTATATTTACCGTTACCTATTCTTGATAAGCCATGACAATCCGTTTCAATGGATTTTATGTTTGGGCTTCCAACTACCAGGTGGGGGCATGATTGTGTATATGTTGTGGTAAATAGGTTTTCTAAAATGGCTATCATGGTGGCATGTAAAAAGATGATTTATGTAGAAGAGACTTCCAATATATTTTTTGAACATGTTTGGGTTCATTTTGGTTTTCCAAAAAGCATTATTTTTGATAGGGATAGCAGGTTCATCATCAATTTTTGGTCTGCACTATGAGCTAAAATGGACACAAAGTTGACAAAGTCAACAACCTTCCATGCCCAAACAGATGGGAAGAAATAATTGGTGAATCAAATGATCATTACAAATGTATCATTCAAAACATCCTTGCACATGGGATGGAAGTTTACCCTATGTACAACACAACTACAACTATGCACTCCATAATACTACATGGCATAGTCCATTTGAGGTTTGTCTCATGTATCAGGCATTGACACCTATGGATGTAGCACTACCGATTCTACAATCTAATAGTCCATTGAATTCTGACAATGAGGTAGATAAATTATAAAAATTCATTGATAACATTAGACACCTACAACAACAAGTTCATGAGATTTTGGAGCAGAGTAATCATAAGTATAAGGAAAGGCATGATAAACATATAACTCCTCATCAGTTTTAGATTGGTGACAAGGTATGGTTACATCTTCAGAAGGAGCGCCTTCATGGACCAAATAGGAAGCTTTTTCCTCTTCGTTATGGCCTATATACTATTGTGAAACAAGTTGGTGAGAATTCTTTTGAACTTAATTTGTCATCCTTTTTGGGACCACATCCAGTTTTGAATATGGAATTGTTGAGACCCTATTTTCCTCCTTTGTTGGACATTTCCCAAGCTTCTAAACACATTCAAGTTGCATAGTTAAATCCATCTACTATTGCTCCATTCCAATGTGACCATGTTACTAAAGACATTTTAAAGACTTTGAGAAATCATAACATTCCTCTTTATTGGGTGGTTCGAGTCGGTCAACATTCTCATCAAGGCAAGTGGTTAACTAAGGAACAAATTGAAGAAAAATTTCCTCATCTGTTGCCGCATATTAGTGCCATGGGGCCAATTTCCTCTCAAGGGGGGAGGAATGATTAGAGCATAGTCCAGGATGGAATTGGGAAAATATTGAAATCCAATTTTTTAGTATTTTCTATGTTTCAGTGAAGTACAATTTTGAAGGTCTTTGGGGCATTTTAGGGCCTGCACACCTTAAGGAGGGCCCACCTCAGTGTGACCTCTAAGTTTTGGCTTGATATTTATTAAAGACCTTTCCAACGGAGTAAACGGTTTGTAATTCAGAGCTAGGACTAGAAATATATGCCTTCTCCAAGTAGACCTATTTTTATATATAGTTGTTTTTTTTAATCATTTTTTATAGTTTTAATAGTTTATTTGTAATAAACGTTATGAGGACTCTTAATTTCATTTCCAAGGGATTCTAGTGACCCTTGAGATCCATCAAATTTGTATAAACTCCAATTTCAAATAGAATGGATCACTTTTTGGCTTGCAATCTTGTTGTTAATCTTCGTGGTTTTTACATTGAACTTAACAGTACTGAAGGTATCACACCAGGTATTGTAATATGATTTCATAAATCAGATCACTCTTCAATTTCAAGCAACAAAAGGAATCAAAACCCTTCAAGCATAGATATTGCATTGACATATTATCAATTGGTGTTGATCATACTTGTCTTGAGGTGGTTTTGCATTCCAATGTGTAATATGAATTGGGGAGAATATCCCATTTACTTGATCCCCTTTTATTTATAATGAGAAATAACTTGATGAAAGAGGAAATGGAGGTAACACAAAGGAACCATATGGTTGCATGTTTAAAGGGAAAGTTTCTTCATATATATTAGAAATGAAACAAACTACAACAACACTCAAAATAAAAATTATATGGTAAAATATCAATAGAATTTTAAACTAATGTGAACTTGTAACAAATAAAATCAACAATACTCAAGAACAATGCACATAACATGAAGATTTACATGGAGAAAAATTTTCAAATAAAAAATTCCATTAGAAAAAGGACAAGTTTGTATTATCTATAAAAAGATTAAAATAGATACAAATTACTTTAATCTTGCATTTCATCCATTGACAACTTTGTACTTGTAGAACTTCTCATAATGTCTCTCCATCTCAAACACTGAATATATAGAATTGTAGAGGTCAAAAAAACCAACACAAAGAACTACCATAGGTCCAAACAAGGAACCAAGACACCATGTTAAATTTCATGTATGAGTTCTACATCTTAAGCATTGTCTCTTTCATGACTCTAAAACCCTCTCATAGGCTTCGTAAAATCCCTACAAAATAGGAGATTTTCTTACATGCATAATAGATGATCAATAGATTGTGAAATAATTCCATGTGTCATAACCATCATAAATAATCCATTCAACATAATTACCACATCCAAAATGATCCACCCTATTTTTAGCCCTTATAGTTGTCATATAATCTCTCATAACGTCAATAAATATAGGCTTTGCATATTATACCACTAAATGGACACCTTTTGATAACTAATAACTTATTTTTCACAACCAACATTTGGAGAAATTGCCAACTAAAAATATTACACCCATTTTTTGAATATTACACCCATTTTTTGTGGAGCACAAATTTTAATAATACAAATGCTTAATATTTATAATATATATATAATAATAATAATAATAAGTAAATTACTTAGAATTTGTCAAAGTTGAGACACTTCAATTCCAAACACTATCCCACTTGTAAAATACCTTGAAAGATATAACAAAATTACATCATCATGGAATCAACTAAACATAAGAAATAAGACTTATGACCTCCATGCACTAAGTGAAATTTTTTTGTCCACAAGTTTGGTAAGATAATCTGCAATGTTCACTGAAGTGTCAATTTTTTTTCCAGTTGAATATCCATTTGCAATCATTTCTCAAGAAAAATGGTATTGAACATCCATACACTTATTTCCAGCATGATATATTCTTGTCTAAACAAATTATACTCTGACTATCACAACCAATCTTAACTTTCCTCTAGTCAAAACCAATACCTACACATAATCTCTAGGACCATGCTTCATCCCTAGAAACATACATATAAGCCATATACTTTACTTCATAAGTAGATTAAGAAATTATGGTTTACCTCTTTTTCATCCAATTCATAACTCCTCCAAATAGAGAAAACACATATCCACTAGAGTACATTTAACTATCTAGCTCACATGCTCAAATAGAATTAAATAGATTATCCAAGTGGATAAAATTGGGGTTTAACGAATTAATTAAAATAAAGTAAGTATACTTGTTTGAATTAATATAAGAAGGGGTATTAATCAATTAAATGGATATGGGATACCATTAGTTAATTAAATAATATGTAATTATTTAATTAATAATGTGAAGAAGAGTACTAAATTTAATTTAATCAAATTTAAGTGTCTACATTTTGGTTCTCTTTGAAATGACATTATTTTGAAGAAGATTAAAGTTCTACGACATGTAAAATTAGGGGTAAGGATTTTCCCTAGATGACATAAATGATGTTAGCTAGATAGGGTGATGCCCCCTCGAGAGGGTGAACAAGAACGAAAAAGGGGCTTGGGTGGCATCTCAATAAAAACATTGCCCCAACAATAAAGTGGAAAGACAAAAAAAAATGCAGTCTAGTAGACGATATTTGGAATGTTGATAGATAAAGAAGACTAAAACCATAAAAAAAAATTAGCAAGTGCTTCTTATCCTTATTTTCATTCAATAAACATTACACATTTATAGGATTCTTAAATCCTATTTTTTAGGAAACTCCCACAACAAATTACATAAATATACAGAGTTGTTTTAACAACTCAATATATCCCTACCACTAATGCAATAACCTATTTAACAAATAAAAACAAACCATGTGACATATTAATAATATTAAGTTGTTAACTAACAACTTAATATTATAACACCAAATTATTTTATGCACTCTAATATTCCTAATACCTAGATGTGAATACTAATTCCTAACACCCCCCTTAGTGTGAACATGGGGAGATTGTACATCACAATACTTGATGACCACTCACAATAGGTCACCAAACACTATAAGATAAGAGTACAAACATACACATATACTCATGGAACCATGGATAGGGACTAACACATCTATCCAAGATTTTACATAAAATTTGGATAGGGGAAAACACATCTATCCAGAAAATAAGGTTATGAATAGGGACACCCACTTCTGCTCATAACTATTATGAATGGGGATAAATACATCCAATCATAACTACCCAACAAATATGATTAGGGAAAAACACTTCCAATCACATACATCATCTTGTGAATGGGGACAAACCCATCCACTCACAAAAAACCAATAATAGTGATTAGGGACATACACATGTTGATCTCTAAGTCATGTTGTCTATTAGTGTCCAACACTTAGTCATTATCAAGGCAATGTTGGTTGGTCATCACTATGACCGAGCCATCCTATTAAGGCCAAGTAATATACTAGACTTATATTTTGTATAAGTATTGAGCAGTAGTTATTGCCGAGCAAGTTAGAGGTTGTCGAGTACTTCAGTAGCTACGGAGTAGTATATGTCAAGTTGTATAGAAGAGTCAGTGTGGAGTGCCAGTATATGGAGAACAACTGTGACTGAGCATCAGAGTCTTCATATGCCGAGTGAACCAATTTTTGTATATGTGTTTGTAATGGCACAATCACCTAGGTAAACCATTTTGGCTGACTTCTATGCATGATTTAATGATTGTTGAGAGAATCAAGGAGTTGATTACACTTTGTGTTTTCAATCATTAATCCCTATGCATTCAATGTAACCAACCAAAAAAAGGGAATTATTAAGCGACATAAGTGATGAATCTAGATCGTTGATCTTAATCTAGAAGCTTGATCAGTTGTTTATATAAGGTGATATCAAAACCTAAAACATAGAAACTAAGATCTTATGTATGCAATGTTTTGATTGTTAGATGCAGAGATGAGGAAGAGTGACCGAGCAGAGCAGTGAAGGACATAATAGAGAAATATTTGATTTTGAGATCAGATAAGTATTGGAAAGAGGAGATCTGTTATTAGCATTTGAAGTGCAAACTGAAGGATCATGTACTAATACATTCTAGCAAAATAATAAGGGTAAATCTCTTAACAAAGTGGTCCTAATAGACCTTTGGAAATCTCTTAATCGAGTGCTTACTTAGTTGTGAGTTTTAAATCCTTTAATCAAGGTAGATTGTATAAGTCTATAAGCTCTTAACAGGGCAGACCCCTCACAAGGTAGATCACCAGAAATGATCAAAACTTTTTAGCCTTAACAGGAACACTTTATTGCTATAGTAGTGAAGATTTATAGGTATCATCCCCACCCCAGTTTTACCTTTCAAGGGTTTCTGGGTTACCAAATCTTTGTGTTACAAGTTATATTTGATGGATGTGATTAGAATGTTAGATTCATTTCAGTATTGAAATCTATATTTATGGTATAAATGTTAAATTGGTTTCAAAGTATAAAAGTTTGTGGATAACTGATTCACCCCCCTCCCTCTCAGTACCTCACTTTCCCATATAAGACTTCCAACAATTGGTATTAGAGCTTAGTTCTCTTAGAAGAAGTCTAACCACTTGAGAATCAAGATCTTGGAGATGAAGGCTTATAAGTTGGAAAATATCATAAAGAATCATAAGATTGACATCCATCTTGCATTGCACCAACTTGAAGTAGCCAAAGATGAATTGAAGAAATCCTTAAAGAGAAGGAAATAATTGGCAATCCAACTTAATGACACTTGATATCAAGAAGAAGACACTAAAGGTCTATTTGATAATGGAAACTCTAGTGAAAGTGATGCAGCAATAGCAAATCTATTAGAGAAAAACAACTCACTGAATGAAGATGTTAGAAGTCTAAAGAGAGAACATGAAATCTAATCAATAAGACTATGTGAAGTGGTTGAATAGAAAAAGAAAGCTGAACAAGACAAGACAATGGCAAAAGAAGATAAGAGACAAATGGCTACAAGACTTGATGAAAGGACATGTGATATGCATAAGCTGACAAACAATCAATTAGATATGGTAAACCAACTATTACTTGCAAATCAAGAGTTGAACAGGAAATACATGAAAATTAAAAATCTGAGATCATAGAACAATCAACTGAAGAATGAGTTAAGATCTGAAAAGGAACTTAATGAGAGGATGAAAAAACCTAATGAAGCTATGAAATATTTTGAGGAATTGATGAGGTCACCAAATATATCAAGTGACACCTCTAGATCAGGACATGATGAGCACCTATAATCCACTGAAGAAGGAGAATCATCAAAGAGTAGAGAATAGAGGAATGCTAAGCCAAAGAATAACAAACCTACATGTCATCACCATGGGAAACTAGGACACACAACAAACATCTGCAGAAGCAAGAATGGTAAGTCAAATCCTAAGCCAAAATTTAATGGATATTATTTTAACTATAAGAAGCATGGACATTAGGCACATTAATGCAGATCAAAAGCTAGCAATGCACCTACAACACCTAGATTTCAAGGATATTGTTACAACTATAAAAAATATGGTCATAGAGCACAAGAATGCAGATCTAATGAAAAACCTAAATGGACATCTAAGAAGCAAGGAAATGCACCTAGGAAAGGTAACACCTTCAATTGGGATTACAATACATGGTATAGCTATCATTATTTTGGAGAATATGGTCATATTGGAGCAAACTATATTAGGACACATTTATAGGCAAATCCAAGAGTTGGATGAGTGGAAGTCTGGTCTATTACAAATGCCACAAGATTGGTCATATAAAATGAGAGTGCAAAACACAAGCACCGAGTAATAAATAATTCAAAGGTCGAGAGACTATTGAACAAATAAGGGACTAGATGAATAAAACATGGAAAAAGAAACAAGAAGAAAGCAGTAGTGAATCCAGTGAACCCGAGGTCACCCAATCCAATGGATAAGGTGATCACACTACTTCTAACTAAGAAAAGAAGGTATGTAAGGAACAAAACTTTTAGATGTTATATTTTACGCCAGTTCTTGACATTAGATATGTTAAAGTCCATATTTGCATAAGTTAAGATGTATTAGGACAGATTTGAGAAAAGAGTTATTTTGCATAATTAATGTTGAGCATCAATATTTATGTCTATAGTGATTGAGTCACTTAGTATGTGCTGAGCTCCTATAATAACCGAGATGTTACATCTACCGAGCTAAAGTGGAAATATTAGTATTGACTGAGTCATGGTTTCAACCGAGTATGGGTATGTGATAACCGAGCTATCATGTGAAGGCCAAGACAACATTATTTCACCTACTAGTGTACAAAGTGTTTAATGAATACCTAAAAGTGACCATTTGAATCTATATAAAAAAATTTGATGAATCATTCTCATTTACCCAGCGATATGAGAATTTACAGAGTGATTCAAAGGTGATTAGCAAGGATCAATTTGTGTGAAGTCATTTTGTGAAGATTCCTACAGCATGTCGTCGGAAAACATTATGAAGAACTATTGAAACTAGGTATTATCGAGTTACTTTGAAATCATTTTATGAACCCTAGATTAAAAAAATGACATCTAGCTCATCTGCTATAGTTAGGAAGTAAGGAAAGGAGGTACTCAATGTTCAATTAGTGGGAAGTAATGCATGTAAACTACCCAATTTTTGGGTTGTACCTAAGAGTGCGATGAAGGGAAATCTTTTGGGAGCCCTGTCATCGATTATGTTAGAAAGTAAAGTCCACCAAGATAACTGAGAGGGGGGGCGGGGGGGTGAATTAGTTATCAGATAATTATAACTTTTATCATCTTCAACAACATTAAACCATATAAGCAATATAATTACCAACCATAGAAAGATATTCATACACAATAACGCAATGACACAAGATATGTTGACTAGGGAACCTCTTGATCAAAGAGTAAACCCCGGTGGGAATGATGCCCACAAAAGATGCACTAATATGAATATTCCTTGTGAGAGGATGGAATATATTAGGAGTCTTATGAAATACATTTAGTACATATGAATCCTTGTTAGGATATTTTGAATCCCTACTAAAAGATTCTAACCCGGTTAAGAGTTATAGAAGACAGAAGGACCCACTGCCCAAACAGCTTCAGGGTAAGATCACTGAACACACTGTCCAAATAATCTTTGCATTAGTCAATAGAATAATATGTTACCTCTTCTTTGACTATGCCAAACCACACTCACTTTTACATCAAATCTCAATTTTAGATCTCTGTACTTCACATATCTTCCTTCACAATTTCGCTCTCATACTTAGCTCTTTTCTTCACTTCATGCATACCGCATCATACATCATCACTACTAATACATTACAATTTCACACACTACAAAAAGGAAATACATTCCTTCCTTTATACCACACTCAAATAATTACAAATGAGTCGGCATAGAATTACAAAATAAAAGTTTCCACACGCTACACCAAAATTACATAAAACTGTCCGCTTCCAAATACAATAAATCTTCACTCGTGTGACCTCAAAGTCTACACTATCATCCATGTCACTATCAATGTTTCCTCAAATTCCCTTTAACTACACAAAACTAGATTCCATCCCGATTAGGAGATATCATCCGATTTTCATAAACCGCTACTCAGGAACACTACTTGAACACTGCTTCCACCAAAATTATCATAACTTCCATGAATTAATGAATTACTATCTGCACTCTTAACCATAGACATATGACATATCAAAGAGTATAACCTCAACATCACATAGATCCAATTGTAATAACCCATGTGCGCTAATCCAAACTCTGTCTGCTTCTCTGCAAGTCTTCGGTAAATCACTGTGTTGACATCAATGACAATCATAGTCATGAATGCAACAAAAACTACTACAGAATGGCTACCAAACACTTTAGCATTCATTCCTAACAATCTCCCCCATTGGCATTAATGGCAACATAGATGAAAAACATCCAATGTTCCAAAAATCCAATACTGCAACACTGCTTCTTCAAATCCTCTTCATCAATCAAATCTTGCTTCGGTATCCTATTTAGTTCTCTCTAACAAATGTCTTATATTGTAATTCATGCATACTTCTCCCCCATTGACATCAATGATATAAATTCCATCACTAAGTCAACAACAACTCAATGTCAAAAGACACTTTTTAGAAAATACATTTTCTAGAGTCCTCATGACTCAGCTCAGATACACATACTCCCCCATAGAGGAAGTACCAACATCTAGTCTAGAAGAAAGATAAGGCTCATATACCACTAGATAGATGCAACCAACGGTATCACTTCTCAAAAGTAGGCTGGGGCATAACCCCAAGCATGCCTCTCAGATACTCAAATGTATCCTTAGGCAAAGGCTTTGTGAATATATTTGCTATCTACTCCTTTGTACTTATGTACTCAAGTCTGACTTCTTTTTCAGAAACTTTCTCTCTTACAACATGATACTTAATCTCTATATGCTTTGTCTTAGAATGTAATACAAGATTCTTAGACATGCTAACTATACTGGTGTTATCACAATGTATAACAACAGGTTCAACAAATTTTATTCCAATATCCTTCAGCATCTGCTTCATCCAAATTATCTGGTTACAATTGTTTGCTGCTCCTACATATTCTACTTCTGCTGTGCTTTGTGAGATACAATTCTGCTTCTTGCTTAGCCAAGAAACTAATCTTCCTCCAAGGAAAAATGCTCCTCCACTGGTGCTTTTCTTATCATCAACACTGCCTCCCCAATTAGCATCTATATATGCACATAGGGTAAAATCATCAAAATTTTCATACCATAATCCATAGTCCATTGTGCCTCTTAAATATCTCAGTATCCTCTATAATGTGATTCTCTAGGTTTAGCTTGAAATCTTGCTACAATTCCAACTGAATGTGCTATATCAGGTCTTGTATGAGTCAAATAATGCAATCCTCCAATCATAGATCTATATTTCTTCTATTCTACTGCAGGAGTCTCATCTATGCTAGATAACTTATGTCCGGTCACCATAGGTGTTCCAACTGGTTTACAATCCTTCATTCCAATTCTTTTCAACAAGTCATTTTGGTACTTTGTTTGACTTACAAAGATACCATCATTATTTTGTGTTATCTATAATCTCAAAAAGTATTTCATTTCACCAATCATACTCATTTCAAATTATGTCTTCATTTCATCAGCAAATTTGTCACTAGCTTCATCTTCTCCTCCAAAGATAATGTCATCAACAAAAATAACTATAACCAACAAACCATTTTCAATTTCTTTTGTATATAGATTGCTATCAGTTGTACCTTTTATAAATCCCAACTTTAACAAATACTTATCCAGTCTTGCATACCAAGTTCTAGATGCTTGTTTAAGTCCATATAAAGCTTTCTTTAATTTACATACCATGTCTCCTTCTTGAGTTAAAGGAAATCCTTTAGGCTGCTCAATGTAGATTTCTTCTTCCAATTCTCCATTCAGAAATGATGACTTCACATCAATTTGATACACTTTGAATTTCTTGTAAGCTGCATATGCCAAAAACATTCTTACTGCTTCAATTCTTGCAACTGGTGCAAAAGTCTCTTCATAGTCAATTCCTTCTTGTTGTGAGTAACCCTTACATACCAATCTTGCTTTGTTTCTCACTACTTCTCCTTGTTCATTCATCTTGTTTCTGAATACCCATTTAGTTCCAATAACATTCTTGTCTTTAGGTCTAGGGACCAATTCCCATGTCTTGTTCTTTTCAATTTGATCTAGTTCTTCTTTCATAGCATTAGTCCAACTTTCATCTTCATAAGCTTTATTAGTAGTCTTAGGTTCAATTTGAGAAATCAAACATAACTATTCTTGTGCTTTATTTTGAGTAAGAACTCCTTTTTTGATGCTCCCAATAATCTGTTCAAAAGGATGATTCTTTAACAAACTCTTGCTAGGTGCCACTGTCTCATATCTCTCTTCAGATGTAGGTTCTTCAATAACTTCACTGTGGCTTTCATTCAACAAATCACTGTCAGTTTCATAAAACCATTCAATAGTTCCAGTATTAGGCTTAGGATGAGCTTCTTCATCAGATTCATAATCAAGCATTCTTTCCTAAATTTTGAACTTTTCATCAACTTTAACATTTGCGCTCTCAACAATAGTCTTAGTTATTTTATTGAAACATCTATATGCTTCTCTTTTCAAAGAATATCCAAGAAATATACCTTCATCACTTATAGGATCAAACTTTCCAATATCATCATCTCTCTTTATATAACATTTGCTTCCAAAAATTCTAAAATATGTAACCAAGGGTGCATGTCCAAACCATAATTCATAAGGTGTCTTGTCTGTGTCTACTCTGATTTGTACTCTGTTATTGTGTATATTGCTATGTTCACTACTTCTCTCCAGAATATCTTTGCCAAATTATTTTCAAACAACATAGCTCTTACTGCTTCAGTCACCAATCTGTTCCTTCTTTCTGTAATGCCATTTTGTTCAGGTGTTCTAGGGGTTGAATACTGTCTTTTAATGCCATTTTCTTCACAAAAGTTGTTAAACTCTCTAGAAGTAAATTCTCCACCTCTATTAGACCTTAAACATTTAATCTTCATTCCAGATTCATTCTCAATTTTATTCTTAACAATCTTAAACTTATCAAATGCTTCAGATTTTTCTTTAAGAAATGCAATCCACATCATTCTTGTAAAATCATCAACAAGAATCATAAAATACCTTTCTCCATAGAATCCTCTAGTCCTGGTAGGACCGCTATCATACAAGTTTTCTCAGTAAACCAAACTTGATATCCCTTATCAAATAACTATCCAACACTCAAAAGATTATGTTTCAATCCATCCACAAAATAAACATAATTAGTATTAGTCTTTCCATCAAGAGTAATAGATCCTATACCTTTGATCAAACAAGGTGCATTGTTTCCAACTCTAACTATTCCACCATCATATTCATTCAACTTTATGAACTTTTTCATGTCTCCAGTCATATGATGTGAACAACACTGTCTATAATCCAATTAGCTTTCTTTTCAACTTGAGAAACTAAGGATTTTTCTTCCTTAACATTAGATTCAAGATTTTCTTCTTTAATTGCTACAAATCCTATGTCATCATTATTCTTAGTATCACTTTCACTTAAAGTTCTTTCTATACTAGCTTCAAGATCTTCATCATTAGCATAATAAAATTCCTTAGATCTTCTAGGTTTGAAATTGCTTCTGTACTTTTTAACTCTCTTAGGACATTTAGATGCAAAATGACCATATTCTTGACAAGTCCAACATTTAAAAATTTTCTTACCATCTGGTTCTCTTTTCACAAGCAAGGCAATACCTTCTTCAATCTTCTTGTCTTCTTCATTTCTAGATCTGCTGCTACCAGCATAATCTCTGCTCACACTGATGCTTCTTGACAAAGTAGGGTGAACACTAAGAGCACTGAATGCTGTCTCCATTCTAGGTAAGTCTCCTGATAATCTCAGGTTCATTTATGCTGCTTCCAATCTTCCAAGAAGAGTCTCTCTTGTAAAGTTTGTTGTATAAGGTATCACTTGTTCAATCATCTATGTTGTCTGCTTAAATACAGGAGTCAATGTCCTCAGAATTTTCCATATCACTTCATTCTCTATCTTTGTTCCTCCATAATATTTTATACCTGAAATGATCTCTGACATTCTACCAATATAACTTCTAACAGATTCATCTTCCAACATTCTTATATCTTCAAATGCACATATCCAATTTTGCAATCTAACCCTTTTTGCATGTTCATCACCTTCAAAATTAGAGTGTAAAGCATTCCAAATTTCATGAGATTTTTTCAAATATTTTACCTGACTGTACTCATTCTCTGGTAGTGCTGTCAAAAGTGCTTCTCTTGCAAGTATGTTACACATGAATAGATCTCTCTCTTATGCAGTACATGTTTCAAGATTGTCCTCTTCAATGATAGTCTTATTATTCTTTTTAATCAACCAATAACTTGGTCCTAAACATAATAGGTGTGTCTTCATCTTTTCTTTCTAGCTGTCAAAATTTACTCCATCAAATTTAGGGCTTTCTTTCCTAAAATTTGCCATGGATCTCCTTAAGATGTTAAACTTCTCTTTCAAGGACCTGCTGCTTTGATACCAATTGTTAGAAAGTAAATTCCACCAAGATAACTAAGAGGGGGGGGGGGGTGAATTAGTTATCAGATAATTATAACTTTTATCATCTTCAACAACATTAAACCATATAAGCAATATAATTACCAACCATAGAAAGATATTCATACACAATAACGCAATGACACAAGATATGTTGACTAGGGAACCTCTTGATCAAAGAGTAAACCCCGGTGGGAATTGTACACACTAAAATATGCACTTCTATGAACCATTACTTGCAAGGTTGCTCAAGAATGAGGCCTCACAAAGCGGCTCATAGCTCTCTATGCATGGAGTTGCAAGGGACTATGAGTTTTGCTCTCAACTAGAGCTACAAGAAAGTGACCTTGCTAGTCAACCATACAATGAGAGATTCAAGTGAAGACAAGGGCAACAATGCCAATATCTCCAAGAATCTAAATGGAAATGAAATGCAAACGCAACTAGTATGAATGTGCAAGCTAAGCTAAATGATAACAATGCAATGCTTGAAAAGAAATCTAATCTATGAAAGGAAATAGCAATGGATTACAAATCCTTCCTATTTAGACTATGTGAGATTGCATAAAATGAAATCTACACTAAGAATGCCATGAATGCAACTATGAAAGCAAAACTATTATGAAATGCAACTAAGAATGTCAAGGTTTCAAAGCTTGAGTGTCTTCAAAGAAAGCTCCAAAACCTGCAGCATAACAATAGCATAAAAACAAGGATATGCAAATGAAGGAGAGAGCTCTCCTTTTATAAGAAATGAGGTGAAATGGACCATGGAGATTAAGAGGCAAAAAGATCTTAATCAGCGGTGGAGGTTGAAAGAGAAGCAATCCATGTGCACAAGTATCCTCTAATGAGAGTGAAGTGTTGACTTTTGAGCCTCATGTGAGACAAAAGTGCTTTTTCCCTTTTTATAAAATAGGAATAATACTTTATTTGTGCAACTTAGGATAAGAGGAAAGGTGGGGGCTTTTTTATTTAATTGAAAGGGGAGGAAATATTCCTTTTAATCAAATAAAGACTTAGGATAAATGGTTAGCCCAAGGATAAAAATCCAATATATGATCGAAATTAGGATTTGATCAAGAAATTGATATTGTTGAAAATATTGATTAATGATCAAAATGATTCAGGGTTGATAAATCAGATAAATGGGGCCCAAAGTCTAGGCGACCATTTTAGGGTGCATACATTTGCCCCTCTTTGACTAATGTGTGATCGATTTGGGAACACATGTAGTCAAAGAATGAAGTTGAAATGTGAGATCGATCTGGGATCACAAAACAACTCAGATATGAGGTCGATTCGGGATCATATCCGGACAAAGCATAAACAAAAGCTTAAACCAACACCGTCGCTGCTAGGTGCAAATCAAGCTTTAGACAAAACCATCACCGTCGCTGCTAGGCAATAATCAATGTCTAAAAATGGGAGATAAGAATCTCAAAAGCTCACAAAAGATGTCTGAATCAGGAAAATCAAGAGAATTAGGGATGAGAATCCCATAGGTACTGCCCCCTCGGAATCGAAATTGAAATCAGGTAGAGGAGAGACAGAAAATGGATAAAGATTTGATCAAATCAGAATGAAATCACAATCGAAGGTAAGGGTCAAATAGGTTAACCATTAGGCAATGAAACATGCCCCAGTGATGAGCTAGAAGAAAAGAAATAGGCGAATGAAAGACTAGAAAATTGAGAGACATGAAAAGGAAAGAATGACGATGCCCCAGCAAAGATTAAAAGATTAGGCCTCAAAAGAGCAGCCAACTGCGCAGAAGGGGGGAAAGAATTTGAAACGCAATTTTGACTATGAAGATGTCCTCAGATTTCGATTTCGAGTCCGAAAATGGATCCAAGACGTCGAAATTAGCTAAGGGTGCAATTTTCGCGCAATTTCGAGGTGTTTTGAAAATTAGGTCAAAAAGTCAAAATGCTATAAAAGGGGTCAAAATGTCATTTTCAAAAATCATTTATCTTTTAGTGATTTGAGAATTTCAGAGCTTTAGAGAGAGAAAATGGCTCAGCAAGTAGGAGTTCCCGTCCACAGGCATCGATTCGAGTGCGCCCGGTTGCATAACCGGCCACCACACTATCCTGCCCCGGTATGTTTTCGAAAAACTCGAGCTTTTTGATCATTTCTAGCATTTAATAACTTTTTTAGCACGTTTTTTTCAAATTTTAAATTTCAAAATTTTTGGTTGTGCGAAATATCGCGCGATACTTTAGAAGTATCGCGCGCTTTGGGGAGAAGTATCGCACGATACTTCGCGTGCCCCAAAAGTATCGCACGCTTTGGGCATCAGTATCGCACGATACTGGGCGAAAGATCGCGCGATAGCGGGCGAAGTATCGCTCGACATAAGGTTTATCGCCCTACTATAGGGAGAAGTATCGCACGATACTTCTCCAAAAAAGAATATCGCCTAGCTGAAAATTTTGATATTTAATGCATTTTTTTGAGCAAAAATGACATGGGTCTAGACAATGTTACGTTTTTAAGATGTTTTATACTGAGTTTTTTTGGACATCCATCATGATATGTACTAACAACGGGTTTGGTTTTGGCTTGCAGGAGGTTTTTCCGGCGCTCATCATTAGAGCGTCGAAGGTGACTGGGTTGCGGTGTGTCCGAGATCTGGATGATCCGGGCAATGCTGATATCAGGGCTATGAGATTCCGGTATCTGCTGAGATACCCATATATCCGAGCAGACCATGGGTTGTTGACTGCTCTTGCCGAGAGATGGCATAGTGAGCACAACACCTTCCATCTGCCTACTGGAGAGGCGTCGATCACTTTGGAGGACGTCTACAGGATCTTACGAGTGCCATGCCACGGAGAGCCTGTAAGTATAATCATGTTTTGATATATAATCATAAATGTAATGTTTCCATGTGATGAAAACTAACATGATTTGTTTGTTGTCACAGGTATACTATGATCAGGACGTCACTGAGGGGCACCGGTTGATTCAGGAGATGTTTCAGGATGTGACCATCCTAGACAGGCATGTCAGCTGGGAGCGACTGCTTGATGACTTCGGCCGAGACTATCCGGTGCCATGTATTGTGGCATCGATCATTTCACAGATCCTGATGACTGATCGCAGTCAGAAGGGATTCCCGCTCGGATGGGGCAGACTACTGGTAGACTTGGTAGACAGGCCTCGACGGATGGCATGGGGGCCTGCGATCCTGGCAGAAATGTATCATGAGCTGCACGAGATCGTCTACAGGGACGGTCGGACATGGGCGTGTGGTGCCATCCTGGCACAGGTATGGGCATGGGAGCACATTGCTGTAGTGCGTCCCAGGGTTCAGCCGAGGGAGAGGAGGTACCCATTCATTTACAGGTACATCGGGTTTATATCACATGCCCATTCAGGGGATGTGACCTACTATCGGCGGATTCTGGATGAGATAGCCTCATTCACATGGAGGCCATACAGGGAGGTTGAGGTTTGGGGGGATGCTGCAGAGGAGCTGAGTTATATGCTGTGCAGTCGACCACTGGTGGGTCGATATGCGGATATCATAGAGAGATTTTGCATCAGTCGGGTGTGGCGGTAGTTCGGGAGGCAGCAGCGAGTCTCGACAGAGACTACTACTTATGCCCGAGCCAAGGATGAGGAGGGACATGGGTGGCTACCCATGCTGGATTATCAGCAGGCTGTCGCAGAAACAGCAGCTATCAGGAGCGAGCCTTGGGATTATTTCCCAGATGTGGCAGATGCAGGGGCTGATGGAGCCTACAGAGCAGAGCGGCGGAGGGTACCATTCCCTCGATTTACAGTACCAGATGCTCAGGTGCCAGCGCCGGGAGGAGAGGGAGGAGAGGGAGGAGAGGGAGGGGACGGAGGAGAGGAGGGAGGAGATGGAGGAGATGGCGGGAGGGGGAGAGGGAGGAGGATGGAGAGAGGAGAGGGGTCGGGATCAGGTGGCTGGAAACGGTCACGGGGACAGAGATCAGCCACTCCTGAGGAGGAGGCGAGACCAGCTCGCCGGCAGGCAGAGGTACAGCAGGAGCAGCCTGCGGGGGGAGAGGACCTGAGAGCCCAGATACAGGCTCGGAAGACCGAGATACAGCAGCTGTGGACCACCATAGCTGTGAGAGATCAGCAGCTCCTGGATCTGAGGGCAGAGCGGGATCAGCAGATAGCTGATCTCAGAGCAGAGATAGCACGCCGTGAGGCGATGGCACAGGCCGAGGCATTGGAGCTCCGACGGGAGTCAGCGAGAGCTGCTTACTATCACGAGTTATATCTGCAGGCCGTCCCAGAGGGTGAGAGAGCACCATCATACTCTCAGCGGGCAGGGGTATCAGACATGGCATTTGATAAGAGAGCTATGCCTCCTCCACCACCACGAGCTCCTCACGAGGGTGGCAGCGAGTCTTAGGGTTAGGTCTTAGGTTTAGATGTTTGGACATATTTTGAGGCTTTTGATCCAGATTTTGGGATCTCATATTGTATTGTATATCATGACTTTGTATATGAGATTACTGGATGTTTGATATATCATATGTATTTGTCTCACTTGTGATGGATGTATCAGTTTATGTATATTGTCTTGTCATTTTGCTCAAAATGCTTATGTATGTGCTTATGTATGTTCTCTCTCATAGTTGTATGTTTAATTCTCATATGGATGATGTAGACTTATGTTTCTTGAAAATGACAGTTTTGATATAGATATGATGATGTGATTAACCCCTTGTGATGAACAGGAACAGGTTCGAGAGCGAAAGACATGATCAAGAAGGAGAGAAAGTGAGCGCAGTTGACTAACAGGTTCATGTAGGATGAAAAGGAGAGCTCTCTCCATGTGCAAGATGCAAGACTAGACTAACATGACCCTAAAAATGCAAGCTACTATGAAAGTGGTTGACTTGCAAGGTCACAACGCTTATAGACATCTAATTATCATCATCGAGCGTTATTGGTAGCGTCGTAAGATCATACAATGCACACTAGTATAACTATGTGAATATGAATATGATCTTTATCAGATAGAAATGTGGAAATCTTACCTAGGCATCAAAGACATATAGGTCAAGATGACTAATGCAGTAAGATTACCTAAGTTTGATATGGCGAGATTATGCTTGTATCAAGACACATGAAAGTCAGGATAGCTAAAAGCATGCACTCGCAAAACAGTCAAGGATAATACCTTGTCAATCCATAGTGTCAAGTAAGACCAGCATAAATGCTCATGACAGTTAGGATCAACAAAATATACCCACAAGCAGATAAAGAAAGAAAACATGTTCTCATTCCCTCAGTCTTCTAGCTATGCATCATCGAAAACTTCTCAGGGAGAGACCACTCATCAAAGAAATCCTCATAGACAGCACACAAAGAAAAATAAAGTCATCATATCGCCAGCGAGTTGATTGTTTAAGTGCGTGTGTGTTGGTCATAGAGTCAAACTCTGAGTATCGTATCTGCAAATGAGAAATATCGCAGCATGCGAGACTGTTGGGTAAGACATCTGATAAGTGTTAAGAAACACTCGACGCAAGGGTAGTGTTGAAAAACACTGTTTGGGGTGGTGTTGAAAAACACCTGTTGTGAAATGCCCCAAGAGACAAACGCACCAAAAGGACCTATGCGAACAGTTATGCCCCCTAGACAAAGACAAAGACCAATTCCAGACTAAGCCAAATAAGGTCAAGGCATGATGGAAAGTGGTTAAGTGTCGAGGACGCATGCTAACAAATAGGGGTACAAAGGCCTCAAGTAGCGCCTGTTTCCAGGTTTTCACCACTTGGAATCATTTTTCATTTTTTCATTTTTTTGTATTTTTGCTACCAAGGCGCCTATTGCTAGGTTTTCACCAAGGCACTTTTTCTATTTTTTTTTTTTTTTTTTTTAAAAATTTTTGAATTTTTTTTTAGTTTTTTCAGGACTTTTTATGCTTTTTAGGATTTTTTCAGCATCATATATCAATTTTTTTAGAATTTTTTCAGGACCAATACAAAAGATGCCCCCAGACAGAACGGGCATCAAGGATAGAACTTCTTAAGGTGCACAATGTTGATGGGATCAGGGAGCTGTTCTCCATCAGGATCTGACAGTAAATACGCACCAGTACCAAAAGCAGCTGTGATGACATATGGTCCAAGCCAGTTAGGTTCAAACTTGCCCTTTTGCTCTCTATTTTGCTGGTTCTTAGGGTTTTCTCGTAAAACAAGATCACCTATTTGAAATTCTCTAGGGCGAACCTTCTTGTTGAATGCCTTGGACATACGCTTCTGATACGCTCTCATATGATCAAAGGAAGCCTTACACTTCTCATCTAGAAGTTCTAGTTCCTGCAACCTCATGGCACGGTAATCCTCATCTGTAATCAAACCTTTGAGTGAGACTCTGAGGGATGGTATCTCGACTTCTAAAGGTAATATTGCTTCAGCGCCATAGGTGAGAGAGAAAGGAGTGGCTCCTGTAGGTGTGCGAATACTTGTTCGGTAAGCCCATAGTGCTGGATTGATTTGTAAGTGCCAATCCCTACCATTCTTGTGTACTGTTCTATGAAGAATCTTAAGAATGGTTTTGTTAGAAGCTTCGGCCTGTCCGTTTCCTTGTGGGAAATATATGGAGGACCAATGTTGCTTGATTTTAAACTTTTTGCATAGGTGCTTTAGGTCTTTATTCTTAAATTGGCCTCCATTGTCAGTAATGATCTCAGAAGGCACTCCAAATCGGCAAATGATATGGTTCAAGATGAACAAAGAAATGGTCCTTCCGGAAGCAACATAAAGTGGTACGGCCTCCACCCATTTTGTGAAGTAGTCAGTGGCAGTAATGATGAACTTGTGTCCACCTGATGAGTTGGGGTGAATTTGCCCAACCAGATCAAAGGCCCAGCGCTGAAATGGCCAATGAGAAATAGAAGGGATCAGCTCCCTACCCAGAGCATGAATCAGGTTGCCGTGTTTCTGACATTTTTCACATGACTTAGCAAAGGTGACTGCATCTATCTGCATTGTGGGCCAATAATATCCCGCCCTAAGCAACCTTCGGGCCATGGCAAGACCATTAGAATGCCCACCACAAATGCCCTCGTGGATGTCAACTAACGCTCGGTTGGATTCCTCCTTTTCCAAGCACCTAAGGAGTGTCCCATCTAAACCCCTTCTATATAAGTCACCAGAGATGAGGGTGTGGCGAGAGGCGTTACGGATGAGGTTTCGACGTTCGGAGCGGGTGAATGTGTCAGGGATGATGCCATCACGAAGATATGAATAGATAGCACCATATCGGGAAGACTCGTGTGTGATAATGGCACAAATGACACGGCTTTCAGATGAGTCAAAGATGGGATGGTGTAGCTCTTCCACCAGGAATTCAAATCTGGATTCATGTGTCTCCAACTGAAGAAGTGAAGCTAATGTGGCCATGGCATCTGCAGCTTTGTTCTCTATCCTAGGGATTTGTTGAAATGTCACAAAGGTGAAATAGCGTTTCAAAGAATCAACCATCTTTTTATAGGGTATCAATTTGTCATCCTTGGTTTGATACTCTTCATTGACTTGGTTGATGATTAGCTGAGAATCCCCAAAGACATGTAATTCTGTGATATTCCATTCTATAGCCATTTTCAAGCCATTAGTTAAAGCTTCATATTCTGCAATATTATTGGTACATGGGAATAATAGTTTATAAGACTTTGGAATGTTGTACCCATGTGGAGAAACAAATAACACTCCAGCACCTGATCCATTTTGCATGCGGGAGCCATCAAAGAACATTGTCCAAGTGCGAGTAGTGGTATATAAGATGTGTTCATCTGGGAATTCCACTTGGACTGGCATACTATCCTGGATTGGAAAATCAGCTAATTGGTCAGCAATAGCTTTCCCTTTTATTGCCTTCCTTTCAACGTACTCTATGTCAAATTCAGTGAGGACCATCATCCATTTAGCAAGTCTACCCGTCAGGGCAGCCTTACCAAGCAAGTATTTAAGGGGATCAATTTTGGCAATCAAGTGTATGGTATGAGCAAGCATGTAGTGGCGCAACTTTTGAGAAGCAAACACCACCGCGAGATAAGACTTCTCAATATTATTGTAATTGATCTCATAAGAGACTAGAGTACGGCTGATATAGTAGATGGCCCGTTCTTTCCCAGTATCATCTGTTTGAGCCAATAATGCCCCCAGGGAAGTGTCTGTAGCTGAGATATATAGAAGCAATGGTTTCCCTGGAATAGGAGGCATTAAGATCGGAGGATTAGCCAAGTATTGTTTGATCTGATCTAGGCTCTTTTGACAATCCTCGTTCCAAACACAAGAAGCACCCTTATGCAATGTCTTGTTGAAGGGTTGCGCTCTATCTGCAAGCTGAGAAATAAACCTCCTAATTGATTGAAGACGTCCTTGAAGACTTCTCATTTGGCTGATATTTCGAGGAGGTGGCATATCTAGGATTGCTTGGACTTTTTCGGGATCAACCTCGATACCTTTTGCTGATATTATGAATCCTAAAAGTTTGCCTGAGGTGACGCCAAATGCGCACTTCTTTGGATTCAATCTGAGTTGAAATTGTTCCATACGATCTAGAATTACTTCTAGATCATTGAGGTGTGTGTCCCTTTTTCTTGATTTTGCCAGGGTATCATCCACATAATCTTCCATATTTTTGTGCATCATATCATGAAAGATAGTTGTCATAGCTCTTTGGTAGGTTGCTCCTGCATTCTTTAACCCGAATGGTATGACGTTCCAACAGTAGGTTCCCCATGCACATGTGAATGCTGTTTTCTCTTGGTCTTCAGGAGCTATTTTGATTTGATTATACCCCGAGAAACCATCCATTAGGGAATATATGTCATAGCCCGCTGTCATGTCCACTATCATGTCAATGTTTGGAAGTGGAAAGTCATCCTTGGGGCATGCTTTGTTTAGATCTCTAAAATCTGTGCAGACACGAATGGACCCATCATGTTTGGAGACTGGTACTATGTTTGAGATCCATTCTGCATAATCGATGGCTCTAATAAATCCAGCTTTCAAAAGCTTTTCTAATTCTCCTTTGACAAGTAGAGCTATATGTGGATGCATTTTTCTTAGTCTCTGTTTGACTGGCTTGACTCCTGGAGCTATAGATAAGTGATGCATTATGAGATTTGTGTCAAGCCCTGGCATGTCTGAGTAGGTCCATGCAAAATTAATTTTCTTTTTCTGTAAAAACTGTACGTATGCCTTGGTCTCTTCCTCTGATAAAGACTGAGCAAGATGGACTATCTGAGGGTTTTCTTCTGTGTTTAGATTGACCGGCTTTGTTGGTTCAATCAATATTGATGATCTATCCTAGAAATAACTCGGCAAGTTATTAAGTACCCCATCCTTAGGTGCCTCAAAGAGGTTTTCACCTTTGGATGCGTCATTTATTTTTACTATTTTTGGTTCTGACACCGCCACAAAGTGGTTTTCGCCATCAGACCTATTTTTCTTTTTCTCTTTTGTTTTGAGACTGAGGTACTTAATATCAGGCTCCGTCATGCTGGTTGTTGGTTCACTGGTGGAAGAAGCCACGGGTTCGAGAGCATTCAGATAGCAAGCAATTTCGTAATCGTTGCGAAATGTGAGGAATGTGGGCTCGTGGTGGCGCTGGGGCCAGTCAATCAGGTCAAAGTGGACAAGGGGCAAGTCAATGGTAGGTTCGATGTTGTGAATGTGAAAGGTGTCATCTCTGGTGACCATATAATCGGAGCTCGTCAAGTCTTCTCCTAAGATACCTGAATTGGGGCTCATCCTATCAAACGAAGCGTCGTCTACTAAGGCGATTTGAGGAGGGCAATCCTCTAGTCTGACACTAGGATCGTTAGTTGCATCGGGTTGGGTACTATAGGCATGAATAATATCCACATCTAGATCAATTGTTGCATCTGAAAGCGAATCCCATTCATATTCATGGGAGTCTGTCTCTGAGTCATCATTTAGGCCTCGTGATGTAGAAGCCTCAAGGTTAGGAAGGGTTTCCCCCTCTCTAGTGCTAGTATTGGTACTATCCGTCGCAGCTAGGACAGTAACACTTTCCTTTGTCGATCTAGAAGTCACACAATCACTATCCGTCGCAGCTGGGATAGTAGGATTATTAAGCATCAAATCTGTGGAATCTCCCCAAAGGAGATTCATTGAGGGCACCCAATCATCAGACACATCTTGTTGGTTGGAGAGATCGGGTGTATAATCTGCATCACTATCACTGTCCGTTGCAGCTGGGACAGGGATACCTTTCTGCTTCTTATTGTCAAAACCTAAGCCAATCGTGGACTTATTTTTGCGTCCAAAAAGAGCATGATCAAGAGGCTCAGCTTTAGCGTCCAGCCTATGACGAAGGGGACCAAATCCCGGATATCCCATATTTTTGACCAGTGTATATCCTTTCCCATAAGTTTCAGGTGAAGGAGCAAAATTCTCATTATGTTTGTATTTCTCTTCGTGATATATCCAGTTCCTTACAGCAACTTCCTCTTTCTCTTCTTGAATGGGGACCGAAGACTCAACAAATTTCCCAAATAACGTCATTGCTGATGATGAAGGCTTCACATTTGGGGAGGGTCGCCCATAAGACCTAGGAGAGATTGGCATTTTTGTAAAAGAATCAATCTTATAATCTCCCATCCCAAGGTCCATGGTCTTGAATTTCTGCTTGCATTGTTCAAGTGAACTACTAGGATTGTCAGCTTCTCTATTCAAAGGTACATGTGATCCCGCAGAAATGTTATTAACTGATAGAGCACTGTCTCCCGGGATGCAAATTTCTACACCATTATGGGGGAACTTAACACACTGGTGATATGTCGATGGGACTGCCTGCATTTCATGAATCCATGGCCTACCTAGCAAAATGTTGTAGGCGAGAGGTCCAACATCAACAATTTGGAACAATATGTCTCTTTCTACAGGACCAATACGAATAGGCAAAACAGCCAATCCCTTAGAACTTCTTTCTGCTTCATCATATGCTTTGATTGTGATTCTTTTCTTTGTGTCAATGACGTTCTCAGAATACCCTAGAGCTAGCAGCAAACTTAGAGTACAAATATTGAGCCCCGGACCCCCATCTATCAGTACACGCCTAACACGGGTTTTATGAATCATGACCTCGATGTGTAAGGCCAAATTATGTGGGTGACTAATGGATTTGTCATCTTCTTCTGAGAAGGTGAGGAAATGAGGGCTAGCCAAATGGTTGACCATGTTTTGGAATTGGTCGATATCTAAGTTATTAGGGACATTGGCTGCTCGCAAGGCATCCTCGAGGACGCGCTTGTGCTTAGGAGATAATTCTAAAAGCTCAAAAATGGATATCTGAGCGGGTGTTCGTTGTAGTTGGTCAATAAGGTTATAATTGGAATTAGGACCAACGACAGGTTTTGGAGGAGCACCTTTGGACATGGGTTGTTTAGACTTGCTAGTGCTAGGACCTTTGATGATAATGGGTGCTTGAGCCTGACCCCTAGTGACAACATTGAGGGACCGGGGCGTTCCTTGTGTGTGAGGACCTCTTATCACCACAGCGGGTCTTTCATTAGTCATAGGAATTGAGTCCACATTATGTCCATAAGGATCTTTCTTTCTCACCATGTTGATATTATCATCAGCCACTTCAAGCATGTTAATCACATTATCAGCGTGTGTGTATGTATAGTTAATAGCCGCCTTGCCATTCTTACTAGAATTCTCTCCTTTTTCATATTTAGGCAAGGGCTCTTTAAAGGCTTTATGGTCTGCATTAGTAGTTAACCCATCCACTTGTAATTGTCCTTTCTTAATAAGGTCTTGGACAAGATGCTTGAGTTTGAAACAATTTTCTATGTCGTGTCCAATCCCATTATGGAAAACACAAAAAGCCTTAGCATCCCACCAATGAGGTAAAGGATCTGGTATTCGATGTTTTGTAGGATCCTGTGGGTGCGCCAGATTATGAGCAACTAGTGTCTTAAAAACATCTGCATAGGATTCTCCCAATTTTGTGAATTGTCTTTTCTCCGTTTTAGATCTCTTTTGATACTGAGGTCTGTCTTGTTGCGTTGATGATGTTTGCAACTTCATAGCTTGAACTGCATGAGAGAGATTAAGAACTCCTTCATTTTTGACCTGAGATGAATCAACAACTCCGTCGTTGACGACTTGCTTGTTTTTGTTCCAATAAGAGTTCTTTTTGTCCTTGTTACCATTAGTATTGTTATTTTGGCTATTGTTGTTATTTGTTGGTTTAGCCAAAATTCCTTGTTCTTTTAGGACATCCTCAATGCGACATGCCACCTCTACCATAGTATCAAAAGAATTAAATGGAATCTTCTTGACTTCATACTTGAGTTCTGGTATTAGATTGTTCACAATGATATCAATTCTCTTTTCTTCAGGGATTGTCCTTGGGTATTTTGAACACAATCGCCTCCATCGTTGCAAAAAGGTGACAAAAGATTCCCCTTGATTTTGCTTAAGTTTACACAAATCAAGCATGGTGACCGACCTAGATAAATTGTAAGCAAAATGTTGTACAAATCTTTGGACAAGTTCTCTAAATGTCCTTACTGGAGGGGAAAGGTTGGTGAACCACTCCATGGCTTGACCTTTTAAACTCCTTGGGAATAATCTCAGCAAGTAGGAGTCTTCGTGGTGAAAGGAAAAGCTCATTATGTAGAATTGTCGAACATGGTCATGAGGGTCACCCGTGCCATCATATTTGTCGTATGTTGGGAATTCAACTTTCTTAGGGAATTCTACCATCACCACACTTTTGTCAATGAGATTAGGACATATGGAGTCCAAATGAAATGTACTCTTGGGAGCCTTCATTCTGTCTATATCCTTTTGCATTTGTAAGATTAACTCATCAGTTGAAGGATTCTGTTTCTTGATTTTTTGGTGAACATCAAAGTTATATGGAACTTTAGCACCTTTGTTGATAAGACTTTCCAAAAATTGGTCTTTGTTTTGTTCCACGTATTGCTCCACATAGGCTTGAAAGGATGGTTCTTGTTGCATAGTCATGAAGTCCATATGATCAGATTTAGCATAACTGCCTCCATGTTGTGAGCCATGATGTGCTCGTTGGGAGGGTTGCTTTGAATGTCTATGAGACGATTGTCTCCTATAATGGTCATATCTTGAAGTCCTTCTTCCTCTAGGACTTGGGGATCGTGAGGGTGTCTTTGATCTTCTTCGAGGGCTAGGGGAAGGGGTAGATGGGGGCGAGTTGGTCCCACTATTGGCTCCCCTCCTGTTAGATCGATTTTGGAGTTGTTGTGCATAGAGTCTATCTTCTTCTTCTTGGGTGACTCTTTTCTGTATATCCAACAATGCACGTTCCTCTTCCTCTAGTTGTCGGAATTTTTCCTTTTTTGCAGCCTGTTCATCTAAGTAGGCTTGCTTCTCTCTCTCAATGCTTCTTAATCTTGTATTTGCATATCGAGAAGTGTCCTTAAGTGGGGAGGTTTGTCTTGAATGCTTTATTGCATTAGCTGTGTTGATATGGTGATCACTAGATTCGTTGTTCTGGTCTTCGTGTTGTGACCCTGAATCTGAGTGGGCTAACTTATGCTATTTTTCAGCTTGTTGTTGAGCATCAAAATACCTCGCGTTGTTAGGAGGTGACCCGGGTGGACTGGCATGAGAAGAACCACCATACTCTCCTCTGTGTCGTTGAAAGATATCCTCGAGAGTTTGATTCATGGCTTCTCTTTGTTGTCGGGTGAAAGTGTAACTCATGTCCATGCTTGATGAAAGTGGTATGAAAGAGGTGCTCACTTCACTAGGGTTAGCTCCCGGATTGAAACAAACCTCAGATTCACTCTTAGGAGATTGGTCAAAAAGGGGTCCTTTTCCCTTAGGTTGTCGACGGGTCTTGATAGGTGGTAACTGGCTAAAGGCAACAGGGGGTCGCTTCCCTTGATTAACTTGGTACCTTGTCGTAACTGACATGAAAGAGAGATATTCTCAATGATAAGGTGACCTTTCAAAGTGTCCACACCAAACTAGGATAATCGAAATCCTCTATTGTCCAAAGAAAGATGAAAAAAAGAAAAGAAAGGGGGCTTTACCAACACTGTCAAAGAGGTGCTTCAAATCAAAAGGTGACTACCCTTGCACTTTTGAATCAGGAGGTTGGACTAGGCCAAAAGATAACTGAAAATGAAAGCGATTTGGACAATAAGAGAACTGAAATTTTCCCAGAATATAGCTAACACTTTTAAAGATGAACCTTGGCACCAAGAATGGCTTTCTAACTTGACAATTATTCCAAAGTGACTTTGTAAACCAAATGATGCTATCCCGAAGAACTAAGAACCAGAGATTTGGAGTCAAGTCAGATCTCAAACGTCAGGGTGAGAAGCCTGTTCTAAGACCTAGCCTAATTGACAGCAACTGAAACTGACCAAAATTTAAGCACGATAAAAATGAACCAGGCGATATACTCCAGGCTACTGGGGCGATAAACCTCTACCCGTGCGATACTTCGCCCTAAGACAGGCGATACTTCTTAATACTATAGGGCGATATACCCCAAGCAGGCAGGGAAATAGTCCGTCAGGGGCGAACTATCGCGCGATATTTCTCTTCAAAGGGGGTGATATTTCTAGCGTGTGCGAAGTATCGCACGATACTTCACCTTACAGGGTGCGATACTGTTACAGAATTATTCAACTCTTGACCAGAATTGTGTGAAATTTGCATTTTTGGGTCTGTTTGGTCAAAATTTTCAGTCTGAGGGTTGATGTTCTTGGTTTCAGTCACAAATTCAACAGCATTTGGACAGGTTTGCAAATAGTAAAGGATCAAACATGTCTTCAAGCACTTGAAACAAGGGCAAAAGCAACCTTGCCAAGACAAACACTTGTGATATCAAAATTGAAAAAGCACCCTATGAATGCTACCGATTGTTTGTATGTTGAGAACGTTTACACTGGTATCACACAATCGAAGACAATTCAAGCAATTACTACCTACAAGACAAGGCTCAATACTTATCAACTTAGCCCACAACTTGATGCCCCCTTGCCTCACACCAAGTGGTTGCCCACAAGAGATATTGGCTTTGTCATGGAAATGTCAAAATGACACAACCAAAGGGACACATATGGTGAGTATCTTAAGGTGATCCGGGTAAACCACTTGGATCAATCCTTGCACTAAGAAGATAAGCGGCTAAAAGAGGGTGGCTTCTATCTAATGGTTCTTAATAAGGATTTCCGTTCACAACACCCCTCTTGCTCCTCATAAAGGACTAGGACCTCGCGGCCTCAAGAGTACCTTAAGCATTCTTGTTCAATGTTTTCCTCATGGTCGCAATCCCATGAGCTACTCACATTAAACGAAGACAAGTGTTATGTCTATCAAGGTTTTTGGTGTCCTTGATAGCCTTGAGATTATAGTGAGTTGGAATCACTTGCCACCAAGGAGAATGATGACAAGGTTGTCCCCACTTGAGTCGTTCCTCTTGATTGCTCAAGAGCAGGCCCTCTAAAGGATTCCTACACTAAACAAAACGGATCAAAACTTGAGGTTCAAGGTTTTTGATTCACCACAAGGGTGAAGAGCATACTCCCCTATCTCAAGAATTTTTCCCAAACACACCAAACAAAGAAATCAATTACCCCCTTGCTTCCAAAACCTTAAGATGGGTCAAGATTTTCTGATTCACCTAAAGGTGAAGAGCATACTTCTCCTACCACCTCAAAATCCCTTTCACAAGGTATTAAGATTCCTAATACAATTAGTAAATGCCACAAATGAAAGGAAAACAACAACAAGCAAGAAATGGAAATTTTTTTTTGTTTTTATGCTTGGGCAGCCCTACAAAAACTGTTAGTAGCCCTCTTTGACATGCGTTTTTAGCAATTTTTAAGCAAAGGAGAGCACCTACAAACACAACTTGTTAGGCCCACAATGTTAGCAAAATCAAAATCCAAATGTAAATGTGCAATAATCTAATGGATTTAAGCTAAAAAAAGCAGGTTAGACCTAATTAAACAAAGTAAAACAAAACAGCAAGCTAAAATAGTTGAATTCGGACAAAAAAAACTGAAAGCGCAAGTCTCTGCCAGACTAGGCGATGTTTCTCAGTCTCCAACAGTATCGCACGACACAGTTTCCTATAGTCGGGCGATACTTCCCCAGTCGGGCGATACTTCGCACGATGCCAGGCGATACTTCGCTCGATGCCAGGCGATAGACTTCGCTATATGCGTGCGATACTTTTTCCGAACGAAGTATCGCGCCAAGACAGGAAGTATATCGCGCGATATTTTTGAGAAGTGTCGCGCGATAATCTGAGACAGAAAACCAGAGACACAGATTTTTCCGACAGTTAATCCGAAAATGACGAAAAATGCATCAAATAAAAGGACAAAGCTATTTACTCTGCCCCACGGTGGGCGCCAGAAATGTACACACTAAAATATGCACTTCTATGAACCATTACTTGCAAGGTTGCTCAAGAATGAGGCCTCACAAAGCGGCTCATAGCTCTCTATGCATGAAGTTGCAAGGGACTATGAGTTTTGCTCTCAGCTAGAGCTACAAGAAAGTGACCTTGCTAGTCAACCATACAATGAGAGATTCAAGTGAAGACAAGGGCAACAATGCCAATATCTCCAAGAATCTAAATGGAAATGAAATGCAAACGCAACTAGTATGAATGTGCAAGCTAAGCTAAATGATAACAATGCAATGCTTGAAAAGAAATCTAATCTATGAAAGGAAATAGCAATGGATTACAAATCCTTCCTATTTAGACTATGTGAGATTGCATAAAATGAAATCTACACTAAGAATGCCATGAATGCAACTATGAAAGCAAAACTATTATGAAATGCAACTAAGAATGTCAAGGTTTCAAAGCTTGAGTGTCTTCAAAGAAAGCTCCAAAACCTGCAGCATAACAATAGCATAAAAACAAGGATATGCAAATGAAGGAGAGAGCTCTCCTTTTATAAGAAATGAGGTGAAATGGACCATGGAGATTAAGAGGCAAAAAGATCTTAATTAGCGGTGGAGGTTGAAAGAGAAGCAATCCATGTGCACAAGTATCCTCCAATGAGAGTGAAGTGTTGACTTTTGAGCCTCATGTGAGACAAAAGTGCTTTTTCCCTTTTTATAATATAGGAATAATACTTTATTTGTGCAACTTAGGATAAGAGGAAAGGTGGGGGCTTTTTTATTTAATTGAAAGGGGAGGAAATATTCCTTTTAATCAAATAAAGACTTAGGATAAATGGTTAGCCCAAGGATAAAAATCCAATATATGATCGAAATTAGGATTTGATCAAGAAATTGATATTGTTGAAAATATTGATTAATGATCAAAATGATTCAGGGTTGATAAATCAGATAAATGGGGCCCAAAGTCTAGGCGACCATTTTAGGGTGCATACAGGAATGATGCCCACAAAAGATGCACTAATATGAATATTCATTGTGAGAGGATGGAATCTGTTAGGAGTCTTATGAAACACATTCAGTACATATGAATCCCTGTTAGGAGATTTTGAATCCCTGCTAAAAGATTCTAACCCGGTTAAGAGTTATAGAAGACAGAAGGACCCATTGCCCAAACAGCTTCGAGGTAAGATCATTGAACACACTATCTAAATAATCTTTGCATTACTCAAAAGAATAATATGTTACCTCTTCTTTGACTGTGCTAAACCATACTCACTATTACATTAGATCTCAATTTTAGATCTCTGTACTTTGCATATCTTCCTTCACAATTTCACTCTCATGCTTAGCTCTTTTCTTCACTTCATGCATACTACATCATACATCATCACTACTACTACATTACAATTTCACACAATAAAAAAATGAAATACATTCCTTCCTTTATACCACACTCAAATAATTACAAATGAGTCGGCATACAATTACAAAATAAAAGTTTTCACATGCTACACCAAAATTACATAAAACTGTTGGCTTCCAAATACAATAAATCTTCACTCGTGTGACCTCAAAGTCTGCACTATCATCCACATCACTATCAATGTGTCTTCAAATTCCCTTTAACTACGCAAAACCAGATTCCATCCTGATTAGGAGATATCATCCGATTTCCACAAACCGCTACTCAGGAAGACTGCCTGAACACTGCTTCCACCAAAATGATCATAACTTCCATGAATCAATGAATTACTATCTACGCTCTTAACCATAGA
Source organism: Chamaecyparis obtusa (assembly GCA_027943335.1). NCBI lineage: Eukaryota > Viridiplantae > Streptophyta > Pinopsida > Cupressales > Cupressaceae > Chamaecyparis > Chamaecyparis obtusa. The sequence goes on from BSBK01003272.1 coordinate 1,566,349, forward strand.
CATATGACATATCAAAGAGTATAACCTCAACATCGCATAGCTCCAACTACAATAACCCACATGCGCTAATGCAAACTCTGTCTGCTTCTTTGCAAGTCTTCGATAAATCACTGTGTTGACATCAATGACAATCATAGTCATGAATGCAACAACAAAAACTATAGAATGGATACCAAATACTTTAGCATTCATTCCTAATAGATTCTACCCAAAGTGTTGATGATACATGATGTGCGTGCATGCTACATGTGCAATATTGGTGAAATTAGAGACTATGAGTTGAGGGAGGCATACAAAAGATTGTGTATAAATGAAGTGTTGAAGGTGGAGCATCAACACGTTACTAAGAAAGGGTTAGTGCATGCCCTAGAATTCCATAAAAATTTCAAGATATAATGGATCAAGATTGTCTTAAGCAGAGTTCATGACATGTAATTGTGGTTAGAAAGTGGGCCGATGAAGATCACCAAGGAAATTATTCATCGAGTCACTGGTTACCCTACTCTTACAGGAAAGAAGACAATGAGATGCCAGAGTAAAGAAATAATTCAAGAAAACACCATGGCCATTTGGAATAAGAGAGGAGTGACTATCTCCACTATCATAGATCCTGAGATCAATTTTTCAGTGAGGGTGATTGCTCACAAGTTTTATCAGCCAAGCAAGATGGATAGTGTTCCCTGCATTGTAGTAGACCAGGCATGGAAGATTATGAAGAAAGATCATACTTATGATCTTGTCGAGTTGCAGATGACATAACTTGTTGAGAACATCAATTAGGAAAGCTAAGAACTCAATGTGTAACTTTAGTTCCTTGATAGTTTGTATATTATTTTATGTGCAAAACACTTTTCCTACTATAGGAGATATAGTATGGAGTTAGGACCGACCTGTGAGTCAAAAAATTAATGAATTCATTCAAAAATTAGGAGACAATTTTGACAGAGTGACAGAGAGTTACTTTGTAGAGTTTAAGAAGAAGATGAGAAAGAGAAGTAGGATTCGTGTATCCCTAGTAGAGAAATTCTATGATGATATATGTTTTCTAGTGGATACTGATAACACATTTGTTCAAGTTGTTATGCTAAGGGTAGCATGGTTGAGACCATTGCCTTATGAAGTTAACATAGATGAGACATCAACATCAATAACTACTTTACTTGCTAAAAATATTGATAGTAAAGCCAAACCTTTTGGAAATTATGAAGAAGCTAAGTCTAAGATTACAATGGGGTTAAAGTCTACAACCCTAGAGAGAAAAAGAAAGAAATTAGTCAAAAAACTTGAGAAAATGTTAGGCAAAAGAGAAGAGGAGAATGCACCTTTGGAAATAACACACGGCTAGGGAGAGGATCGGACAAGTGAGTTAGAAGAGAGTGAAGAGGAGAAAGTAGAAATTCAAAAGAAGGGCAAAGAGATAATGGTTGTCGAGCCCAGCAAAGGAATAACCAGAAACAAACACCTACTCCTCCTGTGACATTAAGACCTAGAACTAGAGTAGCTTAGACTGCCACAACTTTCAAATTCCAAATGAGAACACTAGTAAATAACACTGAAGGGGAGAGCTCAGGGAAAAGAAAACAAGCTCAAACTAAGGTTGTGTTGAGTAATCCCAAGAGGAGGCCAAGGAGGAAACTAGTGCTACAAAAGGATGATGATGATGAAATGACTGATACATATGAAAACAAAAAGATGAAGGTGGAAAAACATAGAAATCCAACAAGTGTGGATAAAATCTACCAAAACATCAAAAGCACAATAGGATTAGCAAGATTTAAGCTTATAAAATTTGAAAAGTTGAACAAAGTTGATAAAGAAAAGATTGAAGATGTGATGATTAAAATGTTATGTACATTCAAGATGAGACCTTTGTAGATAGGGAATCTGATCCCTAGTGAACTATTTAGAAAAAAATGATGTAAAATGGCAATATGCCATTGTGACTGAGAGACAAAGAAGAGAAGGCACTCTAGCACAACTTATGCCTGAATTGACACCAAAGAAAATAGGAAAGTTTATGGAGCAACATAGAAACAAGTTTATACCTAAGTTGAGGGCTTACTCCATTTTGAAAAATAATGTTGAAGAAGTTGTCACATAGAGCAAACAAATGTGGAAGATCATCTTTGGATTAATAGTTGACAAGAGTGCACAAAAAGATGAAGGAACATCTAGACAGGTTGAACTGGAAAATACTGAGGATGTAGATGAACCACATATCCTTGAGGAAGAAGAAAGGAAGAAAGTAGAAGTGAGTGAATCACATGATGTGATCACTATTGAGGATATCCCTGAGGATACACAAGTAAATATTAATTAAATCAAAAGCCAAATTCTTACTGAGGTAGCCTCAGATCCCTTTCTACTATGCACCATTCCAGTTCTCATACAAGTTCATGATTATCAAAGGATTGTGGGTGAACCAACTATAGACTCAATACCTACAAGGTCTAACATAGTCATAGTTGAAGAGAAAGTCACACAAAGTACAAGTGCTGAGGAACATGGCAAGTCAACAACAAAAATAGAGACTACACTTGTCGAGTCAAATATTGAAGTCAATAAAGGAGAAGGAGAGGAGAGCGTAAAAGAACAAGTAGATAAGTTTGCAACAAAAGTTTCAAGACCACATGGTGAAGAAGAGGAGACTGAGATTAAAATAACTAAGGAAATTCAGGAGCCTAAGGAGCAAGAGGCTATTCAAGCCTTAGTACAACTACCGAGTAGCAACACACCAGAGCCTAAGAAGAAGAAATCACAAAAGAAAAAGGATAAGTCTCCCGGTACACAAGTCACATTAGATGAAGTTATAGTGATTCCGAAGTGGGACACTAATAACTTAACCTATGAACAAATGCAAATATTGCAAGATCTCTTTAAGAAGAAAAGCAAGCAAGAGGAACTAAGAAGAGAACATCAACAAAAATAGGCACTTCATGAAATTAAAGGTATATTTGTAGAATCTTTTGTGTTAGATGATGTGAATGAGACTTCATCTATTCTAGAAAAATTGGTATATATTGTCAAAAAGGTGAATGGTGAAGACAATGAAAATATAATGTAGTGGTCTGAAAGAAATTTTGAGACCAAGGTAATTGAGAAGGTCTCCACAAAGATTGTAGTAAAACAAGTCAAACTTTCTGACCTAGTGAAAAACCTAGAAGAGGTTGTACAAAATGTCCATTCTTTGTACAAACAATTTTGTAATGCAGAGACATTCACAAAGGACAATCAAGAGCTTATTGAGAAGCTACAGTTGGACTTGAAGTATACCAAACATTCACTAAGCATGGATGCAAGTTCCAGCTCCATTCATTTCACAAGATTGCTTCATGCTCAAGGAAGATTAGCTGAGTTGATGGCTAATGATGGAAGGATAAGAGCCAATTTAATCTCAATTAAAACAATGTTGACACATCATTTGGAGGTTATGAAAAGAGAATTGGCATCGAAAAAGGAGTTAGTACAGAGAGATCCTCATCTCTATATTGTTGAGAATTTTGTTGATCTAGCTGCTCAGTTAGAGATCAAGATACAGGTTTTAGAGCCTGTAAGATCCAGATGGGATAATGCACTATAAATGATTATGCAGCTTCACAAACTATTTTTGGACAAGTATTATCTAACCCCTACACCCTAGTAGCTCAAAGTGACAAAAACAAGGGGGAAATGAGTAAAAAGGGGAAATGAGTCATATACTCATGTATATACAGAGATCAAAGAAGGGATATAGAATAGAAAGGTATGACATACTTTTGAAATTGAAATGTCAATATATAATCATTGTATTTCAGAGTCATGTATATATAGTATAGTCTTTATGAAGACCGAGTTACAGTCTTAGGGGGAGTCCTCAAGTACTAAGTACTATTTTAATTATGTAATGAAGAGTCATGAAAAAGTGTTTTTGCCACTAATGTCAAAGGGGGAGATTGTTGATCTCTAATTCATGTTGTCTATTAGTGTCTAACACTTAGTCATTATCAAGGCAATGTTGGTTGGTCATTACTGCGACCAAGCCATCCTATTAAGGTCAAGTAAAATACTAAACTTGTATTTTGTATATGTACCGAGTAGTAGTTACTATCGAGAAATTCAGAGGTTGTCGAGTACTTTAGTAGTTACCAATCAGTATATGTTGAGTTGTATAGAAGAGTCAGTGTCGAGCACCAGTATATGGAGAACAACTTTGATCGAGCATCAGAGGCTTCATATGCCGAGTGAACCAATTTTTGTATATGTGTTTGTAATGACACAAACACCTAGGTAAACCATTTTGGTTGACTTATATGTGTAATCACCAAAAATTGGACAAGATCATTTAAGTGAGAAATCAAGGCAAAAATCAATACAATTAAATGCAATTAAATCAAATCGAATCAAAATCAAGGATAAATTACAATTAAACTTTAATCCAAATTTAATTGAAAATCAAAAGCCATTAAATCAATTTGAACCTATTAAATCATGATTAATCAAATCAATGTACAATTAATCTAATTAATTGCATAGTTCAATTTAAATCAAATCAACCCATGTAAGGGGTACACATGGCTAAACAAATTAAATAAATTCAATTAATTAATTCCTATTTTCTCTCAACCATCAAATGGGAGGAAAATCCATCAACCAATAGGAATTGAGGATCAAGCTCACATGGATCAAGCCTAAATTAAATCTCAATCACTCACTTGGAAAATGCATCTTGTCCACTCATTTTGTCTTCTTGTCCCAAGATTTGAGGACAAAATATTTAAATTGTCTCCAAAGGTGGAACCATGGACTCAACTCTCACCTAACCTTTATCAACTCAACTACACCGCCTACCCTTGCCAAAATCTATAAAAGCAAGGCATAATTCACTCATTAATCATCCACAAATATGAGAATAGCATCAAACCTCTTGCAAATTAGAGCTAGAAAGGCAAATCTAGGAGCTAATTAGATAATTTTAATTTAGAATTAACATTGTTATTAGCTTTGCTTATCATTCTCATTTTAGGACTGTCATGAATGGAGGCTTTTTGAGAGCTTTACATTAGCATCCCTAAATAGAGATCCATAGAGTGCTTAATTGTCAATTCTTTGCTTAATTAGATTGCTATTTGTGGTAATTTAATTATTATTTGAGTTATTGATGATACTAACCCTATGGAGATACAAATTCTATTACACAAAATGGCATCCACTGTGGGGCATTAGGCCTCATTCTTTCATAAAATTTGAAAAATTGCATATTCCTAGGATTTTCTTTGTTTTCTTCTTTGTTTTACAGGTGAAATAGCACGTTTGATCCTTTCTGCAGTGCTTTTACCAGTTTCTCTAGCACTTTTGAGACCTAAAACAACATGTCTATGACAAATTTTTGCACCTTTTCATGGCATTTCAACACTTTTGATTTCTTCTATCTTCTGTCTAATATTCTTTTAGTGCTTTTGCCCTGACTCGCTAGTGCGTTTGAATAATTCTCCAGTGCTTTTAAACTTTTTGTGACGCCTTTGCTAAGTTTATCAGTGCTTTTGAATATTTTAGTAGCGTGTTTAATCTGATCCATAGCACATTTAAGCATTTAAATAGTGCTTTCAATAGATTCTGTAGCGCGTTTGATTAAATTGAAAATTGCTAGAATTTAACTTGTGGAAAATGATTTCTCTGTCTGTAGGATGACTGGTCATAAAAGAATAAAAAAACCAGAGACCAGATTTAATCATGAAGGGAAAGCTTTGACAAAAAGGATCAAGGAGGAGAATATTGCACACATCAAGCTGGTTTTGGAAGATTCTCAGCAAGAAAATGAGGTATATGAACAATATCTAAAAGTTGTACAGGCTTACAAATCAAAGTTCATATCATTAAATTGGATTTACATGCCTTAATCAATTTTTGTTAAAATTTGATAAATAAGGATTATATTCAAGTTTATTATTGTTTTCTTCATTTTTTCTAGTTGTGTTGACTAACTTGTTGGAGGAGAAGCGATTGGAAAGGAACGATCGCCACTAGGTGAGCATAAAAATGGAAAATTAATAAAAAATGTCCCTAGCCTTTGCTAGCTACAAATCAAGGTAAGCCTAAAAATTGGTCAATTTTTGATTAAATTTTGGCCTTGTCAAATTCAAAAGTCTAGTAATCAAAGTAGCTTAAAGGAATAAACCAAACATTAAATTTGAAGAACTCCTTGTTTGTGGAAAAGAGTAGAAATACTCAATTCCCATTAGTTAGTGGGTTTGGTAATTGAAGCTTGTTAATTATGTTTGTGGAATTGAGAAATAGATAGAGATATGATCTTCACCTTTTGGTGAATCAAACTCCCAAAACCTATGTCTTTATTCCACTCTATTGCTTTCATATGAACATGCTAGATCTAATATAGTGGACCTGCCTCCCGAGATTTGCCTTAATAAGGTCAGTGAGAGGGACAACCCAAAGTGGGATACATTTTCTTTTTCCAAAAAAATCCAACCCACTCTAAAATAAAATACATTCATCCTTAATGGGGTGTGTGACAAAAGGATATTAAGATTTTTAACTTCCTCGAGTAGTCCTTCGGGATTGCGCAAAACTTTGACATACCGGTGGTGGAAAGCCTCCTAATTTTGGAGGATGAAAACTTAATGTCCATTTTGAATGGAATATTGATTAAAATACCTTGTTAACTTAGCAAAGACTACCTTGTAGTGACATGTTTATGAACCAAATTATGAACTAGTTAGCTTGCTTGAAGTATCTTTTTGTGTAGAGGGTTAAAAAGAATAAGTGTACTTGTGATTGCTTTGTTTGAAAAATACATACAACAAGTAAGATATATCCATTTGAAAATTCATCTTATATTTTTAAATCTCTTCATAAAAATAAACAATTATCAAATTGGGGAAAACAATTCGAAATCAAGCTTTGTTGAATGTCGGTTTCTACACACTCTCACAAACTCAAATTATCTTTACAAGAAGATGACACCTGCATTACAAAGGAGGTCCCTGAATTTGAATATCAAAGCATTTTCAACAATCACAACCAAGGGGATAGTCTCCCAAATCTATTTGAAAAGATAATTGAATCAATGGATAGAAAATCCACATTTCACGACTATCAACATGGAGGAAACAATGACAACATCAATAATGCAAACCAAGAGCCTAATGAAACACTTGAAGAAAGAGCTAATAGAGTGGCTCAAGACAATTACTTTCTCAAAGTCATGGATAAATTAATAGATAGAGATAGGGAGAATTTTTTCCTAAATCTAGCCCAAGCAGGGGTAAAGCTTCCACGTGATTATGATGTGGACCAACTTAAGAAAAACAAAGAAGATGAAAATCCAATGAATGCTATGACACAATAATTGAAAATTTTCCAAGCACAGATTGATCTAAGGAAAAAGGCCACCGAACCTAAGTCATTCTCTATCGAGGCCTTGTGCCCATTCCCTTTTGACAAAAGCTTGGTTATGGCACCCTTTCCAATCAATGTGGTCTTTCCTAAGTATGAAAAATACATGGGTAAATTAGACCCATAGGATCACTTAAGATATTTTTGCGCTCTAAGCATATAATTTATGCATGATACCGCATACCTAATGAGACTTTTTCCAATAAGTTTAGGAGGTCAAGCCATGGAATGGTTCTCCAAACTTCTGAAAGGGATAAAGACTTTTGAGGAATTAACCTCTAAATTTGTAACCGATTACTCTTACAACATCGAACATGAGATCACCATGCTCAACCTATGTGACACTAAACAAAGAGATGGTGAATCTTTCCTAGGGTTCCTTCAAAGGCGGAGGACAGTTTTTGCAAGATATCCACGAAGTATCCCTAAAAAGGAGAAAATGGAAATATTTATGAATAACTTAAATGCGGAGATGAACTATAGGCTCCAACTTCAATGTCCCCCTACATTCAAAAAAATTATTGAGAATGGGATTAAAATTGAAGATGTATTGGTTAAGAGGGGAGAGATCAAGTTGTTCAAAGACAATAAACCCTATACCAACACTAATAATAATCATTATGTATCTAATTATACCAATAATAAAGGAACCAATAATCACAATGATAAACCTAAACTATGGTTGAATAATAATAAAAATCTTGTGAACGATGGAGTTGTGGAAGCCCACAACTTGAAGGATACCCCTTTAATTTATCAAGTGGAGAAAATTTGACATACAATGTGAATCAAAGCAATAAAGCTCCTTTCAATAATACCAATTCTAACAACAACAACAATGCCAACAATAATCCCTTCAATATCGCTAATGTCAACAAGCCTAAACCTTTCTTTTCCACATATCAAAAGAGGAAATTCACCTTTTTAGGTGAGCCATTGGAAAATGCCTTAAGGAATTTGGTGGCTAACAAAATCATTACCTTACCTGAATCATGACTGTATGAGCCCCAAGTTAAGCCAAATTGGTGGAATAATTCTCACCATTGTGAATACCATCACAATAAGGGCCATAAAACTAATGAGTGCATGAAGTTGAAACATGTTGTGCAAGATCGAATTGATGATGGGACAATCAAGGTAGAAGGGCCTCAAAACAATGAGGATCATACGGCCTTCAAAAACCCCTTTCTAAACCATGAAAAGGGTGAGTCATCAAACACCAATCAAAACAATAAAAGAGGTAATGAGAAGGTCAATTTCACCCATATCTATGATAATACGATTAATACTTTAAGTGGTGAGGAAAACACCATAAATATTATTGCGGTCAAAGAGAAATCGAGGGAAGTGACATCTAATGTTGTAACTAGGGGGCAAGCTTCAAAAATTACTCTACTTGGAAATGCCCCAAGAATTGTTCTACCAAATCAAGCTTCATCTTCATCATCAAAACAATATAATTTGGTAGACCAATTACAACGAACCCCTGCTCAGATCTCTATTCTGGAATTAATCAAGCTCTCACAAACTCATAAGGAGATTCTAGAAAAAGCCTTGGTAGAGACTAATGTGCCTCTAAATTTAGAGGCAGACAAATTTCAAAACATGGTGGGACATCTTATTGCACCTCATTGCCTATCTTTTTCAGAGCAAGATGTCATGTCATTAAACCACCCACAAAACTTGCCTTTGCATATAGAGGTTCTAATTCATAAGCATAGAGTAAAAAGAGTCCTCATTGATGGAGGAGCCAATAGCTTGAATATTTGTACCCTAAACCTGGTAAAATCCTTAGGATTTTCTGAGGAGGCTATTGACCCAAAGAAAAAGATAACTATAAAAGCCTATGATGATAAAGAAAGAGCTTCCAAATGGGTCATAGTACTTCCTATTAGATTTGGCCCAGTGCAGAAAGAGACCATTTGTCAAGTCCTTGACCTAAAGTTGACTTACAATATCTTATTAGGGAGGCCATGGATCCATGAAATGTAAGTCGTACCATCAACCTACCATCAATGTCTCAAATTCCCCTATCTAGGACAAGAGATCATGGTAAGCGGGGACTCAAACCCCTTTCAATATTGTAATAGTATGAAGCCTATCAATGATTCTCTAGTCCTGCATAATGCAGAAGGGTCTATTCCTCAAAGAATAGAGCAAGGTCAAAGTTCAAAGGATCTTCCATTTTTTAAGGGAAAAGAAAAAGAAGAAGAATAAATTATTGTTGAAAATATCCAAACTCCTACTAACCTAACTACATCGACAAAAGGAAAAGAAAAGGTTAGTGAGGAGAGTGCTCTTGAGAAAAAGAAAGAAGACCAAGCTAAACCCGTTCAAATCTACACCAAGGAGGCTCATTATCAAAAAATGGACCATATGATGAAAAAATTTGAAAAGCAATGTCAGATCAAACAAAAGGGGGTAGATGAATACTCCTTATCTATGATGGATCTAACCTTATCTCCAAAATCATATGGAAGGCCTGCCAATCTTCCTCATAAATACAATGATAAATTTGTGAGGGAAAGCACATCTTCATCCATGGATGAAGAAGATAATGAAATCCTAAACTGGCTATATAAGGATGAATAATCAAGTGCACAAGAAAAGCGCATCCAAAATATAAGCATTCCCACACATCAATATGGGAAAGGATTTCAAATAATGTAGAAAATGGGATACAAAGGATAATGACCTTTGGGAATAAGAAACGAAGGAATCATTGAACCCATTGAAATGACATGGAGAGATAGCAAAGAAAAGATTGGATTAGGATACATAGAACAAGGGTATACTATCAGATAATGTTCATATCTTCCCTTTAGCTAAAGGTTATTTTGTAGCTAAATTTGATAATATTGAGGATAGATCAAAAATTTTATGTGAGAACTACTTTAGCTGGGTGGAGGATAAATTCATGCTCATGGTAAAACCATGGCATCCTGATTTTAATCCCTCAACTGAATTCTTCAACAACATGCCTATTTGGGTGAGGCTTCCCAATCTTCCTCTTCATCTCTGGCAAGGTGTTGTCCTGGAGGAGATGGGGGAGGCTCTAGGGGATTTTCTAATTATTGATGATGATTCTTCTAACATGTTCCACTCTACCTATTCCCGCATCTTTGTAGATATTGATATCTCTCAAGGTCTTCCCGCTGAGATTAAAATTGAGTCTTCTAAAGGTTCTTGGTTGCAATAGTTGGATTATGAGGGTATCCCCTCTAGATGTAGAAAATGCCTCAAAATAGGTCATCATGCTTCAAAATGCCGTTCTGACTTCAAATTGAAGAAAGTCCCTCATACTTGGTGGAAGGATGCCTCCACCAAACATTATATAGTTCTCAAAAGCTCTCCTGAGCCTTCAAAGGAATCATCTATTCCTAGTTCTTCTACTGGTGGTTCTTTGGCTGGTGTTCCTGCTAGCCCTGCTTGGGTGGTTGTGGAAAATTTTGTTTTTGGCTCTCTTGCTAGGAGTATTTCTATCCCTATCTCTGTTGCGGTTCCTGCCAGCTCTGCTTCGCAAGGACCTACTTCTTCTTTGCTGACGACTCCTAGTATTTCTGTTGGTGGTTCAATGGATGTTTTTTCTACTGACCCTACTGATAAGCTTAATGTTGTGGGTTATGGTGCTTCTGATCATGCTGGAAGTATTGAAAGCCCTATTTTTGAGGTTGTTTTTCCTACCAGCTCTGCTAGTTTGTTGACAGTAGTTGGAAATGATGTTGTTCCTCTTGCTGGGGGTTGCTTAGATCCAATGCTGGGGGCTGTCTCCCTGAATTTGGTGTGTTGGCAGAAGGAGGTAGCGAAGTAAACATTCAAAGAAGTCCTCCTCTTCATTTGATATGACTCTCTGTTCTCATAAAAAGGGGACCTAGCCTTGTCGATTTCCTCTTTGGACTATGGTTCTCATTGAATATTCTAATGTAGTGGTTTGGCTGTCCTTCCATTCCTTGGATGGACTATTTTTTGGAGGTGTCTGGGTCTAGTTTTTGGCTGGATTGTTGTACTTATGGAACTTCAAAATTCTTATCCTTAGTTCCGGTGTTGTAAAGGGTTTCGGGGCCCCTTCAAAACTTGTTTTTACCATAATAAAAAACAAGGGTATACTCAAAAGCACTATCCTAAGGTCTATGATCAAATATTGAAATTAGGGTCACAAAGTGATGAAGACTCAAATGATTGGGAATAGGATACATTTTCAAATGAGTAATGCCAATATACAGGTATTGATGTCATTCATACTTACACTCCTAGCAAAGGGAAAGAACCAATTTCATAATTAAATCAGACTCAAGCCTCAAGTTCAAGCCAAGGAGTCCTAGATAATGTACCAATTCAAGAAATTGAAATAAATCAATGGGTAGGAGAACTCTACATACCATCATGGAGACCTACAATGGAAGAATCTAACATTAGGTTTAATCCATGATATTTTTACCCAACAGAAACCTTAGAGGATTCTAGTGAGGATGATTCTGACCCTAGTTCCCTAGAAAATCTTGAAGAAGTACACATTATAGATTTAAGCGATACAATGTTTGAACCCTCAAATGAAGTCATGTCCCTAAACCCTATAAGACTAAACTAAAGCATTGATCCTTTGACCCTTATCTACCTAGAATTAATTGAATGGGATTCCATTGAACCTACCATCCTCCCAACATTTTTGAATGATAACTTGGTGTCCCAATACCTAAATATGGTTGAGCCTTCTTCTACCATGGAATATCAGGAAGAGGTGACAAAGAAAAGTATCCAAACTCTCAATTCAATTAAAAATGAAAAAAATAAAAAAAATAAAAAATGGAAAGAATCCAATGTTGAAAACCACCTTGTGGCAACATTAGATAAAAAAGAGAAAGAAATAAAGAATGATTCCAAAGGTGAAAACCCAACAGAGGCACCTAAGGAAGGGAGTTTGGATACTTTACCTGATCACTATGAGGAAAGATCTCCTATCTTGATTGAGCCAACAGAAAAAGTGAATATTGGATTAGAAATAGAGCCAAGGATCATACACTTAGTGGCGTCTCTATCTAGTGAAGAAAGAAAGGACTTCATCAAAATTTTCAAAGAAAAACAAATCAATTTTGCATGATCATATGATGATATGCCAGGATTGGATCCAAATTTAATCATGCATCATTTGAACATAAGAGAAGGAGTAAAACCCGTAAAGAAGAAATTAAGAAAGATGCATCCACACATAGCTTTACTTGTAAAAGTGGAGTTAGAAAAATTGTTGAAAGTCCAGTTTATAAGACCTATTGATTATGCCCAATGGATTTCAAATATTGTGCCAGTTTCAAAAGCAAACAAATCTATCAGAATTTGCATGGACTTTAGGGATCTAATTATGGCATGCCCTAAAGATGACTTTCCATTACCAAGCATAGATGCCATCATGGATCTAATAGCAGGACATTCAATGTGCTCACTTATGGATGGGTTTAGTGGCTATAATAAAATAAAGATAGCACCCGAAGATCAAGACAAGAAAACATTTACATGCGCATGGGGGACATTTTGTTGGAATGTTATGCCTTTTGGTCTAAAGAATGTCAGAGCCACCTATCAAAGAGAAATGACAACTATATTCCATGACATGATGCAAAAATTCATGGAGGACTATGTAGATGATATACTTGCTAAATCTCACTCAAGAGAAGAACATCTACCCATCCTAGAGAAAATATTTGTAAGATTGGAGCAATTCAAAGTAAGGCTAAATCCAAAGAAGTGTGCATTTGGTGTTCAATCAGGAAAGCTACTAGGGTACATTATTTTAGCAAAAGGAATAAAGGTAGACCCTGCTAAATTCAAAGCCATCATATAAATAGAAGCACCTAGAAAAATAAGTCAAATAAGATCTCTTCAAGGTAGGATCCAATCCATTCGAAGGTTCATCTCTTAATTAGCAGAAAAGTGCCATAATTTCACTCAAATCCTTCATAAGGACACAATTTTCAAATGGGATGAGAAGTGTGAAGAAGCTTTCAACTTGTTGAAGAAATATCTAATGAATCCTCCAACTTTGATGCCACCTATAAGAGGCAAGCCTTGGGTTCTATACATTTCAGTGACTAAACATTCATTAGGGGCACTCTTGGCACAAGAAGATGAATTAGGAAAAGAGAAGGCCATATATTATATAAGAAGGAATTTGGTAAAATATGAGTTGAACTATACCTTCATCGAAAGGGCATGTTTGGCCATAGTTTTTTCTTCCCAAAAATTATGCCACTATATGTTATCCCACAAGATTCGGCTCATTGCAAAGATTGATCCCTTGAAATATCTTCTTAGAAAAACAACATTGAATGAGAGACTAGCTAAATGGGTCATGGTGATAAGTGAATTCGGCATAGAATATGTGTATTATAAATATATCAAGGGCCAAGTCATAGCTAATCAATTAGTAGAATCACCATTACAAGATGAGCATCCAATTCAAGTGGAATTTCCAAATCCTGAAATTGTGAATGTTGAAGCAAAAACATGACAATTATATTTTGATGGTTCCTACACACAACATGGATCAGGAGCATACATACTTTTGATTACTCCTCAAGCATCTACAATTCCAAAATCATACAAATTTCTATTTCCATGCACAAATAATATAGCAGAGTATGAATCATTGGTCATTATAATAAAATTGGCATTAGAATGGAAGGTGACAGAGCTACAAGTCTATGGAGATTCACAACTAGTTATCAATCAAATCAATGATGAATATCTCACTAAAGATGACAAGTTGATACCTTACAAAAATATGGTTGAGAATCTCAAGAAATATTTCACTCTCATCACATTTGAGCAAGTCCCAAGAGAGAAGAATAAAGTAGAAGATGCAATGGCTACTTTGGCATCACTTCTCCAAATACCAGATCAAAGTGCCAGATATGAATTCCTAGTAGAAGAAGTTGAGCAACCCACATTTGACCCTACCCATCCTCATTGTTATCTCTATTGAGTTTTTAAGGTTGTCATTAGTACCAAAGGTTTGTAAAGATATCGGTCGATCACTTACATTGAGCTAGTCGGTAACATAAAGCATAACAAACTAGTCGGTAAAGTAGTATACCGAGTAGCAGACAGTTTACTAAGCACCAGTAGACACCGACACTGATAGACAATAAACACCAAGCATCGTAGTATACACCAATCAGTTTACACAGTGTTTATCGAGGATCACAAGAAATGACACAGTAATCAGGAATGGCACATTCTTCTATGCAAATGGTTACAACGGTTTATAAAAGGTTTTACCAAGATCAAGGAACATTTAATGTAATGATATTCATTAAATACAATGTATATCTTTTGTAATAGATGATCTAGGTTATTATTATACACCGTAGATCTTAGGGTTATGACTATATTGTGTAACCTAATTTTGTTAAAGCGGCAAAAATAGAACACTATATATTTGTGTATTCACATCATTTTTGGTGTGAATTGATATATGAATTAATGAGCACTTGAAGCTATTGCCTAACTTCAAGTCAATCAATTAACAGAGCAGGATAGAGTATAGAGGTTATCAGATTGAGTAGAATCAGCAGAGGCTACCAAGAAGTTTAGAGCAGAGATTCATCACAAGTAAGGTGATATTTTATAAGAGCTTATAGATCTGTATCAGACAATTGAGTGTCAAATAGCAGATAATTACCTATTGATTTTTGACAATTGTAATAGAGTTTTTGGATAAAATCTCTTAATAGAGTAGACTTAACAGTCTTATGTAAATCTCTTAACTGAGTGCACACTTCATTAGTGTTGTTAAAATCCTATAACTAGGTAGATCTAGCAGATCTAACATGTCACTCCTAACAGGGTGAGATCACCAGAAGTGATCAAAACTTGTAGCCCTAACAGGCAAACCTTTTCTATCTGCAGTAGTGAAGAATTTGTGGGTGTCATCCCCATCGTAGTTTTTACCTTCTTACAAGGGTTTCTGCATTACCAAAATACTTGTGTCATGTGATTGTGATATTGATTTCATGTTGTTTACGTACTTAAGCTAAGTGGATGATTGATTCATACAACTAGATTCAAGTTATTTTGATCGGTTATCACTGTTTATAGTTATAGATCTGAAAGGTTTACAAGTAAATTTTTTGAAGGCACTGATTCACCCCTCCCCTCTCAGTACCCATCTCTCCTAATTCCAACAATTAGTATTAGAGCACAATTCTCTTATTGAATAGTTTAACCACTGAAGGGTAAAGATCTTAGTCATGGAGAGATACAAGCTTGACAAGACTATTGAGAATCAGAAGATACAAATGCAAATGTTTGTGCAATAGTATAAGCAAGCCAAGGAATGATTGAATAAATTACTAGATGAAAGGAAGAACTTAGCTATACTACAAAATGAGATCAGTTACCATGAAGAACCTATTGATGACATATTCGAGCATATTGGATCTAGTTCTGGAAGCATCTCTGATGGATCTGAAAGCATAATCACTGATCTATCTGAAAAGAATCAATATTTAACTGATCAAGTGAAAGTAATACAGATTGGTCAAGAATCTCAAATGGTGAGAATGGTAGAAATAATGAACAAAGCAAAACAAGTTGAGCAAGAAAGAAACCTGGCAATCGATGACTGAAGACAGATGAGTGAACAACTTCAAACTAAAGAGAGTGAGATACAAAGACTCAGCGACTGACATTTCCAAGTAACTAATCAAGTGATGACTGTGAATCAAGAGGTAAACTATGTGAATGCAGAATTGTCAAGAAAACTAGAAGATGTTGCAAGACTTAGAGAAGAGAATGAGAAGCTGAGAAATGAAGTGAAAAATCAATAGTAGCAAAATGAAATGAAGAAACTTGCTGAGGACAGCTCCAAGAAGATTGATGACTTCTTAACTAATCAGAGAAGATTTGGAGGTAAAACCAGTATAGGCTACACCAGTGAAGGAGAATCATCACAACAAGATGAAAAAATCAACATCAGTCAAAATAAAAAACCTAAAGTGTTGGCATGTTATCATTGTAGCAAACCGGGACATACATCTAATGTGTGTAGAAGCAAAGCATAAGGTAAACCTCCTATCACTCCTAAGTTTAATGGATATTGTTATTACTGTGGTAAGTTTGGACATCTTGCTTATGAGTGTAGAGCTAAGCAAAATGATCTTGCTAAAAAAACCACTATGGAGAAAATATGCTATACTTGTAACAAGCATGGGCACACTGCACGAGACTGTAAGGCAAAAATGAAGCAAGTCTAGACACCTAAGGAGAAACCACATCGTAGGCCATATCAACTAAAGAGACAAGGTAACTCTTATGTTTGGGATTATAATACATGGACTAACTGTGTTGTATGTGGTAGATATGGACACATTACAACAAACTATTATAGAAAGAGTCAGATTGGACAATCAAAAAGCTGGACAAACACTAGGATGGCTTGTATGCACTGCCATAAGATCAGTCACTTAAGCAAGAACCGCATAGACCGAGCACCAGATGAAAACCATATATTTGAAAGTGGATATACTATTGTAGATATCATGAAGTTAAGGAACACTATGTGGAAGAAGGCGTCTAATGAGAATGCTGAGTTAAGTAATATTGTCGGTGAAACCTCATCCACTGGATTGGGTGAAATCGATACCTCCACTTAAGGTGAAATAGGTATGTATGGGATTGACATTTCAAAAGATCACATTTTACATACAGTTCCTTATGCATAATGTTCTTATACCAAATCAACACGAATAAAGATGCACTATGGTTTAGTTGTCATGAGCTAACAATGTTATACAGTCGGAAAAAGAGAGACTGAGAGTTGGTTACCGGTCGGTAATCACTATCCAAGGTTAATCGAGCACATGTATCAACCGATGAAGAAATTCTATGTTAACCGAGTGGATGAAAATTTTAGTTTTCACCAAGCTGACAGTTGTTTCATACCAAAAGTTAGATGGAGCATTTATTGCATAAAATTTTGAGCGAGAACATCGAAAGTCTATAAATACATGGGAACAGAGTTCATTTTTACAATGCGATTTTGAAGAGCAGAGAATTCGGAGAGCAAAGTTTGAGCTAAAAGATATTTAGAAGGATTCAAGGCTACGCTAGATCGAACCAACATCACTCTTCATAATACTGAGTAAGTTCATTTGCGATCAAACACTTCTTATCCTATTGCTTGCCGAAACCCTAGAATTAATTTATGGCATCTACATCGTTTGCAAGCAAAACTCAAAGTGTTGAAGAGGAAGTTAATCTAATCGTTAGGGAAAATTTCAACGAACCTAAGTTTAAGCCACATCCTAAGGTCACAGCACAAATAGATACAATGGGTGCATTTTCGAGCATACTAGAAAGGGTTTTATTGACAAAAGATGTAAGGTCTTATATTCATTGCAAAATCGAAGAAGTTGGAGACTTTGAAATTGTTGCAGCATATCAACAACTCTGTGGCCCCGATGGAAAAATAAAATTAGACTACAAGAGGATTGAGGAATTAGGGTTATCATGTTTTATACACTTTCCATAATCATTTAAATCAGATTGGATTAGAATCATTTTGAGCAGGTATCACGATGAGAAATTCTACCTGGATAAACCAATTGAGGTCAACAAGAAAATAATCAGTAGGGTTACTAGGCTCCATACAATTGACAAAGCTAAGGCTTTCCGTAGTTCATCATGACCGAATGTTGAGAAATATACTGGAGCACAATGGGATGGTCAGGCATTGAAGACTTCAACAATCAAGGACCCAATAGTCAAATTTGCAACACATGTGATCGGGTACAAGTTATTTCAATCGAACAAACTCAACAGTGTACCCTGTAGCGTACTAGACATGGCACACAAAATTGTAGTAAAAGGTCATCAGGTTGATCTTCCCAAGGTACTATTTCATCAACTTCAGGAGAATATGAAGACCATAAGGAAAAAGAAGTCTAACACATGTAAGTTTAGATCTCTACTTGCATGCATATTCCTCTATTTACAAAAGTATGTGCTTGGCACCGGTAAAGTAAATTGGATACCAAATGTACCGATAACAAAATAGATTAGTGAAATGATGAATAAGTTAGGAGATAAGTTGAATGTAGATTTTAATGCATACTTCACAAAATTTCAATCTAAAATGCATAAAAGAAATAGAATTCCAAGGGAATTAGTTTAGAAGTTTGAGAATGACATATGCTTTATGGTCAACACCGACTATACCTTGATAAAAGTAGTTGAGCCTAGGATAAAATGGTTGGCACTGATGGGGTATGAAATAAACCGTGACTTCGCACTGAAATCTATCAATGCATTGCTGGCACTACCCAAAGATCCCATTTCCACTAGGTTTGGAGTATATGAAGAAGCCAAATCTAGAATCTCAACAAATATTAAGATCGATAAAATAACTAGAAAGGTAAAGAAGATGAAGAAAAATCTCACTGCTAAATATGGAGATGGGTCTGACACATCTAAAGGGACACCGGTCGAACAGGTAACTGAAGGTCAGTTACAGTTAGCTGACAAACCATATGATAGTGAGGAGATCAATTCTGACAAAGAAGAAGATCCTACACCGGTTCCTCCACCTGAAATTCCTATAAAGAAGTAGTCACCTATACATGAAGGTATGAAGACACGTTTGTCAACTGTAGCACCACTTATTGATAAGGAAGAAGCAGAGAAAGTAACAAAAAGAAGAGCAGCTACACCGACAAGGAAATACATTAAGAGAAAGAACAAAGCTGTAGCTGAGGCACCAAAGAAAAGGAGAAAATTCATAAGAGATAAGGAAGATCTAGAGGATACAAAGACAAAGGATGATGTCAATCAATTCAAAGTGGTTAGTAACAAGGCAAAAACAATAGATGAAATCATTGAGGACATAATTGAACATGGAGACCTCATTGATCCCTTACTAGACAGATTTGACAAAATGTCAAAAGAAGATCAAACCAAGATTGAAGAGGCTGTCATCCAAATGATGATAAAATTCAAGAAAGTTCCAATGGAATTTTCCTGTGCATTACTGAAGAAATTGGATGATACAATTACTGAAAAATGGGCTGTTGCACTAGACACTGAGAAGAGAAAGAGAGAACGCTCTCTAGTTCAGGTAGCCACACATTTAAGCTTTGGAGAAGTTAGTGAATACTTAACCAAACACCAAGAAAAATTAATGATCAAGAATAGAGCCTTAATGATCATGGATGACAATGTAGCAGATATGGATATCACAATTGATTCTATATGGACATCAATTTTGAAGGCCAAAGAAAAAGAAGAGCAAGAAGCATTCTTGAACCTGTCTAAGAAGAGACAAAATTCTAAAGGTAAAAGTATTTGTATTAATGAGGGAACAACAAAGAAATCAAAGAATACTGGTATATTAGTTACCAAGGCAATTGATATAACCGAGGACAAGGAAGAAATAAATATTTCATAGGATGCACCAGATAAAGTTGAAATTCAACTGGAGAAGAAAACCAATGATGATGTACTCGTTGAAGACATCACAAATGGTGATCCTAATGACCAAGATGATGAAGATGTAAATATTGCACCAAATAAAGATGAAGCACTAGACACTGAATGTCTATTTTCATCACTACTAGGTGAACTTCCTGTACTTGCTAAAGTAGCTGAAATTATTTCCCAAGTACAACCCAACGGCTCAAATCTCGAGCAAAACAAAGACACCACAGGGGATCAAAACACAGAGAAACTTGCAGAAACAGATGAGCCTACACATACAGAGGCACCTTCCACAAAAGAAAAGGAAACAAAAGAAGCAAAGGAAACACAAAAACCAAAGGCAACAGAGGTGATCCTACTTGACACTACAACCGAGACTCCTACTATATCAACCGAGACTACAACTATTAAGGAGCAAAAGAAGGAAGAACAAGTGTTAACAGGGAAGGATACTCTAAAGACTGGAGATAGATCTATTGCTATTATTGAGAAGAAATCACCTCTAGCACAGAAGAAGAAGAAGAAAGGAAAAGGGCTAGTCACCTTAGATGAAGTGATCATTATCCCTGAGTGTGACCTGAGGACCCTAAGCCCCGAAGACTTGAGTAAATATGGGGAGTTATGTTCAAGGAAGGCAACACAATAGAAGTTGAAGCAAGAGCACAAATGAAAAGAAGTATTAACTGATGTGTGAGATATCCTCCAACAGGTAGTACCTAAGATAAATATTGATGAGGATACGCCTATCATAGATCAACTTTCTACACTTGCTAAGAAGATCAACGCCCCAGACATAGATGCAGATAAATGAATTAAAGAAAGGGCAGAATCCAGGATACAACACAAATTAGCAGAGAAAATCAGCCTAGAAGTGGCATTACAGAAGGTCAAATTATCTGAGGTAATTACTGAAATAAAATCCATCACCCAGACAATTTGTCAATATTTATTGAAACTTTGTACTACATACACCTTCACTATTGAAGTAAGTGAAAATATCAAAGGATTGGAAGCATAAATACAGTTGAGTATAAATGCAGCTATAATCGAGCCACATGCTTTCTTAAAGCACATTCACTGAGTTTAGGAGCTCTGATGATTGATAGCAGATTTGAAGAAACAAGAAGCGCACCTAACAGATCAGGTTACTAAGTTGCAAACTGAAC
This sequence comes from Chamaecyparis obtusa, assembly GCA_027943335.1. Lineage (NCBI taxonomy): Eukaryota > Viridiplantae > Streptophyta > Pinopsida > Cupressales > Cupressaceae > Chamaecyparis > Chamaecyparis obtusa. The sequence goes on from BSBK01003272.1 coordinate 1,587,369, forward strand.
TCATTCTGTACCTAAAATTGTTTGAAGCACATATTGTCAAAGTCGAGCTACTAGTTGCAACACTAGAAATTTTGGTGTTAGGTAACATCTTTGACATGCATGCACAAGCTAGTCTTGAGCACATTGCTCTCACCAACTTGAAAGAGGAATGGGAAAACCTCTTGAAGTCAATGAAGAAAACCCATTAGTCAATTTTTGACAAGCTATGAGTATACTACTTAAATTTTGTATTTGGCATTACTATCAAAAAGGGGGAAAACAATGTATCAACTATTATGCAAAATATTATGTACATGGATGCTATGTATACTACATATTATTGGGAGCATGCACTGAGGGGGAGTACTTAGTACTTAGAATTTTTTTTTATGTGTATATGTATATGGCGGAGATATAAGTTACATAGAAAATTTTGCCTATATACATTCGAAGTTTTGATACTAATGCCAAAGGGGGAGATTGTTATCTCTATTGAGTTTTTAAGGCTGTCATTAGTACCAAAGGTTTGTAAAGATATCGGTCTATCACTTACATTGAGCTAATCGGTAACATAAAGCAGAACAGACTAGTCGGTAAAGCAGTATATAGAGTAGCAGACAGTTTACCGAGCACCAGTAGACACTGACACCAACAGATAGTAAACACCAAGCATCATAGTATACACTGATCAGTTTGCACAATGTTTACCGAGGATCATAGGAAATGACATAGTAATCAGGAATGGCACATTCTTCTATGCAAATGGTTACAATGGTTTATAAAACATTTTACCAAGATCGAGGAACATTTAATGTAATGATATTCATTAAATACAATGTATATCTTTTGTAATAGATGATCTAGGTTATTATTATACACCATAGATCTTAGGGTTATGACTATATTGTGTAACCTAATTTTGTTAAAGCGGCAAAAATAGAACACTATATATTTGTGTGTTCACATCATTTTTGGTGTGAATTGATATATGAATTAATGAGCACTTGAAGCTATTGCCTAACTTCAATTCAATCAGCTAACAAAGCAGGATAGAGTATAGAGGTTATCAGATTGAGTAGAATCAGCAGAGGCTACCAAGTAGTTTAGAGTAGAGATTCATCACAAGTAAGGTGATATTTTATCAGAGCTTATAGATCTGTATCAGACAATTGAGTGTCAAATAGCAGATAATTACCTATTGCTTTCTGACAATTGTAATAGAGTTTTTGGATAAAATCTCTTAACAGAGTAGACTTAACAGTCTTATATAAATCTCTTAACCAAGTGCACACTTCATTAGTGTTGTTAAAATACTATAACTAGGTAGATCTAGCCAATCTAACATGTCACTCCTAACAGGGTGAGATCACCAGAAGTGATCAAAACTTGTAGCCCTAACAGGCAAACCTTTTCTATCTACAGTAGTGAAGAATTTGTGGGTGGCATCCCCACCTCAGTTTTTACTTTCTTACAAGGGTTTTTGCATTACCAAAATACTTGTGTCACGTGATTGTGATATTGATTTCATGTTGTTTACTTACTTAAGTTAAGTGGATAATTGATTCATACAACTAGATTCAAGTTATTTAGATTGGTTATCACTGTTTATAGTTATAGATCTAAAAGGTTTACAAGTAAAGTTTTTGAAGGCACTGATTCACCCCTCCCCTCTCAGTACCTATCTCTCCTAATTCCAACACTCATACCATTTTTTTGCTAACTGGACATAAATCACCTTGGTATGGAGCCATATATACCTACTTAAAAGACCAAATCCTACCTATGGACCAAACCAGGAACCAAAGGAAAAGCTTTATCCACCAAGCCTCTTGTTATACCTTAATATATGAAACATTATATTGTAAGAGTCTAGATGGAATGCTTCTGAGATGCCTAGAGAAAGAGGAATCATATATAGCCTTACGAGAAATCCACAAAGGAATTTGTGGGTCACATTCAAATGGTTTAACCCTAGCGAAGAGAATTCTTAGGATAGGATATTTTTGGCCAATACTGGACAAAGACACTTGTCACTTTGCTAAAACTTGTAGAAAGTGTCAATATCATGGAAACTTGATTCATGTACTAGCACAAGAGCTTCATCCTATGACGACACCTTGGTCATTTTATCAATGGGGTTTAGACTTAATAGGGATGATTCATCCACCATCTTCAAATGGTCATAAATTTATCATCACTGCAATGGAGTACTTTACCAAATGGGTGGAAGTTGTACCCTTATCAACTACTATAGGAAAGAAAATATCCTTGTTCATATTAAACCACATAATATGTAGATATGGTGTTCCTCATGCCATCATAATCGACAATGCCAAAAATTTCAAAAATAAGGATTTAAAAGAGCTATGCACAAAGTTTCAAATGATCCATCACTCATCTTCAATCTATTATCCCCAAGGTAATGGACAAGCCAAAGCAACGAATAAGAACATCTTAAAGATATTGAAGAGAACGATGGAAAATTTAGGTAGAGATTGGCATATAAAAATAAACCCAACCTTGTGGGCTTATAGGACAAGTATTAGAATGCCAACAGGAGCACCATTTTCCTTAGTCTTTGGAACAGAAGAAATTTTACCTTTGGAGGTAGAACTTCCTGTGTGTGTGAAAATTATACCTGATCTGTAGACACAACACTCAGTAAAACATTAGAGGTTAGTGATAATCAAAATTGTGCAAAATTGAAAGCTATCTAACCAAGCGATTTACTGCCTTCTAATAGGTGCGAGATTAATGTTCTCAGATTGTAATCGAGATCAGTGACCTAGACGACACTTAAATGAAGGATTTGAATGAAATTGATCTAGATATGAGATTGAATGCAATTATTCTATTTTTTTGATATTTTCTATGCAATAAGAATTGTAAAAACTGATATGAAATCTATGCTAAATGAAATTGATATGCTATGAATGCTATTGAAAATTGATATGCTATGAATCTAACAATGATATGTAATATGAATGCAAAAAAAATAAGATTGATCTCACAAAGCTTTGAATTCGCAAGTTGATTCCTCAGTCTCCAATTCTCCAGCGTGATTGTGCAAAATATGAGATGATTTGTGAAGAGCTGAAGCCTTAATTTATAGAAATCCAGGGCTTTGGAGGTGCATGAATAAAAGCCATAAATCACTCAAATTAACTCATCTTGATTTTTGAGTTATCTGATCATAAAAGATAGTTAATTCTCAAAATCATGCAAAAACAGCTTTTTAACTCAAATTAGAGTTTAGATCAGCTTTTTGAACTCCAAAAGGATGTTGAGTTCCAAAAAGTCAATAACTTGCATTGATTTTCTGATTTGGAGTTTAACTGTTTCTTTTGAATATGCATAATAATTAAGAATTAAATAAATAAATAAAGTGATTTATCCTCAACTCAACTGATTTTTGAAAATAAATAATTAATTTATGGGTTAATTAACTATTTATTCAAACTTTTATTAAAAATTATATTATTAAATAATGACAACATGCTTTAATTAATTAAATAAGAATTTAATCAATTAAAGATAGGAATTTTGATTTATTGTCAAAATTAAATAATACAATTAATAATAGATAGAATTAAATTTAATTACACAATTAAGTGGCAAATATTAAATCTAATTAATTAAATATGAAAATATTCAATTAATTAAATTTTTAGGATAAATGTGATTTATCGCCAAATAATCATTAAATTAAAGATAATTAAGATAATTAGGAATATTACTAGGAATATTCCCCGATGCAAAATTTAAGATAATCAATTATGATTCGATGATGTTTAGATGTGCCTTAGGTTAGGACTTTGATGTCGATTTCATTCGAATTGAAGATGTAGGAGATTAATGAACTTATAGCCCATTTTTGGGGTATTACATTTTGCCCCTCTTTGAATTACTGTGCGAAGCGCAGTGGTTCAAAGATAGTCTGTGTTTGATAAAGATATGAAACTGATTCAAAAGATAAACCGATCTCAAGATAGAAACCGATTGAAAGATATTGAGATAGGAGTTGATTGATATTGAATTGATATGGAGATAATAGGTCTTGAATGACCAAAGATAATGTTCACTGTAGCAGCAAATGAACCTATGATTGCGAAAAAGTGTCAAAATGCCTGATTCTGAACCTTAGGATTGATAAGAAGTGAGTGACCCGTTCTAGACTCGATTGTCTTAGCAGAACTAGCAAGTATCACATCTGAATCCTTCAGTTGCCGAAGAACCAAGGAAAGAACACTATGATCCGATGGTTGCAAAAATTGATACAGTTTACAAGATTAAGAAAATATCAGATTGATATGGATCTTGATGAATCTGATATGCCCCAAGTGATGATAGATTTGCCCCGAGCGATGAGGACTTTTGATGAATCAGTGACTAGACGTGATTGTTATCTTGATCACTGATGAAAGATATTGATAGATTTGATCGATAGAATTTGATTTACAGACTTTGAATGATGTGCAATACCATGCCCCCTTCGGGATTAAAATTGAAATCTGACAAGAAAAGTCAGCGTTGAATGGTTTAGAAGCATGTTAATTGATTTGAGAAGTGGTTATACACGTTCAAGAATGCATTCTGCATCGTTTGGAGGTCTTGGAGACCGAATTTGACTAGATTTGACCATGAGTTGACCATGGTTGACCAAGTTGAAATTTTGATAGTTTGATGTAAGATAATCAGTTAAGTTGAATACTAGATTTCTGTGATGATTGAAGGTCGAATATGCAAGTAGTTAATAATATGAATGATCTCAGATTTGAATTTTGATCCCGAAAAAGGATTCTACTTGCTATTTCATTGGAGGAACCTTCGTGTGAGATTCAGCTCTTGTTAGACTTGAAGATGCGATTTGAAGAATCATTTAAGCATTGAAGTTCGTTTAATCATTGTGAGATCATGCAATGAGACATGAAAAATGAAATGCAACCTAAGACCTAGGACCTAGTCACTGATCATGTGTCGATTTGTTATCATCATTGAACTTTTTAGGTAACCAGATAAATCAATACAATGCCCACTAGCCATGAAACCATAGACATATGAATATCGATTTGTATGTGCAAGAATCAATACAACACCCACTGGTCAAACAACCATGGACATATGAATATTGATTTTAGTTGTTGAATGTCGGATTAGATATAAGCATCAAGGCACAAACGCCAGGATGACCTGAATATCATGTCCATTTTGATATAGCAATTTGTACAAGCATCAAAACATACACGTCGTGATGACCTGAGTACACCTTGCGTTACAAACACATCAAACAGTCAAGAGATCATTCTAAATCCAATGTGAATTACCCGTAGTGACCCTTTATCGTTCACATCCTTAGGCAAGATTGCGTTCCACAGTAGGAGGAAGAACTCACTCAAAAAGACAATAGTTAGATCAAACTTCCTTGAATTTTCCAGGTATCAATGGTCGAGGTACGCATGGCCATCCAATTCGAGATAGAGGCTCTTACAGTCGGACACCATTTCAATCCAGAAGTTCCAAAGATGTTAGATTTTCACATACAAGTAGAAGATCAAGAAAAGATTATGCCCCCAGTCATCACTCTCTAAATCCTATAAAGGACATCATCGAAGAGCTCGAAGGGACACAATATGCAAAAATCTCAATGCGAATCAGTAAGCCTACAAGGAGATAAAAGCATAAAAAGCACAGATTGTTTTCAGTTGAGTTTTGATGTTTGATTGTTGTTGAGGCAAAATCCTTTCTAGAGACGAGACTGACTGACTGACTCATCTTGAAGCTTCAAAGGACTCTGAGTGGATATGACACGTCTAAAATACATGGGACACCATAGGATATGACATTGATTGCCCCCAAGTGTGAACATTGATAGGATGCAGATGCTTGAGCTGGTTGGTGTACAGGCCGACTTATTGAAAACTGGAAATGCAGGAACAAACCGGGAGATATGTACAAACTAAAGCGAGACTGAAAGCTGGGAAAGACCAAGATTGTGCTGATAGATGGAGCATTTTGGAACAAGTGGTGCCCGTTTGCCGAGTTTTCACCATCTTGGTAGAGATTCTATTTTTGCTACTGAGGTGCCTGTTTTCAGGTTTTCACCAAGGCACTTTTTTTTTCTTTTTTTGTATTTTTCATTTTTTCAATTTTTTTGTAGTTTTGATATTTTTTGATTTTTTTTGTGAATCATCAAGGCGCCTATTGCTAGGTTTTCACCAAGATGTTCATTTTTTCAGGACTTTTTCTGATTTTTAAGATTTTTTTTTTAGGACATTTTACCAAGCATTGAATGCCTTAGGCATAAAATTTCTTCAGATGGAGAACGTTGATTGGTTCTCGGAGCTGTTCTCCTTTAGTTGTTGAGAGTTGATAGGCACCAGAGCCAAAAGTAGCAGTGATTACAAAGGGACCTAGCCAATTGGGTTCGAACTTCCCCTTGCGTTCTCGATGTGATTGATTTTTAGGATTTTCTCTCAACACTAGATCGCCAACCTGAAATTCTCTATGTCTGACTTTCTTGTTGTAGCCTCTAGACATTCTTTTCTGATACACTCTAAGATGATCATACGTTGCTTGTCTGCGCTCATCTATTAGTTCAAGTTCTTGTAACCTCGACACTCTGTAGTCTTCATCAGTGACAAGTCCATTCATTTTGATTCTGAGTGATGGGATTTCAACCTCAATAGGCAATACCGCTTCAGACCCATAAACTAAAGCGAAAGGTGTAGCCCCTGTAGGCGTTCTGATACTAGTTCTGTATGCCCATTCTGATACTTGTTCTGATACTGGTTTTGATACTGGTTCTGATACTGATTCTGATACTAATTCTGATAATTGTTTTGATACTAGTTCTGATACTGATTCTGATACTGATTCTGATAATTGTTCTGATACTGATTCTGATGCTTGTTCTGATAATTGTTCTGATACTAGTTCTGATACTTGGGATACTTGATAGCATCTTTTTCCATTTTCAAACTCCCAAGCAAGATCATATCGTGCAATCCCAATGTCTAGCAAGGTGGAGAACAAGAGGGATTGACAAGCTAGTGGAAGAGATGGAAGACAAGAGAATGAAAGCTAATGAAGGGAAGAAATCCTCAAGGGCAAACTCCTCAAGAATACCCAATCTAGGGAAAAATTTTCATGTAAAGTGCATTTGGACAAGCAATGAAAGGCCAGCATAGGATATAAGTCACAAAAGTGTACTACCAAAGAAGGACAGGATGTAGTCCAAAGGAGTAGACATGTCAAGAGGCTTCATAGCATCGTGTTTTACTCTTTTTTTTTTTCTTTTTTTATTAGATCAAGACCAAAGGGGAAAAGGATAGCGATAGATGAAAATGAATGGAGGAAGATGGATATGAAGGCTAAACATGGAAGGAATGAAAGCAAGATCACCGTAAGATAGCTCACAAAATAGCCAAATATTCGTGTATAGATCAACATTGTCAAGATCAAAGAGAGAAGATGGAATGGATGAAATATGTAGAAGAACTACGCATGATGCCTGATTGCCAGGTTTTCATCATGGTACTTATCCAAGGTGCCACAAGGGAGTGGTTTTCACCATAGGATGAATTTATTTCTCTTTACTTTTGCTACCAAGGTGCCTGTTTCCAGGTTTTCACCAAGGCACATTTTCAATTTATTTTATTTTTTATTTCTTTTTTTTTGGAAGAAGGAAAGCTTTTTATGTAATGCTCCTTGAAAGGATAAACCATGATATGCCAAAGATTCAAAATGATATGCTCAAAGATGCTGATAGGGAAAGGGAGATGGAAGAGAAAAATGGAGGATAAGGTTTTATGTAAAGCGAGTGAGGTTGGAAGATAGGAGGAATAGGAAAATGAGGAAAAATGATAGAAGGTAAAAGGATAATGCATGGAAGGATTGTAAAAGGGTAGGTGGAAAGGAAGGCAAGATCAACGTCAACACATACCTTGAAGGGTGGTGAGAGGATGGAGGAATCTTGAATGAAGGAATACATGAAGGAATATGGCGAATGGATAGCAGAGGTTGTGGTTTAGGCACATGGAATGGAAGAATATTTTTGGAGGGAGATGAAGTGGAAGCTTTTGGAAGCTTGAATGTCAATTTCACTTTTTGTTCAACATGAGACTCTTTCAAGAGAGACTTTGGAATCCATATAGCCGTAGGCTTTTTATTTCCTTTTGATGATTTAGAGATAATATCTTCAATGATGGATTTTGGAACCCATACTTGTCTTGTAGTTTTTTTTTTAGATATCTCTTTTGACTTTATGTTTCCATGTCTATTAGAGGAGACATGGTGATCTTTTTTTGATGGATTCTTGTATTGCTTCTTTTTCTTGTATTGAACATTCAAGTTACTTCCAAAAGACTTGGGACTTGTGGAAGAAGGAGGATATGACTGGTTTAGATGGGTGGGTGGATGAAAAGGATTCAAGGGTATGCATCTATGTTGATCTTGAGGAAAGATGGGAGATGGAGGTATGTAAGGACCCAAGATGGATGGAAAATTAGGAGAGTTAGGAGGGGAAAGTGAAGGGACATAAGGACCCAAGATGGAAGGAAGGCGTGAAGATCTTTGTAGTGGTGGAAGAGGTCCAAGGATAGAAGTGGAAGACGCAAAAGGATAATCAATAAGTTCATCAACATCTATATGACAACCAAGGATATCAGCATCTTTAGAGTGAGCATTAGGATCTTCAATAGAATCATGGACATCTTGAATATGAGCATTTTCTTTGATAGGATCATTCAAAGCTTGTGAAGACTTAGGAAGAGTAGAAAGTGGAAGTGAACATGGAGTGGTAGAACAAGAAGATGGAAGACTTTGATCTTGACAAGGATCTTTGGAAAGCATAAATGTATAATTTTTCTCTTGATTTTCAATAGGCTCAACATTGGAAGTAACAACACCATTTTTAACAACCTTAATGGAAGTATCATCTTTGGAAAGCGCAAGCGTAGTAAGGTTATTTTGATTGTCAATAAGCTCAACAGTGTAAGTAGTAGCTTGATCTTGCTTAGGCGAAGACTTAAGACATGGTGGAATGCATGAAAAAGGGGGTACAGGATCAAAAGAACCCTGAGGCGGATAAGAGACATCAGAAAAAGGAGTGGATGACATAGAGGCTTCTTGATCTTGATCTTTCCTTATGTTCTTTTCTTCATCATTTTTGGAATCCTCTTGACATGGAGCCACTTCTAAGGACAAGGAAGCATGTTGGGATTGTATGGATGACTTTGGAAGAGATGGTGAAGGACTAGCTGAAGTAGGCATTATAGCATATGAAGGCTTAGGCTCTTTAGGTTTATCATTATTGAAAGTATTTGCAGCCAAGTGAAGGTTAGCTTGAGTTTCTTTAAGAGGTAGCCCTGGAGGATAACTATAGGGAACCACATGAAAAGTATTAGGACTTGTGTCAGATGAAGGTTCTGTGAAAGATTTGAAAGACTCAGAAGCTTTAGAAAATGTACGGGTATTGGAGGAAGTAGGGGATGGAAGGGAACCATCACCAGACAAAGGTTCAGCATTAACATGATCTTGCTTGAGAGTGTAATCTTTATTTTCAGCTGGAGAGTTCTTAGAGGAGAGATCCTTATAGTATGCATGTTTATAATCAGCGTGGTAAACTTTCTCTTCCTCAAGTGAAACAGATGGATCATCTGGGTATTGTGCATAGAAATCATCAAAGTCTCTTTGATAATCAGAATCATATGGATCACTCTCCTGATCTATCCAATGTGATGGCCCATTTGTAGTAAGTAGGAACGAACGACGAGGAGGACTCTTAGGAACAGAGGTGTCATAGGTATCATTACATTTTCTGTCATCATAGTCATCATAGTCTTCAAAGCTAGATGTGTCACTCTCCGTGGAAGAGGTATCATATTGCTCAATTTTTTTCCGGGGGCATGGTGACATGTACAAGTCTTTATCAAATGGAAAAGAGTATAGAGGTTCCTTTTCTTTCCCAAGTTTGTCAAGCTGGACTTGCATAGCATGTATCTGTTTCATTATAGTGGCGATCAAAGCTTCTTCCTCTTGTTTACTGATTCTTTGAGACATGTGTACTGATTCTCAATAGCTATTGCTCTATTCCTGACACAATGATATTTTTGACAGATTCTGGAACTAGGCTGGAAACATTGGATATCTTGCAATTTGACAATTTCTGACAACTTTCTCAAATTTTTCCAAACGACACTCTGCAGACTCGTACGACACTGGGTAGTCTATGAAACGACAGTTGCTAAACTCGTATGATAGTTGGGTAGCAATGAAACGACAGTTGACAAAACTTGTACGACTTTTGACTTCCTGAAAGGACTTTTGACTCCAAAAAAGATTTTACGTCAATTTTTGCAAAATGTAAGGTCTTCAGTTTTGGATTGTTTGCAAATTGTATTGTCCAGATTTTGAAGGTTATACCAGATTTGATCATTTTTAATAGCCAAGTAGATAAATAAGCACGCAGAATAGCAAGCAAGTGATTCCAAGCATGTCTGAAAATAATGAACAAGGGCAAAAGCAACCTTGCGCATGAACAATCAAGTGACCAAATTGTGCTAATCCCTGAGAGTACTAATTGTGTATGTTCTGAAAAAGTTTTGCAATAACGCACATATACCTGAAAGTGAAAAATTGGCCTCTCTAGGGTTTTTAGTAATGGTTTGACTCTGCAACTTTTATGATTCAAAGGGGTGAACTCCAATCCCGGCGCACCAGGGTTTTGACACAGTCTGAGAACTTAATCTTCAAGAGCTGCTAGGGAGATCTGACAACCCAACAATGAACCATACCCGTGGAGATTTCTTCCACAAGGACATTTATATAGCGGTTGTCACTACCATGGCGAAAATGGCTATTACCGCTTGAGGTTCCGTCAATGCAGTTTGCCCTGTGAAGGGATTGTCCGCTACGGTTAACCCTCTCTAAAGATGACTCACAGAGTTATACCACAAGGGGACTTGGCTCCAGATTCAAGGTTTTGACACCTCTTCACTTTTAACCCAAACAAAGCAAGCAGATTAATCCGACACGCTAAGACAAAGTTTTGTTCCACCAAGGTCTGTGATATCAACTCCACGTGATCTATCAACCTCTCCGGGGAGAGAATGTATCAATCAATAAGAGAAGATGCACTAACCAATTTTGATTCACCAAAGCTTGTGATATCAACCCTACGTGATCTATCAACCTCTCCGGAGAGAGAATGTGTCGATCAATAAGAGAAGATGCACTAACCAAGTTGAATGTGAAACGCACTAAGTATCCTCCCTACCTACAAGGATTCTGTCATCAAGAAGGATTTCGCTGGGAATCCAATCTTTCAAGAATCACGAATAGTGTTCATAGGGCCTAATTACTATGTGAGCACAGATATATGTTCTGAAAGTAAATCTACCAAAAGCATTCAAAAAGTAGAAAGAGGAACACTTAACGCTTAAAGCAAATATGAGATGAGTCCACAAGGTGGAACACTTAACACCTCACACAAGCTAAAAATGAGTCCCCAACTTAGAAAACAAGTGAGTTCCTAAAAGCACAAAAGGGTTGCCAAGTGGAACATTTAACGCTTCTGTCCTGTTGACCCCTCCCCTTTATGGCGCTGAGATTGCAACCACGGGGCGGAAATGAGGGGCCGGCGGATTAGCGAGTCCAATAACCCAAGATAGCAATCAAGATCAATCACAAGTATTCTAAAACTACTTAATGAATCCTTAAGGGTTCACAACCTAGTATCAATTATGCAAGTGTGTAGAAATAGATCAAAAGCATGAAAAGATGCACACAAGCTTGACACATAAGAGATTTATTTTAAGTCCCAAATCAAAATATTATTAGATGAAGGAGAATACCTGGGATCCTTGCAACGCACTTAGTAGATTTTGCTTGATTTTTAGCAATTTTTGTTGAGCTTTTCCATGCAAGCAAGTGACGAACTCTCCAACAAGCAAACAAGCAAACAAGATATGCAAAATATATTCAACTTATGAAAACCATAGGGTTAGCTCTAAAAATCAATTATTATCAGTAATAATAACCAGCAATCAACCCAAATGACAACTCATATCATTCATTGAACCATGTAAAAAAAATAAGTGCATACCCATCACAAAACTTTATTTTTTTTGCTGCATTTGACCTAGTCAACAAGATCTAATTTTTTTGATATGATTTTGGCCACAAGAATAGAAATTCAGAATAGAGACCCCTGCTAAAAAACAGAGAGCTTTCCAAAAATGCAAAATTTTTAGAAAAACCTCTTCATTTGTGCCCTAGAGACCCATTTTATCAATACAGACCAGTTTTTGTAAATTGACTATTTGAGCTATGATATCATGTCCAAATTTAAAACACAAAGAATGGACCCCCTATAGAATTTAAAGAGCTTTCCGAAAATATAAAAATTTTCGAAAAATATGCTGATTTGCGTCAGATATTAATTTTTTCCGGAATTTCAAGAAAAAATTATTAAAAATTCAAAACATTTCAGAAAATTCTAAATTTTTTACTGTAGCTTTCATGACATGTCACCAACCTGCAAAAAAAATTTCAGATCAAAATTCCAAGCCGTTTGGGAGATAAAATTAAATCTTTGAAACTTTGGGGTTTTAGCTCCCAAAAAAATCAAAACCAGCATGCAAAGGTGGGTTGCCCCACGGTGGGCGCCAGAAATGTGTGTGTGAAAATTATACCTGATCTGTAGACACAACACTCAGTAAAACATTAGAGGTTAGTGATAATCAAAATTGTGCAAAATTGAAAGCTATCTAACCAAGCGATTTACTGCCTTCTAATAGGTGCGAGATTAATGTTCTCAGATTGTAATCGAGATCAGTGACCTAGACGACACTTAAATGAAGGATTTGAATGAAATTGATCTAGATATGAGATTGAATGCAATTATTCTATTTTTTTGATATTTTCTATGCAATAAGAATTGTAAAAACTGATATGAAATCTATGCTAAATGAAATTGATATGCTATGAATGCTATTGAAAATTGATATGCTATGAATCTAACAATGATATGTAATATGAATGCAAAAAAAATAAGATTGATCTCACAAAGCTTTGAATTCGCAAGTTGATTCCTCAGTCTCCAATTCTCCAGCGTGATTGTGCAAAATATGAGATGATTTGTGAAGAGCTGAAGCCTTAATTTATAGAAATCCAGGGCTTTGGAGGTGCATGAATAAAAGCCATAAATCACTCAAATTAACTCATCTTGATTTTTGAGTTATCTGATCATAAAAGATAGTTAATTCTCAAAATCATGCAAAAACAGCTTTTTAACTCAAATTAGAGTTTAGATCAGCTTTTTGAACTCCAAAAGGATGTTGAGTTCCAAAAAGTCAATAACTTGCATTGATTTTCTGATTTGGAGTTTAACTGTTTCTTTTGAATATGCATAATAATTAAGAATTAAATAAATAAATAAAGTGATTTATCCTCAACTCAACTGATTTTTGAAAATAAATAATTAATTTATGGGTTAATTAACTATTTATTCAAACTTTTATTAAAAATTATATTATTAAATAATGACAACATGCTTTAATTAATTAAATAAGAATTTAATCAATTAAAGATAGGAATTTTGATTTATTGTCAAAATTAAATAATACAATTAATAATAGATAGAATTAAATTTAATTACACAATTAAGTGGCAAATATTAAATCTAATTAATTAAATATGAAAATATTCAATTAATTAAATTTTTAGGATAAATGTGATTTATCGCCAAATAATCATTAAATTAAAGATAATTAAGATAATTAGGAATATTACTAGGAATATTCCCCGATGCAAAATTTAAGATAATCAATTATGATTCGATGATGTTTAGATGTGCCTTAGGTTAGGACTTTGATGTCGATTTCATTCGAATTGAAGATGTAGGAGATTAATGAACTTATAGCCCATTTTTGGGGTATTACACTTCCATCTTTAAGAGTATCTCTACATGGTTTGATAAGTGAGGAAGATTATAGAGTTGCTAGGTTGCATGAACTGGAACTGCTAGATGAAAAACAACAACAAGCCTTTGATCACTTGAAGGTATATCAAAATTGAATGTCAATGACTTATAACAAGCATATCAAGTTAAGAACATTCCAAATAGGTGACTTAGTTTTGCAAGAAAATCCCAAAAATCAAGCAGAAAGAGAAAAGAAAGGAAAATGGGAAGCAAACTGGTTAGCACCTTTTGTGATCACTTCATCTTTTGGGACAGGCACCTACAAGCTAGCTGATTGTGATGGAGAGGAATTGCAAGAACCAATCAATAACATTCATCTAAAAAGGTTCTACACATGAAGCAAATGAAAGAGTATAAAGAGAAAAGAGTATTAGAAAATTAGACAGAGAGCATCATATTTATTGTATATAGTCAAAAGAGATCTTGAAAATATCAAAAATATTTGAAAAGCATAAAAGAGTAAACAAATCAAAAATATAGAAAAGATAAAAAATAGTGAAAAATTGAGCATGAAGAAAGCCAAAAACATTCATATATGATCGTCAAAAAGATGTTGTCTTGGTGAAAACCTAGCAAATAGGCACCTTGATGATATGAAAAACAAAAAATTTGAAAAAAAAGAAAATACAAAAAAATTAGAAAAGAGAAAAAGTGCCTTGGTGAAAACCTAGAAAATAGGCGCCTTAGTAGCAAAAAAAGAGGAAAAAAGCTTTAAAAATAGAAAAAGAAAGCAAGATCCATTCAATTGGTGAAAACCTGGTAAATAGGTGCCATTGAAAGTCCAAGTTAGTCGCATACCTAGCAGTCATCCTTGTAAATATTGCATTCGCCAACATTTGTATATATTGCATAATAAAACCCCATAGTTGCATTTGCAAATACCTAAAGATTTTGGTCACCTGATTTGCAAATTGTCCTTAGTCTAACTTTGAAATCACATCAAACTGGGGGCAATCTACTCTAGAGGAGGAAGGATTCATCAAAAGAAAATTTCAATCATTCATCAAATCAATTCATCAAAAACGCAAGTGAAACACTCAATCAAATCCAAATCCTAATTCAATTCGAACCAAATACAAAATTTGATCCAAGATTTTACACGACCCTATCTTTATCAGGATTAAAAGTATGAAATGGATAGAACTACACTTGAAAGATGGATTTGAAAAACACTGCAAAATTTTTCTAAAGTGTTAACTTGATTGATGAAATCATGTCTTTCTAGCGAATCGATGAAAGTTTTTAAACTAGATAAGCTATGATGAAAGCATGATATTTTAGTGGATTTCTGAATGACTATCTTAAAATCAAAGTTTTAAAGCATGTATTATTTGTCTAAGGATGTGATCACCAAATAATCATTGAGGACTTGTACATGTGTGTGTGAATTTTGTACCTAGCTGTAGACACAACACTTCAGTAAAACATTAGAGGTTAGGCAAAAACTAAAATCGTGCAATGAAATGGAAATTAAACTAACCAGGAGATTTACTGCTTTCTAGTAGGTGTGAGTATGATACTCTCAGATCAGACTGAGACCAGTGACCATGCAACACCTAAACGAAGGATTTGAATGCAAAGAATGAAAGATTATGAATGCAGATTAAGCTATATTTTTGGTATTTTTTGTGCAATAATATGGAAAACTATATGAAATTAATCTAGAATGAATGAAATTGGAATGCAGATTTGATGTAAAAATGCTATGAATGAGTATGAAACTATGAATAAGAAACTATGTAAAAGCTAAATGATCAACTATGAAAGATCTCACAAATCGCCTGTCGCAAATGCTCAATCCTTCAATCGCCAATTCACCAGAGTAATTGTGCAAATTTGAGTGTTGTAATTATGAAGAGCTGAGCCTTGTTTTTATAGAAATCTAGGACTTTGAGGATGCAAGAGAAAAGCCATAAATCACTCTTGATAAACTTAGGTTGATTTTTGAGTTATCAGAAAATCAGAGATAATGAACTCACAAAAATCATGCAAAAGCATGCAAGAATAACTTTTTAACTCAAATCAGAAGTTTAGATCAGCTTTGAACTCAAAATAGAATGTTAAGTTTCCAAAAGTTAACAACTTGCATTGATTTCCTGATTTTTAGTTTAACCACTCTTTGAATGTGCACAATTAATTATGAATTAATTAAATAAATAAAGTTATTTATCCTCAACTTAACTGATTTTTGAATAAAAACAATTGATTTATGGGTTAATCAATTATTAAATCAAACTTTATTCCAATTAAATCATTAAATTTGAAAACTTTGATTTTAAATCAATTAAATAAATATCCAATTGATTGTTTGTAGGAATTTTGATTTATTGTCAAAATAAAAATAATATTAATTAGGAATAAATGCAATTAAATTTAATTAAATAATTAAGTGGTAGAATTAAATTAATTAATTAAATATTCATCATATTCAATTAATCAACTTTAGGATAAATAATAACATTTGTTGCCAAATAATATTTAATTAAAGATAATTAGATAAATTAGGAATATTTCTAGGAATATTCCCCAATGCAGGATTTAGGATAAAATCAATTAAATTCGATAATGTGTAGATGTGCCTTAGGTTAGGACTTTTGTATCAATTTCATTCAAATTGAAGATGTAGGAGGTTAATGAACCTATAGCCCATTTTTGGGGTATTACATTTTGCCCCTCTTTGAATCACTGTGCAAAGCATAGTGGTTCAAAGAATAGTCTGTGTATGATGTATGAAACTGATTTGAAAAATTTGAAAGATTAATTGATTTTGAGACAGAAACCAATTGAAAGATTGGAAAAAAGAGATACCGACCCAAGCCCAGAATGACTAGGAATTGAGATGATGCTAGCTATATCAATAATGAACCGGTGATTACAAAAAAGTGTCAAAACACCTGATTCTGAACCTTATGATTGCGAAGAAGTGAGTGACTGATTCCAGACCTCAATGTCCTTGTATGAATCATATTGGTATCACATCCTGAACCCATCAGTTATGAAGAACAAGGGAAATAACACTTATGAACCAATGGTTACGAAAAAATGATACAATTTACAAGATAGATTAGGATACCAGATGAATCTGATATGCCCCAAGAGATGATAGATTTTCCCCAAGCGACAAGGACTTTAGATGAATCAAAAAGTAGACGTGGTTGTAGTCTTGATTACTAAGGAAAGATTGATTAACACAATTGAGTTACAGACTTGAATGATGTGTAAAACCATGCCCCCTTTGGGATTAAAATTGAAATCTGACAAGAAAAGTTAGCGTTGTAGTTTAGAAGCATGTTAATTGATTTGAGAAGTGGTTATACACGTTTGAGAATGTGTTCTGCATCGTTTAGAGGTTTTGGAGACCAAGTTTGACTAGGTTTGACCATGAGTCGACCATGGTTGACCAAGTTGAATTTTGATAGTTTGATGTAAGATAGTCAATTAAGTTAAATGCTGGATTTCTTGGATTATTGAAGGTCAATTATGCAAGCAGTCAGACATCCTAGGTCTAAAAATTTTAAATTGCAATTTTGACATAATAAATAATCTTAGATTTCAATTTTGATCCCGAAAATGGGTTCAGAACATCAAAATTAGCCAGGGGTGCAATTTTTGTGAAAAATAGAGCACTTTTGAAAATTAGGTCAAAAGCTATATAAAGGCCAGAAGGGTCATTTTCAATTCATTTTCACCGTTGACTTTTGAAAACCTTGTGGAGCCCTCTGAGTGAGAAAATGGCAGAAATGAAGGTACCTATGTCTTCTCACCATTTTGAGCGCAGTCAGAGGCATTAAAGACCTCGACAGTATGGACATTCGGTAGGTGGACCTCTGTGCTTCTCTGAAAATTCAATTTTTCTTTGTTTATATCATTTTTAGAAAATTTTTTGTATGTTTTCAATTTTGAATTTTTGCATGCACGAAAACTTGTATGACTGTCCTTTTGGGTTGTTGTACGACTTTTCAATTCTAGTTAGGTTGTTGTATCATTAACCCCCAAGACTCATATGAGAGGGACCCAAGAGTCATACGATGTTTCGTCGGGTCCCTCCTAACTCGTACGAGGAGATATATAGTGTCGTATCATCATTGTTTGTTGTATGGTAACTAGTGAAAACTCGTATGAGTTTTACTGCCAGTCTGCTTTGTCATTTGGAAAACACTGAGCCCAAAACTCATTTCTAGGGAAAAATTTTAAATTTTCTAATCTTTTAGCTTGATTACTGAGTCCTTGATCTACCTTTTGAAATAGCAAACTATTCAATTCCTATATTTGTAGCCTATTTTTCAACCAAATTACTCATAGGATTCCTTGTTTTTGTGCTGTGTAGGTCACATATCCTAATGTTCATGTATGTATCCCACATCCAGCCACTTAGAGACTCTGTGTTTCCTTGCCTGATCCTATGAGAGTTCATCTTGCTTCATGTGGATTTGAGTATCTGATCCATTTACCTGAGATTAGGGTAAATCATGGACTCTTGACTGCACTAATAGAGAGGTTTCATTATGAGACCCAGACATTCCACCTGTCGACCGGGGAGATTACTGTGACACCAGAGGATGTATACTAGATACTATGCATTCCCTTTCATTCAGGTTAGCATCCAACTTATGTGAGTTTGGGGAACTCTAGATTACTAGAATTCAGATGTCTCTTCGGAGAAGACACTTAGTTAACTGGTTCTATTTCCTGGGAGACCTTGGTACAGTGCTATGGTCAGACCCATAGATTAGAGTGCATCCTTGCTGGGATTATAGGTGGTAATTTCATGTCTGACCATCAGCATAATGGTCTTCTGATGGGCTGGGCCCCGATGGTTGCACGTCTAATGGTGACACCTTCCAAGTTAGCCTGGGGTCAGTGTCTTCTAGCCCACATGTTCTCTGAGATGCACAAGGTAGTGTATCAGGAGAGCAAGACTTTTGCTGCTGGTGCTCTAGTTTTATAGATCTGGGCGTGGGAGCATATCCCAGTTTTGAGACCAGTGTGTTAGTCACAGAGGTAGCCACAGGAGCCTATGATTTATATTTATGCTGGATATGTCATACAGGGGCGCATGGGCTATGTAGAGTATTGGAGATGGTGTCTTGATGACATGACATTTGTACGATGGAGGCCCTATGTAGATATTGAGCCTTGGCCTACTGCATGAGAGCAGTTCAGTTTCTTCTTTTAGAGCTGGGTGTTGATAAGATGATCATCCTCTGTACCAGAGAGATTTATTATTACCAGGGTATGGTGACAATATGGACAAGTGCAGGATGCACCTTAGGATTATGCCACATATGCTTGGATAGCCCATGAGCTCAAACTTGGATGGACCTCGAGGCTTTCTTATGCCTTGTGTTCATAGGAGTACAATGGTATTATTGGTAGAGACTGGGAGTATAGACCACAAGTTGTTGATGCCGGAGTGATAGATGGTTTTATCGCATGGCTCATTGATCATTTGGTCTATAGATTCTCTGACCCCACAGAGCTGATACCTTCCATGGAGGAGGTTATGGATGTTACTGGAGCTTCGATGAGATAGGGTTTGAGACCCACATAGGTTCCAATTGTACACCCCACACCTCTGAGACCAAGAGTGATGGATCCCCCTCAGAGACTATCAGGATAGATGAGGCCCCCTCGTTCCACTAGTTCCACAATAGGTAGGCCTATAGGTGCACAAAGATGGACTAGGGGAGAGGGTGGTACTTTAGGTAGTGTTGATACTACTGAGGAGGTACTTGCAGCTGAGCAGGTTGTAGGTGGTGATTCTAATCCCTTACAGGAGGATCCCAATTTTGATCTTGGGGTAGAGGTTAGACGCCATAAGGTGCAGAGAGCAGAGACCTTAGAGAAGCTTGCTGTAGATACTGATATGCCGGCGACAAATGTTGATCCCAGTGTTCCACTGACTACACAAGAGATTGTGAGGAGACTCAGATTACAGGTCTGGGACTTGAAGGTTCGCAGTGCTCGCTGGGAGGAGAGGTTTCTAGAGGTAGATAGACAGTGTACTGAGCTTCATGGTGAGGTTCAAAGATTATAGGTAGAGGTTATTCATCAGACCTCCAGATCTGCCTATTATGCTTTTACATACTATGTTGCGGTACCACTTTCTTAGAGAGTTCCTTCGTACTCTCAGTATATGATAGCATCAGAGGGAGTGAGAGCACCTAGAGTTGAAGCAGTACCAAATGCACCACCACCACCTCCACCAGATGGAGAGGATCATGTGGACAGTTGATCTGTCATGATATTCTGATATTTTTTTTGCTCTTTTGATACTATTCTGACTTCTGATAGCTCACATGAGCTCATTCTTTTGTACATTGTGCCAGTAGTGCACCCCTGACTATTTTGAGTTTTATGATATATATATGAGATTGAGACTTTTGGTTGTGACTTCATTTGTACTTGTCATGTTTTTGATGTATGATGATATCATGTGATGCTTATGCTATGAGTAGAGTAGAATGTATGTATGGATTCATTCAATGCAATGATTTTCTTTCATATGTATAAATGTTATGCAAATGTACTTGATTATGGAAAGTGTATGTATGGAAATGTATGTAATAAAATAGATGAAATGAATGATTATGAATATTAATGAAAATGAAATGATCCACATAATATGTTTTGCAGGGATTGATGAAGACAAGTAATCAGTCTTATGTCAAAAAGGATGTTTAACCCAGGATTGTGACTACTTGCATTTTTGTGAGAAGACCTTTGTATGAGATTCAAATCTTCATGTTTAAGTTTAAGTATAGTTTTTTAGAAGGATTGTTGAAGATTGTCAAGCAATTTGTGAGATCATGCAATCATGCAAAGTGTAAAATGACATGCAAAATGAAATGCAGCCTAAGACCTAGGACCTAGTCACTGATCATGTGTCGGTCATTTGTCATCATTGAGTTTTTTTTTTAGGTAACTGGATAAATCAATACAATGCCCTCTAGTTAGGAAACTATGAACATATGAATACTAATTTGTATGTGCAAGAATCAATACAACACCCACTGGTGAGACAACCATGGACATATGAATATTGATTTTATTTTTAGAATGTCAGATTAGATAGAAGCACCAAGGCACAAATGCCAGGATGACCTGAATATCATGTCCATTTTGATATAGCAATTTGTATAAGCATAAAAACATAAATGTCGTGATGACCTAAATACACCTTGCTGAAAAAAAAACATCAAGCAATCAAGAGATCATTCTAAATCTAATGTGAATTACCCGTAGTGACCCTTTATCGTTCACATCCTTAGGTAAGATTGTATTTCACAATAGGAGAAAGAACTCACTCAAAAAGACAATAGTTAGATCAAACTTCCTTGAATTTTCTGGGTATCAATGGTCGAGGTACCCATGGCCATCCAATTTGAGATAGAGGCTCTTACAGTAAGACACCATTTCAATCCAAAATTTTCAAAGTTGTTAGATTTTCACATACAAGCAGAAAACGAAGAAAAGATTATGCCCCCAATCATCACTCTCTAAATCCTGTAAAGAACATCATCAAAGATCTCGAAAGGACACAATATGCAAAATCTCAATGCGAATCAATAAGCATACAAGGAGATAAAAGCATGTAAAAGCATATATTGTTTTCAGTTTGATGTTTGATTGCATTGTTGTAGATGCAAAATCCTTTTTGGAGAGGAGATAGACTGACTGACTTAGATGAAGCTTCAAAAGACTCTGACTGGATATGACATGTCTAAGATGTACTGGAGGCCATAGGATATGACATTGATTGCCCCCAAGTGTTAGGCATTGATAGGATACAAATGCTTGAGCCGATTGGTGCACAGACTGACTTTATTGAAATAAAGATATGCGGAAACAAACTAAGAGATATGTACAAACTAAAGCAAGACTGAAAGCTGGGAAAGACCAAGATTGCACTGATAGATAGAGCATTTTGAACAAGTGGCACTCGTTTGCCATTTTTTTCACCATCTTGGCAGAGATTCTATTTTTGCTACCAAGGCGTCTGTTTCCAGGTTTTCACCAAGACACATTTTCTTTTTCTCATTTTTTTGTATTTTTCATTTTTCCAATTTTTTTTTGTACTTTTGATATTTTTTACATCTTTTTTTTTTTGTGAATCATCAAGGCACCTATTGCTAGGTTTTCACTAAGATGTTCATTTTTCAGGACTTTTCCAATTTTTATAAAATTTTCAAGACATTTTACCATAGACTGAATGCCTTAGGTGTAGAATTCCTTCAGATGGAGAACGTTGATTGGTTCTCAAAGCTGTTCTCCTTCAGTCATTAAGAGTTGATAGGCATTAGAGCTAAAAGTAGTAGTGATTACAAAGGGACCCAACCAATTGGGTTCAAACTTCCCCTTGCACTCTCTATGTGATTGATTTTTAGGATTCTCTCTCAAGACTAGATCGCCAACCTGAAATTCTCTGTGTCTGACTGCTTGTTGTAGCCTCTAGACATTCTCTTATGATATAATTTGAGATGATCATACACTGCTTGTCTACATTCATCTAGTAGTTCAAGTTCTTGCAACCTAGACACTTTGTAGTCATCATCAGGTACTAGACCATGCATTCTGATTCTTAGTGATGGGATTTCAACCTCAATAGGTAGTACCACTTCAGACCCATAAACTAAAGTGAATGCTGTAGCCCAGTGGGCATTCTAATACTTGTTCTGTAGGCCCAAAGAGTTGGATTGATCATGAGATGCCAGTCTCTTCCTATTTTATTAACTGTACAGTGCAAGATTTTCAATAGATTCTTATTAGAAGCCTCTGCTTGTCCATTCCCTTGAGGATAGTAGATAGATGACCAATGTTGTGTAATCTTGAATTTGGCACATAAATCATCCAAGTCTTTGTTCTTAAATTGTCCACCATTATCTGTGACTATATAATGTCGAATACCATATCGACATATGATGTAGTTCAAGATGAACATAGATATTTGTTTTCCAATTGCTTGTGTCAAAGGGACTGCTTCTACCCATTTTGTGAAATAATCTGTAGCTGTAATAATGTGGGTATGTCCATTAGAAGAATGAGGATGTATGGCGCCTATAAGATCAAATGCCCATTGATGAAAAGGCCATTGTGTAGTGAAGGGGATTAAATCTCTCCTTGGAGCATGAATTAAGTTGCCATGCACTTGTCACTTTTGACAGTTCTTAGCAAACTTGATAGACTCTTTCTCCATTTCCAGCCAATAGTACCCAACCCTAATATGTTTTTGAGCTAGTGTTAAATCATTTGAGTGCGACCCACAAATACCATCATGGAATTCCTATAATGCACATTGAGACTTCCCATTCTAAACATCTAAGTAGCGTACCATCTAGACCTCATTTGTATAGATCATGACCAATGATGACATATCGGGAGGCATTACGCATAAGGTATGTCTTTTCATGATAGTTAAAGGTATCAGGAATGATTTGGTCTTTGAGATAGGAGAATAGGTTTTTATATTGGGATGACCCATGACCTACAATAGTGCAAATAATGTGGGTTTTAGGGGAGTCATATGTAGGATAAGATAGTGCTTCCACCAGGAACTCATAGCGTAGCTCAAGTTCAAGCTGCTCCAATAAAGTAGATAACATTGCCATTGCATTGACAACCTTATTCTCTATTCTAGGTATTTGCTCAAATGTGATAGATATGAAATATTTCTTTAGATCATCTACCATTCTCTTGTATGGAATGAGATTTTCATCCTTCATTTGATACACATCATTGACTTGATGGATTACAAGTTGTGAGTCTCCATGAATGTGTAGTTCTGTTACTCTCCACTCAATTTCTATTTTAATACCATTCAAAAGGGCTTCATATTCAGCAGTATTGTTTGTACAAGAAAATTTGATTCTAAATGCCTTAGGAATGGAGTATCCTTGAGGAGTGATAAACAAGATACCTGCTCCATTTCCATTATGTGTATAGGAGCCATCAAAGAACAATTGCCATTTTCTAGAAGAAAGATTCATGATAGAGGAATCTAGAAATTCCATTTGCATTGATGTGTCATCAAACAAAGGTGCATCTGCTAATTGATCAGCAATAACTTGGCCTTTAATAGCTTTTCTTTCAACATATTCAATGTCAAATTTACTTAAGAGCATGACCCATTTGGCTAATCTACCTGTGAGGGCAGCTTTGCTTAATAGGTACTTTAGTGGATCAATCTTAGCTACTAAATGCATGGTATGAGCCAACATATAATGTCTCAGTTTCTATGACGCAAAGATCACAACTAGACAAGCCTTTTTAATCATTGAATAGTTCTTCTCATATGCCACCAATGTTCTACTGATATAGTATATAGCTCTTTCCTTCTTGTTCTCATCATGCTATGCAAGCAATGCCCCCAGTGATGTATCTGTAGCGGAGACATATAAGATCAAAGGCTTCCCTTGAATCAGAGGCATCAAGATAGGAGGATTTGATGGATATTTCTTGATATGATTAAAATTCTTTTCACATTCCTCGCTCCATGCAAAGGTCACACCTTTATGTAATGTCTTTGTAAAAGGTTGTGATATGTCTACTAGCTGAGATATGAAGCGTCTGATAGATTGTACTCTCCCTTGTAATGTTCTCATTTGACTGATATTCTTAGGAGGTTGTATCTCCATTATAGCCTTTACTTTAGCTAGATCAACTTCAATGCCCTTCTTTGAAACTATGTATCCTAAAAGCTTTCCATAAGTGACACCAAAAGCACACTTCTTAGGATTTAGTTTGAGACTAAATTTTTCCATTCTGTCTAGTATCTTGCTCAAGTCATTTAGATGTTCATCTCTAATCATAGATTTTTCTAAAGTATCATCAACATAATCCTCCATAGTTCGATGCATCATGTTATGAAAAATGGATGTCATAGCTCTTTGACAGGTAGCACCAGTGTTCTTAAGCCCAAATGGAATGGCATTCCAATAGAAGGCACCCCATGCACATGTAAAAGCAGTTTTCTCTTGATCCTCTGGAGCAATTTTTATTTGATTATATCCAGAAAAACCATCCATTAAAGAATACATATCAAAGCCCGTAGTCATGTCCACTATCATATCAATGTTAGGTAATGGAAAATCATCCTTAGGGCATGCCTTGTTTACATCTCTAAAATCTGTGCATACTCTTATAGATTTGTTTGGTTTGGTAATAGGTACAATATTAAAGATCCATTCAGCATAATCAATAACATAGGTGAATTTGGCTTTTAGTAGCTTCTCTAATTCAGCTTTTACTAAGAGTGCAATGTGTGGATGCATCTTTCTCAATTTTTGTTTAACAGGTTTAACATTTGGAGCTATAGATAAATGGTGCATTATAAGATCAAGATCCAACCCTGGCATATCTGAATATTTCCATGCAAAGTTGATCTTATTCTCTGTTAAGAATGTTGTAAATTTTTGCTTTTCTTCTTCTAATAAGGATTGTGCTACATGGATCAACTATGGTTCTTCTGCTATTCCCAAGTTGATGGATTGAGTGGGCTCAATTAGAACTGGAGATCTATCCTATAAATGACTTGGAAGGACATCAAATATCTCATCCTTAGGCGCCTTAGAGAGGTTTTCACCATTGGATACATCTTTTATTTTTACTTTTGTAGGTTCTGAGACCACCACAAAGTGGTTTTCATCCTCAGAACTCCTTTTCTTTTCATTCTTATTCTTATTTTTCTAACTAAGATACTTGATGTCCAACTCCGTCATGCTAATGCTCGGTTCACTGATGGAAGTCCTCATAGGTTCAACTGAATTGAGGTAGCAAGCAAGGGCATAGTCATCGGGAAAGGTATAAATACCTTGGTTCAGATTTGTAGAGGTTTGGTCAACAAGTTCAAGATTTTGGATAGTCAAAGTCATGAAAGATTGGGAAATAGTGTTTATGGATATGGATATGTCATCATTGGTCCTAACCTGATGCTCAAGTTCAAAGGTGATATTACAACTTAAGACATTAAATTCATGAATAGACTCAATGTCATTGTGTGAGTCCACTTTAGCCATCGGTGGATCAGACTTGATAAGTTCACCATTTCACCCTAGACTTACGTTGAGTTTAGATGCATATTGGTGAATAAAATCAACATGTTTCTCTATAATAAGCCCATCTTCCTCTGGAATGGCTCCCTGTTCATGGTCATTTGATTCCTCATCTATGCCTCTAAGAAATATAAGAACATGAGTAAAGTCAGGATGAATACCCCAAGAAGGGTTTCCCTCAAATTCTGATTTGAATTCATACTCATGGGAATCTATCTCAGAATAGCTACCACCTTCCTCTTTGTCTGTTTGATTGTCTTCAAGATTAGATGGTTCTTGTGGTGCAACTATCTCTTGCTCTATAGTAGGTTCTTGTGTTTCTACTACATTAATTATTTTTACTGGATCATCTTCAGCTTCAAGGAGGTCTTTTATTTCTTTAGGCAAACGCTCATAGGGAATGAGATCTTCAGTGATGTTTGAATCATCACTATCAGATTGTTTTGTTGTTTCTCCCTTTAGTTGATTTGTTGTGGAAGGCTCAACCCATTCTAATACATGTGGGGAGTTATTGCTAAGATGGAAAGGCTTCTTCTTGTATCCTAGACGTGTTGTATTCTTGTTTGCTCGGCTATGATGATCAAGAGGTGACAGAAGACCTTTACCCTATAGTCTTAAAGGTCCTTTTCCTTTATATCCCAGTTTTTTGATCAATTTGTCTCATGGGCCATATGACTTAGAAGGGATATTCAATATTTTAGCCTCACATTTTTGAACCACTTGAGATTTAGATTCATCTTTGTATAGCCATGCAAGCACAACTTCGTCTTCTTCAAACTCCTGTTTAGATACTTGTTCTGCAACAAAATTTCCTTTATATGCTTCAAGAGGTTCATTAGACTCCTTTTTAGACTATTTTAGAGTTTTCCCATAAGACTTAGGAGAGATAGGGAGAGATGTCAAAGATAAGAATGTCTCTATAGTATATTATCCCATGCCATTGTCTTGGATCTTAACCTCTTTAGCAATGTTTTCCATCTTGGACGTGGATGCTATATCTGTTTGCTTAGTGGAAGATTCTCTATTATTGGGAACAAGTTTATCAACACTCTCTTTCAAGGTATTGCAAGTTGTATATAGATCAGTTGGAATCGTCACTTCTACTCCTTCATAAGAAAATTTTAAACACTGATGGAATGTAGAGGGAATGGCTTTCATTTCATGTATCCAGGGTCTCCCTAGAATGATATTGTAAGCCAAAGGTAGATCAAGAACTTGACATATAGTATCTCTGATGACAGGACCTACTCTGATAGGTAAGACAATAGTTCCCTTAGAAGATCGTTCTTGCTCATCATATGCTTTGATAGTTATCTTCTTCCTGGGATCAATGGCCATTTTTGAAAATCCCAATTGTGTAATCAAGCTGAAAGAACAAATGTTTAGACCAATGCCCCCATCTATCAACACACGTTTTACACAATGGCTTTGGATCAAGATTTCAATATGCAATGGCTGGTTATGTGGATGACTCAAGGAGTTATCATCTTCCTCTGAAAAGGAAATGTACTGTGGAGATGTAAGATGACCAACCATATCCTAGAATCTATCTAAATCAAGGTTGTCAGGAACATTGGATCCAAGCAGAGCTTTGTCGAGAATGGCTCTATGAGCTGGAGATATTCAAAGCAACTCAAACATGGAGATTTTAGCATTTGTGTGCTAGAGTTGTTGAATAATACTATATGAAGTAGGCCTTGTGTCTTTAGGATTTGAAGATTTAGATGTAGCCTTCTATTTAAAAGTAGATAAAAGATTGAAAGGCACCTTAGGGACATTGGATGAATCTGATATTTGTCCTTGTAGGTGTGCTTGAGCTTGTGATCGAGTAACTACATTAGTTGATTGATTTTCTCTCTCTTCTTATAATCGTAGTGACATTGCAATGTTTGGATAGACACGGTTTAACCATATTGATGACAACGTTGTTTCCAGAGTATGCATAATTGACTTTAGCACCCATATTAGGCTGAGAAGAAGAATATTCTTTGCCATGTTTAGGAAATGGTTCTGTGAATGCTGTATGATCATTATTACTCTTATGATTATCAATCATGATGTCACCATTATCAATTTTGTCTTGTATAATGTGCTTCAAGTGAATGCAGTTATTAGTCTTATGACCTTTATTGCGATGGAATTCACAAAAATCATTCCCTCTCCACCATTTCGGTTTAGGTTCTGGATCAAAGACTTTCATCTCAGGCAAGTAGATGATTTTGTTTGCCAATAGAGTTTTCATGGAAGATTCCAAGGATTCTCCAAGAGGAGTGAATTTTTGATTAGGATCTGTAGCCCAAGGTTTGTAATCAGATGACTTTTTGTTGGACTCTGTTGCTTTAGCTTTAGAAGCTTTGATGACTTGGGTACCAACAATGAGATTGAAAGCAGGTGCCTTAGATGGGGCATGTATATTATCAACAATGCCATCTATGACAATGCCTTTATTCTTGTTCCAATTTTTGTTCTTGTCTTTAGAACTAGATCCAGATTCATACTTGTCTTTTTGAAGTGTGATGCCTCCTTTTTTCACAAGTACTTTCTCAATTTTGATCGCATTATCTACCATCTTGTCAAAAGATGTATGATTTTGCATTTGTAAGGGGTAGTTGATTTCTGGAACAAGATTGTTGATGAAGATTTCCAACTTCTCAGTTTCGGGAATGGGTCTAGCATATAGAGAAAATTTCTTCCTCCACCTCTTGAGAAATGTCAGGAATGGTTCTCTAGGATACTATTTCAGATTGCAAATGGTGATCATGGTGACCAGATGTTGAATATTGTAGGATTATTGTTGATAGAATAGTTTGATTAACTCCTCAAAATTTTTTCTAGTAGGAGGCATTCTAGAGAACCAATGAATGGCTGATCCTCCCAGAGATCAAGGGAAAATATGCATTCAGTAGGTTGGTTCATGCATAAACTCCATAGATTGAGCACAAAATTCTCTGACATGATCTTGAGGGTCAGAGTTTCCATCATACTTATCATATTTAGGCATCTCCACTCTTTTAGGGAATTGTGACATGTACAAGTCTTTATCAAATGGAAAAGGGCATAGAGCTTCCATGGAGAACTCCTTAGGTTCCTTTTCTTTTTCAAGTTTGTTAAGTTTGACTTCCATGGCATGAATCTGTTTCATCATAGCCATGATAGGAGTTTGTTCCTCATGTGTAATGATATCTTTCACATTAAAGTTTGGAGGAAGTTTAGCTCCTTGATGAGCCAACTCTAGAAAGTATGCCTCTCTATCTTCTTTCAAGAAATGCCTCATCATTTTCTTGAAGTCATCATCATTTTGATATCGAACAATTTCAGAAGGTGTAGGTTCTTGATCCACACCATGTTGAGAATGGTGTCCTTGAGACCCATGTTGTGTCCCTTCATGAGACATGTTAGGATTTTTTGGGCTCCCTGGATTAGATTGAGGAGGGGTTTGTTGATTACCTTTGTGAGTTGATGGAGGGGTTATGTAACCAGTTTTCAATCAAAAATTGCCAAGACTGTCATCTTCGTAAAGACTAGAATTGTAGAGTTTCTCAAGAGTGGGACCCTTGTAAATAGTCAAAGGTGTGGTGCTAAGTGCTTCTCTAGATTTATTGTGAGAGGAAGCTCTAGTTTCCACCATTAACCTTGGGTGAAGCAAAAGAATGAGATGAAGACAATTAAAGAATGAATTGATTCAAGAAGATCGAATGACACAACCTTGTCAAGATTAAAGTGATTAAAGATTCGATCATATGTAAATGAAGGATAATGTGCCATAGTAGTGTGGGTAGACACCCAACAGATGGCGGGCACAAGCTCACAACACAGTCATTTAGCAAGAAGACTGAATTTGAAGATAATGTTGACAAGGTTTTGACACAACATGAAAAAGACTCAAATCGATAACCCAAAAGGAAAAATCAGACTCAAAGGCCCACTTGAGGAAAATGAATGAATTTGTTATAGTTTTTTCTCTATTCCTGATATAGTGATTTGTTCAACAGATTCTGGAAATAGGCTATAAAAACTGAGTTTCTGACAATTCTGACCACTTTCTAGCAATTTTTCTCAAATGACTTTCTGCAAAATCGTACGACAGTGGGTATGCTGTGAAATGATAATTGACAAACTCATATGATAGTTGCAAAACTTGCACGACAATTGATAGTAGATTTTTGACTTTCATTTTTGACTGGTGGTAAAATTTGTACGACACTATACAAGCTATCATACAACAATACAGGGGTTCTGAAATGACAAATGCCAAAACTCATACGACACTATACAAGCTATCATACAAAAATATAGGGGTTCTAAAATGACAAATGCCAAAACTCGTACCACCTTCTGACCTAATGGGATGACTTTTGACTCCAGAAAGGATTTTTACTTCAGATTTTGCAAATTTTTGGTGTTCAATTTCAGATTGTTCACAAATTTCTCTATCCAGGTTTGAAGATTATTCTTAGATCATTCATTTTTGGTAGCCAAATAGATAAACAAGCACATAAAACAACAAGCAAGTGATTCCAAGCATGTCTGAAAACAATGAACAAGGGACAAAGCAACCCTGTGCATGAACAATCAAGTGACTAAATGTGTTAATTCCTAGGAGTGCTAATTGTGTATGTTCCAAAAACTTTTTCAATAATGCACATATTCCTAAAAAATGAAAATTTGGCCTCATTAGGGTTTGTAGTAATGGTCTAACTCTGTAACTTTTATGATCTCATGAGGGCGAACTCCAATCCATGCGAACCAAGGTTTTGACACAGTCCAAGAAATTAATCAATCAGGAGCTACTAGGGAGATCTGACAACCCAACAAGAGACCACACCCATGAAGATTTCCTCCACAAGGACATTTATATAGCAGCTACTGCTACCATGGTGAAAATGGCTATTACTGCTTGAGGTTCTGTCCATGTGGTTGACCCAATTAAGGGAATGTCCACTATGGTTAACCCTCTCTAAAGGTGACTCACAAAAGATACCACATGGAGACTGATTCCAGATTCAAGGATTTGAGTTTCTGATACTACCCAAAAAGGGAGTAGAGCATAGTCCTCTAGCCTTTTCACTTTTAACCAAAACAAAGAAGATAGATTAATCCGACACGCTAAGACCAAGATTATCTCACAAAGATCTATGATGTCAACCGCTTATGATCTGTCAACCTCTCTAGAGAGAGAATGTATCAATCAAAAGTTGAAGACACACAAATCTAGTAGAACGTGAGACTCTCTCAGTACCTTTCCTACCTACAAGGGGATCCTTTGTCAAGAGGAGCTTCACATGAATAAACAAGTGAAAGAAGTTCAATCTCTCAAGATCATCCACAAATAGTGTTCATAGGGCCTATTTACTATGTGTAACAGATATGCGGAAAGAAAATCTATGTTTGTTTTATAGCCCAAAATGAAGTCTGTGATATGAAAGCAAGAGAATCACACAAGCCTAACATGTGAGAGTTCATTTTAACCCAAATTGAAATGTTATCAGCTTGAGAAGAATACCTGAATTCCTCGCAACGTGCTTAGTAAATTTTTACCTATTTTAGCAATTTAGTTGCATGTTTTCCAATCAGATTTAACAAGTATCAGTAAAAAATAGAAGATTTTAATTGTGAGGGTTAGCTGTTAGTCCAAATCTAAAAATCAAATCTAAAAAACTACCAAAAATGCTAAAATGACAATTGAATTCTGGAGTCAAAACTTGTATGACAGTGGGTTACCTCCCAGATGATAGTTTGGAAACTTGTACGACTGTGGGTATCTTCTCATACGACAATCGAGCTTCCAAATGATAGTGTGTACTCTTTGATACGAGTCTTGAAATTTGAACCTGTCGTACGACAGTGGGTATCTCCTGAAATGACTTTCTGACAAAAGTCATATGAAAAATGTATGGACATAAAATAAAAATCATAGTTTTAACCAGAAAATGACAAGAAATTGATAGAAATTGATAGAAAGATGATGGAAACCTGTTTCAGGGCCCCACGGTGGGCACCAGAAATGTGTGTGTGAATTTTGTACCTAGCTGTAGACACAACACTTCAGTAAAACATTAGAGGTTAGCCAAAAACCAAAATCATGCAATGAAATGGAAACTAAACTAACTAGGTGATTTACTGCCTTCTAGTAGGTGCGAGTATGATACTCTTAGATCAGACCAAGACCAGTGATGATGCAACACCCAAATGAAGGATTTGAATGCAAAGAATGAAAGATTATGAATGCAGATTAAGCTATATTTTTGGTATTTTCTGTGCAATAATATGGAAAATTGTATGAAATTAATCTAGAATGAATGAAATTGGAATGAAAATTTGATCTAAAAATGCTATGAATGAGTATGAAACTATGAATAAGAAACTATGTAAAAGCTAAATGATCAACTATGAAAGATCTCACAAATCGCCTATCGCAAATGCTCAATCCTTCAATCGCCAATTCGCCAGAGTAATTGTGCAAATTTGAGTGTTGTAATTATGAAGAGTCGAGCCTTGTTTTTATAGAAATCCAGGGCTTTGAGGATGCAAGAGAAAAACCATAAATCACTCTTGATAAACTTAGGTTGATTTTTGAGTTATCAGAAAATCAGAAATAATGAACTCACAAAAATCATGCAAAAGCATGCAAGAACAACTTTTTAACTCAAATCAAAAGTTTAGATCAGCTTTGAACTTAAAATAGAATGTTGAGTTTCCAAAAGTTAACAACTTGCATTGATTTCCTGATTTTGAGTTAACTGCTCTTTGAATGTGCACAATTAATTATGAATTAATTAAATAAATAAACTGATTTATACTCAACTTAACTGGTTTTTGAATAAAAATAATTGATTTATGGGTTAATCAATTATTAAATCAAACTTTATTCCAATTAAATCATTAAATTTGAAAACTTTGATTTTAAATCAATTAAATAAATATCCAATTGATTGTTTGTAAGAATTTTGATTTATTGTCAAAATAAAATCAATATTAATTAGGAATAAGTGTAATTAAATCTAATTAAATAATTAAGTGGTAGAATTAAATTAATTAATTAAATATTCATCATATTTAATTAATCAACTTTAGGATAAATAATAACATTTATTGCCAAATAATATTTAATTAAAGATAATTAGATAAATTAGGAATATTTCTAGGAATATTCCTCGATGTAGGATTTAGGATAAAATCAATTAAATTCGATAATGTGTAGATGTGCCTTAGGTTAGGACTTTTGTATCAATTTCATTTGAATTGAAGATGTAGGAGGTTAATGAACCTATAGCCCATTTTTGGGGTATTACAGTACATACATTGAAATTAAGATTTTTGTTTGTTTACGCAAAAGGATACCTTGGATATTTTGATGTTCAATATCATAATACCAAAATCCACTTGCAACATAGAATCTGAAAAAATTGGTATTCACACTCTCATGATTGACTTCAATCATTGACAGTCATACCAAAGGATGGGAGAGAAATGAAAGAGGTGAAAGAAGTATTCATATCATCATGGTTGAACTAGTGATGGTTGTACTAAAATCAGGTTTCCAAAAATTGCTCAATGATGAATATAAGCTCCAAATTTTTGAATAGTGACAGTTAGTTGCATACATCTTAGATTAAATGCATTTAACGTATTTGTCTTTCTTATCTTAAAAACTAAATTGCAAGAGAAAAATAGAAAGGGGGTGTAGTCAAATAAAAAATTAAATGAGCATCAAAAACTATATGTGATTGAGTGTGTTGGAAATCTAAAATAAAAAACAAAGGTGCATTAAATTAGTTCATGAGCATTTGTTAGATCCATATTATCTTGCATTATTTAGGACTTTCCACCCTAGAGTACAATTAGATTCTTTGCATTAGTTTGCATTCATTTTTAAGATCATCTTACATCAAGTTAATTGCATTATTTTGCATTCATTTTAAACTTCAAATTTAGTTAATTGCATTAAATTGCATCCATTTTAAACTTCAAATTCAATCAAGTTAATTGCATTAGGTGGCATTCATTTTAAAGTTTCATCTCATTTAGTATGCATTATTTCAATCATTCACATTAATCTAGTAAGTGCATTTACCATTTCATTCATTAGTTAATGATCATTGCATCCATTAAGTCATTTCATTCAAATACCCATAAATTCATCATTAGGTTCATATCATTTAGTTAATTCAGAAACATTGCACATTGCATTATCCATACATCCATTTTCATACTACATTAAATATCATTGCATCTACGTTCATTAACATCATTCATCCATTTAATATATAGAATCATTAATCATTAAATATCCATAATCATTATTCATTACATCATATAGGTCCATCACATTTTACATCACATTTATGTACCATAAAATACATTACATCGATTACATATATCCATAATATCCAAATAAATATATCCATATAAGTCATTACATCGCATTAATCATAAATCATTACATCATCATCCAATACATTTAGGTATCATTTGCATCCATAAATCATCAAAATATCATTAAATCCATTCATTCATCTATTCTATGTCATACATAAGACAACCATTTAAGCATAAATAGAACATGTGCATTCATATCATAAACTGCATTCTAAAACCATAAAACAAAGCATATAAGAGATAGAATCATATAGATCTACATATCATAGTGATGAAGGAAACTCAGGTGCAGAAACAACTTCCTACACTAATCTCTAAAGGAAAGTATTGTGCAAATTCTTTTTAAATCCTTACAATTTCAGATTCGTTAACTACTTTAACAAAGATATTGCAGCCATATACCATGCATACAGAAAATAGATAGAGAAGATTGAAACACATAAACAAAAAGATATGCCGGTGGGGAAAAACCTTTCGGTAAAACAACCCCACCCCTCCAAAACCTGCACAATGTATTATCTTCAACACAAAGACTACAACACACTTGCAATGCAAGTTCTTTCAGGAGATGAGAGACTAGTAAAACTTATTTCTCTCCCATAGAAGAAGCATCATATATATAGGCTCCTCAAGACCCAACAAATACCCAAAAAAAGAATTTGGCATCCAATCACAAAGACCCATGCACAAAGCCACATGTACATAGTTGTTACATGCAATCCCAAGAATAGGCGTCCATCCCTAGAATAGACTATGACAGCTTGTCATAGAATCTGCCAAAAATAACGGTCACAAGAGAAGTGTAAGAGAATCTGTCATACCAACCTATTTTTGGCATATTCTCTTACACACACCAACCACTTCTTCTTGGGTGCCCAAATAGGCCCAAGTCATAAGATGCTCTTACACCTGTCATAACACATTCCTTAAATAGTTCTTATGTGTCATAGGAATCCATCATGACCATTTCAGTCATGATCTCCTTATGCACAAGATGCCGACACATCAAGTGGAGTGACACATCAACATGCCAACTAGACATGTACACTCACACTTAATTTCATTATTTGCAAAAAATACATTTACAAAAAAAATAATAAGAATAGGAATTATCCAAGGTTGAGACACCTTATTCCTAACATTCTCCCACTTGTCAAACACCTTGTAAGAGCAATAGGAACATAGCAGGAACTTAAACGCTATAGGCCAAAATGCCCATAGACTCTGAACACCATCTGAACTTCTCAGTGCCCACTGGTTTTGTTAATGCATCTGCAACATTCTTCACAGTATCTACCTTCTCCAAATTTACCTTACCATTTTCCACCATATCTCTCACAAAGTGAAACTGCACATCAATGTGCTTCATTCTGGCATGGAAAGTTGGATTTTTTGCAAGGCAAATAGCGCTCTGACTGTCACACCAAATAGTAATCTATTTTGCATCAACACCAACATCAGAACACAATCTCCTAATCCAATTGGATTCTTTACAAGCATGAGTAGCGGCCATGTACTCAGCTTCTATAGTGGACAAAGCAACCACAGGTTGTCGCTTACTCATCCAACTAATGGCACCACCAAACATAGTGAACACATAAGCACTGGTGGATCTCCTGCTATCAATATCACCTGCCCAATCTAAATCCACAAAACCCACGAATACAAATTGAATGTGGAGATCCAAAAGAGTTACCATGATAACATATGGAGTAATCTGATGTACCCCTCAAATATCTGAATACTCACTTAACTGCATCCCAATGTACCCATCCAGGGTTAGCCATAAACCGACTCAGGACTCCCACTGCTTGGACAATGTCTAGTCTAGTACAAACCATAGCATACATAAGACTACCAACTACACTAGCATAAGGTACTCTACTCATGTCCTCCACCTCACTAAGAGATTTTGGACAATCATCTATAGATAACTTTGTTCCCATAGAAACGTGAACACAAAGTGGTCTACAATCTGCCATGCTGAACCTGTCCAACACAGACTTCACATACTTACTCTGACTCAACCAAAGTTTTCTATTAGACCTGTCTCTACTAATTTCCATACCCAAGATGTACCTAGCTACCCCCAAGATCTTTCTTCTCAAACTGTGCTGACAACTAAGATTTAAAATCAGAAATCATACCCTTACCCTTCCCAAACAACAACATATCATCAACATATAATGCAACAATAAGAAGGCGATCATTTTCAACTCTGAAATAAACACAATGATCTGATTTTGATCTTATAAATCCAATTGACAACACAAAGGCATCAAACTTAAGGTACCACATCCTAGGAGATTGCTTCAAACCATATAGAGATTTCTTTAATCTGCAAACTAAGGATTTTTTACCTTTAACAATGTAGTGCTTAGGCTATGACATATAAATCTCTTCCTCCAAATCACCATGAAGGAAAGCTATCTTCACATCCATCTATTCTATCTCTAAATCATATGATGTAGCAAGAGATAATAGAAATCTAATGGATGTCAATTTTGCAATAGGAGAGAATATTTCACCATAATCTATTCCCTCTACCTATGAATACCCCTTTGCAACCAATCTAGCTTTGTACCTTTCAACACTGCCATCTGCACAAAATTTCTTCTTGAACACCCATTTACAGACAATAGATTTTCTCCCTTTAGGAAAAGGTACAAGGTCCCAAGTTTTGTTTTTCTCCAATGAAGCCATCTCATCATCCATAGCCTCAATCTAGGAACCTACATCTTCCATGCCCAAAGCCTCTTTCACAGATCTAGGCTCATCAGTGTTAGTAATCAAAGCAAAAGCACAACTGGAATCTAACATAGAATAACCAAACCTTTTTGGTTTCTTTCTTTCTCTCATGGATCTCCTCAAGGGCTAAGGTTGAGGTTGTTCTTCCTCTTCTTCTGAACTATCAGAGTTGCTAGAGCTCTCCTCATCATTAGACCCAACATGGTCCCTCTATTCAGTCTTCTCAGGGGTAGGAGGCAACTGAACAACATCTTTTTCTTTTTATTTTTCATCTAGTTGTAGCACAATAGGAGAAGATGTTAGCTCTGTAAAAATAACATTTCTACTATACAACACCTTACTAGTCACAGGATCCCAAAGCTTGTATCCTTTCACACCAACACTGTATCCGATGAAAATACATTTGACAGCTTTGTTTTCCAACTTAGATCTTTTCTTCTTTGGAACATGTGCATAAGCTTCACAACCAAAAACATGAAGATGTCTAATTGAAGGCTTCTTACCAAACCACACCTCCATGGGTGTCTTACCAACAAGAGCTGATGTAGGAGATATGTTAACTAGATAGCAAGCAATGGCCATAGCTTCAGCCCAAAACCTTTGTTCTAAACTAGCTCCACTAAGCATACTCCTAGCCTTCTCCATCAATGTCCTGTTCATTCTCTCTGCAACTCCATTTTCCTATGGGGTATAAGGAGTTGTCTTATGCCTCTCAATACCTCATTCTTTACAGAACTGTTCAAACTCTACTGAGAAAAACTCACCACCATTATCAGTTCTCACACACTTAATCTTCTTACTAGTCTGATTCTCTACAAGGGCTTTAAATTCCTTGAACTGACTAAAGACTCGTGTCTTACTTTTAAGGAAATAAATCCATGTCCTTCTACTATAATCATCTATGAAAGATACAAAAAATATAGACTTGGAGATTGAAGGAACTTTTATAGGACCAAATACATCAGAATGAATAAGATCCAAAACATCAGAAGATTTGTGAGAACTAGAGTAAAACTGAACACGATTTTGTTTACCATAGACACAGTGTTCGCAGAAGTCAAACTCAAGATTGCAATCATTTAACCCCTCAATGAGGTTTTTATTTTTCAGGGTCCTAAGACCCTTCTCACCAATGTGGCCAAATCTCATATGCCACAACATCATCTTTTTTGCAGGAAGCTTGCCTTCCAAAGTGTTTGCACCCTTAAGTACACTTACTGCACTACCATCAGAACCCATTGCCACAATCTTCTTTACTGCTTGTTCAGATGGTGGGGATGAAGTGATATATGCTCTCTTCTTTGAAACAAAAGAACTATTGTGCTAAGCAATGCATGCTTCAAGCTGAAACAAAGTACCTCTCCTAGTACCTCTAGTGAGCACCATAGAACCTCTCATCATCTTGCATCCATCTTTCAAAAAGACAACTTGCACACCTACATCATTCAACATACTTACAGATAATAGGTTTTGTGCCAAACTTAGAATGTGCATAACTTCATTGATTCCCTTTACTCATCCATTAGGAAATCTGATAGTGACCCTTCCGCATCCAACTATCTTTAGGTGAAAATCATCACCCAAGTACACCTTTCCACCATCGAACTCTTCATATTTTGAGAACCAGTTTTGATGAGAGGTCATGTGAAAAGAAGCACCCGAGTCTACCAACCACACATCATCAGATGCATGGGCTGCCAAAGCTGCAATAAAAGCATCTCCATCTTCTTGAGAGTTTTTGGAAGCTAAATCTGAGCCTTTCTTCTTCTTCTTTGGTTCTTTGCAATCGCTCCGAAAGTGCCCAGTTTTATCATAGTTCCAACATTTCACCTTGGACTTTCCAGGAGTCTTAGAACTCCCACGGGATTTGGATCTACCCTTCTTTGACTTGTTGTCATTCTGCTTTCCTTTGTCGTTGGATCTTCTGTGAACAACAAGGGCTTCCTTAGATGAATCTAAAGTATTTCTTCACATCTCCTCAGATAGTAGCGAAGACACCACATCATCCATACTGAATGTGACTATAGTACTTCCGAGAGCCATCACAAGATGGTTCCATGAATCCGGCAAGGAACAAAGTAGGGTCATACAATGATCCTCCTCCTCGATCTTGGCACCAGATGATGCCAACTGTGCAATCAATAAATTGAATGCATTGAGATGATCAGTTATGGATCCACCTTCCTCCATTCTTAAAGAATACAACTTCTTTCTTAGGAACAACTTATTCACTAGAGATTTGGCTTGATACACAGACCCAAGTCATTGCCACAAAGAATTTGGAGTAGTCTCATCAAGAACATTCAGAAGAATGACATCTGCTAGACAGAGTCTGATGAGACCCTTAGCCTTCCGATCCTTGATCTCCCAATCCGCTTGAGATATCACTGTAGGTTTCACATCAAGTGAAGTAGCCTCCCATAGATCGCGATCTTCAAGCATGTCTTCCATCTTGAGTTTCCACAACTCAAAATTAGTGCCATTAAATTTCTCCACCTCCATTCTACTATATGAGGAACTTGCCATCTCAATCTACAAATAAGATTTAGAATGCTCTGCACAAAACTCCCACTCAACTTGAGATTAGCTCAAAAAACCCTACCCAACAACTAGGATCAAAAGTTGATCAGGCTCTGATACCACTTGAAGGAAACTCAGGTGCGGAAACAACTTCCTACACTAATCTCTAAAGGAAAGTATTGTGCAAATTCATTTTAAATCCTTACAATTTCAGATTCGTTAACTACTTTAACAAAGATATTGAAGCCATATGCCATGCATACAGAAAATAGATAGAGAAGATTGAAACACATAAACACAAAGATATGCCGGTGGGGAAAAACCTTTCGGTAAAATAATCCCACCCCTCCAAAACTTGCACAATGTATTATCTTCAACACAAAGACTACAACACACTTGCAATGCAAGTTCTTTCAGGAGATGAGAGACTAGTAAAACTTATTTCTCTCCCATAGAAGTAGCATAATATATATAGACTCCTCAGGACCCAAAAAATACCTAAAAAAGGAGTTTGGTGTCCAACCACCAAAACCCATGCACAAAGCCACATGTACACAATTGTTACATGCAATCCCAAGAATAGGTGTCCATCCCTAGAATAGACTATGATAGCTTGTCATAGAATCTACCAAAAATAACGGTCACAAGAGAAGTGTAAGAGAATTTGTCATACCAACCTATTTTTGGCATATTTTCTTACACACACCAACCACTTCTTCTTGGGCGCCCAAATAGGCCCAAGTCATAAGATGCTCTTACACCTATCATAGCACATTCCTTAAATAGTTCTTACACGTCATAGGAATCTATCATGACCATTTTAGTCATGATCTCTTTACGCACAAGATGCTGACACATCAAGTGGAGTGACACATCAACATGCCAACTAGACATGTACACTCACACTTAATTTCATTATTTGCAAAAAATACATTTACAAAACAAATAATAAGAATAGGAATTATCCAAGGTTGAGACACCTTATTGCTAACAAGTGAATCACCTAAAAAGGGAGGTCCAACACATAATGACATCACATAAAGTAAATCTATCACACTGAGAATCAAAGTCTATGGCATCATTGTCATAAATCAAACAAGTATCAAAGTCTACAATATCATCATTAGGTAATCAAAAGTCCATCAAAATATCAACACATAAAGGAACATCAACTGATCAAAAGAATATAGCAGAGTCCAATGTCTCAATATAAAAAATGAGATCATCATGTACATCAACAAATGAAAGAATATATGTATCATCTCAATGAATCAACAGGCTGAACCACCAACACCGTCAACACCATCAGGACCAGAACCAATATCAGGAGGTCTACTCAAACTAGCCTATAGCCCATGCTAACTCATAGCATCCATAAATGCCTGCATCATACTACTGAGTTGGCTAACCTACTGTCTAATCTTAGACACATCTAACTGTAAGGCTCGAACCTCTAATGCAGTAGTTGGAGCCTCTGAACTGGGAGCCTAGGCAGGAGGAGTCTATGGAGGAGGCATATAAGAAGATGGCATGGATGAAGATAGATCATATAAAGATGGAACAAAAGAAGAAGAAGAAGATGGATGAGATGAAGAAGATGGCATAGAAGTAGAAGTAGGAGGATCATGTGGAATAACTGGTGGAATAACCTATGGAGGTGCTTGTGGAAGAGGAATCTGTGCTAGTATGCCCCATGCCTGATCTAGTAAAGCTTGTGCTGCATGGGCATCCACTTGTCACTTACGTCTAGCCCTGCGATGACCATGTCTAGCTGCTGGATCCATGACAACCCAATGCAAAACCCTGTCCACACCCCAGCCCCTCATCTAAACACCACCACCACCCCTAGGAGGAATGGGAGCAACAAAAATAACTGGAATCAACACTCTTCCTTCTTTGGCTACTCGATGACCCAGTCATCCCCAATGATCCCATCTCCTACCACCCCTACCTCTATCCCCACCATCACATCCATCCCCACCATCATCATATGACTCCTCATCGATTCTAGGTATCCTCTCAGTTGGATCTGTAAATCTTGAAAAAGGGTTCCAAGTGAACCAGTCTGCATAATCATCAGTCATCCTTGCATCAATCACATGACCTCCCATATCCCATGGTAGATGACCTAGCTACTCTATCTCTGTTAGGATTAACAAGGCAGAAATAACAATTATGTGCAAATATAACTAATATCAGAAAATAATAAACCACACAGAATAGAACACAAGACACACAGATTTAACGTGGTTCACCCAATCCCTGGGCTACGTCCACCAACAGCGAGTCCAATATTATTATTATCCAGTGATTACAACCTGATTACAATCCGTAATCCCTTACAGCCCAATTCTGCTGCAAGCACTAAAATCATACATAATGAAAATCCCTAACCCTAAGCCATATTATACAATATTTTCCTGCTTTAGGGTTCGAATGAGTTATAAGTAGTCGGCCCAAAAAACCGAAAAAGTAGTCGGCCTCAAAAAGTAGTCGGGAGGAAAAGTGTACAGTACTTTCCTGGATAGTACTTTCCTAATTAGTCACCAAAAGCTAACAATCTCCCACTTGGTGACTGATCAGTATCCACACTATACTAAAAAACCTCCCACTTGGAGACTGATCCTGTAGCAATACCGCTACCCACATGAGGCTCACACTGGATTGAACCACCTTGGACTCAGTTGTTCCTTTATTTTGTTCAGTCTAGAAGACCAACTGAAGCTGAACATGAGTTCAACTTCTCCCTTGTTACTACCTTTGTAAACATATCTGCTGGATTATCATCAGTATGAATCTTTTTCAGCCTTAACTGTCCATCATCCAAAACCGATCGAATGAAATGGTACCGCAACTGTATGTGTTTTGTCTTTGAGTGCAAAGCAGAATTCTTTGCAAGATGAATGGCACTTTGGCTATCTGTATGTAGAAAATTATCCTTTTGTGGATGTCCCAATTCTTCCATGAAGAATTGAAGCCATATCATCTCCTTGGCTACCTCTGTAGCAGCAACATACTCTGCCTCTGTAGTGGATAAAGCAACCACCTTTTGTAGTCGAGAAATCCAACTCACTGCTGTCCCACCAACAGTAAATATATAACCTGTAGTACTCCGCCTGCTATCTATATCTCCTGCCAAATCTGAGTCAACATAGCCTCGTACAGTAGTAGTAGAACCCCCAAAGTGTAAACACTTACTGGATGTGCCTCTCAAATATCTGAGAATCCATTTGACTACATTCCAATGCTCAATACCAGGGTTACTCATATAACGGCTAACGACTCCCACTGCGTGTGCAATATCTGGCCTAGTACATACCATAGCATACATTAAGCTCCCTACAGTTGAAGCATAAGGTACCTTAGACATTTTAGTCTCTTCTTCTGGTGTCTTGGGACACATATCCTTAGTCAATTTCAAATGACCAGGCAAAGGTGTGCTGACAGCTTTGACATTTTCCATAGAGAAACATTGCAACACCTTCTCAATATAATCAGCCTGAGATAGAGACAATTTCCTATTTTTCCTATCTCTACAAATTTTCATACCAAGGATTTTTTTTGCTGCCCCCAAATCCTTCATAGCAAAAGATTTTGCTAACTGTTGTTTCAAACCCTTAATGTGATCCATGTTAGACCCAGCTACAAGCATATCATCAACATA
Organism: Chamaecyparis obtusa; assembly: GCA_027943335.1. NCBI lineage: Eukaryota > Viridiplantae > Streptophyta > Pinopsida > Cupressales > Cupressaceae > Chamaecyparis > Chamaecyparis obtusa. The sequence continues at coordinate 1,630,690 of BSBK01003272.1, forward strand.
TAAACATAAAATAATGTAGCTGTCATCATCCAACCTCTTAAAATAAACACAATGGTCAGAATGACACCGACTATATCCATGCCCATTCATAAAAGTGTCAAATTTAATATACCATTGCCGAGGTGCTTGCTTCAAGCCATATAAACTTTTCTACAATCTGCACACCAAATTCTCCTTACCCTTGACCTCAAATCCTTGTGGCTGAACCATATATATTTCTTCATCCAAATCACCATGAAGAAAGGCTGTTTTAACATCAAGCTATTCTAAATGCAAATCTTCAGTAGCCACAATACTTAAAACAGTACGAATAGAAGTCATTTTAACAACTGGAGAAAATATCTCATCAAAATCAATACCATGTTTCTGTGCAAATCCTTTTACGACTAATCTGGCTTTAAATCTTTTCGTACCTCCATCCTCTTCTTTGATCCTGTAAACCCATTTATTCTGTAAAGCCCTTTTACCTGTAGGTAACTTACATAAATCCCATGTCTGATTTTTCAGGAAAGAGTCCATTTCATCTGTCATTGCAGACTCCCACTGAAGCTTTGTATCCACCTGCACAGCTTCATTATAACATTCAGGTTCACCAGCATTTGTTAACAGAATAGAATACAAAGATGGAGAAAATCTTTCTGGAGGTCTACTTAGCCTTGTTGACCGTCTAACACTCACTGGGGTGTGTGGTATTTTTTGTTGCTGTTGTTGCGAAGCATAAAGAACTACTGGAACATGAACTTGTGGAGTATCATCCAGTACTACATAGTCATTTTCTTTCTTCTCATACTGCAGCAACAGATCTTTGTACAATACTTTCTCATTGAATATGACATCCCTGCTTCTTACAATTTTATGATGTTAAAAATCCCAAAGCCTATAACCAAATTCATCAATGCCATACCCAAAAAATACACATTTCTTTGACTTAGCTTCCAGCTTGGTTCTATTTTCAGAATCTATAAGTGCAAAAGCTTCACAACCAAAGGTTTTGAGAAAAGAATAACTCACCTTCTTACCACTCCATGCTTCCTCTGGAATACCACAGTCCAAAGGAGTAGAGGGGCCTCTATTGATTAAATAAACAGCAGTGTTCACTGCCTCTGCCCACATATTTTTGGGCAGCCTAGCATGCAACCTCATACTCCTTGCACGCTCCATTATTGTCCTATTCATGCGTTCAGCCACTCCATTTTCTTGTGGAGTCCTTGGTATAGTTTTCTACCTACAAATACCATTATAGGAACAATATTCTTCAAATTCTGTGCTGCAATACTCACCACCATTATCAGATCTGAGACATTTTAACTTTTTACCAGTCTCATTCTCAACCAAGCATTTCTATTTCTTAAAAGTTTGAAATACATCAGATTTCTATCTAAGGAAATAAATCCATACTTTTCTTGTTGCATCATCTATAAATGTAACATAATACAGAGAGCCACCAAGGGAAGATACCTGAGCTGGTCCCCATACATCTATATGCACAAGCTCTAATCTCTCATTTTTCTTTTCCTTCCCACTCTTCACAAAACTAACTCTCTTTTGTTTTCCATAAACACAACTTTCACAGAAATTCATATTGACACATTTCAGACCAGGTAAAACTTTCTTTGAATGAAGTAATTTCATACCTTTTTCACTCATGTGCCCGAGTCTATTGTGCCACAGTGCTGTGTCAGAATCTACAACAATAGTTTGATGTTCTTCCTGCTCAACTGCAGCCACTGTTCCTGAACATTCATTATCTTCTGAAACAATTAAAGTAGAAGGAACAATATGACCTGTACAAAGATATAAGGTGCCTACTTTCACACCTTTTGCTACTACTAAGGAACCTTTTGTAACCTTCCAATTTTTATCATTAAAAGTAACTGTGCAACCCTCATCACCCAGTTGCCTTGCTGAAATTAAATTCCTACTCAGCCTTGGAACATGTCTTACCTCTTGTAGTAGCCAATGATTCCCATTCTGTAACTTAATCTTAATTTTTCCCTTTCCAACAATCTGACAGGGTTCATTATCTCCCAAATAAACTAGCCCAAAATCCCCTTGGACATAATAAAAAAAATAACTTCTATGGGGTGTAGCATGAAATGAAGCCCCAGAATCTAAAACCCATGAATCATCAATACTTTCTAAGGACAAGAGCAAAGCATCCTCCTCGGATTTGTTACTTGCCACATTTGCCTCCTTGTTTCCATCATTTTTGTCTCCTTGATCTTTCTTCCGAGACCAACAATCTTTCTTCTTATGACCTGGTTTTCCACAGTACCAGCAATCATTTGGCCCTTTAGATTTGGACCTCTTTCCCTTTGATTTTCCTCTTGATTTCTCACGATTTCTAGAGTTGTTTCCTCTATCTCTTGTTCTGCCTCTGCTTTCTGTGTTCAATACACTACCCGATGTGGATGCCCTTGAGCTTTTCCTACGAATTTCCTCACTCAATATAACACGAATAACATCATCATACTTTAGGGTATTAGAACTAGAAATAGAATTACTAACAGCCATTACCAAGCCATTCCAGCTTTCTGGCAAAGAACACAAAATCAAGAGAGCCCTAACCTCTTCATCAAAAGTAATTTTAACTGAGGTTAATTGACTTGTAACTGTATTAAACTCATTCAAATGATCTGTAACTGATCCACCTTCTACCATTTTCATATTAAATAAACGCTTCATAAGAAATACCTTGTTTGAAGCTGAAGGCTTTTCATACAACTTCGCTAGGGTTTCCATCAGATCTTTAGCTGTCTTTGCTTCAGTAATATTGAATGCCACCGATTGTGCCAGGCATAGACGAATACTCCCCAGTGCCTTCCTATCCAAAATATCCCAATCCTCCTGAGACATTGATTGCTCTTTCTTGGCTACTCTCTCTAGTGGCCGCCATAGATCCTTCTGATAGAGATAATCCTCCATTTGCATCTTCCATAACTGAAAGTTCTGCCCATTAAACTTATCAACCTTCACCCTACCCTTGTCTGCCATTTCTCCCACTTAACTGAGAGACTCTCCCACTAACTCGTGAGACCTGCTTCAGAGAATAGATGAAAGAATGAATGAAATAACCTGGCTCTGATACCACTTGTTAGGATTAACAAGGCAGAAATAACAATTATGTGCAAATATAACTAATATCAGAAAATAATAAACCACACAGAATAGAACACAAGACACACAGATTTAACATGGTTCACCCAATCCTTGGGCTAGGTCCACCAACAGTGAGTCCAATATTATTATTATCCAGTGATTACAACCTAATTACAATCCGTAATCCCTTACAGCCCAATTCTGCCGCAAGTACTAAAATCATACATAATGAAAATCCCTAACCCTAAGCCATATTATACAATATTTTCCCGCTTTAGGGTTAGAATGAGTTATAAGTAGTCGGCCCAAAAAACCAAAAAAGTAGTCGGCCTCAAAAAGTAGTCGGGAGGAAAAGTGTACAGTACTTTCCTGGATAGTACTTTCCTGATTAGTCACCACAAGCTAACAATCTCTTGGCACGCTGTCCTAAAATTGACCACAAGCCTCCATAGTGATCTCTTAGCCTGACCACAAGTATACATAGCTATACCCTAAGACATACCCTGTACATGACCATACTATCATAGCACTCAAGGAAAGCAAAATCTCTCAATGATATGAGGAGATCCCCCTATCATCCATCATGGGGAGAACATAAATGGAATCTTTGTAGCATCCTCAGGCCACACCTCGCACCCAATATATGGTTGTGGGATGACTTGATCCACATCATCGATCATGAAGCATCAATAATCTATCTTGCCCATGTGGGCCTATACTACCATGCCCTCATACATCTAAGAAAATGGCCACCCAAGATCACAATGATTGACTGCAACTGGTCTAATCATTGGGAGATGCTCCCATGTCCATAATTGTAATAAAATCACTCCCACAAAGAGAGTTGAAGAACGCTGATACACCATTGTGTGAAGATCATGATAAAGTTGTGCTAGAACACAAGATCCCCAATCAAACTGTCGAGGCTGACCCATCCAATCTTCTAGAATGGGACCCCAACCAACTTCGAATCCATGACATTGGTGATCAATCATGAGAAAACCTCCAATTAGCATACCCAAAACAGCTGGCAGAACTAGGAATGAATGGAATTGAAACCACTAAATATGGTCATCACCGATTGTGGGATCCTGAAACACCCACTGACACACTACACCATCATAAACTTGGTCATAGAACTATTATACACTAAGTTTGCACCCTTGTTTCAAGCTCTCTTGGTCTTGATAACTTAGTATAACATGGGAATCATCTCTAGGTTGTGGGACCTATGCTAACTGAGATGAGACCTCCAAGTTATAGGATGGTTCCTCTTGGATAATCACCTTAATTTGCTTCTAGATAGGAAAGTAAACTTGAGGGGAAAAAGGATAGAAGGAATTCTTGAAAGGGAAATGACTGAAAGAAAACTACCTACTAGGTGATACACCAAAATGAAATGAACATGATACATTGACCAAATCAACATGAAAGCTCTCAGATCTAATAGAACACAATCTTTCTAAACAGGCTTGCATAAGTGTTTCACAGAGGGGTCTAAGCAAAAGACATAGACTGTGACCAACAAGCAAATGTTCTCTTTAGCAAAAGGGCACAAGAATGAGACAAGATGATAGGGGGCTGAAGTATACCCACAAACTCATTCAAATCATATTAGACACAATAGTACACATACAAGCTAAAAGAAAGAAGGGACCTGGAACTCCAAGATTTCTCTAACAAAGCTAGTACATCATATTCAATAAGAGAAATACAGACAAGGGAAAGACCAGAGGGTAGAAAAAATGCCATTGATAGCCTCTATTGAATCTGAGATTTCAATGAAAGATCACAAACTGTAAAAGTCAGAGGGCAGAAAGAATGCCACAGATAACTCCTAGAAAGAGAAAAACTCTTTTACAAAAATGTAAACTCTGAGCTTCAAAAGCTCCAAAAAACAATATATACATCTCCTTCATGCACGTATGTAGGAGAAAAACCTAATTAGGGTTACAGATTTTCATGAAATAAAAAACCCTAATTCTATCATATCTGATCATAAATGTATCTTTGGAAAATATCTTGGCCGATCAGATCTTTTGCGTGTCCATCCCTGTACTATATTTGCCTACAGACAAGCCCCCTTGATCTATCTACCTCTCTGCAACTCGGGTTCGCCATAACTTTTCAAATCTGGTACTCTCAGATATTTGAATTTAAAAATTGATTAAATAGTCACAGGTGGCACCAAGCTTTCTTCATCCACGGCTGGTATTCAAACTTACTCTGCCTTTTAAAACATAACGGTCAGATCCTCTATTTTACTAGGCACCGCTTAAGTTTTTAACCTTAACTTTGCATTTAACCTCGGGTCCTTGTTTTCCCTTTAGTCGCTAAATCACTTGAAGTTTTATTTAACCCTGGCATATTCTGGCAATCACACGACTAAGCCATTTAAGCTTGGACCCATCTGACAGTTGTCGCATTATCTCATGGCCTCAAAAGATTCTTTAAGATCATGCACCAGCCGTAGATCTTCAATTTTTTGCCACCTCACTTTAAGAAATCAGGACCCACTCACAGATGCCAACTGTAATACTCAGCAACCAATAAGAACTTAGCACGTCAGATGGACCCACCTGATAGAGACCTGGCAATAAAGTAGAATTGACAACTGGTGTATGATCGCATGGGCTAAGAATATTCCATGCGATCATGCAACAACCATTAGATCAAAAGTTGAGAAAGCACACTGGGCCCGCCCTGCCAAACCTCCACATCACTAGCCTTTGACCAATCAGAAGCAAACACCTCAGACTATGTGGTAGTGGACCCATTGGCATAGAAGTGCTACATTGAAAAGAAGATCAATGGTAGGTGCATGATCTCATGGGCCTAGAATATTCCATGCGATCATATGCCAGTCGTAGATCTTACTTGATCTTAACTACTTCCAGCCTGAGACCACCAAGCAAAACTGTAACCGCTCGCCAGATCACTGGATGCTAAGGACTTAACCACTGGGAATAGGAGATCTCATGAACATAGTTGCTTAGTCACCGAATGAAAAGGGAATATGCTTCCCAACTGAGAGATCTTGCCAATAGTTAGAAAAATAAAGAGCACATGGAAAAGGAAACCCTTAAGTGACCGAAAAGGTAACGGTGAAATATAATAGGCTAAATGGATTTTTAGGGTTTTTTGCCTCCAACGGTCACATTCTCAAATAAAAAGGCTTGCAGACTAGGGAGTTAAAGAATTTGTAGAGATAAGAAGATAGGACACAAGACCATAAATTTTTTTAAGGTGCTCAACAGGATTAAAATGCAGACCCTTGGAGGGAGCTTAGTCTATAGCCAAATTTGTATGGAACATAAAAAATTGGGTAACATTTTGGCGATTTCTGCTGGATGTCAGCCTGCTAGACATTTATCAATGGACTTAATGAAATTTATTGGGCATGGAGTCATCACTTGAGCACAAAAACCTCTTGACAAAGAGAGACCTGAAAATAGAGGGACAAAACTATGCACGGGCACTTCTTGGAAAACAGGGAAAACTAAACTAGAAAATAGGGATAGAAAGTAGGAAAACTAACCTAACCTAAGCTAACTAGTACATAAAACTGGTCAAACAAAGCCATTCACTGGTAAGCTAAAATAACTACCCTTCCTCATTAGGATATTTTGCATTGTGTGCATAAGGATAGCTACAAGGATATGAGGCATATAAAGATTTATCAAACAATGGTGAACTACCTCTGCAAGGATAGGATCAAGTTTTCTCACCTCAAATTGATCATGTGGAGATGTCTTAGTAAACACCTTCTGGGCCAAGTATCTGATAGGGCAGCCTCTTGAAAGTCTAAAGGCAAGACCTTCCTTGATGGTTTCTTTTTTATCTTCATGGTTGCCCCTTATTATGCATAGCCATGTAAACTCCTCCTCCATGGACAGGGAACTGTCATCCTCTTCATTCAAATATGAAAAGAACTCATCAAAGTTGTCAATATCATGAAGATCCCCAGGAAGAACTGACTCTTTAAAATTAAGCTCCATATACAAGCTTCCAATGATGCTCTGCAAAAAATCCTCCCCGAGGCTCTGGTTATCTTCTTCATATTGGGACATCTCCTCCTTGAAGATGAGATCAAGCTCATGAATCACCATTTTCTCAAGATCAATCTCTTCTAGCTGCTGCAAATTTATAGAGGTGGCTATGATCATAGCCTCTTTGTTTTGCTCAACAAAACTAGGTAGCTCATCTAACAAGGACAAGGCATCCTCTTCTATATCAACCTCCTATTGATGATGAACCTTTTGTTTTGATTGACCTTCAACCATAGGTAATGGCATGGTCTCTTCTTCATCATCAATTAAGAGGGGGAGCTTATCGAACAAACCAACCAAGAGCTCAGACTGGGCATCAATCTCCATTTCTTCACATTGCTGGCCCACTTTATCACAGTCATCACTCAACACTGATACCTAAGATTTATTCTCCTCATCACATGAAAGCTCATTTACCATAGGTCCTTTCCCAAAGAACAGACTAGTATCTTTGAAAAGACTTGGCATTTGACAACCAGGAGGCAGAGTCCATTGGGGTATCGACATTACTTCATCATATTGTGAGACCAGAGGGGCCTCCTAAGATGGACAATTTTCTTGCATAAACTACTCTTGCAGAGTGGTAGATTGATTCTCAAGTATAGGCTCTTGGAAAAAATTGTTTTCCTTAAAACTTAGGATGTGAAATTGAGGGGGTTCAGGGGGAGACATAGGAGGTGTAGACAAATGGGCCTTCTAGCTTGGGATCCTAGGCTTAGGAGCCTCTTGTTCGGTAATTTGTGATCTCAGCCTTGCTGACTCAACATCAACTCGACGATTGATCTCTTCTTGAATTTTTTTAATTTTTTCTCATCAACAAGAGCCTCTACCACTTGGTAGGGAACTGACCCTTGTTCATAACTTTGAGCCTCCATCTCCTTCTACTCTTTGATCTCATACACTTGCATAATCAAATCAAGTAGTAGATTCTTTATCTTTTCCTACTCTTTCATCAAGTTTGAGCTATGAATTTGCTACCAATTAAGCTGAGAAGGGGGGGGTGGGTGGTAAGCATGATGAGGTAGTTGGCCCTACATTCTTTGTTGTACCATTTTTTCCCATGATCCCTCTTGTTGGAGGGCCGGCTCATAATCTTGTACAAGGGCATAATCATTTGGGGCATGTTGGATATATTGATGGCCTTGTATAGTATGAAAGCTTGGGGTAAAAGTAGCTTTAGGTGGCTTTGATAAGGCTGATAACTAGCCCATTGAGCATTGTCCTCATAATAGGATGGTGGGTAACCTGACTGTCCATGATAACTTGACATGTCTACTCATGTAATCAGCTGGAATTTGAATATGAAAGATTTGAAACAAACCAGTATTTAATCTTTGAAACCAGTAGACTTTCCAGAGCCCCTAGATATGTAGCACAATGACCTCTTCTAGGTCTATAGGATACTATTAGCATATCAGAGATAGCATACCTTGAACATAAATCTAAACTTTAGTCGCACCAGGTGTGCCATAATTGTTACGCCCAAGGTGGGTTGTCTCAAATGTTATGCCCAAGGTGAGGTATCTTTGAATCTATATCCTTGGACTTATAGCAACACCTTTGAACATAAATCTAAACTTTAGTCCCACTGGGTGTGCCAGAATTGTTACACCCAAGGTGGGGTGTCTGAAATGTTATGCCCAAGGTGAGGTATCTTTGAATCTGGATCCTTGGACTTATAGCAACACCTTTGAACATAAATCTGAACTTTAGTCCCACTGGGTGTGCCAGAATTGTTACACCCAAGGTGGGGTGTCTGAAATGTTATGCCCAAGGTGAGGTATCTTTGAATCTGGATCCTTGGACTTATAGCAACACCTTTGAACATAAATCTGAACTTTAGTCCCACTGAGTGTTCCAGAATTGTTATGCACTAAGTTTGCAACCTTGTTTCAAGCTTTATTGGTCTTGATAAATTAGTATAACATGAGAATCATCTCCAGGTTGTGGGACCTATGTTAACTGAGATGAGACCTCTAGGTTCTAGGCTGGTTCTTCTTGGATAATCACCTTAATTTGCTTCTAGATAGGAAAGTAAACTTGAGGGGAAAAGGGATAGAAGGAATGCTTGAAAGGGAAATGACTGAAAGAAAACTACCTACTAGGTGATACACCAAAATAAAATGAACATGATACACTGACCAAATCAACATGAAAGCTCTCAAATCTAATAGAACACAATCTTTCTAAATAGGCTTGCATAAGTGTTTCATAGAGGGGTCTGAGCAAAAGACATAGACTATGACCTGCAAGCAGACATTCTCTTCAGCAAAAGGGCAGATGAATGAGACAGGATGATAGGGGGCTGAAGTATACCCACAAACTCATTCAAATCAAATTAGACACAATAGTACACATATAAGCTAAAAGAAAGAAGGGCCCTGGAACTCCAAGATTTCTCTAACAAAGTCAGTACATCATATTCAATAGGAGAAATACAGACAAGGGAAAGACCAAAGGGCAGAACAAATGTCATGGATAGCCTCTATTGAATCTGAGATTTCAATGAAAGATCACAAACTGTAAAAGTTAGAGGGTAGAAAGAATGCCATAGATAACTCCTAGAAAGAGAAAAACTCTTTTACAAAAATGTAAACTCTGAGCTTCAAAAGCTCCAAAAAACAATATATACATCTCCTTCATGCACGTAGGTAGGAGAAAAACCTAATTAGGGTTACAGATTTTCATGAAATAAAAAACCCTAATTCTGTCATATCTGATCATAAATGTATCTTTGAAAAATATCTTGGCCGATCAGATCTTTTGCGTGTCCATCCCTGTACTGTATTTGCCTACAGACAAGCCCCCTTGATCTATCTACCTCTCTGCAACTCGGGTTTGCCATAACTTTTCAAATCTGGTACTCTCAGATATTTGAATTTAAAAATTGATTAAATAGTCATAGGTGGCACCAAGCTTTCTTCATCCACGGCTGGTATTCAAACTTACTCTACCTTTTAAAACATAACTGTCAAATCCTCTATTTTACCTGGCACCGCTTATGTTTTTAACCTGAACTTTGCATTTAACCTCAAGTCTTTATTTTCCCTTTATTCGCTGAATTGCTTGAAGTTTTATTTAACCCTGGCATATTCTGGTGATCATGTGACTAAGCCTTTTAAGCTTGGACCCATCTGACAGCTGTCACATGATCTCATGGCCTCAGAAGATTCTTTAAGATCATGCGGTAGCCGTAGATCTTCAATTTTTTGCCACCTCACTTTAAGCAATCTAGACCCACTCATAGATGCCAACTGTAATACTCAGCAACCAATAAGAACTTAGCACGTTAGATGGACCCACCTGACAGAGCCCTGGCAATAAAGTAGAATTGATGGCTAGCATATGATCACATGGGCTAAGAATATTCCATACGATCATGCGATAGCTGTTAGATCAAAAGTTGAGACAGCACACTGGGCCCACCCTGCCAAACCTCCACATCACTTGCCTTCGACCAATCAGAAGCAAACACCTCAGACTACGTGGTAGTGGACCCATTGGCATAGAAGTGCTGCATTCAAAAGAAGATCAATGGTTGGTGCATGATGTCATGGGCTCAAAATATTCCATGCAATCATACGCTAGCCATAGATCTTACTTGATCTTAACTGCTTCCGGCTCGAGACTGCCAAACAAAATTGTAACCACTCGCCAGATTGCTGGATGCTAAGGACTTAACCACCAGGAATAGGAGATCTCACGAACACATTTACTTAGTCACCGAATGAAAAGGGAATATTCTTCTTGACTGAGAGATCTCGTGAACAATTAGAAAAATAAAGAGCACGTGGAAAAGGAAACCCTTAAGTGACTGAAAAGGTAACAGGGAAATATAACAAGCTAAAGGGCTTTTTAGGGTTTTTTGCCTCCAACGGTCACATTCTCAAATAAAAAGGCTTGCAAACTAGGGAGTTAAAGAATTTGTAGAGACTAGAAGAAAGGACACAAGGCCATAAATTTTTTTAAGGTGCTCAACAGGATTAAAATGTAGACCCTTGGACGGAGCTCAGTCTATAGCCAAATTTGTATGGAATATAAAAAATTGGGTAAAATTTTGGCAATTTCTACTGGACGTCAGCCTGCTAGACATTGATTAGTGGCCTTAATGCAATTCATTGGGCATGGAGTCATCACTTGAGCACAAACACCTCTTGACAGAGAGAGACCTAGAAACATAGGGACAAAATTGTGCACGGGCACTTCTTGGAAAATAGGGAAAACTAAACTAGAAAACAAGGACAGAAAGAAAGAAAACTAACCTAACCTAATCTAACTAGTACAGTAAACTGGTCAAACAAAGCCATTCACTAGTAAGCTAAAATAACTACCCTTCCTCAGGATATTTTGCATTGAGTGCATAAGGATAACTATAAGGATATGAGGCATATAAAGATTTATCAAACAATGGTGAACTGCCTCTGCAAGGATAGGATCAAGTTTACTCACCTCAAATTGATCATGTGGAGATGTCTTAGTAAACTCCTTCTGGGCCAAGTATCTGATAGGGCAGCCTCTTGAAATTCTAAAGGCAAGACCTTCCTTGATGGTTTCTTTTTTACCTTCATGGCTGCCCCTTATTATGGATAGCCATGTCAACTCATCCTCCATGGATAGGGAACTATCATCCTCTTCATTCAAATATGCAAAGAACTCATCAAAGTTGTCAATATCCCGAAGATCCCCAGGAATAATTGACTCTTTACAATTAAGCTCCATACACAAGCTTCCCATGATGCTCTGCAAACAATCCTCCCTGAGGCTCTGGTTATCTTCTTCATATTGGGAAGTCTCCTCCTTGAAGATGAGATCAAGCTCATGAATCAGCATATCCTCAGGATCAATCTCTTCTAGCTCCTACAAATTTATAGAGGTGGCTATGATCATAGCCTCTTTGTTTTGCTCAACAAAACTAGGAAGCTCATCTATCAAGGACAAGGCATCCTCTTCTATCTCAACCTCCTATTGATGATGAACCTTTTGTTCTGATTCACCTTCAACCATAGGTAATGGCATGGTCTCTGCTTCATCATCAATGAAGAAGGGGAGCTTATCGAACAAACCAACCAAGAGCTCAGACTGGGCATCAATCTCCATTTCTTCACATTACTGGCCCACTTTATCATAGTCATCATTCAGCACTGATACCTCAGATTTCTTCTCCTCATCACATGAAAGCTCATTTACCATAGGTCCTTGACTAGATACTAGACTAGTATCTTTGAAAAGACTTGGCATCTGACAACCAAGAGGTAGAGTCCATTGGGGTATCCACAACACTTCATCATATTGAGAGACTAGAGGGGCCTCTTGAGATGAACAATTTTCTTGCATAGACTGCTCTTGCAGAGTGGTAGACTGATTCTCAAGTATAGGCTCTTGGAAAGAATTCTTTGCCTTAAAACATGGGATGTGAAATTGAGGGGGTTCAGGGGGAGACATAGGAGGTTTAGACAAATGGGCCTTCCAGCTTGGGATCCTAGGCTTAGGAGCCTCTTGTTCAAAAATTTGTGATCTCAGCCTTGCGGACTCAACATCATGTTGGGGATTGATCTCTTCTTGATTTTTTTTAATTTGTTGCTCATCAACAAGAGCCTCTACCACTTGGTAGGGAACTAACCCTTGTTCATAACTTTGAGCCTCCATCTCCTGCTACTCTTTGATCTCAGACACTTGCTTAATCAAATCAAGTAGTAGATTCTTTGTCTTTTCCTGCTCTTTCATCAAGTTTGAGTTGTGAATCTGCTGCTAATTAAGCTGAGAAGGGGGGGGGGTGGGTGGTAAGCATGATGAGGTAGTTGGCCTTACATTCTTTGCTGTACCATTTGTGCCCATGATCCCTCTTGTTGGAGGGTCTACTCATAATCTTGTACAATGACATAATCATTTGAGGCATGTTGGATATATTGATGGCATTGTATATTATGAAAGGTTGGGGTAAAAGTAGGCTTTAGGTGGCTTTGATAAGGCTAATAACTAGCCCATTGAGCATTGTCCTCATAATAGGATGGTGGGTAACCTGACTATCCATGATTACTTGACATGTCTACTCATGCAATCAGCTAGAATTTGAATATGAAAGATTTGAAACATACCAGTACTTAATCTTTGAAACCAGTAGACTTACTAGAGCCACTAGATATGTAGCACAATGACCTCTTCTAGGTCTATAGGATACTATCAGCATATCGGAGATAGCATACCTTGAACATAAATCTGAACTTTTATCCCACCAGGCATGCAAGAATTGTTACGCCCAAGGTGGGGTGTCTGAAATGTTATGCCCAAGGTGAGGTATCTTTGAATTTGGATCCTTGGACTTATAGCAACACCTTTGAATATAAATCTAAACTTTAGTCCCACCGGGCGTGCTAGAATTGTTACACCCAAGGTGGGGTGTCTGAAATGTTGTGCCCAAGGTGAGGTATCTTTGAATCTGGATCCTTGGACTTATAGCAACACCTTTGAACATAAATCTAAACTTTAGTCCCACTGGGTGTGCCAAAATTGTTATGCACTAAGTTTGCACCCTTGTTTCAAGCTCTCTTGGTCTTGATAACTTAGTATAACATGGGAATCATCTCCAGGTTGTGGGACCTATGCTAATTGAGATGAGACCTCCAGGTTCTAGGCTGGTTCCTCTTGGATAATCACCTTAATTTGCTTCTAGACAGGAAAGTAAACTTGAGGGGAAAAGGGATAGAAGGAATGCTTGAAAGGGAAATGACTGAAAGAAAACTACCTACTAGGTGATACACTGAAATGAAATGAACATTGTACACTGACCAAATCAATATGAAAGCTCATAGATCTAATAGAACACAATCTTTCTAAACAAGCTTGCGTAAGTGTTTCACAGAGGGGTTTGAGCAAAAGGCACAGACTTTGACTTGCAAGCAAACGTTCTCTTCAGCAAAAGGGCATAGGAATGAGATAGGATGACAGGGGGCTAAAGTATACCCACAAACTCATTCAAATTAGATCAGACACAATAGTACACATATAAGCTGAAAGAAAGAATAGCCCTGGAACTCCAAGATTTTTCTAACAAAGCTTGTACATCATATTCAATATGAGAAATACGGACAAGGGAAAGACCAGAGGGTAGAACAAATGCCACAGATAGCCTATATTGAATCTGAGATTTCAATGAAAGATCACAAACTGTAAAAGTCAGAGGGCAAAAAGAATGCCACAAATAAATCCTAGAAAGAGAAAAACTCTTTTTAAAAAAATGTAAACTCTGAGCTTCAAAAGCTCCAAAAAACAATATATACATCTCCTTCATGCACGCAGGTAGGAGCAAAACCTAATTAGGGTTACAGATTTTCATGAAATAAAAAACCCTAATTTTATAATATCTGATCATAAATGTATGTTTGAAAAAATCTTGGCTGATCAGATCTTTTGCATGTCCATCCCTGTACTATATCTGCCTGCAGACAAGCCGCCTTGATCTATCTACCTCTCTGCAACTTAGGTTTGCCATAACTGTTCAAATTTGGTACTCTTAGATATTTGAATTTAAAAATTGATTAAATGGTCACAAGTGGCACCAAGCTTTCTTCATCCACAGCTGGTATTTAAACTTACTCTACCTTTTAAAACATAACGGTCAGATCCTCTATTTTACCGGGCACCACTTATGTTTTTAACCTTAACTTTGCATTTAACCTTGGGTCTTTATTTTCCCTTTAGTCACTGAATCACTTGAAGTTTTATTTAACCCTGGCATATTTTGACGATCACATGACTCAGCCTTTTAAGCTTGGACCCATTCGATGGCTATCGCATGATCTCATGGCCTCAAAAGATTCTTTAAGATCATGCGCCAGCCATAGATCTTCAATTTTTGGCCACCTCACTTTAAGAAATCCAAACCCACTCACATATGCCAACTATAATACTCAGCAACCAATAAGAACTTAGCACATCAAAGGGACCCACCTGACAGAGCCCTGGAAATAAAGTAGAATCAACGGTTGGCGTATGATCGCATGGGCTAAGAATATTCCATGCGATCATGCGACAACTGTTAAATCAAAAATTGAGATAGCACACTAAGCCCACCCTACCAAACCTTCACATCACTAGCCTTGGACCAATCAGAAGCAAACACCTCAGACTACGTGGTGGTGGACCCACTAGCACATAAGTGCTATGTTGAAAAGAAAATCAACGGTCGGTGCATGATCTCATGGGCTCAAAATATTCCATGCAATCATATGCCAGCTGTAGATCTTACTTGATCTTAACTGCTTTTGAGCGGAGACCACCAAACAAAACTATAACCGCTCGCCAGATCGCTGGATCCTAAGTACTTAACCACTGGGAATAGGAGATGTCACAAACATAGTCGCTTAGTCACTGAATGAAAAGTGAATATGCTTCCTGATTGAGAGATCTCCCGAATAGTTAGAAAAATAAAGAGCACGTGGAAAAGGAAACCCTTAAGTGACCGAAAAGGTAACAGTGAAATATAAATGGCTAAAGGGATTTTTAGGGTTTTTTGCCTCCAACGGTCACATTCTCAAATAAAAAGGCTTGCAGACCAGGGAGTTAAAGAATTTGCAGAGACCAGAAGACAAGACACATGGCCATAAATTTTTTTAAGGTGCTCAACAACATTAAAATGCAGACCCTTGGAGGGAGCTCAATCTATAGCCAAATTTGTATGGAACATAAAAAATTGGGTAACATTTTGGTAATTTCTGCTGGATGTCAGCCTGATAGACATTGATCAGTGGCCTTAATGCAATTTATTGGGCTTGGAGTCATGACTTGAGTACAAACACCTCTTGATAGAGAGAGACCTAGAAATAGAGGGATAAAACTGTGCATAGACACTTCTTGGAAAATAGGGACATAAAGGAGGAAAACTAACCTAACCTAAGCTAACCAGTACAGAAAATTGGTCAAACAAAGCCATTCACTGGTAAGCTGAAATAACTACCCTTCCTCATTAGGATATTTTACGTTGAGTGCATAAGGATAGCTACAAGGATATGAGGCATATAAAGATTTATCAAACAATGGTGAACTGCCTCTGCAAGGATAGGATCAAGTTTACTCACCTCAAATTGATCATGTGGAGATATCTTAGTAAAATCCTTCTGGGGCAAGTATCTAATAGGGCAGCCTCTTGAAAGTCTAAAGGCAAGACCTTCCTTGATGGTTTCTTTTTTATCTTCATGGTTGCCCCTTATTATGGATAGCCATGTCAACTCATCATCCATGGACAGGGAACTATCATCCTCTCCATTCAAATATGAAAAGAACTCATCAAAGTTGTCAATATCCTGAAGATCGCCAGTAATAACTAACTCTTTACAATTAAGCTCCATACACAAGATTCCCATGATGCTCTGCAAACTATCCTCCCCAAGGCTCTGGTTATCTTCTTCATATTGGGAAGTCTCCTCCTTGAAGATGAGATCAAGCTCATGAATCAACATATCCTTAGGATCAATCTCTTCCAGCTGCTGCAAATTTATAGAGGTGGCTATAATCATAGCCTCTTCATTTTTCTCAACAAAACTAGGCAACTCATCTAACAAGGACAAGGCATCCTCTTTTATATCAACCTCCTATTGATGATGAACCTTTTGTTCTGATTGACCTTCAGCCATAGGTAATGGCATGGTCTCTTCTTCATCATCAACAAAAAGGGGGAGCTTATTGAACAAACCAACCAAGAGCTCAGACTGGGCATCAATCTCCATTTCTTCACATTGCTGGCCCACTTTATCACAGTCATCACTCAGCACTGATACCTCAGATTTCTTCTCCTCATCACATGAAAGCTCATTTACCATAGGTCCTTGCCCAACTACTAGACTAGTATCTTTGAAAAGACTTGGCATCTGACAACCAAGAGGCAGAGTCCATTAGGGTATCCACAACACTTCATCATATTGAGAGACCAAAGGGGCCTCTAGAGATGACCAATTTTCTTGCATAGACTGCTCTTGCAGAGTGGTAGAGTGATTCTCAAGTATAGGCTCTTGGAAAGAATTCTTTTCCTTAAAACATGGGATGTGAAATTGAGGGGGTTCAGGGGGAGACATAGGAGGTTTAGAAAAATGGGCCTTCCAGCTTGGGATCCTAGGCTTAGGAGCCTCTTGTTCGGCAATTTGTGATCTCAGCCTTGATGACTCAACATCAGCTCGGTGATTGATCTCTTCTTGAAATTTTTTTATTTTTTGCTCATCAACAAGAGCCTCTACCACTTGGTAGGGAACTAACCCTTGTTCATAACTTTGAGCCTCCATCTCCTACTGCTCTCTGATCTCAGACACTTGCTTAATCAAATCAAGTAGTAGATTCTTTATCTTTTCCTACTCTTTCATCAAGTTTGAGCCGTGAATCTACTACCAATTAAGTTGAGAAGGGGGGGGGGTGGGTGGTAAGCATGATGAGGTAGTTGGCATTGCATTCTTTGTTGTACCATTTTTTCCCATGATCCCTCTTGTTGGTGGGCCCGCTCATAATCTTGTACAAGGGCATAATCATTTGGGGCATGTTGGATATATTGATGGCCTTGTATAGTATGAAATCTTGGGGTAAAAGTAGGCTTTAGGTGGCTTTGATAAGGCTAATAACTATCCCATTGAGCATTGTCCTCATAATAGGATGGTGGGTAACCTGACTATCCATGATTACTTGACATGTCTACTCATGCAATCAGCTAGAATTTGAATATGAAAGATTTGAAACATACTAGTACTTAATCTTTGAAACCAGTAGACTTACTAGAGCCACTAGATATGTAGCACAATGACCTCTTCTAGGTCTATAGGATACTATCAGCATATCGGAGATAGCATACCTTGAACATAAATCTGAACTTTTGTCCCACTAGGCATGCAAGAATTGTTACGCCCAAGGTGGGGTGTCTGAAATGTTATGCCCAAGGTGAGGTATCTTTGAATCTGGATCCTTGGACTTATAGCAACACCTTTGAACATAAATCTGAACTTTAGTCCCACCGGGCGTGCTAGAATTGTTACACCCAAGGTGGGGTGTCTGAAATGTTGTGCCCAAGGTGAGGTATCTTTGAATCTGGATCCTTGGACTTATAGCAACACCTTTGAACATAAATCTAAACTTTAGTCCCACTGGGTGTGCCAAAATTGTTATGCACTAAGTTTGCACCCTTGTTTCAAGCTCTCTTGGTCTTGATAACTTAGTATAACATGGGAATCATCTCCAGGTTGTGGGACCTATGCTAATTGAGATGAGACCTCCAGGTTCTAGGCTGGTTCCTCTTGGATAATCAGCTTAATTTTCTTCTAGATAGGAAAGTAAACTTGAGGGGAAAAGGGATAGAAAGAATGCTTGAAAGGGAAATGACTGAAAGAAAACTACCTACTAGGTGATACATCGAAATGAAATGAACATGATACACTGACCAAATCAGCATGAAATCTCTCAGATCTAATAGAACACAATCTTTCTAAATAGGCTTGCATAAGTGTTTCATAGAGGGGTCTGAGCAAAAGACACAGACTGTGACCTGCAAGCAAACGTTCTCTTCAGCAAAAGGGCACAGGAATGAGACAGGATGACAGGGGGCTCAAGTATATCCACAAACTTATTCAAATCAGATCAAACACAATAGTACACATATAAGTTGAAAGAAAGAAGGGCCTTGGAACTCCAAGATTTCTCTAACAAAGCCAGTACATCATATTTAATAAGAGAAATATAGACAAGGGAAAGACCAAAGGGTAGAAAAAATGCCACGGATAGCCTCTATTGAATCTAAGATTTCAATGAAAGATCACAAACTTTAAAATTTAGAGGGCAGAAAGAATGCCACAAATAACTCCTAGAAAGAGAAAAACTCTTTTTACAAAAAATGTAAACTCCAAGCTTCAAAAGTTCCAAAAAACAATATATACATCTCCTTCATGCACGTAGGAAGGAGCAAAACCTAATTAGGGTTACAGATTTTCATGAAATAAAAAACCCTAATTCTATCATATCTGATCATAAATGTATCTTTGAAAAATATCTTGGCCGATCAAATCTTTTGCGTGTCCATCCCTATACTGTATCTGCCTGCAGACAAGCTCTCTTGATCTATCTACCTCTCTGCAACTCGAGTTCACCATAACTGTTCAAATCTGGTACTCTTCGATATTTGAATTTAAAAATTGATTAAACGGTCACAGGCGGCGCCAAGATTTCTTCATCCACGGTTGGTATTCAAACTTACTCTGCCTTTTAAAACATAACTGTCAGATCCTGTATTTAACCGGGCACCACTTATGTTTTTAACCTTAACTTTGCATTTAACCTCAGGTCTTTATTTTCCCTTTAGTCACTAAATCACTTGAAGTTTTATTTAACACTGGCATATTCTGGCGATCACGTGACTAAGCCTTTTAAGCTTGGACCCATCCGATGACTGTCGCATGATCTCATGGCCTCAGAAGATTCTTTAAGATCATGCGCCAGCCGAAGATCTTCAATTTTTTGCCACCTCACTTTAAGAAATCTGGACCCACTCCCAGATGCCAATTGTAATACTCAGCAACCAATAAGAACTTAGCATGTCAGACGGACCCAACCTGACAGAGCCCTAGCAATAAAGTAGAATCGACGGCTAGCGTATGATCGCATGGGCTAAGAATATTCTATGCGATCATGCGACAGCCATTAGATCAAAAGTTGAGACAACACACTGGGCCCGCCCTACCAAACCTCCACATCACTAGCCTTCGACCAATCAGAAGCAAACACCTTAGACTATGTGGCAGTGGACCCACTGGCACAGAAGTGCTGCGTTGAAAAGAAGATCAATGGATGGTGCATGATCTCATGGGCTCAGACTATTCCATGTGATCATACACCAACCATAGATCTTACTTGATCTTAACTACTTCTGGGCTGAGACCGCCAAACAAAACTGTAACCGCTCGCTAGATCACTGGATGCTAAGGACTTAACCACTAGGAATAGGAGATCTCACAAACACAGTCGCTTAGTCACCGAATGAAAAGGGAATATGCTTCCTGATTGAGAGATCTCACGAATAGTTAGAAAAATAAAGAGCACATGGAAAAGGAAACCCTTAAGTGATCGAAAAGGTAACGGTGAAATATAACAGGCTAAAGGGATTTTTAGGGTTTTTTGCCTCCAATGGTCACATTCTCAAATAAAAAGGCTTGCAAACCAGGGAGTTAAAGAATTTGCAGAGACCAGAAGACATGACACAAGGCCATAAATTTTTTTAAGGTGCTCAACAGGATTAAAATGCAGACCCTTGGAGGAAGCTTAGTCTATAGCCAAATTTGTATGGAACATAAAAAATTGGGTAACAAGAACATGAGCTCTCCATGGGTAGGAATGAAGAGGATGCAGTATACATCCTCAAGAGTGATGGTCATCTCCACCATCAGCAAGTGGAAAGTATTATGGTCAGAGTGCCACCTCTTTGTCATAGCTGTAATGAGTCCTCGATTCACTTAGAATCAAGGTAGGACAAGTAAGAAAGACAAACTACATCTTCCTATGTGTCTACGGTTCGGAGCACTCAGATCATCTATCATACTGAATGGTAAAGGATACAAGCCTCAAACGGCTAGTGACTTAAGCATGGCTTGCAAAAAGTAAGTTAAATCACATCAGTTTTGAAATCAATTATCTTTTTAATCATCCTAAGTCAATCAAACATTTACAAAATATCAAACCACAATCAATTTTCTTGATTCTATTCAGAGAGGATGAAAAATTTATCATCACCCATCATCTAATTCTAGATTGAAAATCAAACATTCAAACTAAATTGTTTCAAGTTGACACCCTATGACTCACTACCAAATCAGGTTTCTTACCTAAGCCAATCAATTGATCAACAACACTGAACAGTTCAGAAAATTGACTAAGTCATTTGCAAATTTTTCCTAGTAGGGTAAAAGTGCTATTTTAATGCTTAAAAGTGCTAAAAGGAAAAAGTGCAACTTAAAATATTGAAAGTGCTACTAAAATGGTTAAAAGCGTTGTTCTGAGGTAAAAGATCTAAAATATTGTAAAAGTGCTAAAAGAAATGTTGCATGCGCTATTAAAAATATCAAAAGTGCTAAAGACTTTAAATGCACTCAACTAAAAATTGAAAGCGAAACATGCCCTAGTTCTAACGTGTGAAAGCGCTAATTAAAAGTGCGAAAGCACTATTTAAAAGTGCAGAAGCACTAAAAAAAGGGTAAACATGCTAAAGAAATGTTTAAAAGCGCTATTTCAAGTAAAAAATGCAAAAAAAGAGGGGTTTCACCAGGAAAAATTCAAATTTTTAAAAATTAGATGCATTAAATGAAAAACTAAGTGGATTAGACACTTACCAAAGGTCCATAGGTCGATGGCCGAATATATTGTCATCCATGCTTGAATCAGTGCTCTTGGATCGAGATAACCATCATCGACAACTCAAAGGGAGTCAGAGAGAAAAGTCAAATGGAGAAGTGAGAATGAATAGTAAAATTGACTTTTTACCCCTTTATATAGGCCTTTCTGACCTAAAAAGGGCATCTTTGACCAGAAAGTGCCCATGGACCCAAATTTTTCACCAAAACTGCCAAATCAGGGGCATTTGTCATCACATGATTGCAAATTCAATATCAGAAATGAAATTGAAATTCATTATAAAATGATCTAATTAACACAAAATGACCTAAACCGTCAACTTTTTCAAACATCTATCAAATTTCATTTCATTTCTGAGGGGGCATACACTTGGATAATCAGGAACAATAACAACATCATCAAATTAGGGGCACGACCATCAAATCAGAGCGTAATCTTTTATCAAAATTTTTTTCGCTTATCAATTGAAAGAGACACTAAACATCAAATCAGTTTAAATCAGGCATTATATCAACGATCTATCATCATATCGACCATCAAGACATCAAGTTCAATCAAACTTCATCAAAATCTGTATCTTATATCGAACAACATAATCGACCATCGATGAAATTAGGACTTTACATCAAAGGAATCAAGACCTTATATCAGTTCAATCAGGACATTCTTTGAATCGACAAGCTGTGCATGTCGACTCAAAGAGGGGCATTTGTAATCATCAAAAATTGGACAAGATCATTTAAGTGAGA
Source organism: Chamaecyparis obtusa (assembly GCA_027943335.1). Lineage (NCBI taxonomy): Eukaryota > Viridiplantae > Streptophyta > Pinopsida > Cupressales > Cupressaceae > Chamaecyparis > Chamaecyparis obtusa. The sequence goes on from BSBK01003272.1 coordinate 1,652,954, forward strand.
AATCAAGGCAAAAATCAATACAATTAAATGCAATTAAATCAAATCGAATCAAAATCAAAGATAAATTGCAATTAAAATTTAATCCAAATTTAATTGAAAATCAAAAGCCATTAAATCAATTTGAACCTATTAAATCATGATTAATCAAATCAATGTGTAATTAATCTAATTAATTGCATAGTTCAATTTAAATCAAATCAACCCATTTAAGGGGTACACATGGCTAAACAAATTAAATAAATTCAATTAATTAATTCCTATTTTCTCTCAACCACCTGTATACACCTAAAAATGGTCACCTAGACTATTAGCCCCTTTTGCTAAATCATAAATTTCTTATTCTTGATCAAATCCTAGCTTTATCATTTATTCGATTATTTTCTATGGGCTAACCATTTTATCCTAAGTTTTTATTTATTTAAAAGGAATATTTCCTCCCCTTTTAATAAATAAAAAGCCCCCACTTTTTCTCTTATCCTAAGTTGCACAAATAAAACATTATTCTTATTTTATAAAAAAGGGAAAAAGCACTTTTTGTCTCATATGGACACAAAAGTCAACTCTTATTTTCCTATTGGAGGATACTTGTGCACATGGATTGCTCCTCCTTCAAGCTCCACCGTTGATTAAATCTTTTGCCTCTTAATCTCCATGGTCCATTTCTCCTCATTTCCTATAAAAGAAGAGCTCTTTTCTTCATTCTAGATCCCCAACTTTTTATGCTAATGTTATGCTACAGGTTTTCTAGGTCATCTTGGAGCTTTTGGAGATATTCTTGCATCTAGGGTTTGAAGATTTGGAGCATTGTTGGCATTCATCTTGGATCTTCATCAACACTCTATCTTCTTGTCTTCATTCTTGCATCATCATGGCTTTCTTGCTTCATAGTTAGATTTCATTTCTTGCATAGTAGCTTCATTTTCATGGCATTCTTAGCTTAGATTTCCTTTATGCTTTAGATTAATTCATCTAGTTTAACTAGGAGGCTTTGTAATACTTGCATCTTTCATTTCCATAGTTTAGCTTGCATTTCCATTCTTAATCTAGCTTGCATTGCATTTTCATTCTTGATTCTTGAGGATATTGGCATTCTTGCCCTTGTCTTCATTGAATCTCCCATTGCATGGTTTACTAGCAAGGTTATTGGCTAAATAGCTCTAGCTGAGAGCATTCTTAAAAACCCTTGCACTCCATGCCTAGGGAGCTATGGATCGATTTGTGAGGGCTCATTCTTGAGTTTTCTTGCATGTAATGATCCATAGAAGTGTGACACATTTATAGCACACATTTTTGGCGCCCACCGTGGGGCAGAGTAGATAGACTTTGTCCTTTAAATTCTGCATTTTCGTTAATTTTTGTCAATTTTTCAGCAAGTTTTTAGCGTAATTTTTGTTCTCTGGTTTTTTGTCTCAGAATATCGCGCGATACTTCTCAGGTATATCGCGCGATATACCTTACTATATGCGTGCGATACTTCGCACCCGAGAAGAATCGCACGACAGTATTGAGGTATATCGCCTGGTCTCGGGCGAAGTATCGCCTGGTGTCGGGCGAAATATCGCGCGGACTGAGAAGTATCGCCTGGTGTCGGGCGAAGTATCGCGCGATACTGTGTCTGAACCTGGAAGTGAGCTATTTTTAGGCTATTTTATCTATCTTGCAAGTTTCGGGTTGTTAGCTATCTTTTTGAAATTTTTTGAAATTTCCAGCGTTTTCAAATCCGTGCCACTCTGGAAAACGGGTGCCCATTTTTTTTTGAAATTTTGCAAATGGTATCAAAAGTTTAAGTGTGATATATCGTTGGAAAGGTCTTTCCGAGCCCAATCCAACCATGATGGTTTCATTTTCAGATTTTATCATTTGATCAAGTATTTTTGTAGATTATCAGATTTTTCATGTGCTAACCATTGTGGGTCTAACAAGTTGTGGTTGTAGGTGCACTTGCTTGAGATATTTTGCCAAAAGAACGCATGTCAAAGAGGGCTACTAATGGTTTTTGTAGGGCTGCCCTAAGCATAAAAACTAAATCAAGTGCTTGTTTAATTGCTTTTTTTTATTAAGTGCGGCATATACTAGTTGTTTCATTTCATAGGCACTTAATACTTTGTGAAAGGAATCTTGGGGTGGTAGGAGAAGTATGCTCTTCACCTTTAGGTGAATCAGAAAATCTTGACCCATCTTGAGGTTTTGGAAGCAAAGGGGTAATTGGATCTTGTTTGGTGTGTTTGAGAGAAGTTTTTGAGATAGGGGAGTATGCTCTTCACCCTTGTGGTGAATCAAAAACCTTGAACCTCAAAAATCATCCATTCTTTGTTTAGCTTAGGATCCTTTAGCGGGCCTGCTCTTGAGAAATCAAGAGGAACGACCCAAGTGGGGACAACCTTGTCATCATTTTCCTTGGTGGCAAGTGATTCCAACTCACTATAATCTCAAGGCTATCAAGGACACAAAACCTTGGTAGACATAGTACTTATCTTCGCTTGATGTGAGTAACTTGTGGGATTGTGACCATGAGGAAAGCATTAAGCAAGAATGCTTAAGGTACTCTTGAGGCCGCGAGGTCCTAGTCCTTTATGAGGAGCAAGAGGGGTGCTATGAACGGAAATCTTTACTATGAACCATTAGATAGAGGCCACCCTATTTTAGCCGCTTAGCTTCTTGGTGCAAGGATTGATCCAAGTGGACTTACCCGGATCACCCCAAGATACTCACCATATGTGCTCCTTTGGTTGTGTTTTTGACACCTCCATGACAATGCCAATATCTCTTGTGGGCAACCACTTGGTGTGAGGCAAGGGAGCATCAAGTTGTGGGCCACGTTGTTAAGTAATGAGCCTTGTCCTTCTAGGTAGTAATTGCTTGAATTGTCTTCGATTGTGCTATACCAGTGTAAACGTTCTCAACATTCAAACAAACGGTAGCATTCATAAGGTTCCCTATTTTGATATCACAAGTGCTTGTCTTGGCAAGGTTGCTTTTGCCCTTGTTTCAAGTGTTCTATGACATGTTTGATCCTATACTGTTTGCAAACTTGTCTTTTATCTATTGCTACTGCTTGTCAAACTGAGAAATTGCACTGTTCAATCTACAAATTTAGTCAAAGCACTTCAAAACTGAGTTTTTCACATTCACTGGTCAAGAGTCATATGATATTGAAGTATCCTTGCATACCCTCAACCAAGAATCCTGAGTCATTTCTACTGTCTTGTCATTGCTACAATTCGGAGGTCCTAAACTTGCACTTTAACCTGCTGTAGAGTGTCCTTTTCTGTTCTTACTTGAAACTGGTTTGTTACTTACATGTTTAGATTTGTTCTAGACTGAAACAAATGAGCTAAAACTATTGGACTTGAGCTTAACAAATGCTACTCTTGATCACTTGTCGCATCACGGTTACCTCTCTAGCTACTTGCTTATTGAGCTTCCTGCTCGTTGCTCGGCTTTAGTCAATTGATTGCTGTAAGTGCTTGAGCACTTTTGACGAGCCATCTCTCTCTATTGTTCTACTTTGACAAGTGATCTTTATTAGCTTTTCTTATCTCAAATCTGAGAAACTTTGCCTCATTCTATTAGTCAACCAACATCTCTTTTCATGCCGGTTACAACTCGGTCTCAATTTGAGCAGGAGAGTCATCCTCCGTTCAATTATACACAGTTACCTTCTCCAACTAGACGTTCAAAAGCACCCATTAGCAACAATAGTTCTAGTTCTGACCAATCTGAGAATTCTAAGGCTACACCGTGGTATAAAGGAGGTTTCCTCTTTTCCACATTCAAGACCCCCAAAAACACAGACAGTGTCTCACTCACTTTGACTGAACAAGAAAAGTTTCAACTCTTGCAAGAACACTTTGAGCGTAAGGATAATCAAGCACGCTTAGACAAAGAACACAATCAATAAAGGATGGATGCTACTAGGCGCATGGCTTATGGAGGGACATTTCATGAGCAACCTGAGACTAGTAATCATGAGCATAGACCTCTTTTTAACAATGGCAACAATGGCAACAACACGCCACCAAGATCTCCTCCAAGGCCAACTTTTGCTATGCCTTCTTCACCTCCTAGACCTCCTCCCTCTCAACATGAGGCAGAGGCTAATGATGATATTTCTAGTGAGGATCTTATGAGATGTGAACAAGATGTGGATTTCCAACGAATGATGCATAAGCTTTTAGAGCGTAATGGCGATCAATATTTTCAATATATGACTTCCAGAGGATACAAGCTTCCTCCTGGCTATGATGTTAGACAAATTGTCCAACAAAGAGTACCAACTAAATTGGAAGTCCTTCAGGAAGAACTACGTCGGACAAATCAATGCCTTACCCAAATGGCATTAGAAAGAGAGCCTCCAAAGGTCTCTTTTGTAGAATCAATTTGTGCTCTTCCTTTTGATAAAGATCTATACATGGTCCCGTTTCCTAAGGATATTGAGGTTCCTAAATATGACAAGTATGATGGAAATGGTGACCCTCATGACCATGTGCGTCATTTTTATGCTCTTAGTATGGACTTTCTTCATGAAGACACATATCTTCTACGCTTATTCCCTCGAAGTTTAAGAGGCCAAGCTTTGGAATGGTTTGCAAAATTGACACCACCGCTTAAGACTTTTGATGAGTTAGCTCAGCGGTTTACCCAGCAGTACTCTTACAACATCCAACAACCTGTCACTGTGATAGATCTCGGTAATCTAAGACAACATCAAGGTGAGCCATTTGCAACTTACTTACAACGTTGGAGGTCATTGTATTCTCGATATCCTCGTCAGCTACCCGAAAGAGAAAAGATTGACATTTTCGTCAACACACTTGTGCCTGAGCTATTTTATGATCTAAGGAAGCAACTGTTCTCCTCCTTCCATGACATGGTTGAAAGTGCATATCGGATTGAGGATGTAGCTATAAGGAAAGGGGATATTGTTATTAATAAAGATGCTAAAGGCAATGGTAAAGACAAGACCAAACCTTGGAATAAGAACAAGTATGTTGTTAATGATGGGGTTGTTGATGCTCCTAAAGTTAAAGAGCCTGCTTTCAATCTCTCCAATGCTATCTATGCAGCAAAACAACAAGAAGCTAGCAACACTCGCAGTGCTCCTAAACCTCAGTATGCAGATAAGCCTAAGAAGTCATTTCGAAAGTGAGTCTATACCAAATTGGTAGAACCTTATGATGTGATCCTTAAGACTTTGGTTGATAATGGATATCTTACACTTCCTGATAAACCTGGTAACTGGGATCCACTAGATAAGCCTGATTGGTGGCGAGAGGATTCTTATTGTCATTATCACAGAAACAAGGGACATCCAACAGACAATTGTTTTAAGCTTAAGGATGATATTCAGGATCTTATTGAGAATGGCACAATCTCCACTGATGGCTTAACTAAAAATTCTGATCACACAGCTTTCAAAGATCCTCTACCTAAGCATGATAAGGGGGAAACCTCTCAAACACATAAGAAGAATCATGATGCAAAGATCAATTATACATATCCTTCTAATGCACCTGTGATTAACATGGTAGAGCCCGTTGAGAGCATTCTAATGATGAGGTCTCAAGATGATAATAAAGCCAATCATGGTAAGCCAAAGTTAGTCTTGCAAACACGTGGTAGTTCATCTTCCCAAAGTGAGACACTGAATGCTGTTACTAGGGGGCAAGCCAAGATTGTCCTTAAAACTACGCAAGATCCCAAGCAAGCTTTGCCTTCCAAACAAGTGGCTCCTTCAGCCACCCCTAGCTATGATCTTGTCCAACATTTGCAAAAGACACCAGCACAGATATCTATCCTTGAGTTGCTTCGGTTATCCCCTTCGCATAGAGAGATTCTTGATAAAGCTCTACGTACAACATGTGTTCCCAATGACATTGATCCAGATCAATTTCAAGCTATGGTCAACCACATTTCATCTCCGCTATCTCTCTCCTTTTCTGCAGAAGATGACATATCTATTACTCACCCTCATAATTTAGCTTTACACATTGAAGTTCTAGTCTACAATACCCGAGTCCGCCGAGTCCTGATAGACAATGGTGCAGGGTTAAATATTGTTTCTTTCAATGTCATACAACAGTTGGGTTTGTCAGAATTTGCTGTGGATTCTAAGAAGAAGATTACTATAAAAGCTTATGATGAAGTGGAACGATCTTCCAAAGGTCTCGTCATGCTGCCTATTCGAGTGGGTCCTGTCACGAAAGATATTAGCTTCCAAGTATTGGACATCCCACTTGCATATAACATTCTTTTGGGTCGTCCTTGGATCCATGACATGCAAGCTGTTCCTTCCACTTATCATCAATGTGTCAAATTTCCATACAATGGCACTGAAGTTGTGATTCCTGGAGACCATACTATTGCTATTAATGCTCTTGCTGCTGCTGAAAAATTTGTTCCTCACAATGAACCTTCTGTTGATCCTAGTACATCTCTAGTTGCTGCTGAGAAATCACTTAAGATGATGAGCCTTGGTATGGGTGAATATAAACTGGGTTCTTTTGCTTCTATACCTATTTCTCCTAGGTCATATGGGAGACCTTCTGATCAGATGCAGCCTTCCACTTCTGCTATGGTGATCTTTGATACTTTTGTTCCTTCATCTGTTCCTTTAGAAGCAGAAAGAGAAGAACAAGCTATTCAAGAGTGGATCTATAGAGAGGATTCTAGAAATACTCCCATGCTCAGTAATTCAGACACAGATACAGATGAGTCACCGCTACACACTATGGCTCAAATGGGAGATGATCTTCCTTCTACTTCACTCCTTTGGGGAGAAGAATGTATATCTACTGATGATATGGCTGAGGCCTCTATGTCTAGAACCTATGTGCCTAAAGAATCATTGCACTATGATAGACAACGTCGCAACATTGCACGACTGCTACAAAGAGGTGATCTCTCACATAATGACATGAGTATCTCTACTTCTCAGCATCTTAAGCCTCTTCCAGAAGATCCTCCCATGATAGATATGGATTTTGATGTGGTTCATACCTCTTGTAACCCACCTGACATAGTTGATGAGTCTCGTGTAGGGTCTGATGAGTTTGTTCCCCATATTGCCTTACTAGACTATGTTGGTCCTTCTATGACAACTCTAGATCTAGCTACTTTTGGAGCTTACCCTATAGGCTCAACCTCTCTTGTTACCAGAGATGACATCCCTTGCATAAATGCTATTGAACCGGTCACTTCATCTCATCTTGCATCAACACCTGTTACTTCTTCCACCAGTGAACTAGCAACAAAAAAGATTGAATCAGAAATCAAGCATCACAGTCATCAAGTCAAAAGAAAAGAGCAATGGTCGGATGGCGAAAACCACATTGTGGTGGTATCCGAACCTAAGAAAAGTAAAGATAAAAATCTGCTCAAAAATAATGACTCCAAAATAAAAGATGAGAAGTTGATTCTCTACAAACAAATGGTGCATTACTTCAAGCATGATCTCATAACTGTTATACTTCAGCCCATTCCTAAAGCTGAGAAAAGAGTTGCTAATGCCTTGGTTACTTTGATATCCATCTTACAAATGAAAAATCATAAATCTCGCTTCAAGTTCTTGGTGGATGAATTACGCTATCCTGCTCACAAATCTTACAATCCTACCATCTTTCCATGTCTTCCACCTCATACTCCTCCATGCCATTCTTTCCGCCATCCCTTACACTTTGCCTTTGTCTCTGGTGACTTGTATAGGAAGGGTCTAGACGGAACTCTCCTTAGGTGTCTAGAAATAGAGGAGTCAGAAAAAGTACTAGCTGAAATCCACGATGGCATATGTGGATCACATTCTAATGATCCTCCACTAACTCAAACATTGCTTAGGGCTGGTTATTATTGGTCAAACTGGTTGAGACCTCCTATCATCACAGCTGTAGCATTTGGGCTTGGGGCCTATCAGTTCTCTACATCAGAGGAAGCAGATTCTTGATGCCCATTTCTGTCTGGGGCATTCTTTGTACATACTTTATGATCCTGAAAAAAAAACTCCAAAAAAATTCATATATGATGCTGAAAAAAACCTAAAAAGCATATAAAGTACTGAAAAAATGAGCATCCTAGTGAAAACCTAGCAATAGGCGCTTTGATTTCTCACCAAAAAAATAAAAAAATTCAAAAAATTCAAAAAAAAATAGAAAAAGTGCCTTGGTGAAAACCTGGAAACAGGCGCCTTGGTAGCAAAAATACAAAAAAATTATAAAAAAGTCCTAAAAAATCTATCAAGTGGTGAAAACCTGGAAACAGGCGCTGGTTGAGACCCTCTACACCTATGTCTATCAGTCTTGCGTGGCGCTCTTTCGCTCCACTTCTCGCTTTGCCTCTCCTAGCCTGGAATTGATTATTGTCTTAGTCTAGGGGGCATATGTTGCTTTAAGCTTATCTTGGGTCTCTTTGTGCGTCTGGGTTTCTTGGGCAACTTGGTTCCAATGGTGTTTTTCAACACCACCCCAACTGTGTTTTTCAACACTTACCCTTAGCGTCGAGTGTTTCTTAACACTTATCAGATATCCTACCCACAGTCTAGTATGATGCGATATTTCTCATTTGCAGATGCAATACTCAAAGTTTGACTCTATGACCTACACACACGCACTTGACTTGCTGAGATTTGTTTGAATTTATTTCTTTGCATGCTGTTTATGATAATTTCTTTGCTGAGTGGTCTCTCCCTGAGAAGTTTTTGATGATGCACAGCTAGAAGACTGAGGGTATGAGAACATGTTTTATTGCTTTTTCTGCTTGTGGGTATATCTTGTTGATCCTAACTGTCATGAGCATTTATGCTGGTCTTACTTGCCACTGTGGATTGACAGGGTATTATCCTTGACTGTTTTTGTGCAAGTGCATACTTGTAGCCATCTTGACTTTCCTTGTGTCTCGATGCGAGTATAATCTTGCTATATTAAACTTAGGTAATCTCACTATGCTAGTCATCTTGACCTACATGTCTTTGATGCCTAGGTGAGATTTCCACATTCCTATCTGATAAAGATCATATTCATATTCACATAGTTATGCTAGTGTGTATTGTATGATCTTGCGACGCTACCAATAACGCTCGATGATGAATATTAGATGTCTATTGGCTTTGTAACCTTGCAAGTAAACCACTTTTCATGTAGCTTGCATTTCTTAGGTTCATATTAGTTTAGTTTTGCATCTTGCATATGGAGAGAGCTCTCCTTTCATTTTTCATGGAATTGTTAATCAGCTGCGCTCACCTTTTGCTTCTTCCCGATCATGTCTTTCACTTTCTTGTCTTTCATCTCACATCATTTTCTCTTCATTTCGGGATCCAAACCGAAATCCACATTCACCTTGACCCTTTCTCCTTTTTCCGCACAGTAGGCTGACCTTTTGAGGCCTGATCCTTTGATCTTCGTTGGGGCATCATAACCTCTTCATCCCCATCTCTTTCAACCTTCTAGTCTTTCATTCAAATCCCAAGTTCCAATTCCCCCCTCTATGGCGTTTACGGGTTGAGGGACCGATAGGTTCGTGCCCCGTGTCCCATGTGTGGGGCATCCCTTCATTGGTTGATGGTTATTCTATTATCTTTCATCTTCGATTATGATTTCTAGTGATTTGATCATGTTGCTCTTGCTTCTGCATTCCCTCTACTTGATTTCGCTTTTGATCCCGAGGGGGCAGACACATCATATCTTATTAGCTATCTCTTTCCTAAGTGTTCAGTACTGTCGCTACCAGGCTGACCATGTACGATTTACTATCTCTCTGTACTTCATTCTTTGGAGTCAGATCACTATCTTCTTGCCTTCTTGGCTATCTGCTTGCCTTCTTGGCTGATCTATTCTTTGACTACATGTGTTCCCAAATTGATCACACATTAGTCAAAGAGGGGCAAATGTATACACCTAAAAATGGTCACCTAGACTATTAGCCCCTTTTGCTAAATCATAAATTTCTTATTCTTGATCAAATCCTAGCTTTATCATTTATTCGATTATTTTCTATGGGCTAACCATTTTATCCTAAGTTTTTATTTATTTAAAAGGAATATTTCCTCCCCTTTTAATAAATAAAAAGCCCCCACTTTTCCTCTTATCCTAAGTTGCACAAATAAAACATTATTCTTATTTTATAAAAAAGGGAAAAAGCACTTTTTGTCTCATATGGACACAAAAGTCAACTCTTATTTTCCTATTGGAGGATACTTGTGCACATGGATTGCTCCTCTTTCAAGCTCCACTGTTGATTAAATCTTTTGCCTCTTAATCTCCATGGTCCATTTCTCCTCATTTCCTATAAAAGAAGAGCTCTTTTCTTCATTCTAGATCCCCAACTTTTTATGCTAATGTTATGCTACAGGTTTTCTAGGTCATCTTGGAGCTTTTGGAGATATTCTTGCATCTAGGGTTTGAAGATTTGGAGCATTGTTGGCATTCATCTTGGATCTTCATCAACACTCTATCTTCTTGTCTTCATTCTTGCATCATCATGGCTTTCTTGCTTCATAGTTAGATTTCATTTCTTGCATAGTAGCTTCATTTTCATGGCATTCTTAGCTTAGATTTCCTTTATGCTTTAGATTAATTCATCTAGTTTAACTAGGAGGCTTTGTAATACTTGCATCTTTCATTTCCATAGTTTAGCTTGCATTTCCATTCTTAATCTAGCTTGCATTGCATTTTCATTCTTGATTCTTGAGGATATTGGCATTCTTGCCCTTGTCTTCATTGAATCTCCCATTGCATGGTTTACTAGCAAGGTTATTGGCTAAATAGCTCTAGCTGAGAGCATTCTTAAAAACCCTTGCACTCCATGCCTAGGGAGCTATGGATCGATTTGTGAGGGCTCATTCTTGAGTTTTCTTGCATGTAATGATCCATAGAAGTGTGACACATTTATAGCACACACCACCAAATGGGAGGAAAATCCATCAACCAATAGGAATTGAGGATCAAGCTCACGTAGATTAAGCCTAAATTGAATCTCAATCACTCACTTGGAAAATACATCTTGTCCACTCATTTTGTCTTCTTGTCCCAAGATTTGAGGACAAAATATTTAAATTGTCTCCAAAGGTGGAACCATGGACTCAACTCTCACCTAACCTTGATCAACTCAACTACACCCCCTACCCTTGCCAACATATATATAAAAGCAAGGCATAATTCACTCATTAATCATCCACAAATATGAGAATAGCATCAAACCTCTTGCAAATTAGAGCTAGAAAGGCAAATCTAGGAGCTAATTAGATAATTTCAATTTGGAATTAATATTGTTATTAGCTTTGCTTATCATTCTCATTTAGGACTGTCACTAATGGAGGCTTGCTGAGAGCTTTACATTAGCATCCCTAAATAGAGATCCATAGAGTGCTTAATTGTCAATTCTTTGCTTAATTAGATTGCTATTTGTGGTAATTTAATTTTTATTTGAGTTATTGATGATACTAACCCTGTGAAGGTACAAATTCTAGTACACAATATGTGTGATTTAATGATTGTTGAGAGAATCAAGGAGTTGATTACACTTTGTGTTTTCAATCATTAATCCCTATGCAAGCAATGTAACCAATCAAAAAAAGGGAATGGTTAAGCAACATAAGTGATGAATCTAGACCGTTGATCTTGATCTAGAAGCTTGATCAATTATTTATATAAGGTGATATCAAAACCCTAAAATGTAGAAATAGAGGAGATCTTATGTATGCAGATGGATGCAGTGTTTTGATTGTTACATACAGAGATTAGGAAGAGTGACCGAGCAAAGTAGTGAAGGACATAACAAAGCAATATTTAATTTTGAGATAAGATAAGTACTGGAAAGAGGGAATCTATTATTATCATTTGAAGTGCAAACTGAAGGATTGGGTACTAATACATTCTAGCAAGTGAATCAAGGTAAATATCTTAATAGAATGGTCCTAACAGACCTTTGAAAATCTCTTAACTGAATTCTTACTTAGTTGTGAGTTTTAAATCCTTTAATCAAGGTAGATTGTATAAGTCTACAAGCTCTTAACAAGCCAGACCCCTCATAGGGTAGATCACCAGAAATGATCAAAACTTTGTAGCCTTAATAGAAACACTTTATTGCTGCAGTAGAGAAGATTTGTGGGTGTCATCCCTACCCCAGTGTTACCTTTCAAGGGTTTCTGGGTTACCAAATCTTTTTTGTTATGAGTTATATTTTATGGATGTGATTAGAATGTTAGATTTATTTCAGTATTGAAATCTATATTTATGGTATAAATGTTAAATTGGTTTCAAAGTATAAAAGTCTGTGGATAACTGATTCACCCCCCTTAGTATCTCACTTTCCCATATAAGACTTCCAACAACACATCCAACCATAATATAAAAAGTTTGAGAATGAAGTCCTCGTTATTTTATATGCAACCACCATTATAGATTAGTGCAACTCTAATCACAAATGATATGAGACAGTTGTCACCGCCACATGGAAACTGATCTTGGCTTTAGTATTTTTGGCATGAAATGGGAAATAGAGCATTGATTATTATTACCCCCCACAATGTGAAATTTCCACTTATTCATACTAAAAAAATGGAAAATGAAATACCACCAAAATTGATAAGAAGCCTTGTCATTGGTTACTAACGAGAGATTGTTGAATTTTCCTCCATCCTCCAATTAATTTAATTTAGAGAATATATTCCTCCTCACTATCTTCATGTATAGGGTCTTTAGTAGCCATCTCATGAAGGCATTATTCATCGTCATTGACAACCAATACCTTATCTGTATTAAGCATTCCATCAAGGAGATCCTTGGCGCGTTGAGTGCAATTCATAACAATGTGTCCCTTCTTGCATAGTAGCATAATATTTCATTCTTGAAGAAATATTTTTCCTTTGATGCAAAATAATTAGATTTGGAGGAACAATTTGCTTATTTTTCCATACATTGTAGTTTCCTCCATATATATTATTTCTTCTAAGGTAGCATCTAATTTTTTTAATGTGAAAATAATGTTTCCATAACTGGGAGGCATACTATTTAATAAAATAGCTTTTGAATCATCATCATCTACTTTATCTTTTATCCTAGCTAATTGATTCAATAGGGAGCAAAACTTACTGATATGTTCAACAATGTTGTCACCTTCCATCATTTTTAGCCTAGATAACTTCTACTTTAGGCCCATCTTTGCAGTTTATGTTTGTGATCCAAAGAAAGCATTCAAATTTTCCCATACTTCCTTTGAGATTTTTGATAAGTCAATGTGGTGTAGGTATGGATCTGAAAGTGCCAGACCAATCAAAAACATTTCCCTTCGATCCTTCATAGTCCACTTTGCAATTTCATCAAGATTGGTTGGTTTTGTCATTGTTTCACTTACCACATCCCATAGATCCTTTTCAATAAGGATCAATTGCAACTTGATCATCTATGTTTGAAAATATGAACCTTAAAATTTTTCTTTAAAAATACTATTTTTATCCATACTAAAAATACCTGCCCCTCTTAAAATGGATGTCGCGTACAAGCAATAATGCAACCATTAACAATAAAAATAATTTTTATTTTTAATTATTGACACTTACATATTTTAACAATTAATAATTCTTGAAACTAGACCCCACTTTAAACAAAAGAACACAATCAAATGTTGGGTTCCCTCTAGCTCATGAAATGAACCTTATTTTATATAAAATAATACAACTTAACTAATTGATATTTTTAAACACGTGATAACAATTTATATCAATAGACACACAGACCAAAAAAAAGTAAAATATTAATGACTCGACTCACATTTCCAAAGTTCTTGAGCCATCTCTAATAAATACCCAATCACTCCACTAGTCTCACTAATATGATGTGAAGGGGCTTCATAAGATCAAACTAATTATAAAAAGAAGTTGACACAAAATGGAGATTCCTTAATTTCTATAAGCTACCAATGGTGTGCATGTGCCAAAAATATCTCAAAGTGTTGGGACAAATAAGGAAACCAAATACTTCTTGTGCCAAACCAAGGGCCAAATGAGTCAGACTTATCTTCAACCCGATCAAGGAGAAAAGATGTTGCCTTCAAACTATAGAATGCACAAACCATAAATTTGAAGGAAATATTCCCTTTACTACCATTTAGTGATTATTCAATCACCTCCATTACACAATAATCAAGCTTGGATTACTATTTTAATAGGCAGTAGTTGCGGGTTCTATACTTTGCACTACAATTGCAGCTAACTCCCTCTTGAGTTGGCCATAATCACAACTCCCATTCACAACCACAATATCTAGACACTATATTTTGTCTTCATATAGAAACACCTTCATGGGATCTCTTATTTTGATCTAAGCCCAATTTTATTGCAGCTCACAAAGTACTCAAACAAATGAACCAAGGAATATCAATGTCGTTAATGATATGAAAATAAGATGCAGGTCTCAATGAAAAGGGTCGATTCAGATGTTTTCTATGATAAAATGAATTCACTAAAGATTCCTCCCATGAGCACCCACAATGATGTATACGGTTCACTCCAATCCATGAAAGATCATACACCACCTTTTGATAATACGAATCACAATTTTTTGAAAGGTCTATGCAAAACAAATTGAAAGACAATCGATTTTTATGGAGATAATGAAGACAATAGAATATCCATCCTCAGTTCCTATTATATTGATTGAATTCAAGACATATCCAAATCAAAAAATATTAGGCAAAGCATTTGTGTTGCTTGATGGGTCTATAATTTGTCCTTATTTTATGATGTTTTTATGCTCTATTTCAAACATTTATAAAACACTTGTTATACCTTTTCAGTATTTGAACTTGTGATTATGTTATATGTTATAAGTACAGTCAAACCATCAAAACCCATGGGTAGATAATAGTTGATATAATTTTCCAAATATTATACATATATTGCAGCATTTCATATAGTTGTTTGAATGTGTATTCTAATATTTAGATTAGTTGAATGGTTAAATGCTTGAAGATATGTATATGCTACTAAATTTATAGGGAAATAGGAATGACTGAAGAACAGATTTGTGAGCATTGATGAAGATCGAGGAAGACTCAGTCACGATGATGGAAAGTCATTATGGTACAACGGGACATGCTTGATAATTTGAAGGAATAACCATTTCAAAAAATATAGGAACATGCTTACGCTATATCTTCTATGTGATAAATGTTTTTTTAAGCGGTTATGCAACCTTTATGTTATTCTATCATGGACTATTGTACTTTCCTTTCTTTATGGCATGAATTAGTTAGAAGTTATCTTTTATGTTCAAATAAGCATCAATCCTATATATAAAGGGAGATGATGGTTAGATAAAAAGTTAGTTAGATGGTTGTATTATTGATATAATCTTAAGTAAAATTACTTTTCCAGTTTTGTCTTATCTCATGATAATGTAATCAGTTTTATGGAAATACAATAAAAAAGTGATTTTGAGTTCCATTTTGTGTTGGTAGATAGCAGAAGCCAACCAAGGGGGGCCACTTGGAAGGTGGATTAGAGTAGATTAAATTAAATTGTTTGAGCATTTACAATAGTTCAAGTAGAGTTCACTGTTCTTTCCTATAGCACTATACATTGTGTATGTTTCTACAACACTTGCAAAAATAATCATTGTGAATGCTTTGGGTTGACATAATAGATTAGGATTGAAGTTATAGTTGTCAAAACCATTTTCATTGGTAGATGTGTGTGTTTAATTTCCTGCAAAAATAGTGCAAGTTTCTTTTATGTATTTCCCTTCCTGCAGCTTAAGCAAAATGACTCCATGAGAGACTTAGTGCACAAACTGTGCTGTCCCATTTCAAGTATATGTCCCTTGATTGACAATTTAAATGCACTTCATGATAGGGAAAATGATACTTAGTTCGAATATACTATTCCTAGGAGAAGCCATGGCATGATTATTATTACCTATTATGGGGTTGTTCATTTTTGGCTTTGTTGTTGGGGATGGTGTCAAGCTAAGAAACTTATTGGGTAATTTTAGATAGTTTCCTATTTTCCAGATAGTAGTTTGTAGTTCTAAACTTGCTTTACAAGTTTATCAAATTACCTGCATGCATCGAAGGGCAAGAAAATAAGATATCTATGGAAGATTCCTTCCAAGAGAACCCAACAATTTGTATGTAGAATCTAAATAAGTTGAATTTCCTTTTATTGAGGAAAGTATTGAATTTCCTTCAGCATCCTCATTTGTAGAAGACCCCTTTGATCCATCTGATCTTTGACCTTTTGTTGAAATTTTGGCCAATTTTCTTGATAACTCCACTGCAAGTATACTTGCTACTAATAATCCTTTGGCTATTGTCACTTCCCAGCCACAAATTCACTCCCAAGTACCTGTAGTAATGGCACAACCTACCTTTCCATTCCCCCTTCCTAGTCTTATAAACAATGCCAATCTCAAGAACATACCCATTGTTGCACTTCCAAAGTTCTATGGTCTAATAACTGAAGACCCTGACACCTTTCTACTTGAGTTTGACATTCTTTGTCGAAGCTTTGATTATAAAACTAATAGTCACAAAATCAAGTTGTTTCCAACAATGTTAAAAGAGGAATCTTTAAGATGGTTCATGGGATTAGGGGCTAATGCAACAACCACTTGGGATGAGATGCAAACTTTATTTCTATAGAAATATAAAGAGTATTGTAAAGGGGGCGATTTAAGGGGGAAAGACATTTTTTTGTATGTCACAAAAGGAAGATGAAACTCTGGAAGATTATATTTCATGCTTCTTGTATAATCTATAAAAGAATCCTCAGCATGCGCTATAGGAGGATTCACAAAAACTCATTTTCTTGAGGGGAGTAAACGACAGTTGTCTTGAAGCACTGGATCTTATGGCTGGAGGAGACATTTCTCAATCTTGCTGGGATGATCTTAAAAAAATATGTCTTAACTATTCAAGATCAGTAATGAAGAAAGGTATAGGGTTTCAACCCACACTTTCTAAAGGGAATGGCTCCGGTATCTCTAAAATAGAAATTTCTAATCTGCTGTCAGATTTCAAACAAGATATTATCAATGATGTTGCTACACATTTGGACACAATGCAGATAAAAAAGAAGCACAAAGATGCCGAGGCAAAGCTAGCTGAATATTGTCCTCATTGTCGACAATAAAAGGACTGTCGATGTAATCTAGTGGTGAATTTGGAGACCCAACACCTTCCTATCAAGTTTAGGAAAATAGAAGGAGAGGATGAGCAAGTATTCTTTGTTTCTCAATGTCAACCATGGGCCCCTAGGCAAGGTATGCCCCAAGATCCTTTGCAATCTTTTAATCCTTATAATAACCAATCATAAAACTAAAATTTTCAATACCCTTCTCAGTATTCCCAACCTGCTTGGAATAATGCTTGGCCTAATACTTAGTAGAACTAGTGGTTTAATTCACAACAAACCCAATGAACACAACTTCAAAATAGTGGCATCCACCACAAGGGAATCAGAAACTATATAACTAGTGGAAAGGATCCCAACAATGGCCTAATCAAAATCCTAGTTATCAATCCTTACCACCTCCAGTATTTCAACCTGCACTCATGACACCTCATGTAGCCAAAAGTCCTCCTTGAAGGCTAACATAATTACTTTCTCAACCACATGCTAATCCTAACAACAAGCAACAAAAATAAATTATGTATGCTACAAATGCCCAATAGTACCCCGCCTATGCATTAGAAATAACTAATATTCACTTAAGATCTGACACTACTTTACCTGCACCAGAACCTCATGTTATTATAGAAGTTCAAAACCTTCCTGTGGCATCAATGCCTCTTCCAGAAACTACTTTGCCAAATAATGTCCCACCAACTAATACATCAAGCCAAGTTGACATTCATACCAAAGTTAATCCTCCTTTTCCTCAAAGGATTAGAGTTGATATATCTATACCCCAAGATAAAACACAATTTGATATTCTTGATCAGTTGAAAAACATGCATATTCAAATTCCACTTTTTCAAGCTATCAAAGATGTTCCTATCTATGGGAAAGCTATAAAATAATCCTACCTCAAGAAGCCAAGATGTAAGAAAAAGGATCCTCAAATAATATGTATGTTATTGGTCAACTTGTAGATATTATGTTGGGAAAGATAGTTATTCCAAAGTACTCTGACCCTATTATTCTAGTTGTTGATATTATAATTAATGGCTAGTCTGTGAAAAATGCTTTAATATATTTGGGTGCTTCTATTAATATTATGACTAAGGATACCATGCATATATTGATTATAGAATGATTGAGAACCACTCCAAAATTCTTGTAGCTTGTAGACAGTTCTATTGTCACCCTAGATGGCATAATAGAAGACATTGTAGTTACATTGGATTCCTAGGACTATCCTGCCAATTTCATGATATTATCACCTACCTTGGTAACTCTTGTTGGTTACCTGGTCATCCTTGGAAAAACTTGGTTAGCCATAGTTGATGCCAATATAAGTTTTTGATTAGGTAACATGACCATTTCAGATGGCCAAACAATTAAGAAGTTAGTTTTATATCCTCTAGCCCAACCTCAACCATATTTAAGTACTCCTATTTGGCTTGATTTGGGAGATGAGGTGGAAGAGATTAACTATGTTTCTCAAATTATGATGTTACATAGAAAATATTTCTTGCAACTTCAAGAAGATGATGATGTGATTCAAAGCATTCTTACCAATTAATGTGTTACGGTAAAAGATATCTCTAAAAGTTCTATTTTGCAATTGTCTACCTATGAGGACTGTGTTCTTCCTATTGAACATGATATTATCTATCAATTAATACCTTGTGAGATATCCAAACCTCCTATACCCAAACTATCAATGCTTTAACTAAGAACTAAAGTGGAGCTCTCACCTGGTCACAACTTGCATGTCAACAATAAACTGTTAGGAATGGGAACACTGAGAGGGGGGGTGAATCAGTGTTCACTGTATTTTAACTTTTCACTTTAACCTTTATACTGGACTTAAATTCTTAAGTACTAAAATAAACATTCACATAAACATGAAACATGAAATCCACACATGAGACCAATATGGTTATGGGGAAACCCAAATAGGTAAAAACCCCAGTGGGAATTGACACCCACTAATATTATGCACTAGTGTTTTGTGATCCTTGTTTTGTGATCCTTAACCCTGTTAGGAGTTTCTTTATAATGCTTTTAGTATAGTAGACCTTGTCAAGGGTCAGACCCTATTAGGAGTCTTTTATAATAGTCCCTATTAGGGGAGTGGATGCACTATCCTAGAGCTCACTGCTCAAGTGGTGAAGGCTACAACCTTCTGATCTCAGATACACACTATATCTGCAAGATGAACTATCAATGTGACATTGCTTGTCAGATCAGTTCCTTTGATGTGCTGATGCTTTGACCTCTATCAAATCTCTAATACATCTTCTAGTGTCTTCATACACTTCTTCTCTGCTTATTACAACTTACTATTCACTTCCATACCGAATACAATCGGTGCACCTTATATTTATACGCTCATACAAAATAAACAACTAGGTCGGCCCTTAGACCTATTACATACAACACTTCCAAATGAATTGGCTTAAGCGTGCTTACAAAAAATCAAGTATATATGTCAGAAACCTAAATACAATAGGTGTATAGCCTTTACAACATTACATTATATCCGCAAACCAAAATACTAGTTGTCGACTTCATGCACTATTCTTCTCCGACACACACTGGCTGTGCAACTTCAACTGATTGTAACTTTCTCACCCTTGCACATATGATCATGCACTCATAGAATAAGCATGAATATAGTCTAACCAACTTAGCTTCTAGGGCACATACCTTAATTCTTCTGTATGCACATGCGCTGATGCTTTGAGCTGTAGGAACTTTGTACACTATCCGGTCTTCAACACTTAACTTATTTCTGATCTTCTCTTCAAGTGCGCTGACTCCAAACTACTATATGAATTTGTTGCCATAATGACAACACTATATCAAGTCATATACATCAGTATAGACAACTTTCCAACAATCTCCCCCTTTTTCATTGATGGCAACAAAGGAATATGGCCAAGTTGCTAATTGTCCTTAATACAAAATTTTTTTTGTCCTTCTATACAAATACTTATATCTCCCTATATATATTATGATCCATATTCTATACAAAAATCTCCCTTTGACATTAATGACAAAGGTGTTACAAAAAATTGTATCTACACATACTCACTGAGGGAAAACATCCGGATATGCAATCTTAAGGTTCTGGATCTCCTTTTTCCAAAAATTTATCAAAGAGTTAACTATTTGGAGATGGGTGCATAATGCATATTGAAGCTTCTCCATCTTCTTCAAGTTTGTGGTAGGAACTTGATCATATGTTACCATTGCGGCATCAATCTCCTTGATGTTTTGATTGAGGATGTCTAATGAGGGTGCAAGAGCATTCCTCAACTGAGTCTGTCTAGATCTTATCTTTGCCATCTCTTTCTTTGCCTTCTCAATTTTGTCCAACTGACCTTGGTAGACATTGTTGCATATGTTCACATCAGTGGATGTGTCTTTCACTGAACTCTTCACCTGCTCAATCATAGCTTCTGCCTCTTGTATTTTCTTAAGATGGGCATTAGTAAGCTTATCTTGATCCATGCAGTCTGCAATGAATTTCCTTCCTTGATCAACAAATTCTTTTAAAGATGCTTGACCAGTCTTGAGTGAATTCAAATTTAGTGCAAAGTTGCTCATCAACTCATTCAATCTCTTCTCCAGATACTTTTCTTCTGCAACTTGGGATGCAAATTCTTCAAGGTTTGAGAAATTACTTTTAAATTGAGAAATGATTGTACTTACATCATCAATAGAGTGTACCTTAGACACTTTCTTGTCTGCAGGAAATAAACTATTTAGTATGTTCATTGATTCCATAAGGAGAGGATTTCTCATTACTTGTTTCTCCTTTTCCTTCTTCATAGCTAGGATGCTAAACTTAATCAGGTCTTCTTCTCTCCATGAGTCCAAACTGGATGTGTCAGGTGTCAAACTTGACAACAATGCTGAGGAGGGAGTGATGGGAGTGCTATCCATCACTTCTAGTTTTATTTTGGCTAGTTCAATAGAAGTTTCATCTTTCTCTTATTCTTTTTCTTCTTCTTCTTCTTTCTTTTCTTCCTCTTCTATTTTCTCTTCTTCTTTCTCATCTGATATATTTTCAATCAATACCTCTTCTTAATGAGTGGGAGGTGTGCTACTGCATAAAATCTGAGCTTCTTGTGTGCTCACAAAAGCTTCTTCAAACTTGTCTAATTCTGTGTCAATGGCCACCATGGCTATCTCCATATTATCAATGATAATGGTGTTGTCCTTGAGTGATTCTGACATGGGCATAGACTTGTCTACCTCTGATTGTACTTCCACTACAGGTGATAAATCTTGAGGACCTATAGAATGTACTTTGATGGTCTCTGACCCTTTGGTAACCTTTATGGGTACATTAGCTATGGGCGCAATAGGTAGATACATGTTTCTATTCATAAATACCTTCTCAAAGGCTTTCTCTATCTCTTTTGCAATTAGTTCATAATTTTTATCCATTATGTTCAGAGTCCTTGTCTTAGTTCTGAGGTGAGGCTTCACCAGATCTAACAACAATTTCTTTTCTTCTAATTCACACACAAGAAGGGTATCATCAAGAATCTTCTCCCTTATCTGTAGATCTCAAGGATATTCCATACTTTATCAGGAATCATTGTTTTTAAATCCAAAACTATCCTTTTGAATTTTATCATGTGCTTTATGATCATGCTATGAATCTATGACTTGTCAATTTCACTATACTTATCATAAAAATTCCCTACTTGATCAATTCTTCCTTCATCAACTATTCTGGCACTTAGCACACTAAGACTGGGTTTTGAAGCTTACTTTAGGAGGTTCTTGAGTGTTCCTTCTATTTCTTGTGACTTGCAAGGATGGATGACTGGTGCCAACCTCTTTCTTCCTCTTAGGCATTGCCTTATACTTGGGAGGAGTAGTAAGGTCAATGGTTACCTTGGGCGTAGAAGGATTATCATCTTCTTTACCCTTTTGACTATCATCTTTTTCAATTTTCACCTTCTTCATCTTGGGATCATCAGACTTAGCTTCCAATGATGATGCACTCTTAATTTCCAAAGAAATCTTTTCATCCCTTGCTTTATCAAGGTTTGCTTGAGATACACTATGAATCCTTAAGATCTTTGATGTGACTTTAGCAACCTTTCTTTTTGTTGTTGTGCTGTTAAGTTTAGCATCTACTTCTCTGGTTTTTTCCTCATATGTTCCCCACCTAGGTTCATTAGGATCTTTGGGGGCTGATAGTAGTACATGTGCATATGCTTCAAGGACCTATTCCTCTACCTCATAACCAAGTGGATGAATCCACTTAGTTCTTGGCTCAATAGCTTCCATAAAAGTTATATCTATCTCTACCATAAAGTAGATAGTATCCTTATACTTTTCTACAATGCTCTCTGGAATTTTGTACCTCATTTGCATCTTGACCTTGAAGATCTTCAATTCCAATGTTATATAATCTCTTAATGTGCTTTCAATGGATGCTTTGTTGGATATCTGAGGCATGGTTGGAATGGACTTGTACAAATACAAATCTAATATCTTCCCAACTATATGAAGGTACATGTAAATGATTAAAGACCCAAACTTGAATATTTTGGTCTTATCATGCTTGATGGCCTTGATGTTATCAATCAACTGTGCATGCAAGATCTCACATAAGTTGAACTCTGCATCTTCCTTCACAAGTCTAATGGCTGCTAGAATAGTGCCCGCAGACATACTATTCACCTTGTTGGTGTGATGAAAGCTGTATCCCAGCACCATTGACATCAATTTGATGTTTGCTTGTTCAATAGGCTCAATTGTCATCCTACGCTTATCACTCCTTGACTTACAAGTTTTCTCAACCATTTTCCTGACATCCTTTCCCACAGGAAGGATGAATGCCTATCCTAGAAAGACCTGTCATCTCATGTATCAAGTCACTGGTGATTCTTATTGGCACATCACCAATCCAAAACAAATCATCATGAATTCTTCTCAATAATATTTTTATCCATTCTATCTCATAGAATTCATATGCCATAGCATAATCAACAATAGGGTGATCATTCCATTTGACATATTCATCCATGAATGTTTTGTCTGGTTTCAACATGGTATCCATGTGCACCCTTAACCTATCCAACCCTACTGGTTCTTTCTTGCAGTAGATATATGCCCCAATATCTTTGACATGCATGATGCCCATAGGCATGTGGGAGAAAGCTCCCTCTAAATTATCTAGGGTTGAATTAAAAGGATGTTTCTTGAATACATATCTCTTCTTCTTAGTGACATCATAAACTATGGGAGTGGCCATGACTTACTTGTTTAATCACTTTCCAACTGTACTCTGAGATGATCTGAAGACTTCTGAATCAGCGCGTTGATCTAGGGTTTTTGCAACTGACCAAATGCACTGATAATTACTGCAAATCACTGATAGATCAATCTCCAAGTCTTCACAACAACTTCCAAGGCTCTTTCTACTCTTCAATTGCTTTGAGTTTGAATGCAATGAGAAATCAAATAACTTTCTATGTACTTAAAGTGAGAATTTTTCCATTAATGCAAGTCGCGTAAACTAGGTTGTCACTTCAAAATTTCCAACTCGACTTCTATTCACAATCAGCACGTGCACTCTTACACAAAGGTATCTTTATAATCCAAAATCTTAAGTCCAAAGGTGCATACTCTGAGGATGAGTATACCAGCCACGCAAGGGTCTAGAGCTAAATTAGCTCCCCTTATGACCCTGAGGGCCATTCATCCAGATGTAGAGGGTGCGTCCACTGTGGATGCATCCAATACATTCTCTTTAGATTTGTCCTTCTTTTTCTCTGACCAAATCATGCTTGCATCATCTGAGGCTTTGACAAAATTAACTTCTCCTTTGGGATCCAAAATTGGTTCTTCAGCCTTTTTAGGGCTTCCCTGACCTTGCATCCTTGATCTACAAAACCTTGAGATATGTCCAGCCTTGTTACAAGAGTGACAAATGACTGGAGGTCTTATATTCCTTGGCGCATTGACATGAGTCACCATTCTGCATTGTTTTGCTATGTGACCATTATAGTTACATATTTGGCATGTTACATTATGAGAACTTCTTACATTTGTCTGATTTTGATTTCTCTGATCTTGTTGAATCATGTTCTTCTTACTAGTCTTACAATTCATAGCTCTATGACCAAATTTATTGCACGAATAACAATAACCATTAAAAGGTCTTACCTCTGTACAGTTCCTTGCAATGTGTCCATGCTTGTTACAAGAAAAAAAAGTGTGGTCTATAGGATTGTGCTCAATCTTAGGTGGTTCACCATTATCTTTGGTTTGATCTTCAGTCTCCTTAGCATCAGTAGAGTTCTTTTGTGAATCCTTTCTTTCTCACATATTGTCAATCTAATTTTGTGCTTCATTGTATCTAATACAACTAGTGTCTCCTTTGGCTCTTCTTGCATACAATTGAGATTCTATCAAATCAAAACTGGTGTGTAATTTGTCAATGTGATTCTTTGCTTCTTTCAATTTAGACTCCAAGATTTCTTTGCTATTCCTTAGCTCCAAGATTTCTGTGTTTTCTTGCCTTAGTTCTTCATTTAGCTAAAGGTTCTCTTTGATATGTTCATCATAGACTTCCTGATTATTAGTCAACTTATCATCAAACTCTTCAAGTTGTTCTTTTAAGGATTTGTTTTCTTCATTTAGCTTCTTGACCATTGTCCCTAGATCACAGGTAGAGCATTATTTCAAATCTTTCCTTATCTTTTTTATGACTAATTGAGCATCATTGAGTTTATCCTTTAGTTCTTCAGATTCTCTTTTTGACTTGTCCAGGTCTTCAAGAGCAGCTTCAAGATTTCTTTTCAGATGTTTCATTTCTACTTTGTCGATGATCTCCTCAAGTGGTTAAACTTCTTTGCTGAGGAGCAGAGCTCTGATACTAATTGTTATGAATGGGAACACTGAGAGGGGGGGGGGGGTGAATCAGTGTTCACTGTATTTTAACTTTTCACTTTAATCTTTATACTGAAGTTAAATGCTTAAGTACTAAAATAAACATTCACATAAACATGAAACATGAAATCAACACATGACACCAATATGGTTATGGGGAAACCCAAATAGGTAAAAACCCTAGTGGGAATTGACACCCACTAATATTCTGCACTAGTGTTTTGTGATCCTTGTTAGAAGATCCTTAACCCTATTAGGAGTTTCTTTACAATGCTTTTAGTATAGTATACCTTGTCAAGGGTTAGGCCCTGTTAGGAGTCTTTTATAATAGTCCCTATTAGGGGAGTGGATGCATTTTCCTAGAGCTCACTGCTCAAGTGGTGAAGGCTACAACCTTCTGATCTTAGATACACACTATATCTGTAGGATGAACTGTCACTGTGACACTGCTTGTTAGATCAGTTCCTTTGATGCACTGATGCTTTGACCTCTAGAAAAGCTCTAATATATCTTCTAGTGTCTTTGCACACTTCTTCTCTACTTATTACAACTTACTATTCACTTCCATACCAAATACAATGGGCGCACCTTATATTTATACGCTCATACAAAATAAACAACTAGGTTGGCCCTTAGACCTATTACATACAACGCTTCCAAATGAATTAGCTTTAGCGTGCTTACAAATAATCAAGTATATATGTTAGAAACCTAAATACAATAGGTGCATAGCCTTTACAACATTACATTACATCCACAAACCAAAATACTAATTATCGGCTTCATGCACTTTTCTTCTTTGGCACACACTGGCTGTGCAACTTCAACTGATTGTAACTTTCTCACCCTTGCACTTCTGATCATGCACTCATAGAATAAGAATGAATATAGTCTACCCAACTTAACTTCCAGGGCACATACCTTAGTTCTTTCATACGCACGTGTGTTGATGCTCTGAGCTGTAGGAACTCTGTACACTGTCCAGTCTTCAACACTTAACTGATTTTTGATCTTCTCTTCAAGTGTGCTAACTCCAAACTGCTATACGACTTTGTTTCCATAATGAAAACACTATATCAAGTCATATACATCAGTATAGACAACTTTCCAACATAAACTGTCATCACCACAATTATCCCTGTTAACTCAACTCCTTTGTAAACATGAGAAAGATTTTGCTTGGGATTATGAGGAATCTTTCTTGCAGCTCAAGTCCATTCTTACTACAACACCAGTGCTTAGAGGACCTGATTGGTCTTTACCTTTCCATATTCATACTAATGCTTGTGATTATGCATTAGGAGCAGTCTTAGGTAAGAAAGCCAATAGCCTTGAACATGCCATTTACTATATCATCAAGAGTTTACATGGACCATAGCTCAATTATACAGTCACTCAAAAAGAATTGCTAGTTATTGTATATGCTTTGAATAAATTCCATCATTATATTATAGGATACCCAATCTTTTTTCATACTGACCATGAAGCTAGAAAATATCTTATGAAAAAACCTGCCATCTCAAGCAGGTTAGCAAGATGGCTTCTGTTGTTACAAAAATTTGATCTAACTATCATTGACAAGCCAGGTAGAGCTAATGTTGTGGTTGATTATTTATCAAGGCTCCAAAATGATGACATTGACACTTCTATGATTAATGATACATTTCCTGATGAACATTTGTTTCATGTATTGCTATCAAAAGCCCATGGTATGCTGATATAGCCAATTACCTTGTACTTGACAAGATGCCTACACATTTTTCTCGCAAGGAAATAAAATTGCTCATTGAGAAAAGTGTTCAATTTTCCTAGATTGATAACATATTGTTTTATACTAGTCTAGACCAAGTCATGCGAAGATGTGTACATGAGGATGGGACTTATGACATCCTTCATGCTTTTCATGATGAGAACCGTGGAAGACACCTCGTAGCTAAAAGGACAACTATGAAAATATTGACAACTGGTTATTACTGGCCTACACTTCATAAGGATGCAACAAACAATACCAGGAAATGTGAGAAATGTCAATGGATGGGTCATCCTACAAAGACATATGAGATGCCTCTAAATCCACAAGTGGTGGTAACACCATTTAATAAATGGGGCATGGATTTTATTGGTCCTATTGACCCACCATCTAATGGAAAATCTTACATTCTAGTTTTCACAAACTATGTCACCAAATGGGTTGAAGTCAAAGCAATAAAGCATGCATGTGACAACAAAGTGGTTGAATTCTTATATGAAGAAATATTTACCCACTATGGTGTGCCTAGAGAGCTAGTTACAAATCAAGGGGCACAATTCACATCAACCCTGATCAGATCACTTATGAATGAGTACAATATCAGACACATAAATTCTAGTCCCTACCATCCTCAAGAAAATGGTCAAGCAGAAGTTAAAAATGGAGAAATTGAAGCTATTCTTACCAAAATAGTTCAACTACATCATCAAGATTGGAGGAGTCACCTTCCAGAAGAAGTCTAGGATTATAGAACAACATGGTAGACAACAACAAGATTCACTCATTTTGAAATACTCTATGGAAAAACAGCAATGTTGCCCATTGAATTTGAACATAAAATATTGTGCACTTCTCTGAACCTTAACATTGATCTTCCTACAACACAACGAGACCATCTTCTCCACCTCAACTCTTTGGATGAGATGAGAAAATCTGGCTTGGAGAGAACATAGATAGTCCAGAAATAGAGAAAGAAGTGGCATGACTCACACATAAAGAACAAACTCTGCTCAATAGGTGATTGGGCATTACTATTTGATTCATAATTTCAAGAAATACCTAGCAAGTTACAAACACGGTGGTTAGGACCCTATGAAATTGATCATGTCTTCGATAACAGAGCAGTCTAATTATCCACCATTGATCCTGCTAATTTCAAGCTGTAGGTAAATGGTCATAGACTTTGTCTATACCATCACCCATAGACCAAAGATCATTTCCTGCAACAATTCCATGATAATGCTTCAGACTCACAAAAGGTAGTACTTCCTACATGAGAAGGTACCAACCTTATTCTTGTAGCTTCACCCTAAATTCCTTTGGGTATGATCATAATAAACACTTTATTTTTAATGAAGTTTCTTTCTCCATTCATTTTCTAAATTCTTCTTTCCATCCCACTTCATTTCTCTACCTTCCATCCACCCATTATCCATGTCATAGTGTTTCTATTTTATTTGCTTTCAATAATTGCCATGTCAGCCGATGTGGTCATTCTCAGCACAAGTTCCTTTGATGAAGTGTTCACTTCTCATCACACTCTCATGCATTTTGAATCATAATAACAAGTATAACAATTCGATCTATTCCACTTTTAGTTTGTACTTTTAGACTATTATATTTAATACTACATTTATTTATAATATTGCATTACGCCAGTTTCCTACCTCATGCTTAGTATGACAAGTGTGGAAACTTTTCCTAATTATGTAGGGGGCAGGGAAGTGTATTAATTTTCCAAGTCACTTTTTTCGTACTCATAATTCCTTAAGAGATTGCCCATATTTTCAAATATATACTTATATTCTATTTTATTAAGTCCTTTATGTTTCACACAAGTGTCGTACCCCAATTTCTGAATTATCTTTGATCTTTGACTTGATGTAACCGTAAAATGACATAATCAAGTTATGTGAAAATTAATTATATTTAAAATTATAATTCCCTTTCCTTAAGCATCATTATTATCATTTTTAAAAATGTAACATTGAGATTACAAGGGAATTTATAGTTAAAAGTGCAATTAGGAGCTAAATTTTAGGGTATTACAGAGGTGATTAGAGGAATTGGGGAATTTCAGAAGGAACGGAGAAAATTGTAATTGACAAATTTGCAGAAAGATTTTATAGAAAGCATTTGGAATAATGGGTGGATAGTTAGTGCACCTTGAACCAGTGGTTCACACCATTTTACTTACAGATATAGAAGCAGTCAGGAGATTTCATGCTTGTGGGTGGCTCAAATATTTCCTAAAATTGACAAAATTTGATGAGGAGATAGCTACCTAATTCATGAATACCTTTGAAGAAGGAGAAGCAAATGTGTGGGGCCTGAAAGTTTTGGCAATAGAGGAATGAATAAAATAAGTAACTGGGTTTCCTGTGGTTGGTGAGCATTATCCTAATGAGAATGATGCTAGGTCAGATTGGGCCCAGTTTACCCTACTTGCAGACCCTCCATTGGAGGTGAACAAGCAAAGCTACAAGCATGTGTCCCTTCCTTCCCCATTTGATGATTTAGAAATGCATATTATAAGGTACCTCACTTGTGAATGAAGGTTTTCTCATTTACATGTATATCATTTCAAATTTCTTAGCTATGTCAGGCATAATTCTCCAGTCAATGTTCCAAATTTTCTCTACAATATGTTGAGTATTGGTGCTGAAGAAACCTAGAAAGGAAAAAAAACTTTGTTACTCACCATGCTCTGATTAAATTTATTTTTGAGAGGTCACTTAGGGATGTATCTCCCTTAACCTAGGATGAATATGTTCAAATCAAGACTTTGCATCCCTTGGATGACCTTATTGAACAACATGTCCATGTTAGTGATATTCCCTCTGAACCAACTGTTGAAATAGTCAGCCAAGGAGTAGAGCCTGAAAATATTAGGGAAGCTAAACCTCTCCCTACTTTAGTGGAAAATGTATCTACCTCTACCCAAAGAAAAGGGAAAAGAAAAATTAATGAAGGAACTTAAGTTCCTAAGGTTGAAGATCAAACCCAAAATCCTACAGTTTCTAGAAATAAGAAAAAGAAGCCAACTCCTACAGCAACCACTCCTGTAGTAGAGAGACCAAAGAAAATTGTTAGGAAGAAAACAACAGAGGTTACAAAGACTACATTGTAGAGAAGCTCCCAAATGAGATGGAAAGTGCCACATATTCCTCTAGATGTCCAATTTGTCTCATAAGATCAACCTACCCCTGAACCTCATGGATCATATTTATGATAATTCCCCACCACAAACAATTGTTCTAGATAATTCCCAAAATTTGAGTGAATCACTCAGTAATAGCCTGAAAGTACGTACCAGGAGCCACTTAAGCAATAGAGTGACCTTGAGGAAATGCATCAAAAATTCTAAGAAGACAAGCAAGAAGAATCTCAATTGGCTCAGGCATCAACTCACTCTTTTTCCAGGAATGCTATTATGCCCTTTAAAATAACCTAGTTAACTGATTATCTAGAGCAAGCTTGTAGTGAGAAGAAGCCTCAACTCATAGAATTTGGCCCACCTACTCTTCAGTCTATTCTTTTCAATTTGTATAACTAGTTTGTGTTCAAAAGAACTCTTTGGAAAGAAGAAAGAAAGAAAATATAGCAAGAAATTGATGAACAAAGGGAGGAAATAGAGGATTTAAAAGAGCAATTACAAAGGCAAAAGCAGAAAATGGACCATGTTGTAAATTTGGCTGATCAGATCATTGCATGTAGGCCTCCTCCCAGGGGTTATGCTATAAGTTTAAAAGAATAATTTCTTTTGTTTCAATTAATGATGACTATTAAGGATAAAGAGTCATAATTTAAAATAGGTAAAGAATTATATGGTCTATACCAATCCCTTCCTTCCTAGCAACACAATCTACTTTGTGAACTTTACCTCCATAATTTATTATTCCTGATTAAACTTATTGGAATTATCTAATTTATATTGGAGATATACATCTAAAATATCTAATGTCATGGATGCATAATGAGACTAATTATGTCAGATAGTTAGATTCTTACAAAGATCAGGAGAGATATGAAAAGTTACCCTTAAGGGTTGAAAGTAGTAAGCTTGATGTTTTGATAAGGGACTGGTTAAATCTTACTTATGGAAAAATAAAAGCAGTAACCAGTGAGAGAATTTTTATTGTTAAAGAGAAAGTTTACAAAGAATATCAGGGAATGCCCTATTTTACTTTCTAGTGAGCTCTAGTAGGTGCTAGAAATAGGTGGAGCAGGTTGCCAGAGGCTTTCAAGAAATCAAAGCCACATAGCCCCCTTAACCTTGAAGCAAGCATAAATAGGGCACCCAAGTATATGCAATTGGGGAGGTAGATTTGGTGTGAATTCTGGCATCCTCTGACATTTCAACCACCAATGCTCATGTGGCCTTTGTATGATGTTAATGCTACAAAAATAGATCAGCTTCAGGAGGATTACATGATGGATTACTGGGAGAAGACGAGAGGATTTTATTATACTTTCAAGAGCAAGAGAAGAGGAATGACTAAAGTTGGGGAATTCAAAGGAACAACTAATAAATGCAATGCTTGAGGACAAGCATTATGATCGTAGGGGGGAAATGATGGGTCTATAATTTGTCCTTATTTTATGATGTTTTTATGTTCTATTTCAAACATTTCTAGAACACTTGTTATACCTTTTCAATATTTGAACTTGTGAATATGTTATAAGTATAGTCAAACCATAAAAAACCATGGATAGATAATAGTTGATATACTTTTCCAAATATTATACATATATTGTAGTATTTCATATAGTTATTTGAATGTGTGTTCTAATATTTGGATTAGTTGAGTGATTAAATGCTTGAAGATATGTATATGCTACTAACTTGCCAGGGAAAGAGGAACGACTGAAGAATGGATCTATGAGCATTAATGAAGAGCGAGGAAGACTCAATCACGATGATGGAAAGTCATTATGGTACCGCGGGACATGCCTGATAATTTGAAAAAAGAACCATTCCAAGAAACATAGGAACATGCTTATGCTATATCTTCTCTGTGATATATGTTTTGTTAAGCAGTTATGTAGCCTTGAAGTTATTCTATCATGGATTGTTGTACTTTCCTTTCTTTATGATGCAAATTAGTTAGAATTTATCTTTTGTGTTCAAATAAGCATCGATCCTCTATATAAAGGGAGATGATGGTGAGATAGAAAGTTAGTCATATGGTTGTATATTGATATAATCTAAAGAAAAATTACTTTTCTAGTTTCGTGTGTTATCTCATGATAATGTAATCAGTTTTATGGAAATACAATGAAAAAGTGATTTTGAGTTCCATTTTGTGTTGGTAGCTAGCAAAAGCTGACCAAGGGGTCCCACTTGGAAGGTGGATTAGAGTATAATAGATTAAATTTTTTGAGCATTTACATATGTTCAAGTAGAGTTCATTGTTCTTTCCTATAACACTATACATTATGTATGTTCCTGCAACACTTGGAGAAATAACCATTGTGAATGCTTTGGGTTGACATAATAGATTAGGATTGAAATTATAGTTATCAACACCATTTTTATTTGTAGATGTGTGTGTTTACTTTCCTACAGCAATAGTGCAAGTTTCTTTCGTGTATTTCCCTTCCTATAAATTAAGAAAAATGACTCCACGAGAGACTTAGTGCACAAACCGTGTTGTCTAATTTTAAGTATACATCCCTTGATTGAATATTTAAATGCACTTCGAGATAGGGAAAATGATACTTAGTTTGAATATACTATTCCCAGGAGAAGCCATGACATGATTATTATTACCTATTATGGGGATGTTCATTGCTCTGATACCATATTAGGAATATGGATGGATAAAGAAGTTGCAAATCATAAAAAGCAAATTAATACATGCTTCTTCTCCTTATTTTCAGTCAATAAACATTATATATTTATAGGATTCTTAAATATATTTTTTTAGGAAACTCCCACAAGAAATTACCTAAATAGATTGAGTTGTTAAAACAACTCAATATATTTGTACCACTAATGCAATAACCTATTTAACAAACAATACAAAATGGTGGACATATTAATATTATTAATTTATTAAGTAACAACTTAATATTATAACACCAAATTATTTTATGCACTCTAATATTCCTAATACCTAGATGTGAACAATAATTCCTAATAGACGAGACTCAAAAAGGATACCTTGGGAAGAGATGGCATTAAAAATGGCCCTGAAGGAGTTAGAAGAGTATAAACTAGGGCATAAAGGGGCCCTATATAGGAAATTTTAAGAAATTATTATTCATTTTACCCTACAAAAGTGAGAAATTTGAGAGAAGAGAGCACTTTGTACCCTTTGTTGAGAGTATATTTACATTGTGGATAAAATGGTTGCATTTTGAGCATTGAGGCATTAGATGGACATTTTGAGGCACATGAGTTGTCATCGTCAAGAGGAAAATGATGTGAGTACCTCAAACTATACTTCACATGTGATTTGTGTGTTTATTAGCTTAGAAAATAGGTTTACATGCATTCCCATAGGTTTGTATCCTGTGGGAATGATTGTGGGTCCGACATGAATTCTTTCTCATTGAATATAATTGGGTAAATGTTAGAAAGTTGCATGAGATTGGATGGGGTTGGCAGTTTTGCATTCCGACAAGGGAAAGATTGCGTATAGGTTACATGGGAATACATTCTCATAGGTTAAGGATATATGGGAGTGCATCCATGTAGGGTGGGAAAAAGAGATGCTACAAGATCACATCCTCACAAGGTTAGAGGAAAAGATTAGCAATAGCAATAGGAGAGATTTAACTCCCTTGAAATCATGACAAGGACTAGTGGGAATGCTTAGAGGTGGAAAAAGATACAAGAACACCACATATAATAGTAAGAATGAAACCTAGAATAAAAGGGAGGGGACTTAGAGGGAAAAATAATTGGGAAAGACAAGGGGGAAATAATTGACTAGGTGCTTATAACTAACATAACTAGTTGATTTTGGGTGTAGTTGTCTATGTAAATATTAGTGTTGTGTGAGAGGCACACAATGATGTTGAGGGAAAGGACACAATTTGGAGATTCCAATTAGATGAGGATTGACTGCATAGGTATAGGGTATCTAGCTAGGATGACCCATGTTTGGATGTGCATGGTGATGATGACATCAATCATTGAGAGGTGGCGATGTGAGATATTGACCTTCCAACTCTTGACAAGGGAGATTACTATGACTGTATAGGATATATATCAGACATGGAGGTTCTCATCCTATGGGCCAATGGTATTGGTCCAACAATTATCCCCAAAGAAGGTGGTGTAGAGGATAGTAGAGATGGATGTGCTATTGTTTCATGGTTAGCTGGTATTGAATAGGTTTTTGGATTAGGTTCACGCTGATAGAAGAATATACTTGTATGTATGTGACTTGGCGGGGGAATAAATTTGGTCAAACATGGGGGGAAAGGATGACATTATGTTTGATTCCTATGATTGTGGATGTGGTGGATGTAGGGAGGCTAATGAAATAGGAGACATTGGTACTTGTTGAGCTTTATAGAGAGTTTCATGATATATGCTACCATAGAGGGGGTAGCTTCAAATTTGCTACCTTACTGTAGGTATGGGAGTGGGATCATATTATGATCATGTGGCCAATAGGAAGGGAGGAGAGGGATGTAGAGAAACTTGTAACTTATAACTAGGGAGGGGTAGACGTGCATTATGGGCATGCATGGAGGTTATTGATCATTGGAGAGAGGGATATGATAAGCTAAGAGATAGGATTACATGGCAACCATGTATGAGGATGACAAGATGGGTAGAGGATGATAAACATATTCCCTACATGATTACACCATTTTTATTCATTACATGATGGGATCATGTGATACAGAGATATAAGGTGATGAACTACAACTAAATTGAATACATTGTATAACTTGAAGATCTATGATTTAAGATCACCGAGTTGCTGATTAGATATGTAAGATGGTTAAATCAGTAATATGTTGTCATTGATGTCAACTAGTTTTGACAGTACTTATCTTGTAAGTTACTATACCCAAACATTTGTAGAAAGAAGAAGAAAAGAGATGAAGAAAAAATATATCTACATGAGGAAGATGGATATGATAGATGTGGATAAGGAACACATTGGGTAACTTATGAATGAGTCTATGACCTTATGTTATTGACTTGATTATGTTGCATTCATCTATGATGAAGGATAAGAGCAAAATGCACAAAGAAGTGTTGTTGGTTAAAGAACCATTTCAGTATACACCGATGCAATGTAGTGTATACCGATCATAGTACAAATTGAGCTTGTGTTCACCAACACATTTCTTTGTTAACCGAGCAAAAGAAAAGAACTAAATGACTAGTTTAGCTAATGGAAGTTGATGAGCTGTAAAGTACCTCAAAATCAGAGATGAAGATAATGTTTGTTACAAAGATCGATGGCTAACATAATTTGAAGAAGATCTAAGGGATTGAAACAAAACATGTTACTGACACATCAGTTGAGGAAGGTTTAAGCGACAAAATCAACAAAGGAGATTAAGCGGCAAAATCTGATGGATGGAACTAAAATGGTTTACTCGTCTATTTAAGAGACTAGGATTTCATGATGAAATCTTGCCAGAAGAAGGAGACTATAGAGATATCACATGAACAAGCTTCATGCATGTCCGATCAGACTGGTTAAGGAGAACCGAACTGCAGAGATTACCGAGCATCAAAAAGCTATTATCGAGCGACAGTAAGTTACTGAATATTGATTGAAATAGAATTGATATATTGATCAAAGGATTTGAATGAGCTTAACATAGATCTGATAATCTACAATTGAAGTTGTGTTGTAATCAGATCAACTGCTGTTACATTTTAACCATTGTAAATAGAGAAATCTCTTAATAGAGTGGACTAGAAAGTTTTGTAATGTCATTCATAGTGTGTACATTTGTTATCTTGTCAACCCCATAGTGAATGCTGGTTGGACGATAACGGTTGGTCTAAAATCCTCTAACAAGGTCACACCTCACAGTGTGTTTGTAACCTTAACAGGGTTGGGTCTTCATTGACCTCACTTCAGAAGAGTGAACAATTTTTGGGTTGTCGGTCCCAAGTGGTTTTTCCCTTCACAAGGTTTCCACATTAAATCTCTTGTGTTATGTGTTGATTGTGATGCTTGTTTGTTATCATACTTTACATGTTGCATATTGGATTTGATTGGTAATCATTATATGTTATTAACTGGTAATTGGTAAAAGCATAGACATAATACTATTTTATGTTACCGAGCTGCAGAAGTTTTAGTAAATTGTTTTTGGATATACATTTTGTGATTGGAAATGTGGATAATCGATTCACCCCCCTCTTAGTTATTCTAACAATTGGTATCAGAGCATTGGTTGCTTGGAACAAAGTTTTAAGGACTTCAACACAAATATCTTGAAATGTATAAGAGGGAAGTGCCAAAGCTAAACAAGGATAACTTCATAGTATGGCAAAGCCGAATGAAGCTGCATGTATTTAGAATTGGGAATTCTACCCTTACACTTATGGAGAATGGCTACATTGCACCACCCATTGGTCCCTTGACCCTTGATCAACTAAGAGATAGGCATGAACATAATGTTACTATGATGGAGATTGTTGCTGCCTGTATCGATGCCGAATTTGAAGATATTAAAAATTGCACTACTGCTAAAGATATGTGGGATAAACTTGCTCAAGTTTATAGTGGTGATGTGAATGTCAAAATAGCCAAAGCAGAAAGCTTAAGGGGAAGATTTGATGACATGAAGATGAAGGAAGGAGAAAATATTGTGTAGTACACAAATAGACTGAAAGAGGTAGTACATGCTATTAGAGCATCTAATGGTGTTATTGATGAAGATACAGTGGTAAGAAAAGTTCTCAGAACCTTATTGCTGGTTTATGCAATTGGAATATTTGCAATTCATGAAACAAGGTCTGCATCTGGTAACAACCTTACTCTTGATAATCTAATTGGTAAGATTACAACCTTTGAACTGAATAAATTTGACAATAGTGTTGTACCATCAGTTGAATCTTCTTTTATGTCTTCTCTGAAGATTGGTAAGTCTAGTAGCAGAAATAAGAATGATGATAGTGATAGCAATACTGATGATGAGCTTGATGAACTTGAAGATCTTATGGCCAGAAGGTTACCTAAAGTTAAAGGAAGGTATAGAGGTAAATTACCTTTAGCATGCTTTAATTGTAAAGAGGTTGGTCATATTGCTGCTAGATGTCCACATAGGAAAGATGATGACAGAAATAAAGACCGATCTGGTGAAGGAAGCTATGGGAGAAGAGGCAACATAAGTTATCAACACTACAATAGAGACAACCAAGACAGTAATGATAAAGGAAAGAAGGTGTGCTACATTGTAGAAGAAGATGTCACCAATATCGACACTGATGATGATGTGGAGGTAGTATTTGTTGCAATGAAGGATGACTCAGAGGAAGATGAAAGGTATGTAGAGACAACACTTATCTCTAAGGTTAATAAAAATGATACATGGATCATAGATAGTGGTTGTACACATCACATGACTGGTGATGAAGAGAAATTTGATCATCTTGAAGAACAAAATGGAGGATTTTTTAGAATGGGTAATGATGCACCTTGTATGGTTAGAGGAAAAGGATCCCCGATGATAAATGATAAAATTAGATGTGATAATGCTTATTGGGTAAAAGGTCTAAACTATAATTTGCTAAGTGTGGCACAACTGAACAAATCAGGCCACTAAGTTACTTTTGAGAGTAAGAAAGTGAAGATATATGATGATGGAGGAAGACTTATTGGAACTGGAACACAATCAAGAGGTAATTTGTTTTATCTTGATAATGATCAGTCTTCATGTTTAATGATGAAAGATGAAGATGCATGGTTGTGGCATAAGAGGTTATGTCATTTGAATTTTGATAACATGATTAAGATCAGTAAAAAGAAAAAGGTTAGAGGTTTGCCTAAATTATCTAAGCTTGATCATGTTATGTGTCATGAATGTCAGAAAGGTAAAATGACAAAATCTAGTTTCAAAAGCAAAGATTATTCGACAAAGAAATTACTTGAGTTAGTGCATACCAACTTATGTGTTCCTATGAGAACTCAAAGTTACTATGGAGACATATATTTTATTCTTTTTGTTGATGATTATACTAGAATAATGATAGTCATGTTCTTGAAAGAAAAATTAGAGGCATTTAAGATGTTCAAGTGGTATAAAGAAAAAGTTGAGAAAGAGACTGGTAAAGAATTGAAATGCTTAAGATCTGACTGAGGTGGTGAATTTATTTATGATGAATTTACTAACTTTTGTAATGAACATGGTATTAAAAGATAGGTCTCCACATCGAGGACACCACAAAAAAATGGAATAGCTAAAAGGAGGAATAGGTCAATAGTTGACTATGCAAGGACACTCATGTTACAAAAGAATGTTGCTCAGACATACTCGAGAGAAGCTGTCAACACAACTATTTATGTTCTGAACTAAGTACAACTGAAGAAGGAAACTAATAAGATACCCTATGAGTTATGGTTTGGTCACAAACCCACTATAAGTTATTTCAAGATTTTTGGAAGTAAATGTTTTATTCTGAAAAATGAAAGAAATGGGAAGTTTGACTCAAAAGGTGATGAAGGGATATTTCTAGGATATTCCACTAAAAGTAAAGCATACAAGTGTCTTAACAAGGTAACTAACAAAATGATTGAAAGTACTAATGTGTGAGTTGATGAGTTTGATGATAAGAATGTAGAGGAAAGCACAAAGGAACCAGAAGACTATGATAGATTCATTTACATTGCACAACCACAGTACCTATCGACGTAGTAGACAATGACAACCGGTTTGTAGGAAAACAATACTGAGGAACATGAAAAAGAAACCAATGAGCAGGAAACACCTACCGAGAAAGAAAATGAACCTACACATGATGAACAAGAAAGAAGAGATCAAATATTGGCAAGATTTGTTAGAAGACATCATCTTGAGACACAAATCATTGGAGACAGACAAGTTGGCATGCAAACAAGAAGTAAAGAAAGACAAGGTACATGTCTAGTTTGTGATTATGAACCAAAGAATGTAAAAGTTGCATTAGAAAATGGTGAATGGGTTAATGCAATGAAAGAAGAAATAGAACAAATAGAGAAGAACAAAACTTGGAGTTTAGTACCCAAACCTAAGGACAAGAATGTTATCGGTACTAAGTGGATATTCAGAAACAAGCTTAATGAGAATGGAGAGGTAACAAGGAACAAAGC
Organism: Chamaecyparis obtusa; assembly: GCA_027943335.1. Taxonomy (NCBI): domain Eukaryota; kingdom Viridiplantae; phylum Streptophyta; class Pinopsida; order Cupressales; family Cupressaceae; genus Chamaecyparis; species Chamaecyparis obtusa. The sequence continues at coordinate 1,692,000 of BSBK01003272.1, forward strand.
TAGGTTAGTATGCAAGGGATATGCATAGGAGGAAGGAATAGATTATGGTGAGACTTTTGCACCTATTGCTAGATTAGGAGTCAGAATGTTACTTGCATATGTTGCACACAAAAAGTTCAAGGTTTACCAAATGGATGTTAAATATGCTTTTTTGAATGGGATACTTGAAGAAGAAGTCTACATAGAACAACCTGAAGGGTTTGTTGATCCAGAAAACAAAGATATGGTATGTAGATTACATAAAGATTTATATGGTTTGAAGCAAGCACAAAGGGCCTGGTATGAGAGGCTGCATAACTATTTGCTGAGTATTGGATTTGTTAGAACAAGTGAGAAAACTAATTTGTACATGAAAGGAAATTCTGATGATACTATCTTGATTGCTGAGATATTTGTGGATGACATAATATTTGGAGGAAAAGATCAAACTGTAAGTCATTTTTTGATGAAATGAAAAGTGAATTTGAAATGTCTATGTTTGGAGAGATTAAGTTCTTTCTAGGCTTACAAGTGATTCAGTAGAATGATGGTATATTCATCACACAATCTAAATATATAAAGGAAGTCTTGAAGACATTTGGCATGGAAGATGTTAAACCTATGGGAACACCGATGGCTACTAGATGTAAACTGACTAAAGAAGATGGAACTACTGAGGTAAATCATACACTGTACTGATCCATGATTGGTAAGTTAATGTATGTAGTTCACAGTAGACCTGATATAGCACATGTTGTTGGAATAGTTTCTATATTTTCTGCAAACCCTAGAGAGTCACACATGGTTACTACAAAGAGAATCTTAAGATACCTGAAGAAAACTGGAGATTATGGACTGTGGTATCCTAAGAAAGGCAAGTTTGAATTGATGGTATACACCGATGCTGATTGAGATTGAAATGTGGATGATAGAAAGAGTACCACTGGAGGAGCATTCTTCTTTGGTGAAAGACTTGTTACATGGACAAGTAAGAAATAGGCTTGCATTTCTCAGTCTACAACTGAAGCAAAGTATGTTGCTGCTGCTACTAACTGTTCAAATATTGCATATATCAAGCAAGTGTTAGAAGGTATGAATGATGTAATCAATGAGCCAATGATTATATATTGTGATAACACTAGTGCTATTAATATTTCAAAGAATCTGGTGATGCACTCTAAAACAAAGCATATATCTATTAAGTATCACTACTTAAGAGAACAAGTATAGGAGAAGCAAGTGAAGCTAGAATTTTTTACATCAAAAGAACAACTTGCTGACATATTTGCAAAGCCCCTACCAAAGGATACATATGAATACTTGAGGACTAGACTTGGGGTCCATCCCCTGTCTATCAGCCACTAAGGTGATTTGGAGGTTGCATCAACCCAATCTTATCAGAAGATCATACATGTTGATGTAGCAGAGTTCACACTTTGGACCTTTGTCTAAGGTTGTGAAAGGTTGAAGTACTGGAACAGATTTTCATAATAGTATACCAAGATACAAAGAATGCACTAAACATTAGAGAGTTACATGGCTACTACAGAGCTGCATGATTGTATTGTTCTTTGGCATTGATGTCAAAGGGAGAGAGATCAATATGAAGAATATGAGGCCAAAGACAAAGGGAGAGAGATACAGAAAAGGGAGCTAAAAAGATCATATCTACAGAAGTCATTCTGTACTTGCAAATGCTTTTATGTAATGTAGTGATTAAACATATTAAGCTAGGGAGAGCTCACACCGTTACAACATTGGTTGACAGAGTTATAGAATACATGTTTGGTATGTGTATGACATATTTCATATTGTTTGTGTTGCCATCAATGCCAAAGGGAGAGATTGATGAACTACAACTAATTTGAATACATTGTATAACTTGAAGATCTATGATTTAAGATCACTGAGTTGCTGATTAGATATGTAAGATGGTTAAATTAGTAATATGTTGTCATTGATGTCAACTAGTTTTGACAGTACTTATCTTGTAAGTTACTATACCCAAACATCTATAGAAAGAAGAAGAAAAGAGATGAAGAATAGATATATCTACATGAGGAAGATGGATATGATAGATAAGGATAAGGAACACATTGGGTAACTTATGAATGAGTCTATGACCTTATGTTATTAACTTGACTATGTTGCATTCATCTATGATGAAGGATAAGAGCAAAATGCACAAAGTAGTGTTGTCAGTTAAAGAACCATTTTAGTATACACCGACGTAGTGTAGTGTATACCGATCACAGTACAAACCAAGCTTGTGTTCACCGACACATTTCTTTGTTAACTGAGCAGAAGAAAAGAACTAAATGACTAGTTTAGCCGATGGAAGTTGATGAGCTATAAAGTACCTCAAAATCAAAGATGAAGATAATGTTTGTTACGAAGATCAATGGCTAACATAATTAGAAGAAGATCTAAGGGATTGAAACAAAATGTGTTACTGACACATCAGCCAAGGAAGGTTTAAGCAACAAAATCAACAAAGGAGATTAAGTGGCAAAATATGATGGATATAATTAAAATGATTTACTCATCTATTTAAGAGACTAGGATTTCATGATGAAATCATGCCGAAAGAAGGAGACTATAGAGATATCATGTGAACAAGCTTCATGCATGCCTGATTAGACTGGTTAAGGAGAACTGAATTATAGAGATTACTGAGCGTCAGAAAGCTATTACCGAGTGACAGTAAGTTACTAAATATTGATTGAAACAAAATTGATATATTGATCAGAGGATTTGAATGAGCTTAACATAGATCTAATAATCTGCAATTGAAGCTGTGTTGTAATCAGATCAACTGCTATTACATTTTAACCATTGTAAATAAAGAAATCTCTTAGCAGAGTGGACTAGAAAGTCTTGTAATGTCATTCATAGAGTGTACATTTTTTATCCTATCAACCCCATAGTGAATGCTAGTTGGACGATAATGGTTGGTCTAAAATCCTCTAATAAGATCACACCTCATAGTGTGTTTGTAACCTTTAACAGGGTTAGGTCTTAATTGACCTCACTTCAGAAGAGTGAACAATTTTTGGGTTGCCGGTCCCAGGTGGTTTTTCCCTTTACAGGGTTTCCACATTAAATCTCTTGTGTTATGTGTTGATTGTGATGATTATTTGTTATCATACTTTACATGTTGCATATTGGATTTGATTGGTAGTCATTATATGTTATTAACTAGTAATCGGTAAAAGCATAGACATAATACTATTTTATGTTACCGAGCTGCAGAAGTTTTAGTAAATTGATTTTGGATATAAATTTTGTGATTGGGACTGTGGATAACCGATTCACCCCCCTCTCAGTTTTTTTAACATAGGGTTCATAGAGTTATGATATAGTTTTGCAATGTGTCAAAGACCAAGCACATGTTCCAATGGATTATATAAGAGAGGGTTGGGGATTTTGGTTGCCCATTGGATTAGAAAAGGATACTCAATACATAAAAGAGATTACAAATAGTTGATTAGGATCCCATAGCAGGTAAGGTACATCTAGGAGTTACTGAGGCATACAAGGCTTGGTTTAGAGAGCCATGAGTAGTGGATAGGTCAATATTAATACATATAAGTGTAATTTAGAGAGGGATAGTGGTGGCAGGGAGACATGTGGGGGTATATTAGCCTGCAAAATGGAAGGAAATCACCAGTGGTACAAAGAGCCATGGCTACAACTCAACAAACTAGGAGAGGGATAGGAAGAGGTATTGAAGAATATAGGAGGAAAGATGGTGGTGGTGAGGTAGAGGGTGGGGGATCTAGAGGAGGAAGAGGCAAGGGACAAATAGGTTATGGAGGAGGGAGAGATAGGGGATGGAGGTGGATGCAACCAATGTTGGAGGTAGAGAAGCCACAATAGAAGGATGTGGTGGAAATGGAGATTGATGAGGGTGTGCATGCACCACCATAGAGTAAGAGACACATATGACCAAAATCACTTGTGGTTGAAGAGGAGTAGAGGTAGATGATGGAAATATACATAGAGTCATTATATCAACCAAAGGATGGTACCACAAGATAAAATACTTCACTACATAAGTCATTAGATTAATCAGATCAAATGTTCAAGGATAAAACTACAAAGAGATATTCCCTTTGATAGGAGAGGGACACACTAAGGTAGTGATGCACCAACTTAGAGGGGGAGAGGGATGGGTTGATTTAGGAAAGGGATAATATCTGAATGGAGAGGGATCGGGTGAAGGTGGATATGGATGGTTTGAGGAGATTGAGGGATGAATTTATGTCAGAGATGGATGGGATGAGGAGAGAGATGATCTGATAACAACTCAAGATTCCATAGAGAAAGAATGGAAGAGGAGTGAGGAGAGGATAGTGAGGTGCCAATAAGAATGGGATGAAGTAGAGAAACAAAGAGATGAGGCTCAATAAGATACTATGGGGGTGGTGTGAGAGTGATGAGTGCTCTAATGGAGACATAGATATAGGATATCATGGATCTATCTAAGTAGATAGGGTATTACAAGATAGCATATCCAAGGCATAGTCCCAAGGTTGATCAGTCCTCAAACTTTGTGGTAGCATTACTTTGTACAACACACATAGGGGTAGGTTGGATAGGTTAAAGATCATGATGATACATGTACCTTAGGTGTTTAGATGCAACCACCACCATAATCGGCTCATACAATTAGCTAGGTAGAGGACCTATAGGCCCCCCTAAAATAGTGCTTCATTGAGTTATTTTTAGAGCATTCTCTATGATGTACTATATGATATGAAAATTATTTTTATGTATTATACACATGATGTATTCTATTGATTCATTAATTCTTTAATGTACTTTATTGTGGACTATGGATTGTGATAGAAATTATATTTTTTGATACATTTTGTAATGATCATATATACATATGATGGAGATTGGTTGGGGATCATGTGTATGCGTATCTTTTTATGTTTTATATGATATATGTATGGATGCATATCTATGATGATGTACTAACATGCTTGTGATTCAAGATGCAATATATTATGATGTCTATATGATTTTCCTACATGATGTAATTTTGACAAGTTATGTATGTTATGATTATATGGATGCATGCATGATAATTATGTGTTTCTAACATATGTGATACATGAGGCATTAATTATGCATATGTGAATTGTGCTAACACTATGATGATTTAGGATGAAATGATAATGATTATGCTTATATGATATGAGATGTATATGTTCATTTAATGTATATTATGAATGATACATAACATTATGTAATCAAAATGTAATGGAATATGTAAATGATGCAAAAAAAAAATGATAACAAGACTAAAGGTAAATGATAATAAATATGAAAATAATAATGAAAGTATGTGGTAAATGAATATGACAATGATAATCATATAATGATGACTTTGAAAATACAACTATAAATGAGAATGAATGTGATAACAATACAACTAAATGAAATTAAATGAAACACTACATCAATTAATATGATAATCCAATTAAATGCAACTAATATGTTAATGCAATTAACTATAATTAATTAATATGATAATGCATATATGCAAGTGCGTGAAATGATAATGAAAATATAAATGAACCTAAATGACATGATGTAAATGCAAATGAACTTAGTGATAATACAAATTAAACTAATGTAAATTCTCTAAGAATTATGCAAACAAAACACTATCCAAGAGGAGAGGAGATTACACAAAATCATTTTCACATTCCTAATCAAAGGCGAATAGGGAAAATAGGAGTGAGAGGGATGTGATGGTGAAATGGAGGATTAAGAAGATTGATATGGAGTAACCTAAAAGGGTAGCACCATGTAGTAGTGAGAATTATTTGATTTATCAATATCTTGGACCTGCCAAGGTATGAAGAACCACAACTATGTTGTATATTTTTCATAAGATTGACTCAACAAAAAAAGGTTAGGCTAGCATCACACAAAGCTACAAAGGACTAAGGTGGATATGATGCTATAAGAACCAACAAGAAAGTGACATGATCCAAGTACACCATTTGACCATGTGGATCACATGTGGAAGTGCAAGGGACATGTCTACAAACATGCAATATGAAAAAGATCAAGACCTTGCCCCTAGTATCACCATTTGCAGAACACTATGATATAAAGGATCATGGCAACCTCGAGGAGGTGAAATAAGGGAGATAAAAAACCAAGATAAACATAGATAAAAAAGAAATCAATCCCATAATAACTATCCAAAAACATCTTTTTCAAAAGAGTGACTGGTTGATAGGATTGGTAAGGTTTGATGTGAGGACAGATACATCCTGCAAGACCAATGATAGATGGAATCGAGACTAATTCTGATGACAAAAGGGGATATAGAATAATCTATACAAAAAATATTTCTCAAGGATATCTATTGAAGCACCAAATGAATAGGGACTAAGGTCTTGAAGACACATGAATCAAGAGAAAACACCTAAATACACCATATGTACAAGGAACCTAAGTGGAGACACAACTAACATGAGTGTACAAGATGAGGAACTAGACACTATATACAACTAATATGTAGAGAGCTCAAGAATTGGTATAGTAGGATGATGATTATTGTGCATATATGAGGAAGCAACACCAAGGTAATATGGATGCAAGATAGTATGAAAATGAATGATAATGGATGTTGATAGAAAATGTTGCTAGTGAAATGAGGACCTAAAAGATCTAATGATAAGGCCCCTTTACACATGGCACCTATTTTGAGGTTTTCACCACATGTACTTATCCAAGACATCTCATTGGCAAGTTTTCACCATTAGACAATCTATTTATCTTTACTTTTTTGTTCTATTTTTTTTTAATTGGTATTTTTTCAAGACTTTCTATATATATATATATATTATGATTTTTTGATATAAGTGGGGTACATTGCTTTGATTCAAGCATTGAAACTCTTTAGATGAATGCTATTCATGGGATCACTCAATAATTAACCTTATGATCTAGAGAATTTATATGCTTCTAAACCATACTTTGTTATAATCATGTAAGGATTGAGCGAGTTTGGTTCAAACTTTCCCTTTTTATCATGATCTTATTGTACTTTCCAATTCTCCTATAACATGAGATCATGCACTTGGAATTGATGGTGTTGGATTTTCTTGTTGTAGCTCCTCTTGAGCCTATTCTAATATACAAATATATGATCATATTCTTTTTGTTTATTTTCATATAGTAGATAAAGTTGAGTGAGTCATGCCACACAATAATCCTCATTGTTGACCAAATTTTTGAGTGATATGCACAAGGGTGGTAACTCAACCTCAATTGGTAAGACTTCTTCAATTCCATATACAAGGGAATATGGGGTGGCACCTATATGGGTGTGAATGAAAGTATGCTAAGCCCAAAGGGTGGGATTGGGATGGAGGTTCTAATCATGACCAATTTTATTCACAACATGTTTTAGGATCTTTAATAGGGTTTTCTTGGTTGTGTCAACCTAGCCATTACTTGGGGGTAATAAAGAGAGGAGAAGCTATGCTACATGTGGAATAGGGAACACAACTCCTTGACGTGTTGATTATTTAAGGGTGTATCATTGCTAGTGATAATGGTGGAGGGAATGCCAAAGCAAAAAATGAGATGGTAAAGGATGAATTATGGATATTTGGACACTTGTGGTGATAGCGAGAAAAATTTCTTCTAACCAATTCATGAAGTAATATGTACCAGTGATAATAAAATTATGTCCATATGATAAGGCAGGGGTGATATTACCAATGAGGTTGAGGCCTCAATAGGAAAATGGCCATGGTGTGATAATAGGATGAGAATCCTATGCTAATATGTGAATCAAACCTACATGCTACTAGAATTCCTAACATCTCTTAACAAAATCACAAGAGTTGTGTTCTAATGTTGGCTAATAGTATCCTTCTCTAAAAAATTTCTTGGCCAAGAGCATGTTACTTGTGTGGGCACAATAGGTCCCAGTATGAACCTCTCATAATGCTTGTTTAGATTATATAACATCTAAACATTGAGAGATTATTTCATGATAGCCTTGACGATATAGAGTATTAGTGATGATGGTGTAATGGTAGGATTGACATATAGATTTAGGTGTTGGGTGCGAGTGAGATGAGGGGATATGATACTATATTTTAGATAGGAATATATGTCATGGTACCAAGGGGATTGAGAACCAACCAACATGCACACCATTTTTGTGTGTAATGTATCATAAGAAAATGAATGTAGTTTCTCAACTAATAATTCATAACTCATGTGGAACTTCTAATTGAGATCCAATTATGACTGTGAAATCCACTACTTTATTCTATAGCCTAAGAACTTGTGTGAGTTTGAGGACCTTGAAGTGCTATTTGAGGTTTTTGAAAATTTTCTTGTAGTATAGTAGCTTTTCATCTTTTTTTAGAACCCATCAGCGACTTGTTTGATTATGAGCTGAGAATCTCCAAATAATTGTAATTGTGTGATATTCCATTGTATTTTTGTCTTAAGTCTTGAGATGAGTTCCTCATACTTTTCTATATTGTTGGTACATGCAAAGTGGAGTTTAAATTCCTTGGGGATATAGTTACCTTGAAGGGTAACCAAAAAAATACATACCCATGATCTACTCATTGTGAAGGAGACATCAAAATATAACTTCCACATTGGTTTCTCATTAACCATGCACAAGTGATCATCGAGAAATTTAATGACTAATGGATATGCTTCAACTAATGGTGCATCTTCTAATTGATCTGCAATGATCTACCCTTTTCTTTTCCACTTATCCACACATTGGAAGCCAAATTCACTCAAAAGAATGACCCACTTAGCCATATGATCTATGAGGGTAGTATGAGAGAGAAAATACTTAAGTGGATATACCTTTGATATGAATTTAATAGTATGAATGAGCATGTAGTGCCAAATATTTTGAGTGGAAAATACCACTGCAAGACACACCTTTTTCCATTGGGCACTAATTAAGCTCATAGCTCATGAGTGTGTGGATGATATAGTATATATCTCATTCTTTTACATTGTCAAAATGTTGGGCAAGGAGGGCCTCTAGTTTTTTTTTATTGTGGTTGAGGCATAGAGTAAAAGAGGATTTATAGGAATAGGAGACATCGATATTGACAAATTAGTGATATACTCTTTAATGATTTCAAAGCCTTGCTGACAATTGGCATCCCACTTGAAGGTGGTTTCCTTGTGAAATATATGAGTTAAGGGCTAGAATTTTTTTTTATAATTGCACAATGAATCTACATATAGATTGCAACTTCCTTTATAAATTGTGAAACTACTTGAGGGTCCTTGGGGTAGGCATTTATAGAATAGCCTTGACTTTCTTAGGATACTCTTTTATGCCTCTTCAAGATACAATGAATCCTAATAGTTTCCTTGATGTGATCCAAAAGACACATTTATTGGGGTTTAACCTTAGCTAATATTTATTAAGACAATAAAAATTGCATTCTAGAACATTAAGATGATTTATTTTGGTTCTGGATTTTCCCAAGAGATCATCCACATAGTATTATAAAATTTTATGGATCATGTCATGGAATATGACAAACTTCTCTCTAATATGTTGTGTCGATGTTCTTAAGGCCAAAGGGCATGACATTATAAAAAAATATGCCCCAAGGAGTTGTGAAGGAAGTCTTGTACTTATCCTCTTCTACAATACATACTTGAGTGTATCCCAAGAATCCATCCATGAGTGATTGCATTTCATGCCCTACTATTGTATGCACCCTAAAATGGTCGCCTAGACTTTGGGCCCCATTTATTCAATTTATCAATCCTGAATCATTTTTATCAATAATCAATATTTTCAACATTATCAATCTCTTGATCAAATCTTAATTTCGATCATATATTGGATTTTTATCCTATGGGCTAACCATTTATCCTAAGTCTTTATTTGATTAAAAGGAATACTTCCTCCCCTTTTGATTAAATAAAAAGCCCCACTTTTCCTCTTATCCTAAGTTGCACAAATAAAGTATTATTCATATTTTATAAAAAGGAGAAAAGCACTTTTTGTCTCATATGGACATAAAGTCAACTCTTATTTTCCTATTGGAGGATACTTGTGCACATGGATTGCTCCTCTTTCAAGATCCACCGCTGATTAAGACTTTTTGCCTCTTAATCTCAATGGTCCATTTCACCTCATTTCTTATAAAAGGAGAGCTCTCTCCTTCATTTGGATATCTCATGTTTTTATGCTAATGTTATGCTGCAGGTTTTAGGTGCATTTGGAGTTTGAAGACATTGAAGACTTGTTGCTTTCATCATCTAGTTCATATTTGCTTTCATAGTTGCATAATAATGGCATTCTTAGTGTAGATTTCCTTTTATGCAATAGATTTAACTCATCTAGCTTAATAGGAAGGGTTGTAACACATTGTTATTTCCATTTCATAGCTTAGTTTGTACTTCCATTTTCATAGCATAGCTTGCACATTTGCATTCTCATTCTTAGCTTGCATTGCATTGCATATTTGGATTCTTGGAGATATTGGCATTGTTGCCCTTGTCTTCACTTGAATCTCTCATTGTATGGTTGACTAGCAAGGTCACAAGCTTGTAGCTCTAGCTGAGAGCAAAACACATCATAGTCCCTTGCAACTCCATGCATAGAGAGCTATGAGCTGCTTTGTGAGGCCTCATTCTTGAGCAACCTTGCATGTAATGGTTCATAGAAGTACACCATTTTAGTGTGTACAACTGTAAGGTCAACAAGCATGTCAATGTTAGGTAATGGGATTTCATCTTTTGCTCATGCTTTGTTTAGATCTTTGAAGTTTGTGCATATCTTAATATCTCCATTAGGTTTAAAAATAGGAATTATGTTGGAGATCCACTCATTTACTCAATGGGACATATGAAACATACCTTCAATAACTTTTATAATTTTTCTTCAATTAGGAGAGCCACTTTGGGGTGCTTTTTCTTAAGTTTTTGCTTTACGAGTTTTGTTTTTAGACCAAAAAACAAGGTTATGAAATACTAGAGAGGGGTCCAACCCAGGTATATTCACATAGGACCAAACAAATTTATGGATTTCTTGAAATATAGGTATTCTACCTTTGATAGCGATGCTACCATTTGTGTGATGCAGGGGCATTGCTCAATACTTAGATTAACCTACCAAGTATGTTTGATCAATATGGATGATCTCTCAAGATGATGTGAATCTATAAGGATAAGAGGATATTCCTCATCCTTTAACACCTTAGAGAGGTTTTCATTAGAAGACCCATTCTTAATTTTTACTATTTTCTAATCTAGAAGCGCTCCAAAGGGGTTTTCACTAGGAGAGCTTTGATTTTTTTATTTAATTTCATTTTAGAAACTAAGGATAACCTTTTCCCCAAAATATTCCTTTGGGTATAGTTTTTAGACATTTGTAGAATCATACATCTTCTCATGCGATCATTTTGAAGAACCCATGAATTCTAGGAGTGACACACCTCTTTGAAAGATGTTAATATGGATGATTGTCAGTTGGTCCTAGTCAATGAGTTTGGGGTGTGAAAATAGAAGTTCAATGAGGTTGATGCATACTTCATAAAGGATGGAATCACAAAGGAAGGTTTTTTCATTGTGGATATCATTGTAAGCTCTCTTGAATTCCTCTTTAGGAATGTCTTCTATAGTTACATGAGGTCACCTCCCACATTAGATAAGACTCACTCAAAAATAGAGTTCTCATCACTTGAAACATGACAAAATATAATACCATGATGGTTGTAATTATTATTAGATTCAATGGGAACCTATGCCCCATGTTCTTTGTGGCCTAATACACCACCTTGATACTCCCACTTTTCAATAGCTAATTTGTGGGATGCATGATATTTACCTTTGAAGTACTCAAGGAGATTTCCATCTACTATTGGGGTTTCTTGATAAAACCATATATTTATGTCCCCATCTATATCATCATTATATAAGTTCATGTGTGATTGAAATATAGTGGAACCAAACATTTCAATTAGTCTTCTTTTGATTTTTCTAATGATAAGTATGACCATTTGTGTGAGGATCAAGGGGCATTTCCCCCACTGTAAAAAGAATATGTTAAGTTATATTCTCCACAACCTTTTTTGTTTCCTTAACTAGGGAGAGGGTATATGAAAGGATGGTGTCAGGATCTACATATGAATTTGAAGAGTTGGCGACTAATGTGCCAATGTAAATCTTAGGACAATGATGGGAAAGAGGAAATTAAACCTCAAGCACACAAAAATATGCAAAGGGATGGGTGTCTGTATGGATGGTGACTGAAGTGACCTTGTGAGGAAACTTGATGGATTGATGATATATAGAGGGCATGGTCTACATAGTATGAATCCATGGGAAATCAAGGAGGATGTTGTATGGGAGGTCAATATTAACAACATAACACACCATGTTCTATACTGTCGAACCCACTTGAATGGGAAAGGAGATAGTACCCTCAAAGGTATGTTCTAGATTATCATAAGATTTGATGGTAATTATCTACTTTGTGATATCAACCTCAGTGTACTCCACTAGTGTCATAAATTCCAAAGTACATAGATTCAGGGCTGAGCCATTATCTATCATGACTCACTTCATGGTGAAGTGATTGATTATGACAATGATGCAAAGGGGAAGATTGTGGTTAGGTGATAAAAAAGGCATGTTTGATGGATTTAATGAATTTTTTTAAGATGGGGATAGATTATCCACAAGAGATTGGAACTATGCATGATCAATGTAATTTGAGATGCATGAATCTAGCAGAACCTTTCTGAGGATCTCCTAATGGATGGGTGAAGTATGAAATAAATATAATATGGAGATTCAAGAGAGGGTATCATGAATTTGTTCTCAATGGTTTTATTGTGCATTGGAGGAAGATGTAGTAGAGGCACCAACGATGGATATTCTTCCTCTTCTAGTAGTGACCACATATTGGTGGTCTTGTCCTTTGATGAGAATAATCCCTACAGACTCCTTGACTTGTGTGATATAACTAAAAATGTTCCCATAATCAATATGGGTCATTACGTAATCCTTTTCAATATTGTGATTACCTAGATTCCTATTTCCTTGGCCTTGAGACCCTTGATTTGTGTTAGACTAACAAACATCTAATTTGTACTTAGGGAGAACATCTTGATAGATTTGAAGATTAGCATTAGGTGAACTATTTGAAGGAGGTTCAATAGTGATCTTCTTATGATCAATGAGGTCTTGGATATAATTATTCAAATTCATGCACTTAATGTTCGTATGTCCCTTAACATAGTGATAATTATAGTATTCATTCTTCTTATACCATATGGGTTTAGGATTAGAATCATCAAAGGTTTGGGTTTGTGGATAAATAATCAATTTGGCCTTAACCATCATGTGGAAGACCACATCTAATGGTTTACCCAAGAGGGTGAAGATGCACTTTTTGTGTATTTTGGACTCGAGGATTATGTTGGTCCTAAGAAACTGAGATGCCATTTGTTTGATGGGTCTCTTGTTGACAAATAAGTGGATACCAAGAAGGGATAACAGTGACAACCTGCACATGTTTATTGTCGGTAGCTTCATCACCCACAATGCTCTTCTTGTTCCAATATTGGGGGTGACCATTTCTAGGTGTTTCACTGTGACTCTCTTTGTAGAGATTGATGATGCCTTCAGATATTAGCCCTTATTAATGTTAGACCCCTTTTCATGGATATATTTACAGGTGTGAATGTAATTCATCTCCATATTATAAACCATATTCGGATGTAAATTGTTAATGAAGATGGTTATCAAATATTTTTCTAGGGATTTGTATGACAAATGAATTGATAGGGATTTTCTGTTACTTGACAAAATCCTCAACATCCTTAATAGGAAATTAATAGGCAATCAATGATGATTTTTCTAAGGTTTTCATTGATGGAAAATAACATTTGGTATATAAATAAAGTAAGGAAAAACTTATCGACACAAGATACTATTGGAAAGAGTTATCAGCATAAAGAGAGTATTATTGACATAAAGGAAGAGTTATTAGAAAGCATTGACAATGGAAAGAAATGAAAAGGTTATGAACAAGGATGACATCAAATTAGAATATTTTTTTTATGAAAGATCAAGAAACCCTAATTAGGTCATTAAATTATAAGAGGAGATTGAAAGACAAAGAGACATAAATGGTCAAAGAGTGAACAATCAGAGATATAGTTAAAAGGATGCAAAGAGTAGTGTAAGGATCAGAGATCAGAACAAAGGAAGAGAGAAATGGGATTTGAAAAGATTTTGGAGAAAGCATCTACAGATCAAAATTCTTATTGATTTATTCCTAATAGTTTAGCGACAAGATTGTGAAATCCATTAACCGGGTAGTCTCTAACCAGACTTAGAAGTTCTATTTCAGAACATACTATAAATCCTTTAACCAGGTGAACACTATATAAGTGGGATAAAATATCTTTAAAAACTAGTCTTTAACTAGACTTTCAATACTCCTAACAAGGTGAAGTCATTCAGAAGATGACATTTTGGGTAGTAGTGATGAGTTGTGCATATCATCCCTACCACAATTTTCCCCTCTGACCAAGGCTTTTTTGTGACACCAAAATATTGTGTTGAGTGTTTGAATGTTTATGTGTTGTGTTTTTAATTTACATGTTATCGGTTATTAGCTAAACATTACTAAAACTATCAGTAAAGACAAGACAGTTATCGGTATAAGTAATTTATTGGTTATCAGTTTATGTTTAGAAAGTTGAATAAGTGTGAAATATTTGTGGTACTAATTCACCTCCCCCTCTCAGTACCTTACCTAATACTTTCCAACAATTGGTATCAGAGCATTGGTTCTCTAGAGGAAATTTTAACAACTTAAGAGTAGATTTGGAATGATGGGAAGTTACAAGCATCAAAGAGAATTGGAGGAAGCCCTATAAGGAGATACTGAACATATCCAAGATCTGAAGAATAAGCTAAGAACATCATTTTGAAAAAGAAAGGAACTGATAGAAAGACTATAGATGAGCCTTGATGATCTTGACAGGCTATCAGAAGATAGTATCAATTCTGAGGAAGTTGATGTAGCTATACAAGACTTATCAAAAAATAACAATGAATTACTTGATAAAATTAGTCAAATGAAAAAGGAACATGAAAGTCAAGCTTTGAGAATGACAAAAATACTTTAAAGAATGAGGAATGTCAAAAGTGCCAAAGAAATTTTGGAAACCAAGAAGAGAAATGCTAAAAACACAATAAAAAATAAAGATTTACTCCTACAAGTACAACTAGAATAAGTCTGAGCAAGAAATGACATGATAAGAGATATCAGTGACAAGATTTAACTACTACAAGAAAAAATTTAGAAGTAGAAGGAAAAAAATGAAGAACTGAGAAACAACTTTAAAGTTGAAAAAGAATATAATGCTAGATTCACAAAAAATGAACAAAACATGTTGAAAAATGATGAACAACCAAAAAATCAAAGAAAACCATGTAATACTACCAGACTGGGGTATATCAGTAACATCACAATGGAGATCGAAGAATCATCAAAATCTAGACATCGAACCTTTGAAGGATCTAGTGATACACAAGGTAAGAAATCTTACAAACCTACATGCTATAATTGTGGAAAATATGGTCATACTATAAATGTATGTAGAATCAAACAAGTGAATATTCCTAAAAGTACATTCTTTAATGGTTAATCCTATAATTGAAACAAGTTTCTTCATAGAGATGTTGAGTGCAGATCTCAAACTATTAGTAGAACATTTGAGAAAAGCTTCAATGGATATTGCTACAAATGTAATCACTATGGACACAAAGCTGAAGAATGCAAAACTAAGACACTGAAAATAAGGAAACCACTTCATTATAATAGAAGAGAAATAAAAAATTCTATTACCTTTTTTAATTATGGAAAATCTGGACATCGAGCATTAGAATGCAAAAAGGAATATTGGGAAGAAAAAGCTGAAATATGGAGACCATTTGCACTACCATGCTATATTTTCTCAAAGTTTGGTCATGCCACCTATTACTGTAGATATTGGTACACTACCACCAATGACACTAAGGGAAAAACAATCATAAATAAAGATCAAGTTAGAGAGGGCATGGGAAAGATATGGAGAAAGAAGGAAGATGATGCACCACCAACGGAAGACCTTGTGTCAGATGACGGAGGGAATTCATCTACCAACTAACAAAGCAAGTAAATTCTTAGGGACAAAATTTTTTTTGAAACATTTGAAAAGTCCCTTAAATCAAATTTTGAGTTGAATTATTCAAGAGCATAGAATAATGCAATGATATTTAGGAGAATATAAAAGTTGATAAAAATTATTAAGTATAAGATTGCTATCGATGAACTAAGTTCACTATAGGTATGAAAGCAACTATCAGCCTACAATAAATGCCTTATCATAAATAATTGTTGAAAACTTTATCATTATATATAACAACACTTATTATGAAAAAGTCACATTATGAAAAGTTACTGCAAAGAACAAAGCATGAGGAGATACTACTGTATATTGAGCTAATACATTCTATAAAAAGGACTTAGATGGATCAATTGAACTGCAAGCCCTAAAACTCTAAATCTTAGATTAGCGAAGGAAAACACAAAAGTCACAATGACAAAGAGAATGGTATTAGTTGACAAATCAGAAGAGGATGAACCAGAATATCAGTTAAGTACTTTGAAAAACATAGATGTAAATAGAGCTGGAGCATTATCTAGAATACCATGCAGAGTAATGTTGACACAAGATGTAAGTTCATTTATTCAATTCACACAAATTGAAATAAGAGATGAGGATATAAGACCACCCTATAAGGAACTATACAAAAAGGAAGGAATGCTAAGTGAAAAGTATCGACATCTGGAAATAAAAGGGTTAACACACATCGTGCACATGCCAAATAATTTTAATGATGAATGGATCAAATGTGTATTGAGATGAATACATGGAGATTGTGTTTGGCTAGAAGGATATAGAAACATTGAAATAACAAAGGAAATCATAAGTACAATCACATGATTTTCATCTAATGGAAGAAAATGCATAAAGGAGCTGGATCTTAAAATATGTTGAAAAAATGGTCAGCACTCCCCTTGTGATTCGTGACATAGTTTAATAGCCTCTTGTGTCTTCTATAAGTCTAGTGGTTGTATTGGGAATTAATAGGTCAATCTTTTGGTGCAACAACAACCATTGCTTGTAACAAGTGGTATCAGATCTTGGTCACAGGTTCAAATCCCCTCGAGTAACACTGAGGGGGAGATTGTTGGAAAAAATGGTAAGCGCTCCCCTTGGGATTCATAACATGGTTTAACAGCCTCGTATGTCTTCTATAAGTCTAGTGGTTGTATCAGGAATTAATAGGTTGATCTTTTGGTGCAATGACAAACACTACTTGTAACAAGTAATCAGTTGATTAGATACAATGATAGTAAATAGAGTATAACTTGTTGGTGATCACTAAGGCCAAATTTGTGAGTGATTGGAAAGATAATTTTGGATGCGTTCTTGGATCTAAGGCTGACTAAGAATGTTAATGAAGCGTGCAATTGTGCATTAAATAATATGATGTTTAGCTAGAGTAATGTCGACTAGCTTTTGTAATATACCTCTAACAAGGTATAAGTATACATACACTTTTGTAAAAGTGTGTGATGATAAGAATGATGATATAGATGGATGCGAAGTGTGAAGGCATCTAAGGGGAAGAACATAGATCTATAGAAAGGAGAAAAAGAGGAGTTCTTCAAGGAATACTTTGTTAACTCTTTGTATTTAGGACAATAGATTGATTGTTAGTGTTGTTGCACCTATTGTACACCCCTAACAAGGTTTGATTTCCTATAACTAGGCTGGACTCTTAGCAGGGTTGATTCCTTAATTGGGATCACATTGTAAAGAATCCTAATAGGGTCTATCCTTTAACAAGGACCTGCCTATTGTAATACTCACCTAACAGGGTCAGAACTCCTAACAGGGTTATTATCCTTATAGTGCTTACATTTGTGGGTACCATCCTCACTGATTTTTTTCCCCTAACATGGCTTCCTAAAAAAAAATATGGTGTTATGATTTCTCCTCTATTTGTTTATATTGCATGGTTATTTATCTTATGCTATATCTTTATATGTTGTTTCAAGAAGATAAAGAAGTTTAAAAATTCAATAAAGTACTATAACACTGATTCACCCCCCCTCTAAGTGTTACCAAATCCTAACAATTGGTATTAGAACATCAGACCCCTGAAGGAAAAGCTTAAAAGATTTGGGGAGATCAAGATGGATTTGGAGAGCTTGAAGAAGAATTATCAAATGGCATTGGAAGATGTGGACATTGCTAATGTAGATAGAGTGGATCTAAAGTACATACTAAGGAAGGTATATGACTTTATCAAGAAGTTAAAACAGTAACTTGAACATGAGAGAAAATTGAGAGATGATCTCATGGAAGCACAAACTGAGGAGCTATCAGATCAAGATCAGATTGAGCAGCTAAGACATGAAAAGGATACCTTGAAGGATGAAATAGAGGTCATAAAATTAAACTTGATGAAAGAACTTGATGTTGAAAGAGAAGAAAAAGAAAAGTTGCAAAATGAACTATCAAACACAAGGGATAGAATGCAAACTCTGGAGAATGAACTAAGTGCACTAAAAAAAAGTATGACAATGCAAAAAGATACTGCATCACCATCACTGGTAAACTTGATCAGACCAAAGGTCACATAGAAAAACTTCATGAGAACAGAAATAAATTAGATGAGAAAATTGACATGCATAAATGTATTGGAGACATGACAGGAGTAGGATTCAATGACAATCCTAATTAGAGGAAAGACAAAGTTATGGTGAATCTTGATTCACCTAAGAAGTTAGATCCTAAGGTTGTAATAGTAGAACCTGAGATACCTTTGTGTAAGGATAGTGACAAGGATTGTGGCCATAAAGACCAATCAAAGAAATCAATTGAAAAAGGTATTGCTAAGCCCAAGTTTACTAGTTTTTGTTTAAATTGCTATTTGTATGGACATAATATAAGAGAATGTAGAAAACTAGATATGAGGTCTAGTAGACCTACATATGATCACCTGAATGATTTTATCAAGAAGCAAAAAGAGAAAAGCTTGAATGAGGCAAATATGGAAAAAGGTGAATGTAGTAACAATACAGAACACAAACAATCTGATGATAAAGAAACAAGTAAAGAAAATGATGCTATGCAAGATAATGGTTCTAATGCTAGTAAGGATGAAGTTAACAAGACAATGGAAGATGTTAAGAAATATTTTACCAGACCTAGAAAGATTGTATGTTACAAATACAATAACTTTGGTCATTGTTGAGCGTTGTTTTTACATGAGGACAACAGTTAGGAATTTGCCCGAGCAATTTCCCCTCTTGGAAGATTGATGGAATCAACCTCAAGGTTCCTTCTGGCTGGCTCTCAACCACTTGGATAGCTCAACGGAAGACAAATGTGAATTTTTTAACAAGGAGGCCTTTGCTGGTTCTTCTCTCAAGGGAAACTACAAAACAAACTTTAGGAACCCAAATTTCTCTTCTTTTTTTATACAATTTTCAGATTTAAGAATGAAAGCAATGCTAATTTAATTAATCTACTGAAAGTAACTTGCAAAGAGGGTTAGGAAATGTAAGGTAACAAGAGATTTTAATGAAATTTTTGAAAGAAACCTAATGGACATATGCTAGCAATCACACCACCATGCGAATTAAATAACCAAGAAGATGAAGAAACCCACAAAATAGAGATCAGATCATGTCACAATCTTTAGCTGAATGGATGCAATCACCAACGGAATAGAACAAATGCAGATGTGTGATAAGTCAAAACTCATCAAATCATGAAGCCACCCCAGATGTGCCCACATGTGAGACAAGTTAATCTTCAAGCACCAAAGGATAATCTTCTCAAGAAATTCGTCACAACACAATAGTGTAATACCAGCAAACACCAAACTAAAAGATCGCAGACTTAAAATCATTAAACAACCAATTGGCTCTTTGAAATAAAGAATGAAGAAATCACACATTCACAAATTTTGCATAGATAGAAGATAAATCACACCATGAATGAAGAACCAATTGTATTTTTTGTATTAATCATCAAGTCGACCCTCATTGCATCATTTTATTACAATTTATAGAGCTCTGCTCTTATTTTCGCAGCTAGGGTTTCGCTGCAACTAAAACTTGAAAGTAAATCTAAACTAAAGCTTGCATTAAATAAAATACTTCTAAAGCTTAACTAAGCTAGCCTAGCATGAAATTAATCCTCATGCATTAGAAAGATTCGAATAAATCAAGCATTAAACAACTAAAAAATAGAGCTGGAACTTGCGCATGCACTGGATAATCTTCATGTTTTTGCCCTTGATCTTTGGCTCCGGCTCCTCCACATAGACCTAACTGAAAGAGACCACAAAATCATGCACAAATGACCCAAAGAAGGAACCTAGATGACCGAAAAATGATCTCAGAGATAACTGAAGTTAACTTTCGGACGTGCCAAAAAATGCCCAAATCTTGACAGTTGGTTTGAAAAACTCATGACCCAAAATTGACTAAGTGCTAAGTTCTTTATCCCCAAAATTTTAGACTTGTCAGACTTGTAAGTGGCCAAAAACTCCATATGGCCGAAATGCTGAAAATCAGGCACTACAAAATTGACTAAGTGTCAAAACTGAATTTCCTGTACACCAAATTTGGCAGATTTTGAACGGGAGGCTCACTGGCTGGGAGGCACTTTTGGATGTGCTTTCTTGAACCTATCCACTATCTCTAGCACCTCATCAAAGTCCAACATCTTGATCCCTTGAAGGATCTCTTTCTGCCTATCTCTGAAGTCAATCAATTCTTTTGCAAAAGCCTTTATTTCTTCCTCTTGAGATAACATTTTTTGAATTTCCTCCTTTTGGTAGAACATCTATTGGAGGTATTCTTTGGACTGTACCCCCCAGAATATGCCTAGATACTGATTGATGATGTCATTTATTGAGTGCATAGTTTTATCATCATCTTCATCAAACAAATCTAGATCCAAGCCTTTAAAGAACTCCTGCAACTCTTTTGCAAAAATGTGCTATCATCCCTTCTCTTGTTCAACCTCTTGAGAATATTTTCAAATATGGCCAACATTACTGCTATCTATTGGATCCACTCTTCAAAATTATCCAATTATGCCCCTTCATAAATATTCATCAAAACCTAGAAGCATTGCTTTCTTATCATTGTTAACGCATCCAATACTTTTTGCCAATTGAGGATGGTTTCTTCTACACCATTTTCTTCACTCATGAACTCCACTAAAGAAGTTATTCCTACCAAAATGTTCCAGAAGGGCCTTAGAATTCTCCTAAGAGATAAGCTAGTTAACTGCTCAAAATCCAGCTTCCACTCAGCACAAGCATGTACAAAAGAATGTGGAACATCTGTGTCTATATCCCCCTTCTTCTCCAAAATTTCCTGTAATGAGGCTTCAGGGTTATTAGGGTCAATTGGACCCGCTGTCTTCAAAATGAATTTCTTCATAGCTTCCTTTTGCCCTTCTAGAGCTTTTATCCTTTCTTCATCTTTATTCATGAAGCCTAGAGCATGCTTCAAGCCCAAAGTAGCCAAGGTTTTTCTACCTTCCATAGTTGGCTCCCCCAAGTCTACCTCCTCCAACACATAATCATCCGGAGTGATCTCATTCACACCAACATCTATTGCAAGAATAGCCACCTATGCTTTCCACCTCCCTATTTGGTCTTGTGTTACATAAGAAATTCTCCTTGCTTGGAGAACTGGTGCCATTTGGTGGAAAGCATGCCCTAGCGTGGTCATGTCAACCTCATCATCAATGTATACTCTAACCCTCGGCCACACTTCTTTGGTAAACCATGTGGGCTTTGAGAATGCATTCAATGTCTCATAGGGAGTAGCCAATGTAGAAGAGGTTGCTAAGTGTTCTGTCCTTATTTCCTCTTGAGTTTCTTCTTCCTCTCCCATTTCCTGCTCCTTCCCAACATCCTATTCATATTCTCCCTCATCAACAGTTTGTTTCTCATTAGCCATTTGTTCCTCAGTATCTATTTGTAGCTTATCTTCTTCAGTATGCAGTTCCTCTTCCACCTGCGACTCTCCCTTATCATCTAGCTCCTCAGATCCTATATGAATTTCTTCCATTTTCTCTCCGCCAGTGACTTATGCTTCTTTCTCTAGCTCCTACAAGCTCTGGGGCACTAATTCAATGTGAACTTGGGGAGGTATATTGAGTAGGGGAGGCGTAGGAGACACAAGGGGGGTAGTTGAATGGGATGGTGGAGGCAGAGTCAAGAGGGGAACATGGGATGAAGAAGGTTGCTGAGGCAATAGAGTATTTTGTATGGGAGTGGACAGTGGAGTAGAGGGAGGCTCTTGAAGTGGAACAGTAGGAGGAGTGGAAGGATGAGGTGGAGGCAGAGGTGGAATGGATGAAACCAATGGTACCTATGTACTTACTCCTTCTGAGGTGACCCCAATAGAAGAGTCATTTTCTAGCTCTGTAGTTTCTCCTTGGTCCTCAGTCATCTCAACATCATCTTGTCCTTGAGGTCCCTATTGTAGATCTTCTCCCATGCCACTAAAATGACTAGTGAATTGCATAGGGGCTTGTTGCTCAGACTCCTTAAAACCATGCAATCCCACAAAATTTGTGATGTTGAATTCATCATCACCGAGGGCATCTAGATTTATTGGCTCTCCCTATGTAGCCCCTTCATCATCCTTAGGATCATCCTCCGTTATCCTTCTTTTCTTCAAGAATCCCACAGGTTGGGTCCTCCTACTGAGGGGAACTTCATCCATTTGATCTTCATCATCCTCCACCAAGGTATCCATATGTGTGGGTGTTGAGTGTCTCTTCCTCTTGTACACATGACCCTTGATCACTCCAGATGGCTTGGGCCCTATGATCTTGAATTTTGTTCTCTTCGTCGAGCTTGGAGATTCTTGGTTGCTAGGTGAAGGTGCCTTTGCTAGTGCAATGCTTCCAGTCATCCTAGTTTTCACCTTCTTGGAGTGTGTGTCTAGACCATATGCGGTGGGACACTCATGTCAATACACAATTTTTGGCTTCAGAGGGGCAGCCTCTTTGAACTGTGGTTTCAGTATCTTTTCTCCCTTCTTCTTTTCTTGAGAGCATTTCTCTGGGAGTTGCTTCATGGGGAGTGGTTGCATTGGAAAAGGATGAGAAATCCAAGACTTCGTTAGCTTGATCACATCTTTGGCTCTAAAATCCATGCTATCATTCTCATCTCAATCTACCTCCATATTCAAGATGGCCCTTGTGAACACCTTTTCTATATTGTATATAGAATCAAAAACTTTATCCAAATCAACATCTACTACCTTTTTTGGAATCTTTAACAACAGTGCACCCTGTGTCAATTCTAGACTCATCCGAAAATAGTCACAGACTCTTACCTCATAATCATCTACACAATTGGCCCAATGGTCTTCAACATGAAGCTCATGAACATAGTGTCTCCCCATTATATGGCTATAGGTACCAATGGGTCAAAGTGAGGCCTCACCAGATTGTAGGTTGCCAATGGGAATTCATCCCAATCTCCAGTCAATGACTTGCATACTTTCATGTTAGGTACATAGTGGGGGCTGATTGAAATAGGAAAGTCCCAGCAATGTTTCTTCTTGTGCTTGATATGCTTATGGGCATCAGACAACTACCTTGCTATCTCCAGTAGAACTACCCTATCAAAAGGGTACCTTGGGAGCTTCTTGGGTGCTAAGGTACTTCCTGCCACCCGAATGTATGTGAATGTTCCGAATTGTATATAAAAAGCCCCAATGGCCTTTACTTTTGCCATTGTTTCTATTGATAACCTTTTAGCATAGTCACCCTCAATGGAGTGTATGATTGCAAAAAAGAAGGCATCATTGACTATTCTAAACTTTGGGCTATTGTGTGTAAAGAAATCTTTCCTCACCAATTGAGGATACAAAGTGAATGGCCATGTGTTTTGTTCTCTGATGTTTCCAACTTTGGTTAATCCTGGATATACTGCCCTAGCAACTGGTAAGTACATGACATAGGATGTCATGTAGAAATGGGGGTCTATCTTCACCCGAATCAGTTGTTCATCCAGTTGGTCACTTAGGATAGCCACCCAATCAAACCTCACTTGTCTTTCTTTTATCTTCTAGATCAGGAAGATCATCCAAGGCTCCAGTTGATGGGACTTAGGCAGCCCGTACACCCTACTTATCATTGTTATAGCTTCCTAGATATCTTCTTTCATATAGCCTCTCCTCATATCAATTATGTCCAATCTATTCTTGGGTAATGGCTGCATCAGGTACTCATTATTGACAATGTTATGAGCCCTTTGTGTGTCCTTGTTGTAAAATTCCATCCCCTTGTTGATATTGAAATTAAAGAACTTGTCTACCCCTTTGGGTAGATGGAAAACATCTTCAATATTGTTAAGCCTCAGGTCTAGAACCACCTCTCCAATGTTGTTCTTAACCATGCGCTCATCTGGCACATAGTTAATGGATAGTGTGTTGATCAACTTCACCGACTGGATGGAGACTTGGTGCACTGCTGCATTCACCAGAGAGTAATGGAATAATGAAGTTTAGTCCTCTGAATGCCCCACTAGCTACGCACATTTGTTCAGGTACTCATTCCAACTCACATTCCCGATATCTGTATCGGTTATCCCTGAGTGCAAATCAGTTACCTTGGACAGTGGGTGGTATCCTTTGAATTGATACTTCATTTCTAGTGACACTAATACCTTCTTGGCCATATCTACGGAGAGGACGAGACATGAATGAGTAACATGATGAGAGGAAAAGACCCAAAAACAAAGTATATTACTAATTTTCAAGTTCAAATGGGTCAAAAAAGGAATTTTTGGCCTTTCGGACCATCGGGGGTGTCGCATCTCCAAAAGGCCAAAAAGGCCAAAACTACCGAAAGAGGCCTTACTACCATGTTCAAAGAGCTTTCGGCAAGTTAGAGGTGAGAAAACCCCAGAGGCTAAAAAGTCTGACACATCTGAAAAGGCTGAAAGGCTGATGAGGGGTTCTTATCTTGAAACAATCGACAATTTGGGGACTGAAAGATCTTCAGTGTGAAAAAAGGCCAACATGGCCGAAAGTGCCAAAAGAAAGGAGCATAAGGCAAGGTCCATTTTGGTGTTTTTGGTGGTGCATAATGTTTTGGTGTGCAATAACACTGAAATGTTGAAAAGGTGCTAACACTTGGAGATTTTGTGAATTTGCGGGTGCTCTGAGAGTTTCAAACCCTGATGGTCTGAAACTAGGGTTTACAGTCAGACTCGAAAAGTGAGTCTGATGGTGAGTTTGACCAAAAACTCACCAAGGGATGCAAGGTGACTACCTTGAAAATCCCTATGACCAAAAAGGCTGACTCAAAGAAAAAAAACATAAACCCTAGACACTAAAAGATAGGGCTGACAAGCCGACAAACCCAAAGAGCTAACCTAAAGACCGAAAGTGAAGAAATAAGGAAAGAAAACAAAGGAAAAAGGACAAGAAAGGATGACACACCTAGAACAAACACTGAAGACTTGAGGACAACCAGCAAAGTGAGAGCATGAGTAAGGAGCAAAAGCGCGCAATGAAAAGCTCTGGAATGACGAGAGGGCTTAAAAGTGAAAGTTAAAAAAAAACCCTCAGCACCTTTTATAGGCTTCCTGGGTGACTGACATAAGCACCCTGAGAAGCTGGCCTTTTGGTCATTTTGGGGTTGCAGACCTCTGAAAGTTTGACAAACTTGAAAGGCTGACTCCCGCAAGAGTCAGACTTCTGGGGTTGCAGACCTCTGAAAGGTCTGAAAAAGGTTGAGAGCTAAAAGATCTAGAGATGTGCTCCTTGCCCTATTGGGCCCTTCTCACTTTCCAACATCCAAAAGTGTGAAAGGGTGACAAGGCCAAAAAGGTCGAAAACTAAAAAAAACTAAGGACAAAAACCCTAAAAACAACAAAAAGTGAGACAAGCAAAAAGCAAGAGGGGGGCCCCTTGAGGCCATAAGGGCCATTAGGGGAGCATGGTTGTGGGACCACAAAAAATAGCCCAAACAAAGAAAGGAAAATGACTAAAACTTCCCAGAGCCAGTCCACCTAGAGATAATCCTACTTCGCAATGAGCCAGGTACAAAGATTCTTTAGATTGAGTATGTTTCTTCTCGTCACCAAGGTTGAGAAAACCATAACTTCCACATCCAATGTGTGAGAATGTGCGTTCAAATTTTCTTGAAAACCTTTCACTGTCAACTCTCGATGATAATCATCCATCCTTGTCAGATCACTTCCCACCAATCCAAAGTCAGCCATCAGCTAATTTAACCTTGCTCTATTACTAGGTAGGCGTTAATAGCCCCGATAGAGATTGCTAAAGTCACCCTTTCCTGACTACAGATGATCTTTGATAGAAGTCCTTAGACTTCATAAGAGGGCTCTTAGACTCGATTTGGTTCAATTTTTAAGCCGATCCCTTTGAAAGCATCCATTTATTAGCAAATTTTATCAGTGTGGACTGCTTCGATGCTCCTTGTAGCTTTGTAAAAACACCGTCCATTGCTCTTTTTTTTTTTCTTTTTTTTTTGGACAACTGGGGCAGCGCTTAGACTGTGTTGTCCTAGTTTTGAGCATTTCTTGGTTTATCTCATCTTTATGCGTTCCTCCTTTTTATTTTCTTTCTCTTTTCTTTTAGTTTGCATTTTAGTCAGGGAAGGGTTCTAACTTTTAGGCTTCCTTCGTGACCATGGGCATCTCCCAATGCAAATTGGAATCCTATTTTGAAAAGTGCATGGCTCAGGTTTTCCTCTTAAATATGCTTAAGTGTTGAGGATGGTTGATTCTGGTACACTCTCCCAAAGATTCTAAAAAGAAATAACCTTACCTTCGATCATTATCTCTGGCTCACTGCAAGGTGAAACCACTTCTAAGGTTTGGACCATGAGAAGCTTTACTCATTGCTTAGGCTACCTGAAAGGACCACTAAAATTGAAAGCACTGACCTCCTGCAATGAAGACCTAAAGAAAAGACACGGATGGCAAGAATGATCGAGAACTATATATATATATATATATATATATATATATATATATATATATATAGTACAAGCATATACAATAAAGTAAAAGGGGCCAATCAAGACCCAAAATAATGCTTCAGAAACTGGCCATTGACTAGTAACAGGACCAATTCTCCATCAAGAGAACTAATCTGATTGGTATTCTCTCCCATGATCTCAGCGATCTGGAATGGGCCTATCCACAAACATTGGAACTTGGTGTGGCTGCCTGGTTTTTCTTTTTCTTTGTCCCACATTAGGACCAGATCGAAAATTCAAAAGGCTTTGATAGTGGCTATTTTGTCAAACCATTGCTTGACAATAGCCTGGTGTTTGGCTACGTGTTCCAAGGCCATAGTTCATTTTTTTTCAAGGTTCAACAAATTCATGAGGTGAATCTACACTCGATCCTCACCCTCGACATATTGATCCATGAATCTCAATATTGGTATTTTTAGGTTCATCGGAAAGATGGGCTACAGGCCGCAAACTAACTGGTAGGGAGAGGTTCCTAGGGAATTCTTGACTCTCACACGATCTGTCCATAGAGCATATTTCAACTGGGTGTGCCAGTCCTTGGGGTTGTCATCCAAAAGGTGCTTGATTACCATTGTTAGGTTCTTATTGGTTGACTCAGTAACTCCGTTCGCTTGCGAGTAGTAATTGGATGAGAATTTTAGAATTATCTGGTTCTCAAAGGCCCATTGAATGAGACTTGTAGATGAAAAGTAGGGGGCATTGTCACATACCAGGAAAAAAGGCATGCCAAACCTTGTGATGATGAACTCCTCTAGGAATTTGGTGATCACCTCAATGGTACAATTTTTCATAACCTGTGCCTCTATCCAGCGCATACAGTAATCAGTTGTAGTCAAAATGTATTGGTGGCCTATTGAGGATGGAGGATTGATCATTCCCACAAAATATAGCCCCCATTGGGAAAATAGACGCACTTTGTATACCAGTTGTAAGGGCATCACCGGATGTCTTTCTCGAATGGCACTGGTTTGGAAAACATGGCAAGAGTGCACATGCTCATGAGTATCTTTGAACAGATTTGGCTAGTAATATCTAGATCTTAGTATCTGATGAGCTGTAGCTTCTACCAATCCATGTCCAGTACCATACTTATCATGAAATTATGTGATAACTAGCTCAGCTTCTATTCAACTATGTCTTGATACCATATGTCAGTGACTATTCCTTCATTGGTGTACACCTGGCACACCAAACCTTGTTCTATTTTAGCCATCATCTTGGTGAGGCCTTGACCTCTCACCAATTTCATCGGTTGGATCTCAATGTCAAATTCCTACAATATTGCCATCCATTTGCCTCTTCGTTCTCCAAGTTCATTTTGCATTAGTAAGGATTTGACTGCGGGATCTTGAACAATAGCAATGACCTTACTCTAAAGTATGTAGTGTCTAAATTTCTTAACAGCCTTGACTAAGGCAAAAGATTGTTTATCAAAATTAGGATATTTGAGTTTTGCATTCTTGAGTGGACAGCTCATGAAAGCAATCAGCCTTTCGTCTTCACCTTCTTTCTTCTGCATGAGGATTCCTGCACATGAATGTTCAGAAGCAAATGAGTAGACTTTAAATGGCAGAAGATAATTAGGACTGGCCAAGACTGGAGTAGTGGCAATTGATATCTTGATTTCTTCGAAGGCCTCTTTAGCTGGGGTGTTCCATTTGATTTTAGCATCCTTCTTCAACATATCATTTAAAGGATGTACTATTTTTGCAAACCCACTGATGAACTTCCTTACAAAGTTGATTTTCCCAAAAAAGGACTTCAACTCCTTCTTGCTATTTGGTGGAACCAATTTGAGGATAGCTTTGACCCTTTTGGGGTCACTTGAGATGCCTATCTCAGATATAATGTGCCCAAGAAGTTTTCCTTGAGTCACCCCAACACTAGTACATTTCACCTTAAATTTTGACCTAAAAATTTGACCATATCACAAAAATGTTTAGCTTGGTCGCATTACAAAGGAAAACTTTTGTTTTTTTTACTTTTAATTCCGTGTTGGTCTCAATTTTGACCAACGATGTGTTGGTTGAAATTGAGACCAAAACGGAATTAAAAGTAAAAAAAATACAAATGAAACTTCATTTGACTATTCACTTTAGCGCAAGCGAATGCAGGCGAAGGAGAACCTACTGCAAGAGAAATTAGGTATGTCGAATGATATCTTGTTACAGTCACAGTAAGAGAAATGTGTTTGACTATTTATTCTATTATATAATGCTGCAATAGAAGTGGTAGGAAATACATCTTAATTCACTGCAAATCTGATGTCTATGCTAAAACCCTAGCTGGTAAACTACCATTTTTAGGTTCTTTCTTATTGTCTCCAATACTCACAACCCCTTGTCGTGTAAAACCTGGTCATGCATCATTTCATGGAATGGTTAACAGTCTTATGATATCGTTTGGTTTTGCATTTGTTTGTTCCATTTATTATCAATATTAGTGATTAGTTTTATGTCATCGATTTGTTGATTAGCTTTCTCTCACCGCAGGTGGATCCTAAAATTGAAGGCACCGCATTTCCCACCAAGGGCTCTAATGAATTCAAACCGGGTTGCATATCTGATGTCTATGCTAAAACATGCATAGATTACTTTTCAATATGAACCAGGTTAGAATTACGAACAAACCAAAAGATAGGAAATACTGTTTGGACAATGTGAAAAGAGACATGAGCACATACAACTGAGATTCAACAAAATTTCATCATATGACTCGTTTGAATTTCTTTCTTTTTTATTTGTTCATTAATGAATATTGTTTACCCTCAAATAGTTACAAATTTGTAATAAATGATGATACTTTGCATTTGCCTTAACATCAATCAAATAATATACATCTGTCAACTAAAGAAAAATTATGCTACTGAGAATTTCATTTTGAATTTGACAATCTCTCCTTTAGAATTTTCAACCCCATGTACCTGAATAATTGGAAATAAAATCCTATCAGGTATTAGAGAAACCTTAAAGTAAAAATCTAATAAAAATGTACGTAAAATTTTTTACAATATCATGATGAAATACTTCCAGTCCACCTTATAGGAATTTAAAAACCCCAAAGTTCTGCATTCTCTTTCTAGGTAGCAGACATTTAAACAGATCTCCATAGAAGATGGATTCCATTAAAATAATTGGGTCTTTTAATTTCTTATAGGGTAATAATCCCAAGAATATTTCTGTAGACTAGGATTTGAGAGTGCACCTAAACCTGTTTTGAAGGCCAAAGACAAACAAATGTCATAGCATATAATCAAATCAAATTCAAAGGTAAACAAACTAAAATCAAAGCCACCTCAGTTTAAGCCTAAAACGGATGCGCCCATGCACCGTTTGATATGCTTAGATATAGAAGGATGTGGGTGTGCAAACTCAAGCACTTGGAGCATGCAAAATAGGATGATTTGAGGTTGATGAAGACCCAAAATGACACAAAATAGGTATGAGGAACCTATTTTGCCTCAAATGCCTCAAGAACACACAAATATGCAAAAGCTAAATGAAAGAACTAAGATTAAAACAAGAAATGAATCTATGTTAATCCATTTAAGCTAATTTAGATGTGATTTAAACTTGAAAATGATCTAAAAAAGATGAGCTTATGCTTATGCTAAAATGAAAATGGCATTATGACTTTGCTATTTGAGTTTGAAAGTTGAGAGATGATTTGCCTTAGGAAGTGAGGGTATTTATAGGATTTCTAAAGGCTTGGGGTAGGAGGAATGGATGGCCAGGATTGAAATCCTTAAGAGAGGCCAAGATTCACTCAAAGGGAAGCACATGGATTGTGCTAGTTCTCAGCCAATCAGGAGGTGACACATGTCACAAGGTGAGTGGATGAAGGGAAGGGCAAAGAGGAGTCAACAAAGGGGGCTCCAAGCTCATAACTCTCCAAATAAATGCTTGTAAGAGCAATGAATGGGCTTTAAGAGGCTTTGAAGACTTTGGGGAAGCAATAAATACTTTGTGGTTGAGATATTTGGAAGGAAAGACTTTGCTTTGGTTTAGGAAAGTCTTAAGCTTGGTTAGGATTGCACAAAGGTTTAAGGGTAGGATTAGGATTAGAAAAAGGATAAAGAAAAGGATTAGGATGGGTGAAGAGGGTGGATTTGGGAAGATTCTAGAAGAGTCTAGATTTCCCCTTAGTTTCATGGAATAAAAGGTTATTCATTCCAAAAGCCTAAGTTTAGGAATATTTATTAAAGTATTTTCAATAAATATGGAAATTAAATATTTAACCTTAATTAAATATTTAACCTTGGGATTAGGGTTAGGAAAGATGGGATTAGCCTTTTAATCGAAATTAAGAAGGGATTAGAAGATTTTGGAAGAGGTTAGTGGTCTAGAGGAAATTGGCCAAGTTTGGGATAAAAAATAAATTAAAAATAAATTAATTTATTTTTGAGGTTTTTTGGTCAATTTATTAATTAAATAATTAATAAATTAGGGATAATGTCCAAATGACATTTTTAGGCTAGATTCCTTAATTAAAGATTTTTAATTAAGAGAGAGGGATTTAATGCCATAAAAATAAATTAATTAATTAAATAAATAATTAATTAATAAATGATGATGTCATCAAGGATTTTCAGAAAACAAAAATAATTTATTTTCTAAAAGATTTTTCGGTGTCTACATTTTGCCCCTCTTTGATGTGATGCTGCAAGTGGCATGGCGTCAAAGACAAGAAAACAAGATGCCGAGGCTAGAATCAGAAGAAGAGGGTATGACACCTGGGTGGACTGGAAGAAAGAGGAGACATGCCCCGGTGGGACAAAATCATGGAAGATGCGCCCAGTGGGACAAGGAGAAAGAGGGATTACGCCTTGGGACAGAGTGTGCCCGGCGGGACAAGGAAGGAAAGGCCTAGGAAGAAAGGGGAGATAAATAACCTCACTTCTAAGAACAAATATGGATGATATGCAAGATGAGATGGAAAATGCAAGATGCAAGATGCAGCTATATGCAAAGATGCAAGATTAATCTATATGATAAATGCAAGGGACCAGATAGCTCCAAGTGCAAACGGGAGTGCACAACCTAGATTTAATATAGCAATGCTAGAGACCTGCCAAGGATACTGGGATCACGAGGCCTTGTCACCAGTGTTGCATAGGACTGACGAGGACTGACGCTAAACAAACACATAGGGGTGCCCCAACATCACACATGAAGCGCAGAGGCGACATGGTGGAACCGATGTTGAAGGAACCACAAACACACAACTGACTCACAGGCAGAAGCGAAAGATCAAAAGACCTTGCCCCAGATTATCCGCACACGCAGCACACCGTGATATAATGAATCGTGGTGACCCTGGTGGGATAAAGAGAAGCCAAAAAGATTAACAAGACCCAAAGGACAAAAATCCAAGATCAAAATGATAACTCCAAAAAGACATCCTTTGCCAAGGAGAGAGATTAGGTTTGATTGATGGTGGGAAGATTGGTCGGACAGGAGGAACGATATATCCTCAAGGACCAGGATGGAAGATTAGGTCGGACAGGAGGAACGATATATCCTCAAGGACCCATGGGTTGGTGAGAGAATAAGTGTAGTTGTTTGCTGGCAAAAGCTGAAGTTCAAGGAATAATCAGGATGAGCAAGGATAAGTTGACAATTGATGTTGCTGAAGCACAAGGCCCGAGTGGGACTAAAAATTTTCTGAGGCTGGGGATGGGACAAGATATTTGATCAAATGCTGCTGCAGGATGGACAAAGGTTATGTACAACAAGGAGGAACAATATGCACAAGGGATATGTACAAAAGCTCAGGATTGGGGATAGGAAGATCACACTCAGCGAGACTCTCACTAGGACGGAGACAAGAAGGATAAATACAGGGAGGACTGCGCTATACAGGAAAGGGAAAGGGATATGGTACAAGATATGGTACAAAGCTTTGGAACAGGATATGGATTGCAGATGGGTTGGAGGAAGATGGAAGCTGAATGCTTGGAAGATAGGGGAGATGGAACTGCTGGGAGATCTGTTATGGATGGAGGAAGAGGACGGTAGCTGAAAGGACAACTGAATAGATAAATAGCCTAGTTTACTATGTTGGCGCCTGTTTACCAGGTTTTCACCAACATACTTGTCCAAGGCGCTTGAATTGCCAAGTTTTCACCGTTGGACGATTATTTTCTCTTTCTCTTTTTCTCTTTTTGCTTTTTTTGCTTTTTTGCTCTTTTGAATGTTTTTGGATTTTTTGATATATGCAGGATCAGGTTCAGGCATAGAACCTCTTCAGATGGATGATGTTGATAGGATCATTCAAGGGCTCACCTTCTGGTGTTGATAGCTGATAGGCTCCGGAGCCAAAGGATGCGGTGACAACATAGGGGCCCAACCAAGTAGGCTCAAACTTGCCTTTCTTTTCTCTATTTGCTAGGACCTTCTAATTTTCTTTAAGGACCATGTCACCGACCTGGAATTGTCTAGGATGGACCTTTTTGTTATAACTCCTTTTGAGTCGATTCTGGTATGCAACCAGGTGATCATAGGCTTGCTGTCTCTTTTTATCTAGTAGATCTAGCTGTGTGAGCCGGGCCACACGATAGTCTTCATCAGTTGTATAGTTCTTCATGGAGACGCGCAAGGATGGGAGCTCAACCTCGATCGGTAGAACGGCTTCAGCACCATATACAAGAGAGTATGGGGTGGTGCCTGTGGGAGTGCGATAAGAAGTGCGATAGGCCCAGAGGGCGGGATTAATTTGGAGGTGCCAGTCACGACCAGAATCATTGACAACCTTCTTGAGGATTTTCAAGATAGTTTTGTTAGTTGCCTCAGCTTGGCCATTTCCTTGAGGGAAATATGGACTGGAGAAACGGTGATGGATGTGGAGTCGGGCACATAGATCATCCACATGCTGGTTTTCAAAAGGTGTGCCATGGTCTGTGAAGATGGTAGATGGTATGCCGAAGCGGCAAATGATATGATAGAGGATGAACTTGGATATTTGGATGCCAGTAGTTAGCGTGAGTGGAATCGCTTCAACCCATTTGGTAAAGTACTCTGTGGCTGTTATGATATACTTGTGTCCATCCGAAGAGAGGGGGGTGATCAAGCCAATGAGGTCGAGGCCCCAACATGAAAAAGGCCATGGTGGTGCAATAGGCTATAGATCCTGTGCTGGTGCATGTATCAAATTGGCATGCTGTTGACATGGGAGACATTTCTTGACAAATTCACACGCATCATGTTCCATTGTTGGCCAATAATATCTAACTCTAAGCAGCTGCTTTGCTAGAACCATGCCACTCGTATGGGCACCGCAAATTCCAGCGTGAACTTCTTGTAAGGCCAAGATGGCCTCGTTTGAGTCTAAACATCTAGATAGGACATTGTGATACCCGCGACGATATAGGGTGTTGGCTACAAGAGTGTAGCGGGAAGCTCTGCGAATAAGGTTTTGGCGTTGGTTATTGGTGAGATGGGGAGATATGATACCATTTTTTAGATATGCATGGATTTCGTGGTACCATGGGGATTGAGGACCAACCAAGACACACACCATGTTTGCATCGGTGTTCTCATAAGCTGGCAAGTGTAGCTGCTCGACTAGAAATTCATATTGTGTTGCGTCACGTGGGATTTCCAATAAGGATCCGATGGTTGCCATTGCATCTGCTGCTTTGTTTTGAAGCCTTGGGATCTGATTGAATTGTAGATGTAGGAAATGCTCTTTCAGTTTATCGACCAGTTGCTTGTAGGGTAGCAATTTTTCGTCCTTTATCTGATACTCATCAAGGACTTGCTTGATAATTAGCTGTGAATCTCCAAAGACTTGTAGTTCTGTGATGTTCCATTGGATAGCTGTTTTGAGACCTAAGATGAGTGCCTCATATTCTGCAATATTGTTGGTACAGGGGAATCCCAATTTGAATGATTTTGGAATATAATCACCTTGAGGTGTGACGAATAGGATTCCTGCGCCAGAGCTATGGGATGTGTTGGAACCATCAAAGTATAGTTTCCACATGGGCTGCTCTTCAATCATGCATAAATGTTCATCGGGGAATTCCATGATTAGTGGATAGGCATCCACCAGTGGTGCTTCTGCTAGTTGATCGGCAATGACTTGCCCTTTGATTGCTTTGCGATCTACATACTGAATGTCAAATTCACTGAGTAACATGACCCATTTTGCCATACGGCCTGTGAGGGTTGTCCTTGATAACAGATACTTAAGAGGGTCCACCTTTGATATGAGCTTGATTGTGTGGCTAAGCATGTAATGTCTAAGTTTTTGAGTGGCAAAGACCACTGCTAAGCATGCTTTCTCCATGGGTGAATAGTTAAGCTCATAGCCCAAAAGAGTGCGACTGATGTAGTAGATAGCTCATTCTCTATTTTTATCATCATGCTGTGCTAGGAGTGCCCCTAGTGCTGTAGCTGTTGTTGAGATGTAAAGGATGAGTGGGCATCCTGGAACTGGTGGTACTAGGATTGGAGCATTAGCTAGATACTCCTTTAGCTTATCAAAGCTTCTTTGACATATGGGATCCCACTTGAAGTTGGTGTCTTTGCATAAGAGATGTGAGAATGGTTGGCACTTGTCTGCTAGTTGAGAGATGAATCGCCGAACTGATTGAAGCTTGCCCTGTAGGCTCCTGAGCTGTTTGAGATTTCTTGGTGGAGGCATCTCTGTTATTGCTTTTACCTTTTTAGGATCGATCTCTATGCCTCGTCTAGAGACGATGAAGCCTAGAAGCTTGCCAGATGTAACACCAAAGACACATTTCTTAGGATTAAGCTTTAAGCCATAATGATTCAGACGATCAAATACACGCTTTAGGATGTCGAGGTGCTCATCCCTTGTTTTGGATTTTGCAAGGATATCGTCCACATAGTCCTCAAGGATCTTGTGGATCATGTCATGGAAGATCGCTGTCATTGCTCGTTGATATGTTGCTCCTGCATTCTTTAGCCCAAATGGCATCATGTTGTAGCAGAAGGTACCCCATGGGGTTGTGAATGCTGTTTTATGTTGATCTGCTTCCGCTATATGAATCTGATTGTAGCCTGAAAATCCATCCATTAATGATAACATCTCATGACCCGCTGTGAGGTCTACAAGCATGTTTATGTTTGGCAATGGGAAGTCATCCTTAGGACATGCCTTGTTCAAGTCCCTGAAATCAGTACAGATTCTGATGTCGCCAGAAGGCTTTGTGACTGGCACCATGTTAGAAATCCACTCTGAATAATCTATTGCTCTGATGATCTTAGCTTGGAGGAGCTTCTCAAGCTCTGCTTTGACGAGAAATGCTACCTTTGGATGCATTTTCCTTAGCTTCTGCTTCACTGGCTTGACATTTGGATCTACTGATAGATGATGAACAACAAGGTTTGGATCAAGCCCAGGCATGTGGGCGTATGACCATGCAAAGTTGATAATGGATTCCTTGAGCAAGGCACTGAGAGCGATTTCTTCTCCTTCTGTTAGGTTGACTGCAATGTAGGTGATCCTTGGACATTCTTCTGTTCCCAAGTTGATTGACTTGGTCTCTTCTATGATGATCGGCGACTGCTCTGGTCTATAATCTTGGATAGGGGGAAGAGGCAAGGCTTCATCTTCTAGCGCCTGAATTGCCAGGTTTTCACTAGAAGATACGCCCTTTGTTTTTACTATTTTCGAATCAGAATGTGCCCCAGAAGGGTTTTCACATAAAGACTCATGATGTTCTTTTGCTATTTCATTTTTGTGACTAAAGCTTGCCTCTTCCCCAAAATATCCTTCTGGGTGAAGCTGATAGACAGAGGTTGATGTTGGATCCTGGTTGACTGCTGGACCTGATGCCCCCATGAATTCTAGGAGTGCTTGTGCGCTTTGGAACTCATCGATGTGTGCGATGCTTGGTTGGTCCCAATCTATGAGGTCGGGGTTTGTGAGGGGAAGATCTATGAGGTTAATGGAGAGTTGTTGGAAGACAGAAGTCCCCAGGAGGGTGTCGTCGGCAAAGATATCGTCGTAGGATCGGATGTCTTTCTCTTCGGGGATGTCTTTGATTTCCACGAGGTCATCCTGGCTATTCGAAAAGTTCACGTTGGTCATGTTAGTGTCCGCAGTTGTGGTATTGGGCTCTTGTTCAAGCAGGCGAGGGGTATTAAAGCCAAGTCCTTGCTGTTCTGGATTTTGGGATGGTATGATAGGAAACAAATTTCCATCCTCTTGTGGTCCTAGACCACCACCTTGATAGTTATAGTGTTCTGTGACATTTTTGTAGGGGATTGGGTATTTCTCTTTGAAGTACTCAAGAAGTTGTGTGTCACGTGATGGGGGATCTTTGTATAACCATTTGTTAATATCTGGATCCATTTCTTTGCTGCTGATGGTACCATGAGACTCAAAAGTCATGTTTCCGATTTGCTTGAGCTTATAATGTTCTTCAACAAGCTTATTTTGGCAATTTGGGCGCCCTTGAGTATGTGGATCACGTGGAAGAGCCCCTACAGCAAATGCATCACTGAGGTTGTATTCGCCACAACCCTGGTTGTTGATCTTGATGGATGATAAGGTGGAAGAGAGGATGGTCTCTGGATCGCGATGGGATCGGGATGAGCTAGCAATAGAAGTACCAATATCAGTTCCAGGACAATGAGTAGAATGAGGGAAAGATGCTTCCATCGCAAGGCAGTATGCGAAGGGGTTAGGGTCAGCGTGGATGGTAACCTCAGTGCCTTGATGTGGAAACTTGATGCACTGATGGTAAGTAGATGGTACGGCCTTAATGGAATGGATCCATGGACGACCGAGGAGGATATTGAACGGTAGGTCAAGATCAACAACGTGGCAGAGAGTATCTTGCGTTGCTAGGCCTAGCTAGATAGGCAAAGTCATAGTACCTTCAGAGGTACGCTCCAAGTTATCATATGCTTTGATAGTGATTTGCTCATGTTGTATGTCAGCCTCCGTGAACCCGATCTTCTTGATGAATTTTAATGTGCACAAGTTGAGGGCTGAGCCATTATCCACTAGAACTCGTTTGATGGCAAAATCTCTGACCATGACAGCAATGCGGAGAGGGAGAGTATGGTCAGGAGCGACATCTGGTATATCAGATTCTTTGAAGGACAAGGCACATGCTGCTGATAGGTGTCCCACAAGAGTTTCAAACTGAGTTGTGTTAATGTCCGTGGGGACATGGCCTTCTTTTAGAGCTTTGTCCAGGATCTCCTGATGGATGGGTGATGTGCGGAGCAAATCCAAGATAGATATTTGGGCTGGCATGTTCCCAAGATGCTCTATGATATTGTATTGTGCTCTTGGTGCATTATGCTGTGTTGCGCGTGCATTTGATGCTGGCCTGGTGTTAGACTGTGCTGTGGATGCAGTAGATGTTGGCCTTGGAGGAGCAGCTGACCTCGGAGGAGCACCGGCAACAGTTATCCTACCACTGCGGGTAGTTGCAGCACATTGTCGATCCGGCCCTCTGACGTGGATGGTATTGATGGTGGGCTCATCTTGGATGGGCTCAACTTGAGTTATGCATCCGACATACTTGTCATAGTTGATGTAGGCCGCTGTGTGATCTTCTTGCTTGCCTTTGCCATGATTTTGGGGCTGATTGACGTTGGCTTGATTCTTCCCGGTATCGTGTTGAGGGAACACATTTTGATATATTTGCAAACCGGCGTTGGGTGAAGCTTGAGTTGGTGCATCGATCTAGATTTCCTTGCGATCGATGAGATCCTGGATGTAGTGCTTAAGCCGCATGCACTTCAATGTTGTGTGCCCCTTCACATGATGGTAATCACAGTATTCATGTTCTTTATACCAATCAGACTTTGGTGCGTTGTCATCCTTCTGTGGGATGGGCGGATATGTGATCATATTTGCCTTGGCTAGCCGATAAAAGATCTGATCCAGAGGCTCACCCAAAGGTGTGAAAGTCCTCTTTGGATTGTTCTGATTGTTGGGTTTGTTCTGCCTTGGGGCAACGTTAACTGCATTAACAGGATTGCCTTGACGTGCTGGCTGCTGCTGTTGGTATTACTACTGATACTGTTGCACAGGTGGTTGATGAGATTGAGGAGGCTGCTGATAAATAGGTGCTTGATATGCGGGAGCTGGTGGTTGCTGATAGATGGGCACTTGTGGGGGTTGGTATGTTTGAGCTGGTGTAGGACTAGCCACAACGAATTGTACATTCTTAGTATCAGTGGCCCCATCTGTAACAACATTCTTGTTACGATTCTAGTAACGAGATTTATCATTGTTGGGTTTGTTCTTGGAATCATCCTTGAAGTGACGAATAGTGCCTTCGTCTAGGAGAGCTTTCTCGATGCCTATGCCTTTGCTCTTGATGTCTTGGTATGTCTGGAGATAGTTCATTCGCATGTGATGGGATAGCTTTGGATGCAGGTTATCAATGAAGATCTTTGTTAGATGCTTCTCTGGCGGCTGATATGATAACCTGGTTGTAAGATTCTGCCATCTTTGCAAGTATTCTGCAAGGCTTTCTCCGTCTTTTTGCTTTGAGTTGCATAGGTCTAGCAAGGACAACTCATTCTCCACATTATGGGCATAGTGTGTGATGAACTTCTCAGAGAGTTCAGCAAAGGTTTTTATTGTCCCATGTGGTATTTTGTAAAACCACTCAACAGCAGTTCCTCCCAAGCTCTTGGGAAACAAGCGCAGGAGATAGTTATCACTGTAAGCCACTTCTTGGCACGCCATGTAGAACTCTTTGATATGGTTTACTGGATCTCCTTTCCCTCGATACTTGTCGAACTTGGGCATCTCAAAATGCTTGGGGAAAGGGATAGTTGCTATAGACCGATCGAAGGGATATGAGCACACCTCTTCGAACTTGTATGTTTTGTTCTCTGTTCCACTTTGGAGCTCCTTTAGAGCATTTTTCATTGCTTCCCACTCAGCATTGAGTGGCGAGGGAACTGAGACTTCTGCTTGTGATGGAAGCTGTGGAACTGGGTATGGCGCTTGCTGTGGATAAATGGTTTGGAACTGATTTTGGGGCAATGGTTGTTGGGGATATTGCTAGTGTGGCATAGGGGGGTATTGTGGTAAATGATATGAAACCTCTTGATGTTGTTGGGCTACTTGCTGTTGTTGAACTGGCGGTTGTTGTGGGACTGCTTGCTGATATTGGACATTTGGACCTTGCTGTTGTAACTGATGGGTGGGAACTTGTTGTTGCTGGGGGATGATAGGGATTTGTTGCTGAGGCTGATAGCAAGGGACTTGCTGTTGTGGAGGAATGATGGGTGTTTGCTGAAAGGGGACATGTGGTTGCTGTGGGGGAGGCTGTTGGAATGATGCTGCTTGCGGGTATGATGGTGGTAGTTGCTGAGGTTGGCTTTGGATTTGGCTGATATAAGCTGGGTGCATGCCTGCGTTACTTAGAGGTGGAGCAGACGTGGGGAAGCTAGAAGCAAAAGGTGATGGGGTAAGATAGGTGGGGAAAGTTGGCTGTTGAGGTGGTGGAACTTGTTGGAAGGTATTTAGGGTTTGGGATGAATAGCTTGAAGCTGGCGGTGTTTGGGGTAGTTGCTGCTGTGCTGCTTGGGCGAAGGCGGTTTGTTGACTTGCAACCATAGATGTAGGGGATTGAGATGGGATCCCCCATGCCTTCATTTTTTCTTGCGTAAGGCCCCATTGAGAGCTTGTGTTAGGGTGCACTGCAGCGGATGATGGAATGGTAGGAGCAACGGGAGCTTGGGACACGAATGATGGTTGAGAGAAAGGAGCTTGTTGAGGTTGTGGTTGAGCGGATGCTTATGAGGAGGAAAATGAAGGAAACAACCAAGAGAAAGATGAGGTTGGAATGGGGAGCGATTGCGCTAACCCCAAAGAAGAAGGTACGGGTGCTTGGGGGGTGAAGGGTGACGGTGCTCCTTTGATGGTGAAAGGCATTGCTTGACTTGCGGATGGTGGCGATGCAAAAGCTTGTGTGAGAGGTGGAAGCTGACTTTGGGTTTGGATTTGGGCTTGGGCAGCCATAGCAGATGATGAAGCAAAAGGGGTATGAGATGGAGCGGATGGTGCTGCAACTTGTGTTGTGGGACTGGTGAGGCTTCCTTGCAAGAAAAGGGGAATGGTGGAAAGCTCTTGGGATGTTTGCATGATAGGATCGGGAAATGATTGGACAAACGGAGAATATGCTTGTGCTGGAACTTGGATTGTTTTGATGGGGATGCGTAGATAGAGAGATGGTGGGATGGAGGTACTTTCTGGTAGGTAGTGAACAAACATGCTTTGCTGATGTTGTGGTACAAGGGCATTGGTTGCTGGTGGGCTTTCTAGAGGATTCACAAATGCTTGGTTTGCCAAGGGGGATGAAGGGATGTTTGGATCTTCACATGGGTTACTGGCTTGGATCTGTGGATTGTAAGTCATCATGATGTTGGTGAAAAGGTTGGGATCGGATGAGGTTGTTGGTGGATAAGGATTCATGCTTCTTCTTTTCCGAGATCTGGTCTCAACAGGCATGGAGATGCAAGTGCTAAATGGATGCAAGATGTTTGGCTAAAAGATGTTGATGGATGCGAAGTTGATGAACTTCTAAAGATGATGACTTCTAAGATGTAAATGCAAAGATGGATCAAGATGGCGATGATGGAAGCTGGATGGAACTGATATGGATCAAGACGGTGGAGGAAAGATAGGTTGCTGGTGGAAAGCTGGTGAAAGATTACTGAGTGGTCAACAAATGAGCTGCTATTTTTCCCAAATGGAGGATCAGAGATATGATGGGGTCAACCTAAGATAGACTGATGATCTTCGGTCAACAAGTTTCTTATCAATACACTCCAATCTCTTGCTCGAGATGATGGCTATGCAAGGACAAGGTTTGATTTCTTTATGACAACACGTTGTGCCAAAAAAGAGGATGATGGTCTCTGATCTTGGATATAGGATAGAAACAACTCAAAAGGGTAAACACTAAGTGTTGGTGGATCTCTGGATTTGGAGCAAAAGATGATGGATTTGCTGGAAAGATATGGAAAGCTGATGGGGGGATGCTGGTGGAAAAGGTACCGAAGGCTGAAGGGACAATGCTCTAGAAGGATGATGCAAGTGCAAATGACAAGGACTGATTCTAGAATGCTGGTAGGAAGATGAATGCATATGCAACTTTATGATGTTTTGAAATGCAACTAAGGTTTTGATGCTGATGCAAAGGGTGAAACTAGGATGAAACTAAGATGCAAGGCTGTTGAGACAAGGTTTCAAGATCTGAAGATGGAACAAGACATGAACAAGGATTGGCTAATTTTCTGGCTCAAGGTTGATGAAACGATGGTTAACTCGGAAACGGAAGGCGAGCTGTTTGATGCGGGCGTTATGGGAAATGTTCTCAAATCTGGCTTGGGACTTCTCTTCTGCTTGGTTTTCTTGGATAATGACTTGATAGCTCTTGGTGTTCTTTTTGATAAGTTTTTTCTCTTGATAGGCTTGGGATTTGGGCAACTTTGCTTTAGGATGTTTGTTCTTGCTGGGCATCACTTGGAAAAGAGGCTTCTGATTTTGAGGCAAAGGTTTCCAATGGCAAAGGTTAAAGTCAAAGCAATCTCCGCAAGGGACAAAGCAACCCTGCGGGATACAAACAAAGGCAACTGACTCTGACAAAGCTTTGAAAGTGTATGTTTCAACAAGTGTTTTCACGGAGTCTTTGACTGTCAAGCACTTCAAACAGATCTACCTAAGGAAGGTGAGTATCAAAATCGCTTGCCCACAGCTTGGTATCCCCTAGAAGGGAATACAAATGGTGAGTAATCTTGAGGCGACCCGGTAAACCCCTTGGAATCGGTCCCTGCACAAGGATTTTGATACTTTCGGATGTAGATAGGGTAGCCTCTAGTTTATCAGGTTGCTAATGATTCCGTGGTGTCTCCATACCCGGTTATGCTGATCATCCGTGACTCACTTAAGAGCCTTGCCAATTATGCTGGGGGAGAGGAATGTTTACCATCCCCAGTCACGTGTTTGGCACGAACGCCCGGCGATTAGGAGATGTAAGTGATTCTTTTGGTATTCACTTATTTGTATACCGGCCGGGGGGGATACCGGTTTGAGGTCGTTCTCCGAGGAGGAAGTGTTTCTCCTTGGACAGGCCTCGCTAAAAGCAGAACAGGTGAACTTGTCCAAGTTCAAATGTTCCACGTTGCTTACTCTAACAAGGATTATGCAAAATTTGAAAAACTCCTACATGCACATCAAGCAGATTTTGTTCATTTTCCCAAATTTGATTAAGTTTGTTTGAACTTTGAAAAATGAAGACACACGTGTTTAGATTTTGATTTGTTCCTTTCTCCAAAATGTAAATAAATTGAAC
This sequence comes from Chamaecyparis obtusa, assembly GCA_027943335.1. Classification (NCBI taxonomy): domain Eukaryota; kingdom Viridiplantae; phylum Streptophyta; class Pinopsida; order Cupressales; family Cupressaceae; genus Chamaecyparis; species Chamaecyparis obtusa. Next base: position 1,735,455 of record BSBK01003272.1, read on the forward strand.
GTTTGCAAGTTCTTTCCTTTTGTGCATTCAAGATTTGATTAGCGAGTTGATTTAAGAATTTTGAAAAAGTTTTGTTTTGTCCCTTAGATCACTCAAGATTGAATTTGGCTTGCTTGCTTTGAAAACTGAAACAGATGAGGGAATAGAGTTGTTTGTTCCTTTTAGTGCATTCAAGATTGAGTTTGATTTTCAAATTGACAATGACATTCTAGGACCTAAGTTCATTTCCTTAAGTTTCATTCAAGATTGAGTTTGACCTTTGCTGTAATAAAATAAATGAAAAAAACTAGTCCTAAGCAACTCAAGACAGAAACCAAAAGCGACACTGTCCAGCTTATAGGCGACGCTGGAAAGTGCAGAGGCGACATTTAATTCCTACAGGCGACATTCTGTACCTCAAAAGGCGACAGATAAAAAACCAGAGGCGTGATTTCTTTTGTTACAGGCGTGATTTAATTAAAAGAAGGTGACAGAAGAGAATTCTGGAACGTAACAGAAGTTGCCGACAACAGGAAAATCTCAGTTATGCAGGCGTGAAAACAGAGTTCACAGGCGTCATTTCTTTCCTCAAAGGCGTGATTTAATTGCATGAAGGCGTAACTGAATTCCTTGTAGGCGACATTTCTTTTGTTGAAGGTGACATTTCTTTGTTTGAAGGCGACATTTAATTGCTGTAGGCGTCATTTCTTTTCATGAAGGCGACATTTCTTTATTTCCTACAAAAAAAAAAAGCATATAAAGTATAGTTTCATCAAAATGATTGTGGTTTGAGTCCCACCGGGCGTGCCAGAATGTAGACTAGGATTTGAGAGTGCACCTAAACCTGTTTTGAAGGCCAAAGACAAACAAATGTCATAGCATATAATCAAATCAAATTCAAAGGTAAACAAACTAAAATCAAAGCCACCTCAGTTTAAGCCTAAAACGGATGCGCCCATGCACCGTTTGATATGCTTAGATATAGAAGGATGTGGGTGTGCAAACTCAAGCACTTGGAGCATGCAAAATAGGATGATTTGAGGTTGATGAAGACCCAAAATGACACAAAATAGGTATGAGGAACCTATTTTGCCTCAAAGGCCTCAAGAACACACAAATATGCAAAAGCTAAATGAAAGAACTAAGATTAAAACAAGAAATGAATCTATGTTAATCCATTTAAGCTAATTTAGATGTGATTTAAACTTGAAAATGATCTAAAAAAGATGAGCTTATGCTTATGCTAAAATGAAAATGGCATTATGACTTTGCTATTTGAGTTTGAAAGTTGAGAGATGATTTGCCTTAGGAAGTAAGGGTATTTATAGGATTTCTAAAGGCTTGGGGTAGGAGGAATGAATGGCCAGGATTGAAATCCTTAAGAGAGGCCAAGATTCACTCAAAGGGAAGCACATGGATTGTGCTAGTTCTCAGCCAATCAGGAGGTGACACATGTCACAAGGTGAGTGGATGAAGGGAAGGGCAAAGAGGAGTCAACAAAGGGGGCTCCAAGCTCATAACTCTCCAAATAAATGCTTGTAAGAGCAATGAATGGGCTTTAAGAGGCTTTGAAAACTTTGGGGAAGCAATAAATGCTTTGTGGTTGAGATATTTGGAAGGAAAGACTTTGCTTTGGTTTAGGAAAGTCTTAAGCTTGGTTAGGATTGCACAAAGGTTTAAGGGTAGGATTAGGATTAGAAAAAGGATAAAGAAAAGGATTAGGATGGGTGAAGAGGGTGGATTTGGGAAGATTCTAGAAGAGTCTAGATTTCCCCTTAGTTTCATGGAATAAAAGGTTATTCATTCCAAAAGCCTAAGTTTAGGAATATTTATTAAAGTATTTTCAATAAATATGGAAATTAAATATTTAACCTTAATTAAATATTTAACCTTGGGATTAGGGTTAGGAAAGATGGGATTAGCCTTTTAATCGAAATTAAGAAGGGATTAGAAGATTTTGGAAGAGGTTAGTGGTCTAGAGGAAATTGGCCAAGTTTGGGATAAAAAATAAATTAAAAATAAATTAATTTATTTTTGAGGTTTTTTGGTCAATTTATTAATTAAATAATTAATAAATTAGGGATAATGTCCAAATGACATTTTTAGGCTAGATTCCTTAATTAAAGATTTTTAATTAAGAGAGAGGGATTTAATGCCATAAAAATAAATTAATTAATTAAATAAATAATTAATTAATAAATGATGATGTCATCAAGAATTTTCAGAAAACAAAAATAATTTATTTTCTAAAGGATTTTTCGGTGTCTACAATTTCTATTTCAAGAAGTCCAAAAAACTTAAAATATTTAAAAATTTGAAAATTTGTAATACCTTCTGAGCATCATTACTGTGGCTTGGGGATTGGTCCCTGGGGATTTCTTGAAGGTTGAGCCATCTATAACTCTCAAGGAATCAATTCCTTGCATTCGGTATTCTTCATTCACAACAGAACCAACCTAGCAGCCTCCATGGTAGTGCCATATGGTAGATACAGTTTCCCTGTAGAATTCTTCCATGGCTACAAAGTTTCTTGTGTTTGCAAGCAGGGGAGGACCTATGAAGCTCAATATATATAGCTTCAAGGAGCTTGTTTTTAGGATCTTTCCATGGTTCTCAATCCCTCAACACAATTTTGGATATCTTGAGGTTGTGAAAAATATTTGAAACTGATAGAAGGATTGTCTTCAATGTTTCCAGTCCTTAGACGGAGCTCTCCTTTTGAGAGGGGGCCTGCAACTTTTTCAATTATTGTTCCCAAGTAGACATATCTGCCTACAAATGGAATCTGAATTGGTGTGCTGGATGCTTCAATGAAATTTGTCTCAGTTATTCCCACCACTTGGATTAGAGAATATTCAAGAGGCAGAGATGATAACAATGCAATACCATTTCTTGGATTGTCTGCCATTCCCTATCCTACACTAGGCAGATCATGGACTACAGGAATTCCTAAAGAATCCAGGTGTTCTTTAGGGCCAACCCCACTTAATACTAGCAGCTATGGACTTCCCAGAGCACCAGATGAAATAATAATGTCTCCTCCATTTTGTGATAATACAGCCCTGTGAACAAGCCCATTTGAATCTTTGTATTCCACACCATAAGCCCTTGGTCTTGTTGACACATTACCAGGCCTTTCTGTTTGCATCAATTAGTTAGTTGAACTGTTAGATTTCATAAATAGAGTAAATAGAATTATTTTTGGAAGAAAATGTGCAAAATACAATAAGATTTTCCTACCAAACCTTGTCAAAATTCATTGCCCATGATAAGATTTGGCCCTCCCATCAATGAGTATATTGCAGTTAGATTTAGTCAAATTATTTTCCAAACTTGCTAGTGTGAAAATTTGACAAATTTGATTATAAACAAGTTACACAGTTTGTACAGTTTGAATTCAATCCCAGAATTTGTCAAATGAGTGCTATCTTATCTCCTCAAGTACCTACCATCTAAATATATTTGATACAAGCCTTCTACTGAGGACCTTAAAGCAACTTTACACTATTTGTTTGAATTTTTGAACCTTATTAGTGCTATCAATGAAATAAATAATCTCATTTTCTATCCTAATCTGCCTTCATTATCTTAAAATTTAAATCACATTAATGATCTTTTTACACTTTATTCATATTGAGGATATGGTCAACAACAGGACCACTTTTCTCTATTGCACAAGATAGTGATAGACAACAAGTTTATCCATAATATAAAGATTATAAAACCTTAATACACAGGATATTAGAATTATGCCCAAACTAGTAAGAGATATCTAAATGAGTGCTATCTTATCTCCTCAAGTACCTACCATCTGAATATATTTGGTACAAGCCTTCTACTGAGGACCTTAAAGCAACATTACACTTTCTATTTGAACCTTGTTAGCGCTATAATTTAAGGTAGGATAATAGTGCTATATGTTTGAAGTGTTGAACCAATGATGAATGAACATTGAACATGGTACATGTATGAATCTATGAACATACAAACATATATTTGAAAATATCTATATATATACCCATGGTAGTGGATCCCACCCAAATTTTTTTTGTCGAATCCAAGAACCCAAATCTGTATCAAAACCAAGATTGAAAACTTAGGGATATGGTCAACAACACGATCACTTTCCCTTGTTGCACAAGATAGTGATGGATGAAAAGTTTATCCATAACACAAAGATTATAAACTTAATACACTGGATATGGAGACTGAGCAATTTTATTGGACTTAAAATTATCGAAAGGATCATGCCTTAGGGAGATTATACTAACTCCATTTGAGCTTGCTAAGGATCAATTAGCTCTCACCTTCAACACCTAAACTTGCACACCATTTTCTAAGCTAAAACTCAGGTTAGCCAAACATCACTATCCAAATGATTCATAATATTTTATAAAGTTTAATAGTTTATCTATTCACTAAGATAATTTATCAGTTGAATTAACTTTTAGCACCAAAGCTTTCCTAATGGAATCAATCCTTGACTATGTCAACTTTATGGTGATATATGGACTACATTGTGTTAGTTGACATGAGAAGCATTCAATTTTCATCATACATAGTAAAGTAGTGCAATCCATGCCAATACAGAAATGTGGTCTTTGTTATGCTTCTTTCAGACACTAACAATTACTATATGAAATCAGATTACATAAGATCATGAGGAGATGATACAGTTTAATTTTGAGTTCTAAGTAATAAAAGAGTCATAGCCATGCTATGAGTAGGAATGACAACCATCCTAATAGAAATCCATTTTTAAACAACATTTGAAGGGCATATATATCCCTTTAAAACCTACTTCTATTTTCTGTACTTGAATCTCACTTAATAATCATGCCATTTTAATATTTAAGGGGCATTGATCACGGAATGCACATTTCAAAGCTATTATCTATTATTTCAATATGTCTTGCTTGTATCTGCAGTTTTGTAGAAGGAAATTGTTTTAACTTATGAAAGTAGCCATTACAGTAACTTTTTGGCACATCAAAATGATAATTCCTGGAATTCAATTCAGTACAAAACTAGTGAGCCTGCAATTTCAATTTAGCCTATGACAAATGATGTGACAGTGGTCATTGCAGTAGGTTTTCAGTACATCGAAACATCTCCCAGGAAATCAGTCCAGTGTAAAACTAGTAGGGGCAATGCATGATGTGATGGCTGCAAGATTAGTTTAACACAGATGAGTAAAAGTTAATCTTGTCTAAACTATTGTGCATTTTGCATTTCAGTGTTAACAGAACTTGTAGAGCTGATCAACATTTCTCATTTAGAGGGATTGTGTGCAGCTATTAGCTAGGTAAGCTTGGGATATACTCTATAATTCAGCAGAGCACAACTTCCATATGTCCATTAGAGCCTTGCTGATCAGTCCTAGCTTAGTTCATATTCTTCACATTTTGGAATGGATTATGGAATGTGATCCAAATGCAAAAATTCCAATACAATCAAATGTACAAACTGTAGAAACTTGATATCAATTTAGTTTCGAAATGGGTTAAAATTCATCCATATTCTTGACCTTTTGAATTATGGAAACTCAATACCAATAATAGTTTTGAAATGGGTTAACCTAAAATGTACACTTCAACAGTACAAGCTACAATCAAATCATATATGGATGATATCTGTGAATCTGAAAGCTTGATTCATTGAGTGAATTATAAGACACTCAAATTCTATTGTAAATGAATTTAATCCCTGTAGGTTGCTGAAGGCCTGCTTTTTTTAATAAAAGTTGTTGCTTTTTTGGGTGTAGTATATTATTATAATCTAAATTCTCTGCACCATAATCACTACTTTTTAATGTACTTAAACCATTATGATAGTCTCGCTTGCAGATCCTATAATTTTAATGCTTTCACCATAATCTGATACACGACAATTTTTTCAGATCAATAAATCACCATTATCATTATTTTTAGAAAAAAATTCTTCATAAATTTCCTTTTATCATCATGATAAGTCAAATATAGCTTATATATTTATATCATTGCTACCACTTTTGCAATTTCATCTGATTAGACCTACCTGTACTAATAAAATGTGATTAGAACTTGTTTTCACTTGATTTTCTTCATGGGTTTTAAGTTTTAACATCTCATTTCCTTCATGATCATCGAATTCAGTACAAATTCTTGATGAGATTCATGCAAATGCAGCATATGGATCATAATGACTTGAAAAAAGTTGAAGTGAAGCAATATACACGCTACCCATTTCATTAGTCTTAGGAGTAAAGAAATGTTCACGCTAGGTTTTGGAAAAAAGAAGAAAGTTGACGAGTATTGAACCCTAGAATAGAAGTTTCTATTATATTGCTTTTCACATTAAAAATACCATGTTTTATTAGTCTATTGAATGTTTTCTAGTGGCCAAATAGCTATTCAAATCCCTAATACTTAGAAAATGAACATGTAATGAATATTCTAACTGCAAGTTTATGCATTGGCCTACACCATATCCATGAAACTAAAAAAAATAGAAAACAGGTTATTATCAGTATTTATTATGAGAGGTAATCCTAATTTTATGTGGTGGAAAGAATCTTATGCTACAACATATGATCCTAATCTCTCTTTTGTAGCTTTCAGAATGGGAAGGATGGCATCTAGGCTTATTATGGGAAGAATCTGAATACAAGACTAGTTTCAATGGTATTCATCACTTTTCTCTTCTGAAGCATCTCCACTACAATAGATGGTGTAGAATAAAATAAGTCTTTATTATTATTCCCTTGATACAAATCAAATAAGTAGTAAGTACTCCATCTATTTCTATCCTTCACTTTTTTCCTCTTTTGTGGCTGGTCCAGTTTGTGTGCCAATCCTAGAAAAGAGTGGAGTAGAGTAACAAAAACGTGTTCTAAACATTTGATACAAATGAGAACTTTGAGTTGTACCCATGATATTTACAAGTTTTTTCTCCACCCATGGACTTAAAATTGCCCAAATTAGAGAGCTATGCCGAGATATTTACAAGTTTATTCTGACAAGTTGTTCAAACAAGTCACCTGCTACTTTCACCTTCTTCTATTTTAATTTGAAGGAAGCTGCTTCATGCATTACTAAATCCAAAGTTGTTTTATCCTCCCCCATGTTGTTCCACCAATCTATAGCACTGTCAAGTATAGCTTCTTCTCCATCAACATCACCTACCTTCTCTTTCAAAGATACCATGGTAGCAACAGTACTAGGTCAGTTTTGTATTTCATGGATCTGTTCCAAAGACTCAACAACCACTAGATAATGGCCAGCAGCTGTAGCAACTTGTGCTTGTGTAAGAAGTGTCGATGTTGAATATTTTGGATGCTTTTCAGCAAACTGTCCTAAAATTTCTTCTGCTCGATTAGATTTATTTTCTCTGACCAATAAGGATGCCTGAAGAAAAGTTGGCATCAAACTATCTGGGAACATACTGAGCAAGGCAGATACAAGTTCTCGAGCCTAAACAAACAAAAGCCACTTCTAGATTAGAATTTAAAACTTTAGTATCATATAAACATAATACACAAATGCCTAAGTAGCTAAAAATATCAAAATACTTGATCTAACTTGTTTGCATGAAGTAAAAAAAGTAAGCGATTGCAATAAATTGCTTCCTTCTGCCTAGACGAGAGTTTATACTCGAGGCCATCAACCAGCCACAATCCTTGTCCTCCATCATTTTTTTCAATTAATTTGTCTAATTTCTTCAAACCATCCAACACATCCTTTGTACCCTTGAGTGCAATGAGATTATTTGTGGCCACGACAATTGATGAAGAATCAGCTAGCTTCTATTTTAGGATATTGTTATAGGTGTTGATTGCATCCCCAGATGTTCCTAAAACCTGTCAGAGTCAAGTTATATAGAATGAATTTGAAATGTGGTGTTAAACTAATTATTCTATGAAAAGATTTTAAAAAACATAATGCAGCAACTATTCAAATTAGATTTTGTTCACTGAAAGCTCAAGAAAATCTATTTGACATATGCAAGCTGAACAGATATGGGTGCTAATTCATTTTCTATTTCTTCATCAGTATATTCCTCTTCTATCAACATCTCTTGGCCAATCCTGAAATAGTCAGAAGCATGAAATGAAATATTCATTACACTATGTTGTTGATATAACTAAGCCAATCCTTTTGCTATAATCCAAAATTAGTGACATTCTAAATCCCAATAATAATACCAATCTCACTAGCTCAGATTTTTTGAGAAACAAGGCATTAGTAAGATTTATATCTGTACTAAATACAAACATGGTACATTGCAGGTACATCAATTACATGTGTAGAAAAATCACATAAATTAAAATTAATCTTGGTTTTACACTCTCCAATTCTATACTTGTTTAAATAAAATAAAATCACTACCATAGCAAGCCAGTGAAACAAAGTATATTACCTATGTGCAAGAAGCAAAAGCTCTTCAGCTTCTGCAAAGTTGCTTTTTTCAATAAGGGCACAAGCCGCATTATATGCCAGCTCAAAGCTGCTATTAGGGTTTACTTTCATTGTCCCCATTAGGGAAGAGACTTCCGTAGACCTTCCACCAGAAATGAATGGAGCAATAATATTTGTCTTCAGCTCAATGGAATCAATCTTGAACTTCTACATAAGCTTCTCATGCTTACTTATGCATAGATCCATTGCACCATGACGATAAAGTATTTGTGCCTCTAACTGCAAAACACTCAACTCTGATTCAAGAGTTTTTAAGGCTGCTAAAGCTTCATCCAATCGATTTAGCCGATACAAGCAATATGCCTGAGAGTGCACAAAACTTGTGTAGGATCATCAGTGTTATAATACAATAGCAGACTATTAATTTAAATGTCAATAGCCAATACAAAGCATTTGAAGTTATCTCTAATATATTTGCATACCATTGAGCCTCAAATAATTTTGTAAGTACACCTCTCTAACTCTGACTTATCAAAACTATGCTGATATTTTTTGCAATAATGGGATTTTATATTTTTCAGCGTCCTGTCAAAATGCCTATTTAAAAAGAGGCCTTGAGCTTTATAAAAAAATATAGCTAAGGGATGTAGCTACCTCAACTAAACTGAATAAATTGAGATTGGCTCAAAAGAAACTGATGATTATGGATACAATTTCCTGGATACACTGACCCCTTCCTCATATCCATTAGGATAAAGATTGTTCCCAGTTGCATCCTACCAGATTTATGCCAACATTTTTATTATTTTGCATCCAGAATTACAAGATATTTTTATCTTACAGAAATAATCTTAACGGCAAATGCTTCATATTTTAGAATAAATTTTTTCATAGATGTGCTAATAGCTAAATTTAATAGTACTTACAATTTCTAGAACAGTGTAAAAAAGAACTATATTAAGAGTGTGAAAGAGAAAGTATAGGACAGAAGAAGCAATTGCAAAATTCAACTTAATAGGTTTTGAATCAAATAGCTCAGGAAAGACTAATAGAAAATGCTTTTGAAGCAAAATCTTACATCTCAAAAGACATGTATGATATTCAAATATTCTCATTGATAACTATTTTGGCAGATTTGTAAAACAGTAAAGGGAATCTTTAATATTTTTTCATTAGATAATAAAGACCTGCTAGTACAAAAGAAGAGAGCAACCATTTGAGCCACAATTTCAGCTATTACTATTCAAGTAAATTTTCCTTGATTTTACATATAAGTGGATGATGGAGTTAAAAAAATTGGACTTTGAGTTAAGAATTTGAGAGATTATTAAAGAGAATATATGAGGCTTGCTTTGGGAGAAATTAAGATAAACCTACAAGACTAGGAAATTACTTCTCTCAAGGTCTATATTAGTTTGCCTGACACCTCTTTAACATGCATGGAATGCTGCACTATATGTTTAAAGCATTCATTTACTACTATTGTACTCCTTGCAGGCCTTCTGAATCTCATGTACATGACCAACCTAGATGAAATGTAGTTCCCTAACATTGCAAAGCATGCAATTAAGCAATGAGTTTCCCCAATTAACAAAGCATTAAGCCTGTAGAATATATAGAATATTAAATATAACCAAAACAATCCATTATTTTGGTATAAAATATTCTTACAACTCATTTTTTAGGTCCTGGTGTACCTTGTAGTTTAAGGCAGTGATCATATTGTTTTGGCTATGGCCTATATATTCCTACTATACATACATAATTAATGGTGTTTGGGGCTGCGATCTATAATAGCAATACAAATTTGAGGTAGTGATCTTTATCAACTATATTTATTATGTTTGTGTTGTGATATACATACTCCACGATACCATATTGGATTGGTGATCAGCATACTACAGCAACACCTATTCTTCTTGGCTGCAACCTACACCAAAGACTTTAGCAGTCACAACATCAGCAGTGTACACTGGTGGTTATGACATCATTGCTTCAGCATCATTGGGTATTAGTAGGCTTGGAGAAGGACAAGACATTCCATCAGCAATCAGAGGATAGCATTAGAAATTAGAGGATCAAACATGCATTTCAAGCTCCCTTTGATCCAAATATCATTGATCCTTCCGTGCTTTCCAACATAGATCATCATATTGGTAGGCCAAGGTACATTATTTGTTCTCAGTTGTACTCAGTCTATTTATCTGAATATATGATTGATAGCTATTTCCTTTTGAGCATATTGTGTTTTGGCATATCTTTCTTGTGGTTGCATACTTGAGATATTACAGATCTATCAATATGATTAACATTTAAAGAGCTGATTGTGAAGAGTCGAGACTATACAAGCCATTGAGTTTTAAGACTATAGTCTCGACCATAGAACAGATAGTCCTCTAGTCCTTCAATGTCAAGGTACAATATATGATTGAATTTGTTCATTTTTATATAACCGCTTAAAAAATATTCATTGAATTACCTTGAGTGGTAGATCATTATTATAAATTTTTTATAATTGAAACTGAGAGGCATTCTATAATGATAGTAAGGAATTTAGCATAATGATATGAATGTGTAAAAAAAAAATATTAGTTTTATTTTACATTTGACAGGCATTTACATGTTTTAATATTTAATTATAAATATAATATAAAATTAATGTAGTTTCCACAATTCATGAGGATTTTTAGTAGATTTATGAATTACACTGTGTGCAGATTTTTTCCCATCAATGTTTCAGATTTCTAATTCTTATTCTAATGATAGATTATACAGTATGATTGAAAACACACCGATGAAAAAATTATTTCATATGATTATATCTTTCCTTTTCTATTTTTAGCCCATTTCTATTTGTCCTCTTCTTATGCTGGAGTTTCTTCTGATTTTTTCACCTTTTTATATTTTATGACCTATTCTAGATCAAAAAATTTCAATTCATAAGTCATAGTAATTTAATAATCTATTATGTTCATATTTAAGCAACACGAATAGAGTCAGAAGGTGAAAAGATGTTTAACATTTTATGTTTTTTTCTCCTATGGAATCAACTCTGCGAGTCCTACTATGGACTGAGGCTCAAAATTTGTTTCACGTTCACTCAGAAACACTCACTGCACTCTTGTAAACACCTCTACTCTGGTGGAATAGATATGCTTTGAATACACCTAGGTGTTAGCTGAGCTTTCAACCTTTTAATTTTCATTCTTGGCATCTGTTGGGCTTCAGCTTTTGGCAGTTCCCTTATGCTGGATTGTTTTCATCCTTTTCTTTTGCTAGATTTTTTCCATTTGTCCTTCCCTTATACTCGACCACCTTTTCTATTTTTTATGTCTTCTTATATTTTTATTACATATTCCTAGGTCAAGGAATTGCAATTCATGAGTAGCAGGAATTTGTTACATTCATGTGTAACAATTGAAATACAGTCAGAAGGTGAACATATGTTTTGACTTTTATGTGTTTATCCCCTATGAAATCAATCCTCCCCTCTCCTACTATGAACTGAGGTTTAATACCTACTGTAATTGGACTCCAAAACTCTCACCTTACTGTTGTATAATCCCAAAACCATTCTCCATTATGTTGGAACAGATGCGCTTCTAATCCACCTAGGTGTTGGCTAAGCGTCAAACCTTGGTTTTGGTTGGGGTTCCATTTTTGTCTCTTCCTTAATATTGGACTGGTATTGTCCTTTTCTTTTGCTAGACTATTTTCATTTTCCTTTCCTTGTGCTAGACTGTCTTTTTCATATTTGGTGACTTTAAATATTATGCAACCTATTCATAGGCTGAAATTTTTTAATTCATGAGTTGCAGGAATTTATTATATTCATTTCTAACAAATGCAAATATGGTCAAAAGGAAAACAGATGCTTAGGCATACGTGTGTTTGTCAGATCATCTCTATGCAATCAACCCTACCTGCCCTTCTATAGACTGAGATCCAAAATTTCCTATAATTTCACTCTGAAATGCTAGCTTTTCTGTGATGCATTCTCATTTCCTACTCCAATATGAGGGAACATATGTGCTTTAATGCACACATGTTTGTCCTGTATTCATCTTTTGCTTTTTCTTGATTGTAAACGTTTGCCCTTTCCTCATGCTGAATTGCCTTTTACATTTTGTTGTCTTTTTATATTGAATGACGTATTCCTAGATCAAGGAATTTCAATTCATGAATTGAGGGATTCATTGCATTAATGTTTAACAAACTCAATTATAAATTGCAATGCTTCTTATTTAAGAAAACTATCAGAGGTTTTTGTGTCAATGTTTGGAACACACTCTGTGATCCATCATTAGGAAGAGAAGAAAATATTGTGGTAGATTGCAAATCTGGGTTCTTAAAAAGGAGAGGAGAGCATAACATAATATTTCCAAAAGAAATAGCACATAAAATTTATGTCTACAAGTTAATATCTCTTAGAATATTCTTTGCATTTAAATTATCTAAATACTACCTAGATATAACTGAATCATAACATGGGTTTTTCTGTTTCTTATTACTGTGATCAGGTGGGAGAAGATTGTAGGCTTTCGACTGAAGCTATTGCCAATTATGTGCAACAAATATTCAACATGATTCATTCCACCTACATTGGGTACATCAAAGACTAATGCAGACAAAATTGTTGAAGAAAACCAATAGTAAGTACATCATGATCAATGATTGATCAATTTGAAATCATTGTAGAGTCTAGAGTGTAGGTTGTCCATCATTTACAAGCATTTTTAGGCCAATAATTAGGCAGCATTACTCTTCAATGTACATTGCCATAAATACATTCAGCATGAAATTATCACGGTCATCTTCTCATCTCTCTAAAAGCTCAATGTAATCAATGGGTGGAGTAACCCTGATGGTACTCATATGAGGGACAACATTGCTACCAATTTTTAGGAGATTATTACGAATCAGGGACTGCATTGTATCATTTCATTGGCTTATGAATTTATGTTGATTTATCATAATATAATGCTCAATAAATTATGCTTTCTTTATCTCAAAAATCTTGTGATTTCTTAAATAAATTTTGGTCTCAATGCTAAATAAAAGTGTAGTTTAGCAGATAATTTAGATCAAATGTCCAATATTTTCCCCACCCAATAAAAAGCTTGGAGAACTCACTCATCTTATCGATCTGGTTCAAATTTCTTTATGAATTTTTCTTTTCAATTCTTGTACATTTCTAGTAAACAACAGATGAATTAAAATGGTGTTTTTTTAAGCTTTCTAATATGTTCTTTATGTCAAGATGTATAATTATATAATGGCATCACTGTTTCTATCAATATTATAAAAAAACAAATAATTATTTTTTTCATGACAATTTTCTTTTCTAACTATCATGTACCAATTTTTTTTTTAAATGATATTTCTCAACTTCTTCTGCATGATATAGATATGGGTGTTGATTGCATGATATATTAAAGTAATATTCCTAGCATTTATGTTTTGATTTTTTCTGCACATCAGATGGGGAATATTAGATGCCCATTAATGTTCAGGGGAATATTAGACTCGAATTGGCATTATCTAATTCTGGATAACGTCAATTCCATGTTTGTGTCCATCCAACAAATTGGAATTGGAATTTTGTCCTCTTTAGTTTTCTAATTTTTAATTAATTAATAATTATTGTAAATTAGAAACCAATACCACTTTTTAATAGACATTTTTTAAAAAAAAATTTTTAGCATTGGTCTCAATTTCGACCAACGCTATGGTCGAAATTGAGACCATTGGACCAAAATAATCGACGACAAAGCCATACATTCAACCAATAGTATGGTCAAAATTGAGACCAATGCATGGTCTCAATTTCTACCAATACATGGTCAAAATTGAGACCAATGCATGGTCTCAATTTCTACCAATGCATGGTCTCAATTTCTACCAATGCATGGTCTCAATTTCGACCAATGCATGGTCTCAATTACTACCAATGCATGGTCTCAATTTTGACCATTGGACAAAAAAAATGATGGTGATTCTTCCAGTCTCAAGCAAGAGCTGTAGTTGAAATTTCAACCAAAATATTGGTCAAACTTTCGACCAATAAGAAATACGTAGCAAATTTGATGAAAAAATAATGATGAAAGTTTTGGTCATGGATTCGACCAATTCTCATCGAAATTTGAGGTAAAATTTACTAGTGCAAAGAAACACTTCTTAGGATTCAAAGAAATCCCATAACATCAACACCTCTTCAAAACTTTTCGCAAATCCTTGATGTGGTTCACCCGGTTCTTGGAGAAAACTATGAGGTCATCCATATATATAACAATGCACTTATTGACCAGACCTTTGATGCCTCATCCATAGCCCATTGGAAAGTAGCTCCTGCATTGATCAGACCAAACGACATGCAGCGATAGGCAAATGTTCCCCATTTTGTAGTGAAGGTCATTTTTAGGCAGTCTTCTTTCGTCACCATGACTTGGTTGTACCCTAAGTAGCCATCCAAAAAGGACATCATTTGGGAACCATTGACCACTTGTAACACTTCGTCCAAAGAAGGCAAAGGATAGTTGTTCTTCTAGGAGGATATGTTAAAATTTCTAAAATCCATGCAGAGCCGAACCTCTCCACTTTTCTTCCTTACAGGGATAAGATTGGTGACCCAAGTTGAATTTTGAATGGGAAAAATTATCTTGGCATCAAGCAACTTTTGAACTTCCTTTTGAATTACTGGCTCGATCACGGGGTTTACCGATCTTTGCCTCTGGCGAAAGGGTTTAGCATTTGGGTTCAGTGGGATGTTGTGGACAATAATGCTAGGGTCATAAGTTTTTAAATCTTAGTAGCACCATGCTATGACATCTTTGTATTTAGTGATTAACTCCACCATCTATTTCTTTTCCTCTGGTGTGCATACCTTGCCAATGCGAACTTCCCTAGGTTCGAGTTGTGTACCCAAGTTGTAGAGCTTGCAATCATCTCCGCCCACGACTGACATTTTTCCTCTTTCTCGAGCGTGTTCATCTTTATCAAAAATTCTCTCTAGAGCCACCATACCTTTCAAAATGGAATTTTTTTTCAAGTTCAAAATCCCTAAGTCATCGGACTCCTCTATTTCGTCTTCTTCTTCATCAATACTCTGCTTGTCAAAGATCCCTACGTTCATAATGAATTCCAAGATTTTTTGATCATCTTGAAATACCTAGAAGTTTTTGATGTTGTCAGGAATGGCTGGTACAACCATGAGTTCCATGGAGAATTTCTTTAATTTGGATTTCTCTAGTGGTTTTAGGGAGCTTGCAGATACTGCTAAAGTGTCGATGACATTATTCTTTCTCCTTGGGATGCTCTGAATGTTAAAGGCTTCAAAGTCTTTGATTAGGTCCTAGATGTGATTGTGGTATGAGACCAATCATTTGTTGGTGCAGGAATACTGGCTCTTGATCTACTAGACTATCAATTGTGAGTCACCTTCCACTATTATTGCTTTGACTTTCTTTTCGTGGGCCAGGAGGAGACCACGAGTTAGAGCCTCGTACTCGGCAACATTGTTAGTGCAGTAGAATTGCAACCAGTAGGTAGCATAGTATGAACCCCCATGAGGGTTAACTAATTTGATCCCAGCTCTTGCTCCCAACTTGCACTTGGAGCCATCAAACTGAAGTTTCCATACTGAATGATTTTTGTTGGAAGATGTCTTAACTTGGGGTTCCGAGATTACTTCAGGCAGAGGAATCTTGGTTTGGGGTTCTACATGGTCCGTAAGTGATGACAAACCTTCTTTACTTGGATTTTTTGTCTCTCCTTTGTCTAAGATTTCTCTTTTCGAAAGGGGGACCCACTTCATCTTTTGTTTGTTCTTGACATCATGCCAAACCTAATGGCACAGAGGTAGGCAACCATCATTGGAAGAGCTCCACTCCTCTTGTATAAAGCATCCAATCGTAGGACCTTGAGGTTCTTTGCTGAGGGGAGAATCCTCCTCACTTGAACATGTCACCATATTTTGTGGAGGTTTGGATACATTTGGTATCTGGTTCATAATTTGGACCACCGCCTCTTGACAATCCTGGCATTTAAACTCTGAGTGGTTCCTCTAATGAAGACGACAATACCTCAAAAGCATTAGTATGTTGGGATCAACATCTTGGCCTAGATGTCTCATATTCTTTGTCATACCATTTATGAATTCCATGAGAATCTCTTCAGGGATCTAGACATCTATCAAACCTTGAATGGGGCTATTGTATGAGCATTCTTCTTCCTTGAGTTGAAATGTGAATACCTTGTCAAAATGATACACTCCCAGGTCATCTTGTGATAATAAAACTTCATTTGGGGCATTGTACTCAGTTATCATTTGTTTGATCTTGGGCTCTGCATCTATCTTAATTTGGTTATTGAGCCCCTTCCATGGCAACCAAAGTTGGGTGAAGTCCATAGAGAACCACCCTCTCAGAGACCAGGTCCATTATCGATTGAGTAGCATGCCATAAGTCTCTAGGATGTCTACTACATGAACGTCGATGCAGTCTTGGATCCTAGGGTTGACTGTTAGTTGAATACGTGTGTCCTTCAAGACCTTGATGACTTTAACTTCCATTTTATCAAGCTGGATCACCATGTGATTAGTTGGCTGAGGATTCATTCCTAACCTCCGACATATGGACAATTGCATCACATTACACAAAGCACCTGATCAATTAGGCAATTATGCAGGTTCTTTCCAAATATTTTGAGGCTTAGTAGGAACAGGGGTACTTCTACTGTATCTTTGAACATAGTCGACATCTCCTCTGTGGCATTTACATTAGACACATCCTTGGCGTTATTGCTGGATGAGGCCAATTTGGAATGATCCAAAGACTTCAGGGGAGCTTATCTTTGAGTGGGACAACTCTACAACATATCATACATTGACATATTCATTCTAACTTTCTTCAATTCCTCTACCACGTTGTATTTCTCATTGGCACAAATTGGGTTTTTCAATGCGGCTAGTGGATATGGTGTTGCCTGAACAAAAGTGGCACTGGGTCCCCTTGGGGGCATAGGATTATTGTTGGCCCTTGGGTCAGGTGGAGTGGGCTACATACTTGGAGGAATGCCATCTGTCAAAGGCTCCCTTCTGCTTCTCAAGTTATGGGTATTTCTATTGTTGTTATGGAAAGCATGGACTTCAAAATACTCTGGTTGGTTTTTTTGATTGAATGGGAAGATGAACTCTTCCTCTAAAGTGTTATTGACCGGAGTTCCATCCAAACTTGGATCATATGACTCAAAAGCCATGGCACTGAAATGGGCCTAGGAACTCTCAAAATCCTAAGTTTGTTGATTGTCAGACTCCCCCTTGTATTCATAATCTGGTTGATGCATGCTAGGACCTTGGGTGTAACTAGCTTCTGACGAATCGAAGAAATTGGCACAGTCCGTAGGGATACTACTATTATTCGGACATGTGTTCCAAGTCCTATTTGTCCTTTGTTGCCAAAATTGTTTGTCTTGAGAGTCATTCCCATAACCTCCTCCATTGTTATTATTGTTGTTTCTATAATTGCCATAATTACGATTCTAATTTTGAGAGTAAATATTCGGGACAACAGCTGGCCGTGGGTAATTTCCTTGATTCAAAGTTGGGTTGAGCTTCATCTGGGTGATCTCCCTGGTCAACTTGGACATCATCTTCTTCATGGAATCTAACTCATTTACTAGAGCTTGATCTATTTCATTTGGGACAATGACCTTTTGTTCGCACAAGGCAGCCCTGTGCGTGTCATATCCTGGGTATGTGATGGCCAACGGTGGGGCAGCAACATATGGAGTTGGTACCGGATTGATCCTTGGGGTTTGTTGCACTAGAAGTTGATTATTTGTTATGAATGGACTATTCATAACAATGTTCCCCAATGTTGGTGGGATGTCGTAACTCCCTCCTACTTGTGGGTCCATTTGTTGAGTGAACAAGATAGCTTCATTGCACACTTTCTCCAAAGTGTCAATATCTCTTGGAGGTGGCCTTTTCAAGAATATAGATGTTAATGGGTCTAAGGTGCGCAAGTACACTTGTATGGTAGTGCCAATTGGTACCATGTATGGAGCTTCAAGATTCTAGTACATCTTGTGAAAATGGTGATTGAACATAGCGATAGATTCCTTGAGGTCTTTTCTCACCGAAATGAATTGGTGGTGAAGAGTTGCTAGATCCACATATAGTTTGAATTGATTTAGGAACTTTGTTTCAAATTCTTGCCAGGAAGCAATGGATCCTCATGGAAAATTTAGATACCAATTCTATGCAAACTCCCCAAGTGTGTAGGGGAAGAGGTGGCACATGACATCTTGATGAGAAATCTCTTTCCGATTGCACAATTCCTTGAATGCGCAGATGTGTTCTTCCGTTGTCTTGGATTCTCCATAGATGAAATGTGGGCATAATTTCTCAAGATTTTTGGGCAGCTGATGGAGCTGTCCCTACAAGTTCAGTGGTGAACTTTGAGCATTTGCAAAAAATGCCATGGGCCGGTGGTGGAGGAGCAGCAGGTGGGGTAGCAATTGTTGGAATTGGAGGAAGATTTGGATGATCTGAAGTATCCTCTCCATGCTTTGTTTTGCTATTGCGAGGTCTATGAAACTCTGTAAGTTCAAGGAACTCCCCTTTGTTGGGTGAAGATCTAAGGACTCATTGAAATCTCTCAGGAGAGAATGATCAAATATTCTGGGGTGTCCCTTTTGAGGGCCCTCCTTCTAGTGCCACTTCTGTTGAGCATCATTTTTACACAAAGACAATGGCTAGGAATTTGTGTGAGCAACTTCCCCTCTTAGAAGATTGATGAAATCAATCTCAAGGTTCCTTCTGGCTGGGTCTCAACTGCTTGGATAGCACAACGGAAGACAAATATGAATTTGTTAACAAGGAGGCCTTTGCTGGTTCTTCTCTCAAGGGAAACTGCAAAACAAACTTTAGGAACCCAAAGTTCTCTTCTTTTTTGATACAATTTTCAGATTTAAGAATGAAAGCAATGCTAATTTAATTAATCTACTGAAATTAACTTGCAAAGAGGGTTAGGAAATTTAAGGTAACAAGAGATTTTAATGAAATTTTTGAAAGAAACCTAATGGACATATGCTAGCAATCACACCACCATGCGAATTAAATAACCAAGAAGATGAAGAAACCCACAAAATAGAGATCAGATCATGTCACAATCTTCAGCTGAATGGATGCAATCACCAACAAAATAGAACAAATGCAGATGTATGATAAGTCAAAACTCATCAAATCATGAAGCCACCCCAGATGTGCCCACATGTGAGACAAGTTAATCTTCAAGCACCAAAGGATAATCTTCTCAAGAAATTCATCACAACACAGTAGTGTAATACCAGCAAACACCAAACTAAAAGATCATAGACTTAAAATCATTAAACAACCAATTGGCTCTTTGAAATAAAGAATGAATAAATCACACATTCACAAATTTTGCATAGATAGTAGATAAATCACATCATGAATGAAGCACCAATTGTATTTTTTGTATTAATCATCAAGTCAACCCTCATTACATCATTTTATTATAATTTATAGAGCTCTGCTCTTATTTTCACAGGTAGGGTTTCGCTGCAAATAAAACTTGAAAGTAAATCTAAACTAAAGATTGCATTAAAGAAACTACTTCTAAAGCTTAACTAAGCTAGCCTAGCCCAGAATTAACCCTCATGCATTACAAAGATTCAAATAAATCAGGCATTAAACAACTAAAAAATGGAGCTGGAACTTGCGCATGCACTGGATAATCTTCATGTTTCTACCCTTGATCTTTGGCTCCGGCTCCTCCATGTAGACCTAACTAAAAGAGACCCCAAAATCATGCACAAATGACCCAAAGAAGGAACCTAGATGACTGAAAAATGATCTCAGAGATAACTGAAGTTAAGTTTTGGATGTGCCAAAAAATGCCCAAATCCTGACAGTTGGTCCGAAAAACTCATGACCCAAAATTGACTAAGTGCTAAGTCCTTTATCCCCAAAATTTCAGACTTGTTAGACTTGTAAGTGACTAAAAACTCCATATGGCCGAAATGCTAAAAATCAGGCACTGCAAAATTGACTAAGTGTCAAAACTGAATTTCCTGTACACCAAATTTGGCAGATTTTGAATTGGAGGCTCACTGGCTAGGAGGCACTTTTGGATGTGCTTTCTTGAACCTATCCACTATCTCTAGCACCTCATCAAAGTATGGCATCTTGATCCCTTGAAGGATCTCTTTCTACCTATCTCTGAAGTCAATCAATTCTTTTGCAAAGGCCTTTATTTCTTCCTCTTGAGATAACATTTTCTGAATTTCCTCCTTTTCGTAGAACATCTGTTGGAGGTCTTCTTTGGACTTTACCCCCTAGAATATGCCTAGATACTGATTGATGATGTCATTTACTAAGTGCATAGTTTTATCATCATATTTGTTAAACAAATCTAGATCCAAGCCTTCAAAGAACTCCTGCAACTCTTTTGCAAAAAATGTGCCATCATCCCTTCTCTTGTTAAACTTCTTGAGAATCTTTTCAAATATGGCCAACGCCACTGCTATCTCTTGGATCCATTCTTCAAAATTATCCAATTCCACCCCTTCATAAATATTCATCAAAACCTAGAAGCGTTGCTTTCTTATCATTGTTAACTCATCCAATACTTTTCGCCAGTTGAGGATGGTTTCTTCTACACCATTTTCTTCACTCATGATCTCCACTAAAGAAGTTATTCCCAGCAAAATGTTTCGAAAGGGCCTTAGAATCCTCCTGAGAGATAAGCTAGTGAATTGCTCAAAATCTAGCTTCCACTCAGCACAAGCCTATACAAAAGAATGTGGAACATCTATGTCTATATCCCCCTTATTTTCCAAAATTGCCTGTAATGAGGCTTTGGGGTTATTAGGGTCAATTGGACCCACTGTCTTCAAAATGAATTTCTTCATAGCTTCATTTTTCTCTTCCAGATATTTTATCCTTTCTTCATCTTATTCATGAAGCCTAGAATGTGTTTCAAGCCCAAAGTAGCCAAGGTTTTGCTACCTTCCATAGTTGGTTCCCCCAAGTCTACCTCGTCCAACACATAATCATCTAGAGTGATCCCATTCACACCAACATTTGTTGCAGGAATAGCCACCTGTGCTTTCCACCTCCTGGTTTGGTCTTGTGTTACATAAGACATTCTCCTTGCTTGGGGAACTGGTGCCGTTTAGTGGAAAGCATGCCCTAGTGTGGTCATGTCAACCTCATCATCAGTGTATGCTTTGACCCTCAGCCACACTTCTTTGGTAAACCATGTGGGCTTTGAGAATGCATTCAATGGCTCATAGGGAGCAGCGAATGTAGAAGAGGTTGCTAAGTGTTCTATCCTTATTTCCTCTTGAGTTTCTTCTTCCTCTCCTATTTCTTGCTCCTTCCAACATCCTATTCATATTCTCCCTCATTAGTAGTTTTCTTCTCATCAGCCGTTTGTTCCTCAGTATCTATTTGTAGCTTATCTTCTTTAGTATGTGGTTCCTCTTCCACCTGTGACTCTCCCTTATCATCTGGCTCCTCAGATCCTATATGAATTTCTTCCATTTTCTCTCCGCCGGTGACTTCTACTTCTTTCTCCAACTCCTGCGAGCTCTGGGGCACTGATTCAATGTGAACTTGGGGAGGTATATTAAGTGGGGGAGGCATAGGAGACACAAGGGGAGTAGTTGAATGGGATGGTGGAGGCAGACTTGAGAGGGGAACATGGGATGAAGAAGGTTGCTAAGGCAATAGAGTATTTTGTACAGGAGTGGAAAGTGGAGTAGTGGGAGGCTCTTGAAGTGGAATAGTAGGAGTGGAAGGATGAGGTGGAGGTGGAGGTGGAACAGATGAAACCAATGGTACCTATGTACTTACTCCTTCTGAGGTGACCCCAATAGAAGAGTCATTTTCTAGCTCTGTAGTTTCTCCTTGGTCCTCAGTCATCTCAACATCATCTTGTCCTCGAGGTCCCTATTGTAGATCTTCTCCCATGCTGCTAAAAACACTAGTGAATTGCATAGGGGCTTGTTGCTCAGACTCCTTAAAACCATGCAACCCGAAAAAATCTATGATGTTGAATTCATCATCATCGAGGGCATCCAAATTTATTGGCTCTCCCTATGTAGCCCCTTCATCATCCTTAGGATCATCCTTCGTTATCCTTCTTTTCTTCAAGAATCCCATAGACCGGGTCCTCCTACTAAGGGGAACTTCATCCATTTGATCTTCATCATGCTCCACTAGAGTATCCATATGTGTGAGCATTGAGCCTCTCTTCCTCTTGTACACATGACCCTTGATCACTCCAAATGGCTTGGGCCCTATGAGCTTGGAGAGTCTTGGTCGCTAGGTGAAGGTGCCTTTGGTGGTGCAATGCTTCCAGTCATCCTGGTCTTCACCTTCTTGGAGTGCATGGCCAGACCATATGTAGTGGGATGCTCATGTCAATACATAGTTTCTGGCTTCAGAGGGGCAACCTCTTTGAACTATGGTTTCAATATCTTTTCTCCCTTCTTCTTTTCTTGAGAAGATTTCTCTAGGAGTTTCTTCATGGGGAGCAATTGCATTGGAAAAGGATGAGCAATCCAAGACTTCGTCAGCTTGATCACATGTCAGGCTTTGAAATCCATGTTGTCATTCTCATCTTGATCTACCTCTGCATTCAAGATGGCCCTTGCAAACACCTTATCTATATTGTATATAGAATCCAAAACTTTATCCAAATCAACATCTACTACCTTTTGTAGAATCTTTAACAACAGTGCACCTTGTGCCAGCTCTAGACTCATCTGGAAATAGTCACGAACTCTTACCTCATAATTATCTACACAATTGGCCCAATGGTCTTCAATATGTAGCTCATGAACATAGTGTCTCCCCATTATATGGCTATAGGTACCAATGGGGTCAAAGTGAGGCCTCACCAGATTGTAGGTTGCTAATGGGAATTCATCCCATTCTCTAGTTAATGACTTGCAGACTTTCATGTCAAGTACATAGTGGGGGCCGATTGAAATAGGAAAGTCCTAGCAATGTTTCTTCTTGTGCTTGATATGCTCATGGGCATCAGACAACTACCTTGCTATCTCAAGTAGAACTACCATGTCAGAAGGGTACCTTGGGAGCTTCTTGGGCGCTAAGGTACTTCCTACCACCCAAATGTATGTGAATGTTCAGAATTGTATATAAAAATCCCCAATGGCCTTTACTTTTGCTACTATTTCTGTTGATAAACTTTTGGCATAGTCACCCTCAATGGAGCGTATGATTGCAAAAATGAAGGCATCATTGACTATTCTAAACTTTGGGCTATTGTGTGTAAAGAAATCTTTCCTCACTAATTGAGGATACAAAGTGAATGGCCATGTGTTTTGTTCTCCGATATTTCCAACTTTGGTCAATCCTAGATATACTGCCCTAGTGGCTAGTAAGTACACAACATAGGATGTCATGTAGAAATGGGGGTCTGTCTTCACCTGAATCAGTTTTTCATCCAGTTGGTCACTTAGGATAGCCACCCAATCAAACCTTGCTTGTCTTTCTTTTATCTTCTAGATCAGGAAGATCATCCAAGGCTCTAGTTGATGGGACTTAGGAAGCTTGTACACCCTACTTATCATTGTTATAGCTACCTAGATATCTTCTTTCATATAGCCTCTCCTCATATCAATTCTATCCAATCTATTCTTGGGCAGTGGCTACATTAGGTACTTATTATTGACAATGTTATGAGCCCTCTGTGTGTCCTTGTTGTAAAATTCCATCCCCTTGTTGATATTGAAATTAAAGAACTTGTCTACCCCTTTAGGTAGATGGAAAACATCTTCAATATTGTCAGGCCTTAGGTCCAGGACCACCTCTCCAATGTTGTTCTTAACCATGCGCTCATTTGGCACATAGTTACTGGCCAGTGTGTTGATTAGCTCCGTCGACTAGATGGAGACTGGGTGCGCTACTGCATTCACCAGAGAGCAATGGACTAATGAAGTGTAGTCCTCTGAACACCCCACCAACTACGCACATTTTTTTAGGTACTCATTCCAACTCACATTCTTGATATCTGTATCGATTATCCCTGAGTGCAAGTCGGTTACCTTGGATGGTGGGTGGTATCCTTTGAACTGATACTTCATTGCTGGTGATGCTAATACTTTCTCAGCCATATCTACAAAGAGGATGAGACATGAATGAGTAACATGATGAGAGGAAAAGACCCAAAAATAAAGTATATTACTAATTTTCAAGTTCAAATGGGTCAGAAAAGGAGTTTTCGGCCTTTCGGACCATCGGGGGTGTCGCATCTCCGAAAGGCCAAAACCACCGAAAGAGGCCTTAGTTCCATGTTCAAAGAGCTTTCAGTGAGTTGAAGGTGAGAAAACCCTTGAGGTTGAAAAGGTCGGCACATTCAAAAAGGCCGAAAGGCTGATGAGGGGTTCTTATCTTGAAACAATTGACGATTTGGGGAATGAAAGATCTTCGAAGTGCAAAAAGGCTGACATGGCTGAAAGTGTCAAAAGCAAGGAGCATAAGGCAAGGTCCATTTTGGCATTTTTGGAGGTGTGTAATGTTTTAGTGTGCAACAACACTGAAATGTCAAAAAGGTGCTAACACCTAGAGATTTTGTCGATTTGCGGGCACTCTGAGAGTTTCAGACCCTGAAGGTCTAAAACTAGGGTTTACAATCAGACTCAAAAAGTGAGTCTGATAGTGAGTTTGACCACAAACTTGCCAATGGATGCAAGCTAACTACCTTGACAATCCCTATGGCTGAAAAGGCTGACTCAAAGAAAAAAACACAATCCCTAGACACTAAAAGATAGGGCCGACAAGTTGACAAACCCAAATAGCTAACCTAAATACTGAAAGTGAAGAAACAATGAAAGAAAATGAAGTAAAAAGGACAAGAAAGGATGAAAAACCTAGAACAAACATCGAAGACTCAAGGACAACCAACAAAGTGAGAGCACGAGCAAGGAGCAAAAGCATGCAATGAAAAGCTCTAGAACGGCAAGAGGGCGTAAAAGTGAAAGTTAAAAAAAACCTTCCATGCCTTTTATAGACTTCCTAGGCAATTGATGTAAGCACCCTGAGAAGCTAGCCTTTCAGCTATTTTGGGGTTGTGGACCTCTAAAAGGCTGACAAACCCAAAAGGTCAAATCCCGCGAGAGTCAGACTTTCAGGGTTGCGAACCTCTGAAAGATTTGAAAAAGGTTGAGAGCTAAAAGATTCAAAGATGCACTACTTGCCCTACCAGGCCCTTCGCACTTTTGGACATCCAAAAGTGCAAAAGGGTGACAAGGCCGAAAAGGCCAAAAACTGAAAAAAACTAAGGACAAAAACCCTAAAAACAACAAAAAGTGAGACAAGAAGGAAGCAAGAGGGGGGCCCCTTGAGGCCATAAGGGCCATTAGGGGAGCATCATTGTGGGACCACAATAGTCATATTGCCAAGTATTGCAAATTGTAGATTGATTACAGCCAATTGAAACCTAAGAAGAAGGTGACATGCTTTAAATGAAAAAATGATGGACATGTTGTGAAGTATTACAAATTTAGAGGACTATTAAAGAAGTTCTTCAAACCATTCACAAAAGAAAATAAATTGAATGAAGAAGAAAAAGAGCTAGTAGAACTAAAAGTAGAATTCAAGGAGAAATGAGTCAATGAGAATGAACCTATTGAATTTGAAGTTAAGAAAGATGAAGAGCATAGTATGAGAAGTCTCAAGAGTCCTAAGAGTCTTATGGAATCATTACTATGGTGCATTACCTCACCATCTTTTTGATGGGCAATGTATGCCTTAGGGGGAGCATGATAGATTAACACTAGTAAGATACAAAGCCCCTATATGGATGAGTAAAGTTGTACAAGCCTGAAAACAACATGGTTACTATGTTATGGGATCTTGGATAAGATCGCATATGGTTTGGAGATGTATGTAAGAAGATGTACTAGTTTGAGCTAGCACTGGTTCCTTGCATATTTATGGGCAGGTTTTGGGACTTGTGCCAAATTGTCTATAAGGGTAGTAATGTGGTCAAATTACTTACCATTTACATTGCGATAAGAGATCATTGAAGATCTTGGAGCTATTTTTGGAGCTTGAAGAGTTTACATTTATGTTCGCAAAACCCTCACACAGCCACGCGAGCTAGGTATTTGTGATTAACTTAAGTAATATTTGTCATTTGCAGTAGCAAAGCAATCAACATGGATACTCCTAAGGTTTTTAATGTGCTTGAAAGGAATAGATACAAATTTAAGAGCCATCCCTTCAAATCTAATAAAGAGGATCAAGAGGGTGTGTTCTTGCATACCCCAGTTGGTGTTCTTCACATTGAAGACATCAGGGCCTATATACATAACAAGATTGAGTTTATAGGAACCACAGAGATATTTTATGAGATGTTAGGGTTATACAATGTAGATCAAACCCTAAGAGAAGAATGTATAAAGGTTAACAAGTTGCCAATAGTTAAATACATGGAAATATTTGAGTTTGATGAACTAGACTGGATCAAGATTGTGTTGAGAAGGATTTATGATGAATTTATATGGATTGGTGGAACTCCAACCAAGATCACCAAAGAACTATTGCATGAGATCATTGGTTTACCTACGATAGGTAAAGTACCTACTAGTGAAAAGAATATTAGATTTGAAGTAGAGAAACTAACCAAAAGTAAATGGAACAAGAGAGCAATAACAATAAATGACATCACACAAGAAGATGTCAAGCTTGTTACAGTGATATTGGGATACAAGTTTCAGTATAGTAGTAGGATAAATAGTGTATCAACCAATTTTGTATATATGGCATATAAAATGGTAGTAGAAGATGAAGAATATGACCTGTATGAGGTTCTAAGGCAATAACTAATGGATAGTTTGGCGGGGATAAAGAGAAAAATAAGATAGAAGATATGGTTGTGGAGAACATGCTCACATTCAAAAGAATCTAATTGATATAGAAGTCCAAGTAAGTAATTATCTTTACTCTCTCCCCCTAAAATTTAACATACCTATCCCCCTAAACTACTTCCAAGACCGGCCAACTTCTTCCAAGCCAGGTACAGTCAGTTACTTGACTGTTATAATTGGTTATTAGTTTAAAAAATTTGCCTAGTTGACAACCTTAGTTGTCAACTCAACAAATCCTTGCCATTATTATATTAGTATCCTTCCCTAAATCTATTTAGGATTTCCATCCTAACTAAAAAATTATAAACTATATATATTATATATATTTCAAAAATTATAAACTATAAACTATATATCAGTCACTAAAAATTTGAAACATCATTAATACATCTGTCACAACAACCCACAAAGATTACAATCTTCTCATCACCATCCCATGGTAAGATTCATCCCTCACAAAAGTACACATAATGGATCTTTCATCAATTCATTCCCATGGATGTGAGTAGGTCTCCATGATTGTTTCTTGATCTCGTCCTCTATATGTGTTGTTGATACACCAATGAGCTAGAACTATAGTTGTGTCTCATCTTTAACATCTTTAGATTTGAAGAGATTATCTCTACTCATTGAAATAACTCAGAAGATACCAATATGGATGATCAAAACTCCACTAAGTTGATGAGTATACAAAATGCCACCTAAATCTATCATCATAAATGATCCCGAGCAAGCTGGGCTAATACAGTTAGAATATTAGAAGTCACGAAACAAAAGGAAGAATGTAGAATCCATGAATATACTAAATTCTTTTCAATATTAAACTTTGCACAACAATCATGAACCAAGGTAAATCTACTCAACATCCTTATGCCCCTTGATCTTATCTACAACACATAATGTCAGATAAGATACACATGAGAAAAGGTTTGCTGAAGATAACCAACATGGTTATGAAGGAGCTCTCTCATAGCTACCGTAACCATTAACAGATTTAAATATAAATCACATTGTCTCTTAGAAAATCATGATCATTTGTTGATTAATCATCAACATGTTGTTGGCTGCACTTAATTCTTATTTAGTTGATCAAATCATACTAAATATGCCATTCTAATTACATTGCAATCTAGGCTTCAAATTTTCATTGAGATCCATGTATTTAGATCAGTCATTGGCATCCATGTATTTGGATCAATCATTGGGATCAATATCACATAAGGAAGAGAACTCTAAACTAGTAAAGAGAATGAAGTTCTTAATAGTTTATATCTGCTGAATTTCTGCACATTGGATAGTCTTGTATAAATCTGAAACTGAGTCTGTTATTTATCTAAAGCTAAGTCTAGACTAGGATAGATTAGATTCCTTTATTATTCAATTACAATTAAACCTTAATAATTTTTAAACATGGGTACAAATTAATGGTTTGTATATCCTAGGTAGGATAGTGTGTTACCTCATATTAACCATAACAAAATTGGTTATCAGAGTAAACCATGGTCAACCTAGGGATTTAGGTATGTGTGCACATGGCCATGGAATGTTGGCCATGTAATTTCTATTGGATAGTGAGTTTGTAAGGTCATGGAGACCTAATTTAAGAAGTCATAAGGACTTTTACACAAGTCTGGTGATGACAATTATCATCCCAAAAATAGGGATTAAATACTTTAAAAACCATAAAATAGTTTAAATAAATAAAGGAATGAATAACCACATTATTCTATTCCATTTCCATCCACTCTTACATTAAGAGAAGAGTTTCTAACACCCCATAAGTAGACTATGTCTACACAGGCAGAGACAATCAAGTTACACAGAATTTACATTTTATTGATCAAATCAAATATACATGCCTTTCTATTAATCTTCAATCATCTACCTTATGATACAACACCAAACAAAGATAGTGTATAGAGAAGCCATCATGAGAGTGATAGTAAACTTTAAATGGCAGTGGTATTGAAAGAGAGATCATGTCAAATAAATTACATGAAGATAGTCATCTATTATGGGTGGTGATAATGATGATGATATTTTTTATGAGCCATATGATATTTGATCAATGATGGCTGATTGTTGACGATTGACATTATTATTTTTTAGCTTTAAATTTTAATATATATCATGACATCTAAGTTTGATTAATATGACTATTAATAAGCTGGTGTATTTTGAGATTAAATAGTGTTGCAAATATTATATATTTCTGATTTTTATATGCTTTTATATTGACAAGACAATAGATACATAGTATAGATGCCAGGGTTCTGAATATTACTCCAAAATGCTATATTTACACAAATGAGACTGCATACCTTCCCTTCAATGTGAAGGTGTAGGAACTTTCAATTTGATGCTATGAGTTGTGCAGATAAGACGTTGAGCAAGCCCTAGGATTTTGAGGGTGAATTTGGGTGAATTTGGGGCTTTTGGTGTTAGAAGCCTCCTATATTCAAGTTGATTTTGGATTCCTTACTTTGAAGTCATTTTTTTACTATTTTTAGGTTTGGAGGATTGGGGAGAAGTTTAATGGGTAGTTTCTTTGTAAATCTACCTAGTTTTTTATACTTGTGACAACAGGTTTGTGAAGGAAGTCCATTTTTGTCCAAATAAACTTATGCTAAGCTTTTGGTATGTTGTGTAACTCTGAAAAGGGTATCCAAAAATCTATTTTATTTTCCAAGTCTTTTGGAAAGTTTTGGAGATAAGGTCCAAAAATCCTTACTGATGTTCTATTTAGCCCACTAAATTGCTATAAGGAGTGATTAAGTTCATTGGTCAAAGTATCATTTCATGTTTTCCCTAGTTGTACATTTGAATATCCTTTAGGCTTGTGAGTGTTTATGGGTATCCTATTTTTTGGATTGAGTTTGTGAACTCCTCTTTCCCACCACATCCCTGCCACCTCTGCATCACACCGGGATTATTCTATAGGATGCTAATGGCCATTCAACTGAATAGAGAAGAAGCCAGATTTCAATCAAACCTTAACCAAAAATAATGTGCATTTAAATTTAAACATTTGGTTCACAACAATGACATACCCCATGATACTATCCCTAATGAAGGAAATGTTGGCTCCATAATGTGAGACAACTTGAAGTGGAACATTAAAGTTCTATTGTCATGTAGGCAATGTGGTTTCCTAGCTAGTAGAATTATATGCATGAGTTAATAATTTTGTGTTAGCTTTATGGTTAGTGTGTTGTAGCTTGACTATATAATGTTTGGCATTATGACAGTGTCTATCACAGAGACAATGAATGTCACTTTCCTTTAACAACATATATCACTATCTTAATTTATGATCTTCCCACTGTATTATGAGAATCATATACCCCCCGCACTTCAAAATAGAGATCTATTATAAGATCAGTGTCATACTTTACTATTATTACTTGTTATTATGAATCCTTTATAACCTCAAATGACTTCTCTTTTCTTTGTAACTGATCTTGTATTCATTTTCATGTACTCTCTTTTAGGAACTTAGATCTTGGCATTATTTTGATCTTTTATTGTTTCTTGTACTTGCATGGATGAAAACAATAGTTGTATTTCCTTTCCTACTTTATGCAGACTATAACAGATCTTTTCCTACTTGGGGATTTTGTGAATTATATTTCTACACTAGTGACTAAATTTCTTATTTAGAAACTTATGATTATATTATATTTTTGGCCTTTCATTACCTATGTAATATAATGTGTTATTTTTTTCTTTTTGCAGAAATGTGTTGATAAACCCAAAGAAGGGGATAAAGTTAAGGTGTTGGATCCATATGATGACGATGTTGTGGGCATTGGGCGGATTCACTCCCTATCTATTGTACATGGAATTAACTTGAAAGGAACAGGAGATGCAAATGTAAATATTTTAAAGGTAACAAGTAACGTACCCCTTGCTTATGAAGACAAAATAGATGGAGTTGTTCATCTGAAAGAGAAAGAGGGAACCTTCACATGATGGCCACTAAAGTATTTGAAAAAAATGACATAGTTGATCAACATGTTTATCATGTACTAGTTGTTAGACATCTTGGCTTAGTGCTTTATATTTGAGACAACTTTGATATTTTTTATTATATTTACGTATATACTCTTAGATAACTTTGACATCTTACATATATATTTTGGCACCCTGCATACTTTGAATGACAAATGTTTTTGTTTTAATTTGTATATTTGCATTAATTTTTTATATGAATTGATTATCTTTATTTATCATGATGTTGAATCAATCTTTTAATTTTACTTGGTTGTAGTTTGTTCATGTGTAATATTTTTTATTTTCTGTTATGCTTCATAGTTCAAGTTTAATATGATATATTTTTTACATAATAAAATTTATGGTATTTAAAATAAACCACCAAATAAATGACCAAATAAACAACCAAATTAATGACCAAATTAATGACTCAATATACAACCAAATATGTGACCAAATATATGACTCAATAAACTACACAATATATGATCAAATATACGATCAAATAAATGACCAAATATACAAGTAAATAAATGACTAAATAAATGGCCAAATTTATACCAAATTAATGACTAAAATAGTTTAGTCATAAATTTGGTCGCAAGATAAATGACTGGCAATAAACTACTAGTGGTCACGTGACCAAAGTTAGTCATTTATCTATAATTTTTAGTTAGTTTATTTAGTTATATATCATTGTTTTTGTACTAGTGTAATGACCTATTTGAAAGATTAGAAGGAAGAAAGAAAAGAGCCCTTGATGAGGAAAAAAAGATGAGACATGATATTATGCTACAAAATATGCCTACTATGACAGGGAATGAGATGGTTAATTGGATTGAGAAGCTAAGGCCAAAGTTAAGAACTAAAACTAGAATCATCAAGTTCACGGCCCGAAAGTATGAAGAGGTGGAACAAGAAACTCATGACAAGGTTGGACAACTACTCTTAGAGGAGTGAACTAATCTTGGTAAGTCTACAAGGATCCCAACCTAAGTAATAATCTCTACATAGCCTACAATTGTAGAAAAGGTTGAAGCTCAAAAGGAAACAAAGGTAGTTGAAACTACCTTACTTGATTTCTTTATTAAAAATTTTGGGATTTCACTTGATACAAAGATAGATACATCTGATCCATTTCAAATAAGTGAAACCTTAACCAACATTGACAAGATAGTAAAATACCTTGAGCTACAAAATATTTCTCAAGTAGAATCAGCTGAGAAAGTGCAGCAAGAAGAGAAAACACCTAAAAAGGCACATGTATCAGAAGAAAAAGAGGAAGAGAAAGAAATAGAAAAGGAAGAGGAACAATAAAAGGAAAAGGAAACATAAAAGAAAGAGGAACAACCAAAAGGATTGTCTATCACTCCTTTTGCTACACCTAATTTTTCGGCAAGTGACTCTCAATCACTTCCAACTAATTTAGAGGACATGGATGTTACAAACCTAATGCAATGGTCAGTACTTTCTTTTGCTAAAGTAAAGGAAAAATCAGAGAAGAAGAATGAAAAAACTACAAAGACAATCCAATGAGAAACACAAGTATTGAGTAAGTTTTTTACTACACCTCCCATACATATTGAAGATCCAATAAGTAGTCTAGACAATGTTCTAAGTATAATAGAACAAAATCTTGATACATTTGAAGAAGCAATGAGAATAAAAGTAGTGGATGATTTCAAAAGGCTAAGGATGAAAGATACTCTTGATGGGATCAAGAGTGATCTTAATATATTTACTACCACTGAAAGGGCAATCAAATCTTGTCTTAAGGATGGACAAGACCTATATAAATTATGCATGACTTCACACAAGTATATGAAGAGTATATCAGATATTATAGCTTAGGATGAAGAGGTTTTGATAAAACTCTCTGAGGATTTTGAAAATAAGAAAATATTGGACATAAACAAGGAAAAAAACAAGATCATGGATAAAATCCATTTCCTACAGCTTGAAAATGACAGAATTTAGAAAAGATTCTCTGGACTAAGAAGCTTTTTGACTACAAAGGTAAATGTCTTGGAGAGTACTCATGAGGACCTTCAACTTGGCCTCAAAAAATCTTAGGAATTAGTACCTACAGATGTAGAAGAAGCAGACAAGGTCGCATATGGTCTCAATTTACTAATTCAAGTTGCAGAAGTAATTAAGGCAGTTTGGGATGCAAATATGCAGATTTTGAAAACAAACTACAGAGATGTGTTGTAGACAATTTAGTTATGATTTTGAACACTCTCAATTTTGTTGTTTTGATACTTACTTAAGATATTTTTGGTGCCCTTTGACATTAATGTCAAAGGGGGAGAGATAGAAGAAAAAATGTAAGGAGAAAAGAATGTAAAATGAAAAAACATAAATGAAAGAAAGGTTCTTCTAAAGACCATGTGTTAAATTTATGTGTTGCATCTCTATCAATATTTCCTTTTACATTTTTGTCTTGATGTTGCACTTAGTCATTTTTTCACTAAGTGTTGCCATCAATGCCAAAGGGGGAGATTGTTGGCAAGTGGTCAGCGCATGCACACATATGCACATATAGAATATTGTTATTTATGGTAATACTTATCAGATTTATGATCGCACATATTGGAAATCATGAATATGTTTGTATGCAGTTGACAAAGGAAAAATGCCTAAGTCCCCAGACTGTTCCTATGACCCAGTCTAACAGAAAAGAATGGCGAACTTCCCAGGAGCTTCATTAAAGCATGTGATCTTGGTTACATGCTTGCAGGACCCAAGTGAATACGTGTGTAAGGTCACACATGTTAATTTTGAGGTATCGAAGAGATATGATCAATTAATTAGATGTAGTGACAGTAAACATAGTATAACTTGTTGGCGATCACTAAGGCCGATTTTGTGAGCAATTGGAAAGATAATTTTGGATGCATTCTTGGATCTAAGGCTGACTAAGAATGTTAATGAAGCGTGCAATTTTGTATTAAATAATATGATGTTTAGCTAGAGTAATGTCGACTAGCTTTTGTAATATACCTCTAACAAGGTATAAGTATACATACACTTTTGTAAAAGTGTGTGATGATGAGAATGATGATATAGATGGATGTGAATTGTGAAGGTATCTAAAGGGAAGAATAGAGATCAAGAGAAAGGAGAAAAAAAGGAGTTCTTCAAGGAATACTTCGTTAACTCTTTGTATTCTGGACAACATATTGATTGTAAGTGTTGTTTCACCTATTGTACACCCCTAACATGGTTTGATTGCCTATAACAGGGCTGGACTCTTAGCAAGGTTGATTCCTTAATTAGGATCACATTGTAAAGATTCCTAACTGGGTCTATCCTTTAACAAGGGCCTGCCTATTGTAATACTCAACTCCTAACATGGTCAAAACTCCTAACAGGGTTATTATACTTATAGTGCAGACATTTGTGGGTACCATCCCATTGGGGTCTTTCCCTTAATAGGGTTTCCTCAAAAACAAATATGGTGTTATGAGTTCTCCTCTATTTGTTTATGTTGCATGGTTATTTATCTTATGCTATATCTTTATATGTTATTTCAAGAAGATAAAGAAGTTTAAGAATTCAGTAAAGTACTGTAACACTAATTCAACCCCCTCTCATTGTTACCAAATCCTAACAAAACATAAATTGAAGGTGTAGTCAGGTACAAGAAAGATCAAAAAAATTTTGTGGTAAGCAACATCTTGGATAAAGAAATAAAATTTACGTCAATGATTATTGGATACAAGATCTATCAAGAAAATTTGTTGGACAACATATCATGAGGAGCACTACAAGTTGCATATGATATTTTTATAGAAGGAAACATATATGACTTAGCAGAAATGATGTGAAATCAACTAATGGTGAATTTAAGAAAGATCAGAAAACAAGGATTAAAGTTTGGAGAACTATTGGTATGTATATTTTTCTGTATACAAAACTATTTTCTTGGTATTGGTAAAGTAAATTAGATATTAGGTGAACCAGTTATACATAGATTAACAAGTTCATTGAACAATTGGGAAGCAATTTCAACACAATAATGTGGAGTTACTTTAAAGAATTTCAAGGAAAAATGTATGCTAGATATCGATTACCACCTCATATTGTTGGAAAATATAAGAAAGATATATGTTTTCTGGTTAGTACACATTCATGTATAATCAAAGCAATTTAGCTACAAATATATTGGTTACAACCATTTGGATATAAAACAACATAGAATAAACTAATAATAAGTATTGAGTAACTGTTGAGCCAACCAAAGGATATGGAAGCTAATCGGTTTGGAACCTGTTAAGAAGTATATAAAAGGATGATATCAGATGAGAAGAAATCAAAAGAAGGAAGCAACACTATAATGAAAAGACATAAACTAGATATAGTACAAGATACTTATGCCAAAATCAAGAACAAGTTAGCTAAATGGAGACAAGCTACCGAGAACAAAGTTGAAGAAGAGTTGTCACCAGCAAAGAGAACAAGATCTAGAACATCACAAGCCACACAAAGGAGAAATACAAGAAGTTAATAAAGAGTAAATGGAAGCATAAGAAAATGAAGAAACAAAAATTAACCTACACCATAGAAAAAACCATCAAAATTAAGAATTCTAAGA
Organism: Chamaecyparis obtusa; assembly: GCA_027943335.1. Lineage (NCBI taxonomy): Eukaryota > Viridiplantae > Streptophyta > Pinopsida > Cupressales > Cupressaceae > Chamaecyparis > Chamaecyparis obtusa. The sequence continues at coordinate 1,771,347 of BSBK01003272.1, forward strand.
ACACCTATAGACTTAGAAAAAAAAAAGAAAGAAAGTATGGTAGTATCAGAAAGATGCATGAATTCAAATATAGGAGATGGTCAGGAGAAGACAAGAAAACTATATTAGATGCATTAATATTTCACTTTCATAATTCTTAAGATTCCTGAGCAACTTAAGATAGGTTATTCCTAAGGAACTACTTGACAAAATCCACATAAGATGGGATGAAGTAGTAGAATAGGAGAGATAAAGTAGAGTAAGAACCCTTATACTTGGAAGGCCAAAAAAAAATGTTGAAGAGATTGATCAACTGATGCAGAAAAATGAAAATTAATTTTCTAAGCAGAATAGGACAACAAAGATACTGGAAGGATTACAGAATGAAGTATAAGTAGGAGGACTGAAAATGTGGAAAACAATTTTTAATGTCGAATTACCAAAAGAGAAAGAATAAAAAATTGGTCAAATGTTAGAACAACAAGAGAACATAGATTTGAAAAGCGAAGACAACCTAATAAGGTTTGAAGAAGTACAAGCGATTCAACCTATTGATTTACAAGATGAAACCGATGATGACATAAGTAATGAGGAAGATGAACAGTTTGATGATCAACAAATGCTAGAAGTTACAATTGCATACATTGAAACTATAAATGTGACACATGCTACTAATATGGTACCTACTATCAGTGAGATATCAAAAAAATAAATAATTGAGGAATAACTAATAAATTTGGAAAAGGATGAGATAACATAAACATAATCTGAGGAAGTAAAAATTGCAAGGACACTACAAAATATGACGATGATAACAACAACACATCTAAAGAGGAAAAGAGATTTAGAATCTGAAGAAGAAGACTTTGATGAAAGACCTGAATTTGAAATATTGAAGAGAGATCCTAAAAAGATTTATTATGAGGAACATATATTATATGCAGAAAAACTCAAAAAGAACAATTTTTGAAAGACAGCGGAAGGATAAACAAAGGGAAAAGATTATGAATAAAAGAGTCAAAATATTTTAAGCTTACCATAAAAAATTATAGTGGATAAAGAAGAATCAAGTTTAGAACATATTAAAACCTATGTAGATATGATAAGAGATGATCAAAAAGTAAAAGAAGAATTAGAAGAAAAGATACAACACAATTTATATACTGATAGAAGAGAAGACAAACTAGAAGAAGTAACATGAACAATATCGGAGAAATTGGAAAATCTAAAGGAATTATTGACTAAAGAAATAAAAATGTACAATACATTATATGATAAAGGTAATACAACAAATGATGAATCGTGCTTAATAGCTATCAATATAGATTTAATGCAAAAATAGATACACGTGATGATTGATTTGTTGGGTATAACAGAGAAGAAGGATGATGAAGACAATATTAAAAAAATAAGAAGAGTAAAAGGACATATCGATTCCATAAATAATTTGAAGAAGCAATGGAGCACAATATTGAAAAATATCAAGAACTAGCAAAGAACTATTCTAGCGGAAGTAGAATCCAATTGACACCCAAAGGAGACAGTTTTGTTTTCACCTTTGGCATTGCTATCAAAGGGGGAGAGAATATCAAAAGAGGAGATTGTTAGTATTCTATAAAGAAAAACTATAAATAACTGTAAAGGAAGAAATATTTAGGGGGAGAGATATAGACCAACTAAGCATGAATAGAAAGGTTTTTCCATCAATGCCAAAGGGGGAGATTGTTACTTTCCAGAATCCTCAACATCCTCAATAGGAAATTAATAGGAAATCAATGATGATTTTGCTAAGGTTTTCATTGTTGGCAAATAACATTTAGTATATAGATAAAGTAAGGAAAGACTTATCAACAAAAGATACTATCAGAAAGAGTTAATGACATAAAGAGAGTATTATCAACATAAAGGAAGACTTATTGGAAAGCATTGGCAATGGAAAGAAAAGAAAAGGTTATGAACAAGGAGGACATCAAATTAGAAAAAATGGTTTATGGAAGATTGAGAAACCCTAATTAGGTCAAGCAATTATAAGAGGATATCAAAAGACAAAGAGACATACATGGTGAAAGAGCAAACAATTGGAGATATAGTTAAAAGGATGCAAAGAGCAGTGCAAGGATTAGAGATTAGAATAGAGGAAGAGAGAAACGGGATCTGAAAAGATTTTGGAGAAAGCATCTATAGGTTAAATTTCTTGTTGATTTATTCCTAACAGTTTAGCGACAATATTGTGAAATATCTTAACCGAGTAGTCTCTAATCAAACTTAGAAGTTCTATTTCAGAGCTTATTGTAAATACTTTAACCAAGTGAGCACTGTATAAGTGGGATAAAATATCTTAATATAGTAGTCTTTAATTGGACTTTCAATAATCCTAACAGGGTATTAGTCACTCCTAATAAGGTGAAGTCATTTAGAAGATGACATTTATGTAAGCTCCTAACAGGACACCTTATTACTGGAGTGATGAGTTGTAGGTATCATCCCCACTATAATTTTTCCCTTTAACCAGGGTTTTTTGTGACACCAAAATATTGTGTTAAGTATTTTAATGTTTATGTGTTGTATGTTTAATTTACTTGTTATCGATTATCGGTTAAACATTACTGAAACTATCGGTAAAAGACAAGACAGTTATCAGTGTAAGTAATTTACTAGTTGTCGATTTATGTTTAGAAAGTTGAATAAGTGTGAAATATATGTGGTAATGATTCACCCCACCCTCTTAGTACCTTACCTAATACTTCCCAACATTTTCATATTTGGAGGTAATTTGCAAGGCTTTTCGCACCTATCTATTTGGCATTACAAAGGTCTAGGAGTGAAAGTTCGCTTTTGACATTATGGGCATATTCTGACACAAAATTCTATGTTAAATGTTCAAAGGTACTAAGTGTTCCATAAATAATTTTATATAAAAATTATAGGGTGGAACCTCAAATGCTCCTAGTAAAGAGACACATAAGATAATTATCATTATAGACCACTTTTTGGAAATCCATGCAAAATCCTTTAACATGGTTAACCAGATCTCCCTTTTTTGTATATTTATCAAATTTGTGTGTCTCAAAATATTTTAGAAAGGGGAAAATAATGATGGACTTATCAAACATATATGGACAAACTTACTCAAACTTCAAGTTATGTGTCTTTGTTCTTCCACATAACTCTTTTAGGGAATTATTCATCTCCTCCCACTCGGAATTAATAGGTTGTGGTGTTGAAACACCAATCACGTTAGATCCTATTGCAATATAGTGGTTAGGTTGAAATGGTGGGTAATTAGGTATTTGAAAGGTTTGTGAAGATGGTTGGTATGTCAATTAGAGTTTGTGATCAAGAAATGGTGGCACCTGATAAGTGGATTGTGGTGGTTGATAAGCAGATGGTGCAAACACATAAGCCAAGTGAGGTTGATAATTTGGTAGATGCTAAGGTTGATATTGAGGGGGTTGTTATTGTGGTTACTAATAAGATGTGATATTATCACATGACAATTTTTGAGGCAATTTTTGAGTTTGATACATATTTTGATGCTATAATTATTGTTGTGTTATTCACAGGTAGGTGGGATAAATGATGTTTCTTGTCATTGGTTATGTGGTTGGTAGGTGGGGGGGATATGCATAGGACACATAGGGTTCATACATAGCTATGATACTATGTGTTACATAAGTACTCTAAAAATGGACAATAAAAGTAGTCACAACAAGATAGTACACATAGATGAATGTGGGTGTAGTACGTGAGCTAGGTTGGTAAGGTGGTGATGGAGGAGTTATTGATTGTATGAAAGAAGATGTAGGCATAACTAAGTGTACATAAGTGGTTTTTTGTTGAGGTTGAGTCAATGGTGGAAGAGGAGCTATGGTTTGTGTTGAGAATTATGTTGTGAATTATAGAGTAGTCTAAGAGGTGTGAAGTGGTGGATTAATGATGGTTTGTCAGGTTGGGATACCTTGGGATTACACTATGGTTTTTTATAAGTTCCAGGTGGATGATGATGTTGCTTTCATAATATGAGGATCCTTCATGTCATGAGGAGCTTGCATAAATTTATTAGGGATATGGATTCATTTAGGTAGTAACATTTGAGGGATAGAAGCAACTTTTTGAGTTTTTATGGGTTATTGTGGTTGAGATGAAGATGCATTTTGTGCTATCAAGGACTAGAGGATAGATGTTGGAGGTGCAGTAGCTGGAGGGGTAGATGCAATGGAGATTGGTGTGTGGGCTATGTGGATGGAATTTCAGTAGTGTTTTATTATCTTGAGAATTGGTGTGTGTTGGTTATCCCCACTTGAATAGGTGGTTGTATGATGAATTTATATGAAGGGTTAGTGGGTGGAGCCCTAAAAATGGTATGAGAAGGTTATTGTGATATAGTATGAACTACATGCTATGTGCCTATAGGTGAGTGTTTTGAGATAAGGTGACTGATAGTTGGGTAGACACCATAGCAGGATCAACAATTTGTTGTATAATATTATTCCATAAGTTGGAGGGAATATGGTAGGGAGGTATCCAATGAGTAAACATGAGAGGAGTAAGAATTGGAGGTATGGGTGCACCTTGACATGAAAAATTGGTGAGGATAGTATCACCATTATTGCCTATGATGCAATTTCATGATAACATTAATGAGTTAATTTAGAAATGCATCTATAGAGCTCATGTGCTAGTACATTTGGGACCTTTTTCTGATCTCAGGGCATCAGAATTGGGACATTTTACCATTGATATTACAACACCACCCTACGCCGTAGTTTTGCAGTTGAAAAAAATGACGGCTATTATTGGCGTCGTAATTAAGACAACTAGAGCCTTCACAAAAAGGGGGTTTCAACACAGTGAATACACCGTTGTGTCTATTTGTTAATTTACCAACGAAAATGTTGTACATGCGATGGTTAACCATCCTAATGTTCTGATGGATAACCATCATTGGTAGATTGTCTACCGATGGAATGTTTTTCATGTGATAGTTGTGCATTAGAATTTTTTGATAGATTGTTGTTGCTTTCCTAGAGACATTGTAATTGCGACAAAATTTACAATATATATATATATATATATATATATATATATATATATATATATATATATATATATATATATATATATATTTGTTGATCAAGTTTGTATCAATTCAGAATGGTGTTCTTACAGATTTGGTTCCAGCCTATTGCATTACTTTCGGATCTTGATCAACTTGCAAGGTGGTTTGGTGAGTCGAGGTCTTTTATTTGTGCTCATGATTTGGTTCGAAGATGACTTTGCAGTAGATTTGGTAGATGACAAGAAGCTAGTGTGGCGATCAAAGATGCATTCTTCCTGATGTGTTTGTGGGATATGTGTGGACTTGATTGCATTTGGATCTAATTTGAGTGATTTCTTGACTTCTTTGGTCTGAATTGGATGTGCTTTGTTGCTATGGAGTGTAGCAGTGACTAGACTTGTAGAACTTGCACAATGGAAATTTGTAGATCACTATGGTGTTTGTGATGACTTCGGAGAAGTCTTCTTCTTGGTGAACCAAGCTGAGAGACTTGGATTATAGAAAGCGGGCTGTTTGATGTGACTTATGAGACATTAGATGCCTCTTCACAGTGGGTTTGCAGTGCGGTCTGTGGTGTTTCTTTGCGACTGGGTTCTAGGCAGAGATTTGTTGATTTGGTAGCCATTGAGATGGATCGATATGACTTGATCTTGGGTCAAGACTTCTTGAGGTGATTTGAAGTGATCATTTCTCCTTAAAGTGATTGATATTTCCAATAGATAGTTGTCACTTTTAGTTTTTTCATCAATTATTCTTTGGTTTTCTTCGTAATTGCGATGGCTCACACTATTTTTTAAAAAGAAATATATATTTGTCAGTATGTTGATTAGGATCTTAAATTATTGAGCTTCTCTTTGTTTATATAATAGTTTAACATTTTGTACTTAACAGGGCCAACCACATGAAGGTGGAAGCTTAGTTGGCCCCTCCTAGGATCCTCTTATGACCCTTTACGACACTTTAAAACCTCTAAGATGTATTCTTAGGGATCGTAAAGGGTCATAAAGGGTCATAAGGGGTCCTAGGACATAACAGCTGACAAACATAAATGTAGGCATCATGGTCACAATTGTTTGGAGATACAACATAATTGAATGCTATACCCAAATGATGCAACACAACCACTACTCCTGTAGTTCTAAGTGGACACTGCGGGATCCAAAAACCAAAGATAAGGAATCTATATATGGTTTTTGGATCCTACAGTGTCAACTTAGAACTGCAGGAGTAGTGGTTGTGTTGCATCCTTTGGGTATAACATTCAATTATGTTGTGTCTCCATACAATTGTGGCCATGATGCCTACATTTATGTTTCTCAACTGTTGTGATACCTACATTTATGTTTTGTAGTTGTCATATTTATTTGCATGTTCTTTATGTGTTTGGCTTCTCTCCCTCGCACATCAAAAATAAGATTTTCCCACTCTGAATTGAGAATGCACGTGCAACACAAGCAGAATATGCACGGATAGCAAATGGAGCTGAGAAAACACAACACATTTATATTTTTTTAATAGGTCAAAATTACAATGTTCACGATGGTCTATAACTTAAAATACGCAATTAAAGACCTCTATCAAAAATGCAACCCTGTTGTATTTTTTAGCTCCACCTGATATCCTATGTATATGAATTGTGATTGCATAGTGAACTAGGCGTCTCCTTCTACATTGCCTGAAACCAAGAGACTGTCATAGTTAACATCTAAAATCATTATTGAACTTTTGTTATTATTAAAAAGTACACTAGTCTCCTTTGTTTCTTGTACACCATCTTTGTCAGCAAGTTTCTTCATGGATGGTCGCCACTTTCTTCCCCGCTACAACTGTAACCACTATTCATTCTCCTATGATCATTACTATCTTCTCTATTGATCAGACCTCCACTGTAATTTCTCTGATGAAAATTTCCAAATTCATTGTTTGGTATTCCTTCATCTCCCATCAACTCCATCACTTATGGTTACAAATCAAGTTCCAAGAATCAAAATGGCGTGTCTCATCATCACAACTAATCCACCTTAAACAATTGATTAACCATTCTAGACAAGATGATGATTTAAGGTTTTTTGTGAAGCTTCTAACTTGGTAGTTGCAATCAACATTTGTATTACAAGTTTTGTTGTTGTTCAAGTAGTGTGTTTTAGAAAAGAACCCATTGAACATTCTAATACTAATTTCTCCCAAAATATGAAATCCACTAAAATTTAGCGAAAACCCCTCCAACATTACAACATACCTTTGTATGCAACCCATTAACATTTCAAATGCAAGAATGAAAGAAAACATGGAACTAAGCTCAAACACGTGTAAATAAACATCAGTCATTATCAAATAAACATGGAGAAATAAACATCAGTCATTATCAAATAAGTTGCATAAATGAGAATCATTTTTTTTTGGCTTTTTCTTTTTTTCTGCTTCCCTATATTGTTGTAGAGGCCTATCTATATCCACATCGTCATTTCTTCTCAGTTGTGCATGTGATCTCATTGTCCTTTGCAAAGGTGGGTCCTCTGCATTAACAAATAAAAGGCTTCATTAATTAAAAACATATTATCCTAATTGGGGTTAATTTAAAAATATATTCATTATTGTTACAAGCATTTGAATACTTTAAAAAACATAAACGTGATGCTCTTTACCTTGTCCAACCACATCATCTTGCCTGACGGCTTGAACCTCAACACGCTCATCAGGAACAACCTCTAAATCTCCTACAACTGTAATACAAAATGTTTTATTAATCCCAACACATTATAATTAAATTTTTATTACTACGCCAAATTCAATATAACATGTTTACTTGTATTAAATATTCATTAATCAAAATTCGAATAGAAAATGTATACCTTGAGTACTACAATTCACATTAGAATCGATGCCTCTGTCGTGCTCGGCCGGTGCAGTATCAATATCAGCAGGCTGCATTCAAATGTAAATAATTAGTGCATTTATTGACAATATATACATATAAATACAAGTCAAATACTGAGAAATGTTAATCATTCAATTTAATACATATAAATATATTCACTTTAAAGTTTTAAACAAATATATAATCAGTGTTTCCTTACTTAAAACAAATATATTCACTTTATGTTGTAACTTAACATCAAATACAGTAATTGGTAAAGTTTTCAACTTGAAATAAAAATCAATTGGCTTATTTACCTGATCAACAGATCTAGTAGAAGAACCTTGTGCACTCATTGCTTAGTATCGTTTAGCCACGACGTTATAGCCTTGTTTGTAGCCTATTTTTTGTCCTCTTCTATAATCAGTTTTTTGAACTCCAAGGCTTGCATTTTTTATTGGTATCATGAATTTTTATTGTAGTGAATTTCATCAAAACTAAATTGATTGAAATTTAATTATAAATATTTTCATATGATTTTTCATTTACTAATACTTACAACTCGTGCAGCAAGTTTTGAATATCCACTCGAGCCAAGCCTGTGTTGCCCGTGCTTTTGTTTTCTTGTTGTTGTTTCCTTTGTTGTGTCATGCAACCTATGTGATGTTTGAAATATGTTAGATCACATAAGTATAAAGAGTAAATAGTACATAATTTCATTATTAACATTATCACATACCTTCTTTCCTCAGGTGATACTACTCGTCCACTATGTCTTACACTTCTCTCAAGTGCATCATTTTTAAGATCCTCCCACTCATTAATAGGAATATAGGGAGCCCACTCGTAATAAGGGTTGTGTTCTATTTGGGTCCTGTAGTTGTCCCTAATATACTTCAAAACATTACCTGCTTTGTCAAGGAGTCTAAGTTTATGAAAGACTTCAGGTCCAAAAAGTGTTGTCATAGAGTCAATGAGTTTATTCTTTAACCCTTTATCTTGTACTAACCACCTTTTAAGAAAAAAAACTATTAGATTCATAAATGAAGTGAAGCTACCTTTTAATATACTTGAAGAAAGGGATGAAATGAAATCTAATCTTGCAATTAAATCAAAATATGATACCATGTGCATATGGTCAGCCCTAAAATGCACAAACATTCATCATTAAGTTTTTCATAAAATAGATTATTCCGTGGAAGATAATTACGACATTATTATAATTAGTTATTGAAAGGGACCACACAAGGGGTTAGTGCATTACATTATGAATATTATATTGTATAGTAAAAGAAAGGATCATTCTTTAAAGTACCTGGAAGCTGGGCTACTCTCGAGGGAAGTCCATCTTCATTGCTCATGAGCAATTGATCACACTATATTGTTCTTGTACATTTAACACGAGTACATCCAGGAATTGCATCATCACCTCCTACATAAAATGAATCCAATATTACAACATGCCCCCTAAGAAAGAATATATAGTTCAAGTGAAATAAATACATGATAAATAAGAGAGAAAAAGAGGAGTCTACTTACCAATAGTAGGTGTTTCCATCGTATCTATGGTCATGCTACGTGTTGCCGACATTGCAAGCGGAACTACCTCTATGGATTTGATCCTCATACCAAGCGTCGTACTCAACATAGGTTCAATAGAAGGTGCTGAACAAAAAGTATTGTTAGAGCATAAAAAAATATGAATAACCATGGACAAGATGGAGGATAAAACATGCAATGTACCATCCAAAGTATTTGCATCTGAGGTAATGCCCTTTAATATATTTAGCATCCCCTATAAAGAGAACACATATATATTTTAGTTAATGACATAATAAAATAGTATACTATAAAAATCATTATTGAACTTTTGTTATAATTAAAAACTACATTAATACTTACTCTATAGTTCTGAACACGGCCAATCAACATATCTGATGCACTCTATATTTCAGGAGTGTGAGGTTGAATATTTTTCATTCGAGCTAACTCTTTTGATATTGCATGAAGGACCTTTTCCATTACAACCACATGATCAACCTCTAATAAAAAATCAACATCGAATGGATCCTGCTCATTCCACGGCTCCTCATGGACTACTTGTTCCTTTTCCTTTTTCTGATCAACACTCATTTGTGAGATCAATATTATTATCCCTTTATTTAAAAGCAATCCAAAATAGTAGAACAACAAAAAATACGCATTAACATAATAAAAAATACACATTAACATTTTTCTTGTATGTGCATGTGTACAACAACAATGAGTTTTACCTGTCGGGAAGAAGAAGTCCCATGAGAACTATCACCGTCATGCGTATCGTGTGGCTCTTGATCCATACTATAGCTTTGTATTTCAAAAAAAATCATTTAGACATGTTAAAATACATGTGTTCTTATTCTAAGTTACATTGAATAATAGACAATTATCAAAATCTGCACCACCTTGTCCATGATAGTGATGGGGCTTTTTGTATCTATGTGATTCAAATTGTAATCGATAAGTAGCTCCTCGCCTCCACATATTGATTTGATCACACATACAAATACGTGATTTCCCTTGCGTGCCTCAAATATGCAATTGGGTTTCTTCTTAGTTGACACAGGTCGTGTATTGTTTATAAAACCTGCAATATTCCCTGATGCTTTGGGTCTTCCATCAACATATATAGCTACTTTTTTACTTTGTTCATTGACTTTTTATTGTGTATAATTTTTCATGAGTGCATATGTTAGAATTTAATATTTCCTTGGTATATTTGTATTTAAAGGATAAACCAAGGTATCCTAATGTATTCATCCTCTAGTCCAAGTGGGAGGACATGTTATATTTGTAATTTTCTTTATTAAGGAAAATAGATATTCCTCCTTATGTGGAATCCTACACTTGTCTCACACACTAGTGAAATGTGGCATACACAGAATTGGGAGTTACAATGTGACTCCTTTCTCACATCTCTATTAAGAGATGACTCTTCTCTCTCATTTCTATGAGATTCTTCTTCTTGATTATCATTGTATGAGCTTTGCTCTCTCTCTCTCTCTCATTCTTAGGCATTTGTTGCCACTTTCATTAATTTCACAGGGGTTTTTTTATGCTTTTCCCCTTCAAAATCTTGTCTCCTTGTTTCATTATGCTTTGGTGAATGCTCCTAGCTTTGTGTTTATTCATGGTAAACCTTCTTTTCCTTGCTCATTGATTAAACTAGTTCCTATTTGTCTATATTTTGTTATCATTTTAACATGGTATCAGAGCAGGTTGGTTTAATCCATTATTGAGTGTACAGGTGAAGGAGCTACCATATCTTGGAGCACTCCAATATCAGAGACTCTTGAGAGAGTTTATTGCTAGTATACATTTTTTTGACTAATCTAATAGTGCATGCAGGAATAGTTGAAAGATTTCTCCGTTGAGGAGAAGAAATCAGTTTTTTTGTTGATCTAACTCTTGTTTGCAAGGATTTCCTTCATTTTTTTTGCAAATCTAAGTCTATTCATATCTATTTCAAGTTTTTTTAAAGTACTAACCTCACCCTCTGTCAGGCAATTGCAAGGGTTTTCTTTTTCATGCTTCTCATCCATTCTTTCTAACTTTCTCATTTGCAGGGTTATAGTTTATATTCAGATCTGTATATTTCAATTTTTTATATATATTCAGCTTCTCTTAAATCCATCTATCACTCTTCTAACTGTTTGATGTGCAGGTTTATTTATCTCTAGTTTTATATACTAGTTTTCAGCATTTGGTTTGCTTTCATTCTCAACATCTTTGATATTTCATCTTGACACTAGATCTTTGCTCTAGATTTATTATCTCTTACATTTGATCTCTATCTCTATTTTTAATTAATATTCACTAATATTTATGTCTCTGTTATTATATATTTTCTTCCTTGCAAACTATTTAAACAATACTATGACTGTCATTTCGAAGATAGTTTTATAGACCTTCACTCAGTATTTAATAACTTTTAAAATATTCATAATCTGGTCAATCACTTCAATGGAGTTGTAGATAATTAGGTTTTGTAAAACATATTTGACATTTAGCCAAATCCAATGGTTCATTTGGGAGATATGACCCCCACACTAGGACTGTATTTCTGAAACAGTCAAATCTCTGCATTTAAATAATTTTGTTGCAGTTTATTCAGTTCATTTCAAGTCATTATTACATCTATTTTTATAACATATTTCTCATTTTTTGCAGGTCTCTTGCAGCACTAATAATTGTCTATTATATTCTTTTCTTTATTCAGCTCTATCTTTAGTTATTTCACTTGTCCTAAGATTCTTTGGTTGTTCTTTAATCATATTTGTTTAATTTTTTAAATTAACAAAGTTTTTTTTAACAAATTTTATGTTATGTTTCATCTCAATAACATTTAAATAGTTTGAGAAAGAATGTTCTTTAAAAAGTTTAATTCAATTAAGGATTATTTTTTCCACCTTGTTTATTCATACATTTGATATTCACACTTCAATTTGATTATTGTAATTATCAATAACGTTTAAATTACCTTTTAAAAAAATCTTCAAATCCTCAATTTTTTTGAGTTCTATCTAAGCTGTATTTATCATTCTGTTTTACATTTACATTCTCAGTATAATATATTTTAATCATTTTATTGAATTAACATTTAATTTATTCAAGTTTATCAATTTTATCATAGTCTTTAAGCTTAAAAAAAAATTTTGCTTCTAATTATTTGAGTCAACTAATCCAATTTAACTAATTATCATTGTTCATTTTATCTATTTATTTCCCTCTTATCTTTTTCTTTTTCCACTTCTATTTTCTTATTTTTAAGCATTTAAGGTAATTTAAAATATATATATATATATCTTTCTGTCAATTCCAATTGTAATTTTGTTTCATCATGTCTACGTCAATGCTGAAATTTAAACTCACTAGTTCCAATTATATTGTTTGGAGGCCACACATGTCTGATTTTCTAAAATCTTGACACCTTTTGGATATTGTGTCTTCACCAAATTTGAAACCGACATCCACCACTCCTCAGGCTGACCAGGATTCCTAACAGTTGAAAGATGAGGAAGCATTTGGTTTAATTGGATTCTTATTAAATCCAAATTTATATCATCTTATCTCAGATTGTACTGCGGCTCATCAAGCTTGGCATGTCTTAGATAACACATTTCAAACTTATGAGAAACATGTTCCCCTTATTAATCAAGCAAATCAAAACTCTACACCGCATTGTGACATTATGTACCCTTTAAATGATTTTCCTATTTGGGATGACCCATGTGATGATGTTTGTTTTGGGGATGATCCCCTCGCTTCCTATTTTCCTCATAGAGATAACTTGTTACAGGTTAATGATGATGGTAATAATTTGTTTACTCCTCCTTTCTCTCATGTTGATGATATGTTTGACCAAGAAGAGGAAATTATATCTAACTTTCTTAATGTTACCTTGCAAGATATGTTTATTACTCAAGATGAAATTCATGATGATAGTACTAATCCTATGATTGTTGTGGAGGTTATTGATAATGATGCTTATATTAACTCTCCTCTTGATGCTTCATATTATGATGAATACACTACAAATATATCTTATGCAACTAAAGATTGTATTTCTAATTCAATGACTCATGATTCATATTATGATTTGTTTTATGCAATTGAAGATTGCATTTCTAATTATTTTTCTCATGATTCACAATATGATTTTTTCCAAAGTGTTACTGATTCAGCACTAGGTGATCCCAATGATGGGCACTCTACTAGTGTTTTTTGCCTTATTGTAGGCTCAAGTGTTGATCCATCTTCATCTCTATTTTCTATGGGAAATGAACATTTAGAATGTACAAATACATCTCGAGAATTTCAATGGTCTCTTGAAGATTTGGGCTCTCCTCAACACACTATTCACTTTGCCAAAAGTCCTATGTACCATTCAAGCTCCGAAGCACAAGTTGAAGACATGCAAGATGATCAAACCAAAGACATCCTAGTGAAGAATCTTTCAAAAGAAACATCTCAAATTCATTGTAAACAGTTGATTTTGATACCTATTGATGTAATTACCCCAAGTAAAGATTAAAGGGGGGGTGTTAGAATTTAATCTTTCCTTGGTATATTTGTATTTAAAGGATAAACCAAGGTATCCTAATGTATTTTTCCTCTAGTCCAAGTGGGAGGACATGTTATATTTGTAATTTCTTTTATTAAGGAAAATAGATATTCCTCCTTATGAGGAATCCTACACTTGTCTCACACACTAGTGAAATGTGGCATACACAGAATTGGGAGTTACAATGTAACTCCTTTCTCACATCTCTATTAAGAGATGGTTCTTCTCTCTCATTTCTATGATATTCTTCTTCTTGATTATCATTGTATGAGCTTTTCTCTCTCTCTCTCTCTCTCTCTCTCTCTCTCTCTCTCTCTCAAGCATTTGTTGCCACTTTCATTAATTTCACAAGGGTTTTTTAATGTTTTTCCCCTTCAAAATCTTGTCTCCTTGTTTCATTGTGCTTTGGTGAATGCTCCTAGCTTTGTGTTTATTCATGGTAAACCTTCTTTTCCTTGCTCATTGATTAAACTAGTTCCTATTTGTCTCTATATTTTGTTATCATTTTAACAGCATACCTACACATAATTTTTTTATATTTAACAATATGCATCCAACTATTGTATTCATAACAAGGTCTGACATACTCCATCAATTTGGCAACTTTGTTGTAAGAGACCTTTATGCCATCCATGGAAAACAGGCCCAAACAATGTAATGAAGATGGTGCTATGTGATATATCCTCTCTTTAACACAAAAATTAGTGTTTATTGAAGGAAGTTCATCGGGGACCCATTGTTTTTGTAGATGTTTGTACCTAAATGACAGCTCTGAGTCACCTTTTCTCTCATCATCATAAGAACACAACCCCCCTTGAGCAAGGAAAAATTTCATGCGTTTATTGAATTTCTTTCTGATCTTTTGACCTCGAGTGGATCTTATTGAATTACATGTACTAAATGTCTCACTTTCTTCTTCCATTCCTAGATTTTCCTTGCTCAAGGAAGACAAATCTTGACAAATACCTATTCACTGGTACCTACACTTCATGCAGTGAGAAAGATAGGTGGCAATGAGAGAGATATTTTACAAATGGTAAAAGACATTAATCTCTATGGGGTGTATTGACTTGTACCTAACAATCCATGAGACTGTGTGGGATACCTGACATAAGATAATAGTTATATAATCAGACAAACATAGTTCACTCCATAATTTTCATTATATCTTGTGAAGGACATTATACATTGTTAAAATTATCTATTTATCCAGCAATATTTTGAATATCTTAGCATTGCATATAACTAAACATCTTAGAATTGCATATAACTAAACATCTCAACATTGCATAAGACACCACTATTGTGGCATTTCGTCAAACAGTTCTTGTGCCTTGCCAGTGTTTTTATTACATCTTGTGAAAGACTTTATACATTGTTAAAATTATCTATTTATACAAAGAGAATCCCCTGTGATTTAACATCATTGAGATGCCTCCTTTCATTAGCTTCATGTCACCTTCTCATAGCTTCCTATATGTTTCATCCTTCATTTATACACTTACTTCGACCAAACTTTTAATTTTCTGACAGATTTCGCCAAAGGCTTTGTAGGAAACCAAAGGCATTATAAATCATGAATTCTCTATAAAATTAATGTATTGCTCTAGATTTCATATGGACATTTTGTCAAATGGTTGGCATGTATGTTTATTAAAATAGAGTTATATCATTTGGAATGGATATATGATCGGTTGATATCAAATTCTATGTCAAGATTTACAACATTAAATTGATCATAGTTAGAAGACTCAAACACAAGAAGAATATGAGTATAGCCAATTTTTAGAAGAATATGAATGAATGAAAACATACATAAGTGGATGAACATAAATAATTAAGGTACCTGATGTGTGTGTGAATTTTTCACCTAGCTGTGGACACAACACTTTAGTAAAATATTAGAGGTTAGCAAAAACCAAAATTTGCAAGTAATTGAAACTATGCTAACCAAGCGATTTAGTGCCTTCTAGTAGGCGCGAGTATGATGTTCTCATATTGAAATCAAGATCAGTGACAATGCAACACCTAAACGAAGGATTTAAAATGATGAAAGCAATGAAATATGAATGCAAATTAATCTATTTTTTTGGATTTTTGATGCAATAAGATGAAAAACTGTATGAAATTAATCTAGAATGAAATTAAAATGATATGCAAATTAATCTAAGAATTATATGAATTGATATGCAAAGCTATGAAAAACTATGAATTGATCTCACAAAATTGTCTGTCGCAAAATCTTTGTTCTTCAATTGTAAATTCGCCAGAGTAATTGTGCAAATTCGAGAGATGTGAGAATGAAAGCTTGAGAGATTTTGAGAGATTGAAAGGTTGAGAGATTTTTGAGAGGTTGAAAGCTTGAGGGATTTTTTATTATGAAGAGCTGAGCCTTTTTTTTATAGAAATCCAGGGCTTGAGGATGCATTGAGAAAAACCATAAATCACTCTTGATAAACTCGGGTTGATTTTTGAGTTAACAAGAAATTAAGAATAAATAAACTCATAAAATCATGCAAAAGCAATTTTTATCTCAAAATAGAGCTTTTGTTCTCTTTTTCAACTCATCATTAGATGTTGAGTTTCAATTTTAAAATTGATTGTTAATTTCTAGTTGCCTACTTTTCTGATTGTGCATGATTTAATTAAAAATAAAGTGATTTATTCTCAACTTAACTGATTTTAAAATTAAAATAATTGATTTATGGGTTAATCAATTATTAAATCAAACTTTTATTCAAAAACTATATTATTAAATATTGACAACTGACTTTAATTAATTAAATAGGAATTTAATCAATTAGTCATGAGATTTTTTATTTATTGTCAAAATTAAATAATACAATTTAAGAATAAATATAATTAAATGTAATTAAATAATTAAGTGGCAGTATTAAATCTGATTAATTAAATATTTAGAATATTCAATTAATCAAACTTTAGGATAAATAAGATTTATCGCCAAATAATTATTAAATTAAGAATAATTATGATAAATTAGGAATATTTCTAGGAATATTCCCCAATGCAGAATTTAGGATAATCAATTAAATTTGATAATGTGCAAATGTGCCTTAGGTTAGGACTTTTGTATCGATTTCATTTGATTTGAAGATGTAGGAGGTTAATGAACCTATAGCCCATTTTTGGGTATTACATTTTGCCCCTCTTTGAATTACTGTGCGAAGCGCAGTGGTTCAAAGATAGTCTGTGTATGATAAAGATGTTTGAGATTGAAACTGATTTGAAAGATGAATCGATTATGAGATAGAAACCAATTGAAAGATTTGAAGATGTTAGGTCCTAAATGACCAAAGATAATGTTAACTATAACATCAATGAACCGGTGATTACGAAAAAGTGCCAAAATGCCTAGTTCTGAACCTTATGATTGCGAAGAAGTGAGTGACTGATTCCAGACCTGATTGTCCAAAAGAATCATAGTGGTATCACATCCTAAACCCATCAGTTAAGAAGAACCAAGGAAATAACACTAATGAACCAATGGTTATGAAAAGCTAATACAGTTTACAAGATAGATTAGGATACTAGATTGATATGGATCTTGATGAATCTGATATGCCCCAAGCGATGATAGATTTGCCCCAAGCGATGAGGACTTTTGATGAGTCAGCAACTAAACATGGTTGTTGTGTTGATTACTGAGGAAAGATTGATTACAGATTTAGATTTATAGACTTGAATGATGTGCAATACCATGCCCCCTTCGGGATTAAAATTGAAATCTGATAAGAAAAGTCAGCGTTATAGTTTAGAAGCATGTTAATTAATTTGAGAAGTGGTTATACACGTTCGAGAACGTGCTCTGCATCGTTTAGAGGTCCTAGAAACCAAGTTTGACTAGGTTAAACAATGAGTTGACCATAGTTGACCAAGTTGAAATTTTGATAGTTTGATGTAAGATAATAAGTTAAGTTGAATTCTAGATTTCTATGATGATTGAAGGTCGATTATGCAAGTAGTTAATAATATGAATGATCTTAGATTTTGATTTTGATCCCGAAAAAGGATTCTACTAGCTATTTCATTAGAGGAACCTTCATACAATGCTCATTCCTTGTGTCATGTTTAGCATTTTTGGTTTTGAAGAATCGTTTAAGTGTTCTAGCAATTTGTAAGATCGTGCAAAGTGCAAAATGAAATGCAGAATGAAATGCAAACCTAGGACCTAGGACCTAGTCACTAATCATGTGTTGATTTGTTATCATCATTGAACTTTTAGGTAACTGAATAAATCAATACAATGCCCACTAGTTATGAAACCATAGACATATGAATATCGATTTGTATGCACATGAATCAATACAACACCCAGTGGTTAGGCAACCATGGACATATGAATATTGATTTTATTTTTGAAATGTCGGATTAGATATAAGAACCAAGGCACAAATGCTAGGATGACCTGAATATCATGTCCATTTTGATATAGCAATTTGTATAAGCATCAGAACATAAATGTTGTGATGACCTGAATACGCCTTGCATTCAAACACATCAAGCAGTCAAGAGATCATTCTAAATCCAATGTGAATTACCCGTAGTGACCCTTTATCATTCACATCCTTAGACAAGATCGCGTTTCACAGTAGGAGAAAGAACTTACTCAAAAAGACAATAGTTAGATCAAACTTCTTTGAATTTTTTGGGTATCAATGGTCGAGGTACGCATGGCCATCCAATTTGAGATAAAGGCTCTTATAGACGGACACCATTTCAATCTAGAATTTCCAAAGTTGTTAGATTTTCACATACAAGCAGAAGACAAAGAAAAGATTATACCCCCAGTCATCAATCTCTAAATCCTATAAAGGACATCATCGAAGAGCTCAAAGGGACACAATATGCAAAAATATCAATGCAAATCAGTAAACATACAAGGAGATAAAATCATGTAAAAGCATAGATTGTTTTTGTTTTGTGTTTGATTGCGTTGTTGTAGATGCAAAATCCTTTCTGGAGAGGAGACTGATTGATTGACTTGGATGAAGCTTCAAAGGACTCTGATGGGATATGACTCATCTAAGATGTACTAGAGGCCATAGGATATGACATTGATTGCCCCCAGGTTTGAACATTGATAGGATACAGATGCTTGAACTAATTGGTGTATAGACCAACTTTATTGAAACAATGATATATACAAACTAAAGTAGACTGAAAGCTAGGAAAGACCAAGATTGTGCTGATAGATGGAGTATTTTGAAACAAGTGGCGCTCGTTTGCCAAGTTTTCACCATCTTGGCAGAGATTCTATTTTTGCTACCAACGCGCCTATTTCCAGGTTTTCACCAAGGCACTTTTTCTTTTTTTCTCATTTTTTTGTATTTTTCATTTTCCAATTTTTTTGATATTTTTGGTATTTTTTTATTTTTTTGTGAATCATCAAGGTGCCTATTGCTAGGTTTTCAACAAGATGATCATTTTTTGGGGACTTTTTAAGATTTTTTCAAGACATTTTACCATACACTGAATGCCTTAGGCATAGAATTTCTTCAGATGGAGAACGTTGATTGGTTCTCATAGTTGTTCTCCTTCAATCATTGAGATTTGATAGGCTCCAGAGCCAAAAGTAGCAGTGATAAAAAAGGGACCCAGCCAATTGGGTTCAAAATTCCCCTTATGTTCTCGAGGTGATTGATTTTTAGGATTCTCTCTCAAGACTAGATCACCAACCTGAAATTCTTTGTGTCTGACTTTCTTGTTGTAGCCTCTAGACATTTTTTCCTGATATACTCTGAGATGATCATACGTTGCTTGTCTACGCTCATCTAGTATTTCAAGTTATTGCAACCTAAACACTCTATAGTCATCATTAGTTACTAGATCATACATTCTAATTCTTAGTGATGGGATTTCAACCTCAATAGGTAGTACCACTTTAGACCCATAAACTAAAGTGAAAGGTGTAGCCCCAGTGGGCATTCTGATACTTGTTCTGTAGGCCCAGAGAGCTAGATTGATCATGAGATTCCAGTCTCTTCCCATCTTATTAACTGTACGGTGCAAGATTTTTTATAGATTCTTGTTAGAAGCCTTTGCTTGTCCATTCCCTTGAGGATAGTAGATAGATGACCAGTGTTGTGTAATCTTGAATTTGGCACATAGATCATCTAAGTCTCTATTCTTGAATTATCCACCATTATCCGTGACTATAGAGTGTGGAATACCATACTGACATATGATGTAGTTTAGAATGAACATAGAAATTTTCTTGCCAGTTGCTTGAATCAAGGGGACTGCTTCTACCCATTTTGTAAAATAGTTTGTAGTTGTTATGATATGGGTATGTCCATTAGAAGAATGAGGATGTGTGGATCCTATAAGATCAAATGCCCATTGGTGAAAAGGCCATTGTGTAGTAAAGGGAATTAGATCTTTCCTTGGAGCATGAATTAAGTTACCATGTATCTGACACTTTTGCCAATTCTTAGCAAATTTGATTGCATCTTTCTCCATTTTAGGCCAACAGTACCCAGCCCTAATAATTTTTTGAGCTAGTGTTAAACCATTCGAGTGTGAAAACATATACCTTTATGGACTTCCTCAAGTGCATGTTGAAACTCTTCCCATTCTAAACATCTAAGTAGTGTACCATCTAGACCTTGTTTGTATAGATCGTTACCAATGATGACATACCGGGATGCATTGTAGATAAGGTATGGTTTCTCATGTGATTGAAGGTATCAGGAATGATTTGGTCTTGGAGATAGGAGAAAAGGTTTTTGTATCAAGATGAATCATGACCAACAATAGTGCAGATCATGCAGGTTTTGGGAGAATCATATGCACAATAAGATAGTGCTTCCACCAGGAACTCATAGCATAGCTCATGTTCAGGCTGTTGTAATAAAGTAGATAGCATTGCCATAGCATCGGCAGCCTTGTTCTCTATTCTAGGTATTTTCTCAAAGGTGATAGATATGAAGTATTTATTTAGATCATCTACCATTATCTTGTATGGAATGAGCTTTTCATCTTTTGTTTGATACACATCATTGACTTGGTGTATTACAAGTTGTGAGTCTCCATGAATGTGTAATTCTATTACTCTCCACTCAATTTCTATTTTCATGCCATTAAGAAGGGCTTCATATTCAACAATATTATTTGTGCACGGGAACTTTAATATGAATGCTTTGGGTATTGAGTACCCTTGAGGAGTGATAAATAATATGCCTGCTCTAGATCCATTTTGTGTATAGGAGCCATCAAAGAACAATTTCCATTCTCTAGAAGAAAGATTCATGATAGAGGAATTTGGGAACTCTATTTGCATTGGTGTATCATCAAACATAGGTACATCTACCAATTGATCACCAATAAATTGTCCTTTGATAGCTTTTCTTTCAACATATTCAATGTCAAATTCACTTAAGAGCATGACCCATTTGGCTAATCTACTTGTGAGGGCAGCTTTGCTTAGTAGGTACTTTAGTGGATCAATCTTAGCTACCAAATGTGTGGTATGAGCTAACATGTAATGTCTCAATTTCTATGATGCAAAGATCACAACTAGAAAAGCTTTCTCAATCATTGAATAGTTCTTCTCATATGCAACCAATTTTATACTGATATAATATATAGCCCTTTCCTTTTTATTCTTATCATGTTGTGCTAGCAATGCCCCTAGTGAAGTATCTGTGGCAGAGACATACAGGATCAGTAGCTTCCCCTGAATAGGAGGCATCAAGATAGGAGGATTTGATAGATATTTCTTGATATGATTAAATTTCTTCTCACATTCTTCACTCCACGCAAAAGTCACACCTTTATGTAAAGTCTTTGTAAAAGGCTGTGAGATATCTGCAAGTTGTGATATGAAACACCTAATAGATTGTACTCTCCCTTGTAATGTTCTCATTTGACTAATATTCTTTGGGGGTTGCATCTCCATTATAGCCTTGACTTTAGCTGGATCAACTTCAATGCCTTTCTTTGAAACTATGTATCCTAAGAGCTTTCCAGAAGTGACACCAAAAGCACACTTCTTAGGATTTAGTCTGAGACTAAATTTTTCCATTCTATCTAGTATCTTGCTCAAGTCATTTAGATGTTCAGCTCTAATCATAGATTTTGCTAAAGTATCATCAACATAATCCTCCATAGTTCGATGCATCATGTCATGAAAAATAGATGTCATAGCTCTTTGATATGTAGCACCAGCATTTTTAAGCCCAAATGGCATGACATTCTAGCAAAAGGTACCCCATGCACATGTGAAAGCAATTTTCTCTTGATCCTCTAGAGCAATTTTTATTTGATTATATCCGGAGAAACTGTCCATTAAAGAATACATCTCGAAACCCACAGTCATGTCCACTATCATATCAATGTTAGGTAGTGAAAAATCATCCTTTGGGCATGCTTTATTCACGTCTCTAAAATCTATGCATATTTTGATTGATTTATCTGGTTTTGAAAAAGGTACAATATTTGAGATGCATTCAGCATAGTCAATAACTTGGATAAATCTGGCTTTTAGGAGCTTCTCTAATTCGGCTTTGACCAAGAGTGTAACATGTGGATGCATCTTTCTTAATTTTTGCTTGACAGGTTTGACCCCTGGAGTGATAAATAGATGGTGCATTATAAGATCAGGATCCAACCCTGGCATATCTGAATATTTCCATGCAAAGTTGATCTTCTTTTCTATTAGGAATGTAGTAAATTTTTTCTTTTCTTCTTCTAATAAGGATTGTGCTACATGGATCAACTATGGTTCCTCTATTGTTCCCAAGTTGATAGATTGAGTGGGCTCAATTAGAACTAGAGATCTATCCTATAAATGACTCAGAAGGACATCAAATATCTCATCCTTAGGTGCCTCAAAGAGGTTTTCACCTTCAGATACATCTTTTATTTTTACTTTTGTAGGTTCTGAGACTGCCACAAAGTGGTTTTCACCCTCAGAACTCCTTTTCTTTTTCTTTTTATTCTTATTCTTTTGACTAAGATACTTGATGTCCGACTCCGTCATGCTGACGCTTGGTTCACTGATGGAATTCTTCATAGGCTCAACTACATTTAGGTAGCAAGCAAGGGCATAGTCATTTGGGAAAGTAAAGATACCTTGGCTCGGATTCATGGAAGTTTGGTCAAGAAGGTCAGGATGTTGGATAGTCAAAGTGGGAAAAGATTGGGAGATAGTGTTTATGGATATGGATCTGTCATCATTGGTCCTAACCTGATGCTTGATTTTGAAGGTGATATTACAACTCAAAACATTCAATTCATGAATAGGCTCAATGTCATTGTGGGAGTCCAAATCAGCCATAGGTGGATCAGACTTGTTAAGTTCATTATTTCACTCTAGACTTACATTGGGTTTAGGTGCATATTGGTGAATATAATCAATATGTTTTTCTATGATAATCTCATCTTCCTTTGGAATGACTCCCCATTCATAGTCATTTGATTCCTCATCTATGCCTCTAGGAAAATTGAGAACATGAGTAAAGTCAGGGTGAATACCCTAAGAAGGGTTACCCTTAGATTTTGATTTGAATTCATACTCATGAGAATCTATCTCAGAATAACTACCACTTTCCTCTTTATCTATTTTATTATTTTCGATATTAGCTGGTTCTTGTGGTGCAACTATCTCTTGTTCTATAGTAGGTTCTTGTGTGTTTACTACATTGATTCTTTTTACTGGATCATCTTCAGCTTCAAGGAGGCCTTTTATCTCTTTAGGCAAATGCTCATAAGGAATGAGCTCCTTAGTGGTGTCTGACTCATCACTATCAGACTATTGTATTGTTTCCTCCTTTGGTTCAATCTGTTCTAAGACATGCATGGAGTTCTTGCTAAGATAGAAAGGCTTCTTCTTATATCCTAGACCTATTGTATCCTTGTTGGTTTGACCATGGTGGTCAAGAGGTGATAGAAGACCCTTACCTTGTAGTCCTAGAGGTCCTTTTCCAGTATATCCCATTGTTGTGATCAATTTGTCCCCTGGTCCATATGACTTCTAAGGAATTCTACTTGAAGTGGAGTCACATTTCTAGACTGACTGAGAGTTAGATTCCTCTTTATACAACCATGCAAGCATAGCTTCATCTTCCTCAAACTCTTGTTTAGATACTTGTTCTGGAACAAAGCTTCCATTGAATAGGACTTGGGATTTTTTAGCATTAGGTTTCACTTTGTCTGATGGTTGCCCATAAGACTTAGGGGACAATGAGAGAGACGTGAGAGATAAAACAGGTTCCATTGTGTATTCTCACATACCATTATCTTTGATTTTGACCTCTTTTGCAATGCATTCCATCTTGGATGCGGATGCTACATCTGTTTGCTTAGTGGAAGATTCTATGTTATTAGGAACAAGTTTATCTACACGTTCTTTCAATGCATTGCAAGTTGTAGATATGTCTACTGGAATGGTTACCTCTACTCCTTCATAAGGAAATTTCAAACATTGATGGTATGTAGAAGAAAGAGCTTTCATTTCATGTATCCAAGGTCTCCCTAGAAGGATGTTGTAAGCCAAAGGTAGATCAAGAACTTGACATGTAGTATCTCTGATTACTGGACTTGTTTTGATAGGTAAGACAATGGTGCCTTTGTAAGATCTTTCTTGCTCATCATATGCTTTGATAGTTATCTTCTTTCTAGCATCAATAGCCATTTCTAAAAATCCCAGTTGTGTGATCAAGCTGAAAGAATAAATGTTTAAGCCAGCGCCCCCATCTATCAACACATGTTTGACACGATGGTTTTGGATCAAGACTTCAATATGCAAGGGTTGATTATGTGGATGACTCAAGGAGTTATCATCTTCCTCTGAAAAGGAGATATACTGTGGAGACATAAGATGACCAACCATAGTCTGGAATCTCTCTAAATCAAGGTTTTCATGAATATTGGATCCGAGCAAAGCTTTGTCTAGAATGGCTCTATGAGCTGGAGATATCCGAAGCAACTCAAACATGGAGATTTTTGCATTTGTATGCTAGAGTTGTTGGACAATACTGTATGATGTAGGCCTCATGTCTTTAGGATTTGAAGATTTAGATGTAGCCTTCTATTTAGAAGCAGATGAAAGATTGAAAGGCATCTTAGGGACCTTGGATGAATCTGGGATTTGTCTTTACAGATGCTCTTGAGCGTGTGATCGAGTAACTGTGTTAGCTGATTGATTTTCTCTATCTCTTCATACAATTTTGATGACATTGCAACGCTCAGATAGACATGGTTCAACCATATTGATGACAACATTGTTTCCAGAGTAGGCATAATTGACTTTAGCACCCATATTAGGTTGAGAAGAAGAATCTTCTTTACCATGTGTTAGAAATGGCTCCGTGAATGTTGTATGGTCATTATTGTATTTATGATTATCAATCATGATTTCTCCATTATCAATTTTGTCTTGTATGAGGTGTTTCAAGCGTACACAGTTATTGGTTTTATGACCCTTATTATGATGGAAGTCACAGAAATTGATCTCTTTCCACCATTTTGGTTTAGGTTCAGGATTAAATGGTCGGATCTCAGGCAAGTAAATGATGTTGTTAGCCAACAAAATTTTCATGGCAGATTCCAAGGACTCTCTAAGAGGAGTGAATTTGCGGTTAGGATCTGTAGCCCAAGGTTTTTAAGTAGATGGTTTCTTGTTAGATTATGTTGCTTTAGCTTCAGAAGCTTTGATGGCTTGGGTGCCAATAGTGAGATTGAAAGTAGGTGCCTTAGAAGGGGGATGGATATTATCAACAACACCATCTGTGATAACACCTTTATTCTTGTTCCATTTTTTGCCTCTATCCTTAGAACTAGATCCAGATTCATACTTGTCCTTTTAAAGTGATATGTCTCCTTTTTGCACAAGTACTTTCTCAATTTTGATTGCATTTTCTCCATCTTATCAAAGGATGTATAATTTTGCATTTGCAAGTGGTAGTTGAGTTCTGGAACAAGATTTTTGATGAAGATTTCCAGCTTCTCAGTTTCTGGAATGGGTCTAGCATATAGAGAAAACTTCTTCCTCCATCTTTTGAGAAAAGTCAGGAATGGTTCTCTTGAGTATTATTTTAGATTGCAGATGTCGATCATGGTGACCGGATGCTAGATGTTATAGGAGTATTGTTGATAGAACAGTTTGATTAACTCCTCAAAAATTTTGATAGTTGGAGGCATTTTTGAGAACCAATGAATGGCTGACCCTCCTAGAGATCGAGGGAAAAGACACATTAAGTAAGTTGGTTCGTGCATGAACTCCATAGATTGAGTACAAAATTCTTTAACATGATCTTGAGGATCAGAGTCTCCATCATACTTATCATACTTAGGTATCTCCACTCTTTTAAGGAATGGTGGCATGTACAAGTCTTTATCAAATGGAAAAGGGCATAGAGCCTCCATGCATAACTCTTTAGGTTCCTTTTCTTTTTCAAGTTTGTTAAGTTTGACTTGCATGGCATGCATCTATTTCATCGTAGCTGTGATTAGAGTTTCTTCCTCATGTGTAATGATATCTTCAACATTAAAGTTGGGAGGAAGTTTAGCTCCTTGTTGAGCTAATTCTAAAAAGTATGTTTCTCTGTCTTCCTTCAAGAAATGCCTCATCATTTTCTTGAAGTCATCATCATTTTGATATCGAGCAATTTCAAAAGGTGTGGGTTCTTGATCAACACCATGTTGAGAGTGATGTCCTTGAGACCCATGATGTGTCCCTCTGTGAGACATGTTAGGATTTTTAGGACTCCCTGGAATAGATTGATGTAGAGATTTTTTATTGACCCCTTAGATTGATGGAGGAGGGGGTATGTAACCAATTTTTAATCGAAGATTGCCAAGACTGTCGTCTTCGTAAAGACCTGAATTGTAGAGTTCGTCAAAGGTTGGACCCACGTGAGTAGACAAAGGTAAGGTATGAGATGCTTCTCTGGATTTCTTGTGTGATGAAGCTTGAGTTTCCACCAATAACCTTGGGTGAAGCGAGAGAGCAAGATGAAGATAACTAAAGAATGACTTGATTCAAGAAGATCGAATGATGCAACCTTGTCAACATTGAATTGATTGAAGATTAGATCGGACATAAATGAAGGATACTATGCCATAGTAGTATGGGTAGATGCCTAATAGATGGTGGGCACGAGCTCTCAACACTTAGCCATTTTGTAAGAAGACTAAATTTTGAAGATAATTTTGAGAAGGTTTTGGCATAAGATGAAAAAGACTCAAATCGATAAATCAGAAGGCTAAATTAGACTCAAGAGACCACCTTAGGAAAATGGATGGATTTGTTATAGGTTCTGCTCTGTTTCTGACACAATGATTTGTTTGACAGAATCTGGAAGTAGGTTGTAAAAACTAGATTTCTGACAAATTTTGGAGTTTTCTGACAACTTTGACTTTAGCTTTGATATGAGTTTTGAAATTTTAGGATGACTTTTGACACCAAAAAGGATTTTCACTTTAGATTTGCAATTTTTCAATTTTTAGAACTAGTTTGTTTGCAAGTCTTTCTCTGTTCAGGTTTGCAGATTCATGTAATAGTTCAGGATCATTCGTTTTCAATAACCAAGTAGATAACAAACACGCAGAACATCAACCAAAGGGAAGCAATCAATCATCTAAAAAAAATGAACAAGGGCAAAAGAAACCTTGCGCATGAACAAGAAATAGTGACTTAATGTGCTAATCCCTAGGAATGCTACTTGTATATGTTCCAAAAAGTTTTTCAATAACGCACATAGTCCTAGAAAATGAAAAAATTGGCCTTGCTAGGGTTTGTAGTAATGGTCTGACTCTGCAAATTTTGTGATCTCAAGAGGGTGAGCTCCAATCCAGGCACACCAGGGTTTTGACACAGTCTAAAAATTTAATCAATCAGGAGCCGCTAAGGAGATCTGACAGCCTAACAAGAGACCACACCTGTGAAGATTTCTTCCACAAGGACATTTATATAGTGGCTACTGCTACTGTGTGTGTGAATTTTGTACCTAGATCTAGACACAACACTTCAGTAAAATATTAGAGGTTAGTAAAAATCAAAATCATGCAGTGAAATGGAAACTAATCTAACCAGGTGATTTACTGCCTTCTAGTAGATGCGAGTATGTATTCTCAGATTGGACCGAGATCAGTGACCTTGATGACACCTAAACGAAGGATTTGAATGCAGAATCTAGATATGAGATGAATGCAAATTAATCTATTTTTTTGGATTTTCTATGCAATAAGATGAGATAAACTGATATGAATCTACTCTATATGAGAAACTTATATAACATGTAATTAATCTAACAATGATATGCTAAATGATATGAATGCTCAAAATAATGAAAATCTCACAACAGCTTTGATTTGCAAAGATTGATTCTTTGATCACCAATTCACCAGCGTGAGGATGCAATTCATGGATGGATTACAAAATGAAGAGCTGAGGCCTTAATTTATAGAAATCCAAGATTTTGGAGGTGCATGGAAAAAGCCATAAATCACTCTTGATAAACTCAGGTTGATTTTTGAGTTATCAAGAATTAAGAGATAATTTAACTCACAAAATCATGCAAATCAGCTTTTTGATTTAAATCAGAAGTTGAGATTAGCTTTCAACTCAAAAGAGAGTTGAGTTTATTTTTAATACAACTTGAATTGATTTTCTGATTTAAAGTTTAACTATTTTTTGGATGTGCATAATTAATATGAATTAATTAAATAAATAAAGTGATTTATCCTCAACTTTAATTGATTTTAAAAATATAACAATTGATTTATGGGTTAATCAATTATTAAATCAAACTTTATATTCAAAAACTATATTATTAAATTTGACAATTGACATTAATTAATTAAATAAGAATTTAATCAATTAGTCATAGGATATTTGATTTATTGTCAAAATGAAATAATACAATTTAGGAATAAATATAATTAAATCTAATTAAGTAATTAAGTGGCAATATTAAATCTAATTAATTAAATATTCAAAATATTCAATTAATCAAACTTTAGGATAAATAGGATTTATCACCAAATAATCATTAAATTAAAGATAATTAGGATAAATAGGAATAAGGAATATTCTTCGATGTTGAATTTAGGATAATCAATTAAGATTCGATAATTTGCAGATGTGCCTTAGGTTAGGACTTCGATGTCGATTTTGTTCGAATTATCGATGTAGGAGGTTAATGAAGTTATAGCCCATTTTTGGGGTATTACATTTTGCCCCTCTTTGAATTGTTGTGTGAAGCACAATGGTTCAAAGACAGTCTGTGTATGATGTTGAAACTGATGTTTGAAATTGAAATTGAAATTGATATGAAGTAGAAATTGATTGAAAGATTTGAAGATATTAGGTCTTGAATGACCAAAGATAATGTTAACTATAACACCAATGAACTGATGATTACGAAAAAAGTGTCAAAAATGCCTGATTCTGAACCTTATGATTGTGAAGAAGTGAGTGACCGATTCCAAATGTGATTGTCGATAAGAATCACATTGGTATCACATCTGAACCCTTCAGTTATGAAGAACCAAGGAAATAACACTAATGAACCAATGGTTACAAAAGACTGATACAGTTTACAAGATTAAGAGAATACTAGATTGATATGGATCTCAATGAATCTGATATGCCCCAAGCGATGATTGATTTTCCCCAAGTGATGAGGTCTTTTTGATGAATCAGCAACTAGACGTGGTTGTTATCTTGATTACTGAGGAAAGATATTGTTTCAAATTTAGATTACAGACTTTGAATGATGTGCAATACCATTCCCCCTTCGGGATAAATATTGAAATATGACAAGAAAAGTCAACGTTGAATAGTTCAGAAGCATGTTAATTGATTTAAGGAGTGGTTAAACACATTCGAGAATGCATTCTGCATCGTTTGGAGGTCCAGAAGACCAAGTTTGACTAGGTTTGACCATGAGTTGACCATGGTTGACCAAGTTGAAATTTTGATAGTTTGATGTAAGATAGTCAATTAAGTTGAATGTTGGATTTCTGTGATTATAGAAGGTTGATTATGCAAGTAGTTAATAATATGAATGATCTCAGATTTTGATTTTGATCCCAAAAAAGGATTCTACTTGCTATTTCATTGGATGGACCTTCGTGTAAGATTCAGGTCTTGTGAGATTGGAAGAGGTGATAGAAGAATTGTTTAAGCGCTGAAGTTTATGTAGCCATTTGTGAGATCATGCAATCATGCAAAATGCAAAGAACCATGTAAAATATAATGCAACCTAAGACCTAGGACCTAGTCATTGATCATGTGTCGGTCGATTTCATCATTGAATTTTTAGGTAACCGGATAAATCAATACAATGCCCACTAGTTATGAAACCATAGACATATGAATATTAATTTGTATGCACAGGAATCAATACAACACCCACTAGTTAGGCAACCATGGACATATGAATATTGATTTTATGTTCAGAATGTCGGATTAGATATAAGCACTAAGGCATAAGTGTCAGGATGACCTGAATATCATATCCATTTTGATATAGCAATTTGTCTAAGCATCAAAACATAAACGTCATGATGACCTGAATATGCCTTGCATTACAAACACATCAAGTAGTCAAGAGATCATTCTAAATCCAATGTGAATTACCCGTAGTGACCCTTTATCATTCACATCCTTAGGTAAGATCGCGTTTCACAATAGGGGAAAGAACTCACTCAAAAAGACAATAATTAGATCAAACTTCCTTGAATTTTTTGGGTATCAATGGTCGAGGTACACATGGCCATCCAATTTGAGATAGAGGCTCTTACAGTTGGACACCATTTCAATCTAGAATTTCCAAAGTTGTTAGATTTTCACATACAAGCAGAAAACAAAGAAAAGATTATGCCCCCAGTCATCACTCTCTAAATCTTGTAAAGGACATCATCGAAGAGCTCAAAGGACACAATATATAAAAATCTCAATGTGAATCAGTAAGCATACAAGGAGATAAAAGCATGTTAAAAGCATAGATTGTTTTCAGTTTGTGTTTGATGTTTGATTGCGTTGTTGTAGATGCAAAATCTTTTCTGGAGACAAGACTGACTGACTGACTCAGATGAAGCTTCAAAGGACTCTAACTAGCTATGACAAGTCTAAGATACATTGGAGGCCATAGGATATGACTGTGATTTCCCCCAAGTGTTAATCATTGATAGGATACAGATGCTTGAGCTGATTGGTGTACAGACCGACTTATTGAAAATAGGAATGCAGAAACAAATTGGGAAATATGTACAAACTAAAGCAAGACTGAAAGCTAGGAAAGACCAAGATTGCGCTGATAGATGGAGCATTTTGAAACAAGTGGCACCCATTTCCTGGTTTTTCACCATCTTGGTAGAGATTTTTCTACCAAGGCGCCTATTTCCAAGTTTTCACCAAGGCACTTTTTCTTTTTCTCATTTTTTTCTATTTTTCATTTTTTCAATTTTTTTGTACTTTTGATATTTTTTACTTTTTTTGTGAATCATCAAGGCGCCTATTGCTAGGTTTTCACCAAGATGTTCATTTTTTCAGGACTTTTTCCAATTTTTAACATTTTTTTAGGACATTTTACCATAGACTGAATGCCTTAGGTGTAGAATTTCTTCAGATGGAGAATGTTGATTGGTTCTTGGAGCTGTTCTCCTTCAGTCATTGAGAGTTGATAGGCACCAGAGCCAAAAGTAGCATTGATAACAAAGGGACCCAGCCAGTTGGGTTCAAACTTCCCCTTGCATTCTCGATGTGATTGCTTTTTAGGATTCTCTCTCAAGACTAGATCACCAACTTGAAATTCTCTATGTTTGACTTTCTTGTTGTAACCTCTAGACATTCTCTTCTGATATACTCTGAGATGATCATACGCTGCTTGTCTGTGCTCATCTAGTAGTTCAAGTTCTTGCAACCTAGACACTTTGTAGTCATCATCAGTTACTAGACCATGCATTCTGATTCTTAGTGATGGGATTTCAACCTCAATAGGTAGTACCGCTTCAAACCCATAAACTAAAGTGAAAGGTGTAGCCCCAGTAGGCATTATGATACTTGTTCTGCAGGCCCAGAGAGTTGGATTGATCATAAGATGTCAGTCTCTTCCTATTTTATTAACTGTACGGTGCAAGATTTTCAATAGATTCTTGTTTGAAGCCTCTGCTTGGCCATTCCCTTGAGGATAGTAGATAGATGACCAATGTTGCGTAATCTAGAATTTGGCACATAAATCATCCAAGTATTTGTTCTTAAATTGTCCACCATTATCTATGATTATAGAATGTGGAATACCATACTGGCATATGATGTAGTTCAAGATGAACATAGATATTTGTTTTCCATTTGCTTGTGTCAAAGGGACTGCTTCTACCCATTTTGTAAAATAATTTGTAGCTGTGATTATATGGGTATGGCCATTAGAAGAATGAGGATGTATAGCTCCTATAAGATCAAAGGCCCATTGATGAAAAGGCCATTGTGTAGTAAAGGGAATTAGATCTCTCCCTGGAGCATGAATTAATTTGCCATGCACTTGGAACTTTTGACAGTTCTTAGCAAACTTGATAGACTCTTTCTCCATTTCAGGCCAATAGTACCCAGCCCTAATAAGTTTTCAAGCTAGTGTTAAACCGTTCTAGTGTGACCCACAAATACCATTATGGACTTCCTCTAACACATGTTGAGACTCTTCCCATTCTAAACATCTAAGTAGTGTACCATCAAGACCTCATTTGTATAGATCATGAGCAATGATGACATATCGGGAGGCATTATAGATAAGGTATCTCTTTTCATGGCTGTTGAAGGTATCAGGAATGATTTGGTCTTGGAGATAGGAGAATAGGTTTTTGTATATGGATGAATCATGACCAACAACAATGCAAATCATGCAAGTTTCAGGGGAATCATATGCAGATAAGATAGTGCTTCCACCAGAAACTCATAGCATAGCTCATGTTCAGGCTGCTGTAATAAAGTAGATAGCGTTGCCATTGCATCGGCAGCCTTATTCTCTATTCTAGGTATTTTCTCAAATGTGATAGATATGAAATACTTATTTAAATCATCTACCATTCTTTTGTATGGAATGAGCTTTTCATCTTTAGTCTGGTACACATCATTGACTTGATGGATAACAAGTTGAGAGTCTCCATGGATGTGTATCTCTGTCACTCTCCACTCAATTGCTAGTTTCATGCCATTAAGAAGGGCTTCATATTCTACAATATTGTTTGTGCAAGGGAACTTTAATCTGAATGCTTTAGGTATGGAGTATCCTTGAGGATTTATAAATAATTTTCCTGCTCCTGATCCATTCTATGTATAGGAGCCATCAAAGAATAATTTCCATTCTCTAGAAGAAAGAATCATGATAGAAGAATTTGGAAATTCCATTTGCATTGGTGTATCGTCAATCATAGGTGCATCTGCTAATTGATCAACAATAACCTGTCCTTTTATAGCTTTTCTTTCAACACATTCAATGTCAAATTCACTTAAGAGCATGACCCATTTAGCTAATCTACCCGTGAGGGATACTTTGCTTAGTAGGTACTTTAGTGGATCAATCTTAGCTACCAAATGGGTGGTATGTGCCAACATGTAATGTCTCAATTTCTATGATGCAAAGATCATAGCTAGACAAGCCTTCTCAATCATAGAATAATTCTTTTTGTATGCTACCAATGTCCTACTGATATAGTATATAGCTCTTTCTTTTTTGTTCTCATCATGTTGTGCAAGCAATGCCCCCAGTGATGTATCTGTAGCGGAGCCATATAAGATCAAAGGCTTCCCTGGAATGGGAGGCATCAAGATAGGAGAATTTGATAAATACTTCTTGATATGGTTAAAGTTGTTCTCAAATTCTTCATTCCATGCAAATTTCACACCTTTATGTAGTGTTTTTGTAAAAGGTTGTGATATGTCTTCTAGCTGAAAAATGAAGTGTTTGATAGATTGAACTCTTCCTTGCAATGTCCTCATTTGACTAATGTTTTTGGGAGGTTGCATCTCCATGATAGCCTTTACTTTAGTTGGATCAACTTCAATGCCCTTCTTTGAAACTATGTATCCTAAGAGGTTTCCAAAAGTGACACCAAAAGCACACTTCTTAGGATTTAGTCTGAGACTAAATTTTTCCATTATGTCTAGTATCTTGCTCAAGTCATTTAGATGTTCAGTTTTAATCATAGATTTTGCTAAAGTATCGTCAACATAATCCTCCATAGTCCTATGCATCATGTCATGAAAAATAGATGTCATAGCTCTCTGATATGTAGCACCAACATTTTTAAGCCCAAATGGCATGACATTCCAACAGAAGGTTCCCCATGCACATGTGAAAGCAGTTTTCTCTTGATCCTCTAGAGCAATTTTTATTTGATTATATCCAAAAAAACCATCCATTAAATAATACATCTCAAAGCCCGCAGTCATGTCCACTATCATATCAATGTTAGGTAGTGGAAAATCATCCTTAGGGCATGCTCTATTTACATCTCTAAAGTCTATGCACACTCTTATTAATTTATCTAGTTTTGAAATAGGTACAATATTAGAGATCCATTCTACATAATCAATAACTCAGATGAATCCAGCTTTTAGGAGCTTCTCTGATTCAGCTTTTACCAAGAGTGCAACATGAGGATGCATCTTCCTTAATTTTTGCTTAACAGGTTTAACATTTGGAGCTATAGATAAATGGTGCATTATAAGATTAGGATCCAACCCTAGCATATTTGAATATTTCCATGCAAAGTTGATCTTCTTCTTTGTTAGGAATGTTGTAAATTTTTGCTTTTCTTCTTCTGATAAAGATTGTGCTACATGGATCAACTATGGTTCTTCTGTTGTTCGCAAGTTGATAGATTGAGTGGGCTCAATTAGAACTAGAGATCTGTCTAGAAGGACATCAAATATGTCATCCTTAGGCACCTCACAAAGGTTTTCACCTTTGGATATGTCTTTTATTTTTACTTTTGTAGGTTCTGAGACTGCCACAAAGTGGTTTTCACCCTCAAAACTCCTTTTCTTTTTATTCTTATTCTTATTTTTCTGACTAAGATACTTGATGTCCGACTCCGTCATGCTAACGCTTAGTTCACTGATAGAAGTCCTCATAGGCTCAATTGCATTGAGGTAGCAAGAAAGGGCATAGTCATTCAGGAAGGTATAAATGCCATGGCTTGGATTTGTGGAGGTTTGATCAAGAAGTTCAGGATGTTGGATAGTCAAAGTGGTGAAAGATTGGGAAAGAGTGTTTACAGATATGGATCTGTCATCATTGGTCCTAACCTGACGCTTGAGTTCAAAGGTGAAATTACAACTTAAGACATTCAATTCATGAATAGGCTCAATGTCATTATGATAGTCCACTTCAGCCATCGGTGGATCAGACTTGATAAGTTCATTATTTTTCTCTAGACTTACGTGGGGTTTAGGTGCATATTGGTGAATAACATCAACATGTTTCTCTGTAATAAGCTCATCTTCTTCTGGAATGGCTCCCCATCCATAGTCATTAGATTCTTCATCTATGCCTCTAGGAAATCTAAGAACATGAGTAAAGTTGGGATGAATACCCCAAGAAGGGTTACCCTTAGATTCTGATTTGAATTCATACTCATGAGAATCTATCTTAGAATAACTACCACCTTCCTCTTTGTCTATTTGATTGTCTTCGAGATTAGCTGGTTCTTGTGTTGCAACTACCTCTTAGTTTATAGTAGGTTCTTGTGTTTCTACTACATTAATCCTTTTTATTGGATCATCTTCAACATCAAGGAGGTCTTTTATTTCTTTAGGAAAACACTCATAAGGAATGAGCTCCTTAGTGGTGTCTGAATCATCACTATCAAATTGTTTAGTTATTTCCTTCTTTAGTTGATTTGCTATGGAAGGCTCAATTTGTTCTAGAACATGTGGGGAGTTCTTGCTAAGACAAAAAGGCTTCTTCATGTATCCTAGACCTGTCGTATTCTTGTTGGCTTGACCACGATGTTCAAGAGGTGACAGAAGACCTTTACCCTATAGTCCTAGAGGTCCTTTTCCTGTATATCCCATCTTAGCTATCACTTTATCCCCTGGACCATATGACTTAGAAGGAACCTTCGATACTTTAGACTCACTAGGTGAAACAACTTTGGATTCAGGTTCATCTTTGTAAAGCCATGCAAGCACAGCTTCATCTTCTTCAAATTCTTGCTTAGGTACCTTCTCTACAACAAATTTTCCTTTATATGCCTCAAGAGGTTCCTTAGATTCTAGTTTGAATTGCTTTTGAGCTTGCCCATAAGACTTAGGTGAGATAGGGAGAGATGTCAAAGAAAAGACTGGATCTATAGTATATTCTCCCATACCATTTTCTTTGATATTGACCTCTTTTGCAATGTCTTCCATCTTAGAGGTGGATGCTACATATGTTTGCTTAGTGGAAGATTCTCTATTATTAGGAACAATTTTATCCACATTTTCCTTCAATGCATTGCAAGTTGTTGACACGTCAGTTGGAATGGTTACCTCTACTCCATCACAAGGAAATTTCAAGCACTGATGGTATTTGGAAGGAATAGCTCTCATCTCATGTATCCAGGGTCTTCCTAGAAGGATGTTGTAAGCCAAAGGTATATCAAGAACTTGACATATAGTATCTCTGATGACAGGACCTATTCTGATAGGAAAGACAATTGTTCCCTTGGAGGATCTCTCTTCTTCATCATATGCTTTGATAGCTATTTTCTTTCTAGGATCAATGGTTGTTTCTAAAAATCCCAATTGTGTGATCAAGCTGTAAGAACAAATATTTAGACCAGCAGCCCCATTTATCAACACATGTTTGACACGATGGTTTTGGATCAAGACTTCAATATGCAAGGGCTGGTTATGTGGATGACTCAAGGAGTTATCATCATCCTCTAAAAAGGAGATATACTATGGAGACGTAAGATGACCAACCATAGCCTAAAATCTATCTAAATCAAGATTATCAGGAACATTGGATCCAAGCAGAGCTTTGTCTAGAATGGCTCTATGAGTTGGAGATATCTGAAGCAACTCAAACATGGATATTTTAGCATTAGTATGTTGGAGTTGTTGAATGATACTGTATGAAGTAGGCCTTGTGTCCTTAGGATTTGAAGATTTAGATGTTTCCCTCTATTTAGAAGTGGAAGACATATTGAAAGGCACCTTAGGGACATTTGATTGATCTGAGAGTTGTCTTTGTAGGTGTGCCTGAGCTTGTGATCAAGTAACTGGGTTAGCTAATTGATTTTCTCTATCTCTTCTTACAATTGTGATGACATTGCAATGTTCAGATAGGCTTGGTTCAACCATATTGATAACAGTATTATTTCCAGGATAGGCATAATTGACCTTAGCACCCACATTAGGCTAAGAAGATGAATCTCCTTGGCTATGCTTTGGAAATGGTTCAGTGAATGTTGTGTGATCATTATTTCTTTTAGGATTATCAATCGTGATTTCTCCACTATCAAACTTGTCTTGAATGGTATGCTTCAAGCGCAAGCAGTTATTAGTTTTGTGACCTTTACCCCGATGGAAATCATAGAATTCATTCTCTCTCCACCATTTCAGCTTAGGATCAGGATCAGATTGTTGGATCTCAAGCAAAGAGATGATGTTATTAGCCAGCAGAGTTCTCATAGTTGATTCCAAAGATTCTCCAAGAGGAGTGAACTTTCATTTATTATCAGCGGACCAAGATTTGTATTCTGGCTTCTTTTGAGATGATTCAGACACCTTTTGTTCTAAAGCTTCAATGGCTTGAGTACCAATGGTTAGATTGAAAGCAGGTTCTTTAGATGGGGCATGATTATCAACAACACCATCTGTGATGATGCCCTTATTCTTGTTCCAATTTTTGTTCTTATCCTTAGAACTAGATTCATACTTATCCTTTTGAAGTGTGACATCCCCTTTTTTCACAAGTACTTTTTCAATTTTGATTGCATTATCTACCATCTTTTCAAAAGATGTGTGATTTTGCATTTGTAAAGGATAGTTGATTTCTGAAACAAGATTGTTGATGAAGATTTCCAGCTTCTCAGTTTCTGGAATAGGCCTAGCATATAGAGAGAATTTCTTTCTCCATCTTTTGAGAAATGTTAGGAATGGTTCCCCTGGATATTGTTTGAGATTGCAGATATCAATCATGGTGACTGGATGTTGTATGTTGTAGGAATATTGTTGATAGAATAATTTGATCAACTCCTCAAAGGTTTTGATTGTAGGTGGCATCCTAGAGAACCAATGAATGGCTGCCCCTCCTAGAGATTGGGGGAAAAGATGCATCAGATAGGTCAGTTCCTGCATGAACTCCATGGATTGATTATAGAATTCTCTGACATGATCTTGAGGATCAAAGTTTCCATCAAAATTATCATATTTCGGCATTTCCACCCTTTTAGGGAATGGTGGAATATACAAGTCTTTATCAAATGGAAAAGGACATAGGGCCTCCATGGAGAACTCCTTAGGTTCTTTTTCTTTTTCCATTTTGTTAAGTTTTACTTGCATGGCATGCATTTGTTTCATCATAGCTGAAATAGGAGTTTCTTCCTCATGTGTAATGATATCTTCCACATTAAAATTGGGAGGAAGTTTAGCGCCTTGATGAGCTAATTGTAAAAAGTATGTTTCTCTATCTTCTTTCAAGAAATGCTTCATCATTCTTTTGAAGTCATCATCATTTTCATACCGAGCAATTTCTTCAAGTGTGGGTTCCTAATCTACACCATGTTGAGATTGAGCTCTTTGAGAGCCATGGTTTGTCCCTGCTTGAGACATGGTAGGAGTTTTAAGACTCCCTGGGATAGATCAAGGAGGATTTTTTTGATTACCTCCATGAGTTGATAGAGGGGATATGTAACCAGTTTTTAATCGAAAGTTGCCAAGACCGTCATCTTCATAAAGACCAAAATTATAGAGTTACTCAAGAGTTGGACCCTGGATAGTGGTTATAGGTAAGGTATGGGATGCTTCTCCAGATTTCTTGTGAGAGGAAGCTCTAGTTTCCACCATTAACCTTGGGTGAAACAAAAGAAAATGATGAAGACAACTGAAGAAAGATCTGATTCAAGAGGATCAAATGACGCAACATTGTCAAGGTTTGATTGATTGAAGTTTAGATTAGATGTAAATGAAGGAGATTGTGCCCTGGATGTATGGGTAGATGCCCAAAAGATAGCAAACATGAGTTCACAACACTTAGCCATTTTGAAGATGGATTGAAGATTGATAGTTATGACAAGGTTTTGACACAAGATGAAAAGGACTCAAATCGATTAAACAGAAGGCTAAATTGGATTCAAAATGTCACTTTAGGAAAATGATTGGATTCTCAGTAGTTGTTGCTCTATTCCTGACATAGTGATTTTCTTGACAGACTCTGGAAATAGGCTGGAAAAGCTAGGTCTCTGACAGTTCTGACAACTTTCTGGCAATTTTTCAAGATTTTTCAAATGACTTTCTGTAGGCTCATACGATAATGGGTAGGGTATGAAACAACAATTGATAAACTCATACGACAGTTGCAAAACTCACACGATAGTTGATAGTAGGGTTTTTAACTTTTTTGAATTGACTGGCAGCAAAACTTGTACGACAATATACTAGCTACCATACGACAATCTGTGGGTAATGAAATGACACTTTCCAAAAGTTGTACGACTTTTTGACTTTACAAGATGACTTGTGACTCCAGAAAGGTGTTTGGCATTAGATTTTGCAATTTTTTAGATTTTCAGTTTCAAATTGTTCACAAAATTATCTGTCCATATTTGAAGATAGTACCGGATTGATTCATTCTTAGTAACCAGATAGATAAACAAGCACGCAAAATAGCAAGCAAGTGATTTCAAGCATGTCTAAAAAAAATGAACAGGGGACAAAGCAACCCTACACATGAACAACCAAGTGACTGAATGTGCTAATCCCTAGGAGTGCTAACAGTGTATGTTCTAAAAAAATTTGCAATAATGCACATAGTCCTAGAAAATGAAAATTTGGCCTCACTAGGGTTTGTAGTAATGGTCTGACTTTGCAACTTTTGTGATCTCAAGAGGGTGAACTCCAATCCAGGTGCACTAGGGTTTTGACATAGTCTAAGAAATTAATCAATCAGGAGCTGCTAGGGAGATCTGACAGCCCAACAAGAGACCACACCTATGAAGAGTTCCTCCACAAGGACATTTATATAGCGGCTACTACTACCATGGCGAAAATAGCTATTACTGCTTGAGGTTCCATCAACGTGGTTGACCCAATTAAGGGAATGTCCACTATAGTTAACCCTCTCTAAAGGTGACTCACAAAATATACCACATGGAGATTGGTTCCAGATTCAAGGATTTGAGTTTCTAATACTACCCAAAAAGGGAGTAGAGCATAGTCCTCTAGCCTTTTCACTTTTAACCCAAACAAAGTAGATAGATTAATCCGACACGCTAAGACCAAGATTATCTCACAAAGATCTATGATGTCAACCACTTATGATCTATCAACCTCTCCAGAGAGAGAATGTATCATTCAAAAGTTGAAGACGCACAAATCTAGTAGAATGTGAAACACTCTCAGTAACCTCCCTACCTACAAGGGTTCCTTCGTTGAGAAGAGTTTCACTGGAAACCCACTCTCTCAAGGACCATGAATAGTGTTCATAGGGCCTATTTACTATGTGTAACAAAGATGCTGAAAAACAAATCTATGTTCATTTTTATAGCCCAAAATGAAATTTGTGATATGAAAGCAATAAAGGTCACACAAGCTTGACACGCGAAAGTTCATTTTAGTCCAAATC
This sequence comes from Chamaecyparis obtusa, assembly GCA_027943335.1. Taxonomy (NCBI): domain Eukaryota; kingdom Viridiplantae; phylum Streptophyta; class Pinopsida; order Cupressales; family Cupressaceae; genus Chamaecyparis; species Chamaecyparis obtusa. The sequence continues at coordinate 1,812,143 of BSBK01003272.1, forward strand.
AAAACGTTATCAGCTGAGAAGATTACCTGAATTCCTCACAATGTGCTTAGTAGATTTTTACCTATTTTTAGCAACTCTCATGCTTTTCCCAATCAAAATCAGCAGAAATCAATCAGAAATAGCAAATTTCAATTGTTAATGTTAGCTGTCAGTCCAAATCTAAAAATCAAATCTGGAAAACTAGCTAAAAAAGTGAAATGACAATTAAAACCTGGCATTGAAACTCATATGACAGTGGGTCACCTACCAGATGACAATCCAAAAACTCGTACAACAATGGGTATCAGATCATATGATAAAAGAGCTTCCAAATGACACTGTGTTTCCGATGGTATGATCCTCGATCAAATCAACTGTCGTATGATAGTGGGTACCTCCTGATATGAGTTTCTAACAAAACTCATACGAAAATTCTACGGACATAAATTAAAAATCACAGATTGGAACAGAAAATGACAAGAAGATGATAGAAATTGAATGGAAACCCATTTTAGGGCCCCACGGTGGGCACCACAAATGTGTGTGTGAATTTTGTACCTAGTTGTAGATACAAAACTTTAGTAAAACATTAGAGGTTAGCATAAATCAAAATCATGCAGTGAAATGGAAACTAATCTAACCAGGTGATTTACTATCTTCTAGTAGATGCGAGTATGTATTCTTAGATTGGACCGAGATCAGTGACCTTGACGACACCTAAACGAAGGATTTGAATGCAGAATCTAGATATGAGATGAATGCAAATTAATCTATTTTTTGAGATTTTCTATACAATAAGATGAGATAAACTGATATGAATCTACTCTATATGAGAAACTGATATAACATGCAATTAATCTAACAATGATATGCTAAATGATATGAATGCTCAAAATAATGAAAATCTCACAACAGCTTTGATTCGCAAAGATTGATTCTTCGATCACCAATTTGCCAGCGTGAGGATGCAATTTGTAGATGGATTACAAAATGAAGAGCTGAGGCCTTAATTTATAGAAATCTAGGATTTTGGAGGTGCATGGAAAAAGCCATAAATCACTCTTAATAAACTTAGGTTGATTTTTAAGTTATCAAGAATTAAGAGATAAATTAACTCACAAAATTATGCAAATCAACTTTTTGATTTAAATCAGAAGTTGAGATCAGCGTTCAACTCAAAAGAGAGTTGAGTTTATTTTTAAAACAGCTTGAATTGATTTTCTGATTTAAAGTTTAACTATTTTTTGGATGTGCATAATTAATATGAATTAATTAAATAAATAAAGTGATTTATCCTCAACTTTAACTGATTTTAAAAATATAACAATTGATTTATGGGTTAATCAATTATTAAATCAAACTTTTATTCAAAAACTATATTATTAAATTTGACAATTGACATTAATTAATTAAATAAGAATTTAATCAATTAGTCATAGGATATTTGATTTATTGTCAAAATGAAATAATACAATTTAGGAATAAATATAATTAAATCCAATTAAGTAATTAAGTGACAGTATTAAATCTAATTAATTAAATATTCAAAATATTCAATTAATCAAACTTTAGGATAAATAGGATTTATCACCAAATAATCATTAAATTAAAGATAATTAGGATAAATAGGAATAAGGAATATTCCCCAATGCAAAATTTAGGATAATTAATTAAGATTCAATAATGTGTAGATGTGCCTTAGGTTATTAGGACTTTGATGTTGATTTCGTTCGAATTGTCGATGTAGGAGGTTAACGAATTTATAGCCCATTTTTGGGGTATTACAGCTACCACAATGAAAATGGCTATTACCGCTTGAGGTTCCATCCACATGGTTGACCCAATTAAGAGAATGTCCACTACGATTAACCCTCTCTAAAGGTGACTCACAAAATATACCACAGGGGGACTAGATCAGATTCAAGGATCTTGGTTTCTGGTACTATCCGAAAAAGAAGTAGAGCATAATCCCCTAGCCTCTTCACTTCACCAAAACAAAGCAAACAGATTGATCCAACACGCTAAGATTGAAATTATCTCACCAAGATCTATGATGTCAACAACTTATGGTCTATCAATCTCTCCAGAGAGGGAATGTATCAATCAAAAGCTGAGGACGCAAATCAAAGGAACGTGAGACAATCTCAATATCCTCCCTACCTACAAGGGGATCCTTCATCAAGAAGAGCTTCACATGTAAACAAGTGAAAGAAGCCCACTCTCTCAAGATCATCTGCAAATAGTGTTCATAGGGCCTAATTACTATGTGTAACAGATATGCAAAAAGCAAATCTATGTTCGTTTTAGAGCCCAAAACTGAAGTGTGAATTATGAAAGCTGTAAAGGCACTCAAGCTTGACACAAGAGAGTTTGTTTTATGTCCCAAAATGAAGTTTTATTAGATGTAATAGAATACCTGAGTTCATCTCAATGCGCTTAGTAGATTTTACTTGTTTGAGCAATTTTTGAGCATTTGTCTTCTATCTTTTGTACCCACAGGATGTACCTGCACCTACACTTGCAAACCACTGTTATGAAAAACTTACCTATTCTTGTACATAAAACCCACTATTATAAAAATTCATCAAAAAAGAAACACAACTTGTCAACCCCATGTGGTAGAAAATCAAGTTAGTCAAAGATAATATGTCATTTGATAATCGAAAAACCTATTGTCATAAAAAATTAGATTCTAACCAGTCTGCACTAAATCAATCATAAATTTTGAAAATAAAAACAAAACTAATCCAAAATAATGGAAAATGAAAGATAACTCAAATACCTTTCCAAAAATATAAATTTTGGATCTATATCATGTCATATGTGCATGTACCAATAAAAACATCAGTCAGATTTCATAAAATCAGGTTCAGACCAGTTTTCACTAAAATAATTATAAATTTTGCAAATCAAAAGTAAATTAATCCAAACTAATGGAAAATGAAATCTAACACAAATACCTTTCTAGAAATATAAATTTTGGATCTATATCATGTAATATGTGCATGTACCAATAAAAATATCAGTCAAATTTCATATAATCAGGTTCTGATTAGTCTTCACTAAAATGATTATAACTTTTGCAAATCAAAATAAAATTAATCCAAACCAATGTAAAATGAAAGCTAACTCAAATATATTTTCAGAAATATAAATTTTAGATCTGTATCATGTCATATGTGCATGTACCAATAAAAACATCAGTCAGATTTCATAAAATCAGGTTCACACCAGTCTTCACTAAAATGATCATAACTTTTGAAAATCAAAATGAAATTAATCCAAACCAATGGAAAATGAAAGCTACCTCAAATAAATTTTCAGAAATATAAATTTTGGATCTGTATCATGTCATATGTGCATGTACCAATAAAAACATCAGTCAGATTTATGGAAAAATAGCCCAGAAATTTATCACAAAACTCACAAAAATTAACCTTGTGGTTGTGGGTTCGAGAAAAATCATAGAAATTTGATAGAATAGAGTGGAAACCTATTTTAGGGCTTCATGGTGGGAGCCAAAAATGTGTGTGTGAATTTTGTACCTAGCTATGGACACAACACTTCAGTAAAATATTAGAGGTTAGCAGAAATTGAAATCTGCAAGTAATTGAAACTATGCTAACCAGGCGATTTACTGTCTTCTAGTAGGTGTGAGTATGATATTCTCAGATTGAAATCAAGATTAGTGACAATGCAACACCTAAATGAAGGATTTAAAATGATGAAAGCAATGAAATATGAATGCAAATTAATCTATTTTTGAAGATTTTTGATGCAATAGGATGAAAAACTATATGAAATTAATCTAGAATGAAATTGAAATGATATGCAAATTAATCAAAGAATTATATGAATTGATATGAAAAGCTATGAAAAACTATGAATTGATCTCACAAAATTGTCTATCGCAAAATCTTTGTTCTTCAATTGTAAATTCGCCAGAGTAATTGTACAAATTCGAGAGATGTGAGATTGAAAGCTTGAGGGATTTTGATAGATTGAAAGCTTGAGAGATTTTTGAGAGGTTGAAAGCTTGAGGGATTTGTTATTATGAAGAGTTGAGCCTTGTTTTTATAGAAATCTAGGGCTTGAAGATGCATTGAGAAAAACCATAAATCACTCTTGATAAACTCAGGTTGATTTTTGACAAGAAATTAAGAATAAATAAACTCATAAAATCATGCAAAAGCAGTTTTTATCTCAAAATAGAGCTTTAGTTCTCTTTTTCAACTCATCATTAGATGTTGAGTTTCAATTTTAAAATTGATTGTTGATTTCTAGTTGCCTGCTTTTCTGATTGTGCATGATTTAATTATAAATTAATTAAAAATAAAGTGATTTATTCTCAACTTAACTGATTTTAAAATTAAAATAATTGATTTATGGGTTAATCAATTATTAAATCAAACTTTTATTCAAAAACTATATTATTAAATATTGACAACTAACTTTAATTAATTAAATAGAAATTTAATCAATTAGTCATAAGATTTTTTATTTATTGTCAAAATTAAATAATACAATTTAAGAATAAATATAATTAAATGTAATTAAATAATTAAGTGGTAGTATTAAATCTGATTAATTAAATATTCAAAATATTCAATTAATCAAACTTTAGGATAAGTAAGATTTATCGCCAAATAATTATTAAATTAAGAATAATTATGATAAATTATGAATATTTCTAAGAATATTCCCCGATGTAGAATTTAGGATAATCAATTAAATTTGATAATGTGCAGATGTGCCTTAGGTTAGGACTTTTGTATCGATTTCATTAGATTTGAAGATGTAGGAAGTTAATGAACCTATAGCCCATTTTTGGGGTATTACACCTAATATTGTCTGAAGTAATGAAGTGTTGACCTCGGGTTCAATCTAGTATGCTCATGTATGATCCAAAAACTGCAAGAAAAGAAAGGATGGAGTTAGATCCAAAGGATCTAAGCAAATCCTGACACCATATTATTTATCCTCATCTACAATTATGCATGTGCATAGTTAAGCCATACACTTCTAAAAGGAACTATGCTATAGAACATGTGCACTGTATAGGCGTTGGAATCCAAATGAAGCCCTAAATTTATGTCTCTATGAACACCTGGTGAATCATTGTTGTGGTTGCATTTATATCTCTATGAACACTTGGTGAATCACTATTGTGACTGCATCATCCAAATAGTGCAATAATAATACCAGATGTTGTTGTTCCATTTGATATTGTTATGGCATCATTTCCAAATTATGCATCCACAACAGTAACCCACCATGCCCATCAACACAAGGCAAACATGATCAAGCATAAGCAATGGAGGAGACATTATCAAGGTCAAATTAGAGGTCAAATTTCATTCCTTGAAATTTTATATTTGTACAGTTATAAAATTTCATGCCTTGAAATTTTATAACATAGTTCTTTAGCATTTGATCTTCATATTGCAGCCATGACTTGAGATAGGCATTCAAGATTTGTCTTCTCTTTAACTCAATTTCATTTTGATGGCATTTTTTGATTTAATTGCGACACCAGCTTGGTTATAAACAAAAATAAAAAGAAAAAGAAAGTGTCATTTATAATTTTTGTGAATTCGAAGAGCTGCCGCGAAGACGGCACTACACTTTTGCATGGCGCTAAGAGGGCATTCGAGTTTGGCATGCACGAAGAGGCTAGCACCGTGTGGGAAGAGGGCACTAGCACTTGAGGTAGGCATTCGAGCTTTGTCTTCTCATTAACTCAATTTCATTTTGATGGCATTTGTTGATTTAATGGCACAATATGAATGTTAATAGTGGCATTATTTACATCTTAGCATTTGGAATGCTTGATGACCCACGAGCTTTGAGAGCTAGGGTATCGTTGCTATTACCTTCAAGGCATTGTGTGAAGTGTTTGATCTCTCTTTATTTGTTTTGTTGATGATATTCACTACGTGCTACTCTCTGTTTATGATCATTTCATGAGGAAATGTCTTGATGGTTCGTGGGCTGCAAGGTAGGGCATCATGCATTGTTTATGAGCTCACTGTTTGAGCACCTCATGTCCCTATTTGATTGGCCGATGCTCTATTTGTTATATTGAGTTTACATCATATATTTAGTCTTAATAAATATCTTATAAAACAACATAAAACTAACCCAAAATACTTTGTCTTAATAAAACAATATATTTAGTCTTAATAAAATATTATAAAACAACATATATTGTGTGAAGTGTTTGATCTCTCTTTATTTGTTTTGTTGTTGATATTCACTAGCTATGTGGTACTCCTCGTTTATGATCATTTCATGAGAAAATGTCCTAATGGCTCACGGGCTGCAAGCTAGGGCATCATACATTGTTCATGAGCTCATTGTTTAATACTGGCATTGTTTACATCTTTTCATTTGGAATGCTTGATGACCCATGAGCTTTGAGAGCTAGGGCATCATTGCTATTACCTTCAAGGCATTGTGTGAAGTGTTTGATCTCTCTTTTTTTTTTTTGTTGTTGATATTCACTATGCGGTACTCCCCGTTTATGATCATTTCATGAGGAAGTGTCTTGATGGTTCACGGGCTGCAAGCTAGGGCATCATGCATTGTTTATGAACTCACTGTTTGAGCACTGGCCAATCAAATAGGAACATGAGGTGCTCAAACAATGAGCTCATAAATAATGCATGATGCCCTAGCTTGTAGCCCGTGAGCCATCAAGACATTTTCTCATGAAATGATCATAAACGGGGAGTACCACATAGTGAATATCAATAGCAAAATAAATAAAAAAAGATCAAACACTTCATACAATATATATGTTGTTCTATAAGATTTTGTTAAGACTAAATATATTATTTTATTAAGATTTTATTAAGACTAAATAAATGATGTAAACTCATAATTATACTTGATATATATATACTTCAAATGAGGAATTATGAAATATAGTTGTAGGTAGTTATCTCTTCTATAATGATGGAGGAGTGAAAGGTAATGATCAATGAGGTTGTTGCTATTAGATCATACATTAATACACTTATTGTTTTGAATTTGAGCTTGGGCATCATGCAATGTTATTGTTGTCATTGCATGCTTGCTGCTGTTGTGCACCATATATTATTTTATACACTATTTATTTTATTGAGACCGTGAGCTTGACATTTGTAATGTATTTTCTGTTATTGGATCAATTCTACCATGTTGTTGAGGTTGTAGATGCATTGAATCATCACTGTCATTCTATTTTTATAGTAGCAATATAACAAACAGAGTACCAGCCAATCAAATATGGACATCAGTAAGATATTTAATGCATTATTACTTCATCGTGATGATAAAAATTCCATTGGCTCAAAGCACATAGAATGTGGGTAGATGCATTGAATCACCACTTCTATTCTATTTTGATGATGAGGAACTATGTTATAAAATTTCAATGCATCAAATTTTATAACCGTACATATATTTTATGAGTATAACTGTATAATAGAAGAGCACCCACATGCCTTGGTTGTTATTGGTCTATGAAAGGTTTTGGTTTGCCTTTCCCAATTGAGATTTCATCCTAAGATTCAAAAGGACCAAGGTAATAATAAGTCTTGAACATAAATGCATGATTGTGGATCCTCAAGTAGGAGTTGTGATGCAAAGGAAGAACACTTATATAGGTTTACCCACATAAGGACAACGGTTTCATTCATGTTTCTTTCAAGTGCTCTTGGGTACTTTCCTTGGCCTCTAGGCTTGGGCATCTTATAGGGGTTGAACCAAAATTACGAAGGCAATAAGGACACATAGAAAAATAGGTTTGGGGACTTAGACTTATGTTCAATCCTTAGTAATGGTTGGGGAACTAATTACTAGATGAGTGACTACAGTACCCTAGTTTGCATAATTAGATGATCTTGTTTAATTTGTGTTCATTTCATGCAAAGATACATGTAAAGAAAAATAAATTTTTGCATCTAAAGATTACATGTATATATATGAAAAATAACTTGTATATGCTATACAAGGAAAATAACTTTCAGAATAAAATGCAAGAGTACATGCATACATAAGAGGATGAACATAAATAATAAGGGTGCCAGACATTGCCTAAAGTGATGAATTTTTGACCCAGGTATGAATCTAGTGTGCCCCTATGTGATCCGGAACCTACAAAGAAAAAAGAGATGGAGGTTAGATAAAAAAAATATCTAAGCAATGAATGGCATCCTATTACTGATCATCATCTACAATTATACATGTGCATAGTCAAGCCATACACTTCTAAAAGAAAAACCATATTAAAGGAGGAGTACATCATAGATTTCAAGTAAAGATCATAACATCACAACATGGTTGGCAGCCCCAAGGAGGCCCCATTGCATGCAGTGAGTAAGCTACATCAAAACAAAGAGGTACACAAATCTTCATCATCTATACATTAATGCTATGGCATGGAGTATATTTGAATCTGCATTTTAAAGGATAAGTAAGAAAGCTGAATGATGCTAGTGAAATTAACAAAGGTAAAATTCTAATGAAGTAATGAAGCTACCCACATTCTATGTGCTTTGAGCCAATAAAATTTTTATCATCATGATGAAGTAATAATGCATTAAATATCTTACTGATGTCTATATTTGATTGGACAGTGCTCTGTTTGTTATATTGTTGCTATCAAAATAGAATGGCAGTGGTGATTCAATACATCTATAGCCTCAACAACATGGTGACATCGATCCAATAACAGAAAATATATTACAAATGCTAAGCTCATAGTCTCATTGAAATAAACAGTGTATAAAATAATATATGGTGCACAACAACAGCAAGCATGCAATGACAACAATAACATTGCATGATGCCCGAGCTCAAATTCAAAATAGTAAGTGTATTAATGTATGATCTAATAGCAGCAACCTCATTGATCATTACATTTCACTCCTCCATCATTATAGAAGAGATAACTACCTACAACTATATTTCATAATTCCTCCTTTGAAGTATATATATATCAAGTATAATTATGAGTTTACATCATATATTTAGTCTTAATAAAATCTTATAAAACAACATAAAACTAACCCAAAATACTTTGTCTTAATAAAATAATATATTTAGTCTTAATAAAATCTTATGAAACAACATACATTGTGTGAAGTGTTCGATCTCTCTTTATTTATTTTGTTGTTGATATTCACTATATGGTACTCCCCGTTTATGATCATTTCATGAGGAGATGTCTTGATGGCTCGCAGACTGCAAGCTAGGGCATCGTGCATTATTTATGAGCTCATTATTTGAGCTCCAGCCAATCAAATAGGAACATGAGGTGCTCAAATAGTGAGCTCATAAACAATGCATGATGCCCTAGCTTGCAGCTCGCGAGCCATCAAGACATTTCCTCATGAAATTATCATAAATGGGGAGTACCACATAGTGAATATCAACAACAAAACAAATAAATAGAGATCAAACACTTCACACAATGCCTTGAAGGTAATAGAAATGATGCCCTAGCTCTCAAATCTCATGGGTCATCAAGCATTCCAAATGAAAAGATGTAAACAATGTCAGTATTAAACAGTGAGCTCATGAACAATGTATGATGCCCTAGTTTGCAGCCCGTGAGCTATCAAGACATTTCCTCATGAAATGATCATAAACGGGGAGTACCACATAGCTAGTGAATATCAAAAGAAAAACAAATAAAAAGAGATCAAACACTTCACACAATATATGTTGTTTTATAGGATTTTATTAAAACTAAATATATTGTTTTATTAAAATTTTATTAAGACAAAGTATTTTGGGTTAGTTTTATGTTGTTTTATAAGATATTTATTAAGACTAAATATATGATGTAAACTCAATATAACAAATGGAGCACCGAACAATCAAATAGGGACATGAGGTGCTCAAACAATGAGCTCATAAACAATGCATGATGTCCTAGCTTGTAGCCCACGAGCCATCAAGACATTTCCTCATGAAATGATCATAAATAGGGAGTACCACATAGTGAATATCAACAACAAAAAAAATAAAGAGAGATCAAACACTTCACACAATGCCTTGAAGGTAATAGCAACGATGCCCTAGCTCTCAAAGCTCATGGGTCATCGAGCATTCCAAATGCTAAGATGTAAACAATGTCATCTAGACATGTGTACTATGAGCTTTCTTGCAACAAATGGACTTGTGATTATTTTCACAATAGTACATGTGTTGAAGGAAAGCTCAAAGTACTGCTTAGGAAAATATGAATGTTCATCACCTGTGCATATCAGAGTTGATCAAAGAAGGTATATGCACAACAAAACAAATAAAGAGAGATCAAACACTTCACACAATGCCTTGAAGGTAATAGAAATGATCAAACACTTCAAAATAAGGACATCAGTAATAAAATAATACACTTACTATTTTGAATTTGAGCTCATAAAGATTAAGATATCCCTATTTTATTACTGATGTCCCTATTTACATCTTTTCATCAAATGACCTAAAAACATCAAGAATGGTCCTATATGGTCACTAATAGCCAACTTTCAGAAGAATATGAATGAATATGCAAACATACATAAGTGGATGAACATAAATAATGAAGGTACCAAACATTGCCTAAAGTAATGAAGTGTTGACCTATGGTTCAATCCAGTATGCTCTTGTATGATCCAAAACTTGCAAGGAAGGAAAAGATGGGGTTAGATCCAAAGGATCTAAGCAATGCTTGGCACTCTATTACTAATCCTCATCTACAATTATGCATGTGCATAGTCAAGCCATACACTTCTAAAATAAACTATGCTATAGAACATAGGTGTGTGTTAATGTGATTCAAAAGCTATTATGGAAGATTGTTTTATTATTGAGATAAGGATATCTTAATTCTACAAGAATAAATATTTTGAGAAATATTTGAATTTAATTTTGACAATAACATGAGGAGTGATATATTTCAAGCTTTAGCAAGACTTCATACCACGCAGTTTTTGTAGATTACGTTCAATGTGTTATTTACATTTGTATTGGTGGGAAAAATCTTGAAAACGTGCAAAAGAGATTGCATTCAACCATGTTGTTTACATGACACATGTAACTTACCTCTAGCCTAAATCAGCATTGCATACAAATCTGTAGACGATGCGTGGTATGAAGTCTCGCTCAAGCTTGAAAATGATAAGCATTATGATGCTGAGGTATGGTGTGGTAAGCACAAGTATAGTTTCTCATAAGCTACTATTGGTATAGTTTTTTTTTCAATAGTTTTGGAATCGAGCTTCTCCTATACTTACACATATGTATACATTTTGGGCTTGGCTTTAATGTCATGTAAATTTGAGTGAAATGGTAATAATATTTAAGAGCAACAAGTATGGTATTTTAAACAAGTATGCATATACATTATATAATAGGAGTGATATATTTTAATGGAAACACTTAATGAGAAGGATGCCTATATAATAGGAGGAGTGATATATTTTAATGACAGTGGACATAGAAATTGCAGTGGTAATTTTTTATTGTAAGTGGCAATAGAAATTGTAGTGTAAGTAGTAGGATGATTGTAAGTGGACATAGAAATTGCAGTGAAACTCTGTAATTTATTATTGCTCAGTGTTATATATCCATAGTCAATGTCTATTTAAACTTTAGGATGATACTTTTATTATGGCTTAAGTAAATTATTCTTACCTTGAGGTTAGTACACCATGGGATTAGAGGATGGTTGTTATAATAGCAACTGTGTGTCTGTGGGATATTTTTTATATTTTGTATTAAATGATGATACATATGTGTTTCTTCCTTTTACAACAGTTTATATTCTGATACTTATATCTTGAATTGTCAAATGACTAATGAGTGATAATTTCAAAAGTGTAACATAAATAAAGGCATATGAATTCATATTGTACTTAATCTAAATGCCATTGTGTAATGTTTTTACTTATGATATTTTGAGACCCCTCTCCATTTTAAACTAACTTATGACTTCAAAGGAGGAATTATGAAATATAGTTGTAGGTAGTTATCTCTTCTATAATGATGGAGGAGTGAAAGGTAATGATCAATGAGGTTGCTGCTATTAGATCATACATTAATACACTTACTATTTTGACAACAATAACATTGCATGATGTCAAAGCTCAAATTCAAAATAGTAAGTGTATTATTTTATTACTAATGTCCCTATTTTATTACTGATGTCCCTATTTGATCTAATAGCATCAATATAACAAACAGAGCACTGACCAATCAAATAGGGACATGAGGTGCTCAAACAGTGAGCTCATAAACAATGCATGATGCCCTAGCTTGCAGCCCGCGACCCATAAGACATTTCCTCATGAAATGATCATAAACGGGGAGTACCACATAGTGAATATCAACAAAAAAACAAATAAAGAGAGATCAAACACTTCACACAATGCCTTGAAGGTAATAGCAACGATGCCCTAACTCTCAAAGCTCGCGGGTCATCGAGCATTCCAAATGCAAAGATTAAAACAATGCTAGTATTAACATTCATATTTTTCCTTTAAATCAACAAATGCCATCAAAATGAAATTAAGTTAATGAGAAGACAAATCTCAAATGCCTACCTCAAGTCATGGCTTCCATATAAAGATCAAATGCTAAGAAACTATGTTATAAAATTTCATGCCAAATTTCATCAAGAATGGTCCTATATGGTCACTAATAGCCAACTTTTAGAAGAGTATGAATGAATATGCAAACATACATAAGTGGATGAACATAAATAATGAAGGTGCCAAACATTGCCTGAAGTAATGAAGTGTTGACTCAAGGTTCAATCCAGTATGCTCTTGTATGATCTAAAACCTGCAAGGAAGAAAAAGATAGGGTTAGATTCAAAGGACACTATTTCTCCTTGACTGTATTCTTTTGGGGTCTGATCTATTGTAGTTGTTTCTTTTTTCTTTGAATCGTTGTTTACAATTACTTTTGATGCAATATTTGTGTGAAGAACAAGAACAAAATGGTGAATGAGTGTATTTGACAAACATAAATATGACACATTTTGTTGGGCTGATTTGGTTGGCCTGGTACCATTTACATGGTCTGACCAGATATTAAATAGTGAGCTCATGAAAAATGTATGATGCCCTAGCTTGCAGCCCGTGAGCCATCTAGACATTTCCTCATGAAATGATCATAAACGGGGAGTACCACATAGTGAATATCAACAACAAAATAAATAAAGAGAGATCAAACACTTCACACAATGCCTTGAAGGTAATAGAAATGATGCCCTAGCTCTCAAAGCTCGCAGGTCATCAAGCATTCCAAATAAAAAGATGTAAACAATGCCAGTATTAAATAGTGAGCTCATGAACAATGTATGATGCCCTAACTTGTAGCCCACGAGCCATCAAAACATTTCCTCATGAAATGATCATAAACAGGGAGTACCACATAGTGAATATCAACAACAAAACAAATAAAGAGAGATCAAACACTTCACACAATGCCTTGAAGGTAATAGAAATGATGCCCTATCTCTCAAAGCTCACAAGTCATCAAGAATTCCAAATGAAAAGTTGTAAACAATTCCAGTATTAAACAGTGATCTCATGAACAATGTATGATGCCCTAGCTTGCAACCCACGAGCCATCAAGACATTTCCTTATGAAATGATCATAAATGGGGAGTACCACATAGTGAATATCAACAACAAAATGAATAAAGAGAGATCAAACACTTCACACAATGCCTTGAAGGTAATAGCAATGATTCCCTATCTCTCAAAGCTCGCGGGTCATCAAGCATTCCAAATGAAAAGATGTAAACAATGTCAATATTAAACAGTGATCTCATGAACAATGTATGATGCCCTAACTTGCAGCCCACGAGCCATCAAGACATTTCATCATGAAATGATCATAAACAAGGAGTGCCACATAGTGAATATCAATAGCAAAACAAATAAAGAGAGATCAAACACTTCACAAAATGCCTCGAAGGTAATAGCAATGATGCCCTAGCTCTCAAAGCTCACGAGTCATTGAGCATTCCAAATGCTAAGATGTAAACAATGCCACTATTAACAATGCTAAGATGTAAACAATGCCACTTAAATTGAGTTAATGTGAATACAAAACTCGAATGCCTACCTCAAGTGCTAGTGCCCTCTTCCCACATGGTGTCGACCTCTTCGCACCACGCAAAAGTGCAGTGCCATCTTCTCAGCATCTCTTCGAATTAACACAAAAATTACAAATGACATTTTTTTTTTGTTTATAACTAAAGGGTGTCGCAATTACGACGTTATCCTCGCTATTACAATACCGCTAGGCGCACTTGCAAAAAAAACACAAATTGTAGTGGCGTTACAAATTGGCGTCAAAATTTGACCCCAAATGTTGTAGTGGTGGTAGGGGTCCTATCTTGATAAACCATGACCTCTTCAACAAGAACTTGATTTCTAGCATCAAAGGTGACAAGAGCACTAAGAGGGTCGATCATGGTACCTGACAAGAGATTGACACTAGATTTTGGATCCATTTTCTCTCTCTTTTAATTTGCAAACATATTTGAGGTGACATGGAATGAAAGACCTAATGTTTATTAAATATGATGGATGTTATGGACTAAGAATTATCTAGATGTCTAATAACAAGTAAAAAGGACTAATAAATGCAATATGGAATGCTAAGGATTACTTGACACTCAAGTGTAAGTTGAAAACACATAGAATTTATTTTGCTGGATGAGATGCTCAATTTAGGATGGGTTGATGTTCCTAGATGACCAGATGGTCAAAGTAAATTGAACCTCTAGACCAAGGTGAAATGGAAAAAATGACAAGATGAACTACTCTAGAAAATTCTTAGTCAAAGAGAAAGACATGAAAATAATTGTAGATTAATATGTAGGTGAAGACAATTCAAGAATGTGATGTCAAGTGTGGATTGAAAATTTTGGATTTTTGTTTATGATTGATTTTGATATCAAATAAGGATTTTTATTAAATGCAACGAGAATATATATCTAATGCAAGATAATGAGGGTGGATGACACAAGATCAATGCAACCCTAAATGAAGGATATATATGATGTAAGACCAATGTAATCCTAGATGAGATGTCTTTTAAGACATTTTTTGCAAGAGAATGTCTTTGGATCAATTAGATGATATTTTATTCAATTGTTAACTCTACTAAATAAAGGTATGATTGATGATGATTTTGATGAAATTTGGGAAATTAAGGTGTACAAGTATGATGCAAGATCAAACTAGGGATGAAGACTATGATGACTTAAGGGTGGACAATAATGATGACACTAGGTAAGACCAAGGGTGACAACTATGAATAATGATGATATGAGACTAAGACTATTATGGTGTGGAGATGGGAACAAGGTAGACGATAATAATGATGCTAGGTGGAATTTATAGGGGGACTATGAAATGAGATGATAGTGAGGATGACAACTTAGGTTAAGATTATTTTGACTATAATAACAATATTATATGGAAATGATGTGGAATGAGACTAAAGGGGACTATAATAATGACATGATAGTGAAACTACGTTGATAAAAAATGAGGACATGAGGATGAGATGTGAAAGAATCAACTTAGGATAAAGTGAGGACCCTATATGATGACTCAATAATGGGACTATGATGCGTCACCTTGATACAAGATGAATAAAAATGTTTTGATTTTGTAGGTGCAAACCCATTGAACTTGGTGGAAAACCTACAAGAGGTAGTTAAGACTAACTTTGTTGAAAAATGACGTACCTATAGGAGATGAGACTAATCTTGTAGGGCATACAAGAAAACCTATTGCAAAATGATATATGGGTAGCTAAATTGGTAGGGTGTGATCTTGTAGGAGCTTGTTGCAAACCTATAGGAGTTAAGAATTGTGTAGGATTGATAAAAAGGGAGAAAACCCACTAGTTTTGAAGTATATATTGCAGGAAAGGAATGCAATCTTATGAGATTTGAAGTGGATTGACTACACTAAGTATACAAAGTTGACCAAAGAGGAAACATTCTCACTGGACAGGGATGCAATTACTGTACTAGAAATTCGTAGGGTCTATAGAGAAAATTTGTAGGAGTAGGGGCTGATTAAATTTGGATTGTGCAAATTCCAAGGCTTTGACTATTATGGGTAAATTCTAATAGGAAAACACAGAAATCCTACCAAAGTTAAAGAATTATTGATATTAGAAATCTCACAGCTCCACAAAGCAAACTCACATGAACAAAATAAACCTAGGATAAAACTTTGGTGACTTAGGTTGATTTTGCAGTCAAACTTTGGACCAATTCTTGGTAGATTTGGTAAACTTTGACAAACTTTATAATTTTTTATTTTGGCAAAAGATGATTTATGTGATTAAACACAATAAGCACAAGAACATGTGTTTTGACATAAAATCGTGACCAACCAAAAAGGTGTTTTTAAGGCCTAAATGGGCCCAAGATGGAATTATTTTTTGGCTTGAAAACACTTACAAACACACAATATAGGTTGAAAAGTGGATACTACTTACTAAATCCATAATTAGATAAATCCAAATATTTAGAGAAAGTGGACAATATGAGAATCAAAATAAAGATCAAGATCAATAAAAATCAAAATGTTAGAAATATGCCAGTCTTATCAAAACTAGATAACAATATCTATAGAGAATGGCAAGAAGGAAAACAAACAAAAATTAGTTTCAAATCAAAGGAATATACTACTACTAAGCCTTTGCATCTTGTTCATACTGATTTATGTGGTTCAACACATGCAAAATCATTAAACAATGAAAAGTATTTTATGATTTTCATTGATGACTATACAAGGATGACTTGGCTCACATTCCTAAAACATAAAGAAAAATCCTTTAATAGGTTTAAGATTTTTAGGAAAATGGTTGAAAAAAAATTTGATTTTAAAAAAAAATGTTTTAGATCGAATAAAGGTGGGGAATTTACCTCACATGAATTCATTGATTAGTATGAAGATCATGTTATTAAAAAAATAGTACTCAGTACCTAGAACACCACAACAAAATGGTGTTGTTGAGAGAAAGAATAGGTCTATTAAAGAAATGGCTAGAACTATGTTACAATATGTAGGGTTATCTAATGCTTAGAAGAAAGAAGCAGTACATACTGATGTTTACATTTTGAATAGAGATCAACTAAGGGTGAATACGAATTTCACTCCTTATGAATTATTGTATGGTAGATTTGCTAATGTAGGATACTTTAAAATATTTGGCAATAAGTGTTTCATTAAAAGAGATGGTGATAATATTGGAAATTTTGAGTCTGGTTGTGATGAAGGAATATTTTTAGGTTATTCAACTCATAGCAAAGACTATAAATGTTATAATAAAAGATTGAAACATTTTATAGAAATTACAAATATTAAGGTTGATTAAAAGTTGAATACTTTAGAAAAATCAATAGAAAAAGTTGAAATCCCTCAAGAAAATATACAAGTACTTGAAATTGTATAAAAACCAGAGGAAGAAATTGAAAAAATCCCTAATGAACTAGTAGGACCTACTCCCAAAAGATCCTCCAAGTTGTTACAAAAAAAACATCCACAAAAACAAACCATAGGTGATAAAGTAGAAGGTATTAAGACAATAAGAAAACTTATTAATGAATTTGAGCAAGTTCATCTATGTTTAATATCTCAGTTTGAGCCTATGAGCTGTAAAAAATCTAGTACAAATGATCTTTTGACCAAAGAAATACAAGAAGAACTAAACTAGATTGAACGTAACAAAACTTGGGAACTTGTTTCTATAACTACATATAATAAAAATGTAATTGGTGCAAACTGGGTCTTTGGAAATATGATAGATGATGAGGGAAATGTGGTAAGAAATAAATCTAGGTTGGTATGTAAAGGATACTCTCATATATAGGTGATCTATTAGAAGAGGTTTATATGGAACAACATGAAGGTTTTGTCTATGCTAGAAAATATACTTATGTATACATGTTAAGAAAGACCTTGTATGGTTTAAAACAGGCTCCTAGAGCTTAGTATTCTAAACTTGATACTTATTTATGTGATCAGGGTTTTACAAAGGGTGTTGTTGATAGTAATCTATATTTTAAAATAAAAGAAGAAAATATATTAGTTGTGGTGGTTTATGTAGATGAAATCATCTTTGGCAGTAATTATTCTGATTTGTGTTCTAAGTTTCTTAAAATTATAAAATCTAAATTTGAAATGTCAATAATAGGAGAACTTTCCTTCTTTGTGGGATTTCAAGTCTGTCAACTTGAGAAAGGAATTTTTATATTTCAAACCAAATATGCTAAAGAAATGTAACAAAAATTTTAAATGGATGGGTGCAAACCTATCGGTACACCCATGGAAATAGGTTGTAAACTTAAACAATATGCTAAACAACATGATGTAGATCATTCCTTGTATAGGTATATGATAGGTAGTCTTTTGTACTTAGTTGCCACTAGACCTGATATTATTCATTTAGTTTGTTTTTCTTTCAAGATTTCAATCTTCTCCAAAGATATCTCATTTGAATGCAGTCAAGAGGATCCTAAAATATATATCTGGCATTATTGATTATGGATTGTGGTATCCTAGACATAATTATTTTAATTTAGTTGCATATATTGACGTTGATTGGGCAAGTTGTATTGATGAAAGAAAAAACATCAGGTGGTGCTTTCTTCTTAGGAGGCAAATTAGTTGTTTGGCATAGAAAAAATAAGAATCAACAACTTTATCTAGTGTTGAAGCACAATATATTGTAGTTGTATCTTTTCATACTCAAGTCCAATGGATGGTTCAAACATTAAAAGACATACAAGTAACTATTCCTAAACCAAATCATATCTTTTGTGACAATACCACTATAATAAATATCTCCAAAAATCCTATTAAACATTCATGCATAAAACATATTGATCTCCCCAAACAATCTGATATAATTGTAAACCAACAAAAAAATTGATCTTCCCAAACATACTCATTTCAAATTCAATTTGCATTTCATTTGAAAATTTCTTACACAAGGCATCTTGTCCACCAAATATAATATCATCTACAAAGATCTTATCTAACAAGATTCCTTTACCTTCTTCATCTTTCATGTACAGATTGCTTGTGTCATTTTTCCTTGAGAATCCAATCTGTATTAGGTAGTTGTGCAGTCTCTTATACCATGCTCTAGGAGATTGCTTTAGTCCATACAGTGCTTTATTTAGTTTGCAAACCATGTGTCTTTTGTTTGGATCAACAAATCCTTCTGGTTGTTCAATATACACTTCTTCTTCTAATATACCATTTAAAAATGCAGACTTAACATCCATTTGGTATACCTTGAAATCTTTATATGCAACATATGCAAGTATGGTTCTTACTCCTTCCAATCTAGCTACAAGGGAAAATGTCTCCCCATAATCTATTCATTCTTCTTGTGTGTAGCCTTTGCATACCATCCTAGCTTTGTTTCTTGTTATTTTACCATGCTCATTCAGCTTATTTTAGAATACCCACTTTGTCCCAGTGACATTCTTATTTTCTAGTCTCGGCACTAGAGTCCAGGTATCATTCTTCTCTATCTGGTCTATCTCTTCATTCATTGCTTCTATCCAATCTTCATTTTCTAATGCCTCCTTTATTGTCTTAGGCTCGAATTCACATAGTAAACATGTTGGATCTCTTGTCTTGCTTCTGGTCAGAACTCCAGTATCTTTGTCTCCAATAATATGTTCAAGCTTGTGATGTCTCCTTACATATTGTGCTAGAACAAGTTCTGCTCTCCTTTCATTTTGCTCTTCCGGTTCACCAACAAGATTGTCAGATTCAGCTTCTGAATGCTTGACAACCTCTCTCTGATACTCGGTAGCTTCTTCCTATCACTTGGCACGTTCTTCTTCTCTCTTGGCATTATTTTCCTAATGCTCGACATTGCTTACCCGAGACTCAGCATCAGGTGCAAGTCTATCACTTGCCTCTCCTTCCTCTATATACACAAAAGATCTATAATCTTCTAGTTCTCTTTTACTGTTAGCTTTATTTTTCTCTACATACTCATCAACTTTGGCATTCACACTTTCCACAATTTTGTTAGTGTTAGAGTTCAAACACTTATAAGTTTTACTTTTTGTGGAATAGCCTAGGAATATACCCTCATCACTTTTAGCATCAAATTTTCCATTTCTACTATCCTTCAGTATGTAGCATTTACTTCCAAAAATTCTAAAATACTTTACATTAGGTGCATACCCATGCCACAACTAATAAGGTGTCAGATTTGTACCTTTTTTTATCTGTACTCGGTTAACAATATAAACAATTGTACTTACAGCTTCTTTCCAATACTTTTGTGCAACATTCTTTTCAATCATTCATGTCCTTGCACAATCCAAGATAGATCTATTCCTTCTCTCTGCTATACCATTTTTTGGAGGAGTTCTAGGTGTAGACATCTGTCTTTTGATCCCTCTATCATTACAAAATAGATTAAATTCATTACATATAAATTCTCCACCTCGCTCAGATCTCAAACACTTCAGATTCCTACCTGTCTCCTTTTCAACCTTAGCCAAATACCACTTAAAATTTTGAAAAGCATCAAATTTTTCCCTTAAGAACATTACATGCATCATTCTGGTATAATCATCAACAAACCAGATAAAATATCTAGCACCACAATAGCTTTGTACACCCATCGGTCCACAAAGGTCAGTATGAACCAAATCTAAGGTATTCTCAGAAGTAAAAGTTTTCCTCTTGAAACTAGACTTTGTCATCTTACCCAACTGACATTCTTTGCACATTACATTCTCAGGTTTCTTCAATCTAGATAGACCTCTCACTTTCTTTTTCTTACTAATTTCTACCAGATTATCAAAGTTAACATGACATAGTTGCTTATGCCATAACCAAATATCATCAAGTTGTGCAATATACATATTTCTTCAAATAGGTCTAGATAGAACAAATTACCTCTTGTTTGTTATCCACTTCCAATTAGTTCACCAGTGGCATCAAATATTTTGACCTTCCTGTGATGAAATTCCACTCGGTAGCCAGTGCTATTAAGTTGTGCAACACTCAACAGATTATAGTTAAGACCCTCAACCCAATAAGCATTTTCACAAGTGATCTTATCAGTCAGCTTAATCAATCATTTTCCTCTAACAGGATATGGTGCATCATTACCAAATTTCACACTCCTAACTTTATAGTGATCTAAGGTATCAAACTTACTCTTGTCACCAGTCATGTGATGTGAACAACCACTGTCAATAATCCATTTATCATTTTTGTTCACATAAGATATCAATGCAATTTTATCATCCTCATCAGATTCATCTTTCATTACAACATAGACAACCTCAATTTCAAAATCATCACTATCAGTGTCAGTCTCTTCTTCGGCAATATAGCAGGATTTCTTACCTTTTCCATTGTAGTCCTTGTATCTTCAGTAACCTCTATCTTTTCTTTTGTCTTTATGATTGTTGTCTCTTTCTTCATCCTTATCATCCCTATCAAGACATCTAATAGCTATATGACCAACTTTATTACATGAAAAACATATAATAGGGAGTTTACCTTTGTACTTTCCTTTTCCCCTTTTCAGTCTTCTAGCCATAAGAGCTTCTAGATCCTCAAGTTCTTCATCAGATGTTTCACTATCACTTTCACTTTCACTTTCACTAATGCATCTTTCTTTTTCCTTCTTTGACTTACTCAGAACCATTTGTGACTTAAAAGTAGATTCAACATTACCAACAGTGAAGCTATCATAGTTAGAAAGTTCAAAAGCAGTAAGCTTACCAACCAAACTTTCCAAGGAAAGAGCATTGTTAGGGTTACATCTAGATTCCTGAATTGCAAAAATTTTGATGGCATAGATAGGATGCAGAGTTCTTAGTACTTTTCCAATTATAGTTTCATCATCAATAGTTCCATTTTCTCCTCTAATAGCATTTACAACTTCTTTTATTCTACCACAATATTGTGCAATATTCTCACCTTCTTGCATTCTCATTTCATCAAATTTACCTCTTAGGCACTCGACTTTTTCTCTCAATACATTTATGTCACCACCATAGATGTTTTCAAGGGTGTCCCACATTTTCTTTGCATTACTACAGTCTTTGATGTCTTCAAATTCTAGATAACTTAGGGCAGACACAATCTCCAACATTGCTTGGTTGTGCTCTTGTTTAGCTTTCATTTCCTCAGCAGTCAAAGGTGCAACATGTGTGACATAATCATGATCAACATAATACTTTGTAGAATCACCAATACCAGCCAGATGCAACTTCATCAAGCTTTTCCATGCAGGGAAGTTCTCCTTATTCAGCTTTGGTACCTCCTTATACATCTTGATCATTTGCTTCAAGTACCTTCAAACTTGTTCTCTGTAAGCACCAATAGCTTTAATACCAATTGTTAATATGATTTAGAACAAAAGAGAGGGGGGGTCAATCAATTGTTCTCAGGTCCAAATGTATAAAAAAAAACTTTAAAACTCTTCAAAAAATTAGATCTAATAACCAACAGCTACTCAGTCATTACTGATTGCATAACAAAAACATATAACAGTGTAGTCCACTTATCCAATAGTATCTAAATTGTAAAACATAGAAATGTTCAAACCAAAACATTCACACAAGTATCAACACCAGGATTTATAGTGGAAACCCAATTTGGGAAAAACCACTTTGTAACATGTTACTATTATGTTCACTCTTCTGAAGTGAGCTCGGTGAAAAGCCAACCCTGACAAAGGTTACAAACACACTATCAAGTGTGACCTGGTTAAAAGATTTAAACCACTCTATTAAAAGTGCGCCTTGTTATAGGACTTACATACACTCCATTAGAATGCAACCTTGTTCAAAGGATTTATACCTATGACTATTAGGTCAACCTCTGGTAAAAGGATTTTGACCGATACAATGGTTAGAAAGTAGCAGTAGTATTGATCTAAAAAACATACAACTCACTTTGCAAATATCAGATCCAATTTTGTACACATATGTTGGCTTACTGACTGTGAACCTTTACCATCATCATAACTGATATGCTCGGAACTCTCTTCAAGCAATCACAAGACTTCTCCTTCAGCCTTCTATGCTTGTACAGTCAATAACATCAACAACACTTCCAGCATCCTCTCTACTCAACCTCTAGCTTAGGTTTCCTTAATACTTCCTCAATTAGGTCAATACATCTTTTGCCGCTTAATCTCCTTTGTAGATCTTAGGGTTAGGTCAGATTCATCGAATCCTTCCTACTTTATGTTCTTTGGCTATCCTTCTAGAAATATCTCAAATCTCTCAATAGATTTACAATAAAATGTTTTACAGTGCATTAAATGCTTTCATACAATCAATAAATAAAGTCAACATGTTTTACATAATCCAAGAATTCAACGATGTCGGCTAGAAATCTGAATTGTCCCTCCAATGTAAAATACTGACACTTGGTCAATACTGTGTTCAACTCCTCGATCTTCACTAGAAAGCTCGGTCACCACAAAAACTATTTCCTCGGCTAATACTGATGTTCAGTCAACACTGGATTTACTCAGCATATACTAGCTCGGTCGACACTAACATCACTCGGCTTAAACTAGATTTCTTAACTTTTTCTCGATTAAGCCTACCATTTTAGTCTTCATTCATACTTAGATAAAAAATACATTATCTTATCATTGTGCCACATAATCAAGTACTCATTGAAGTATCAAGATAACTCAACCTTTCCTTAGGTGCTATTGTTACCAACCTTGCCTTTCCCCTTAGCAACAATCAAATAGATATAGTACTTTCTTAAATAGCAACAGTCTTACCAGTTAAGGTTTGACATAAATGACAATGCAACAATTGCTTCAATTGTAGTTTCCAATAGTTTGTTGTAGATCTCATCTTTGTTTTTCCTTGATGCCACAACACTAACTAGTTCTATGTGTATTACTCATGTGCATTACTTGAAGCATGATACATGACATTCAAGACATATACACATATTAGTAATCAATTTGAATTGAAATTTTATGTATGAATTCTATGAGAACATGAGAATTTGACATTCAATACATACATTTGACATTGAGGTACATTGATTGATGACCCTATTTGTAGTGATATTGAGTTTGCATGTGATATTGGATTATGACAAGTTGGTATACAAACTACCTTTCAAATATGATCAGATTTGTTCAAAATTAATTTACATGTCAGTTTATTTGAATGATATTGATTCCTAAGTTGAATCACATGATCAAATTTATTATTTATCCTTTTCTAATCACAAAGTATGACTTGGATTTTGAATTTGAGATGGGGACATATTTCAATTAAAGGTTGTGGCAAGCCTTTTGGTCAACATTGCCTAATGTAAAGAACATTGTTTAAAGTGTTTACTTGGCACAATTTTTAGTACCAAAGTGGTACTAATATCATCAACATTAAGTTGGGTTTAATGGCATTTATCAACATGCATTTACTTTTGGCATGCTTATGTTGTAACTCATTGCTTATTGAACATGTTTCATTGTTTTGAACCCTAAGCTTGATTTACCAAGCTAGGGAATGACCCATGAATATTTTGAGACAATTTTGCATGGTACCATAGATAGCAGTTACAATATGGAAATCTTAGATAGTTGTTGTTAGCTTGTGGTGACTGATCAGGAAAGTACTGTACACTTTTCATTTGTCGTGGGGTTTGGGGTTAACTCATCAAGCTTTTTTGAGTTGACACGTCAAACATTTCCCTAGGTTGACTCGTCAAGTATTTTAGGGTTAACTTTTTAACCAACATAAGCATTGTTATATTGGCTTAGGGTTAGAGATTTCATTATGATGTATGATTTTAGTACTTGCGATGGAATTGAGCTGTAAGGGATTACAGATTGTAATTAGGTTGTAATCACTGGATAATAATAATATTGGACTCACTGTTGGTGGACGTAGCCCAGGGATTGGGTGAACCACTTTAAATCTTTGTGTCTTGTGTTCTCTTCTGCGTGGTTTATTGTTTTCTGATATTAGTTATATTTGCACATATTTGTTATTTCTGCCTTGTTAATCCTAACAAGTGGTATCAGAGCGAGGTTATTTTGTTTGTTCTTTCATCTATTCTCTGAAGCAGGTCTCACGAGTTAGTGGGAGAGTCTCTCGGTTAAGTGGGAGAAATGGCAGACGAGGGTAGGCTAAAGGTTGATAAGTTTAATGGCCAGAACTTCCAATTATGGAAGATGCAAATGGAGGACTATCTCTATCAGAAGGATCTATGGCGGTCATTAGAGGGAATAGCCAAGAAAGAGGTAGAAATGTCTCAGGAAAATTAGGATATTTTGGATAGGAAGGCACTGGGGAGTATTTGTTTATGCCTGGCACAATCGATGGCATTCAATATTACTGGAGCAACGACAGCTAAAGATCTGATGGAAACCCTAGCGAAGTTGTATGAAAAGCCTTCAGCTTCAAACAAGGTATTTCTTATGAAGCGTTTATTTAATATGAAAATGGTAGAAGGTGGATCAGTCACTAATCATTTGAATGAGTTTAATACAGTTACCAGTTAGTTAACCTCAGTTAAAATTACTTTTGATGAAGAGGTTAGGGCTCTCTTGATTTTGTGTTCTTTGCCAGAAAGCTAGAATGGCTTGGTAATGGCTGTTAGTAATTCTGTTTCTAGTTCAAATACCCTAAATTTTGATGATGTTGTTGGTGTTATATTGAGTGAGGAAATTCATAGGAAAAGCTCAGGGGCATCCACATCAGGTAGTGTATTGAATGCAGAAAGCAGAGGCAAAATAAGAGATAGAGGAAACAACTCTGGAAATCATGGGAAATCAAGAGGCAAATCAAAGGGAAAGAGGTCTGAATCCAAAGGGCCAAATGATTGCTGGTACTATGGAAAACTAGGACATAAGAAGAAAGATTGTTGGTCTTGGAAGAAAGATCAAGGAGACAAAAATGATGGAAACAAGGAGGCAAATGTGGTAAGTAACAAATCCGAAGAGGATGCTTTGCTTTTGTCTTTAGAAAATGTTGATGATTCATGGGTGTTAGATTCGGGGGCTTCATTTCATGCTACACCCCATAGAGGTTATTTTGTTGATTATGTCCAAGGGGATTTTGGGCTAGTTTATTTGGGAGATAATGAACCCTGTCAAATTGTTGGAAAAGGAAAAATCAAGATTAAGTTGCAGAATGGGAATCATTGGCTACTACAAGAGGTAAGACATGTTCCAAGGCTGAGTAGAAATTTAATTTCAGCAGGGCAACTGGGTGATGAGGGTTGCACAGTTACTTTTAATGATAGAAATTGGAAGGTTTCAAAAGGTTCCTTAGTAGTAGCAAAAGGTGTGAAAGTAGGCACCTTATATCTTTGTACAGGTCATATTGTTCCTTCTACTTTAATTGTTTCAGAAGAAAATGAATGTTTAGGAATAGTGGCTGCAGTTGAGCAGGAAGAACATCAGACCATTGCTATAGATTTTGACACAGCACTATGGCACAACAGACTCGGGCACATGAGTGAAAAAGGTATGAAATTACTTCATTCAAAGAAAGTTTTACCTAGTCTGAAATGTGTCAATATGGATTTCTGTGAAAGTTGTGTTTATGGAAAACAAAAGAGAGTTAGTTTTGTGAAGAATGGGAAGGAAAAGAAAAATGAGAGATTGGAGCTTGTGCATACAGATGTATGGGGACCAGCTCAGGTATCTTCCCTTGGTGGCTCTTTGTATTATGTTACATTTATAGATGATGCAACAAGAAAAGTATGGATTTATTTCCTTAGACAGAAATCTGATGTATTTCAAACTTTTAAGAAATGGAAATGCTTGGTTCAGAATGAGATTGGTAAAAAGTTAAAATGTCTCAGATCTGATAATGGTGGTGAGTATTACAGCACAGAATTTGAAGAATATTGTTCCTCTAATGGTATTCGTAGGCAGAAAACTATACCAAGGACTCCACAAGAAAATGGAGTGGCTAAATGCATGAACAGGACAATAATGGAGTGTGCAAGGAGTATGAGGTTGCATGCTAGGCTGCCCAAAAATATGTGGGTAGAGGCTATGAACACCGCTATTTATTTAATCAATAGAGGCCCCTCTACTCCTTTGGACTGTGGTATTCTAGAGGAAGCATGGAGTGGTAAGAAGGTGAGTTATTCTTTTCTCAAAACCTTTGGTTGTGAAGCTTTTGCACTTATAGATTCTGAAAATAGAACCAAGCTGGAAGCTAAGTCAAAGAAATGTGTATTTTTTGGATATGGCATTGATGAATTTGGTTATAGGCTTTGGGATTTTGAAAATCATAAAATTGTAAGAAGTAGGGATGTCATATTCAATGAGAAAGTATTGTACAAAGATCTATTGTTGCAGCATGAGAAGAAAGAAAATGATTATGTAGTACTGGATGATACTCCACAAGTTCATGTTCTAGTAGTTCCTTATGCTCCACAACAACAACAACAACAAATACCACACACACCAGTGAATGTTAGATGGTCAACAAGGCTAAGTAGACCTCCAGAAAGATTTTCTCCATCTTTGTATTCTATTTTGTTAACAGATGCTGGTGAACCTGAATGTTATAATGAAGCTGTGCAGGTGGATACAAAGCTTCAGTGGGAGTCTGCAATGACAGATGAAATAGACTCTTTACTAAAAAATCAAACATGGGATTTATGTAAGTTACCTGCAGGTAAAAGGGCTTTACAGAATAAATGGGTTTACAGGATAAAAGAAGAGGATGGAGGTAAGAAAAGATTTAAAGCCAGATTAGTCGTAAAAGGATTTGCACAGAAACATGGTATTGATTTTGATGAGATATTTTCTCCTGTTGTTAAAATGACTTCTATTCATACTATTTTAAGTATTGTGGCTATTGAAGATTTGCATTTAGAGTAGCTTGATGTTAAAACAGCTTTTCTTCATGGTGATTTGGATGAAGAAATATATATGGTTCAGCCACAAGGATTTGAGGTCAAGGGTAAGGAGAATTTGGTGTGCAGATTGCAGAAAAGTTTATATGGCTTGAAGCAAGCACCTCGGCAATGGTATATTAAATTTGACACTTTTATGAATGAGCATGGATATAGTCGGTGTCATTCTGACCATTGTGTTTATTTTAAGAGGTTGGATGATGACAACTACATTATTTTATGTTTATATGTTGATGATATGCTTGTAGTTGGGTCTAACATGGATCATATTCAGGGGTTGAAACAACAGTTAGCAAAATCTTTTGCTATGAAGGATTTGGGGGCAGCAAAACAAATCTTTGGTATGAAAATTTGCAGAGATAGGAAAAATAGGAAATTGTCTCTATCTCAGGTTGATTATATTGAGAAGGTGTTGCAACATTTCTCTATGGAAAATGCCAAAGTTGTCAGCACACCTTTGCCTGGTCATTTGAAATTGACTAAGGATATGTGTCCCAAGACACCAAAAGAAGAGACTAAAATGTCTAAGGTACCTTATGCTTCAGCTGTAAGAAGCTTAATGTATGCTATGGTATGTACTAGGCCAGATATTGCACATGCAATGGGAGTCGTTAGTCGATATATGAGTAACCCTGGTATTGAGCATTGGAATGCAGTCAAATGGATTCTCAGATATTTGAGAGATACATCCAGTAAGTGTTTACACTTTGGGGGTTCTACTAGTACTGTATAAGGCTATGTTGACTCATATTTGGTAGAAGATATAGATAGCAAGAGTAGTACTACAGGTTATATATTTACTATTGGTGGGACAGCAGTGAGTTAGATTTCTCGACTACAAAAGGTGGTTGCTTTATCCACTACAGAGGCAAAGTATGTGATGCTACAGAGGCAGCCAAGGAGATGATATGGCTTCAATTCTTCATGGAAGAATTGGGACATCCACAAATGGATAATTTTCTACATACAGATAGCCAAAGTGCCATTTATCTTGCAAAGTATTCTACTTTGCACTCCAAGACAAAACACATACAGTTGTGGTATCATTTCATTCGGTCAGTTTTGGATGACAGGAAGTTAAGGCTGGAAAAGATTCATACTGATGATAATCCAGTAGATATGTTTACAAAGGTAGTAACAAGGGAGAAGTTGAACTCATGTTCAGCTTCAGTTGGTCTTCTAGACTGAACAAAATAAAGGGACAATTGAGTCCAGGGTGGTTGGATCCAGTGGGAGCCTCATAGGGTAGCGATTTAGCTACAAGATCAGTCTCCAAGTGGGAGATTGTTGTTTAGTGTGGAGTCTGATCAGTCCCCAAGTGGGAGATTGTTAGCTTGTGGTGACTGATCAGGAAAGTACTATACACTTTTCATTCATTGTGGGGTTGACTCGTCAAGCCTTTTCTTAGGTTGACTTGTCAAGTATTTTAGGGTTAACTTGTTAACCGACATAAGCATTGTTATATTGGCTTAGGGTTAGGGATTTCATTATGATGTATGATTTTAGTACTTGCGGTGGAATTGAGCTGTAAGGGATTACAGATTGTAATCAGGTTGTAATCACTGGATAATAATAATATTGGACTCATTGTTGGTGGACATAGCCAAGGGATTGGGTGAACCATGTTAAATCTTTGTGTCTTGTGTTCTCTTCTGCGTGGTTTATTGTTTTCTGATATTAGTTATATTTGCACATATTTGTTATTTCTACCTTCTTAATCCTAACAGTTGCAGTGGGGAATGTTTGGTGATTTTTGGAATATTGTGAAAGAGATTCAACTGCAAATTATATAGGATGTTGAGTTTTTTTTTCTTACAGTTGTCTTATTTCTAAGCCCTCTTCTCTCTAATGTAGTTATTCATTTAGAGTTTGAAAGTGTTGTTTTCATGTGTGTAAATTGTGTTAAGAACTTGATTGGTTTTGGTTTACATAGTGATTATATCATGTCTTTAGGTATAAAAGAAAATGGTTTTGTTAGTGTTTCTTGTATATTATTAACTTGTTTCTTTTAGCCCTAGTTAGAAGTTTTACTTTGTTCATCTCTCATTAAGATGTTTTGGAAGGTTGATTCACAAGTTTTCAAATGATTTTTTTTGTATATTGAATATTATGTTTACTATCTACTACTTGTGTTACAGAGATAAAGATTTTAATTAAGGGTTCTTGTTTTTGTGCAAAAGTCTAAACCCTAGTTCGGGTCTGTCACATATCATGTATTATATGTTTACTAAATCGAAACCCTAGTCAAGGGTTTCACTCCTTGATTTCATGGGTTTCAATGTGTTTTTACCACATAATAATATTAACCATGATGTTCCATTAGTTGGTCAGGTATGTTAAAACTAAACTCATGTTCATACATGAATCTTGTTCAATGTAGTGTATATGTTTTGTAACCCTAGGTTGGGTCAATCTGTAGTATGGGGATTCATGTTGAGTTTTTATTGAATATTTTGCTTAACAAATTTTTAGGCATGATTGCATGATAGCTTCAAATCATTACTTGAAGGAAATTTTACTTGGTGATTTCTTTGTTAAATATTTATTTTCTATTCGATGGAGATAAGGCATACTTATTCAGAAGAAATTGATCAATTCAATCTCATATGAATAGTCCTATAATAGTTATACAATCAAATCGATAAGGTGTACAATCAGTTTCATGACAAATTTTTTTTAGTTCCTATGTAAGTAACATTATATAAGCATCACTTTGAGAATGTTTTTGATGTATAGAGAAAGAGATTGTGGGTTTAACTAAAAGATTCCTTTCAATTGCAATATATTGTGCACATTGTATGAAAAGCAACGATATTTATAAAAGAATGAAGTTGCACTAATTTAGTATAATTCATTATATAGTATAAGATATCAAATATACTTAATGATGTATTGCATTAAGTTTTGATAACCATTCTTTGTACAAACATTCTGACTTTGTAAGAAAATCAGATATTGTAATTTGAGATAGACAGTGAGACATTGAAAAATACTACTAGTGAGATAGCACCATTAGTGAGACAAACATATAGCCAATGAGGCAATGTAATAAGGATATTTCAAATAAACCAGTGAGGCGATTTGAGTGGTTTAATTATCCAAAGGGTTTCCACTCAGGACAAATCATTATGTTGTATTCTTTGTGTGTCTTAATTTCATTATTATTTTCAAATCAAAAAGTGTATTTTGGTTTAAATTTTTCATACGACTAATTCACCCCCCCCCCCTCTCAGTGGTATTGTACTACAACATGAAGTGGGTCCCAATGGGCATGCTAGAATTTTTGCAAGGAAAGTGTGAGTTCAAATATAAATACAGTGTTAATTTAAAACATTCAAACTACACTAACTTAAACAACATCATGATTAGACAATAAGAGAGAAAATACCAAATAAAAGTGTGCAAACCTCATACAAACCATGAATAGATCCCTTTATTTGTAGATTTGTCCAATGCTTGTAGTTGGATGTGTGCTCAAAGTTGTTGCTCAAGATTCAAGTGTGGAGAGATTTTGGCATTGTGATGGTAGGATTTCAATTGATTTGAAATCAAAATGGCATATTGGTGACTTTTCTATTGATGGTGGATGATGAAATGAGAACCAAGCTCACAATTTATATAGTTAGAGAGGGGAAAATAAATGGTTGAGATGAAAAGCTCATAAAGGATTTAGATGCACTAAAAATAGAGCACATGGATTGTGCTTCTTTGAACTCATAGAATGGTGATAGATGTAACCATGGGAGATTTTGAGAAGACTTGAGGGGATGAAGTAGACTTATCATAAGGAATTTATTATCTCCCACCCTAAAGGTTAATGTTGGATAATGTGAGAAGATTTTGGAGATTGTGAAGGGATGTTGGGGATTGTGAGAAGGAATTTAAAACTCCTCTTTGGGGAACAAGTGTGTAAGAAAGCCATGTGTGTACTTACACACTTAGTTGGAGCATTTAATAATAACTTGGACAAGGATTGACTTGGAGGACTGAATTCATGGTTTAGGAATGTGTAAATGACTAGGAAGGGGATTAGGTGAATATTAGGATTAATTAGTGGTCAAGTAGGATAGATTGGGTTGGAAGCATGGGTTAAT
This sequence comes from Chamaecyparis obtusa, assembly GCA_027943335.1. Classification (NCBI taxonomy): domain Eukaryota; kingdom Viridiplantae; phylum Streptophyta; class Pinopsida; order Cupressales; family Cupressaceae; genus Chamaecyparis; species Chamaecyparis obtusa. Next base: position 1,844,142 of record BSBK01003272.1, read on the forward strand.
TAGTTGGAGGATAGGTTAAGTGAGAGTTAAAGTCACATATTAAGTGCTCAAATATAATTAATTGGACTATAGCTAATTAATTGAATCAATTTGGATAGAAGGCTAAAATTAATTAATTAATTAATGCATAATTATTTAATTAATATGTGAAGAAGAGGACTAAATTTAATTAAAATCATTAATCAAATTTAGCTTTCTTCAAATATAAACAATCTTGGAAGAGAGAATTGGAAAGCAATAAAATAGATTCTTAAGTATTTGAGAGATATTAGCACTCTGACATTATGTTTTGGATGTTCTAACTCTACTCTATCAAGATATGTTGATTCAAATTTGGTAGGTGTTATTGACAATAGGAGCTAAGCACCACAAAGTATGTATTTACTATAGGCTAGACTTAAATTAGTTGGATATCACAATTTTAAAATGTTGTTGCACTTTCAAAAATTGGAGCAGAGTAGGTCATTGTTACATAAGCTAGCAAAGAGATTATTTGGTTATAAAGATTTATGGAAGAATTAGGAAAGCCAAAAGATAATAGTAGGATATATAGTGACTGTTGGAGTATAATTCATATTGCAAATAACTCAACCCTTCATTTAAAGAATAAACATGTACAACTTAGGTACCATTTCAGACAAGTACTTTTAGAGGACATATAGTTGAAGCGAGAAAAGATACCAACTAACAAGAATCTTGATTATATATTGATGAAGGAAATAAGTTGAGTGGAAATAATTTCTGGCTCAGTCCTTGTTGTCTTTCAAGTATGATAAGAATGGAAATGAGAAACAAACCAAGTCTAGGTATGTTAATCTAGTGGGAGTTACAAGCGTAGTGATGTTACTCCAAGAATAGTATCCAAGTGGGAGATTATTTAATGTGGAGCTAGATTAGTCTCCAAGTGGGATAATGTTAGATGCAGAGCTTGATTAGTATCCATGTGGGAGATTATTTGGTGTAGAGCTTGATTAGTCTCCAAGTGGGATATTGTTGGTATATGGGGACTAATCATGTTATGAGACTTGATTTTTTGTGATTTTTTAAGTTGCATTCTGCCCCGAATCAATTAACAAAGGAGTATAGGGGGAAATGTCTTTGAAGCAAAAATTTCATATTATTTAATAAAGGAGTCAATTATTTTTTTGTTATGTAAACTGATCTTCATATATTACAAAAAAAAGAGTTTGATAAATAAAAGGTTTTAGAGCGTAAAATATCATCATATTGTCATTTTCTCTTTGTTGAAAATAGAAAGAAAGTGAGTGGTTGCTTCTTTTTTGATGTAGCTTGCATTGGGTGTTTATTCTACATTATATTTAATATTGTTTATTGCTTCAATCTACATAAACCCCAACAAGGATGAGTTTTTAAACTAGTTAATTTATCATGTAAATTTTTTTTAAATATATATTTTTCTTCAACATTAAATTAATTAATTATTTCAAACATAAATATTAGCAAAAAAATAGTTATAAAATATTTATTTGATTACAAATTTAATTTTTTGAGAGAACCTAATCTCGAGTGAAGAAATCTGTGTATCTCCCTAGAACTTTCCTTTGAGAAATCTTAGAGGGATTTGAAGAAGATGTGAGGTAAAAGTTTTTTGGGATATAATTCTTTCTAGAAGTTGTTTGAACATTGATTCTTATCATTTAGAATATTGAAATAAATAAAATATTCAAATAGTTTCAATCAAAAAAAATGCAAAATGATTTCTTCAACTAAACATCTCTACACTATCAATTACTAGGTTACTAAATAGAATCATACCATTGCAAGTATTTATCTAAATAATAATAATAATAAGTAAACAAAAAAACCACACTTAACGTTAAATGCTTTAGATGTGAAGCTAATTTGATAATAGCAATGTAGCCATGTGTAATGTCCTCTTCTCTTTAGTGAACACATGTGACTTGGTTAGCTCATTCCTCATCATCCTGGTGGGCTAGTTTGGAGATACAAGGGATGATATGTTGGTCTTGTCAATTAATTTCTATTGGTGGAGAAATAAAAAAGGTGGAATATAATCTTATGGGATTTTATATTATTATTTGGTGAGAAAAAGTTACTTCATATTATAAAATAAAATTATAAAATTAAAATGACTTTAATTATTAAAAAATAATAATAAAGTGATGCAGTCCAAGGCAAGAGAGACCAAGGATGATCAATCCCATGTCATAGCAACAGTAAACATAGAGGAAATCAACAAATAAATGGAGAGAGAATGCAAGATCCAATATATTAATTGAGATCTAACTATTGGAAATTTACCTTCATACATGTTGGGCTATAAGGCCTACCCGATTGCAGCCTTACAATATAGCTAAATCAACCTTTCGATCCCTTAATAATCTAGAATCATTCCTATATCACTTATTGCCCTTAAGTAATACATTAGGTAACAATATATAGCCATCACAACACACAAGTCAACCCTAAGAAAGATATCATTCCCCAAGAACAAGAAAATGTGTTATAATGAATAGGGAAAGTCCTAAATCATAAGATATAAACCATAAACAATCTCAAAAGGTATTCTATCTATAATCCTATTCATTGAACTGTTATAAGCAAAATCATCTTGTGCCAAAACCAAATCCTAATTTCTTGTCTTCTCACCAACCAAGCATCTCAAAAGATTACCCAAACTCATGTTCACAACTTTAGTCTATCCATCAGTCTATGGGTGAAATGTAGAAGTAAACTTTAATTTAGTATTCATCTTCCTCCAAAGTGTCCTCCAAAAATATATAAGAAACTTGGTAGCCCTATATGAAACTATGCTCTTAGGAAATTCATGCAATCTAACAATTTCTTTGAAAAACAAATAAGCTACATGCACTACATCTGATGTCTTCTTACAAGGACTAAAATGAGCCATTTTTTAAAACTTTGCAACCACCACAAACACTTAATCATTACCTCTCTAAGTCTTTGGTAAACCAAGCACAAAATCCATTCTAATTTCCTCCCAAGGCTACTCTGGTATAGGAAATGGTGTATACAACCCAATATTCTGACTACTCCCTTTAGCTACTTGACAAATAATATACTTATGAATGAAATTCCTAACATCTTTATGAATCTATGGCCAAAAATACTACACACTGCCACTGTCTTATCAATCCCAAAATGTCTAGCTAGTCCTCCACAATGTTTCTTCTTAATCATACTCTCCCTCATAGATCCTCGTGGTATACACAACTAAAATACTTTGAAAAAAAACCCATCCTATATGAAATAATCTAGCAAATAACTCCTATCTACAATCAAAGTTTCCTTACAATATTTTCAAGGTTCACTAAAATCAGAATCAACCTCATACCCAATGAACAACCCCATAATAGGTAATAATAATCCTGCCATATCTTCTGTTAGGATTAACAAGACAAAAATAATAGTTACATGAAAATATAACCAATATTAGAAAATAATAAATCACACAAAAGAGAACACGAGACACAAAGATTTAACGTGGTTCACCCAATCCCTAGGCTACGTCCACCAACAACGAGTCCAATATTATTATTATCCTTTGATTACCACCTGATTACAATTTGAAATCCCTTATAGCTCAATACCACTGCAAGAAGCTACTGAAACATACATCATAATGAAATCCCTAACCCTAAGCTATTTTATACAAGTTAATTTTGCCGCTTTAGGGTTACAACATGTCATCCCAAAAGTAGCCAATAAATGTTCTTCCCTAAGGGCGAGGGGAAAAGTGTATAGTACTTCCCTGATCAATCACCACAATATAACAATCTCCCACTTGAGGATTGATAAGACTCGACAAAAAACAACAATCTCCCACATGGAGATTGATCTTGTAGTAAAAACCGCTACCCTGTGAAGCACCCACTAGATCCAACCACCCTGGACTTTGTTGTTCCTTCATTTTGTTCAGTCTAGTAAACCAACCGAAGCTGAACAAGAGTTCAACTTCTCCCTTGTTACTACCTTTGTAAACATATCTTATGGATTATCATTAGTATGAATCTTTTCCAGCTTTAACTGCCCATCATCCAAAACTAACTGAATGGAATGGTATCATAACTGTATGTATTTTGTCTTTAAGTGCAAAGCAGAATCCTTTGCAAGATGAATGGCACTCTAGCTATCTATAAATAGATAATTATCCATTTGTGGATGTCCCAATTCTTCCATGAAGAATTGAAGCCATATCATCTCCTTGGACACCTCTGTAGCAGCAACATACTCTGCCTCTATAGTGGATAAAGCATTCACCTTTTGTAACCGAGAAATCCAACTCATTATTGTCCCACCAATAGTAAATACATAGTCTGTAGTACTCCACCTGCTATCTATATCTCCTACCAAATCTGAGTTAACGTAGCCATGTATAGTAGTAGTAGATCCCCCAAAGTGTAAACACTTACTAGATGTACCTCTCAAATATTTGAGAATCCATTTGACTGCATTCCAATGCTTAATCCTAGGGTGACTCATATACCTACTAATTACTCCCATTGCATGTGCAATATCTGGCCTAGTACATACCATAGCATACATTAAGCTCCCTACAGCTAAAGCATAAGGTACCTTGGACATTTTAGCCTCCTCTTTTGGTGTCTTAGGACACATCTCCTTAGTCAATTTCAAATGACCAGGTAAAGGTGTGATGATAGCTTTGGCATTCTCCATGGAGAAACGTTGCAACACCTTCTCAATATAATCAGCTTGAGATAAAGTCAATTTCTGATTTTTCCTATCTCTGCAAATTTTCATACCAAGGATTTGTTTTGCTACCCCCAAATCCTTCATAGAAAATGAATGTGCTAACTGTTGTTTCAACCCCTTAATCTGATCCATGTTAGACCCATCTACAAGCATATCATCAACATATAAACATAAAATAATGTAGCTATCATCATCCAACCTCTTAAAATAAACACAATGGTCAGAATGACACCAAGTGTATCCATGCTCATTCATAAAAGTGTCAAATTTAATATACCATTGTTGAGGTGCTTGCTTCAAGCCATATAAACTTTTCTGCAATCTGCACACTAGATTCTCCTTACCGTTGACCTCAAACCCTTTTGGTTGTACCATATATATTTCTTCATCCAAATCATCATGAAGAAAAGTTGTTTTAACATCAAGATTCTCTAAATGCAAATCTTCAGTAGCCACAATACTTAAAACAGTACGAATAGAAGTCATTTTAACAACTAGAGAAAATATCTCATCAAAATCAATACCTTTTTTTTTGTGCAAATCCTTTTACAACTAATTTGGCTTTAAATCTTTTCTTACCTCCATCCTCTTCTTTTAGCCTGTAAACCCATTTATTCTGTAAAGCCCTTTTACCTACAGGTAACTTACATAAATCTCATGTTTGATTTTTCAACAAGGAGTCCATTTCATCTGTCATTGTAGACTCCCACTGAAGCTTTGTATCCACCTTCACATCTTCATTATAACATTCAGGTTCACCAGCATTTGTTAATAAAATAGAATACAAAGAGGGAGAAAATCTTTTTGGAGGTCTACTTAGCCTTGTTGACCGTCTAACATTCACTGGGGTTTGTGGTATTTGTTGTTGCTATTGTTGTGGAGCATAAGGAACTACTGGAACATCATCTTTTGGAGTATCATCTAGTACTACTACATAATCATTTTATTTCTTCTCATGTTGCTGCAACAGATCTTTGTACAACACTTTCTCATTGAATATGACATCCCTACTTCTTACAATTTTATGATTTTCAAAATCCCAAAGCCTATAACCAAATTCATCAATGCCATATCCAAAAAATACACATTTCTTTAACTTAGCTTTCATCTTGGCTCTATTTTCAAAATCTATATGTGCAAATGCTTCACAACCAAAGGTTTTGAGTAAAGAATAACTCACCTTCTTACCAACCCATGCTTCCTCTGGAATACCACAGTCTAAAGGAGTAGAGGGACCTCTATTGATTAAATAAACAACTGTATTAATAGCCTTTGCCCACATTTTTAAGGGCAGCCTAGCATGAAACCTCATACTCCTTGCACGCTCCATTATTATCCTGTTCATGCGTTCAACTACTCCATTTTCTTGTGGAGTCCTTGGTACAATTTTTTGCCTATGAATACCATTAGAGGAACAATAATCTTCAAATTCTATACTGCAATACTCACCACCATTATCAGATCAGATACCTTTTATCATTTTACTAGTCTTATTCTCAACCAAGCATTTCCATTTCTTAAAAGTTTGAAATACATCAGATTTCTATCTAAGGAAATAAATCCATACTTTTCTTGTTGCATCATCTATAAATGTAACATAATACAAAGAGCCACCAAGGGAAGATACCTGAGTTGGTCCCCATATATCTGTATGCACAAGCTCTAATTTCTCATTTTTCTTTTCCTTCCCACTCTTCACAAAACTAACTCTCTTTTATGTTCCATACACACAACTTTCACAGAAATCCATATTGACACATTTCATACTAGGTAAAGCTTTCTTTAAATGAAGTAATTTCATACATTTTTCACTCATGTGCCCTAGTCTGTTGTGCCAGAGTGTTGTGTCAGAATCTACAGCAACTGTTTGATGTTCTTCCTGCTCAACTACAATAATTGTTCTTGAACATTCATTTATCTCTAAAATAATTAAAGTAGAAGGAATAGTATGACCTGTAGAAAGATATAAGGTGCCTACTTTCACACCTTTTACTACTACTAAGGAACCTTTTGAAACCTTCCAATTTTTATCATTAAAATTAACTGTGCAACCCTCATCACCCAGTTGCCCTGCTAAAATTAAATTCCTACTCAGCCTAGGAACATGTCTTACCTCTTGTAGTAGCCAATGATTCTCATTCTTCAACTTAATCTTAATTTTCCCATTTCCAACAATCTAACAGGGTTCATTATCTCCCAAATAAACAAGCCCAAAATCCCCTTGGACATAATCAAGAAAATAACCTCTATAGGGTGTAGCATGAAATGAAGCCCCATAATCTAAAACCCATGAATCATCAACACTTTCTAAAGAAAGAAGCAAAGTATCCTCTTTAGATTTATTACTTACCACATTTGCCTCCTTGTTACCTTCTTTTTTTTCTCCTTCTTTATTTTTTCGAGACCAACAATCTTTCTTCTTATGACCTGGTTTTCCACAGTACCAACAATCATTTGGTCCTTTGGATTCAGACCTCTTTCCCTTTGATTTTCCTCTTGATTTCTGACGATTTCTAAAATTATTTCCTCTCTCATTCGTTCTTCCTTTGCTTTGTGCGTTCAAGACACTTCCAGATGTAGATCCACCTGAGCTTTTCCTATGAGTTTCCTCACTCAGAATTACACTGATAACATCATCAAATTTTAAGGTATTAGAACCAGAAACAGAGTTACTGACATCCATTACCAAGCCATTCCAGCTTTCAGGCAAATAACAAAAAATCAAGAGATCCCTAATTTCTTCATAAAAAATAACTTGTATAGAAGATAATTGACTGGTAACCATATTAAACTCATTCAAATGATTAGTAACATATCCACCTTCTGCCATCTTCATATTAAACAAATGCTTCATGAGAAATACGTTGTTAGAAGCAGAGGGATTTTCATACAACTTCGCTAGGGTTTGCATCAAATCTTCAGTTGTCTTTGCTTGTGTAATATTGAATGCCACTGATTGTGTCAGGCATAATCAAATACTACCAAGTGCCTTTCTATCAAGAATATCCTAGTCCTCATCAGTCATTATTGATGGTTTCTGGGATTTTCCTTCCAATGGCCTCCATAGATCCTCCTGATAGAGATAGTCCTCCATTTTCATTTTTCATAACTGAAAGTTCTACCCATTAAACTTTTCAACCTTGACCCTACCCTCGTCTTCCATTTCTCCCACTCAACCATGAGACTCCCACTAAAATGTGAGATCTTCTCACAAAGGATAACTGAAAAAACAACCTCACTCTGATACCACTTGTTGGGATTAACCAGACAAAAATAACAATTATATGCAAATATAACCAATATCAGAAAATAATAAATCACACAAAAGAGAACATGAGACACAAAGATTTAACATGGTTCCCCCAATCCCTGGGCTACATCCACCAGCAATGAGTCTAATATTATTATTATCCAGTGATTACCACCTGATTACAATCCACCTAAAGATGGTCTCATTGTGCTGGAGGAAGATCACTATTGAGCTTCAAGGAAGTGCACAATATTTTATGTTTAAATTCAATGGGCAACATTGTTATTTTCCCATAAAACATTTCAAAAGGAGTGAATCATGTTGTTGTCTTCCATGTTGTTCTATAAGCCCAGACTACTTCTGGAAGGTGATTTCTCTAATCTCGGTGATGTAGTTGAACTATTTTGGTAAGAATAGCTTCAATTTCTCTATTTGTAACTTTTGCTTGACCATTTTCTTGAGGATGGTAGGGACTGGACTTTCTATGTTTGATATTGTACTCATTTATTATTGTTGTGATCAGGGTTGATGTAAATTGTGTCCCTTGATTTGTTACTAGCTCTCTGGCCACACCTTAGCAGGTAAATATTTCTTCATATAGGAATTCAACTACTTTTTTGTCATGTGTATGCTTCATTTCTTTGACTTTAACCCATTTGGTGACATAGTCTATGCAAACTAGAATGTAAGATTGACCATTAGATGATGGATCAATAGGACCAATAAAATCCATGCCCCATTTATCAAATGGTATGACCACCACCTATGGATTAGAGGCATTTCATCTATTTGTAGGGCGACCTATCTGTTGACATTTATCACATTTCCTAGTATAGTTTTTTGCATCCTTATAAAGTGTAGGTCAATAATAACCAGTTGTCAATATTTTTATAACTCTCCTTTTAGCTGCAAAGTGTCCTCCATAGGGCTCATCATGATAAGTGTGAAGGATGTCATAAGTCTCATCCTCACGTACACATATGTGCATGACTTGGTCTAGACCGATATAAAACAATATGTTATCAATCCTAGAAAATTGAATTTTTTTTCTCAACGAGTAGTTTTCTTTCCTCAGGAGAAAAATGTGTAGGCATCTTGTTAGCTATAAGGTAATTAGCTATATCAGCATACCATGGGCTTTTGACAGTAATATGAAACAAATGCTCATCATGGAATGTATCATTAATCACAGAAGTGTTAGTGTCATTATTTTGGAGCCTTGATAAATAATCAGCCACAACATTATCTCTACTTGGCTTGTTGATGCAGTGGCATTCTTGGGTATTCAACAAATCTGCATGGTGGTGTGTTCAAGTGGTTCTGTGTTGCTCTGTTGCAACTTTAACCAAGGATCTCAGTTATTAAAGAGGTTCAATCACTGAAGGAACTCGGTAAAACCTATGGCACTCAGTGGAACATGTTCTCGGTGATGCTTGTGGTGCTCGGTCGACGTGCTTGCTCGGTGATGCCTAGTCTGCTCAGTTGTTTTACTGGTGCTCGTTAGTTATGGTTTACCGAATGGAGTTCTTGGAGTTTTAGTTCACCAACTTTGTGTATGTAATGTTGGTATCTTGTGTTGTATTCTCCTATGTGGATCTTGAGGCCGACATGGAGAATTAATTATTTGTAAGGCTATTTGTGAGTCGAGTGTTGTTGCATTTAATATTTGTTTGTAGTAAAAGCTGACTTGGCTTAGGAGTTAATTGTTTCTTCCAACTAACTTGTGGTTGAGGAAATGTATTTAAGGAGTGTTTGTGTTGGTGTAATTAAATATTTACTAATTACACTTACTTAAGTTTACTTAGGATAATGCATTTGCATATTAGTTGTCATTGTGACACCTAGGAGTTTGCATTTCATTTTAGAACATGGTTAGGAGAATTTCCACTTTAGGTGTGATAGTTGTCATCACATACCTCTTTGTGTGTGAGACCCACCTTTAGTGCTCTTATCACATTATCATCCTCTCATTGTTGCACATGCTTCACATAATTTCATGTACAATGGAGGATGATCCACCTTTGGTGGACATGTGATTCCACCTTGTGTGGGTGATATCTTATCATCTCCTTATCATGTAGTCTTATTGCATTGCCTATATATTTAGGCACTCCTACTTTGTAATCAATTCAATTGGCTACAATCAATTATTTGATCATTTTTCCTATCTCTCTTGTGCTATCTCTTGAGCTTCTAGATCTTGGCATTTATTATTTTCCTTAGGCAAATTCTTACAGTTTGGATAGATTTTTAGGAGTCAGTTAGTGGGAGTAAGTAAGAAGGATAATAGTTAGATCCTGAGAGATCTTGAAGATCATATTGTCTATCTAATATTGTAATAGCAGAGCTAGTGGTTTGCATGTTTGGAGACAAGGAGATTTCTTGGTGGCTTGTGAGCTCAAGTTTAGATCTACCTTAGTGTTTCCATCAGTTGGTGATGTGCTTCAGAGCTAGACTAGATAGGAGATTACAAAAATACAAAAATACTTTTGTAAGTGATTGTATTTGGCCCTAACCCCGAAGGCCTTACAACCGATTATGTTGAATGAAATTCTATTTGAAGAATTATATTGTTGTATTCCATTATGGTTTTTGTTGTTGTTATTTATAGTGTAGACTTGGACTATCCATTCTTGGATTATCCAGGCCTGCCCTGCGTCAGGTGGTATCAGAGCTTGAAGTTCTTGAGTGTGAAACTGATCACCGAGTTGAGGCAGTTTGCACCAGGACCTTGGGTTAGTGATTTGTTGCCTCGAGGTTTTTTTGAAGATCTTGAAGGATGCTCTGATAAGATTGGACCCTAGGGAGATTACAAATCTTTGTGATGCTGTGGAATCAAAGATTACAAAGAAGGTTAAAGTAGATTTCAGGTCGGAGATGGAATTGATGAAGAATGACATGATAGCTGAGGTCATGAGGGCTATTGTTGGTATGCTAAGGAATCTTGGTACTAAATATGGTTATGAGGAAGCTGCTAAATACTTTGAAGCTACTGGATGTAGTGGAGATGACCAGAGGGACAAATCTAGTGAAGACAGAACTGGTCGGTTACATAGATTTGGAGCTCTGTTAAGTACTAGTTACCAAATGGAAGTTTCTACTTTCTCTGGTACTTTGAGACCTAAGGATTTGATTGATTTGATTGGTGAATTAGAAGATTTATTTGAGCTTAAAGAAATTGAAGATCCTCTTAGATTTAGATTGGTACAGACTAAGTTGAAAAGACATGTTGCTCTTTGGTGGAAAGAATTGCAAAGAGATAGAGAAGATGAAGGTAAAATGAAGATCAATCAGTGGAGGTTGATGGTGACTAAATTGAAAGCTAAGTTCATACCTGTCGACTATGAGCTTAACTTGTTTAAGAATTTGCATAATCTAAAGAAAAAAGATTTGACTGTGGAAGACTATACCAAGGAGTTCTATAAGTTGACTATTCAGTCTGGACATAGAGAACTTGGTAAAGAAAAGGTAGCTCGGTATGTGAATGGTTTAAGATTCAATATTTAGGATGATCTTGGTATGATGAAGATTGATTCAGTTGAGGATGCTTATCAGTATGCTCTGAAGGTAGAAGATAAGTTGAAGAGAAAACAACATAGTAATTCTTGAGGGAAGGAGAAGCTTGATCACTCAGTGAAGGACAAACTGATTGTTGAAGATGAACCGAAACCTGTGGAGCTAAAAGAGAAGACAAGTAGGGTTATATTTACGAGCACTTGTTATAATTATGGTGAAGGACACCAATCTTTTGAATGTTTGAATAAGAAGCTTGGTAATAGTAGGAATGTTGTGGTGAATGAGAACATTCTGAATGAACTTGAATCAGAGAACTTTTCGGTTTGAAGAATATTGCTCAGTGCAAAGGTGGAAGCTTGTTAGAGGAGTAATTTGTTCAGGACTCAGTGTAAGTTAGGAGGTAAACTTTTTAATTTGATTGTGGACAGTGGTAGTACTAATAACCTTGTAGTTGAGGAGATGGTTTAGAAACTTGGTTTGAAGAGAGTGAGACATCCTTATCCTTATAGGATTGGTTAGTTACAAGATGTTCAAGCTCTGGATGTGAGGGGGAAATGTCTTTTTGATTTTCATATTGGCCAATATAAGGATCAAGTGTTGTGTGATATTGTGGATATGAGTAGTTGTCACATATTTCTCGGTAGACCTTGGTAGTATGATTGCAAAGCTATGTATGACTGTGTCAAGAATATATTTACTATTGAGAAGAATGATAGGAGGTTTTCCCTGATGCCTTTGCTGGATACAACACTCGGTAGGAGAAACTTGATCTTTGGTAGTTGAGATGAGTTGAAGGATTCTGAAAGGATTGATCAGTATGGAGAATAGACATGTGTGTTGCAAAGGAAAGACTTGAAAAGACAAAGGAAGAAGAAGTGGAAGAGTATGCAAGGTGAAGACTTGAAGGACTTGTATGTGAAGAACCAATTCAGGGTTTATGTACTAAATCCAGAAGATGTTCTTCCAGCCTGAGAACATCTTTTCAAACCTGGGGTGTCTAATATAGTGGCATTCTTGGGTATTCAACAAATCTGCATGGTGGTGTGTTGAAGTGGTTATGTGTTGCTTGGTTGCAGCTTTAACCAAGGATCTTAGTTATTGAAGAGGCTCAATCACTGAAGGAACTTAGTAAAACCTCTCGCACTCAGTGGAACATGTGCTTAGTGATGCTTGTGGTAATCGGTCGATGTGCTTTCTCAGTGATGCCTAGTTTGCTCGGTTGTTTTACTGGTGCTCAGTAGTTATGGTTTACCGACTAGAGTTCTTGGAGTTTTAGTTGTTTGACATGGTGTATTTAATGTTGGTAGCTTGTGTTGTATTCTCCTATGTGGATCTTGAGGCCTATATGGAGAATTAATTATTTGTAAGGCTATTTGTGAGCTGACTGTTGTTGCATTTAATATTTGTTTGTAGTAGAAGATGACTTGGCTTAGGATTTAACTATTTCTCCCAGCTGACTTGTGGTTGAGGAAATGTATTTAAGGAGTGTTTGGGTAGATATTTAGGAGTTAGTTAGTGGGAGTAAGTAAGAAGGATAACAGTTGGATCCTGAGAGATCTTGAAGATCAGATTGTCTATCTGATATTGTAATAGCAGAGCTAGTAGTTTGCATGCTTGGAGGCAAGGAGACTACTTGGTGGCTTGCAAGCTCAAGTTTAGATCTACCTTAGTGTTTCCATAATTTTTTTATGTGCTTCAGAGATGGACTAGCTAGGAGATTGCAAAAATACTTTTGTAAGTGATTGTATGTGGCCCTAACCCGAAAGGCCTTACATTCGGGCATGTTGAATGAAATTCTACTTGAAGCATTATATTGTTGTATTCCATTGTGGTTGTTATTGTTGTTATTTTTGTTATTGCTAGTGTAGACTTGGACTATCCATTCCTGGATTATCCAGGCCTGCCTTGTGTCACTTGTCAATGATAGTTAGATGAAATTGTTGTAACAACAAAAGCCATCTTGCTAACCTACCTGAGATGGAAGGTTTATTCATAAGATATTTTATGGTTGTATGGTCAGTATGAACAAAGATTGGGTATCCTGTAACATAACGACAAAATTTATTCAAAGCATAGATAACAACCAACAATTCTTTTTCACTGACTGTATAATTGATCTTTGGTCCATGTAAACTCTTGTTGATATAGTAAATGGCATGGTCAAGGTTATTGGCTTTCTAACCTAAGATTGTTCCTAATGCATAATCAAAATATTAGTATAAATATGGAAAGGTAAAGACAAATCAGGTCCTCTAAGCATTGGTGTTGTAGTAAGAAGGGACTTGAGCTGTAGGAAAGATTCCTCACAAGCTAGTGTCCATGTGAACTCAAAATCTTTTGTAAGCAATGCGTATAATAGACTTGCTATTTGACTAATTTTTTTAATGAAATACCTATAATAACCATCATGTCCTAAAAATGATCTAACATCTTTTTTCTTTGTAGGTGTAGGCAATGTAAGAATTACCTCAATTTTTGTAGGGTCCACTTGTAATCCAGCTTCTGAGATGAAGTGTCCTAGCACAACTCCTTTGTACATCATCATAAAACATTTTCACTATTCAGGGATAGATTATGCTCTTTACATCTGATCAACACTTTTTCTAAGTTCACCATAGCTTCATCAAAAGTAGCACCAAATGTGGTTAAATCATCCATGTAGATTTCCATGCAATCATGTGAGATATCAACAAAAATGCTAATAACAACCCTTTAAAATGTAGTTGGAGCATTACATAAACCAAAAGGTAACACATAATAGGAATATATTCACCAATGACATGTAAATGTGATCTTTTCTTGATCCTTTGGAACAATGTTGATCAAGTTATATCCACTATATCCATCAAGAAAAGAAAAGTACTTTTTACCAGCTAAGGTATCCAAAACTTGATCAATGAATGACAAGGGAAAATGATCTTTCTTTGTAGCATTGTTCAATTCTTTGTAGTCCACACATATTCTCCATTTACCTCCCTTTTTATCTAGACTATTACCAAAGGAGAAGCCCATTTTTTGTATGAGATTGGATAAATAAAACCAACATTCAACAGTTTATGCAACTCATTCTTTACAATTTCTCTCAAGGTTGGGTTAATTATTCTCCAAGGTTAGCGGAGTAGTAAATTGCCTTCATTGATATAGATTATGTGTATAGAGATTTGGGCTCAATCCCTTCATATCTCCATAATCCCAAGCAAAAAATTTCTCATGTTTACAAAGGACTTGAGTTAACAAGGATAATTATGGTGATGATAGTTTATTTTTGACATGTAGGTTTAGACCAAGTGAGAGCTCCATCTTAGTTGTTAGTTCAAGCATTGATACTTCTAGTATAGGAGGTGTGGATATCTCACATGGTAGTAATTAATGGATAATAATCACATCATCATCTTCTTGAAGTTGTAGGAAATATTTTATTTGTAACATCATAAGTTGAGCAATAGAGTTAAGCTCTTCCACCTCATCTCCCAAATCAGGCCAAATAGGAGTACTTAAATATGGTTGAGGTTGGGTTGGAGGATATAAAGCTAACTTCTTAATTTTTTGGCTATCTAAAATGGTCATGTTACCTGAATGAAAAATTATATTGGCATCATTTGTGGGTAACAAAGGTTGATCAACAATGACTATGTAACCATCAAGTGTTACCTTAGGTGATAATATCATGAAGTCAACAAGATATTCTCAGGAATCCAATGTAACTACAATGTCTTCTATTATGCCATCCGGGGTGACAGTGGAACTGTCTGTAAGCTATAAGATTGTTGGAGTGGTTCTTAATCCTTCTATACTCAGTCAGTGCATGGTATCCTTAGTCATAACATTAAGAGAAGCACCCAAATCTATTAAAGCATTTTTCACAGACTGACCATTAATTATAATATCAACAACTGGACTTCCAGGGTTAGAGTACTTTGGAATGACTATCTTTCCCAACATAATATCTACAACTTGACCAATAACATGTACTGTTTGAGGATCCTTTTTATTACATATTGGATTCTTAAGGTAGACTTCTTTAATAACTCTCCCATAGACAGGATCATCTTTGATAGCTTGAAAAAGTGGAATTTGAATATGCATGTTTTTTAACTGATCAAGAATATCAAATGGTGTCTCATCCTGGGGTATAGATATATCATCTCTAAGCCTATGAAAAAAATAAGGATTTACTTTGGTATGGATGTCAGATTGACTTGATGTATTAGTTGGTGAGACATTATTCAACAAAGTAGTTTCTAGAAGAGGTGTTGATGCTACAGGAAGGTCTAGAACTTTTGTAATAATAGGAGGTTCTGGTGTGGGTAAAGTAGTGCTAGATCTTAAGTGAATATCAGTTATTTCCAATGCATAGGCAGGGTACTGTTGGGCATCTATAATATAAACAGGTTTTTGTTGTTGCTTGTTGTTAGGATTAGGTTGTGGTTGAGTAGGTAATTGTGTTGGCCTTGGAGGAGGACTTGTGGCTGCAAGAGGTGGCATGAGTGCAGATTGAGACACTAGAGGTGGTAAGGATTGATAACCAAGATTTGGATTAGGCCATTGTTGGGGTACTTTCCATTGGTTATATGGTTTCAAATTCTCTTGTGGTGGCTGCCATTGGTTTTGAGGTTGTGGCCATTGGGTTTGTTGTGAATTAAACCAATAGTTTTGTTGAGTATTAGGCCAGACATTATTCCAAGCAGATTGAGAATACTAAGAAGGGTATTGCAAATTATGGTTTTTCCATTGATTATTGAAGGATTAAAAGATTGCAAAGGATCTTGGGGCATACCTTGTCTTGGGGCCCATGACCGACATTGAGAAACAAAGAATACTTGCTCATCCTCTCCTTCTATTTTCTTGAACTTGATAGGAAGGTGTTTGGTCTCCAAATTCACCACTAGCTTGCACCGATAGTCCTTATTTTACTGTCGATAGTGAGGACAGTATTCAGCTAGATTTGCCTCGGCATCTTCATGCTTCTTCTTAGATTGCATTATGTCCAAATGTGTAGCAACATCATTGATAATATCTTGTTTGAAATCTGACAGCAAATTAGAAATTTCCATTTTAGAGATACCAGAGCCATTCCCTTTACCAAGTGTGGGTCAAAACCCTCTACTTTTATTCACTACTGATCTTGAATAGTTAAGATAGATTTTCTTAAGATCATCCTAGGAAGATTGAGAAATGTCTCCTCCAGCCATGAGATCCAGTGCTTCAAGACAAATGTCATTTACTCCCCTCAAGAAAATGAGTTTTTGTGAATCCTCTTGCATCACATGCTGAGGATTCTTCTGCAAATTATACAGGAAGTGTGAAATATAATCTTCCAAAGTTTCATCTTCCTTTTGTGGCATATAAAAAATGCCATCCCCCCTTAAATCACCCCCTTTACAATACTTTTTATACTTATGTAGAAACAAAGTTTGCATCTCATCCCAAGTGATTGTTACATTAGCCCCTAATCCCACAAACCATCTTAAAGCCCATTCCTTTAACATTGCTGGAAATAACTTAAGTTTGTAACTATTAGTGTTATAATCAAAGCTTCAACAAAAAATGTCAAACTCAAATAGAAAGGTGTCAGGGTCTTTAGTGATTAGACCATAGAACTTTGGAAGTGCAGCAGTGGGTATGTTCTTGAGATTGGCATTGTTTATACGACTAGGAAGAGGGAACAAAAAGGTATGTTGTGTCATCACTGTAGGTACTTGGGAGTGAAGTTATGGCTAGGAAGTGACAATAGCTAAAGGATTATTAGGAACATGTATACATGCGATGGAATTATCAAGAAAACTAGCCAAAATTTCAGCAAAAGGTTGAAGATCAGATGGATCAAAAGGGTCTACTATAGATGAGGATGCTGAAGGAAATTCAAGACTTGCATCAACAAAAGGTAATTCAACTTCTTTAGATTCTATGTTTAGATTACTGGGTTCTCTTGGAAGGAATATGCAATAGACATCTTGTCTTCTTCCCCTTCGATGCATATAGGTAATTTGACAAACTTGTGAAGCAAGTTCATAACTACAAAATACTATCTAGAAAATAAGAAACTATCTAAAATGACTCAATAAGGTTCTTAGCTTGACACCATCCCTGATAACGATGCCAAAAATGAACAACCCCATAATAGGTAATAATAATCATGCCATGGATTCTCCAAGGAATAATATATTCAAACTAAGTATCATTTTCCCTATCATAAAGTGCATTTAAATTGTCAACCCAGGGATGTATACTTGAAATGGGACAACAAGGTTTGTGCACTAAGTCTCTCATGGAGTCATTTTTCTTAAGCTATAGGAAGGAAAATACATGAAATAAACTTACACTATTGCTATAGGAAAGTAAACACACACATATACTAATTAAAATGGTGTTGACAACTATAACTTCAATCCTAATCTATTATGTCAACCCAAAGCATTCACAATGATTATTGTTGCAAGTGTTGCAAGAACATACACAGTGTATGGTGCTATAGGAAAGAATAATGAACTCTACTTGAACTATTGTAAATGCTCAAACAACTTAATCTAATCTACTCTAATCCACCTTCCGAGTGGCCCCCCTTGTTCAGCTTCTACTAGCTACCAACACATAATGGAAGTCAAAATCACTTCTTCATTGTATTTCCATAAAATTGATTACATTATCATGAGACAACACACATAATTGGAAAAGTAATTTTTCTTCAAATTATATCTATGTGGGGAAATGTGACTATGCTAAACACACTTCAATGAATCATTGCTTGATCTAATTAAGTAAATAAAAGTGGGGAAATGTGACTAAGCTAAACACACTTCAATGAATCATTGCTTGATCTAATTAAGTAAATGAAAACATATGAAAGATACTCTAAAGAAGATCAAATCGACTCATTGCCTCCTAATAGACATGTGTTTGGATTGCTCTCAGATCATTGCAAACCAATGACATAGACCAAATCTAAATGAAGGATTTTAATATGCACCCTTACATTAAATGTAGATTTATCCAATTATCAACTAGTGTTCATCCAATTAATAACAAAACCAAATGTTCCTATGTGATTATGATGCAATGATGTAAGAAATGAATCTATCATGATGCTAGTGATTATGAAACTACCATTAATCCATATTAAACATGAAATGAGATGTTCCTATTAAATGTATGCAATTAACTAAAAATTATCAACTTCAATGAAAATAGCTCAAATGATTAGAAAACAAAACAACATCATTAATTTAGCAAAAAATGAGATCCTTTATGATGAATGAAGCCTACTTATATAGAATTGAATAAAAATGAACGGCTAAGATTGATTGAAAATGAGTGGTGGAGATTGATTCAAAGATTCGGTCTTAATAGAAACTTTCTAGATCAACTGGAGAGTTCAATGTATTGTTTATGGAAACTTCCAAAAGATTGATGAGTCAACTGGATTGATTTTTCAAATAACTACTTTGTTTCCAATTATAAGATTGAGTTGATCAAAAGTTTCCAAAAACTGACTTTTGTTGATGACATCAAAATGCATTTTTAAGATTTTATAATAGATTTAATGCATTTTTGTCAAAAGGTGAAGAAATAATTAATTTAAAATCCCTTTTATGATTAAGTGACAAGTATTTTATTTATTTAATCAATATTTAGAATATTAATTAAATAAATAGTGGAGATTTGATTCATCTTATTTATTTAATCAACATTTGATATATTAATTAAATAAATAATGAAGACTTGATTTAATTGCCACTAATGTTTGAAATTAGGAATTAATTAATTATTGTTGATAGAGTGCAGAGATTTAAATAGGATATTAATCAGATCAAATTGATGAATTAGGTTGCCTTGGGTTAGGACTTAGGAAAATTGATCGAAATGAAGACTTATTTGAGATTTAGGGCCTATGGTTTTTAGGTGACCATTTTTGAGTGATTACATTTGCCCCTCTTTGAATTGATGTGCGATCAGCGTATTGATTCAAAGAACATATTTGATGACGTCAACTAACCAACTTGATGTGAAGCGATAAAGTTGATTAATGTCAGAAATATTCTTAAATCATTGGTTTGGTTTGAATGATTAATCAGGTTGGTGTGAAGCGATGAAACCGATTATCATTAAGAAATTGATAGCGCCATTGACTTGATTTGATGCGATAAAGCCAGATGGAATTTGACAAGAACAATATTAGTTTGTTGTGAAGTGGTGAAACTAATGTGCCCCTAGAGATTTGATGATGAGAAATCTCAACTTGATGTGATGCGATGAAGTTGAGATGCCCCTTGCATTTTGTTCTGATTTCTTTGATTACGAATTCTGAATATTTTGATGATGTGAAAACTAAAAGTGTTGATGTTATGGTCATGTCCCCTCAGGAGCAAAAGTGAAAGATGGCAAGGTGCCCCAGATGTAAGAAAAAGAGGTTGATCTGATATAGCGAGATTTAGGTCATATTTTGCACTAAATTAAAGGTTGGTTGACCTAGGTTGACCAAAATTTGGGTATGGGTTGACCAATATTCTGGAGTATGAATGACATGAATAAAAAGAAATAGGACTGATCAGAAGAAGAAAGATTTGGTTAGTCAAGTGGTCAACTGTAAAGAAGGCCTGAAAGTCAAACAACAATTTTGACTAAGTAAATGATGTCAGATTTTGATTTCGATCTTGAAAATGGAATCAGAGAAGTCCAATTAGGTAAGGGTGCAAATTTCAAGTCAATCAGAGCAAGTGGAAAAATAGGTAAAAAAAAACCTATATAAAGGCCAAAACATGTCATTTTCAATTCATTTTGACTCTTTGATTTTGAAACTTTGAAAACCCTCTCGGAGTGAAAATGGTGATTCTAGTGGAAAATCACCGATTTGAGCAACAACGAGTGCACAACAGGCCTAGACACTACGGTCTATCGATAAGTCCTCAAAACTAGTCCAATTTTTCTACTATTTCTATCATTGTTAAGCATGTTTTTGCATTTTAAAATTGCATGGCCACGGGTGCTCGTATGAGCCAGTGAGAAAGTTCATACAAGTAAACTCAGGATGAATTCGACTCGTACTGGCCGTGAAGAATGCCCATACGAGATGTACCCATGACTCATATGAGTGATCTTCATGTAGCCATTTTTGCTCGTGCCCTTCTTTGCATTTTCTCGTATGACAGGGTTTACTCATATGAGAGCTACCCTTGAATCATACGAGAAAAATCCATTGTGTCTGTTTTCTCGTATGAATAACAAAGAGCATTTTTTAGAGCATAGATGCCAGATTTTAGAGTTTCTGACTTTTGATATGTGATCTAGGGTATTTTCTTGAGTTTGTGAATACATTTTGTTGGCTCGATACTGATGATTGTTTGGTTTATTTGTGTAGGAGGTGCTCCCAGATATATAGTTTAGGAAGGCATATCTGTCAATGTCAAGATTATTGTCACACCTGTCAGAGGATGAGCACAGTATATTGGCTGAGTGTGGGTTCAGTTGGCTAGGAAGGATTCCAAATATCTATGTTAATCAAAGATTGTAAACTGCCTTGGTGGAGCAATTCCACAGTGAGCACAATACATTTCACTTACCCATAGTTGATATTATAGCGAGCTTGGAGGACGTTTATCGTATCCTTCGCATTCTATTTGGTGGTCCTTTAGTAGATTATGAGTCATCCCATATGCCTAGGGTATTAGCTGTCCGTAGGATTTTCCAGGATGATGACATCCTAGAGAGATGGATTGAGTATGACACTATGATGTCGAGGTATAGCCAGGTATCTCCTTTAGCATGCATGATGGTTGGGTATATAGGGTGCTTCTTGATGCCAGATAGGGGTTAGGAGGGGTTTCAGAGTGGTTGGGGTCCCTTATTAGAGATTTTACTGGGTAGCCCAGTAAAGATGGGATGGGGGTCGTGTATGTTAGCACACATGTATCATGAGCTCCATGAGATTGTGTATAGGTGATGAAGGGTGCTCCCCTTAATACCACAAACACATAACAAAAATAGAGAAACAACAACAATATGCACGAACATAAAATAGGCTTCTTATTATCTCCACAAATGTGGAATTACAAATGTTCAAAATTACAATATGCAAAGCCACATGGGCATTCCCTTACAATATTTTGTAGGACAAAGCCTCAAATCAATACCCAGATCTACTACCCAAAACTACCCAGAACTGCTCTGAAATGCGTAAGACAACACTACAGACCTTTCTTATATAGGCAATTTCCACCACCTGAGAAGGTTCCAGAAATTTAGCCCTTTAGGCCGACTAAACATAAAATTATTTATTTTTCACAATTATTACAATAGGGTCAGCTCAAAAGAAATACAAAATATGATTTTAGGTAACCCAACTTCCAAAGGCCATAACTTTTTAACCGTAACTCTATTTTTCTATTGTAACCACTTTTCAAAAATGCCATGATGAGATCTACAATGCCTGACATGCGCTAGCACTAGTCAGTGGGGGGTCGATCATGATCCGGAGCCTCTAAGGCCTTCAAAATTGACCTAAAAGATTTCATACCCAAAAACCTCAATAACTTCACCAATACTGATGATGTGGCAATGAAACTCAACTTGTAGGCTGAAATGACTGAGATGAACCTCCAACTGTGAAATCAGAACGTTCTGATATCATATGACCAACTTACTAAAAATAGTAAGTTTCCATAAATAACAGCTCTACACAAGATAGCCCCCATTGAAAACAAAACCAAAAATATTTTTGGGTGATGCAAGATTGCTCTTACACCCAGGATACTCCTGCATTAGACACTCGGGGTAATTTGAGAAGTGACCCTGTCACGACTCAGGTGTGAAGAGGGAAACCAAGATGGTTAACCTCCTCCTTTGTTAGCCATGATGAATCTTCAACAAGTCATCCTTTCCATTTGACCAGATATTCTTCATATGTCTTGTTCCTTGTGCTTCTGCCAACACGACTATCCAATATATCCTCAATCTCCTTGGTATCTGAACTAGTTGCTGGAATACTCCACTGTTCTGTTGTGATCTCATCTTCAACACCCCATTCATGATACTCTATCAAATCTGAAATGTTAAATACTGATGAAATATTCAGCTCTGTAGGCAACTTGACCTCATAGGCATTTCCAGAATCATGCTTCTTCAGTATCTTGCATGGCCCAAACTTCTTCATTTTCAACTTGTTATATGTACCAACTGGAAATCTCTCCTTCCGCAAATGAACCATGACTTCATCCCCAACCTGAAATTTCTTATGCCTTCTTTTCTCATCTGCCTTAGCCTTATACTGTGCATTCATCTTGGTAATATGATTCCTCACCTCCTCATGGATGTTCTTCAAGTGTTGTAAAAAATCCTCAGCTTCAGCACTACTTATTTCTCCTTTATCTATCTTTCTCAACTCAGATGCATTTCTTGGACTACTTCCATATACAATCTGTGGATGATGTGATGAACTAAACTTCAAATCTATCTTCAACTCTTCACTTTCTGCTAGTGTCATTCTGTGTGCTACCTTATTTGGAAAACTGGCTCTAGGAATCAAGTCCATCTGATGATCGATCTTTCTTACTGGTGGTAATCCATCAGGCACATCATCAGATACAATATCCTAAAAATCATTCAATAATTTTGTAACTTCTATAGGTACATCTTCTACTTCCTCTTTCCCAGCCTTTGGAATTAAGGTAAAACACATATGCTCATGCCGCATACTATCTAAGAAATTTCCTCTATCAACAAAATTTATTCTTGCATTACCACATACCTTTTCTTATGTTTCCTTCAATGGCTTTAGCTTATGTCACACTCCATCCTTTGTCAAAGAATAGGTATTTTCACGACCATCATGTACAACACATCTGTCAAACTACCATGGTCTACCCAACAACATATGACATGCATCCATAGATATGATATCACATAGTACCTCATCATGGTACCCACCGATCTTGAACTTCACTAGGCATTGTTCACTGACCATGACCTTGTGGTCATCCTGCACCCAGGCAACCCGATATGGATGTGGATGTTTCTACCTCTTGAGCTTCAACTTTGTCACCATCTCTTCTGACACCAAATTATCAGTACTACCACTACCAATAATCACATCACAACACTTACCCTCACACTTGCACCTGGTGCGAAATAGCCTCCTCCTTTGCTCAGGTTCATTCTCACCACTCAGTAGGACTCTTCTATTGATCAGTGTTTCTCCTCTTTCAACATCTTCAAAATTTGATGATCTGGCATCTTCATCTATATGTGCAACTCTAGCCTGGCCTTCATTCCTCTTATATGTCCTTCCTTGGCATTGAGGACATTCAAATGCTCTATGACCTTCTTCTCCACGGTGAAAACATGTTCCATGGAAGCCTCCTCTTCCAGATCCTTGTCCTCTTCCTCTTCCTCTTTGATCTCTATTATTTTGATCATGGAAATGATTGAAATTATCTCCTCTCTGATTCTGACTGTTACTGGCCTCATCCTGCTTTTTCAAATCTTCATTTCGATCTCCATATGACCGTCCACTAGATCTTCCATCACGATCTCTTTCGCTTTATCTGCTCCCAAACTTCTTGTTCAGCTTTTCCTCTACTTTTAGGGCAAACTGGTATGCCTCTTCAATACTATTCATTCGAACCAAATTCAATTCTTCCTAAATGCTCAGCCTTAACCCATTAAGGTAACGGGCAACTTTCTCCTTGTCAGCTTTTGCATGGCCTGTTCTGATGAGGATTCGATAGAACTCTTCTGTATACTCCTAAACAGATCTTCCTGCTTGCTTCAAACTTTGCATCTTCTTTAGTAGGTCAAGCTCATAATCAACAGGAATGAACTGTCACTTCGATTTATCCACCATTCGATCTCATCTTGTGATTTTATCCTTTCCTCTTCTATTTCGCTCCAATTGAATCTCTTGCCACCAGATCTTCGCATGCCCCTTTAGTCTGGCCTTCGTGAATTTGACCCTATCAAGATCCTCAATATCTTCATACTCAAAATATTCTTCACATTCATTGATCCAGTCGATCAATTCCTCTGTGTTAAGATTCCCTAAAAATGTAGGAACCTCGATCTTAGGTCTTTTCTCGATCTTGGAAATGGCTTGGAAAAGCCTTTCTTCCTCTTGATTCAAAACTTTGACTTCTACTTCTTGATCATCATTTCCTTCTTCAGCTTCATCCTCACTTTCATCTCTGACTTTAAGATTCATTCCTCTACGAATCTCTTCTTGCAATGCACACACTTGTCTCTAGAGCTCTTTAACCTCAGGTGTCACAACACCAACTCTTCCGCCACATTCCCTTCGTGGAGGAATTTTCACACGTATCATTGAAACCCTAACCATAGTCCTAGTGCAAACTGCCTCACAATCGGTAATCTGTTTACACAGAAACCCTAACCCACGGTCCTGGTGCAAACTGTCTCACAGTTGGTGATCTATTTACACACTCAGGAACTCCTGCTCTGATACCACTTGATTCAGGGTTCTCCCCTTAATACCACAAACACATAACAGAAACAAAGAAACAACAACAATATGCACAAATAGAAAATGGGCTTCTTATTATCTCCACAAATGTGGAATTAGAAACTTTTAGAATTACAATATGCAAAGCCACATGGGCATTCCCTTACAATATTTTGTAGGACAAAGCCTCGAATCAATACCTAGATCTACTACCCATAACTGCTCCAAACTGCCTAAGACAACACTACAGACCTTTCCTATATAGGCAATTTCCACCGCTCGAGAAGGTTCTAGAAATTTAGCCCTTTAGGCCGACTAAACATAGAATTATTTATTTTTCACAATTATTACAATAGGATAGGCTCAAAAGAAATATAAAATATGATTTTAGGTAACCTAACTTCTGGAGGCCATAACTTTTTAACCGTAACTCTATTTTTCTATTGTAACTGCTTTTCAGAAATGCCATGACGAGATCTACAGTGCCTAACAAGTGCTAGCGCTAGTTAGCCAGGGGTCGATCACAATCCGAGGCCTCTAAGGCTTTCAAAATTAACCTGAAAGATTTTGTACCCAAAAACCTCAATAACTTCACCAATACTGATGATGTGGCAATGAAACTCAACTGGTAGGCTGAAATGACTGAGATGAACCTCCAACTGTGAAATCAGAACATTCCGAGATTGTATGACCAACTTACTTTCCATAAATAACAGCTCTACACAAGATAGCCCCTATTGAAAACAAAACCAAAAATATTTTTGGGTGATGCAAGATTGCTCTTACACCCAGGATGCTCTTGCATGAATAGGGGAGCAAGGACTTTAGATGCAAGGGTCTTGATGCTCTAGATTTGGTCTTGGGACCACCTACCCATATGTCATCGTGTGTGTGATGTTGCTAGGATAGCAAGACAACCATATATATATATATATATATATATATATATATATATATATATATATACAGGTTACGTGGTACAACCCCACTTGGGGAAGACTACTTATAGGAGGCAATAGATTAATGACATGATAGCTGTCACATGGTGACCTTATTTGGGGACAGAGCCATGGGAGGATTGGCGAGCACATCAGAGGGAGATGTTTGTGACACGACCACTCATAGGGAAAACTTATGTTGTGTTGGAGCGGTTTGTTGTATCCAGGGTATTGTGACAGTATGGTCACCAGCAGGTGATGTCAGAGGAGTTCACAGCATATGCTCATTTTTTAGATGAGATCAGATTGGGATGGGGACCGAGACTAGTACCAACCACCTCATTACAAGATATGACATTGGTTAGGCGAGCCATATGGGATTATCTAGAAGTAGTGGCGAATGCAAGCATGGTGCCATATTATAGAGAGAACTTTGTTAGGTATCCTTTCCCATAGTTTACGAATCTAGGAGCTCCAGCCCCACACATTGATGATGAGGGAGATATACCACCACCTCCTCCACCATAGATCCAGAGAGATATAGGGTAGAGACCATCAGGAGGAGATCCAAGAGAGAGCTCTAGCAGGGTGATGTCGTAGTAGCACAGGAGGGAGGGCGAGGGTGTAGATCACATCAGGAGACCGGAGATGTAGGGTGGCTAGGGGAAAAGAGATCTACCCAGAGGAGGAGGACAGCGATAGGTGAGGCATAGATTTGTTGAGGACATGGATGGTGAGGAGATAGCTAGGGGTGGTGACAAGGAGATACCATGACATAGGACACTACATGAGGTGATTTGATCTCTTTGGGAGCGTGTACAGGGATTACAGATGGAGATTGTTGTATCTCAGACTAGGTATCAGAGCGATACATGCGGATAACAAAGCAAGATCAGAGGATAGCTACACTCACAATGGAGCGGGATCATCATCAGCAGATAATGACTCATCAAATGAGTCGCACATCATATTATGTGGCATCTCATACTACAGTTTTATCGGTTGTGCAACAGGTCACGTTGTTTTCATAGTTTATGGCTAGATCAGAGGGTGCACAAATGCCATATGCATATGAGTTCATGCCTCCTCCACCACCGCCACCAACTCCAGATGTCGAGGATGTAGCAGATAGTTAGTCCTATGATTTTGGATATGCCACTTTTGTACCTCTATTGTATATGATAACTTACTCCGATGACTTGTGATATATTTTGTAGCACAGTGATTATTCTTGATGAGATATATAGAGATGTATGATTTGATGTCATTGGACCTATGTATTAGTTATTATTTATGAGATGTGTTTATTTCCTTTTGATGTTTTATGAATGCACTATATGTGGATGTGTGTATGATGTAGATGGTTATTTGTAATGGTTATATAATTCTTTATGATATGCAATGAATTTATTATGTATGTAATGAATGTGTGATACAATTAAGAATGATGATTATATGGATATGCAAATGGATATATGTTTTTATGTTTAAAGGTTTTTCTAACATCTCTTTTAGCAATAAATTATTTGTTCGGTACACAGGTACTTGATCACATCTCTAATGATACAGTTAATCGCTTGAGAAGAAGATTATAAGCTCGATAGCAGGCTTCACATTACACGGGGAAAAGAACATTGGTGAAATAGTAATGTTGCAAAACTACCGTGAAATGCATCCTAGAACTTTGTCACTGGTCTGCTTTGAAAGTTTTCATCATAGAGCATTTTATGGGACATCGTAGCCGATACAACTTTCACTAGTGCTATTGTAACCATGAAAATATGAATATGACATTTATCGGAGAAATGTGGGAAACTGACACAAGCATCAGGGCATAGAAGCCAAGATGACTTAAGCATCATTTCCAGTTAATATTGCAAGTAACCATAAGCATCAAGGCATAAGAGTCTAGGATGACCTGAATGGTTCTTGCGTAAACAAATAGAATAACCGACAAGGAAATAGTTCCAATCTCACCTTAGTATTCAGATAAAGAAGCTCGAGGTATGCATGGTGTTCCAATCGAGATGGAGGCACTTATCACAGACATCCAATTTATCGAATAGTTTAGGATCATCGAACCACACCAACAAGCAGAAGACAAAGAAAAGTGATTATTCCCCTATCACTATTGCTCTTGTCATTGTTTTAGACATTGTTGAGATTCATATGAAAGGGATAATCAAGAAATCGAATAATAATAGACAACATACCAATAAAATTCACAAGTTTCATTACACTTTTAGTATGGTAGACATCATCAAGTCACAATAGAAAATGTGATCATGCACAATTCAAAGGGTATTCATTTGTTTGTTTTGCAGTTTGGTGTCATCTTCTAGCTTGTGGAAGTGTGTAGTGTTAAGAAACACTGTTGATCATCCAAGTTTATCATTTGTTTGAATTGATCATGGAGCATGTTTGATTAGTGTTAAGAAACACTATTTAGTGATGTCACCATGATGTGGGGTGTTGAGAAACACCAGTGTATGTGTGTCATTGATTAACCTATCAATGGTTGTTGGGAAACAAATTCTGATTTGTTTGAGTGAATGATCTGATAGAAAGTCAAGAGAAGGTATTGCCCCCTAGCCGTATTTGAATGTCCTAGGACCTATATTCAGACCGATTCCAATCCATGGTGGTATAGTGTAGGACAACTAACGTATCATGAAAGTGACTGACTATTATACACAAAGTGAAGCTAGTGAAAGATGTTAAGACATGTGTTGATAGATGGAGCATTGAATCACAAGAGGTGCCTGTTTACCAGGTTTTCACCATCTTGGCAGATATTCTCTTTTTTTCTACCAAGGTGCCTATTTGCCAGGTTTTCACCAAGGCACTCTTTTTTTTTCTCATTCTTTTTTTTTTTTGCTCTTGTCAACTTTTTGATTTTTTTTTGTATTGATGCACCAAAGCATCTTTTTGCTAGGTTTTCACTAAGATGATCATTTTTTTCAGGATCCTTTTCTGATTTTTAGGTCTTTCTTAGGATGTTTTCTTTATTTACATGTTGCTGGATGCAAAGAATGCTTAGGCATACAACTTCTTGAGATGGAGCATGTTGATAGGCTCGCAGAGCTATTCTCCTTCTGGTGTAGAGAGTTGATATACATCGAAACCAAAGGCTATAGTGATAATGTAAGGGACGTGGGGATTTTCTCTCAACACAAGATCTCCCACTTGAAGTTCTCATGGCTTTACCTTTTTCTTGTAACCTCTAGACATTTTCTTTTGATAAGATCTAAGATGATCAAATGCCACTTGTCAATGTTCATCCAACAGTTCTAATTCTTGCATTCTAGAGATTTTGTAATCTTCATCAGGTATGAGTCAGTGCAAAGAAACTATCAAAGATGGAAGTTCCACTTCTATGGGTAAAACTACTTTGGTGCCATAAACTAAAGCAAAGGGTGTGGCTCCAGTAGGTGTTCTGATACTAATATGGTAAGCCCATAACGCTAGATTAAGCTGCAGGTGCCAATCCTTTCCCAACTTGCTGACAATATGATGCAATATTTTAAGCTTATTCTTATTGGAGGCTTCAGCTTGGTCGTTACCTTGGGGGTAGTAAATTGAAGAACAGTGTTGTGTAATCTTGAATTTTGTGCAGAATTCTGATATATCACTATTCTTGAACTATCCTCCATTGTCAGTAATGATGGAGGATGGAATACCATATCGAAAGATGATGTAATTCAAAATAAATAGAACCACTTGCTTGTCTGTTGTCGTAGTGAGTGGGACTGCTTCAACCCACTTGGTGAAATATTCTGTGGCTGTTATAATGAATTTGTGTCAGTTTGAGGAGGATGGGTAAATCTATCCAATGAGATCAAACACCCATTGTTGGAAAGGCCAGTGTGTGACAAAGGGAATGAGCTCCTTTGTGGGGGCATGAATAATATTTCCATGTATTTGGCACTTTTTGTAGGTTCTTGCATACCTGGTTGCCTCTTTTTCCATATCTGGCCAATAGAATCCAGCTCTCAAGAGTTTATGAGCCAAGGTCAGACCATTAGAATGAGATCCACATATGCCAACGTGGACATTAGCTAACACATCTCTTGACTCCTCTTTTTCTAAACACCTAAGTAAAGTTTTGTCTAGACCTCTCCTATACAGATCATTCACAATAATGACATACTATGAGGAATTATGGATAAGGTGTCTGCATTCATTTTTGGTTAGATTATCAAGGATAACTTGATCTCTAAGATAGGAGTAAATATGGTTGTAAGGGGAAGAGGATGGGATAATAATGGTTCATATCATTTGAGATTCTAGGGAGTCATAGGTTGGGTGATGAAGTTATTCCACCAGGAACTCATAGTGAGAATCATCTTCATGTTGAGGTAAGGAACCCAATGTGGCACTGACGTTAGCAGCTTTATTCTTTGTTCTAAGAATCTATTAGAAAGTGATGAAGGTGAAATAATTCTTGAAGTCATCAACCATGTGCTTATAGGGTACGAGTTTTTCATCCCATGTTTGGTAAAAATCATTAATTTGGTTAATCACAAACTGAGAATCACCATGAACATGTAATTCAAAAATATTCCACTCCAGAGCCAATTTCATGCCATTTACTAAGGCCTCATATTCAACAATATTATTTGTATAGGGGAAACATAGCCTGTATACCTTAGGAATAGAGTAACTTTATGGAGTAATGAACAACACTCTTGCGCTAGAACCTTGCTGAGTAATATGCATGATAGATCCATCTAGATATTCCACATTAATAGGTTGTTCCCCTTGTAATGGTGCATTAGCCAACTGATCTGCGATTGCATGTCCCTTAATGGATTTTTGTTCAACATACTTAATGTCAAACTCACTCAAAATCATGACCCACTTAGCCAACCTACCAGTCAAAGTTGCTTTGCTCAATAAATATTTGAGTGGATTAATTTTCGCCACTAGTTGTATCGGATGTGATAACATATAATGCCTGAGCCTTTGGGATGCAAATACAACAACCAAGTAGGCTTTCTCAATCACATAAGAGTTCATTTCATAGGAGACCAAAATCCGGTTGATGTAGTAGATGGCTCACTCCTTCTTATGTTCATCTTGCTGAGCAAGTAGTGTCCCCAATGATGTATCAGTAGCAGAGATCTATAGGATGAGTGGCTTGCCCTGAATTGGAGACATCAGAACTGAAGGGTTTGCCAAATATTTCTTGATCTATTCAAAATATTGAGCACAAGCTTCATCCCATTGGTATGGTACTCCTTTGCGGAGTGGCTTGGTAAATAGTTGTGCTTTATCTGCTAGCTGGGAGATGAATTGCCTGATTGATTGAATCCTTCCTTGTAAGGTCCTTATTTGGCTAATATTCTTAGGTGGTGGCATTTCCATAATAGCTTGTACCTTATCCGAATCCATCTCAATTCCTTTAGCAAAAACAATATATCCAAGGAGCTTTCCAGAGGTCACTCCAAACGCACACTTTTTAGGATTCAATCGAAGCTTGAATTGTTCCATCCTATCTAGGATTTTTCCTAGATCATGTAGATGTGTAGACCTTTTTTTAGTTTTAACAATAGTATCATCTACATAATCTTCCATGTTCTTGTGGATCATATCATGGAAGATGGTAGTTACTACTCTTTGATAGGTTGCTCCAGCATTCTTCAAACCAAAAGGCATGACATTCCAACAAAATTTTCCCCAAGCACAGGTAAATATTGTCTTTTCTTGGTCTTTTGGAGCGATTTTGATCTGATTATACCCTGATAAACCATCCATTAAAGAGTACATCTCATATTTGGTCGTCATGTCTACAATCATGTAAATATTAGGCAAAGGAAAGTCATCCTTGGGACAAGCTCGGTTGAGATCTCTGAAGTCAGTGCATACCCTGATGGATTTATCTGACTTAGTGACTGGTACAATGTTTGAAATCCATTCTGCATATGTTATTGCCCTGATAAACCCAGCATTGAGTAACTTTTCTAGTTTAGCTTTGACTAAGAGGGCCACATGTGGATGCATCTTGTGTAATTTCTATTTAACTGGTTTGATTCCTAGTGCAATGGAAAGACGATGCATTATCAAATCTGGGTCTAATCCTGGTATATCTGAATAAATCCATGTAAAATTGATCTTTTTTTCTTTGAAGAACTGAGTGAATGTTGTGAGTTCTTCAACTGATAATGACTATGCCAGGTGAATTATCTATGGTTGTCCCTCAGTTCTAATGTTGATTGCCTATGTAGGTTTTATGAGCATTGTTGGTTGCTCCTAGAAGTGACTGGGCAAGATATCAAGCACCCTATCTTCTAGAACCTCTGAGAGGTTTTCAACATCAGATACATCTTTTATTTTTACTATTTTTTTTATGAGACTGCCAAAAGGCTGTTTTCTCCCTCATAACCTTTATTTCTTTTAATTTTGTGACTGAGGTACTTGATATCTGCTTCAGTCATGTTGACCCGAGATTCGCTGGTGGAAGAGGTGACAAGTTCAATAGAATTGAGATGGCAAGCCAAGAAATATTCATTTGAGAAGGTGGGGAGGTCAATCAGGTGATGTTGTTGTGTCCAGTCAATAAGGTTAGGATGTATGAGGGATAAGTCATCAATTGGTTCTAGGGAATTCATGATATGTTCATCATAACTTGCGATCGACAAGTCAAGATCTATAACATCATCTTGAAATAGTGAGTTTAGAGAAAAAGGATTTCCATCATTTTTATTGAAGTTCATGTTAGATACGTGAGAATTTGATCTAACCCTAGGACATGGAACTCTCTCATGCCACATTCTAGTATCTATAGCACCTTCTTATTGAAGCCATGTTCTGATTGGAACTAATTCAATCTTGAATCTTCCTGGGAGTGATATGGTGTTTGTGCTTGCTATGCTTCTACCAGTAGAAGATTCTACTGGGTCTCTAATACCTATCTCATATGAATCTCAGATTGTTAAGTTAGAGAATTGTTAGGTCATCTATGCTATAGGATCTAGATTTTGGATTGTCAAATCCAAGAATTCTTGGGTCATCTGTACTATAGAGTTTAGGACATCACCACCCTATGGGAAATTCTAGGTTACTGTGTCTCTTGTATTTAAGCTTCCTCCCAGATTCCATGTGGCTATCATGGGCTAAGGTCTGATATATCCATGATGTGCAAGATCAGCCACAGTGAGTTGCTTATTGTGAGAGGATGATCTAGGTGTTATGGGGATAATCTCTATGGAAAGATTAGAGAGATCCTCCTCAGTTATGTGCTCTTGAGAGTTTGAACTTTCCCCTCTTTCCATGTTTATAGTAGTGGCATATGTATGTATCACATCAATCTCGATATCTATTGTTTCATCAAAGAGTATGTCCCATTCATACTCATGTGAGTTGGTATGGCTATCCATAGATCGAGCTAGGTGTTTTGTAATAGTTATAGGAGGTTCTTCATCTTCCTCTTGAGTGTGACCTTCTTGATGTGTTTCTTCTTCTGGTGGTATATACAGGTCATTAGGATCCATGAAATGAGGAAGTTCCAACACATGTGAGATGGTGACCAACTATCCCTAATTAGGATGCCTACCAGAGAACTCTTGATTGGTCTTGCCTTGGATAATATCTTCTGTTGGGAAACTAAATTCATTCAGATTTCTCCACCATTGTGGAAGATTTGGTTCATCTTGATAGACAAGATCTTCTCTGCCAATGTGTAACAGTCTCTCGAAGGGTAGGGGGTTAATTTTAGTTTCATCATCATCATCTGAATAAAAAATGGGACCATCCCTATCAACGACTAGTTGGAACCTAGCTTCTCTGAAATTGACACCAGTATTATCCCTAGGATTTACGAATTTCACATGAAGTGTCTCAACAAGTCTTTTATCATTCACTCCTAGGGGTCCTTTCTCTTTATAGCCCATCTGTGTAGCTAGAGCATACCCTTGCTATATTTTTCAGGGGATATCTCACAATGTTTTGTCTTAGTACTCTCAGGTTTGTTGTAGAGCCATGCTAGAATGGCCTTTCTTCATTTTCATCTTCTAGAGGCACGGTGGCTTGGACAAAGATTACATTGTACATAACCCATGGTTGTGTTATTGTAGGCCTCATAGCCTCTGAAGGCTTGCCATGTGATCTAGGAGACATAGGTAGTGATGTCATGGATAAGACAAGTTCAATCTAGTATCCTCCCATTCCCGTTTCTCTGAGTCTCAACTTCTTTTCCATTTTTGCCATCATGGCTTTTCCATATTCTAAAGTGGATGCCTCGTTGTTATGAGGTATGAGCATATTAGCTGCATGTTTTAAGGTATTGTAGACATAACTAGTGTCTACAGGCACAATAAATTCCATACCATTGAAGGGAAATTTGATACATTGATGAAACGTTGATGGTACTGCTTGCATTTCATGAATCCAAGGATGGCCTAACAAGATGTTGCATTCTAGTGGTAGATTGAGGACTTGACAGATTACCTCTCTTTCTACTAGACCCACTCTAATTGGTAAGCATATGAGACCTTTGGAAGATCTCTCTTGTTCATCATAAGCTTTTATTGTGTCTTCTTCTTGGGATCAATAGAAGATTCAGACAAGCCTAGTTGTTCAATGAGTTTGTATGTGTAGATATTTAATCCCGTGCCTCCATCTATCAATACTCATTTGAATCAATGTTTCCAAATCATGACTTCAATATGCAGCGGATGATTGTGTGGGTGACTCAAGGAATTATCATCTTCCTCTGAAAAATGATAGATAGTGTGGTGAGGTCAAGTGACCTACCATAGACTGGAACTGATCTAAATCCAAGTCCTTGGGGACGTTGGCATTTGATAAGGCTTGATCTAGGATCTCTTTGTGAGTGGGGGAGATCTTAAGCAATTCAAAGATTGATATTTGAGTAGTGGTCCTTTTCAGGTGCTCAACAATGTTGTAGTCAGTAGCATGTGGTGGAACCAACTATTTAGAATTCGATGACTTAGGAGTGATTATAGCTGGTTGTTTTCCTGATGAAGAGGGATTTGATGATTGATTTGTGGTATTGGGAGTTTTTTCTCCTCCCAAAGTGACTTTCTCTTGCACTTGAGTCACTACATTAGAAACTTTGGACTCTTCATCTCATTTAGGAACAATGATGACATTACAACATTTGAAAGGGGTTGCCTCAAGTATATTGATGACATTACTATCATTGGTGTCATATGTGTGATTAATTTGGGCACGTTCTTTGGCTTAGAACTTTCCCCCTTTTCATATTTTGACAAAGGGTCTTTAAATGCTTTATGATCCATATTGGTGGTGTGGTTGTACACTATGATCACTTCATTTTCAATGAGATTTTGGATCTCATGTTTGAGTTGCATGCAATTCTCAGTCTTGTGCCCTTTAGTTTTGTGATAATCATAGTAATCATTGTCATTCCACCACTTAGGTTTGATTTTCAACTCATAGGGCCTGGAATTGTCTGGTAAAGTGATAAGTTGATTTGCAAGAAGAGTTTTAAGTGCTGACCCATAGGATTCTCCAAGAGGTGTGAAGTTGCGCTTGGGCTTAGCCCATGGTTTATCTTTGAGAAGATTAATTGTGCCTTTGGATGGGGCTTTGGTGGTGTTTTCAATAGCTTTAAGGGCTTTAGTGCCACTTGTTAGATTGAATACTGTTGGTTTAGGTGGAGGAACAACTTGATCTACCACCCCATCATTCACCACATTCTTGTTTTTATTCCAATATTTATTTTTATCTTTGGGATTGGAGTTGAACTTGTTTTCTTTATAAAGAGTAATCTCCCCTTTCTTTACAAGTACATCTTATGTTTTAAGCGCATTTTTCACCAACTTGTTGAAGATGTCAAGGTCTTATAATTAAATGGGAAAGCTTAACTCTAGAATTGGTACGCTGATAAATATGTCTATTTTCTTAGTCTTGGGAATGAGATGTGGATATCGTGAAAAGATCTTCCTCCATTGCTGAAGGAATGTCAAAAAAGGTTCTCCTATTTACTGTTTGGTATTGCAAAGGTCTGTCAATGTAACATGATGTTGGATGTTATAGAGTAGTGTTGAAGTAATTTCTCGATAAGCTCATCAAACATTTTTATGCCCATGGATAACTTTGAAAACCACTCTATCACTTGACCTCCCAAGCTCTGAGGAAATAGATGTATAAGATATGTATTTTCATGCATAAATTCCATGCATTGTGCACCAAATTCTCAGACATGATCTTGTGGATTAGAATTCCCCATATACTTTTCAAACTTTGGTATTTCTACCCCTCGTGGGAATAGGGGAAGTACAAGTTTTTGTCAAATGGGAATGGGCAAATGGAGTCAATAGAGCATTTGGAAGTGGGTTTCTCTTGACTCTTCTTCATTATTTGTAGTTCAAGTTGCAACGCTTGCATTTGCTTGGTGATAAGTATTAGAGGAGTTTCCTCCTCTTTGGAAATGACGTCCTCTGCTCTATATTAGGGAGGCAATTGTGCTCCCTGCTTTGCCAATTCAAGGAAATATTGTTCCTTTTCCCTACCCATGATAAATTTCATCATTTTGAGGAAATCCTTGTCTGCCTTACACTGGGCAATGCTTGCTTTGTCAGGCTCTAATTCACTGGAAGAATCATCATGATCAACGTCATGAACACTAACATCATGGTTATTAAGATGGTAGTCTTCATGTTGTTTCCCTTGTCCAGATATTTTGTGATCAGAGGGTTTTGCTTGACGATATTCAAATTGTCCAGAGGTTCTAGGTTTATCTCCAAAAAGTGGATTGTCTTCAAATGTGAAAGGATTCTCTTCTAAAAGATGCCAAGAAGTGTTCCTAGTCTGAACAGGCATGTCTTGGTTATTTGAAAATGTAGTGTAGTGAGAATAATCAAGTTTTTAACCAATGTCCTTAGCAAAATGAAAGTGGGAAATCATCTTCTTTGAGAGGGAGTTGCAAGTGACTTAGATCTAAGTCAAGGTTAAGAAACCTATGCGGTTTTGCACACACAACTCAAGAGAAGATAATCTGAAAATATGATGATGGAATTTATTTTAGGATAGGTTTGTGACAAGATTGAACTCACTATGATATCATTTTTGTGTGACCAAGAATAGTGGTGAGACTAGTTTAACAATACCCAAGGTGTAGTATGCAAATTTGACCAAGTGTTGGGCTATTTTGCAATGTGATTCTCTGATTTGTTAAGGGCATATTCATTTTAGTTCATGCAACTTGTGATCTTGAAAATCTGATTTTTGGATTCTTGAATTTGGAAACAAAATGCAAATTATGTTTTTGGGATTTTTGAGATTATAAAAATAGCATGCAAAGTGTTATATGATATGCAACTAAGAATTTGATGCAAGTTGATTTAAGAAATCTAAGTTATGCAAACTATGCAAACTAAATGATATGTAGTTAAGGTATGTGCAATCTGATTTTTGGATGAAGAATGCAAACTAAATGGCAAGTAACTAAGGCTCTATGAAATATAATTTTTGAAAAGAATTTTCTTTTTTTGGATTTTTGGATGTTTTGGAAAGTTTTTAAAAGAACCTTGGAAAATGTAAATCTAAGAGGACAACCCCAAGAGGGTGAATATTCAGATCTTGACTTTGGAAAAAGAAATAAAAGATCAAAGATGATAAAAAGGACAAGATCAAGCTCTCCCAAAACATAGGTAGATCTTGATCAAATATAAATGATAAAAGTCAAAGAGACTGAGAAAAAGACCAACCAAAGTCAAGATCCTTTACTCACCAACAAAAGGGGAAACCTCTAATATTGACATTTTTTTTCTTCAAATTTTTGAATAAAACTTTCAAGGGACCTTAATGGGAAATGAATATGCAAAAGGATATAATGGAGATTGTAAATGAGGACTAAAATGTGGACTGAATTATGCAAGATGGGGATTTATGGATAAGGCATTTATGAGGACTAATTATGAAAGCTATACTATGCAAATGAATGTGTATGAAGGGACTATTATGCAACCTAGGATAAGCAAATAATGATGTCTTGTGAAAAGATTATTATACAAACTAAGACATGCAAGAATGAAGGCTATATGAAAGCTGAAATATGCAAGAATGAAGGCTATATGAAAACCAAAATATGCAAGAATGAAGGCTATATGCAAACTAAAATATGCAAGAATGAAGGCTATATGAAAAGAAAAGGTCTATCTTAAGATTGTAAATGTTTTTGAAACTTTGGTACTTGGAACAATTTGTGGAAGGTTGTGCAAAGGTGTTTGAATGTCTTGAGGCAGTCTTGTGTCAAATTTTGAAATACTTTGTAAAGTGCTTTAAGTGTTATTAGGAGTTCATTCAATGTTTTAAACGCTCACACAAGACACATCAAGCATAAATACCTTTTGTGAATATGAAACAAACATGCTACAACCTAGGCTTGAAGGACAGTATCCACTGAATTCCCACTTGAACAAAGTTCAATTGCACCTACTCATAGCAGATAGCCTAGAAGCTTGGAGGCACGAGCTCCTCCTTACTAGTGCACTCACTTCTCAGGCACACTAAGCTTCAAATTCCAAGGGTCATTACCTCCCAAGGAACCACTATCTCTACTATGAGCCACGAAAGTGTGGGATGTCTTCACAGGCATGGGTGACCCCTTGCATTAGTGAATAGAAGGTTTTTGGAAAGCTATAACAAGGTTTTTAGTCTGGGACATCCATCTCAGCGGGTGTATGATAAAATCCCTCATGAGGTCTCCCAACCTTGAGAACCAAGGTTTTACGCACCAATAGGTACTGGAGGAGAGATATCACACAGCCACACCATTGATTGGATTATTAATCACAATCATGCATTTATATAGCGATTAGGATGCATATCTAGCTTTGGCTTGTTACCGCTTGAGGTCGTCCCTTGGGGTGTTCAAGGTGAACACCTTGGTCCAAGGCATGCCTCTCTAAAAGAATTGTATCAATTTATCTTCACCCAAGGTCTGCGAAGGCGAAAGGAGAGGATACATCTATACAGTCCTTTGGAATTTACACATGATAAGACACATCAAGTAGAAAAAGAAAAGAAGCAAGTTCATTTCCCCAAGACCCTATGTAAGCATCCCCAAGACCTTATGTAAGCATCTCTCAAATGAGTCTAGGTTTTTTATTACCTTAATAAGGCAAGAGCATACTCCCCTATCACTTTTAACAAGATACCACAAGTGAACCTGTATTTAAGATGCCTAATAAAAGCTCTAAATCATACACACCATTTTTAATTGCTGCTTCAAAGGCAACCTGCATCAAATCATCAGTAGTCTTATTTGCTTTGTTCTTTGTCACGCGTCCTACAAGAAAAAGGTTTTTGATTGATGTCTTTACTCAAGCATCCTGCAAACTGGTTAGTCCTGTTAGAAAAATATAGAACAATACAATAACAAGTGCCAACCCAAAATGTTCACTGCAAAAATCATAGAGAGACTAGAAGAATTCCTTAATCTTTGTCAAAATAGTGGATCAGACTCATATGAGTATGTACTGCAGATAGTATGAGTATCCCTAGGTTCTGGTACGAGTCAAGATCCTGACTTGTATTGGTTTGTATGAATGCTCGTATGAGAAAAGAGACCAATTTTTACCAAAATAAAGGAAAAACTACACAATACAATGGAGATTTCTCGTATGAGAATGTATTGGTCACCATATGAGAATACCTAGTGTATGATATGAGTCTTGGTACAAACTTGTACTATCCTATGTAAATGCTCGTATGAGCAAACATGGTCAAAGTATGAAAACTAAGACTCAAAATTCATGAAGTGCAAAAATGATCAAGTGGAGATAGAGAATGAAAATCTTGGCCCCACGGTGGGCACCTGAAATGTATGTGGGGAAATGTGACTAAGCTAAACACACTTCAATGAATCATTGCTTGATCTAATTAAGTAAATGAAAGCATATGAAAGCTACTCTAAAGAATATCAAATCGACTCATTGCCTTCTAATAGACCTGTGTTTGGATTTCTCTCAGATCATTGCAAACTAGTGACATAGACCAAATCTAAATGAAGGATTTTAATATGCACATTTGCATGAAATGCAGATTTATCCAATTATCAACTAATGTTCATCCAATTAATAAAAAACCAAATATTCCTATGTGATTATAATGCAATGATGTAAGAAACTAAGCTATCATGCTGCTAGTGATTATGGAACTACCATTAATCCATATTAAACATGAAATGAGATGTTCCTATTAAATGTATGTAATTAACTAAAAATTATCAACTTCAATGCAAATAGCTCAAATGATTAGAAAACAAAATGACAACATTACTTTGGCAAAAATTGAGATCCTTTGTGATGAGAATGAAGCCTTCTTATATAGAATTGAACCATAAATGAACGACTAAGATTGATTGAGAATGAGTGATGGAGATTGATTTGAAGATTCAATCTTAATAGGAACTTTCTAGATCAACTGGAGAGTTCAGTGGATTGTTTATGGAAACTTCCAAAAGATTGATGAGTCAAGTGGATTGATTTTTCAGTTAACTGCTTTGTTTCCAATTATAAGATTGAATTGATCAAAATTTTCCAAAAACTAACTTTTGTTGATGACATCAAAATGCATTTTTAAGATTTTATAATAGATTTAATGCATTTTTGTCAAAAGGTGAAGAAATAATTAATTTAAAATCTCTTTTATGATTAAGTGACAAGTATTTTATTTATTTAATCAATATTTAGAATATTAAATTATAAATAGTGGAGATTTGATTTATCTTATTTATTTAATCAACATTTGATTTATTAATTAAATAAATAATGAAGACTTGATTTAATTGCCACTAATGTTTGAAATTAGTAATTAATTAATTATTGTTGATAGAGTGCAGAGATTTAAATAGGATATTAATCAGATCAAATTGATGAATTAGGCTACCTTGGGTTAGGACTTAGGAAAATTGATCGAAATGAAGACTTATTTGAGATTTAGGGCCTACGGTTTTTAGGTGATCATTTTTGAGTGATTATAATATCAATAATACAACCATCTGACTAACTTTATATCTAACCATCATCTCTCTTTATATAGAGGATCGATGCTTATTTGAACACAAAAGATAATTTCTAACTAATTCACACCATAAAGGAAGGAAAGTACAACAATCCATGATAGAATAACATAAAGGTTGCATAACCGCTTTAACAAAACATTTATCACAGAGAAGATATAGCATAAGCATGTTCCTATATTTCCTAGAATGATTCTTCCTTTAATTTATCAGGTATGTCCCATGATACCATAGTGACTTTCTTTCATCATGACTGAGTCTTCCTCACTCTTCATCAATGCTCACTAATCCATTCTTCAGTCGTTCCTCTTTCCCTGACAAATTAGTAGCATATACATATATTCAAGCATTTACCCATTCAACTAATCCAAATATTATAACACACATTCAA
Source organism: Chamaecyparis obtusa (assembly GCA_027943335.1). Taxonomy (NCBI): domain Eukaryota; kingdom Viridiplantae; phylum Streptophyta; class Pinopsida; order Cupressales; family Cupressaceae; genus Chamaecyparis; species Chamaecyparis obtusa. Next base: position 1,885,413 of record BSBK01003272.1, read on the forward strand.
AAAACTATATGAAATACTGCAATATATGTATAATATTTGGCAAAGTATATCAACTATTATCTACCCATGGGTTTTAATGGTTTGATTGTACTTATAACATATTCAAAAGTTAAAATATTGAAAAGGTATAACAAGTGTTTTAGAAATGTTTGAAATAGAGCATAAAAACATCATAAAACAAGGACAAATTATAGACCCATCACCAAGTCTTCAATTCATCAAATCGAAGCACTATCACCTTCATTTTTGTTATCAAATTCCTTCTTCTACTCAAATATTTATCAACCTTATTAGACTTACCACTCCTATGCTTCAACACAAATGAATAACTTTACAAGAATTCAACCCATCTCATATGTCTCAGATTCAACTTATTCTGACTATGCAAATATTGTAAACATTGATGATCAATATGCAATAAAAACTCCTTAGGCAATACGTAATGTCTCCACTTCTTTAGATCTTGAATAATAGCATAAAATTCATGATCATAAATAGAACACTTCCTCTTTGCATCATTCAAATTTTCACTAAAGTAAGAAATCAGTCTACCTTCTTGACTAAGTCCTACTTCAATTTCATTCCCACTAGCATCACAATCTATTTGAAATACCTTATTGAAATTAGGTAGTGCTAACATAGGTTGTTTAGTTACCTTTTTCTTCAACAAATCATAACTCCTTTATGCTCCATATGTCCATTTGAATTCCTTGTTATCTCCCCTCATGGTCTCAGTCATAGCATTGCAAATAGAACTAAAATTCCTAATAAACTTATGATAGAAACTTGCCAAATCATGAAAATATCTTACTTCACTAAAACTCTTAGGTTTAGACCATTCAAAAAATTTCCTTACCTTCTTAAGATATATCTTTGGCCCATAAGAAGAAATCTTGAATCTAAGGAACACAAGCTCTTCTTCATGAAAGTACACTTATTCAAATTTATCAGCAACTTCCCTTCCTTTAACCTCTGAAATACTTTCCTTACATGCAACATGTGTTTTTCTTTTGTCTTACTGAAAAATTAGAATGTCATCAAAATAAACTATAACAAACTTACCCAAGAATTGTTTTAGCACTTCATTCATCAACCTCATGAAAATACTAATTGGTGCATTAGTCAAACCAAAAGGCATTAACAACCATTCATACAAACCTTCTTTGGTCTTAAAAGTATTTTTTCATTCATCACTTTCTATTATTTTGATATGATGATAACCACTCTTTAAGTCAATCTTTGTAAAATAATTAGCTCCACTCAAGCAATCCATTATGCCATCCATCCCATGTAAAGGAAACTGATATTTGACTGTGATCTTGTTTATTTCTCTAGAATCAGTACACATTATCTATTGTCCATCTTTATTTGGTTCCAATACATTAGGTATTGCACAAGGAATCAAGCTTTCCCTGATTAATCCCTTCTTTAATAACTTTTGCACTTGTCTATTGAGCTCCCCATTCTCTATTGGGGTCAATCGGTGAGCTGCTTTGTTAAGAAAACTAGCTCTAGGAATTAAATACATGCAATGACTAATAGTTCTAACTGATGGTAAACCATATGGTACATTATCTGAAATCACATTAGCATACTAATCCAAAATGTCCTTAATCTCTTCAGGGTACTCATATTTCAGATCTACATCTACAACTTCCTTAGGAGAAATAGAAAAACAAACATTCTCATGTATTATAACTTCCAAGAACTATCTACCATCCACCATGAAAATCCTAATACTTGTACAAACTTCCCCTTTTAAAGATTCCTCCAAAGGTAGCAATCTTTGTTTCATACCATTAGCCATAATAGTATATACATTTCTCCTACCATCATCTATAACTTATCTATCAAATTGCAAAGGCCTTCCCAACAAAACATGGCATACATCCATAGGCATAATATCACACAATACTTCATCATGATAATTCTCTATTTTTAACTTAACCCAACATTGTTCACTTACCATTACCCGATGATCATCTCTTATCCATGCAATCGGGCTTTGGATGCTTCAACCTTTGTAGCTGCAACTTATCTACCATTTCCTTAGATGCCAAATTATCACAACTACCACCATCAACAATAACCTTACATACCTTTCCATTAACAAGACATCTGGTTCTCAACATATTCTTCCTCTGCAAAGTCTCTTCTATCTTTTCATCATGGTACAAAGCTCTCCTCATAATCAATGTCTCTCCCTTTTTAGCCTGATTATTTTTAATGAATTTAGAAGATCCCTCTTCTTCCACAAGAGTTGTCCTACTGCTTTCTTTCTTCCTTTCAAATCATTTTTTTTTACATTTAAAGGCACAATGACCTTCTCCACCACATTTAAAACAAGTGACCTTAAATACCCTTTTATCATATCTTCGATAGTCCTCATTCCTATAGCCATCTCTGTAAGAACTTCTTTTAGGAGTCTTTTATGCCTTCTCTTTATCAAAATCTCAAACAGATATACCACCTCTTCCTTTATGAAATATTCCACCCCTTCCTCATAGTAAGCTCCTCTCGAACTTACATCCTCAAACCATTTAGGTACCTTGCAACTCTTTCTACTTCATCCTCCTTAAAATCATATATGATATCCAACTTGTAGAATTCTTGGTGTATTGTTTCACATTCACATCCTTTGGCCTTAAATTCTATAATTTTCTGATAAAAATGACTTGATAATCAGAGGGTAAGAACTTAGCCTTTATCTTATTTACCATCCTATCCCAATATTTGATATTCTCCTTACCTCTTCTCCTTCTATCATTTTGCAAATGATCCCACCAGTGTGAAGCATGACCTCTTAACTTAGTACAAGCATACTTTACCTTTTTGTTTTCATCAATGCCTTCAAAATAAAAGTACTTGTCCATAGCCGAGATCCAATCCAAAAACTCATCTACATCCAATATGCCATCATAATCTGGTGGGTTAAAATGTGGTCTAGCATTAACCCTAGTAGTATCCTTAATAAACTTTTCTTCTCCTTGATCCAATTTTGGTTGTACTTGTGCTTCTCCCTCAACTTGTTCTTCATTCTCCTCTTCAACATCACTTAGCTCTTCAATATGTCGACCTATCCTTTGGGACATTTTGACCACCTCCAATCTCACAAAAATCTATCTCAAAATTTCAACAACATTCGGTTCTACAACTTTGCCACCTCTCCTAGCCATCTAAAATAAATTCTGTAAAACTGCAGGTCAAATCCTCACTCTACCACCCCACGATAAACTATTTCATGAATCACACACTTAAGAGACATGATCTACTCACAACAATTGAAAACCTTTTCTTTGATATCAAATGATGTAGTCCAAGGTAGGAGAGACCTAGGATGATCAATCCCACCTTACAGTAAGAGTAAACACCATAGAAAACAACAGAGGAATGGAGAGAGAATGCGAGATCTAATATATTAACTAAGATCAAACTATTGGCAATTTTCCTTCATACATGTCAGACTATAAGGCTTATCTAATTACAATCATACAATATAGATAAATCAACCTTATGATCCCTTACAGATCTAGAATCATTCCTATATCACTTACTACCCTTAAGGAATACATCAGGTAACAATATAGAGCCATCATAACACACAAGTCGGTCCTAAGAAAGATTTCATTTCCCAAGAATAGGAAAACATGTTACAACAAATAGGGAAAGTCCTAAATCATAAGAAATCAATCCATAAACCATGTGAAGCCATGTGATCCTATATTTAGGTCCACACATGATCTTAGAACATAAAACAATGCACCACCAATCACCGCAAGTCATCGATTGTCACTGCAATATCAAAATCCACTGATAGTCAGGAATAAGCAATGCACACGCTACCCAAGAGAAAATGAATCATAACTTGAGAAAAATAAATCTAAATAAAGTGTGATCATGGCAAAGTGATCAAATATAGGTCTTGGTTAATATTATATGACTGCACACACTAAATCAAATGTATGATGAACCGTCAACATGATCTCTTAGATAGAGAAAACAAGAACAAAAAGAACAAAACTATTTTTGGTTGATGCAAGATTGCCATGAACCCAAGATGATCCAACATCATAAATTCATAAAGTGACTTTAGAAGGAGAAAATAAAATTAAAATAATTTTTTAATCTCCCATTAGAAGTGGAGGCTCACAAACACTTTAGGAAGTCTTTATAAGGGGGCCTCGTCCTTCTCCAATATTTATTATGTGATTACTTGATAGTTAATATTTCTCCATAGTTCCTAGCATGATAGTGGAAAACATTTATGAGGATGAAAAACCTTGGAAATTTATAGCTTGGATGGAAACTCAACTCTACTCATGAGGTGGATTCATTCTATTGGAGCTCTAAATTTTGGGCAAAATTTGGAGTCCTATATAGTGATAAAACCCTAAAAATGGCCTCTTAAACTCCATGCCCAATAATTAATGATGGAGTACATGAAATGGGATGAAAAAATTACATTAATTTTCAATTCAAAGTTGAGAGATTAAGAAAGGAAGTTCTGTGACAGGAACAATCAAAATTCTATGATCAAAGCCTTCATAAAATGTTGGAATTTTGACCTGCTACAAAGATGATGCCGACAGAGGCTTAAGATGGTCGAATTTTAAAAATCTAAAAAAGACCCAGTTCGGGAAATTAAATTTCCTACTTCCATTAAAAATATTAGCTTTCCATGAGGTGTTTTTATTTTTTGACCAGACCCAAATTCAAAAGTTAGGTAGTTATTTTTTAGTTAGTTTATTATTTTTTCAAAATAATTTGTAATAAGATTGTGTCTTTTCACCCTAAAGAGGTGTGAAAGACACTCAAACACATATATACTTAATGTAAATTGTAAAGAGAGAAGACAATACAAGATATATTTTGATAGAATATGATTTGATAAACAATTGCAACTATGAACTCTTATGTACCAGTTTTTCAACATCAATAAAGATAAGTGCCATTTCTTTTTATTTGTGGTTATAAGTTATATGTTTTCAATTAGTCTTTCAGATATTCTATTAAATAGAGTGTTTCACTATGTTGAATTCCCAGAGTATCATAATTCAAAATTAATATATACAACTCGAGTATCAATTGTATGGTCTGTAAACCTACCATTGTTCTTATCAGTCTCTTAATTTGAGTCAAATTTGATAGGATTAGTTGTGTAAATTGATTTAAATTATAAGTTAAGTGGAAGCCTATGAAGTGATGGTCTTGTCTTATTAAAGAAAGTTTTTAAAATCGTCTCTGATCGTACGTAGGATTGAAAGTTTTATGACTCTATAGCCCAAATATTTAGAAGGCACTAATCTAATCATTAATTGGAAATTGATATATTAGTTCATTTATAGTTTGTAGATCTTTAAATCATTATTTCAAAAGCATTACTTTTCAGTCCTTAGTATAATCCATTTTAGTCAAATTTTATAGAATAAAGATTATTAGGAGATTTGTGATTTCCTCAAAGGATCATTCACCACCTTTGGAGGAACTTTGTTTCATGTATGTAGTTGAGCAACACAAAGAATTTGATAGTTCAAAAGAGAATTTAGGCCTACCCGCCTTGGCTTGATTAAGCCAAAATTGCAGAGGTATCATTATACCTATCAGTTGGCCAAAAGAAAATCCATCATTTTTGGGCACCAACAAATTGGTGACTCTGCTGGGGAGAGTTGCTCACAATATATATTGTGAAGTTACCTAGAATTTCAGATTTCACAGATCAGAATTAGAAAGTAGTTATATTAGTTTGTTTGGAAGCACACTCTACTAGAAGAAAGGACCTAGAAGCAAGACATTCCTCAAATGAGGTGGCAACTCTATTCAATAAAGCATTTCAATCAGTGACTCTACTGAGAAAGAAGACCCAAAAGGAGATAACTAAAGTTTCCTCTTTGAAAGAGGTGGCAACTCTATTGTCAAGAACCTAATGTATAAAGAAACAACTTACTACCAATTCATATATTCAGAATGTATCAGAATAAACAACCATTTCAAAGAAGACCATTTGTTCTAGTGGACATCAAGCCTTTGGATCTTAGAAGGTTTCAATGTAGTAATAATGAAGTATTTACAAATCTTTCACACAAGGTGCCTGAATTTTATGGAGATTATGATGAATCAACTCTTGATCATTTGTATACTTTTCATATGTTCCTTGATGATTATGAGGTTGATATAGAAGATGATGCCATGAAGTTGTTTGCATGGTCATTAAAAAATAATGCTAGAGAGGCATATGAATCATTACCTACACAAAGTATTTCATCTTGGAAAGAATTTGAACAATGGTTTCTATATGAATTTAATTATGCAAGTGAAGGAAATAACATGTGTTATGAATAGGAAGAGGATCAACAATACATCTAGGAAGCAGAGCCTTGTATGTCTCCCTTGGATGAATTTTTAAATATTGAAAGACAAGAAGGTGATAGATGTAGTGTGAAATCTACATGAGTACAAATCTCTAATGAAGTTCCAGAACCAGATGAAGAAAATAATAAATCCAACCATGGAATTGCATCTTGAATAATCAAACACGTAATTCATAATTATATAATAAAGGATAACATCAGAGAAAAGGACACAATAAATCTAGTTATTGATTTATGCATGGCTGACTCTTGTGACAATAGGACCTATGAAATAGAAGTAGATAATATAAATAAATTGAATGAGGAAGAATATTTTCTTGGTACAGAACAAATTTTAGATTTGTTGGATAAGGAATATCAAAGGCATATACACAAAAATAACTCAAATTTTTTTCCAATTCACAAGGATAAAAAAATTGATGAAACACCAGAAGATAAACCTAATGAGAGAGACACCTATCTTGTTGATGAAGTATATGATTCTAAAAAGGATGAATTTAGTAGAGAGGAAGAAGAAGAAGACGTGTCTAAATTCCCTATGTTCCTGAATCCATTGTTTGAAGAGGAAGAAGATAAATATATGTCTGAGTTCTCTATGTTCTTGAATCCATTATTTGAAGAGAATCTTCTATGCAATCAAATCCATCGACATCATGATGAAGATAACATGCCTAATGATAATTTTGAGGATGATGAAACTCAAAATATGTGTGGAGAAGTGTATTCAAGAGGTGAGACATTTTTTAGTTCATCCTATGAACTGAAGTTGTATCAAACATGTGAAGATAAGATGGTATCAGCCAGGCATAATGAGGAGAATGTGTTGAGGAATAGTGCTAAAAGTTTTCCAAATATCCTATCTAATCAGATTCTTGCTAAAAGTACAGTAATGTCTCCTAAATATGAGTTATCTTCAAAACTATTTTATGATGAGAAACAACATATGGAGTATAAAGACAAAGCAAATTATGAGCAAGAAGTTGTCCAAGTAAAGAAATTTCATTTTGATATAACTGGTCTAATGCATAGATATCCTCCATTCAGAAAAAATCTTGATGCACTTAATGATTCCTCAAAGATGAAACAAAGGTCACATACCAAGGACCACATCGATGAAACAATGAGAATTGTCCATAAGGAAGATGCACCCAATGCAACAATGAGAGAGTTATTGCATGATCAAAATCAAGTGTTCGATAGAGGAAAACATCAATATTCAATTTTGGGGGGCCTGGGGCCACCCAATTTTACTTCGCATTAGATTAAGTATGGATACTTGGTTTGCTTCTCCAAAGATAGCTAGAATCTCACTATGCTCACATGGAGCATACGTCCTCATAAAGAGCCTGTTGGAGCTCTAAATTTTGGGCAAAATTTGGAGTCTTATATAGTGATAAAACCTTAAAAAATGGCCTCTTAAACTCCATGCCAAATAATTAATGATGGAGTACATGAAATGGGATGAAAAAATTACATTAATTTTCAATTCAAAGTTGAGAGATTAAAAAAGGAAGCTCTATGACAGGAACAATCAAAATTCTGTGATCAAAGCCTTCAGAAAATGTTGGAATTTTGACCTGCTGCAAAGATGATGCCAACAGAAGCTGAAGATGGTCGAATTTTAAAAATCTAAAAAAGACCCAGTTTGGGAAATCAAATTTCCTATTTCCAATAAAAATCTTAGCTTTCCATGAGGTGTTTTTATTTTTCAAACAAACCCAAATCCGAAAGTTAGGTAGTTATTTTTTAGTTAGTTTATTATTTTTTCAAAATAATTTGTAATAAGGTTATGTCTTTTCACCCTAAAGAGGTGTGAAAGCCACTCAAACACATATATATACATAATGTAAATTGTAAAGAGAGAAGACAATACAAGATATATTTTGATAGAATATAATTTGATAAAAAATTGCAACTATGAACTCTTATGTACCAGTTTTTCAACATCAATAAAGATAAGTGCCATTTCTTTTTATTTATGGTTATAAGTTATATGTTTTCAATTAGTCTTTCAGATATTCTATTAAATAGAGTGTTTCACTGTGTTGAATTCACTGAGTATCATAAATCAAAATTAATATATACAACTCGAGTATCAATTGTATGGTCTGTGAACCTGCCATTGTTCTTATCGGTCTCTTAATTTGAGTTAAATTCGATAGGATTAGTTGTGTAAATTGATTTGAATTATAAGTCAAGTGGAAGTTTGTGAAGTGATGGTCTTGTCTTATTAAAGCAAGTTTTTAAAACCATCTCTGATCATACATAGGATTGAAAGTTTTATGACTCTATAGCCCAAATATTTAGAAGGCACCAATCTAATCATTAATTGGAAATTGTTATATTAGTTCATTTATAGTTTGTAGATCTTTAAATCATTATTTCAAAAGCATTACTTTCAGTCCTTAGTATAATCCATTTTAGTCAAGTTTTATAGAATAGAGATTATTAGGAGATTTGTGATTTCCTCAAAGGATCATTCACCACCTTTGGAGGAACTTTGTTTTGTGTATGTAGTTGATCAACACAGAGAATTTGATAGTTCAAAAGAGAATTTAGGCCTACCAGCCTTGGCTTGATTAAGCTAGAATTGTAGAGGTATCATTATACCTGTTAGTTGGCCAAAAGCAAATCCATCATTTTTGGGCACCAACACATTCAAAGCTCACTATTGAGCTTAAACACATTTTGGACACAATAATGGAGACGAGTTACAAATTGGAGATTACATGAATCTATATCTTCTTTTTGGCTTGGAGGGATCTCTTGTGGAGCATATTTGGAGGTGATCATAAATGCTATTAGTTTTTTTGGTGACATGACTGATTTAATATAAATATTTATACAATTGGAATGATTATGGTAAAAAAGGAATAAACGTTTATTGAGATTTAGACTTCACCAAGCTTATATCGATTTTCAATGGCAAGGGGTTGGTGTCATTTTTGACATCATATCAATTTGTAACAATGTAGGGTTTCAAAATTTCTATTGTGCCTTAGACGACTTCCTTGGAAGTGATCATTTGTAGGTGCTAGAGGTTTGTGGAGGTTTTTGTCACTTACAATATGAATCAAAATTGATTTAGACTTTATTTGTTAAGTTCTAGACCATTCCTTCTCGTATCGCATTATATATGATATCATATAGAGAACACACGTGCATATAGGCAATCCAGGCATGTGAGGAATCAAAAAATACTTTGTGAATGACAATGTATTATACTTTCCCTGTGTTATTACTATCTGATAACATTTTCATCAGACCTAATATTAAGTGTAATAAATTTTGATTACAACCATGGGTCATGTGAGATTGGATCATTCATAATCAAGAAGGTCAAAAAGTGAGAGTAGTAGAGGGAATATTAATACCTATAGAGAAGCTGCAACATTTCTAGATAAACATCTTTGACCTACCTTTATACCAAAAAGAAAGAAACATCATCTATATAATAAGAGGCAGAAGACATAGATCTCACTAATAATATCATGGTTCCTTACAATGAGTACCATATACTTCTCAAAGAAGTTAGGATAGGCCTAAATATGAATCAAAAGAAGGGGAAGAAGAAAATAAAGATGAAGAAGACTATTAAAGAATTCAAAGATGCATTGGATAAAGTTCCTTTAGCTAATTTTGATGGCAGTGACATAATAAGTGCTAGAGCATGGATACATAAGCTTGATACTTTTCTCACACTCAATCCAATGAGTGAGGAAAAGGCCATTCAATTTTCCATTATGAACTTGGTATGTATAGCTTATGATGGGTTTTATCATTGAATTTTCTCACAATGTTATGACATTATCACCTCATATGATGAGTTCACATAAAAGTCATCACTCAGTTTTATAGGTAGGATGCATAAGTCTATTATAGGGAGTTGGATCAATTAAAACAAGTTGGTAGTATGGATTCCTACGTCAATGAATTTAAAAATATTGTAGTTATGGTTCCAAAACTATATGAGAAAAGAGTTGCTATGCTCTTTGTAGATGGATTGCATGATAGAATGAGAGGATTGGTGAAGGCTCATAAGCCTAAGACTTCAAATGAAGCTATAGAGATTTCACTTGATTTATACACTAACCCTACATCATTTCAACCACCTAAAAGAATTTTTGAAGGCTTAAAGCCAAAAAAAAAATCAGTCCAAGAACATGCCCTCCAAAATGGATTTTGAGACCATGAATGATTTAAGAAGGAATACATTATGTTTCACATGCAAAGAACCTTGGATACCCAAGCATATATCCATTTGAAAGAGAAAAAACACTACATAGAGCTCACTTTTGATGTTGAAGAGGAGCAGATTGATTACAACAAATGAGAGGACATAAGTGGTGATGATCATCATGAGTCGTTGCCATTGAGAGAGACATGGATAAGGTATTTGATTAGTTTAATGTTTCTATTAATACACTATTAGGATTTCCTATGTGTCATCCATTTCGGTCAAAGAGAGTACTTAAGGGGCAGTGAGTGGATTGTTTACTAGATACTGGAGCCACACAAAACTTTATTGATGAGTGATTGGTTATTAAGCTTGAATTATATGTATAGGAGTTCTCAATTTTTGGTGTGAGATTTTCAACTGATGATATATTGAGCTACACTGGGAGGGTTTCTTAGCTAAGAAATCATATGGGTGACTACACTTTGATCAAATGTTTTTAAGTGATCAAGCTAGAAGGGCTTGACGTGATCCTAGGAATGTAGTATTTATAGACCATTGGTCGATACACACTAGACCATCGCAAGATATAGTTAGAGTTTATAGATGATGGGAGGAAGATGGAGTTTAATTCCTTGTTAGATGGAAAGCCTAGAGTATTGTTGACACACACGATATAGGTCATTCTTATACACGGTGATATAGTGTGGGATAACAAGTGTTTTGTGACTTACAAATATACATTAGAAGGAAATCAACAATATCATATAAATATTCAGATAGTGATAGATATGCACAAGTGAATCTTTGGAGACATTCCCCTAGGTAGACCTCTTAATCGTGGATTTGAGCATGTCATAGAATTGGAGGAGGGTACCAAGCTTGCCATTACTTTACTTTATCATCATCTGAGGTATTTAAAGGAAGATATTGAAAATATAATTAAGGAGTTACTCACCATGGATCATATTAGGATGATCTCTAGCCCATTTAATTCTTCAATGGTCTTGGTGAAGAAGAAACATGGTACATTATATATATGTATTGGTTATCGTACCTTGAAAAAAGGGACCATAAAAAAGGGTATCTTATTCCTTGTATTGATGAGTTACATGGGGTAATCTACTTCTTGAAGATTTATCTTCAATTAGTATCATCATATTCACGTCTGTGAGGAGGATATACACAAGATTGCATTTAGATGCCACTATGGACACTATGAGTTTTTAGTGATACGTTTTGCTCTCACTAATGTACTTGTTGATTTCTATAATGTATGAATCATATTTTAAATAATTAGTTGCATAAATTTGTATTGGCATTCTTTGATGATATTTTGATATACAAAAAGACATGGGAGGAGAACCTTCGACATCTTTAGAAGGTCTTGAGCATCATGGAGGCATAATCATTATTCTCTAAGACATCTAAGTGTGAGTATGTGTTAATAGAGATTTTATATTTGGGGCATGTAATAGGAGCCAATGGAGTTAAACTGCATCAGAAGAATATGCAAGCTATTATTGATTAGTCACCAACTAGGAATGTTTCAGATTTGAGGAAATTCCTTGGACTTTGCTACTACCATAGGAGGTTCACCATGGGATTCCCATAACTTGTAGCTCCTCTTACAAACCTTACATTGAAGGTTGATTTCAAGTGGTTAGATGATGCATAAGGCATATTTAATAGGCTTAAGGAGGTTATGTTTACTTGTTCTATTTTGGATCTTCTCCATTTCTCTCATCCATTTGTACTAGAGTGTAATGCATTGGATGAGGAGATTGGTGTGATTACCACACAAAATAGACATCCAATTTCCTATGAGATTAGGAAGTTGAGTAATGATGAGTGGTTATATTCCACCTATGATAAGGAGATGCTGGACATCATACATGCTTTGGAAAAGTTTAGACAGTATTTGGTGGGTGGAAAATATGTTGTGAGAATGAACCACAATAGTTTGAAATATTTTATAGAGCAAAAGGAGTTGAATGAGTGGTAACAAAAGTGGGTCAACAAAATTTAGGCATATGACTTTGACATTAAGTATTTCAAGGGTAAGAAGAACATTGTGGCCAACACACTTTACAAGGGACCTACTATTTTCATACTTTTCTCTATGTTTGAGATTTCAGCTATTGGAAGCTTCAACTTCTAGTCAAGTATTCAAAGAATCTCCTTGCATACAAGGTCATGGATAACAAGATTCATGATGATATATACAAGGTGATTGATGATGTTATCTACTATAAGGACATGATATATTTAATGCTTGAGTCTAAGATTAAGAACAATATTATGAGAATAAATCATGACACATCACTAGTAGGACATTTAGGGTATTTTAAATCCCGTAGACAAGTAAGAGAGATATTTTCATGGAGGGGTCTCAAGGATGATGTCCTTTAGCATGTGTATGAGTGTTTGACTTGTTATAAGAATAAAACTAAGCATACTTTCCCAACAGATTTATTGCAGCCTTTACCGATTCTAGATAAGAGGAAAGTGTTTCTAGATGTATTTTATTATAGGTCTTCCTAGGGTTTAGGGTAAGGATTGCATATTTGTAGTGGTTGACCAATTGACAAAATTTACACACTTCTTTACCATTGCAACCAATTATACAACATCTCAAGTAGCAAAGTTATTCTTTCACAAGGTGTTTAGACTACATAGGCTCCCAAATACCATTGTCAACGATTGGGATAACAAGTTCCTCAACATATTTTGGCTGGATCTATTTACATTAGTTGGTATGTATTTAACCCCAAGCACTAGCTACCACCCTCAGATGGATAGATAGATTGATATTGTGAATAAATGGGTGGATGACTATCTTTATTATTGTGCTGCAAGATATAAGAAGGATTGGATAAGATGATTTCATTTAGGAGAGCATTGCTATAATAAAACCTATCATATGTCTATTGGTATGTCTCCATTCTGGGCCCTAAATGGATATGATGCCTTGTCTTTTCTAGACTTAGCCTTTGATGGAAATAAAGCATCTAGAGCTAGATATTAGTTGTAGGATAATCAATATATCCTTGAGTACTCAAGGATAATATTTAGGAGGCTTAGAATCAACATAAATTATATGCGAGTTGACATAGGATAGAGAGATATTTTAAGGTTGGTGATATAGTTTTTTCGCATCTTCAACCATACATATAGATCACCATGAAGAGGAGTGGCACAAAAAATCTAAAGCCAAGGTTCTACAATTCATACACGATTCTAAGGAGGATTGGATAAGTAGCATATGACTTTGAATTGCCATCAAACAACGAGATTCACAATGTTTTTAATGTATCTTGCCTCAAAAAGGTGACTAGACGACATGTAGTTCCTTCTCTTGATTTAACACCTTTGGCTGAGGAGAGAAAATTAGTATTGGTTCCCACATTGATTTTAGAGATGAGAGAGAAGAGATTTAGGAGTAATATTACTAGGGAGTATTTGGTACGTTGGAGAGATTTTCCATTAGAAGATGCATCTTTGGAAGGTGAAGATATTTTGCAGTGTCCAACATTGCAGTTGCTTGAGGACAAGTAATGTTAGGAAGACATGATTGTAATGTCCCTTCTCTTTAATGTGCACATGTGAATTGGTTAGCCTATTCCTCATCATCACAATAGACTAATTTGAAGATACAAGTGATGATATGTTGGTCCTATCAATTAATTTCTATTGGCGGAGAAATAAAAAGGTGAAGTATTATTTTATGGGATTTTATATTATTATTAGGTGAGAAAAAGTCACTTTATATTATAAAATAAAAATTTAAAATTAAAGTGACTTTATTTATTAAAAAATGATAATAAAGTCATAAAGTGACTTTATAAGGCAAAAATAAAATTAAAGTGATTTTTTACTCCTGTAGTGTCACAAATTATAAGCACCTTATGGGTGTGTGTAATTTCATGATTGTTTAACACCCACCTTAGTGTATTTCTATTTTAACATGCATAATGAGACTTCACACAATACTTAATGAACACCTAAATTCAAATACGAGTCTCGTATTTATTCAATTTCACCAAAATTGATGCAAGCCCTTATTTATAGGTGCCCTCCATTATTTCTCTTCTTTAATCATTTATTAGCCAATATGGGCACTATGTTATCATTTATGGCCTTTATTCTTCTTCCTGACCTTACAATCAACTATACCTCAAAAACTGGCATCCCTTTGTTGTGGGATCTATGATTTTGATTTCATGCCTATTTAGTTGGAAGAGGATGCCCAGGATGTCCTCTTCTCTAGAATAGGACACCCAGGGCATCCTCTTCTCAATATTTTTCTTGAAATTCAAATTGAGGGGTCTATCTTGTGATTTTAGGGAGACTTCCAAATTTGTGTTGGCTTCCTTCAAATTTTGACCCCCAAAATGTTGTGAGAGGTATAAAAGTGACATATCTCTCCTCATTTGGACACAAGGCAAGTTGGAATTCAAGAGCTCTCCTACAATTTCACATCTAAGAATTCTCAAAGAAGATTTCATGCATTCTAAGATGTTTTCAAGGCAATATTCTCCATGGATCAAGCTTCCTTCTCTCATTGAAGGGAAAGCAAAGGAGTCTACTATTAAGGAAGAAGATCATAGTGCAAGCATCCATCTATGTTCATTCAAGTATTCAAGTCTTCCTCCTTCTTGATCAAGCATTATGAAAAACTACAACATCCATTACATAAGGTTCTATCTTTCATGATTTCCTTTTGGTATTTTATGTGAAGTTAAGGCTATATTGCATCAACATACTTGATCACATTCAAAGAAGCATTTGCATTGTCAAGGTATGATATACTTCATTTTTTAGATCTAACCTTTGCTATATGTCAACATGCTTTCATTTACTTTATGTTTTCAAGGTTGATTCCAAGTCGGGATTTGACTAAGGAAAACCTCTCTACACAACCCTTTTATCCATTTTTCTATGTGCAGGTGCATATAACAAACCGACTATTTTAAATTTGGAAAGTACATGATTTGACAAACAAATTGGAATTTGGATTGTCAAAAAGTGCTAGGAAAAGGACAACTCAAGAAACCTCTTCTTGGGAGGAGAATGCCTTGGGTAACTTCTTCCATGCAAGTCAACTTCAAAACTGAAATCACAAGTCAATACTGCTATCTAGTTGTTGTTTTTGGTATTTATAGTTTATTGTCTATTCTCTGTCAATTTGTGTAATATGAAACTTTTTATTTTGGCTTATTTTTTCTTCTATCTTGCATCATCCAATCATATCCATCTAAAATCAAATCAACTAATTATTTGCAATGAAGGATTATTACACTCATTTAGTGCTTAAATCCTCTTGAGCCTAGTGGGTCATCTTCCTTTTGAGTGTGCATTAGGAAAGAGGAACCATCTCTCTTGCTTCTCTTTTCCTAATGTACAACTCCCACATTGAGAGTGGAGGCTCACAAACGGTTTGAGAAGTCTTTACAAAGGGGCCACATCCTTCTCCAGGATTTATTATGTGATTACTTGATGCTTTCAATATTTCTCCATAGTTGTTGGTATGATAGTGGTAGCTATTTACAAGGACAAAAACTCTCAGGAATTCATAGGTTGGATGAAAAACCAACTCTACTTGTGAGGCGGATTAATTCAAAGTTCACTATTAAGCTTCAATATAGTGTTTTGGACACAATAATGGAGACAAATCACAGAATGAAGATTACATGAATATGTATATTCTTTTTGGCTTGGAGCAATCTCTTGTGGAGCATATTTGGAGTTGACCACAAGTTGTATTAGAGTTTTTGGTGATGTGGCTAATTTAATATGAATATTCCTACATTTGGAACAACTAGGGTTTGAGGAATAAACATAGTTTGAGATTCAGACTTGACCAACTTTATATCATTTTTTGAGCGACAAAGGGTTGGTGGTGCTTTTGGCATCATATCTATTTGTAATAATGTAGGGTTTAGAATTTTTATTTATACCTTAGATAGTTGCCTTAAAAGTGATCATTTGAAAGTGTTGGAGGTTATCGTCACTTACAATGCAAATCAGAGTTTTTTTAGACTTTATCGGCTAAGTTGCAGATAGTTCCTTGTCATATCGAGTTGCATATGATACCACATAGAGCACACACATGTATACAAGCAATACAGGTATGTGATGAGTCGAATCAGACTTTGTGAATGACAATGCAATGCATTTTTCTTATGTTAGTTATATTGTCTTATAACATTTTCATCAAACCTGATATTAATTGTAGTCAATTCTAATTTATGCCTAATGTGTTATCATTTCTTTGAGGTTGTATTGTCAAGTTTAATGCAATTGTTTTTATCATTTTTTATGCAATTTTATTGCTTTTGGCAACGAAAAAACACCCCCAAATATAAACAGTGATCAAGAAATCAAAGTAATGTGAATTATTTGCCAAGTGTTTGATGAAATGTGAAACATCCAAAATTGAGTAAAAGTAGATGGTGAATCAATTGATAAGACAATGACATGCCCAATAAAAAGAGGATTAAGATGTTGGAACAAGGATAGTACTAGTTTAGAACACCTTGTTTGAATTCTAATATAACTGACCTTTGGAAATATTCTCATAGAGTTTTAGTTGTGGTCTTCAAATCACCAAAATTAGATATCTTGTAAGGACATGTAGAAATTGGGGATGATTGACACAAAATATATATTTAAATTGATCATAAACAAAGGAAGACTACAAGAGAAACTCATGTTTTGAAGTTAGTTACATGTGTGAAGAAGGAAATGAGTTCATCACTCACATTAAGTCACTTACGACAATAAATAAGTTCTTGGGATGGAGATGAATTCACTACCCAATATAATATATGAAAATGCAATTAAAGAAAATAAATAAATATTTGGACAAAATAAAAATATTAATGATGAATACATGACAAATGACAAACATGAACCTAGAAGGTGATAATTGGTTGATAAACTATGTCTCACCCTAGAGATACATGTCCACTATCACATACTCTTACTTTTATACCTTGGAATATTTTTGGGATCTTGATCATCACTAGAATTGCCATAACAATCCATTCATTTTTGGGCATTTATAATAAAATTGCAACAAAAACCTATAAGTCAACATAAAATTGGATTTCAAGTTAGAGATTTGAGATGACTAATCTTAGGGCTTATGATAGAATCACACTCATGATCTAGTTTTTGTGCAATGGTTTTGTTCAAGACAACTTTTTTCTTTGAAACAAGTTATTGTAAAAAAATATTTGCAAGATGTGTGTATCTAGAAAATAATGTGGTGTTAAAGAACACCATTTAGAGGTTGATATATATATGGTGAGGCACCAAACTTTCTTGATGACATTTAGACCTTTAGGAATGAGTCGATAAGATTGAAATAGATAAACAAATAATTTTAAATGTTGACGATTTGATAGAATCATATTAGATACAATTGAAACTAACATAATAAAAATTAAGATGTATACGATCAAATTCTTGAAAGTGTGATGCTACTAATCCCTTCTATATAATATTGAAAATAAACGAAGATTATGTACAATTTTAAACATAATATTAAAATTTCTTAAAATTAAGATCATTTAAAAAAAACTAATTTTGAAAAAAACTCTTAAAAAGTATAATCACAAACATCCACAAAAATTATTATCAAACATATTTTTTTCACTCTCTCCTTCATAAACACCTAATCTTTGTATTGGAAAGCGTGTCCTGTTTATATTTTTTATTAATCAGTCTAATTTTAAAAAACGAAACGAAAAGAGTTGGAATAGAATTGAAAGACTACGTAATTAGCTCGTAGGAAAAAAAACAAAATCGTAATTCTAAGAGATATTTTATCAGGCAAAGGTGGGAATTGCCAGACCCGCTCGTTGAGTTGAAATGCGAGGAAAACAATCTTCTATCAGAAAGATATGGCAGGGTTATCACAAACTCTGTTGCTGAATTCAGTTTATCTTCCCAAGTTTGGACCTCTGCACCGCTTGCCCACCACACGCAAAAACATAGCTGTTTTTCATGGAGGAGTTTCGACAAGGGGATTATTCTCGCGGGGTAGAAGATGCGGGGATTATTCAACGCGGCGTCCACCTCATCCACTACGTTGTTCCAGCAATGAGACCGAAGACTCGGCCTTACCTGGCGTTGGCGTTGGCGCTGGATCAGCCTTAGAAGAAAGACCTGGTACATAATAATCATTTTTACGCTCTATAGTATTGTAAAATTTGTAAGTTTAAAGAAAGGAAATAGGCAACCCGTCATGTAATTGAATTAATGGGAAGAATTGCACTTGCCTCTGGTTTCTATGAATAGATAATACCATATATACAGTTGGGAGGACGTATGACAATAATCAGTAAGAATATGACAAGACCAATAAGTAAGATTGCACATAATTTACTGGTGCATATGTGAAATGAAATGAAATGATTTTGAAATAATTTACTGGTGCATATGTGCCCATGTTTCTAATATCTATTTGATATAAGATCGGCAATCCCCCAAGATCCTTTAATTTGGTCTTTTCAAATAGTTTTAACATGAAGTCCACTTATTGTGTGACGTGAATGTCCTATTTTTCCTTCAGGTTGTAATTTTTGCATCTTCAAATAAATTTTAACAGAAAGGCCACTTTTAGTGTCACCTAATATTTGATCCGAATCTTCTAATTCTTCTCGAGCATCCCCTCATATCTTACCTGAATCTCCTAATTGCTAGTGTTTCATCCTGCAGAGAGGGCTGCTGCCTTGAAATTTCTTCTTCTGGTGGTTTTTTTGTCTCTTTAAATAGTTTTACTGTAAGTTCACTTTTTGGTATCACTCTATATCTGACCCGAATCCCCTATTAAGATTTGGTTCCATAGAGGGGGCAATTTTTTTTTTTCGAGCAGTATTTTTGCTTCTTAAATTAGTTTTAACATGAAGTGGATTTTTCTGATATCACTGTGTATCTGATCCGAATCTTTGTATTTCGCTTGTTAGGCTTTGGTCCCAAAAAGAGGGGCTACTGTTCTGAAATTTCTTTTCAATTTGAATTTTTGCCTAGTTTTAACATGAAGTCCACTTTTAGTATCACCTTATATATGACCTGAACCTTTTTAAATGTTTCCTTACAATTTGGTCCCATATATAGCAGCTGCTACTCCAAAATCCTTTTTCAGATAGTATTACATCTCTTCAAATAGTGTCAACATGAAGTCCACTTTAGTATCATCTTAAGTCTGATCTGAATCTTCCAATTCTTCTCTTAGGTTTCTATCCCATAAAGACGGGCTTCTGCTCCATAAATTCTTCCTCAGGTTTTATTTTCATCTCCTCATGTAGTTCAAACATGAATTCCGCTTAGTATCACATGATATGTGACACTGAATCTTCCAACTCTTCTCTTAAGCTTTGATCGTATAGAGAGGGTTTGCTGCTCCAAACATTTTTTTTCTGGCAGTGTTTGGCCTCCAAAGTATTTGTATATGAAGTTCACTTCTAGTATCGCCTTATATTTGACCCAAATGTTTCAATTCTTCTCTTAGGCATTGGTCCCTCAGAGGGGGCCGCTGCTTTGAAATTTCAGATTTCTTCTTCTGGCAGTATTTTTGCCTCTTCAAATAGTTAAATACGAATCCCACTTTTACTATCAGATTATATATGATTTGAATCTATTTCTCCTCTTAGGCTTTAGGCTTTGGTCCCAAAGAGAGAGGATGCTGTTCCAAAATTTCTTATTGAAGCCATATTTTCGCTTTTTCAAATAGATTTAAACATGAACTCCACTTTGAGTATCACCTTAGTTTGGACCGAGTCTCCTAATTCTTCAAATAGGCATCGATACCATACAAAGGGGTTGCCTAAAGGAGGTGTTGAAGGAAGATTGAGAAACAGGTGAAGACACTTAGAATTCTCATCAAGTGCCGATAAATATTTTTGAAATGAAAGAGTGCTTCTTATGAAAATCCAAGTTTAGTTTTTAAAAAGAAAATCATGTAAAGGGTCTGGAAGATTTTGATAATGAAAATGCCACACACAATGGGTAAGCTACATTAGCCTGTCTTTCATATCTTGTAATGTCCCCAATTTAGGAGAACCCAAATTTCGCCCTAGATTATAGTTTCTATATAAATGCAAGTTGGGTTTCTAGGGTACCTTTTTGCTTTGATTGAGATCCTGCAAGCAAGTTAGGAAACATTATAATCATAATTCATAATTAGACATTCTTGAGTTAGAAATAAACATATATCAGATTAATAGATTACTTGAATCAGATTTTAAGATGTCTCAACCATAGAGGTAATAAGGTAGGGTGATTTGATGAGGTGCCCAAAAGATCCCTATCCTAGGCCCAAGAGCGGATATACCATCCCTTCTGGCCTCATGTGGCCCTTGCCATACAAATGAGGTGGCATACCTAGTGTGGTATCTACCAAATATTTATGACACCAAAAATTCCTTCTGAAAAAGCTTGCACGCCAACTTTCATGTGAAACAATCTGTGAAGGATATCCCACATAAGTAGGAGATATTTTCCACAGCTGGAGTAGTACTGGGATGGGTGACCTCCCGGGAAGTCCCGGTGCTTCACCTCTGTGAGCATCACCTAGATCCAATGAGTGCTAAGTGTTCCATTCATTCTCATGAGAGATGGGTTCGTGTGAACCACTACTCATGAAACATGGGTCAATGAGTTTGACTCAAAAACTACACAATTGAATCCTGATAGCAATATCACGATATTCCACATGCTTAGTAGGCAAATTACAAGAGACTTAAGGTTTTATAAAAATGTTTATGTCAAATCTATTTTATTGTGTCTGTGATTCTGTAATGCCTGTTTGTTTATTCATTGCTTTTTAGAAATAATTTGTCTCTCTGTTCTCACCCATCTGATTTGTATTTTTCTTTTTATAAATTTATCTCACAATTATAGGGAAGCAAGCAGAAGATTTACAGGGGGAATATTTTCAAAGTTCAGAAGAAGTTTCTCAGGAAAGTTCTCTATCTAAGTGGCTATATCCTAGCAAAGAAGAGCTACCAGATGATAAAGAAATGAGTATTTTTGATCATTTAGAAGAACTTCGGCAGAGGATATTTGTTTCAGTATTGGCTGTTGGTGTGGCTATCTTAGCATGCTTTGCATTTTCTAAAGATTTGATATATTTTCTGGAAGCCCCTGTGACTCCTCAAGGCGTTCGCTTCTTGCAGCTGTCACCAGGAGAATTCTTTTTTACAACCTTGAAGGTATGATTTAAAGTAACTTGATGGCAGCTTCTAAAAGTGTTTCATTTAGAGTGTCTTCATAGCCTGAATATGATCTTATGATGCTTCACGGCTTACTCAACTATGTCTAAAATTCCATTTATAATATTCAATACTTGGGACTAGGCTTGTCTGAATTTACAGCCTTTATGTTCAAATTTCCAGCTTCCACGAATATGTTTTGTAACTCATGTTGTCAATAGGGGACTTATCTGAGCCAAGAAAAAATAGTGCATTGCAACATTTGATCGATGGATGTCAGTTACAATTCATTACTAAAGCAAACATTGTTTGTGTTAAAGAATTTTGTGGATCACTTGGCAATGTCTATTCTATCATCAATGAACTGGACTTCATATATAAAAATTGGATTAGTCTCCAAGCTTTAAAAACTCAATAAAGTAAAAACAACAGTAAGAGGTAGCTAAGAGAGTCTTTTTACCATGGTTATCTAGATGACATCAAGAATGTATTTTCTTTCAATTCTTTGTGCAGCTCTCTGAAGAATTTCTTGAACCTCTCCCTCTTCCCTAAACTCAGTATTGGTATTTTCAAAATTGGAAGACTTTTCATGATGTTTATTGGTAAATTTTCTGTTCTTTGTGTTGTGGAGTATTTTTGCATGTTAGAGTACTGTTCATTTATCATAAGTCTCTGGGAATACGAATTATCAATTATCTACCATTGGTGAAGACATGGTCATGTTGATGATATTAGAATGTTATTGATATAAGGTGAATTTGGGTCCAAATTGGAAGGTATAGTATGTCTTCGAAATAACTCTTAGGAGCAAGTATTATTCTGTAGCCTAATAGCACTAATTGTTCTCCTTGGTGGCGAGACATGAGTCATAAGAAGTATATCTTGAGAAGTGTGGAGCAAAATGAAGGATATGCGAGATCATTTAATCACAATAAATTTATAATTTAAAGGAATACACCCTGGCCTATTTTCATGAAGGTAAGTATGTCATCCATCGAAAGTGAAGCCTTGAAATCTTGTATGTTATACAGATATGAGTTCACTATGGTAAGGATAGGATAGGTTTCCAGTCCTCCCAGTAACCTTGTTTCACCCATCAATTAATAGGACTCTATTTCTGAATGTCTATATACATTAGAGAAGGCTGTATACATGGGATAAAATTTGTACAATTAAATTTTGTGTTTCCACCTGTCTGCCTGGTTTTAGTTTTTTTTATCTACCTTTGGGTGTTGTTCTAACCACTTATAATTTATTTCCATCTACTCTTGTATCTGTTTGAGCAGTCCACATCTTTTAATTTAAACTTTGTTTCTATCTATGTTTTGAATAACATTAACCTACTTGCATACGGACTTGATTGATACATAGCTATCGATATAGCTAAATTATTAACTATATTGAATGCCATTACCTTCTACTCCTAAACAAGATTGATAAAAGATGTTAAGCAGTTGAAGCTTAGTTTTGCTATGAAGATCCCGTGACATTCACAAATTTGGACACGCCAAAATAAAAAATTCAAACTAAATGGAAAAAAATCAAGATAAGGAAAAATCTTAGCTTTATAAGGATAATCAAGCTCGAACTAGAGCACTCCACTTACCTATAGGCGCCATCCACCTTAAAAAAATCCTGTTTGCAAAACTAAAATTGAGAATCAACTCACACAAATTACACTGTGAAACTAGAAGGTGGGCTTACTTGAAGAAACATTGGGCACAAAGAATCTGTGAAGTGCCTTTACATACAAGAAGTAGAAAAAGATGTCCACTCTCCTTTTTAGATTAACTTAATTGGAAGGCCTGTAGCCTTTTTCTTATTTCTTGTAGGCTAAAGGATCGTTTAAAGGAAGCAATTTAATAATAATATTTTAAGTTGTGTAGTAACTTCATGTTACATTTTAATAAAAGTTGACCTAAATATTATTAGTCCTTTTTTGATATGGGCCAAAAGAAATATTTTATTAAAATTGTTTTCAAAAGAAGAGTTTGGGAGTGAAAAAGGCATCCACTTGCTTGTTATCAAACCCCTTTTTTGTTCATCTCCACATCAGTGGACAAAAATGAAATGATAATTGGTCGTTTTAAGCAAAGGAGAGGAATACCTCTTATACAAAAGATTACAGAAGATCTTTCCATAATGGAAATGATTGAGAACTAAAGAAATAAATAGAAGTTACTAAAACTAACTAATCTTTTTACAAAATAAAAATTTACTAACTAAACTACTTAAATGACCATTACAAGCTCAATATTACAATATTACCTTAATACACTCCCTTCATGGTCATTCTACTAACTACAACATTTGTCCCAAAATTTTACAACCAACTGATACAACCCAGGGTCTGCGATGCCAACTGCAATGGTTTTCTTCTGGCTGTTGAATCTCTGGCTGCCTTCCAATATGATGTTGGATAACATTGCCATCCCTCCCGTTATCCAAAGACACAAAATATGAGATAAATTCAGCTTCTCAAATGCCTCTGATTTTTGTCGATAAAAAAATGGAAAAAAAAAAAGAAACCCATGATTTGTTTTAAAAAATCGTGCAAAAATTCTGAATACTCACAATTTTCTGTAAAATTGCTATAAACCTTCACAATTAGGAAAATTCATGATTTTGCCAAGAATCATGAAAAAAACCAGGCAAAAAACCCTCCACTTCTTTAGAAAAAAAAACACCCACAATTTTGTAAAAAAATCGCACAAAAACTTCAGTACTTTTGCTGCAGGAATGTTGTTCATCCTAGAATTCTTAGGTGCAACCCAAAAGTTGCTGCAAGAAACCATGATTTTAGCCAAAAATTATCAGAAAAAGCTGCTACAAAACAGCACCATGATTTTGTGGAAATATCATCACACCCTAGATGTGATCTAAGCAAAAATCACACTCAAAAACCCTTGTTTTTGTGGGAAAAAAGGTAAAAACTCCACTATTTTGTCAAAACACAGTAAAAAAGCAGCAAAAGAAAACCACGATTTTTTGGAAAAAATATGCAAAAACCAATTGCAAAAAGCCACGATTGCGAGAAAAATTGGCCAAAAAACAACCCTGTTAAAGTAATATTGTTGTAAATCTATTTAATGGTCATATATGTAATTTTATAAGTTTTAGAAACTTTCCATTTCATTAAGTTCAGGATTGTTTCTCTTGTAGAAACATCGTTTCTAAATTGTTATTTAAGGAGCTTTCATCTCCTTTATTGTTCAATCAACACCGTAACAATTTCATGGTATTAGAGTGGGCTAATTTTTTTGGCAAACTTTTTTATTAACAACAAATTTTGTGGACAATCCTAAAAGTTTTTGAGAAATTTTTAGAAGTTTTTTAATTTGAATTTTTTTCACAAATAACTCAAAGGTCTGTACTAAAATTTTGGAGGTGAAATAGAGGGTATTTGAAAATAAAAATTATAGGTCTTTGCAAGGAAATCGTGGGTTTATTTTTGCGGATTTCGAGGGCATTGTTCTTGCTGAAAATTGTGGATTGGTGGTTGCATGTTTCTATAGGTTGTGACTACTATGTTTAGCATCGCTTTTCTTCTTAGACCTGTGTGCCATGTTTCTTCCCTCATACCTCTATGTCATTTTCCCCCCAGATTCACGTGTTGTTATTTTCCCTTAGGCTCACATGGTCTTTTGCAACTATGGCGACTCTTTGTGACTTGCATGTGGGTATTTTTGGTGATTGCTTTCTTTTGCGACGCCTCTACAATGAATTTTTTGCTGCAATGACTTGGTATGTTGTCTTTCCTGAGCTTGGGCTTCTGCTCAAAACGACAGAGGATTTTTTCTGCTCTATGGGTACCATCGACTAGTATTTTTTCAGCCACAAGTTTCTCTGTCCTTTTTGCGCCTAGGGTTTGCTGAGTTTTTTATGATTTGTTAACAAAATTGGGGTATTGTTTTTCTAAGTAGATTGTCTCGGGATTCGTGCCACAACGTTTTTGACTTATTTTGACCAATCAATCAAACTTTTTCTACAACTCTTATTTTCACCTTGTTTTTTGTGCATTGGAAAACAAGAGGGATGGTGTTGTTGAGCAATAGTATGTTGGAAAGCAATTAGCACTTCAATGGCAAGAATTACAACACGTGGAAAGAGTGCATGCTCACAATTTTTTAGTACCGGTGCCTGGATCAAATTGTTCTTTGTAAAACTACTTGTCCCACAACAAGTTCAATGAGTTGTCAATTTTGACCAGTCAGACTTTTGTTGCAGCTCCTCTTTTGACCTTGTTTTTTGTGCAATGGAAAACAAGAGGGATGATGTTGTTGAGCAATAGTATGTTGGAAAGCAATTACCACTTCAACGGAAAGAATTACAACATGTGGAAAGAGTGCATGCTCATAATTTTCGAGTATTGGTGCCTGGATCGGATTGTTCTTTGCGACAGGCAAAGACTGAGACAAGTTCAATGAGTGCAATTGTGAAATGGTTATGCTCATCAACGATGTGCCTCCAGAAGTGTTGTCTGGAAAGATTGCTACGAAGATTTGGATGCACCTAAAGAGTCTGCATGAAACGTCAAACAAGGGCAGATCATTCTTTCTAAAGAATATGTTGTTTTCATTTATGATGGATGACAAGATGTCTTTGTAGGAGCATCTCATGAAAATTAAAGACATTCGTGATCAATTTGAGGCCATTGGCCACAAGATGGAAGAAGAGGATATGGTGGTCATCACGTTGAAAAGCTTAGCATGATGCTATGAGCACTTCATTGAAACTTTTAACATTATATCCACTGATGTTGACTTGAAGTTTGATGAATTGAGCAACAAGCTCTTGCAACAACATAGATGGAAGTAGCAGTTTGAGAGCAACAACCAGACGACCACTGTGGAACAAGCATTTATTGCCAAAAACAAAGGCAAAGGCAAAGGAAAGTCCTTTTAGCAAAAAGGACAAGCCAAACCTGAGGAGACTTCTAAGAAGGCTCTCACATGTCATTATTGTGGTAAGCTTGGTCATATGAAGAAGCAATGAAACAGTTGGCTGATGAAAATTCCAATTAAGGAGGGTCTAAGTAGATATCCCATGTTGTAGAGCATATTGAGTAGAAGGAATCGACCTTTTATGTAGTTATGGCCAAAAGCCCAGCAATACATGTCAAATCATTTGCCTGGTATATTGATTTTGGAGCTTCTCAACACTTTACACACAAGAGAGATTGATTCATGGAGTATAAGGCTTGCTCTGATTTAGTGATCTTCGACAGAGGTGAAGAGTATATAGTTTTTAGCAAGGGCAACGTTGAGATTACATCGAGTGGGAGAAATCTCATATTTCTCAATATATACTATGTTTTGGGCATTGAATCTACTCTCTGTGAGTCAAAGTATGTGACACTATCCGAAGTTGGATATCGTCTTTGGTGCACATAAGTGCCACATTGTTTGACAAGGAGTCCAAGAGAATAGTTGCAGTTGGCCTCAAAGGTCATAGATTGTTTTGCCTGGTTGATACTAGAGAGTCTTAGGAGCTTGCAATGGTTGCAAAGAGTTCTTCCATCAGTTCTCTTTGGCATCAATGGCAAGGGCACCTCAATCTATCATATCTCTCTCAATTATCTCGAGAGAATCTAGTAGATGGATCCCCTGAGATTTAGTTGTAGACACTGGCATATGTGGAAGTTTCCAGGTAGGGAAGCAACATTAGATCCCTTCTCAAATGAAGACTCTTGGAGAGTATCCAAGGTCTTGTAACTGGTTCATGTAGATGTTTGTGGACCAATGGATATTCCATCAGACAATGAGTTAAATATCTAAGATATTTCATGGTGGATATTGTGTGACATAATATCCGTGGATATGCCATGAGCAAATATCCTTATGGTAGGCATCATGCGACTTGATGCTTGTGCACATACCATAATAGATATTGCAAGTATGGTGAATATCATGTGACTTGATATTCGTGGACATGCCATTACTCCTGATGACACCGTGAGGTAACATCATTTATGGTGGATATCGTTAGACTTGATATCCGTGGATATGCCATAATTTCTGATATCACATTAAGGTGATATCCCTTCCACACAATATATGGATCTATTGTGTCTACATGAGGATAGTAATCATCCTCCCTAGCTAAGAGGGAGTGTTAATGAATTGTAGCTTCGATCGGATTATTCCGATCGATGAAAACAAAATGCATTAGTGGCCTATCGACCTTGAACATTTGATCTCTATCCTTCTTATGTATTCTACTATGATTATTGATTATCATAATACATGATTAATAAATAGTATGATTACAATCATGTATATATATATTTAATGTTGTATATTGTTAATATATATATATATATATATATATATATATATGTAATTGAGATTGATATAACTATTATTAATCATGTTCATGATATCAATCATGCTGTTAATGTTAATTATGCAGTTAATACAAATTACATTGTTGATATTGATTTATACATTCATCGATAATGAGTATCAATATAATCAATGCTGATATCGATACCATATTGTGCTATCAAAGATAGCACATTATGATACCGATACATTATCTTAATATTGCATTAATATCAACCAGTTTGATAATGAGTATCGAACATGCGTTATATTACCAAATGAATCAATATTAGTATTGATGTTATTAACATGCAAACTAACATGTATTAACTTGAGTTTGGGATCGATGAAGACATGCCTCCGTAGAGACATGTCTCTATGTGGACTATGTCCACGTAGGGACATGTCCCTACATAGACATGTCTCCTCCCATTAGTATATAACTTCGGTCCATATGACTTGGGAAGTACCGAAATCAATAAGTGCCTAACAAGTCCCAACAATACTCATCGATATTTGTAATTATCAATTCAAGCATATATCGGCAACAATATATATATATATATATATATATATATATATATATATATATATATATATATATATATATACAGAGATCTGATTTGTATTACAATCACTTCATAGTAAATATATATTATTATTAATATTGATATTGAGAATTCCAAGGATTATATATATTCATACTTCATTAATATTAATATATATACATTCGAGAAAGAATTATAGAGATATTGTGATCAACATACACACACACACATATATATATATATATAAAATACTATAAACCTCTAAATCTGAACAAAACTTTAACACAATGCTAAAAAGTGGATTTTAAAGGACTTATGTTGGCTTCTAACTTTCATTTGGTGTGCAAATAGGTTATTTTCTCTCGAGGTGGAGCAAATAGGTGGTTGAGCAAGAGTTTGGTTGTGCAAGGAGTTGGAAGATTGATTTGTGGATCTTCATCAAATGTTTGTGCCTCATTCCTACACCTTTGCAAGCTTACAATGAGTGGAAGAGGTAAGTTATTTTTTCATTTGATTTTGTTTTTGTTTAAATTTTTGATTTTTTAAAAATTTCTTTCATTGTCCATAAGATCTACCTTTTTTTAAAAAAGTTTTCATTCTCTTGTTTTTATATTGAATAAGTATAATATTTGATTCTCTTGTTTTCTTGTTTTCTTGCCATAAGATCTACAATGGCATCTACCTCTTCCTCCGTAGGCAATACCGAACAAATAATAGAACCAAATTTTGATTCTCTTTTGTGGAAGTATGTTGATATTGTAAGAGCCCTTCTAGGATGTGGTGCATTCTATTGAAATTGTCAGAGTTGTGATGTAGAAATGAATAGTTCATATTATCAGGTGGTAGGCCATTTGTGTGGATTCCGTGGAAGAGGTGTTACGAAATGCCTTGGAAAAGAATCCCCCTATACCAAATGAAACAGTATTAAGATATATTGCGGAGCATGAAGCAATGGAAGAGAGAGAAGCACATAGACAAAATGCAACCATTGGCACTAAAAAAAATCAAAGGGAATGCAACCCCCCTCTACAAATATTGTGATAGAAGATCACCCCTTTTATACTACTGCAGCTGACCCTGAAATTGAAACTCAAGCACCCATTACACGCAAAAGAAAGGACTATTGGAAATGAGAGTCGGGAAATTGCCGACATTGATGTAGCAAGATGCTTATTTGCAAATGAGCTTCCTTTCAGTGTTGTTCGCTCCCCATACTGGAAGAAGATGTTGAAAAGTGTCAATGAAGCTCTAAGAGGGTATAAGGGCCCCGATTATGAGAGAGCACGAACCACCTTGTTGGATAGAGAGGTCAAGGGGGTTGAGGATGCATTGAAGCTCATAAGGGATTCGTGGATTGAGATAGGGGTATTGATTGTTTTAGATGGGTGGAGAGATGCAAGAAAATGTCCCTTGATCAATGTCATAGCGGTGTCCCCTAAAGGGGCAATGTTTTTGAAATCCGTGGATTGTGAGGGGCAAGTAAAAGATGACCTATTTATTGCTGATATTCTCATCTCTTCCATTGAACAAGTGAGACCTAAAAATGTTGTCCAAGTCATAACAGACAACACAAAGAATTGTAGAGCTGCTGGTTTGTTGGTTGAAGAATGATATCAACATATCTTTTGGACACCTTGTGTGGTCCACTCATTCAATCTTATGCTACAAAAGATTGCGAACAAAATTGGGTGGATTAAAGAGGTGTATGAAGAGGTTGAGGACATCTAGATGTTCGTCACAAACCACCACATGACTCAAGGAATTTTTAGATTATTCTCACATTTGGAGCTATTGAAGGTAAGTGAACTTGAACTTGAAGTAGTAATTTCACTTAAAAGAATAAAATTAGTATTTTACAATTTCTGATTTTCATAATTTGATTGTGTAATGTTTATTATTTTTTAAAGTATGTCTCTAATAGTTTTTTTTTTGCTCTAATTTTTGTTACAGGTTGCTAAGACCCGTTTTGCATCAAACTTAATCATCTTGAAACAACTTGTGCAAGTGAAAGTGACACTTTGCAATATGGTGATCAGCAATAATTGGTCTATATGGAGGCAAATCAACACTGAGAGGGTAGCTCAAATTAAGCAAAGGATATTGGATGACTCGTGGTGGGAACATGTGGGGTGTCTCCTTATGTTCACCGAGTCCATTATGAGCATGCTTCGCTACATTGACATGGATAGGCCTTGCCTTGGAGAGGTGTATGATGGCATAGACTCAATGCTTGAGAAGATGAAACAAATTGTAAATGAAAAAGAGCAAGATCTCGAGGAGACCTTTAAACAATTGCAAGCAATTGTTGTAGAATGATGGAACAAGATGACCACTCCTCTACATTTGCTTGCCTATGCATTGACACCAAAATATTATAGCACCCAATATGTTGATCTACTAGGAAGGTTGCCACTGTATAGAGATTTAGAAGTGTGTGATCGGTACAGGGCAGCATTTGAAAGACTCTTTCCTGATGATGATATGTGAGATTTGATTATAGATGAGTTTATAGAGTTTTTAAATGCAAGAGGTCTAAGTGATGATGCTCTTCTTCGTTGGTTTAGGAAGGATACTCATAGTTGGTGGTACCTCCATGGCCAAAGATTTCAAATGCTGTAGCCCCTTGCAATCAAAATTATATCACAAGTAAGTTTTATTTGAATTTTGTTAGTTTACTTTGTCTTCACGAGTTGCTAGTAATTTTTATTTTATAAGATTAATAATTTGATTTTAATTGTTTACTTTGTCTTGTCTTCATAGGTTGCTAGTTCATCTACATCAAAAAGAAATTGGAGCACAAATTCTTTCATACACGCAGCAAAGTGCAATAGGTTGCAATCAAAAAGAGCGGAGAACTTAGTATATGTGCATTGCAACTTGTGTCTCATCTCGCACAAGAATAAAGAATATAAAGAAGAATGTGGGATCTAAATGCAGAGCATTCAGACTTGGAGGCTTCCACTTCTCAGCTTGCAGTTGCTGAATTTGAAGAATTTGACACCAATAATGTTATTGGTGCAATTGATCCCATTGGCCTTAGTACTATTTGTGAATCAACTAATGCCAATGGAGAAGAAGAAGAAGAAGAAGAAGATGAAGATGTTGATGAAGAAGAATAATTTTTAATCTGTTAGTTGAACTTGAAACAATGATACTTGAACTTGATGTTGTGATTTATCTTTTGACATTTTAATATTTTGAATCTTTGATGTTGAACTTGAAGTATATGATGCTACGATGGTATGATCATGATGCTATGATAACAAGTTTATGGTGTTTTTGTTGTTTTTATGATACTGTGTGTGTGTATATATATATATATATAATTTTCTAAGTTACCGGTTTGGGTTCGGGGACGGGTTCGGATATGAGAATTTGGTACATGGGTTCGTGATTTTTTTCATTATGGTTCGTATGGGTTTGTGTGTATGTATGTGTGTGTGTGTGTGTATATATAAATGCATTATATATACAAAAAAATAAGATAATATACATAATTGTAAAACTAAATCATTTCATAGTTATGATGCTTGATCATTGATCAATGCCAAATGTCAAAGATAAACATTAAAAACTTAAATACTTGACCATTGATCTATATTCATGATTCTAAAGAAAATCATCACATTGAATTATCGAATTACAAAATGAAAATTCAAAATATAGTTCATTAAAGTTTGAAACATGATTCAATGTGAAATAGAAGTGTGTTTGGAGGCTTCATAATGGGCCGTTGTAGGGTTAGAACAAAAAAAAAAATAACAGAAATGTTTTTTTTTAATGTTTTTGGGCCCACTTTCTAAGCTGGACTTTGTGGGTTCTCACGGGTCCGCGCTCGGCTTGCGCCTAGATCGGTGGATCCGCATGGGTCCGTGGGTGTTCGGACTCGGGTGGACCCAACCCGGACCCACATATGAACCTAGACCGGGTTCGCACCCAGACCTGGTTCAAGTGTCCAGGGTGCGAACTTGGTAACTGAGATAATTTTACATGTTTTTGTACTAACGAACCCAAATCCCATGTCAAAATTTTGCCATACCGGCGAACTGGTTCTTCAAACCCAAACCCGAACTGGCAACTTAGGATATTGCATTAATAGAAAACCCTGTGGTGCAAGAATGTAAAGGACTAAAATACTCTTGGTTTCTAGTTGAGATAGTTCCAACCAAGAGTCACATTTGTGTGAGAACATTACAGTATTTCAGTTTCAGTTGTGATTGGGATTTTCATTGAGTGGAAGATTTTGTTTTATTATATATCAATTTAAGTGATTCCTAGATTATTTTATTTTCAATACTATTGTAGTGGCAAATGTCTATGCTGTAGTTGGCTGGACCAGTCAGTACCAAATAATATTGTGGTGAGAGCTCAAGGATAAACCATTCATTATTTTATTGTGGCCGTACCTTCTGTACCTCCTAGCCATACTTATTATTTGTGCAGAAAGTATCTTTATTTATTATGAATGCTATTGATAACAAAGGAGGTAGCCATATGAATTTCAAGTGCAAGTTAATATATTATAAGGACTTTCATTGGCTGCCGTACTACCCATTTAGCTAGTCATAATTTTGGACTAGACTTTATTTAATATTGAATGCCACTGCATTTTGTTATGTGGGTTGCAACTTTTTGAAGGCTTACCTTAGCAAGGTGGTGTACGATTATTTTCCTTGTTTGGTCACTGTAAATCTTATGAAGGAGCCACTGGATTGTTTGTAAATGGAAGTCTGAGCTTAATAAGTATTAGTTTATGTGTATTACAGCTGACACACATTCCTTGTGATTGGTCATAGGCCAAACTTATACATTAGCTTATCGTTTAATCTTGTAAATCATCTATTTTTTTTTCTTCCAATTTTACTATTATTTATATATTCAGGGGTAATTTTTGGTAGCTGCAAGAACATAAAAACTTATATTTGTGGCTTTTAGTTTGGCTTAAAGAATTTTATGTTATCAGTATTACATGGTGTTATTAATATTGGGTTGTTATTCCAACATTGCAATTAATACAAAAAAAATATAAAATTTAAAAAATACCAGAGAGGGTCATTACAGTGTTATTAGAGCATGATCTCACTAGCTCGCAGTGTTACAATTAACATCATTTTATGCAGCTTAGTGATAGAGAAATAAGTTTTTATTAGAGCAAAAGAAGAAAATTGCAAGAATAAGGTGAAGAAATTGACAAATGAGGAAAAGATTGATTTTTAATATAATGCTATCATCATTATAAGTCAGGGACAACAACAGATGACAAATCTTATGGCCCAATTGTCATAACCAATGCAAAATTTGAATACTCCAAGACCTTCACATAGGTGAAGGAAGGGCTACTGCAGCCACAATTAACAGGACAACTGTTGGTTTGGCATCTAGGCCTTTCTAACCTAATATTTTGTAGAGAGTAGAACTTGAAATAGAGGAATGACAAAATTAGGAGTTTGACAATTTTGTAGCTTACTTTGATGAATGCAAGGCTTTTGGAGCAATATTTAGTGTGGAGATGTTTCAACTAACTTTTGCAATCATAAGATGAAAAATGGAAAAAAGAATGACAACAGGCAAAATGTAAATCAACCTCATAGAGACTTATAACTTGGATTAGGTAAGTTGATCATTCCTTTTTATGATGGATCAAATAAATGTGCAATTTGTGCTTGGGTACAAAAAATAGGCACATACTTTTCATTTAACCCAATGTATTAAGAAGAAATCATTAAATTTGCTACCTTTTTACTTGGAAAGCATAGCTCATGAGTGGTGGTACCATGGGACGGTTACCCAAAGACATAGTTTGAACTTTGATCAATTCATAGGATGAATTCAGCCAATTTCTTATTAACAGATTTGGTAGGAAGGACCTGGAAAATTGCATTTTAGAGAGTTGGCATAGTCGAGACAATACAATATGAATAACTTTGTGGTAGAATTTCAGAGGTTGTCAGTGATGGTGCTAGATGTCTATGAAAGTGGACTTATTTTTCTTTTCACAGAGGGTTTAACTGAGCCTCTTAGAGGTTGGGTAAGGCATTTGACTCACCATCATTGTAGGAAGCCATCAATCGGGCTTTGACTTTGGAATCATCCATGCCTAAAGACAAATTTTATTCCAAGATATCACTAGTGGGACAACAAAAGGAGCTATTTCAGAATAACACTTTTCATAAAAATAAATGGCTCAAAGAAAAGGCAAATAGGAAGAAACAAAAACTGAGCTGAGGAGAAAGAAATTGTGCTTTCCATGCACCCTTGTTTTGGTGTTCCTACATATCATCTTTTTAGGGTTCGAGGAGTTATACAAGGGAAGAAAATTACGATAATGGGGTGATCCACAACTTTATAGATGAAGGACTGGTTGTGAGAAGCAAATTAGAAACAAAAGATTTTGAAGGTTTGAATGTTGTATTGGTTGATGGCCTTACTATCCCATGTACAAAGAGGATTCAACAACTTGATACCATTTTAGGGAGGCACATGGTGCACGATGATTTTTATGTATTAGGCCTTGGAGGGACCAACATGGTCGTAGGAATACAATGGTTAAATTATTTGGGGGAGTTCACTTAAAAATACCAAACAATGGAGCTGAAATTTAAGTCAGAAGGGAAGGTGTTAAGGTTTTAGGATCATTGCAAATGTAATAGCACTATCTGATTGTATGTGTTTTCCAAATGCATCAATCTCTTGTATATATACAAGGCAAAGACAAGAAGAGACATGTCCCTTCATGGGGCATGTCTATTCATTAATCTAATTTAATTAACTATATAGTTATTATAAGAATAAATATAGATTAACTATTGTTGATGTTTTGTAGCTTCAGTCGAATAAACACCATGAGTCAATACTAGTGAAGATATGTATATATATATTTAGTATATATATATATATATATAATGTAAATATTAGAGAAATTAATATAATACTCAAGAGATATTATATATATATATATATATGTATATATATGTATATATTTATGTATATATATATAATAATAATTGTCATTATATTAATTACATATTAATGAATAGACATGTCTCATGAAGGGACATGTCTCTTCTTTGGCTCATTCTCAATATAAATGCAAGAGATTGTTGCATTTGGAAAACACATACAATGATATAGTGCTATTACATTTGCAATGATCCTAAAACCTTAACATGGTATCAGAGCCAAGTTGCAAATGTAAGAGAGTAGTTTGTTGATGGTGAATGTGTGACTGTCTCAGAAAATACAGTCTCAGTACGAAGACCATATCTCCCAAATGCACCGTTGGATTTTGCTAAATTTCGGATATGTTGGTGATAAACAAATTTACAAGAATCTCACTGGAGCGATTGAAGAGAAAATGCCAGGTTCAAAAGTTATGACCGACTATGTACAGGTCTATGAAAAAAATAAAATTTGAAAAAGAGCAAGGTTCCTTTTTTAAAAGCCTAACCACTTGAAGGGAGATCTAATAAGATTGAAGAACAGAAGTACAAGATAATTGCATTCAAGGGAGAAAGAACTTGATGCTTGCAAACAAATTGATGATTGAGACTAGATGCAAAAGGAGTCTGACATTTCAAAAGAGGTCAAGAAGTTGATAAACTTGAGCTTCAAAGGGAGCAGATGGTTCAGTCAACTTGTGACAATCTTGATCATATTAATTGAGAGGGATTTCATTATTGAAGGTGAAACACTTCTGAGGTAAACTTGATATTTGATTATTATACTAATGAATCATGAATGTTTTTAATGGACTTGCCCCCTATGTAAATCATGAGGAAGTGACGACTTCCAAATGATTATCACTTGTATTTGCATAAGTTATTGGAAGGTTACGATCTTACAATAACTTAAATCATGATATACATTATTTATAATGTTGAAACAGATCATGATGAATTAATGCAACAACTAAGTGTTAGATGTCATTAAGTTGACGGTCTATGAGTTGTTTGCATAAATATATCTTGTAAAGCAACAACTAAGTGTTAGATGTCATTAAATTGACGGTTTATAAGTTGCTTGTATAGATACATCTTGTAAAGAAACAACCAAGTGTTAGATGTCATTAAATTGACGGTCTATAAGTTGTTTGCATAGATATATCTTGTACATCAACAACTAAGTGTTAGATGTCATTGACGGTCTATGAGTTGTTTGTATAGATATATGATAGGTATTTGGTGAATATCATGTGTTGATATTCTGCAGGCCAGTACCTTATTGAGTACTTGGTGAATATAATATGTTGATGTTCTGATAGGTCAATACTCAGAGTATTTGGTGAATGTCATGTGTTGACATTCTGATAGGCCAATACTCAAGAGCTTGTGGATAGAATCGCCGATGGAGGCAATCCACCTGAGAACTTGTGGATAGAATCGCCGATGGAGGCAATCCACATATTGAGACTATGTTTCTATTGATTACATCTTGAGGATGATGCCTTTATTTCTTACATCATATGCTTGATGTTTTCAAGTGTCTTAAGTGTTGACATTGGATTGGTTTATCCTCCCTAGCTAAGAGGGAGTGTTAATGTTTTGTAGCTTCAGTCGAATAAACACTATGAGTCAGTACTAGTGAAGATATATATATATTTTTAGTAAATATGAGATGCATATATATACTTATATATATATATATATATAATTATTATTATTATGCAAATATTAGAGAAATTAATATAATACTCAAGAGATATTATATATATATGTATTATATATATGTATATATATATATAATAATAATTGTCATTATATTAATTACATATTAATGAATAGACATGTCTCATGAAGGGACATGTCTCTTCTTTGGCTCATTCTCAATATAAATGCAAGAGATTGTTGCATTTGGAAAACACATACAATGATATAGTGCTATTACATTTGCAATGATCCTAAAACCTTAACAACTATATATATGCATATTAATATATAAAATAATATTAATTATTTTATATATATATATATATATATATATATATGTAATAAATCATTTCTCATAATAATCATATAGTCAGTTTTATTTATCTGACCGATGCTACATACATCAACACTCCCTCTTAGCTAGGGAGGATAAATCAATCCAATGTCAACACTTATGACACCTGATAGCATCAACCCTAAGATGTAAGCAATAGAAGCATCATCCTCATGATGTAATCAATAGAAACATAGTCTCAAGATGTGGATTGCCTCCATCGAAGATTCTATCCACAAGCTCTTGTGTGGATTGCCTCCATCAGCGATTCTATCTACAAGCTCTCAAGTGGATTGCCTCCATCGGCGATTCTATCCACAAGCTCTCGTGTGGATTGCCTCCATCGGCTATTCTATCCACAAATTCATGAGCTTTAGTGTGGATTCCCTCTATCGGCAATTTTATCCACAAGTTCTCGGGTGGATTGCCTCAATCAACGATTCTATCCACAAGCTCTCGTGTGGATTGCCTCCATCGGCGATTCTATCCACAAACTCATGAGCTTTAGTGTGGATTACCTCTATCGGCAATTCTATCCACAAGTTCCTGGGTGGATTGCCTTAATCGGTGATTCTATCCACAAGCTCTTGTGTGGATTGCCTCCATCAGCGATTCTATCCACAAACTCACGAGCATTAGTGTGGATTGCCTCTATCGGTGATTCTATCCACAAGTTCCTGGGTGGATTGCCTCAATTAGCGATTCTATCCACAAGCTCTCATGTGGATTGCCTCCATCGACAATTCTATCCACAAACTCACGAGCTTTAGTGTGGATTGCCTCTATCGGCGATTCTATCCACAAGTTCTATCTATTATGATTGGTTTCAGCCATCACAAGATGTCTATCACAATAGAAGGTCAAGTTATTGTAAGATCGTCACCTTACAATAACTTTTACAAATACAAGTGATAATCATTTGGAAGTTGTCACTTCCTTATGATTTACACAGGGGGCAGGCCCATTAAAAACATTCATGATTCATTAGTATAATTATCAATTATATCAAGTTTACCTCATAAATGTTTCACCTTCAATAGTGAACTCCCTCTCAATCAATATGATCAAGATTGTCACAAGTTGACTGAACCATCTACTCCCTCTGAAGGTCAAGTTTATCAATTTATTGACCTCTTTTGAAATATCAGACTCCCTTTGCATCTAGTCTCAATCATCAATTTGTTTGCAAGCATCAAGTTCTTTCTCCCTTGAATGCAATTATCTTGTGCTTTTGTCCTGAAGGTATGTCAGAGAGAGATTACAAATAGCTCACTAAACTATCTCGACCGTAAATACCAATGATAGAAGCATACAATATTTTACTAACCAATAGTATAGCATGAATTATAAAGTCAAAAATTATGTGCATTAATAAAACATGAAATACTTATCTTTTATAAATTTCAAGTATTTCATTTTGTAAGGTGAGCCCATATAGAAAATATCATGCAAATTCACAGAATGATGTTGTCATTCTTGAACATTACTAGAATTATTCACATGACTTGTCTTGAATATCCAAAGGTTATATACACTATGAAAACCTTTAATTTGATTGGATCTCCCTTCAAGTGGTTAGGCTTTTAAAGAAGGAACCTCGCTATTTTATAGATTTTTACATATACCTGTACACAGTCGGTCATAACTTTTGAACCTAACATTTTCTCTCCAATCTCATCGGTGAGATTCTTCTAAATTTGTTTATCACCAACATATCCAAAATTCAGCGAAATCCAACGGTGCATTTGTGAGATATGGTCCTCGTATTGAGACTATTTTCTGAGACAGTCACACATTCACCATCAACAAACTACTCTCTTACATTTGCAACTTGGTTCTGATACCATGTTAAGGTTTTAGGATCATTGCAAATGTAATAGCACTATCTGATTGTATGTGTTTTCCAAATGCATCAATCTCTTGTATATATACAAGGCAAAGACAAGAAGAGACGTGTCCCTTCATGGGAGATGTCTATTTATTAATCTAATTTAATTAACTATATAGTTATTATAAGAATAAATATAGATTAACTATATATATATATGCATATTAATATATAAAATAATATTAATTATTATATATATATATGTCTATGTAATAAATCATTTCTCATAATAATCATATAGTCAGTTTTATTTATCTGACCGATGCTACATACATCAACAGAAGGAAGTAGTGCTTCAAGGTTTGCTAATAGAGCTTCTAGAGTTGTTTTTGCAAAAACAAATGGAACTATCTTTTAGGAGACAACAAGTTTGTTGGCATTGTAAGAAACCTTCACAGGCTCTAATTGCTGAAGCTGTTTTGTCTCAATATTTGTTTTGAAAGTTTATAATTTTTTGTGGTTTTCACAAGTTTTAGAGCAAAAAGCAAATATACCATAATCTGAAATTCTGAAACAATTTGAAATACTGCTGCAACTTCTATTTATTTTCTAATGAAATACAAGCAAAATCCAAACAATCTTTTATTGGAAAAATATCACCAAAGGCAACTATGAACTACATAAAAAACCTGGAATAAGACTGTCATGTGCTGCTGTAATTATTTATTTGCTGAAGTAGTAAATGCTGAAGATGTCGTTTTGTCCCCACGTTTCAACCTCTATATGATATAATCTGTCTTTGTCAATCCCCAACTGCCAGCCGATATTATCTTTCCACAACTGCGAGTAAAACCCTTTGCTGAAGCACAATAAGAATCTCTGGATGAGACCCTCTCCACAATACCAGATTCACCAGGTATTTCATTGGCTCAAATGTCGAACACAAAAGAAAACTACGTTTCACCAATGGTGAAATGCTGAAAACCCTTGTCTAGAGCTCAGAGCAAGAAGCAATAATCAATAACAATAACAATGGATGCCTTTCTTCTTTCCCCAACAAGCATAAATAGGCTTTCCAACCCTAATTCACAATTCCTCGAAAAGCTGCGATTACTTTCTTCAAGGCATTAAAAATATAATCATTAAATAAATTTAATGATTTAGACTTAGGAAAACATGCCAATAAATTAATACATTAATTTGGCCCCCTTTATGATATTAAGACCCATCACTTGAGTGATTTAATATAAAGTCAATTTATAACTTAATATTAAATCCTTTGCCATTTAATTAATATATAATCATCGAAAACTGAATAACTCCCTCAAAAATGCGAATCTGGCTTAACCATCTGGAACTGGAGTTGGCATAATAATTTCCCATGTGATCAAATAATATTTCTAAAAATATCAGGGGTCCATCTCTATGACTCTAAAAGTTGCTAGAAATAGCAAAACTCAAACAAACAGAGTATGAAACCTCTCCATACCAAATCAAGGGTGTTAAGCTCTGCAAAAGTCGAACCATCAGATAAACATATCTCCTCTGTGCACAAATTGACCCTCTATCCGTCTCTACTAGCCTACGAGGGTCCAATGATAGGCTTATCAATAGCTAGAATGATGTTTCTCGCTAGAAGGGGACATCACAGTCTGCCCTTCCTGAAATTGCTTGTCCTCAAGCAATCTCA
The DNA here is from genome assembly GCA_027943335.1 of Chamaecyparis obtusa. Classification (NCBI taxonomy): domain Eukaryota; kingdom Viridiplantae; phylum Streptophyta; class Pinopsida; order Cupressales; family Cupressaceae; genus Chamaecyparis; species Chamaecyparis obtusa. The sequence goes on from BSBK01003272.1 coordinate 1,926,548, forward strand.
ATTCTGGATGCTGTTTAATCTCCTCGCTCTCCCAAGTGGCATCCTCAGCCGGCATGTCCTTCTATTTCACCAAGTACTCCCTGATAGTGCGCCTCCTCAAGTTTCTCTCCCTAAACTCCAAAATAGCCTCGGGCACTAAAACCAACTTCCCTTCATCATCCAAGGGTGGAAGCACTATAGAAGGAACAATCTGGTGTCCTAACGCTTTTTTGAGACGTGAAACATGAAAAACATTATGGACTTTACTCTTTGTCGGTAAATCCAACTCATACACCACTTCTCCAACTCTCCTGATCACCCTGAAAGGTCCATAGTATCTTGGCTTCAGTGTCTTGGCACCACTCCTTTTAAGAGTGGACTAGTGGTAAGACTGTAACATCAAGTACATCATATCCCCTACCTCAAAAATCCGCCCAGTCCTCTTTTGATCCACATACTGCTTCTGCTGATTTTGTGCCTTAGTAATATTCTCCTTAAGAGCCTTTACAATGTCCTGGCTCTCCTGTAACAAGTCTCCAGCACTAGGAACTCTACTGTCGCTCAGCAAAAGATCTATGAAATTGGGTGCCTCATACCCATACAATGCCATGAAAGGTGACATCTGAATAGACATGTGATAAGTGGAATTGTAGCAATACTCACATAAGTAAATCCACTTAACCCAAGCCTTTTGCTGCCCTGCTATATAGTTCCTGAGGTATCCCTCTACCCATTTGTTGACTATCTCAATCTGTCCATCCGTCTAGGGGTGGTAGCTAGTACTCGGAGTGAGCTTTGTCCCGCACAATCTGAATAACTCTTGCCAAAAGTGACTCATAAATCTGCTATCCTTGTCACTGACAATGGTCCGAGGTAAGCCATGCAACCTGAATACCTCTCTGAAGAATAAATCTGCCACCTGGGTAGCAATGTATGTAGCAGTGATCGGGAAGAAGTGGGCAAACTTCGTAAGCCGATCAACAACAACATATATACAGTCTCTACCCTGGGCTCTCGGTAGTCTTGTGATGAAGTCCATGGACAAACACTCCCACTTTCTGTCAGGAATCGGAAGTGGCTGAAGTAAACCGGCTGGATAAGAGTGCTCTTGTTTATTCTGCTGGCAAGTAGGACACTCTCTAACATACTGTAACACCTCAGCCTTGAGCCCTTTCCAAGAAAAACGCTCACGAATCTGCCGGTAGGTTTTATAAAAACCTGGATGTCCTGCCATAGGTGAGTCATGATAAACTCTCAACACCATCCTCCTCACCTCTGACCCTAGCACCAAATAAGTGCGCCCTTTGTAAATTATGAGCTCATTCACAAGGGTGAAATCACTATCCTGAACTGATTTGTCTATGAATCCTGATGCCCATGTATCCTTTTCATATTCTGCAAGGATCAAATGTCTCCAGTCCTCTGATATATCCGTCATCAAGCTCAAGTGGGGTCTTCGTGACAAGGCATCTGCTACTACATTTTGTGTCCCCTGGAAATAGGTAATATCAAAGTCATATGCCTGTAATTTACTTACCCATTTTTGCTGCTTGTCATTAAGATCTCGCTGCCCCAAGAAATGTTTCAGACTATTGTGGTTTGTTTTTATGCTGAATTTGCTGCCCACTAAATACTGTCTGAATTTGGCCAAAGCATGCATTATGGCCAACATTTCCTTATCATAAATGTTGAAGCTCCTCTCAGGTCCCCTGAGCTTCCTACTCTCATACACAATCGGGTGCTTGTCTTGCATAAGCACTGCTTCAACGCCCTCACCAAATGCATCACAATGAAGCTCAAATGGCTTACTAAAATCTGGTAATGCTAGCACTGGAGAAGAAGTCATCAACTCCTTGAATTTATCAAAACACTCTTGTGCCTCAGGAGTCCACAAGAAAGCCCCCTTCCTCATCAAATTCGTCAAGGGTGCTGCATGCCTGGAATATCCACTAACAAACCTCCTGTAGAACCCACACAACCCCAAAAATCCTCTCAACTGTGTCAGATTTACTGGAATAGGCCACTTGACAATAGCACGAATCTTTTCAGGATCCATGCGTACTCCTTGTGCATTGATAATGTGACCCAGATATAATAACTCCGATAATCCCAAATCATATTTAGACTCCTTTGCATATAATGATTCCCTACTCAAAATACTCAACACAGTGTCTAAGTGCCGCACATGCTCATCCCATGTCCTACTATACACCAGGATGTCATCAAAGAAGACTAATACAAATTTCCTCAACTGAGGCTGAAAGACCCTGTTCATCGTGGACTGAAAAGTGGCTGGAGCATTAGTTAGCCCAAATGGCATAACTACAAACTCAAAATGGCCACAATGACATCGAAATGCCGTCTTCTCTATATCTTGCTCTCTGACTCAGATCTGATGATACCCTGATCTCAAATCAATTTTGGAGAAGAAGCATGCTCCGTGTAACTCATCTAATAACTCATCAATCCGTGGTATGGGATACCTATTTTTGATAGTCTTCTTGTTCAGGACCCTATAATCTATGCACATCCTAAGAGTACCATCCTTCTTCACCAAAACCATAGAAGAAGCAAAAGGAGACTTACTTGGTCTAATGTGCCCCATAGCACGTAGTTCCTTGATGGTTTTCTCAATCTCATCCTTCAATCTCTTTGGACGTCTGTAGGGTGTAATCATAATGGGTTTGACACCCTCCTCCAACTCAATGATGTGCTCAATACCTCTATCAGGAGGACTACCTGGTGGAATGTCACCGAACACCTTACTATGCTTGATTCTCAGCGCCTGTATGTCTGGATGATACTTAGAATGTTGCTACCCCTGTGATGGCATCAAAGTGCAATGGGCTGCCCACTCAACCTGGTCATGTCTCAGCAAGCTCCCCATGCGTTTGCAGGACATCATCCTAAACTCACTGTCACAGATGGCCTTAAGTATATGTGTCTTTCCATTCGATTGGAACTTCATCTCCACGTCTCTCAAATCGAGAGTGAACACTCCAATGTCATGCAACCAAGTCATACAAAGTACTAGATCTGTGTCACCCATGTTTACAACATAAAAATCAGCTTTGAAGTCAAAGTTATTAATCCTTAGGGGTAGACCTGTAATCTTCCTATCACATTTGAGGACATAGCCATCAGCTACCCTCACTCTGAGCCCTTAAACTGCTCTGTCTGAATCCCACGTCTCTCAACTAGCCTGGAATCAATAAAATTATGAGTGGCACCTGTATCGAGCAAGGTGATAACTCACTGCCCTGCCAATACTCCCCTCATCCTGAATGATCCCTCCTGCTGCACACTGGTGAGTCGGGCCTCCTTAAGTCTACCCTCAGTCTTTTCATCACCTGTAGCCATTTGGTTCAGCTTTTCATCACCTGTGCTTTCCTTTTCTTTAGCTGATTCCTCATTTTCAGATTGCTGGTCTGAATTTTCAGAATCAAAATCCTCATAATAAGCCCACATAACACTGTTTGATTTGCCCTTGGGTCTTAAAGGACAATCATGGTTCATATCATAAGGTCCTTTGCAATAGAAACACAATTTCTTCTTCCGCAAATCATTAAGTGTTTCCCTGTCAAGAGGTGCAAAAGATTTATCTCTATTTTTGGGTTTAAATTCAGTCTTCTCTGGTTTCTTAAAGAACGGCTTATTGTTCTGGCTGGAGGAAGCTGCCTTGGGCTGAAATTTATTTACTGGGGCTCTATGCTCCATGTTCCTAGCTTTCTTCATAGCATCATTCAATGTGGAAGGATCAAAAGCCTTTAGCCAACCTCTGATTGGTTCGGCTAAGCCTTCTGTAAATAATACTATTAACCTCCTCTCTGATATGTTTGGCACCATAACTGAGGACTGCTGAAACTCATTAATAAAATGCTCTAAGCTCCCTGTCTGTTTGAGCTGTGTCAGGTCTCTAAAGTATACCTCTGGATCTTTCCTATCAAACCTTTCAACCAATTTGTCCATGAAGTCCTGGTAAGAAGTCACCTGGTTGTGCTGAAGAGTGATCATCCCGTGATACCACCAATCGTGTGCTACTCCCTGCAAATGTAAGGTGGCATATTTTATTGCCTCAATCTCTGTCATAGGCCTCAACGCTAAGAAGGTATCAAGCTTGTGGATCCAAGCTTGCGCTATCAATCTACCACTACCATCAAAAGTGGACAAGGAAAGCTTGCCTGTAGCATGCTTTAGTTCATTATTTTGCCCCTTGGGTCTCCTGTCCTGTCTGACTGCATGGTAGTGTTCTCTCCTTTGGTTCACAAACCTTTCAAAGGTCATCCTTTCTCGCACATGTGGGGCCAATAGTTCCCACTCATCATTTGCAGCCATAAGGATGTCTGCAAACATCTCATCCCCAGCTTCCTCTACTGGATCCTGCACTGGTTCCTCCCTAACAAAGGTAGGACGTGTGGGTCTATCTGCTGTCCTAGAGTGTGTCCTTTGTGCCCATGGAGAACCTATAACACTCCTGTTATCCTCATGTTCCCTATTCTGCTTGTTAGGTGGATTCATCCGCTCCATCATGGTAGTTAGTGCTTGTAATGCGTGGGCCACTTGCTGCTGCCCTGTTGCCATAGTTCTAAAAAACTCTTTGGTTTCCTGGTCTTCATCATTCCTGTTTACCTTGGGTGGGCTACCGTTACGCCTGTCACCCATGATGACCGATTGTTCTAAAACCTGTTCGCTTTCAAGTAAGGCTCTCCTGTGTGTATAATACCTGTGTGAACCAACTTGCTCTGGCTGCATGTAATAACTAAACCCTCAGGATGGCAGGATTTAGCTCTGATACCACTATAAGAAACCTTCATAGGTTCTAATTGCTGAAGCTGTTTTGTCTCAATATTTGTTTTGAAAGTTTATAATTTTTTTGTGGTTTTCACAAGTTTTAGAGCAAAAAGCAAATATATCATAATTTGAAATTCTGAAACAATTTGAAATACTGCTGCAACTTCTATTTATTTTCTAATGAAATACAAGTAAAATCCAAACAATCTTTTATTGGAAAAATATCACCAAAGGCAACTATGAACTACATAAAAAACCTGGAATAAGACTGTCATGTACTGCTGTAATTATTTATTTGCTGAAGTCGTAAATGCTGAAGATGTCGTTCTGTCTCCACGTTTCAACCTCTATATGATATAATCTGTCTTCGTCAATCCCCAACTGCCAGCCGATATTATCTTTCCACAACTGCAAGTAAAACCCTCTGCTGAAGCACAATAAGAATCTCTGGATGAGACCCTCTCCACAATACCAGATTCACCAGGTATTTCACTGGCTCAAATGGCGAACACAGAAGAAAACTACGTTTCTCCAATGGTGAAATGCTGAAAACCCTTGTCTAGAGCTCAGAGCAAGAAGCAATAATCAATAACAATAACAATGGATGCCTTTCTTCTTTCCCCAACAAGCATAAATAGGTTTTCCAACCCTAATTCACAATTCCTCGAAAAGCTGCTATTACTTTCTTCAAGGCATTAAAAATATAATCATTAAATAAATTTAATGATTTAGACTTAGGAAAACATGCCAATAAATTAATACATTAATTTGACCCCCTTTATGATATTAAGACCCATCACTTAAGTGATTTAATATAAAGTCAATTTACAACTTAATATTAAATCCTTTGCCATTTAATTCATATATAATCACCGAAAATTGAATAACTCCCTCAAAAATACGAATCTGGCTTAATTGTCTGGAACTAGAGTTGGCATAATAATTTCCCATGTGATCAAATAATATTTCTAAAAATAGCAGGGGTCCATCTTTGACTCTAAAAGTTGCTAAAAATAGCAAAACTCAAACAAATAGAGTCTGAAACCTCTCCATACCAAATCAAGGGTGCTAAGCTCTGCAAAAGTCGAACCATCGGATAAGCATATCTCCTTTGTGCACAAATTGACCCTCTATCCGTCTCTACTAGCCTACGGGGGTCCAATGACAGGCTAATCAATAGCTAGAATGATGTCTCTAGCTAGAAGGGGACATCACAGGCATCCCATTGTTTAGCGACATCAACTGATTCATCTACAGAAAAGAGGTCCTACCATATTGATATCTAGTCTATGTTGGATAAGCGCAATTTATTTTTTAATGATTTACCTCAAGTACTATTTTTTGATAGAGGATTTCAACATATAGTAGAGTCATAACTAGGTTTCAACCAAATGATTACTACACCTTGTTGCCATTCAAGGAGGTAAAAAGAAATTGAAAATGTCATCCAAGAGCTTTTGGACATGGGCCATATCAGGCCTAGTTCTAACCTTGTTGCTTCAACAATGGTTCTCATTAAGAAAAAGGATGGTACTATATGATTGTATATTGACTACAAAGTTCTAGGATTGATGACTTGCATGGAGCCATGCATTTCTCAAAGATTGATTTGAGATTAGGTCACATTAGATGAGTGTTAAGGTTGAGGTTGTGCAAAAAACAAAAGGACACAAAAGAGGGGTTAGTACTAAAACAAACCCAAATCAACTAGCATAAGAAACCTTGCTAAGAAACATTTCTTATACTAACATCATATTTGGAAAGCTATCATAAAAGCATAAATGTTTACATAAGAAAGACAAGAACAACACTATAAATGACATAGCTTCATGATCCAGTCCTACTAGCATGAAAGCGAAAAGAGAGAAAGGGAAAAAGAGTGATTACCTCGCCTAGTAAGATGCCCACCTTACCATGAATCACCCTGGAGGGAGAGCCCAACAGGTTCACCCATAAACTGTGCTTGCAATTGTAATGCGTCTTCTGATGGCTTCTGGAATACTCATAGATCCACCTTCTTGTATCACTATGAATATGAAATGCATGTCTCCTTAGGATTTAGCAACTTATGTGCGTTACCTTCGGAAGATTTAGCATATGAATGCGTGTCTTTTCAGGATTTAACAACTTATGTGCGTTACCTTCCAAGATTTAGCAAATTTGAAATTGAAAATGCGTGTCCCTTTAGGATTTAGCAACTTATGTGCGTTACCTTCCAAGATTTAGCATATTGAATTTTTTTGAAAAATGCGTGTCTCCTCAGGATTTAGCAACTTATGTGCATTACCATTGGAAGATTTAGCATATAGATGTGTGTCTTTTCAGGATTTAGCAACTTATGTGCGTTACTTTCCAAGATTTAGTATGTAAAAATAAAAAACTATAGTACAAGGGAGACCCTATATATGCCCCCCTCCTTAATATGGCAAAAACATACTATTTTGACATGTTAAGGAAAAGAAAGAACAAGGATAAAGCCTTCTTCAACATCAAGACAATATCCACAAACAACACCCAATCCAAGCCAAGAAGGTCAAAGCTCCTATGAGGCCATGGAAGGGACGAATGTAAAGAAATATCATGCAAGAAGTGAAAAGAAAGTAACCCTTATGAGGGATAGCACACTGTTCAGTTTCCAGGGTGAGATATATCAACCATGAAAACCCAATGTCAAACAACAAAATAGGTTGTGATCAAGGACAAAGATCCTCAATGCAAACCAAAATTTTCATGTATGATTGGATATCACATAATAGATAGATACTGCTTAACCAAGGAAAGAGGTGAATCTTGGAAAGATAGAAAATAAGATGGCATCCTTGCCCCCCAGTGTAGGAACAAAGATGGAAGAGGATACCTACTTCGCAATGCAAGGAGATATCTTGTTTACAACAATATACACCATATCCTTAGCGAGGGATATTGACCCCTACATCCAAGAATATAGGTAATCGTGAAAAGGATATGTCGCTCATGGAAAAGGATCCTCAAAGAAAGAGATCTTATCAACAAGACCCCCACCAAAGAGGAGTGCTTTAAATAAAATATCATCTTTCAAAAGGCGGGAACAAAGATTCAATCATCAAGCCCCCTACAAAGAGGAAGAGGAATCTTTGGAACGAGGGAAACAACTCTAACACCAAAGCAAGGGTGAGAGTTTATAAAGAACATAATTTGCAAAATAGAGAAGAAGTGATGACTTAGGACAACAACTTCTCATATAAGAAGGTTATCCATAGTCAGAACATCTATCAATATGATCAAATAATATTGCAATATAAACAAATACCACTTAAGCTAAGGAAAGCTACTCCCTAAACAAAGAGAAAGAAAGAGGTACATTGCCCCCCAGAGATAGAGACAAGGGATACCTTCGCAAAACAAATGTCTAAGAAAAGATATCTTGAAAAGAAAGGATAGATTCTATGGATGATTAAAAACATAGTGCAAAGCCATAGAAAAATAGGAGAAAAAGAATACCAATTAAGCCCCAATAAAAGACCTAATGGATTCTATGAGACTGGATGAAGATACACCTCTTGCCCCCCAGTCATGAGATAAGAGGGGAAGAACATCTACATTATATCAGAAGAGGGGGAATCCCCTATATCAAAATTATGAAGGAATTGTAAAACTGCACGAGAGTGAGATATAATTCCTAAAGCAGCTCTTTCTCTAACATATAACTTGAAATGTTTACAATCAGCAAGTAAATGTTTGTTACTATAATGAAAAGGACATTTGTATTTGTATAAAGCATCGATCGGCATAGGTCTAAAGATTTCTTTCTTGGAATTCATTAGCTCAACATATACCTTCTTAGCCACTTCTTGACGAGTATTAGGGTTATTTAAAATAGGTGTGGGGAGAAGAATGTGAAGAGGAGGACGATGTTTAGCATCACCTACCTTAACTTGAGATCTTGAACAACCAACACCATACATATCCAGTTTAGGGAGTATATGAACTGGAAATCTAATACCATGCTCATTAACCCCAAGCCCTAAACCTTTATAACCTTGTTTAGTCACCATATTATATCCAGTAGTGTACATATTATGTAAAGCTTCTACAGGAGGTGATTGTTTATCATGTTCATGAGTAAAGGTTGCATAAGGTGGGATAATAGGTTTGGAAGAAGTTTCTTTACCCTTTCCTTTAATATCATCATGAATCGGAGGAGAAGGTAAATCAAAGAAATCTTGCACATCCACATCCTGAACTATAGCTTGAATCCCATCATAAGTATGGGAAGAGCGAGGATGAACAGATGGAGAATTAGGTATCGGATTAGGATTAGGAAGATTAGGAGATGGTGTATCATCTACCAAATTCTTCACATAATCCAAAAGATGAATAAGGCTACCACATAAATCTTTAATGAAGGTTTTAAATGTAAGCAGACTAGTGTTGGTCAACTTCACAAAAGCATAAGCAAGAGCAAAGTGAAGGGTCATCAACATAATGAAGTGAATGATACTTTCATAAACATCATAGGTATTATAAAGAGATGCTAAAAGAAGAGTAATAAAGAACATGACCACACACCAAAGCATCTTAATGATCGCCATAGAAAATGAAATGCAAGAAATATTTTTGTAGTTTATTGAATATATAGATTTTTTTGTATTTTTGAATTTAAAATGCAAGAGCATAAACTAGATCTAATCTAAATGCAAGAAAGGATCTAAAATCTAACACAATAGGACATCTAATTCCACAAAATAAAGGAGAGTATGTATGTCGGGTTCACCAAAATGAATAGGTGAAGGTGAACACACACACAATAAGACAAAGGGATATCTAACACAAAAAAGAAAGAGACTAAGCTTGTCGGGTTCACCAAAATGAATAGAGGTAAAATGGAATCACCTCTATTTATTATAATGTATGGGGGAAATATGAGATCCACTCCTAAATCCAAATTCCCAAAGGAGAGATCCAATTTGATCAACCTAAAAGTTAATACACAATTGAATCAATCTATGGAGAATATGAAAGAGAGAGAAAAACCCTATATTTCCCTATGGTAGAATTGTGCTTGAAATCTGAAATAATTGAAATACGAATACTAACCTCAAATTAGGACAAATCTGGAAAATGCCAATTTTTGATGTCTGTGTGTACTTTCGGGCAATTCTGCAACCTGTTTCTGACTAGAAATGCTGAGACGAAGAAAACCCATAAATCTTTTATCTTTCCGATGGCAGGTAGTCTTTGACCCTCATAAAAGGTCAAAGGCTACATTCTTTATTTGAAGGTCGATTTTGACTTTGTTTGAGATCCTGGAAGTTCGCCGAAAAGGGTATCCAAATCTACTCTCAGACCCGAAATTCTGCACCTGTACCTGCAAGAAAAAAAGAGTTTTTGTTGTTTGTTTGAAGGGTTTGCCTTGGTCAAACCCCGGTTTGGAATCAACCTTAATATTGAAATTGAAATGAGAATGCTAGCAAGTAGTAGAAGTAGATCTAACAATGAAGCTATGCAATTTGATAGATATGTAATTGTATTTTGAATGTAAACAAGTATATTGATATGAAAGTTTGAACACAATAATGGTAAATGTAAATCAAAACCATGAAAGTAAATACAAAACCTCCATGTTTGTATGCTTGGAATCCACCTTGATAGAAGAATGAATGGATCTTGAAGATGAACAAAAAGATCTTGAAGGAAGATCACACCATCGTGATGGCTAGATCTAGGGTTTGAATGATGAATCTTGAATGCTTGAACCAAATCCTTTCAAAAGCTTGAATGCTTGAATCCTTGATCTTCAATGGAGAACTTGGGTGGAGAAGAGGACTTGAATGCTTGAATGGATGCTTGCTTGATCACCTTGAGAGCTTAAGAGAGATGTGAATGATGGATGTGAAAATGAGAGAGGAAGGTCTCCTTTTATAGTGAACTAGGGCACAATCCTCTAGAGGGGCCACCTTGGAGAATTAAATCCCAATTAGGTCCTAACCTTTAGAAAATATACCTAAATTAAATGCAATTAAAGGATTTACCATTCCAAAACCCGAAATGGCCGACCCGGAGGCGGGAAAACAAATATCTCCGAAACTCAACACCTGGAAATCAAAGAAATTTGAAATCTGGACAGGGGGTCAAGGACGAGATTGTATTTGACCAGGTCAGGGTCGAGGTCAACTTTGACCCCATAAGGTCGACTTTGACCTTATGGTCAAAAACCTCAGGATCCTGACCCAGAATGCTAGGAAATGCAGATTGAAGTGAAAATCAGGGACATATAGAAGCAGAATGAGGAGAACAAGTATGATCCGAGCAACGAGCTGACTCAAGGTGCTTGACATGACCCTGACCACTCACTCGGAGGGCTAAACACTCTTAACATGGAAGTGCTTCCATTTTAAGACGATACATATATTTGGATCATTTTAGTGTCCAAGGTGTTCAAGTTGATGAACAAAGGGTCCAAGCCACCTTGCACTGGCCCCTTCCTACCATATTGGCTCGGCTGAGAGGATTCCTTGCCCTTTGCTATTATTATTGAAGATTTGTTAAAGGATTTTCACAACTTACAACACCATTAATAATAGATATGAAAAAGAAAGGTTTTTTGCTTGGACAAAATCAGCACAAGAATTTATTGATAAGCTTGAATAGATAATGAGCTCATGTCCAGTACTTGTACTAGATTTATCTCTTTCGTTTGTTGTGGAATGTGATGCATCAAGAGAGGTGATTGGTGATTGTTTGATACGAAAAAGACACCTCATAGCTTTTGAAAACATGGAGTTGAGAGAACCAAAACAAGTCGTGAAAGTTTTTGCAATACTTTGTGGGAAAAAATTACTTAAAACCGTAGTTGAGAAACTCTGCAAGTACTTGCAGGATAAAACAGTTCGTGAGCTACTCGCTATAGAATTTAGTGATGCATTTTAGAAAATGTGCGATGATTTTTCTGCCAAAAAGTTGCAAAAATAATCATTTTATGTCCTGAAATCTGTTGGGAGTTCGTTGCATTTCACTATAAAATGGATTTTTTAGGGAAAACATCTTTTAGGGTTTTAAACTATTTATTAGATGCAAAAGTAGGATGCATGATTGAGGGCACAAGACAACGCGAGAGTGAGGACTTAATAGCGACAATAGGGAATTCTACATGTTATTTTAGTTTATTCTATCTACATGTGTGTTACCTGCAATTTGGAACCTATAAATTTTAAACTTCCCCCAAGATATTTGTTCTAGAATATTGAAAACTTTTGTGAGAATCATGAACACCAAACTAGCCATGGAGAAAGAAACTGGAGCATATTCAGGTCGCTCAACAACCTTTTTCTCAAAAATCTTTATATTTGATGATAATATTGTTCCCCCCATTATCAATGATAAAGTTGTTTCATGAGAATGCATATAATCAGCTTCCAAATGGTCTTGAAATTGTGGCAATCATACTTTGTACGACATACAAATAGTCGGACAAGTTTAATAGATATATGCCTACTTTTTTAAAAACCTACCATTAGACCCGATTAACAACATTAAAAAGGCTTTGAATGTTTGAAGTCCATGTGAAGTTGGTGTCGACCGTTTTATTGAACTCAGAAACCACACATATAAAGTTAGGAAGTTAACATGTTCTCTTGACTGACCGACAACATGTATTGTGAGGCAGCATACATGATCCCCAAAATACCAAATTCCCCAACCTCTTTCAAAGACCAAACATGGAGGCAACTAAGATGTTAAGTCGGGCCATTGGCAGTTATAATGGTTCTTCTAACCATCACCCTACTTGATAAGGAAGATGAAATGATTAACAACAGAGCCAAGGTTTGTATTTCGTTGAGAGATGCTCTGCTAAATATGTCTGCAAAATGTGTAAGCATACACAGCCTGTGAAGAAATTGGTAGAATGATTCGATCAACGACTGTAAACTTAGATTTCGTTACCTCTTTCAGTGTCCCCTTGGTCTATGTCAAAATGGGATCCTCAAAGCAAGGTACAAGCATTTACTAGAATACTTTATGCACGTGAAAGAAGTAGAGACGTTGCGGTGATCTCTTTGGTAAACACTTCACAATACATTAGCTCAACGATAACAAGATTAGGAACTGGGACCTTGAAAAACTATGTTGAAGTGGGCAGTCTAAAAATACTTTTAGTGGTTCATGGAAAGTTGGAATGCATCAGAGTGAAGCCATCGGAATAACTTCAATCTTCTTATCTTAAGGCCGCAAATATGGGTCAGGAAGATCGTCTTGGTGAGCTTATGCATATCGATGAAGCTCAAGAGCTACTTGATATTTTCCCAAGAAGAAGATAGACAATGCCATCCTGGATTGTAATGACAAAGGAAGTATAACTAATAGGAATCGGGGAGAATTTCGAAAAACTGCAAGAAAATGAGTTTGCAAATGATCTTTATTTGCCTGGAGTGAAAAACGCTCGTGATTCCCATGAAGCTATGTTGTGTGACGACGTGACAAAATCTTCTAAGATGGACATACTTAATGACTTGCAGATAACATACACTAGAGAGAAAAGGCCAGAAGTTGAGGGAGCTGAAGTATGGCCATTAGAGACTTTTGCAGACTCAGTTATAATTCTATCAACATTGTAGAAACTATAGCCATTGGAGAGGTCCATCTTGTGGAGGTTTCTATACGTGATGAAGAGCATGATCAAATAATGACCAGTCATGACTTTGCTTCGTGAGGTCTAGGTTTTTTGGGAGGAGATGCTAGATGTGAGGGACTGTAAAAAAAAGGGGTTCATCTGCCTATTGATACTAAAGATTTGTCAACTAGGACATAGGCTGTGGTACAGTATCTGAAAATAGCATTTGGAAAGTCAGCTTCTCATCAAACAATATCACAAAATCCAAAGTGGTCCCTATACACTAAAGCAATCCATGGTAATACATTTGAATTGATGGAAACTAGAACAAGAATGCACCCAAAAAAAGGGTGTCACCTCTAGTATAATGGATGCAATCGGCAAAGCAGAAGGCATAAGAATTTAGAAGTTATTTTGAGTGCATATAGGGAACTCACAAGGAGCCATCAAGTAGTATTGCTTCAACATGAGTGACGTCTCTGATTCATCTCTCAAAATTCTTGTTTATGATACAATTGAGAGCTTAGAAAGTACCAACAAAGTCTCAGTTTCTTCACATTGCAAGATCTAACAAGATCATGTAGTCACTAAAACAATCTACATGGTCTGTAACCTCAAGATTTTAATAAGTACAAAAGTGACACTAAGAACCAGTCAAATTACTATTAATTCCCCGTCAAATTCATGATAAGATATATATTTTTTTGATTGGTGATATGATATTTTTTATTAATTTTAGAAATAAAGTTTACAATATCTTATCTGATAAAGCTTGATAACTGTTCTAACCTATTGCCATGAAATGCCTCCAAAACATCCCTGTGACCATCTACAAATCTTCTTGACAGCAGCATGAACATGATTAACCATGCCCTGTCTAACAAAATTGGGTTGTACAAATGACTGCAACCCTATACATTCACTATTTTGCATACAAAATAAGCCCAATATATTACAAAATGGGCTGAAAGAGACTATAACTTTTAACATACCCAGGTAGAGATTTCACAAAAACTTAGAAGAAAAAAACTGAACTCCTACTTGCATTCCTTTGCTTTGATTTTGTGGTCATTGGTATCCTCTGGAATGAAAAGCCTGTCTCTGGTATCCATGCAGGCCTTCTTGAGTTTCCTCGCTTTCTATGCCTTTGGATGCTTCTCCTTAACAATCTGGCACCTCTCCATTGCAATTTTGTTCTTCTCCTCGAACATTTGCAGCAGCTCCTTCGGCATCTCCCATTCTCCTCTGGCTTCCACATTCTGCTTTCCTTGCTTGTACTAGTGCTCCAAACCAAGGACTTAAAACTTTGGGTTGTGCCTTCCACTAGCCTCCACAAACCTCCACTGTCCTCAACCCTATTCCTGGCTTTTCCATTACAATGATAGGCACCAGTCCTCCCGTCCACTTTGGTTGGACACAAGTTCGCACAACCCACAATGCCTCCTCCTGCAAACCTAGCTGAAGAGCCCAAGCCAAAAACGCCGAAGAAATATCAATGTTTATTCTGAATTTGTAATCTGTCTCCATGAACTCTTCTCCAAAGACAAATTCCACACGCTGCTAGAAACGTGGGTTGTTGATGGTGAAAATTCCTTTCATTCTCTTATGGCTCACTTCCCCTCTAAAAGCCTGCATATGATTAATGATATGCAAAGAGAAGTTTGCCTCCATTCTGCACTCTGTCTAATACTCTGCAACCAAACCACATGTGAGATGTACAATCAACTGGATACCAAAATTTATCATCTGTCCAACCTTTATCTCCACATGCTCGATCTTCCTTTTCTTTAGAGGCTTCCAACTCAAATTTGATGCCAATTAATGTTTGCACACCTCATCTTTGGCCTTTAAAAAAATGGAGCAAAACCATCTCATAATCATACACGGGTCCGTCACCCTTCACATGAGTTAGTGTCATTCCACTTCGTGATTGCTTTAAAGGCTTGCCAAACGGTTCAAAGTGGAGGGAGAACCATCATTCGAATTTAAATTTCTTTCTATAGGTTGTTTTCAATAACATCCTCATTGCCCTAGGTGCTTCAATCCAAAACACTATCCCTTGAGTCCTTTTTTTTTTAATAAACAAGATGCCAAGCATCGAAATTTTCTCCCTCAACCTCACGAAAATCCTCAATAAGTTCCTCTTTGCCTTGGTCCTTCAATGACACACCTATCTTTGACATGGTATCAACAATTGCGTTGGCTTCTCTTCGTACATGAGTGCTTTTAAACTCCTAAAAAAGGCTTGACAAAGATTTAATCTTGCGAATGTATTTGTTTAAGTACCACACTCTAGACTCCCCTTTTATAATATCATTGATAATTACTAATGAATCTTCTTCTAGATGTAGCTTTGTACCCTTTAACTCGATTGCCTTACTAATAGCTAGGAGGGCATCCTGGGCCTCAGCCTCATTGTTTGTCCCCTCCAATAAACTTCTTGCACCTAACAACAAAATGCTACCTTTCCAATCTTGCATCGCAAATCCAACACACGATGGGCCCGGGTTCCCTTTTGACACCCCATCAAAGTTAATTTTAATCCATCTTGTGTTTGGTGTGGTCCAAGATACCCATTTTACCTTCTCGGAAGGAGGATTCACCCTCAAAGGCCCATTAACAGGCCATGATAAGATATGTTATTTTGTGCTTATTCTTATAATTCATTCTTAGAATTAAAGGATTGTAACCACAAGAGAGTGAAAAGTTACGAAAGGTGGAGAGACTAAGAAGTTATGTCAAAAAGGGGGAATTCATTTCCAAGAAGCGGTTGCAGAAACTGAAGGGTTATTAGATGCTATAAATAGGGAGAGATTATTCGGAATTAGGAGGCCTATGCCCAGAAGGAGGGGATTTTCTGATTTTAACTTTGTAAAAAGGGAAGATACCAGTGAATTTTCTGAAGAGGAAACCATGATTTGTTGTACAGAGAAGAAGGCCTTTTGAATCCTCTGGGTTTATCCAAGAAATAAAGGGATCTTTTGAAACTTTGTGTTCATCTGTATTTTTTTATGATTGTTATTTTCATATGTCACTTACAATTATTGTTGGATAATTTCATCTGTTATGGTGAATCATGGGTGTGGTTATTTTATGAGTGCTGAGTGTTGGATATTCACACAATTTGAAGAGAATTGTTGTCCTTTTCCTGATCATTTGTTGTGGGTACTCATAAAGTGAACTTTGTGTCATTTGTCTCCATATCCCTTTGTTTATAAATCTGTTATTCACATCTGTAGCATGCCTATGCTTAGGTGTTAGTTAGCCTTTTTGCTTTTAGGTTAAAAGCATATCCTAAAAACCAATTACATCATAAGAGGGAGTTGTACCTTTAAAATTCAGAGGAAGATCATCCAATCAATGGAGATCTCCCCAACTGTTGGTTGCTAGTTTATTCTTAATCTTGGGCATAGGTAGTCATTTTTAGAAGTTATTTTAGGAAGACAAAATCCGCAACTAGCAGATTTTTGGCGACTTTGGTGGGGAACAAAAGGTTGGTGTTTTGTTCTCTCAAAAATTCGAAGGTGCCTCCCCTAGGACGGAGGTTGGCGACTGTGTTTCATTAGAGGATCTCTTTGGTAGAAAAATTCCTAGTATACGTTATGGCTTTGATTGCAGCCAATCCATGGGGAACTCATATTGGACCCTTGGCTTTGCCCCAATACACAACCTTGCCTGACAGATCAAGAAAACACTTTCCAAAGTTTGCTGAAGATAAGATTCAAGATCCTGATGACCACATCAAAGCATTTGTTGTTGCCTGTGGAATTCTCAGAGTTAAAGAAGAAGATGTGTTTGTGCGATTGTTTGTTGAAAGCCTCATTGGAAGCGCTACAAAATGGTTTTAGAGTTCGGAGTATAGATGCATTACCAACTGGGACAATTTAAAGGTAAGGTTTCTTGGAAGGTTTAAACCTGTGGTTGATACATATGAATTGTTGTTTAATTTCTTCCAAATATAAAAGAAAGAGGATGAACCTATTAGAGATTTTATTGAAAGATTCAATTGGTGTTTTGGAAAGATTCCACAAGATTATCAACCAACTGGAAATAATCAATTATGTGTATTCATCGCTACATTACATCCCGAGGTTAAATTCTTGTTGAAATTTAAAAAGGTGCAAAATCTGGAAGATGCACAAAAAGAAACTTTGAAATAGAAGACGATATGATCATAACTGGAAAGAAATGCATAAGTAAATGTGCCACAAAAGTTCCAAAATCTGAATTGCTCATCCACAATCAGAACTTTTATTCAAAAAGAATCTTGTTGCAAAAGGAGCAAAGCCAATGTATCCTATATCTTGTCAAAACCTGACAGTTTTTAATGAAACAAATTTCCATGCATCTTCTGTAATTGAGGCCTGCACCTTCGACATTGCAGGAATTTATTATCTAGAAATGCAGATAATCTTTTCACTCAACCGAGAGAATTGGTGACTTGCCCAACTACAACCTATATTGAACAAGCTTTTGATATAGCATGTATGATCAAGAATTAAACAAAAGTTTCCTAAATAATTTTTCTTTTTCAAATTTTGAATCTTTCACATTTGGAGTTTCTGATTCAATTTCAGCAGATGATTTTAATCGAGCAAATATGACGAGCCAGTATAAAGCAAAGATTTGTGATCAAGAACAACTAGAGGGTGTCTCTGATGCCCGTATACAAATAGATTATGAATCATTTCAATTCATTTGTAGGCATAATGATGAAGAACTGCTGCAGCTCGACCGTATGGAATATCATGAAAATATTGGAAAACAAGTTGAAGACAATGAATCATCCACCACCGATACAATATCTAACATACAATCTGATTTCGAGACATTCAAATTTGGTGATGAAAGTTGTAAAGGCAAGCTGTACTTAGAAGAGTTAAGCATTCAATCAATACTGGAATCTTTTCATTTTGAAGGTGACATTGTGTCAATTTTATTACATGAGATATGTAATAAAGAGGAAAAGATTGAAACAATGGGTGAGTTAATGGCTGAAGCAGGTGAATTTGATGAAGCATGTTCAAATGAAAATGATCTTGTATATCTTCCTCACATTCTTTATGAAGGGTGCCCCATTAAATATTTGATTTATTGCTCAAGGAATCATACTAAAGATATTGGTATTCTTAATATGGGTTTACATCAGCTTGCACAATATAGTGTTAATGCACAACAATTGGTTTCAGGAATTTATAATACAGAGCGGATTTTTGGATTCAATGTGCTATTTGAAGAGATTTTGCAAGCCATTATTATTGGATCTTTTCTCACAATGGTTGCAAGCTGGCTATTGGGAATTGTGCTTTTGCTCACCACTTTTTTGCATCGACAAGTATTTCTCAGCCCATCAATGGCTTTGAATGATCAATTGTGTAATATCCCAAACCAATTTCAGCTGAGAAATTTTTGAGTAGTACAAGATGTAGGAGTCTTGTTTTATAGTTTTATGGTTCAGGGTTATTTAACATCACAATGAATATGCAGCTTTTCTCAATGTGTACTAGTACCAAGTTTGATTTCACAAAAACTTTTCGTATCAAGATAATCGCTGTTGGCTGAGTAATAGATTGTTTGCAACATGTAATCTTCAAATATTCATTTAACATATATTTCCAATCACAGCAATTAATTTCGAACAATAAACTAGTATTCAACAATGAGGATGAGAATCTAGTGAACATTTATTTCATTGTTTCGAAAGCCAAAACAACTACAAAAAATACTAGAATGACCAACCCGAAAATACACCAGTCTTTGGATGCAGCAATGAGGGGAGTCTCCTATGATTGAGAATCGATCACCGGTTGTAGCTATCCAAAAATGTGTTGTGTGTAGACTTGCGCGCTGGCTCCCACTAACCACAGTTACTCTGCCCAGACAAATCCCTGTCGTCAACCAGCTGACCGAGAGGGTAGTGTTTCCCTTGTATCACCCGCGCTGGCCAAGATTGTTTGAGTGCGTGACTAGTCGCGCATAACAGGGGGATTCTTCCGCCAGCTCTAATGAGCTAGGGACTCAACCACGTGTTGACACGACAGAAATAAAGTCACTGACTAATACTCCTGTGCACTCTTTCAGCGTTACCATTCGCTGATGTTTACGGACTGTGTGTTCACCCAACGTGAGCCCTCCAAAGGAGTTAATGCTGTTGGAGAACTATGTTATGCCCGAGCCTGAGGTGCTAGCTGTTACCAGTCGTGCGTGTCAAGAGTATCACGCGCTGGCAGTATAATATACAGCTGTGGGTCTCCCAAAATCTTCAAGAATAGTGTTCGGGTGAGAATGGCTATACCAACATACGGATACCTGCCTGTGAGTAGATATGCGCCAGTTTCGATGCTACCTCAAGTGTGGTTCAGAAATCCAATGTTAACCACGTTATTCCTTAATCCTTACGCCTCCTTGTTGTTGTTATACAGTACTTGATTCGAGCTGAAGGTATACATGTATTTGCCCTTTAAACTGAAATAATGCTGGATAGGTAATACTTATCCTTACCAATATATTGATCACCAAATGTGAAATTTGTGTGATTTTACCTCTTGAAGAGATGCTGGGGCTACGTCTAATCTCTTCACAATTTCCAAAGGGTTTGCGTCCTCGGAAATAACTAGTCACAAATGCAACCAGATTTTCTTTTCTTTTGTTTATAATATCTCATGGTGCTTTTCCCAAGGTGTACTTTTTTCTTTTATAACCTCTAAGTGAGGGAAAGCATGGAAAACTAAGCTATGTGGGATAAAAGAGCTCACTTAAGTCACTTTTATAAAATAAAGTAACTTTAAGTCATAAAGTGACTTTATAATATCACTTTATAAAATAAAGTGATTTAACTTTAGAAAGAGATCAAAGACTAAATATTCGCCCACTGAAACCTGTGACTGGCTGACATCCTTTGAAAAGAAGCCATTAGCCTATCCGGATGGGAAGATAGACTAATCAAGTGCCATAATGGCCTACTGCTGAGAAGAGGACACTACAAATTGTGGGCATGCTCTAAGGTGGGGTCTCATGTGGGTATGCTTTGAGGTAGGGTCTTGTGATCATGTATATATTTAGAGAGTTTTGGTGTTTGGTTTGTTTAGTTTCCCTTTTGTTTGTCCTAGTTTTGGTTTGTTCATTTTTGGTAACCACAAGAGAGTGAAAAGTTACGAAAGGTGGAGAGACTAAGAAGTTATGTTAAAAAGGGGGAATTCATTTCCAAGAAGCGATTATAGAAATTGAAGGGTTATCAAATGCTATAAATAGGGAGAGATTATCCGGAATTAGGGGGCCTATGCTTAGAAGGAGGGGATTTTATGATTTTAACTTTGAAAAAAGGGAAGATACCAGTGAATTTTTTGAAGAGGAAACCATGTTTTGTTGTACAAAAAAGATGTGCCTTTGAATCCTCTGGGTTCATCCAAGAAATAAAGGGATCTTTTGAAACTTTGTGTTCATCTGTATTTCTTTATGATTGTTATTTTCATATGTTAGTTACAACTATTCTTGGATTATTTCATCTATTATGGTGAATCATGGGTGTGGTTATTTTATGAACTTTGAGTCTTGGATATTCACACAATCTGAAGAGAGTTGCTGTCCTTTTCCTGATCATCTGTTGTGGGTACTTACAAGGTGAACTTTGTGTCATTTATTTCCGTATCCTGTTGTTTATAAATTTGTTATTTGCATTTGCGGCATGCCTATGCTTAGGTTTTAGTTAGTCTTTTCTACTTTTAGGTTAAAAGCATACCCTAAAAACCAATTACATCATAAGAGAGAGCTATACCTCTAAAATTCAGAGGAAGATCATCCAATTAATGGAGATCTCTCCAACTATTGGTTGCTAGTTTGTTCTTAATCTTCGACATATGTAGTCATTTTTAGAAGTTATTTTAGGAAGACAAAATCTGCAACTTACAATAGCTCTTTCTCCATTGTGATTAACTATTGTAAACAATTATTTATTAGATCTATTAAACGATCTAAGGACACGTCTTGACTCTTATTCCATTCCTTAGATCATCTTGAATTTCTATGAATATGGGTTCTTTAAAAATTTCATGTGCCTACCTTAATTCTTGTGCCTAGCATATAACTTAACCAACATACAGTTTTTTTTAATCTGCAATCATGTTTTGTTCATGCATTTTCCTATGGCTTATATAGATTAGATTATAACCCACATTTTGCATATCAATAATTCTATTAATATAGTTTATATAATGTATTATTGATTTGGTTTAATTAGATCTCTTGTTGACTTGTAAGTCACAATTTATATGGTTCATGTGCCATGTTTTTGCCTCCAACCTTTACATTCAAGCATAGATAAAAATCTCTGCCATGTATCACTAATAGTGTGATATATCGCCCCCCAAACACTTGGTGATTTAATTGCTGATAATAGTGGTAGCAATTTTTTGTTTCTATTGTTGCAATAAAAAAACAAAAAATTCGCCACATATCACGAGTTATATGAATATATATCAGTCAACAAAATAAGTCAAAAAGGTCGATTTTTTAGGTTTCAGCCCACGTTAGTCTTTTTCTTTGTTTTGGCCGCATCTTTTAATTGTTTGGCTGCATTTGTTTGGGACGATGAGTGGTGATGAAAGCAGGTGTTTCGTGGCTAGGGGCAGGCGTTTCTCACAAAAGCTGGAAGCAGTCTGCGACAGTGTTCTGTGACTCAGTTTGCGGTAGTGTTATTTGACTCAGTTTTGGGGCAATGGTAGATAATAAAAGGTATGCCATGTTATTAATAAATTCAAATATTTATAAATTTATATACAGATATATCTATATTTATATATTCATACTGTATAATAAATTTATACAGTGTATAAACCTAAGTTGCTGGTTCGGATTCGGGTTCGAGAATCCGGTTCGTGGATTCGTGATTTTTTTTTTCCAATTATGATTCGTATGGATTCGTGTGTGTATATATATATATATATGCATTATATATCCAAAAACAAAAGAGAAATATACGTAATTCTAAAACTAAATCATTTCATACTATGAATCTATGATGCTTGATCATTGATCAATGCCAAATGTCAAAGATACTTAGATAATAAGGGTCGTTTTAGGGTTACATGCCAAAAAAACAATAAAAAATTGATGTTTTAAAGTGTTTTTTGAACTTTTTTGAAAATATGAGCCACGGGTCCTTGGGGATTCGCGCGGATCCGTGCGGGATCCTCGAGGATTCGCGTGGATCCGGGCAGGGTCTGTGCGTGGACTTGTGGGTCTGTTCGGATCCGTGAGCCCCCGGATCCGGGGCGGACCGGTTCGCGAATTCGGGCCCGGACCAGACCCGGACCCGATTCGGGGGGCCAGGGCACAAATCCGGCTTCTCAGGTATAAACACTATAAATTCATTATACAATACAAATATATATATTCATAATTTCATAATACATACTGTGTATTTGTATTCAATAATTTTTAATTTTATACAATGTTTATAATTTTGGATATATTCATAAATTGTAAACACTGTATAAATCAATATGAATATATTAAATTATTAATCCATATTCACAAATGTGTAAATCTGTATCCATAAATGATTTATCATTTATGAATACAGATTTCTGATTAATAAATATTTGTTAATATATATTCGTAAATTTACGAACATAGAATAATTAATGCAGATTTATGATTCATGAATATAGACCAATAAATATAGATTTGATTCTCTAAATTTTATAGGTTTATAAGTGTAATAAAGTATTATTTATTTTATGCTTTCTAATTATTAATCATCTATTTTTTTGCTAGGTTCTTTAAGTCTACCTATTTCTTTACAAGATGATTGGTGGCAGAGCAAAGGACAAATTATGGATACATGGGACACTAGGAGCAAATCGAGGAGATGTGACTTGTATCCATTGCATGAAACAAATGACTAGGGATATAAGTCAGTTGAAATATCACCTTGCAAAGATTCCATGTAATGATATTACACCGTGTGATCGCTGTCCTGAAGAGGCTAAAAGGGAGGCTTTAGCAAGCTTTGAAGCATAAGCACAAAAGAAGACAGTAAAAAAAAGGACAACAAAGGCCATGACAACCCCAATGGGGGATTTTAGTTCTACAGGGTCACAAACAGGTGCAGGGTCTTCTTCTTCCATTGGACCACGGATATGAGGATCGGGAAATGTGGGTGGGCATATATCAGACTTTTGGGTTCCATGTAACACTCCTAGTGCTCAACCCAAATTGCAAGATACTGCATGGAACAAAGAGATGCACTAGAAGACAAAGATGACAGTTGCAAGATTTTGGTACTACAATGATATTCCCTTCAATCCTTTTGTTGGAGATTTGCCAGCAGGCCAGTATTGACTGTATGTTTGTCATTGATGACAACATATGGAAAGTAGCATGCATGGAAGTCTTATATAGTAAGCTTTCAGTATATGTAGCATGGACATGATATCAGCATGATATCATGGGCGTAGAGGTTAACTGTTAGTACAGATAGTTATATAGCAGTTGGTGTCAGCAGTGTTCCTGACAGAGTAACAGACAGTGTTCTATGTATGGTTGTCCGTACAGTTATCATGGAGCCTTGCGCGCTTAGATATATGTTGAAAACATGTTATTGATGTTTCAGTTATGGACGCATGGTCTGGTGATGAACGCAAGTGAAGTTATGCAGTCGCTATTCGCTAGTAGCAGTTTCTTGTGTTTGTTCAGAAGAGCCGACAAAGATTTTATTGGTTCTTGAGTTGCGCCTATCTTGAGGGTATGCGCCCTTGGAGTTAAGCTTGGAGAAGTGTTATTAATGTTCGGTTAAGAGCGCATGAGTTAATTCAGCTTATAGAAAAAGTTCCAGTTGTTTTGGTAGAGCCGACAATGTATAGCGTGCGTCTACATTTATTTTATTAGACAGGTCCCAGAATGAGTTGCGTGCATAGTAGAGCCGACAAAATGTTTATTGGAGTTTGTTATGGTTTCTCTAATATGATTTTAAGGTGGTGCTAACAGGCCGACTTGATTATATCATTTGGAGGAAAGATATTTATAGGCAGTCATTTGTGATTGCTTGAGTGTGGTTCATGGTTGATTAAGCAAAGCAAAGCAGAGTGTGCGAAGTGTTGAGCCATCAGAAGAAGGTCTATGTGACCAAGTAAAGTACTTGTGCTATTCATTGGAACTGATCCAGACAGCAGGTCAAAGTGCAGTTCACCAAGATCCAGATATAGTGTGTATCTGTTATTCAGAAGGTTGTAGCCTTCGCCCCTTTGAGCAGTGAGCTCTTGGACAGTGCGTCCTCTCCCCTAATAGGGACAATTGTAAAAGACTCCTAACAGGGTCCGACCCTTGACCAGGTCTACTGTACTTAATATATTGTAAAGCTACTCCTAACAGGGTAAAGGATCTTCTAACAAGGATCATTATACACTAGTACAAAATATTAGTGGGTATCAAGTCCCACCGGGGTTTTTACCTATTTGGGTTTCCCCGTAACCAAAATATTGGTGGTGTTCATGTGTTCTTTCATTGTGTTTATGCTTTATGTTTAAGTATACTTAATTGGATAAATAATTGAATCTTGTAGATAACTAATTCACCCCCCCCACCCTCTTAGTTATCTCTTGGGACTATTCCTAACACCTTTATGTAGTCCATATTGGGATTAATTGGTCGCGGCAATGACCATGTTTGGTAAGGGGTTCAAGCCTTGAGTGGTTCCTTGTTATAGGATGAGGTCCAAAACATTCATCAACTTGTGGAAGAGCAAAGAAGAGTTTGGGAATAGAGAGGTTGCACTATTATATCCGATGGGTGGACGCATGGTAGGAACAGGACACTCATCAACTTTCTAGTTGGTTCATGGGGACAGTTAGTATTTCTAAAATCAGTTGATGCCTCTGATCAAGTGAAAAATGCTGAGACTTCGTGCAACATGTTGGATGAGGTGGTGGTGGAAAAGGGTGTGGGTAATGTTGTCTAGATTGTGACTGATAATGCAGTTGCATATGTGGTAGCTGATAGACTTTTGATGGATAGGCATCGCACATTATTTTGGAGCTCTTGTGCTGCCCATTGTCTTGACTTGCTCTTGGAGGACCTAGGGAAAATGAGTTGGGTGGAGAAGGTGGTTGGAGATGGAAAAATATCACAAAGTACATCTATAACCACACATGGGTCTTGAGTCTTATGAGAGAGCACACTGATGGTAAGGATCTTGTGCGATGGAGGGTCACATGCAGAGCATATTAGCCACATTGCCCAATCTAAAGCGGATGTTTGTGAGTGAGAGATGGTTGGAGAGTCCTTATGCGAAGAAGCTTGAAGCAAAGAAGGTTGTGAAGGTTGTTTTTGATCTTAGATTTTCCAAGTTGATGGAGGAGATCATCAATGTAAGTTTTCAAACCTTGATTGTTGATTTATTATTTAATTTTTAGATATTGCAATTTTTTGATTTTTGTTAATATTTTTATGTCTAGGTATCAGTACCGTGGGTGAGAGTTCTCCGAATGGTAGATGGGGATAAAAATCCCACAGGGTATCTATATGAGGCCATGGATAGAGCCAAAGAGGCCATATGGAAAATTAGGATCGTAGGTGGAATCGACAATTCCACCAACATATTCATGTTGCTGCCTACTACTTGAACCCCAAGTTTTACTTCTCCAACACTTTTAGAGCAGATGCAGAGGTTCAGGTTGGCATGAACACATGTATTTGGAGATTAGTTGCTGATTTGGACCTTCGAGACCTCATACTCAATGAGTTATAGAGCAATAAGAGGGACTTATAGAGCTATAAGAGGGCCGATGGGCCATTGTTTTCTTCACCTAATTGCTTATGTAGGAGAGACACCCTGCAGCTAGGTAAAAAAGAACATGTGTTTAGTTTTAATATACCATTTATTTTGCTCATTAAGTTTATTGAAATCTTTACCAAATAATAAATGACATTTTTTAATCCTTGCAGATTTGTGGTAGGAAGATTATGGTGTCACAACACCTAATCTTCAAAAGCTTGTTATTCGAATATTATTGCAGCCTTGTAGTGCTTTTGGTTGCGAGCGAAATTGGAGTATTTTTTAGGTCATACACACAAAGAAGCACAATAGGTTGACTCAGAAGTGCTTGAATGACTTGGTTTATGTGCAATACAACCTTCGATTGCACGAAAAGAAGGTGCAAGGGCAGGCTTCATATGAATCACTTGACTTGGATGAGATTGATCCATATTTAGCAGATTGGGTTGTTGCTCCTGATGGTGATGTGTATGTGTATGTGGATCATTTCTTGACTGATGATCACTTAGCTGAGTTCAAGATAGAGGAAGATGACTGGGATGCAAAAGTGACAGCATGTGAGGAGGAACGTGAGCTTGGTCATCCATCAGAGGCTTCTGTTGAGGCACTTATTGAGGCACCTATTGAGGATGGTGCAACTACTTTAGCACCACCCACACAACGACAATGGTCTCTTTTGAGCTTTAGTCGTAGACGCAATTTATGATTTCTACTTCTAGTTTTCATTGATATTGAAATTTGAACTTAATATGTACTCAAAAGTTTTAGTTTCATGGAGTTTGACTTTGATATTCATTGAACTCAATTTTATTCAGATGTTGCACTTGTTTCTTGGTATATGATTCTATGTTAATTTGCTATGTTTTAATTAGTAATTGCTATGTATTTAACTGAAAAATTTGATTAATATATGATGGATATCTTAAATCAGTATATGATCTACAAATTTGGTGTATATGTGTGTTTTTAAAAATATTTTAAGAAATTATATATTTTCAAATGTTTGATAAAAGTGTCGATTTATTGCTAAGTTTTTGGTGATTTCGGGTTTTTCAAAATTTTTGGGCCGGTCGAGTTATTGTTTAGTCTGAATTTTTCAACTATGCATGCAAGTACATAGGCTGTTATGACTACAATGTTAGCAATATTAAGTTGTCATTAGTAAAATCAGATGCAAACACCATTTACCACCGGTAAAGGTTCACCGGTAGTTCACTCACGTTACTTTAAAGGCACCGGTAGACTAAGAAAAGGAGATGCACTGGTAGACCAAAATAAGTACATTGTATCGGTCTATTATTACATACAGAGATAAACTGGGTATGAGATAAACTGGGTATAAGTTTATACCGGTCAAAACTGCATAAAGATCCGCACCGGATTCTGCGGAACAGTTTGAGTTAAAACCAGAATATGCAGAGCAGCCACCGCTCAGAAGTGGAGTTAGCTTTTTAACAGGACTTAGCTTTATTTATTATGGATGTTTTTCAAGGTAAACTCCAGATCAGAATGCAAAGATTTTTGCTAGGAGCATGATTTAATGTTGAGTTTATAGCCTAGCGGTTCTATGAGTTAAGGGTTTCATTAAGATGAACTCTTGTATAAATACAGGTCATAGGACGCAAGAAATAAGGTTGTTGAAAGTTGCTGAATAGATAGAGCAAAGAAGAGAAAGATTATAGTCATCAGAGGTGAAAGGCAAAGAGGCAGAAAAGATTCAAAAGCCAGGCAAACCGGGGAAGAGATCAACATGTATGATCTAATCAGACAATCAGTGTCAATTGAGATCATTGCTTTTATCAAGTGTGAAAGCATATTGAAATCCCTTTATCAGGGTGAACCCTAATCGGTTCTTTGTAAAAATCTTTTAACCGGGTAACATCTTTGTTGATGTTGAATGTCCTCTAATCAGGCAACTCCTAACAGAGTTAAGATCTTAACCGGTCTTCTATCAAATCCCTTAACCGGGTAGCACCTTCACAAGTGCTTTGTAAGCTCCTAACAGGGCGTCTTTATTTCTGCAGAAGTGAAGTTGTGAGCTCTATCTCATTGTGGTTTTTTTCCTTCTAACTGAGGGTTTCCATGTATACATCGTGTTGATCTGTGTATTTCGATTTATGCTTGTGAATGATTGTTTATATTCTGCTTATCTTGGAAGAATAATTAAACAAGTGTTGAATTGTAATAGAAATAGTATTTACTGATTCACCCCCCCCCCCCTCTCAATAACCAGTTAGGAATAACAATTGGTATCAGAGCCTTGTTCTCTAATATATAAAGCTTAACCGCTTGAGAAGAAGATCATGGAGGGTTACAGGTATCAGAAACAGCTTGAGCAAGCCAACAACATCATTGCTTCTCTAGAGAATCGGTTGAGAAGATCACTTGCTAAAAGGAAGGAGCTGGCTCTACAGTTGAGTGAGAGCAATGAAACTATTGATGAACTCTCTGGGCAGAGTGGATCTGATGAAGCTGAGGAGGTAGTCTCTGAACTCATGGAGAGGAACCAGATCCTAACCGATCAGATCTCCAACCTTAAGAGGGAGCAAGAAGATAATGCTCTAAGGATGACTGAACTGATTTAGAAAAAGAGGAAAGTTGAAAATGAAAGAAACACAACAGTCAAGTCATTAACAGCCTCTAAAAGAGAAAGGAACCTGGTAGGGGAAGTTGTAGGGGCAAATGATCTTGTCATCTTGCAACTTCAGGAAGACATGCAAATTGTCACCCAAGAAAACGCCAACATGCAAAAGG
Organism: Chamaecyparis obtusa; assembly: GCA_027943335.1. Classification (NCBI taxonomy): domain Eukaryota; kingdom Viridiplantae; phylum Streptophyta; class Pinopsida; order Cupressales; family Cupressaceae; genus Chamaecyparis; species Chamaecyparis obtusa. The sequence continues at coordinate 1,955,434 of BSBK01003272.1, forward strand.
GTTGGCATGATAGGGATGAAGCATGCAAAAGTCTGGCATTAGAGTTGTATCAACTGAAGGAATAGATGAAAGAACTTGAAGAAAGAAATGAAACCCTAAGAAGATACAACGAAAGCTCGGTCAAGCTTGATGAACAACTCAAAGCTCAAAGAAAAAACAAAGATCACAACGGTCTTGGTTTCACTGAAAAAAACATCAAAGAGACTGGTGAGTCTTCTGGAGCTAAGATAAGCAAGAAGGATAGGAAGAAGCCGCTGGCACAAAAAGGTAAGAAGACTTTTAACACCTCTTGCAATCATTGTGGGAAACCGGGTCATAGAACAAATGACTGCAGGAATGCACCGGTAAAGCCAAACAACAGTTATTGTAAAAACTGTTGCAAATATGGCCACAAGACCAATGAATGTTGGTCAAGCCCCACAACTGTGTCCAGTGGAAGCAGGGGAAGCTTCAAGGGCTACTGCTACTCATGCAATAAGTTTGGACACAAAGCTGATGAATGGAGATCAAAGACAATGGCATTCAGATCCCCAAGACCGGTATTCACCAAGAGAAACAAGAACTGGAGCACAACCAATTGTGCAAATTGTGGGATGCACAGTCACAATGACTTGTGGTGCAGATCACCCAACAATAGAAGGGTGAATCCATGGAAGGCAACCGAGATCGTTTGTTACTCCTGCAACAAAGTAGGACACCTGGCGAAAGTGTGCAGGAACCGGTCAATGAGCAAAAGGAAAGAATCGGTGAAAACATCTCATCCTCAAATGAGAAGATTAATAAGGAAGACAAGATTGAGAAGACAGTCAGGCAGATTTGGTTCAAAAAGGAATCAAAGAGCTCTGCTGAGGAGAAGACAGAGGAAAGATCATCATCGGTTGATGGTGATATCTCTTCAGCTAACTGAGCCTACAGGCTTAGGGGGAGTAGGTAGCTTGTCTACTGTTCTTGGTAGGGCTGGTGAGAATAAGGCTCACTCAGTCTACACGGATAACCGGTCAGGTAAGCATTGATCAACCGTGATATGCTCAACTGAAAAAGTCGGAATACCGGTTGGCGAAAACGGAAAGAAAGGTTAGGTAAGGCAATTAATGTTGTAGTCGTTTAACAATAGTTATCGTTTGGTAATTACCGTTATGCCCTAACTCTATAGAAGAAAGGAGAATTACTCATTAGTTTTACTTTGCGATCTTTGTGATTAACAAATTTTCATGCTGAGTAATATTCTTGCGCTTTGATCATCGTGAGCTATTGTTTGTTAGACCGATCAAGCTTCTTTCTGTTAACCGATTGTTAGCAATGGCATCTTCATCCTCTTCGGTGAAGCTGATCAAGGGAAATCAAGCAGACCGACCTGCATATGATATTGTGGCGGTTCAAAATAGGGAAAACGACATGGCTTGTGCGTTGTCGTCTATGCCAAACGGAGTCCTCTTGACTGAAGACGTCACGATGTTCATTCACGCTAAACAAGAAGAATTGGGTGAAACTTATATTCAAAGTGAGTACCTTGAGTTATGTGAAGAAGGGAGACTTCCTGATAAGTATGCGAAGCTGGTATCATCTGGACTTATCAATGGAGTATGCTACCTGACTGTCTTCTGGGAAGACTGCATTCGAATGGTTCTAAGTCGTCTTCATGAACCGGGTTTCTGGCTCAATAAAGGTGTATGCAATCCGATCACTAAAGAAGATATGCATAGAGTGACCGGATACAGTGACCGAGGGGAAGCACTAACCCTAAGGACTATCTCCAATGTCGTCATCACTAAACTAAAAAAGTCAAGATCTAATGGTCGACTTATGACCGTGAACGACATTGAGGATAATGGAGTCCTCTTTGCATCTGCTGTGATTGGATACAAGGTTTACCAGTCAAACAATCTAAACAGCATACCGGGTGGAGCAATTCATGCCGCACACTGGATAATGCACGACAATGCTCAATACAACATTTGTTCGATGCTTCGAGGGCAAATCTTTGAAAACATGAAGAAGCTCAGAGTTGTCAAGAAGAAATCCATGAAGTATGGAACCCTGCTTGTATGTCTGTACTTCTATTTAAATTTCTTCCCAAGAATCAAAAAAGTGACTTGGGGAACCGATAGACCGGTCATGCATCAAATCAGTGAAATGGCCAACCAACTAGGAAACCAGTTAGGTAGAGTAATGAGTGAACACTTTGAATTATTTCAACTACGAATGCATACAAGAGAGAGGGTGCCATCAACCATTGTTGACGAATACAAAGACGACGTATGCTTTCTGGTTACCACTGATAACTGCATAATTCAAGCCGTGGAACCAAGAACTATGTACACTCCTAAACTAGGCTACGAGATCACCTCAAAGGTTGCTAAGGCATATGCAGATGCCTTGACCAAAGCGGATCTAGATCTCGGTGCTTACCGGTTCGGTACCCACGAAGAGATCCAGGAGAATCTGAAGAAAAGGGCACCAATCAAGAACGTGTATGTCAAAAGGACACCCACGCCAAAGAAAAAATCGGTGAAAGAACAACCCAAGGCTCAAAGAAAGAGAGCTCAACCGGTACCCAGTACCCAAGAGGAAGAACAAGAGGAGACAGAGACCGAGGAAACAGTTCCTCTGGTCGGAAAGATGAAATAAGGTAAGCCGGTAAAGGAAGATCCACTGAGAAGAGCCAAGCCCACAATTGATGAATTTGTGGCATCATTGAAAGAAACCGGGGGAATGGGTTCAGTAAGTAGAAGATATCAGTTTGCAAATGAAGAAGACAGGAGAAAGATTGAAGAAGCAGTAGTGCATTGCATTCATAAGTATAATCTGCATCCTATCGAACTTCACAGGATCGTGCCAGAGGATCTCTTACAAATTCTTGAAGCTAGATGGAAGGCTTCAATGGACAGAGAAAAGGAGCTGAGGATACGAGCTCTGCTAGAGTTTTAGAACCACCTCACTCTGGAAGAAGCCACTGAACAAGCTGAACTGCATCAGCAAGATTTCCTGACAAAGAGGAGGATAAGTTGGATGCTTATAGGTGAAGCCGACAAGGTTCATGAGGAAGGAGTAGCCATATGGACCAAACTTCTTCAGACCCAGCAGCAAGCAAAGGAAGCACGCCAAAGGACCACAGTTCCACCGGTCGCTAACACCAGTAAAGGAAAAGGAGTGCTTGGAGCTGAAGCACCGGTCAAGGAGAAGAATCCTTCAGAACTGGTAATTGTAGATATCACTGATGAACAAGGCAGTGATCCAGCTCGTCCAACTATTCTAACCTCTCTGGAGAAAGGTAAGCCTTGAACTATGACTGTAGATGAAATAGTTGATGAGGTGATGGATTTTGGAATAATAGATAATGCCGCTAAATGGTATAGCGTGCTAGGAGAAGAGGAAAAACAGTCAGTTATAATAGCCATAGTGGAAACTTTAATGGACTACAACAGAACTCCAAGGGACTATAGGGCCAAGTTTCCCCCATAATTAAATTCTAGGCTTCAAAACAAATGGAGAACCGGTCTAGGCACAAACACTAGAATCAATAAGGAGACACTGTCTAAAGTTAGACCTGGTCTCAGTGAAGAAAGAATCAAGCTTCTACTAGAAGAAGCATCAATGAACTTGGATACCAAGTGTAGAGTTGCCAAGATTCTAAATGGATTTGAAAACGAAGTCTATTAAGAGACTTTAGACTTCTGGCAGCAGTACAATTTCAGTGCCCTAGAAAGAATAGGTCCACAGGATCATCCTGAAACTGTACAAGCACCACCGGTTCAATTCACTACTCGTGAAGAACCTGCAACCGGTAAGTTAAATGTTCAAACAAAGGAGTTCACATTTGGTGAACAGGTAAATGTTGAACAGGTAGTTCCCCCAGTAGAACAAGAGCTAGGAAATGATATCCCTATGGGAGAATTACATACAGTTGAAGAGCAACACAAAGAAGAAGTCCCACCGGAAGTGCAATTTCAACAAGAAAAGGATGCTCCACCAGAAGTTGAAGTGCAACCGGAAGAGGAAGCACAGAATGAGGAAGAAGCACCTACTAAAGAAGACCTACTTGAAGAAGAGGCGCAACTGGAAGATGCAGCTCAACAAGCAGATGAAGAAAACAAAGAACAGGAACAAAAAATTCCTGCACACACTGAGCAAGCTCTACTGGAACAAGAGCCCAAGCAAAAGGAACAAGCAGATATTCCAAGCTCCTCATCTAAGAGAAAGTTATCATTTATTGAGGATAAAGAAGCTAAAAGGAACAAGGCCACCGATATTGTGGTTGACATCAGCAAGATGTCAACAAGGCAGCTCAAGGAGCTGACCAAGAGGAAACAGGACATGGTCCTGACCACTGTGAAGGATATTTTGTGCAACTTCGTGCCTGATGCTGACATAGATGAAGATGAACCTGTTATAGATCAGTTGGAAGTATTAGCACAAGCAATCGGTGATGACCTGCAAGATCCAGAGACTGTAGCAATAGATCATTATGAAAAGAAGAGAATAGAGATTCTCCATAAACAAGTTGAAGAAATAAAGGTGACTGTGACAACCAATTTGAGAGTTCTTCAACAACAGATTCAAGTGGCAGGAGGTTTGATGACCCGAACTTCCAATTTTGATACATTCTTGCAAGATCTGACAGAGAAGTAAGCAAAGATTTCAGAAGATATAAGAGCCTTGTCTTCTCAGTTTTACATCAAAAATAAATATGCAACAAACTTCAGCAGAGAAATGGCAAGTCTTGCTCTTATTCTGAGAAAGACTGCTGAAGAGAAGACTAAGAGAATCCAAGACATCATCAGCTGAAAATCTGCTCGGTGAACCTGCTTACAAAACTGTGGAGGACATGGAGAACATTATTGTTTCTCTCAAAGCAACACAAAAGAACATTGAGTATGTAACCGGTCAATGGGCACCGTTTCTTCATTCTGCAAAGAACATATACAAAGATATCTTTACCAAGCTCCAAATGTAAAATATTCAGTGAAGCACAACCCTTTGTCCTATGGAGGCAAAAAAGGGAAGCAGAATAAGCAGAACAAAGAAGCATTTGGACAGGGGAAGCAACAGTCAAGGGGAAGTCTACAATCAAAAGAGAGAAGAGCTGAAGTGTACTGTACACAGGGCAGCAGTCTGATCAAGGACAAAATAGCCATAGAACCAGAATAGAAGAAGAGCTAAAGCCCTTTAACAAGGGAAGTGTGCCACCGAAACAAACATCAGGACAAGGTATGAAGTCTACAGGACAAGGTATGAAATGTGATAAGTAAGTGAGTATGGTTTTGCCACCAATGACAAAGGGGAAGATTGTTAGCAATATTAAGTTGTTATTAGTAAAATCAAATGCAAACACCATTTCCCACCGGTAAAGGTTCACTGGTAGTTCACTCACGTTACTTTAAAGGCACCGGTAGACTAAGAAAAGGAGATGCACTGGTAGACTGGTAGACCAAAATAAGTACATTGTACGGGTCTATTATTACATACAGAGATAAACCAGGTATAAGTGTATACCGGTCAAAACTGCATAAAGGTCCGCACCGGATTTTGCGAAACAGTTTGAGTTAAAACCGGAATATGCGGAGCATCCACCGCTCAGAAGTGAAGTTAGCTTTTTAACAAGAGTTGGCTTTATTTATTACGAATGTTTTTCAAGGTAAACTCTAGATCAAAACGCAAAGCTTTTTGCTAGTTGCATGATTTAATGTTGAGTTTATAGCCTAGCGGTTCTATGAGTTAAGGGTTTCATTAAGATGAACTCTTGTATAAATACAGGTCATAGGATGCAAGAAATAAGGTTGTTGAAAGTTGCCGAATAGATAGAGCAGAGAAGAGAAAGATTACAGTCATCAGAGGTGAAAGGCAAAGAGGCAGAAAAGATTCAACAGCCAGGCAAACCGGGGAAGAGATCAACAGGTATGATCTAATCAGACAATCAGTGTCAATTGAAATCATTGCTTTTATAAGGTGTGAAAGCATATTGAAATCCCTTTATCAGGGTGAACCCTAATCGGTTATTTGTAAAAATCCTTTAACTGGGTAACATCTTTGTTGATGTTGAAAGTCCTCTAACCAGGCAACTCCTAACAGAGTTAAGATCTTAACCGGTCTTCTATCAAATCCCTTAACTGGGTAGCACCTTCACAAGTGCTTTGTAAGCTCCTAACAGGGCGTCTTTATTTCTGCAGAAGTGAAGTTGTGAGCTCTGTCTCACCGTGGTTTTTTCCTTCTAACCAAGGGTTTCCACGTATACATCATGTGTTGATCTGTGTATTTCTATTTATGCTTGTGAATGATTGTTTATATTCTGCTTATTTTGGAAGAATAATTAAACAAGTGTTGAATTGTAATAGAAATAGTATTTACCGATTCACCCCCCCCCCCCCCTTCTCAGTAACCGGCTAGGAATAACATACAACATTTGTTAAAATTCTTGTCTCATATACATAGGTATATAAATTTGGATTTATATATGATGGAAATCAGTAATATGTTCCACAAATTCAGTATATATGTTTGTTTTTGAAGAATATCTTAAAAAGTTGTGTATTTTCAAATGTTCGATAAATTTGATTAGTTATTGCTGAGTTTTTCTTGATTTATTGCCAAGTCCCGAATTATATTTTTTTTTGGGCTTACTAAGTTATCGCTGAGTCCGAATTTAAAAAAATGGTTAAAACAAATTATAATAGTTTGAAAATTTTCTTGAGCCAAAAAGTTTTGTATGATAGGCAGCAAAAGTGGGTAAGCAAACTTCAAGCCTATGATTTTGACATAGAATACATGAAAGGTAAAGAGAATGTAGTAGCTGATGCTCTGTCTAGAATCCTAGTTTGTGTTTTGTTTCTATTATTATTGCTGATTGGATAGTTTACATTATGGAAGAATACGATAAAAATACTTTTGCTACTAATCTCATTGATGTTGAACTTGGTTGCCGATTCGGATGCGGATGCGAGAATCAGGTGCGCAGATGCGTGAGATTTTTTTGGGGGGTCTTGGATGCGTTTATATATATATATATATATATATATACATACATGCAAAGAAATGCAAGAAATATACAAAATTAAATCATTTGATAATAAGATACTTCACCATTGATCAAGATATCTAATAGTTCACAAATATTCAAATTGAAATAACTAATAAGCTATATCATATATGTCTATGTTCATGATTCCAATGCAAATCAGAAAATCATTACAATTACAAAACCAAAATATAGTTCATGATTCAATGTTCATCAATCTGAATCAGAATCATATGGATTCACAAAAAAATCCTCATCATCTCCAACTCCTCCAACTGCTGCAAGTTCAAGATCATTTGAACCAAGAACGGTTCCACTTGTGCTAGATGAACCATGTTTCATGACGTTATCACCATCATCCTCCATGATTCTAGTAAGATTTTGAATCGTTGCATCCAAGTTCACACACTTAGGTTCTACATCCCAAAGCTTGGCTACCCCTTCCTTGTAGTGATCCTCCTTACGTGACAAAAGACACAAGTTGGTATGAATGTAAACCAAGTCTTCAACTTTTTTTGAGCCCAACCGGTTTCGCTTCACTAAGTGGATAAAGGACTATGTACTCCAATTCCGTTCAGCAGTAGAAGAACTTGCAACCTAGACAATATTCACAAAATTAGAGTAAAACATAAAATGAAAAGCAAATTAAAGAATTATAGAATACGAGTGGTAAACAAAAAACAAAAAAAACCTACTTGTGAGAGGATCTTGATTGCAAGAGGTTGTAGATTTTTAAATGGTTGACCATAGAGGTACCACCGTGTGATAGCTCTCATGTTGACATCATTGTGGTCCTTTATTGCAATTGGACTAAGTTTTGCTCCTAAAGCAAATAAGCCAAATTCTAGCCTAACTTTTTTGTGCATGTCATCATCTAGGGAGAGTCTTGCAAAAGCTTTGTAGCATTCATTAGCAATTTCTCCATCCGCATATGGTGCTACTCTATTTGGCAGAACAAGTGTGTCCTCGCTATAGTACCTTGGAGATAAGGCATATGCAAGGAGGTGCAATGGGGTAATCTTTTCCCAACGACGAAGAATGATTATTTCTAGTTGATTGGATAAGGCTTCACATTGTGTGGGGTCTTTCTCATGTTTTTGTAGGGAAAGTTTTACCTTCTCAACCATTGTGTCCATGTCATCATAGACATCCCCAAACAAGACTGATATGTATTAGCAAAGCAGAGGATAGTCATGATAGGGTCCGTAAAATCTAATACAAATTGCACACGAGCCCACCAACTATCATCCAAGATCAATGCTTTGACCTTTTGGGCCTTCTTTGAATTTGAGTCTTCCATATACCCCATTGGCTAGAAATAACCATTTGGCTTAATGCCCCTTGCACCTTGACAAGTCGTCTCATAACAATAGTATGAGACACAAATCAGGTTTCAGTCACCTAAGCAAGTTAATAACAATATGTCAATAAATATTAAGCAAAGTTATATACAATTTGATAATTGAACATGACATAAAATTTATTCAAATTAAATAAATAAATAAAATTTAGTAATTACAATTTACCTTCAACAACTCCAATTTGGAGAATGATTTGAATATCGATTATGACATGTGATGGTTCATCACAAACATCTGTATCTCCTCCCCCTCTTGGTAAATTTGCTTCACCCAATCTATTTTAGTGCCAATTTGTTGCATGACCAAGTTTCAGGAGTGTACCGTGCATGGTGTCCAAAAAATATGTTCATACCAACCCTCAATCAAAGCACCTGCACCCCTACAATTTTTGGCATTGTCTGTAATCACCTGGACCACATTCTCACTACCCACCATCTCTATGGCCTCAATGAGAATTCTAAAAATGAAATGTGAATCTTTCACTTCCCCTTCACAATTAATTGCCTTAAAAAACATTGCCCCTTTGGGGGACATTGCAATCACATTAATCAATGGCCGGTTTTTTGTATCCTTCCATCCATCAGAAACAATAGAAACACCCAAAGCTTTCCAAGATTTTCTAATTGGTTGAATAGCTCTCTCTACACAAGTCTTCTCTTTTTTGCAATAGAGTGATACCCACCTTTTCATACCCGGGACTTGTGTAATCAGTCGGTGCTTTATTGATGGCTGCCACCATTTCCTTCCAATATGGTGATCTCACCAAGTTGAAAGGAAAACCATTGGCATAGAGGCAACGTGCAATGGCTTGATTAGCAAGCTCTCTTGCCTCCATTTTAAATGCGGTGTGTAATGGACCTCTTTTGCGGGCAATATTTTCTACTTCTTCCTCTTCCTCTCCTGATACAGGTACTTGCAAGAATGGATGTTTGGAGGATACAATTGCTTTAGTGGGTAATTGTATTGTTTTCTTTCCAAATGGAGGTTGATAAAAACTTTGTTTTGATCTTTTAACCAATTTATCAGTAGCTTCTTGTTCTTTTACAAATGAAGCTATTTCTACATTAGACAACCCCTTCCCACTTGCCTTTGCACATTGCCATTCCTTGGCCAGCAGGGCCCATAAAATGAAGTTCAACCCGAGAATATAAGCTATTGAATGGGTTGCCTTTGTTTTAACAATAATTACACTTCCAAACATATGAGCCACCTCCTGAAACCTGTGATATTCTTGTGGTATGTCTCCATAAAGGAGATCCTACATCAATTTTGAAACTATTGGCTCCTTGCCCTCCCATTGAACTTTGACTACCGGTGGTGGCCATTCTTGCATAATTCAATCTAATTTCTTGCTATAATAAGAAATTAAATAAAATTAAATTAGAAAAAAATTAAAAAACTATGAACATAAAGCATACAAGTGCAAAAAAATGATACAAAAACACTAAAATAGATAGCTAAACTTGTTTCTTTATTTATCTAAAAACTTGAAAAAATTCTTCCCAAACTTGAGAAAATTCATCAAAATCTCAAAACAATTCATTAAAGGACTCAAGAATGGGATCAAACGCTTACATTAGATGCTTAAAACTCCTTTGCGGAAGCTATCTCTCGCCGTATGATCGATCCTCTTAAAAAATAATCACCTTACCTTCAAAATGCCAAAATGGAGACCAAATGAAAAGAGAGCCTAGTTGCAAACAAAATGAGATGCAAAAGGATTGAATGGCCTCTTTTAGGGTCGTTTTAGGGTTTAGGAGCAAAAAAAAAGAATTAAAAAAGTTATATTGCACATGTTACATTGTTTTTAATTTTTTTTTTTAAAAAGCATCTAAATAGATGTTGGGCCCGTGGATGCCCCTAGGTGCCTTGTGGATGCCACCCGGAAGCGCATCTGGCGTCCAAGATGTGCTTCCGGGTGGCAATCCACAGGGCGCCCGAATCCGCATCCACATCTGCATCCGAATCCGGATCTAGACCTAGGATGCTTGCACGAGTAACTAAGATGTTCAAGGATGATAGGTATACAATGATAGATCAGCTTATTCTCTATAAGAACGGAATTTTTCTCATCTGAGAATCCAAAATGAACAAAAAAATTATAAAAGCTTTCCATAGCACATCTCTAGTAGGGCATTTAGGATATTACAGGACTTAAAGGCAGGTCAATGAAATTTTTTCTAATAAGGGACTTAAGAAATACATTCTTAGGCATATCAAAGAATGCATTGTTTATCAATAGAACAAAGCAGACTTTTCTTGCAAGATTGATACAGCCATTGCCTATTCCTAATTAGATGGTGTAGCATATCTATGAGTTTGGATTCATTATTGGTTTACCCAAGGTTCAAGGGAAATATTGCTTCTATGTCATGAATAGGCTAACAAAATATGCTTATTTCTTTGTTATCTCATCAAGTTTTAAGGCTCCTCAAGTGGAATTTTTTTTTGGGGGGGAATTATTTAGTCGACATGGGTTGCCTAAGAATATTGTTAAGTAATAGGGACAATAGATTCCTTAGTGCTTTTTGGAAGGAGTTGTTTCAACTGATAGTTACGTAACTCACCTCAAGCATTAGTTATCATCTTCGAATTGATGGCCAAACAAAAATAGCGAATAAATAGTTTGAGGGATATTTGAGAAGCTATGTTTCAGATCAGCAATCAAATTGGGTGAAATGGTTATAGTTGGGGGAATACTGTTATACTGCTTATCAAATTATCACGTCTATTGGTATTTCCCATTCATGGAAGTATATGGTTAAACTTTTGCTGAATTAGTATTTACTGATAGCTAATGACTAGGTTTAGAAAGGGAGCTAGGAAATTGAATCCCAGATTTTATGAACTTTTATAGGATTGTGAGAACTTGGGAAGTTTGCTATGAACTATAATTGCCATAAAATAGTAGAGGATCCACAATGCGTTCCATATTTTGTGTCTCGATACAGCACTTGGACAACACATCATACCTTCAACAAAGTTATCTCCCTTGGAAGATGAGGGAATTGATTTTAGTTCTAGAAGCTATCATTGGACATAGAGAAAAAAATTGAGGAACAAGACCGTATCAAAATATGTGGTGTGTTGGAAAGATCTTCCAACTGAAGATGCTGCATGGGATGGTGTAGAGATTCTTGAGCATCCAAATTTGCAATTGCTTGAGATTAAGCAATTTTAGAAGGGCAAGCTGTCATGCCTTTTTTTCAGAATTAATTTTTTTGGAAGGCTTGTGGCCTTTTTGATATTTTGCACAAGCCATAAGGGATAAAGTTAGGAAAATAATATAATAATATTCTGAGTGGTCTAGTAACTTTATTGTATACTTTATAAAAGGGATGACTTAAATATTATTATTAGTTTATTGATATGGGCCAAAAGAAGCATTTTATAAAAATGTTTCCAAACACATTTGGAGGTGACTTTTGGCAAGTAAAGCTAATTTGAAATCTTAAGGGGTGCATATAAACGAAGAGTTTGGAAGGGAAAAAGACATTTACTATTGTTATCGAACACTTTTTATAGATTGTGATATTGCTATCAGGATTCAACTGTGTAGTTTTTGAGTCAAATTCATTGACCCATGTTTCATGAACAGTGGTTCACAAGAACCCATCTCTAATGAGAATGAATCGAACACTTAGCACTCATTACATCTAGGTGATGCTCACAAAGGTGAAGCATCGGGACTTCCCAAGAAGTCACCCATCCCAGTACTACTCCAACTCAAGCACACTTAACCACAAAGTTTCCTCCAAGGTTAAGCCCACTTTGCTTGCAACCTCATTTGCAAAACCTTCAGCAAGTGTTGTGCCTTGTGAACCAATCATTGTAGTGACTGATTTGGAAGAAAAGCAACCCGCAACCTTGTGGCCTATCTTGTTGCATCAAAGCGCACGAAGGAGGGACCATAATTAAGATATTGGGTCCAAGTGCCCTGAGAAGAATGGATTCAAACAGAATGGTGCATCGGCTTAGATATGTCGATGATGGCACAAACCTTGGTGTATCTACAATGAGGAGCAACTGAAACATAGTCCAACTTCACAAAGGAACCAATCTACTCAATCATGCTCTTAATGAGCTCCAACATGCTTCATCAGAGGGTGGTTATACAGTCTGATCCAAATGGGTACTGAAATGATCTTAGCAGCAGCAGGCTCAAAGAAGGGAGACCAAGATGTCAAGAAGAGGTTCAACTGGCCATAAAACCAAGGGCCATTCTGCTTAACAAAATTACAATCCTCTACAGAAGCGAAATGGAGCAGGAAGAAACCAAAATCTAGATTGTCAATGTCAGGAGTGGGAAGGTTGCTTTGAGTTGCCAAGTACTCTATTTTTTTTGGTCTGCGAGTTTTTTGTAAGTTTAATTCATGTGTTTTTATAGACAGAGGAAAAACATGGATAAAAAGACCAACATGGGTAAAACGCTGCTAATAACACATTTTTCACATATTGTTTTGGCTATAAAACCATGCATTTTATCTTTTCAAATGTCAATTTTTAATTCAATACATTTTGTAATTGAATTTTGCGAAAAAACTATATATTTTTAGAATTTTAATTTTTAGTATACTCGAAGTTGCCAAGTTTTTGCCAAGTTGAGAATTTTGGGCTTGCCGAGTACTCTCCGATTTTGAGTTTGCAAACTATGGTTCTGGGAAACTTAGAGATGCTGATTTCCAATTTGCCATTTTGAAGGAGACCATAGAGGAGGTTGGGCCTTCTAATGTTGTGCAGGTTGTGACAAATTCAACTCGTGTTTGTAAGTTAGCTGATTTGATGATTGAGAGTACTTACAAACATATTTTTTGGACTCCATGGTGTGTACATACTTGAATAATGTTTTGAAAGACATTGGAAAAATAGATTGGGTGAAGGTAGCAGTGGCAGAGGCTTGAGACCTACAAATGTTTGTATGTAATCATCACACTTGCACTATTCCAGTCTTATTCAAAGAACAAATTCTTGAAATTAGTTGCAACTAGACATGCTAGCTATTATATTTTGTTGGAGAGGATGTTGGAGGTGCAGGTTGCTCAACAATCCATGGTTGTTTGTGGAGATTTGAAAAAGTTGGCTCAACAAAGATTAAAGAAGGGAAGACGGTGAGAGAAATTCCTTGATGACATTTAGTGGTCCAATATCATCTAAGAATTTTATTTTATTTTGTTACACTTTGTTTTACATTTTTTATTTTAAAAGTTTTAAATTTTAAATTTTACTTCCAGGTATATTTGCTCTATCATATCACCAATTGTAGGGGTAATCCGGTATGCAGATACAAACTTTCCTAGCTTTGGAGATCTATAAGACTTTTGATAGCACGTTTGATTAAATGAAGAGAGCAATTCATCAAAAGGATCTTGAATTGCAATTCTATGAGAAGCCTATTAGGCCTATTGTCACAAAGAGGTGGAACACAATGAACACCTCTCTTCATATGCTTGCCTATGCTCTTAATCAGAAGTGGTATGCCCCTAGACTTGGCCGGATGCTTCATTCTTAGGATGAAGAGGTGATAGAGAGACTTACAACAACCCTTTGTAAAATGTATAGCAACAAGCAAGCAATCATTCCTCGAGAGCAGTGGCTTCAGTTTGCTGATCTTCAGGGTCTTATGTTCAGCAACTAGAGGCTAGTACATACAGGCCACTATTGCACAAAAAAACCCCACTGGATGGTGGAAATTTCATGGGAAGGACACATTGGAGTTGAAACAGCTTGCCATATGTTTTCTCTCACAGATTGCTAGTTCCTTCGCTGCAAAGAGGAAGTGGTCCACTTGTGGCTTCGTCCACTCCATTAAGCGAAACAAGCTTACTTCGAAACGAGCTGAAAAACTAGTTGTATCTCATAGTGCCTTGAGACTTCAGGACTGATAGACAACTGAGTATCAACGGACGACAACAAGTTGTTGGGATGTTGATCTTGAATATGTTATGCAGGTTGATTGGAGGAGCTGCAACCAAGAATGTTCAGGCTACTGTTGGAGGACCCAATTCAAGCAGAGAGCAATGCTTACTCGGATGGTTCTAAGTCTTTGGATATTGATAGCTCGAATGAGGCTTAGTTTATAGATTGTTGTATTTTAATGTTTGAGACTTTTGGATATTGATAGACCATTGTATTTTGATGTTGAGACTGCTGTTATACTGCTGCTGCTCATGGTTTATTTACATATTGATATTGTTGTTATCTCTCTCTCTCTACACATACACACACATAATATATTAATGTATTCTGAAAAATTCATGAATATATATATTTTTAAAAATTTATTTATTACAGGCCCCAGCCGTCCTCTAAAATGGCCCTCAGATTGCAATCCCCGAAATGCCCCCCGCCATCCCCTCATCCCCGAAATGGCATGGAACATAGCAATTTTCCGGTGCCCTGCATCTGATTCTGGCAGGTTTATCTGTATGCTATTTCCTCGCCAACTTCATCATACATGGCACATGAATAGCAACAGGAATGGTCTTAGATAGCTCAAGAGCATAGGCTGCCAATACAATTCTTTTTACCACATTGTAGGGCACATATAACCCAAGTTATTATGGGTCTTTCCCTTTTTTTATAAATGTTTGCTTGTATTTTTTAGGGCATACATATCACTTCTCCCCTTGTTAGCCTTTTGCTTTTTACTGTTATGTAGTATACTGTTCGGGGATAAATATATTGTAACATTATAGTTTGTACCGGGTTTGAAAGCTCCCAGTCTTTTTGATCAAAGGTATCAAGGATGCCAAATATAGACACACTCATTTTCTGTTGATAAGTTGACTATCATATAAAATAAGGTGCATGCTAAGTAGAAAAGTTTTATTCTCTTTGATCGAGTGTCACCAGAGCATGCTAGATATAGAGACAATGTCTGATCATTTATTCTCCATTATTCATTTCTATTGTTACTGTTTATTTTGGTTGGAGCTATCTTTGAGATGCATTTGCAAGGGATTGCCAGCGAGAATCCTGAGATATATATATTCCTTTCATCATTAAGGCTATTTTCATGTGCAGGTATCTGGCTATAGTGGCCTACTTTTGGGGAGTCCCGTCATCATTTATGAAATTATAGCTTTTGTGGTTCCAGGGTTAACAAAAAGTGAAAAGAGATTTCTGGGGCCAATAGTTCTAGGCTCATCAGTCCTTTTCTATGCTGGTCTTGCATTTTCTTATGAAGTGTTGACTCCAGCAGCACTAAACTTCTTCGTTAGTTATGCTGAAGGAGTGGTGGAGTCTCTGTGGTCAATTGATCAGTACTTTGAGTTTGTGCTGGTGCTTATGTTCAGCACAGGACTAGCTTTCCAGGTAATTTAGTTAAACAAGGGTTTATTTATATTGCTTTAGATTCTGAAATTATTTAATGAAACCATAGCGTATATTTGTTATGATAAAAAATTAGGCTTGTAACTTTCTAATTTTCAACTTAATCCTGCTTTGATATGCAATTTGCCTGTCCTATATGCGTAAGCTGAAGTTCCACTTTGCTGCTTGCACATTTGATATGGAACATAATCCAGAATATTTTGTGATAGGAGGCCTCAACCCATGTACTTTCGGGTTTCAAAAGTGATCGATTTTGTGTTGATGAATACTTTGTAGACCTAGTTACAGTTTGAAAATTTCATCTGTATGTGTTTACTGAGACCAGTAATATATTTTTGACAGGTTCCAGTCATACAATTATTACTTGGACAGACTGGGTTGGTGACTGGAGAACAAATGCTCTCAGTTTGGAGATATGTGGTGGTGGGTGCTGTAATTGCAGCAGCTGTGTTGACGCCTTCAACTGATCCCTTGACTCAGGTTCTCTTGGCAGGACCACTTATTGGTCTCTATTTAGGCGGTGCATTGCTTGTGAAACTGATTGCACCCGAGACTAAGACCACCTAATTAAACAAAGAGGGAGAGCACAATTTAATGTATATTATAGGCGCATCAATGTATATCAATTTTCAAATATGTAACCACTAAATTGGAAGTTTTCAAGCTCATTTTACCTTCGGAAAATTCAAAATTTATGATCAGAATAGTATACTATTTTCTTGTCTTCATTGCTTTTAGATTCCTAAGCTTCTTGGAAACCTCTCTCTGGAATCTCGGCAACTTCAATAAAAAGGTGATTAATACCGAAGTGCTTTGAACAGCGTGAGTATTTTGTTACAACAGAAAATTGTCACAAAACCTAGCACTGCCTTTTTGTTTGAAAATATAAATTTTCTCATTTAAACCTCAATGAATATAATCGGCTGTATGTTAATGACGACAGAGACTGAAATTTGTCTGCAAAACGTTGGGATCAATACTTGAAAATCTGAGAATGATGTACTTTTGGCACTTTTAATGATCAGTGCCGGAAATTTGTTGAATATTAAGATTTTGCCGTTGTGGGCTGCTGAAACCCCCTTTGAAAGGATCACTGCTGCCGTGAGGCGCTTCTGGAAAACAACAAAGGCTGATGTGCAACGCTGCTGAAACCATCCTGGATGCAAATCACTGCCGACGTGCTGCTCTGCTTTTAAATATGATTGCTGTTGTCGATAGCCGCTGCTAAAACTCCCTAGCAATGTGACAGAGCACTTGATACTGACGCCTAAACCCCTGCTGTTTAACATTCTATTTAAAGCTGTTCACTCTCAGTTGGCCCTTTAAAAATAACAAAATCGCCTTTTATCAAAAACCTGGTTTACTTTTTAAAAATAGAAAAGTTTCCCTTCTATCAAAAATCTGATCGAACCAACAGGGAGGCGCGCCCTAATCATGAAGATGGCAACATTTGTATGGTCATCAGCTACATATAGCGGGACTCAACCATACAAAAGCCAATTTTTGCAAAGACAGCGTATTCACGTAATAAGGCCCGCCCCTATCCATCAGAAACTCGTTTTTGTATCATTAAATCTCTGCTGGACTGTTCTCAGGTGCGTCCCACTTTGAGAAAAAGACGATCTTTTCCTTTAAGGCGCCCGCTGGGACATCGGAGCGCAAATTTGATCAACATTTTTGGACTCTCAGGCGCGCCCTCAGCTATGAATTCGCAGAATTTTAGACTTTGTTTTTATCTAGTCCACTTCCGGGCGCCCGCCCGGCCATGAATTTGCAATATTTTTTACTTTGTTCTTACTCAGTCCACATCCAGGCGCACATCTGATCGTCTAAATGCCATTTTATATGCTCAAATTTGTTTTCTGCTGGACGCCATACTGCTCATCTCCACTATATTTTGAAAATTTGTCTTCTGTCAACTGGTGAACGCCAAGATATTTTGCAACAATTTTGACTAATACTCAGTCAAGATCATCTGCTACCTTTATTTAGTGAATTCCTCCTCAAATGAATCATTAAGACGGCTCATCTTCAAATTGTTTTCATATTCTATATGAATATCTTGAAACAAATGACATAAATTCCTTGATTAAGGTTATATGCCCATCTGTATCTCTTAAGCAAACTTAGCCCTCGATTTACACCCCAACATTGCATTGTTCAAGATATCAAGCACGTCAAACTACATTTTTGACAGTAGAAAGCTTGAGATGAAGTCCACAAATATTGTTTTGCACTGTTCGTTTATAACTATAATAATGAAAATTTATAGATGAATTACCTTCCACATTTTTAAAAATGATCCGTGTATTGACAAGTAGAGTTAATGAGTTCCACAGAAAAATAACATAGTTGAATGTTGATAAAATACCATAATAAATATATCTTTTTAGTCCATCTACGGTAAGTCTTTGTTTAATATAGAAAGTATGAGGTGAAGGATATAAATATCATTTTTCTCTTATTTGGTGGGATAATCTTTGATTAAGAACAATTTAGAGAGAACTTCCGTACCATCTTTATATTTTAAAAATAAATTTATAACAATTAACTATCAAGTTTTATATTTTAAAAATAAATTTATAACAATTAACTATCAAGAAAGATGCAATTGCTTGACATAGAAGATTTTGCCCTAGAAGATCCATTGTGAAAATCAAAGTAGTGGGATCAACCAACCACTTTCTTATTTCTTCAAAATTGGGCCAATTATCAAGAGTTATATAGAGCATGAAATCAACAATCCAACGAATTTTCTAACCCATATGCTTTGTCTTTCCCTTAAGCTACTCATGGGCAATTTTTCATGTAATATGAATAATTACTTACTAAAATGTCTCTATTTCTATCAATTATTTAAATTTTATTCATTTTGATTTGGAAAACATATAAGGTCATGTAAGTGAGAATTTTTTTTATAGAATTTTTATAAAAATAAAAATAAAATTGTGTTATGTTTATGTATATTGCAATTTTGGAGTCATTAAAGTGAAATTTGGCAAGATTTTTGTTAAACTATGGTTATCCAAAATTGTTAGATCACGACTTTCCAATACATGAATTTTTTGCATTTTGAGTAACAAGAGTTATGACCCTACCATATTGAGAAACCAAAATTATAATTTCAATGGTAAATTGGATACAAACTTATATGTCGACTCTTCAATTATCACCAAGAACTATAATGTACTACTTTTTAGTGAGTTTTCTATATCTTGTATTGTCAAACTACATAATAGTTGAATTCAAATTATTTAGGTGGGTTAGAAGGCATACCACTCCATTTTAGAATTTGTCCATTTTGTTTAATCTTTATGTGAAATAATAATCTATTTTATTCAATGATTGAATTATTCAACATTGTGTTTCCACAATTGATAAGAATTTAACCTAATTGTTGGATTCCATTGTGTACATTTTTTTGCGTCAACTTTCCAAAGAGATTAAAAAGAGGAGGATAGATGACATGAAAAACAAGACAAAATAGAGTAAAGAGAAAGGAAAAAAAGAGCCAAAGTAGGAAGCAAATAGATAATAGAGAAGAAAGTAATTAATAACATAAAACAAAAAAAAGAAGATAAAATAAGAAACAAAAGGCACTACTACTAACAAAAAAATAAAATAATAAAAATACAAAATATTAAAAAAATAGGACATGTATGTACACTATATTGCAACTAGAAATCTAAGACCATTATCATTTAACTTTTGTGTGATTAAATGTGTGTTTGTGATTAAAAAACACAATAAGAAAATAAGACCACTCCCATTTAACCTCTTGTGATATAAAAGAACAAAAAATAATAAACAATAATACTAAAAAAAAATCACTCTCAATTAACTTTTGCAAGATACAAAACAACATAAAACAAGGCAAATATTAGTAGGCCTATTATAAAACATGGTGGGCATTCACACAAATATAAACAATGTTTAATGTGTCTTATCACATAATATGCATGTCTTGGTATTTCCTCCATCTTGAATTTTGTATAAGTTTTGTTAATGTTCAAGTTCTATTATTTTGCTAGTAAAAAAATATGAGTCTAGCTAGAGGATTTACATATTATTTTATTTTTGATAGTTTCAAATAGAATGCAATTTGAAACAAAATTGAATGGTCATTAATTATGATAACTTTATTTAAAATAAATTAGTTAATGCAAACAATAATTTTCATTATTGAAAATATATAGTATAAGTTATTTAACTACAAGAAAATAAATAAGAAAATAAGTTTAGTTTAATTTATTAAAAATAACTTGAATTTTCTTTTTATATTTAATCAACTAAACACAATTAATACTATTTTTTGGAAAACATGCTAACTTTTAACAAGTACTTTAATTTTCTCTTAAAATAAGTGAAATTAAATTATTTTATAATATTATTACTCTATAATTTCTAAAATTAAATTTAATAAAAAATAAATATATGAGATTTTAATAATGTATTAATTGATGAAAAAATAGAATATTGTGTGGGTTTACAAGTTATGGATTTTTTTTGCTCTACAACTTAATGCGAATTGTTGTTGACATTTGCATCCTGCCTCGTCTTGCGTGAAATGCGAGTATCATCCTTTGTGCCTCATGTCTTTTGATGTTTGCTTTGTTGTCATTTGATAAGTCTTGTGTGCTTTTATTTCCCATGTGTGTTGTTATGTTGGTTTTGTGCCCTTTTTTACCTCTGTTCTTTGGGTTTTATTTGCCTCCTGCCTGGTTCACGCGTGTGATAAGAGAGCCGAACAATAATGGCTGTGATGGAGAAAGGTGATGCAGAAGCAAGTGGTATTGATGGGATTAATAAACCTGCAGAAGATACCAATGTTGTTAAACCAAGTGAAAAACTTTCCCATAAGCAAGTGGTGGCCGATAGCTCTTCAAATTTCTTGGCCAGTGCAGAATTTAATGGAGTCTTCAGCAGAAGGGTTGTGGACACAGTACAAGGAGAAATGGGAGGAGGAAAAACCTCAGCTGATGGAGGTGGACGAACCGATGGAGGAAATGCTGAGTCTGGTGGAGATGAAGGAGACCTTGGCAGGTTTCCTTCTGTGGGTCTGAAGACCCTCTCTCTTTCACCTAACGAAGACATGGTAAATGCTATTAAATCTGAACAAAATAGGCTTAAGAGTATTGCAATTTTCTTTGTTTGCTTAGATAAAGAATCAATGCCTGCTTGCAAGTTTTTTGATGATTGGTTGGCTTTAGTATGGAGTAAAAAACTTGGAATATATGTTACGTACTGCATAATGATTCAAAAAGAGCTCTTTGTTATTTTTTTAAAGAATCACACTATGCAGGAGAGAGTGTTGGAAATGAGATTCTGGAATGTTGGTCGCTCCATGTTTAGGGTTTAGCCTTGGTCTCCAAAAGGTAATTTTGAAAAAGTTGTTGCTCGATCGACTCCAAACTGGGTAGAAATAAACAACCTGCATGTGGAATTCTGGCCCTTTATTTCCCAAATTTTGAAACCCTTGGGTTCGGTTCTTCAAATTGAATAGTCACGAGTCACTCTTCCCCATCTGAATGCTAGAGTCTTGGTTGCTTTAACACCAGAAGTCGACTTTCCTGATTGTATCTCTCTTGAATTTGATGGTGAACTATTTTGTTGGGAAATCTCCCTCTTAGGAAATTTAAATGCTTGCTTCCATTGTAGATGCAACATACATACCAAGAAAGAATGCCTGGCCCTAAAGCATATACAGAAAGAAAAATTCAATGTAGTGAACAATTCTGGAAAGAAGGATAGCAATAATAATGGCGATAAAAATTATGTTGATGACAAAGATAAAAATGATATGCCAAGTAACCCTAATAGGGACCCGAATCCAAATAAATCCTTACCCCCAGAGAATTTACAATCTTTTGTCAGTGTTTTAAACAAACCTTCAGACTTTGTTGATAATAACATGTTTATCACTATGTCGAATCCTTTTTTTGATGAAGAATTTGAAATTGTCCATGCTCAGAAGCCAGTGGAGGATGAAAATCCATCTCCCCTTGTTACCCACCCTCCAAGGTTGTTGTCTATAGAGACCCCTAATGATAGTACAACCCCCCCATATTGAATGCCCAACAATTAGAAATTATATCTATTAATGAAAAGGTTGTTAAACTCAAGCAAGGTATTAAGGACCAACAACCCCTCTTTGTAGAACCAACTGTCCCCCCTGGATCATTGCAAATTGTGACTTCCAATAATGAGGGCCAATTCATAGAGGTTGTCAGAAAGAAAAGGAAGACCAGAGATAGAAACTCCCTGTCAAATGGAAGTAGAGGAAAGAAGAACCTCCCATATTATTTTAATATACTGTGCAAAAGCAGAAAAACTCCCCCTAAGTAATTAATGATGAAGCACATCCATAGTTGGAATGTTCGAGGCCTAGAAACACCTGATAGGAAATATTCAGTTAGGAGATGGTGTAATCAGTTGGTTTCTAAGGATGTTATTTTCTTATAAGAAATTAAAGTTGTAGGATTTCAAGACCATACTACTCTGAAATTCCTTTGGGATAAAGTGTATACACTTAAAAATGGCTTCATTAATTAATTAAATATTTATTATTTAATTGATATTGACTTGATAAATTAATTAAATATTTATTATTTAATTAATAATTATTTCCTCTATTTATTAAATAGATTATTCAATTTATTTAGTAAATTCACTATAGTCTATTCTTCTATCCTAAGTCTTCTAATTAGTCTTATTAAACTGATTTAATTAAATATACAATCACCTAAATATGACTAAGTCTCCTAGTCCACCTCATTTACCCAGTCACTTGACACATCACTTTGGCTAAAATAAATAATAAATATTAATTATTTATTGATAATTATCCTCACCCACACATGTCCTATTTCTAAGGGCTATGTGGCCTCATAAGACTTGGTCTCATGACCACATGTCCTCTCTTAAACCAAGTCAAGAGACAATCCCTATTCCTAAGGGGCTTCTTAAGCCACCTCTAAGGGTCAAAGGTGACTCATGGGACACTTGTACAAAGAGTCCTCATGAGGAAAAGGTCTCTCCCTCTTTCTCTCTTTGGTCTTTGTGAGACACTTGACATGTGTCTTTCCCTTCCACCTTGTTCTCCTCCATGTCAATGTGAGAGGAACATCATCTCTATTATTCCTCTCACATTCCAACTACATCCCCCTTTCTCTCAACTCCTTCAACCAAGTCAATCCTAGCCCTAGGATCTTCCACCTTTCATTCTCCATTGTAGGATTGTGCCACCTAGGCCTAGATCCTCCAAAACTCTATAAAAGGAGCCTTATTTCCCCTTTGTGAGCTAATAAGTAATTTGTAATCAAGCATTCAAGCATTCAAACATTCAAGAGAAATCAAGCATCCATATTATCATAATTTCATCTTGCATTCTATCCATTAGTTGCATAACCAAGCTTTGAGCTATTTTGCATTCATCATCAAATCTCCACACTTTGGTGGCATCTTGGGAAAAGGCTTCATTTGGAAATCTAAGAGCTCAACATCTTCAAGAAATCAAGGCTAGGAGAGCAATGGAGACAAGCTACATGGTAGGTGAAGGTAAAATGCTATTTTAGCTTCATTTTGATTGTATTCTTCATTGTAGTTTTCTTATTAGTTTGATTTATTAATATTAAAGTAGTTAATTTATCATTTAGAATAGTATTCACCTAATTTTGCATACATTTTTGGCACCCACCATGGGGCCAACCCATGTTTTTAACTTTCTATTTTTAGTTTTCCGTGTGCGGGTTTTTCTACAGGTCATTTTTGCACATTTGTACCCAATTCCTGCACATTCATCCATTTCTGCTGCGCATCCATTCTGCAATTTCTGCACGCTATTTTTTTTAAATTTTCCTATGCATTTACCTTAACTTTCTGCACTTTTAATAGCTTCTGCTGCACATTAGTTCTTTCTATGCATTTACACCATCGCTCCGTGCATACATTTCATTCTGCTGCGCATACATACATTCTGCGTGTAAATCCATAATTATTACGCATTTATTTCACTGTTCTACGCATTTGTTAGTTACTGTGGTAAAATTTAGTTTTTTTTGTTAGATTTGATTTAAGCTAACATTTTGACAAGTTTTTGTTCATTCTGGTAGTCTTTAGGCTATTTTGCAGGACGTTAGTTTGAAGACCCCATTGCTAAAATTTCTAACAAGTTTGTTTGCAGGATTCTTAAGGGGTATTGTAAAATAAACCATAACCTTGTTTGGGCTTAAAATGCGACATGTTTTTGCTTTGTGTGTCTTATTTGGCATAGCTCAAGTGTTTGTTGTGTCTTGCTTAATAGCTATTTGTAATCCCAAAATTATAACAACGTATCCTCTCCCCTCGCCATTCGTAGATCTTGGGTGTAAGAGAAACTATTATAATTTTTAGAGGGTGGTCTTTGGTGGGAAAAAAGGTACTCACCCCAAGGAACGACCCAACTAGTAATAGGCTAAAGCCAAGCCCTTCCAAACTGATATATAAAAAATGCTAGTGTGATTAGTCTCACATTAGACAGGTGTGAATTCATTGTGGCAACCAAAATCTCCTTTAGTACTCCAGTGGTGCGTTAAAGTCCTACTTAGTAGAGGTGAAAACCTTGCTTTGAAAGGATTGGGAGAGCCCCCTTAATTGGGAAAATGACTTGATCACTGTACACAAAAAAGTAGTGCACTTCTCTAAGTCATTACATCAAAGGAAATTCATGAAAGGAAAACCTTCAATAGCGACCTAGAGCTCTCTATGTATGGAGTTGCAAGATTGTAAAATTACTCTCAGCTAGAGCTAATAGGCTTAATGACCTTGCTAGTCAACCACACAATGAGAGATTCCAAAATTGCAGACAAGGGCAAGAGTGCCAATATCCTTAAAGAATCAAAGGAAATGCAATGCAAGTAAGATAAGAATGAGGATGCAAGCTAGTCTATGAAAATGAAAGTGCAAACTAGGCTATGAAAGGAAAGTACAAGTCTTACAATCCCTCCTAATTAAACTACGTGAGATTAATCTATAGCATAAAGAAAGTCTATACTAAGAATGCCATGATTATGCAACTATGAAAGCAAGAAAGCAAGGTAAATGAAATGCAACAACAATGTCTTCAAAGCTTGAATGCAAGAATGTCTTCAAAGAGCTCCAAATGACCTAGAAAACTTGCAGCATAACATTAGCATAAAAGAGATGGATCCTTTTTCAAATAAGGAAGATAGCTCTTCTTTTATAGGAAATAAGAAGGAATGGACCATGGAGATTAAGAGGCAAAAGATTTAATCAAGGGTGGAGCTTGAAAGAGGAGCAATCCATGTGCACAAATATCCTCCAATGGAAAAATAAGAGTTGACTTTTGTGTTCATATGAGACAAAAAATACTTTTTCTTCTTTTTATAAAATAAGAATGATGCTTTATTTGTACAATTTAGGATAAGAGGAAAAGTGGGGCTTTTTATTTAATAAAAGGGGAGGAAATATTCTTTTTAAATAAATAAAAACTTTAGGATAAAATGGTTAGCCCAAGGAAAATAATCAAAAATGATGAAATAGGATTTGATCAAGGAAATTGATATAAAGCTGAAAATGTTGATTTTTGAAAATATTGATTTAGAGATTTGATAAATTGCTGAATGGGGCCCAAAGTCTAGGTGACCATTTTAGGGTGCATACATTTGCCCCTCTTTGACTAATGTGTGATCATTTCGGGAACACATGCAGTCAAAGAAGTTGAGATGTGAGTTCATTTTGGGATCATAAAACAACTCAGACGTGTGTTCATTTTGGGAACACGCCTGGACAAAAATAAACAAAAAGATTCTAGACATGAGTTCATTTTGGGATCACATCTAAAATAAGAGATAAAAATCTCAAGTTGAGCGAAAGCTCATAAAAAGATAGCTAAATCAAGAAAATCAAGGATTAAATCCAATAGGTACTGCCCCCTCGAAATCAAAATTGAAATCAGGTAGAGGAGAACAACATATTGATAAAAGATGATCAAATCATAATGAAATCATAATCAAAGATAAAGGATAACAGGATAACCATTAGGCAGTGAAAACATGCCCCAGTGATGAATGAGAAGAAAAGAAATGGGGTGAATGGAAGACTAGAAGTGTGAAAGACATGAAAAGGAAGAAATTCCATCAAAGATCAAAGAATTATGCCTCAAAAGGTTAGTCAACTGCACAGAAGAAAGAGAAATTTTTGAAACACAATTTTGACTATCAAGATGACCTCAGATTTTGATTTCAAGTCTGAAAATGGATCCAGGACATCGAAATTAGCTAGGGGTGCAATTTTCACGCAATTCTGAGGTGTTTTAAAAATTAGGTCAAAAAGTCAAAATGCTATAAAAGGGGTAAAAAAGTGTCATTTTCAAAATCATTTGTCATTTAGCTATTTGAGAAGTTTAGGAGCTCGGAGAGATAAAATAGCCCAGCAAGCAGCAGTTCCGATCCACAGACACAGATTCGAGCACGATCAGTTCCATAACTGGCCTCCTCAGTATAGTGCCCCGGTATGTTTCCCGAAAACTAGTCACTTTTGAGTCTTTTATTGCATTTAATATATATTTGGCACATTTTTTCAAGAATTTTCAAATTAAAAAATTTCAAATTTCAAGAACCGGGCGATGTATCGCGTGATACTTTAGAAGTATCGTGCCCTTTAGAGAGAGACATTGCGCGATACTTCGCGGGTCCTAGATGTATCGCACGCACGTAGACACTAGTATCGCACGATAACTGATGAATTGTCACGCGATACCTAGCAAAGTATCGCACAATCAAAGGTATATTGCACTACTAAAGGAAGAAGTATCACACGATACTTGTTCCAAAAGTAGTATCGCCCAAGTTAAAAATTTGATATTTTTAAGTATTTTTCAGCAAAAATGACATGGGTCCAGACAATTTTATGTTGTATATGTCTTGTACTGATTTTTTAGACATTCATCATGATATGTACTAACATTTGGCTTAGTTTAATGGTTTGCAGGAGCACTTTTCAGCGTTACTCATCAGAGCGCCGAAGGTGGTGGGATTGAGATGCGTCCGAGATCTAGATGATCCAGGCGAGTCTGACATCAGAGTGATGGGATTCTAATATTTGTTGTGGTTCCCATATATTCAGGCTGATCATGGTCTACTGACAGCCTTGGCCAAGCGATGGCACAGTGAGCATAACACATTTCACTTGCCCACTGGAGAGGCATCCATCACATTAGAGGATGTCTATAGGATTCTCAGAGTACCATGCCATGGCGAGCCTGTAAGTATAATCATGTTTGAAGATATAATTATTTAAGTGTAATATTTCTATATGATGAAAACTAACATGATTGTTTGTTGGCACAGGTATACTATGATCAGGATGCCACTGAGGGCATGTTTCAGGATGTCACTATCGTTGATAGACACATCAGTTGGGAGCGACTGATGGATGATTTTGGCAGAGACTTCCTAGTGCCGTGCATTGTTGCTTCCATCCTCTCACAGGCCCTGATGACTGATCGTAGTCAGAAGGGATTCCCTCTTGGATTGGGTAGACTACTAGTTGACTTGGTAGGTAGACCTCGGCACATGGCATGGGGACCTACCATACTCGCAGAGATGTATCACGAGTTACACGAGATCATCTATAGGGATGGTCGAACATGGGCTTGCAATGCCATCCTGGCACAAGTGTGGGCTTGGGAGCACATTGCTGTGGTGCACCCCAAGGTTCAGCTGAGAGAGTGGAGATATCCATTCATATATAGGTATGAAGGGTTCATATCACATTCCCATACTGGGGATGTGACACACTACAGACAGATCCTGGATGAGATGACCTCCTTCATATGGAGGCCATACAGGGAAGTTGAGTCTTGGAGTGATGCAGAGGATGAGCTGAGCTACATGCTATGTAGTCGACCATTAGTAAGATGACATGCAAAGATAGTTGAGAGATTCTGCATCACTCAGGTATGGTGACAGTTTGGGTGGCAGTAGCAGGTCTCTACAAAGACCACCACTTATGTGAGGTCTAGGGATGAGGAGGGACATGGGTGGCTACCCATGTTAGATCATCATTTGGCCATCGAGGAGATAGATGGCATCAGGAGGGAGCCCTGGGAGTACCTTCCTGACATGGCTGATGCAGGATCTAATGCAGCATACAGGGCTGAGTGGCGGAGGGTTCCATTCCCTCGATTCACTGTTCCTGATGTACAGCCGGTAGCTAAGGGTGGGGATGACGGGGATGATGGAGGAGATGGAGGGAGAGGGGGAGTGATGGAGACTGGGGAGGGATCCAGATCAGGTGGCTAGAAATGGTCACGGGGACAAAGATCAGTGACCCTCAAGGATGAGGTGAGACCAGCTCACCGACAAGAAGAGGCCAGGCAGGATCCACTTGTAGGAGGGGAGGACCTGAGAGCCAGGATACAGCTCTAGAGATGGAGATGCAGCAGCTACGCATCACCATAGCAGTGAGGGATTAGTAGCTAGCTGATTTGAGGGAAGAGAGAGATCAGTAGATTACAGATCTCAGGGCAGAGATAGCACGCTGGGAGAGGGCGGCACAGGTAGATGCAGCGGAGATCCGGAGAGAGACAACATGAGCTTCTTATTATCATGGACTCTACTTATAGGCTGTGCCAGAGGATCAAAGAGAACCATCTTAATCTTAGAGGGTAGGCAGATCAGACATGGTACTAGATGCGGCACCACGTCCCCCACCACCAAGTCCATGTGATGGGGAGAGCGAGTCCTAGGTCTAGGGCTTAGGCTTAGATGTTTTTGGACATATCCTAAGACTTTTGATCCAAATTTTGGGATCTCATTCTGTATATTGTATGATGACATTTATTGATATATGAGATTACTGGATGTTTGATATATCTTGTGTTTACGTCTCACTTGTGATGGATGTATCAGTTGATGTATTATCTTGTCATTTTTCTCAAAATGTATGTTATAAATGCTCATGTATATTCTCTCTCATAGATGTATGTTTAATTATCATGTGTATGATGTAGACTCATGTTTTTGAAAATGACATTTTTAGGGATATAGATATGATGATAAGATTAACCCCTTGTGATGATAGGAATAGGTCATGATGTGAGGATCAGGAGTGAAAGATATGATCAAGAAGAAGAGAGGTTGAGCGTAGTTGACCAACTAGTCCACGAAAGATAAAAGGAGAGCTCTCTCCATATGCAAGATGCAAAACTAACTATCATGAACCTAAAAATGCAAGCTACTATGATCACAACGCTTATAGACATCTAAGCGTTAACTTGCAAGGTCACAACGCTTATAGACATCTAATAATCATCATCGAGATTTATTGGTAGTGTCGTAAGATCATACAATACACACTAGTATGACTATGGGTATATGAATATGATCTATATCAGATAGAATGTGGAAATCCCACCTAGGCACCAAAGACATGTAGGTCAAGATGACTAGTGCAGTGAGATTACCTAAGTTTAATATAATTGTATGCAAATTAGATGTCTAACAACTAGAAATGATAAATTAACTATTAAAGTCAATGAATCTATCTAATGCAAACACAATGAAGAATGCAAAATAACTATGAAATGATGAAACTAATTTAATTACCTTCACCTACCATGCAGCTTGTCTCCATTGTCCTCCTAGCTTTGATTTCTTGAAGATGTTGAACTCTCAGGTTTCCAAAATGAAGCATTCTCCCAAGATGCTACCAAAGTGTGGAGATTGAATGAAATGAGTGCACAATAGCTTATGCAAACTAATGGATGGAATGCAAATGAAATGGTGATTGTATGGAATGCTTGATTGCTTGAATGCTTGTTATCAAAAATACCTATTAGCTCTCAAATGGGAAATGAGGCTCCTTTTATAGAGTTTTGGAGGATCTAGGCGTAGGTGGCACAATCCTACGGTTGAGAATGAAAGGTGGAAGATCCTAGGGCTAGGATGACTTGGTTGAAGGAGTTGAGAGAAAGGGGGATGTAGTTGGAATGTGAGAGGAAGAATAGGGATGATGTTCCTCTCACATTGACATGGAGGAGAAGAAGGTGGAAGGGAAAGACACATGTCAAGTGTCTCACGAAGACCAAAGAGAGAAAGAGGGAAAGACTTTTTCCTCATGAGGACTCTTTGCACAAGTGTCCTATGAGTCACCTTTGACCCTTAGAGGTGGCTTGAGAAGTCCCTTAGGAATAGGGAATGTCTCTTGACTTGGTTTAAGAGAGGACATGTGGTTATGAGACCAAGTCCTATGAGGCCACATAGCCCTTAAGAATAGGACATGTGTGGGTGAGGATAATTATCAATAAATAATTAATAATAATTATTTATTTTAGCCAAAGTGATGTGTCAGGTGACTAGGTAGGTGAGGTGGACTAGGAAACTTAGTCATATTTAGGTGATTGTATATTTAATTAAATCACTTTAATAAGACTAATTAGAAGACTTAGGATAGAAGAATAGACTATAGTGAATTCACTAAATAAATTGAATAATTTATTTAATAAATAGAGGAATAATTATTAATTAAATAATACATATTTAATTAATTTATCAAGTCAATAGTAATTAAATAATAAATATTTAATTAATTAATGAACCCATTTTTAGGTGTATACATTTTGCCCCTCTTTGAAATAATGTGTGTATCACATTGTTTCAAAAAAAATTTCAAGCATTTTGCCCTTGCCCCAGACAATGTCTAAAATGACGTAAGCATGCCGCCTTGAGAGATTGATTAAGAATTTGTGTTTAAAATTTTTTTTATTATTAATTTTCTTTTTTTTATAGTTATTTTGATTAATCAATCTCATGAAAGAGATAGATGAAAAGGTGGGTGAAAATGGGGGAAATGGAAGAAAAATGAGAGATAGGGTCCACACACCAAGCACATAGGGTCCACAGGCTATAAATAAGGCTTAGGGGTCCACAATAGGCTCATTGTGCACACTTGTCATTGGGAGATTAGAGCGCAAGAGAGAGAAGAGCAAAGCCACCACGATGCCGTTCCCGTTGTCAGATCATCACTTTGAGAGAGTCAGACACTTCTAGCGACCACCTGATTCGGGTGAACCGGTAGGTGACTTGATCCTCCTTGGTAATTTCATGATTTGATGCATGTTAGAGTAGAATTGTAGTATGTTTAGGATAGATTGAATGATAGAATTAGGTTAGGAATTTTTTTGTTTTGAGGCGTGGAATGAATGTGCAATTTCGGTGCACCAATGCTTAGGAACTAGGAACATTTGCACAGAAAAATACAACATTCTGTGCATACGTGTAGGAAAACTGCGCATTCATACTAGAGAAATGTTAGAGTTGCGCAAGTGTGAAATAAAAATGAGCATTTGAAAAATCAGTGCATTTGTGCATATTTGTGGCGCAAATGTTCGATAAAACTGCGCTTTTGTCCAAATCTGCGCATTCGTGCAGAATTATTGTGCAAATGTGAAGAAAAATTGCACATAGGTTAAAACCTGCGCAAATGTTAAAGAATGCTACGCATACACGTTTCAATGTTGTGCATGTGTTTGAAGTGATAGAATGTGGTCAAACTAGATAGTCAATTAGGTCAAACTTGATGTCAATAAGCTGATTGGATCTGTCGCCGTTTGATTTTGATCGAGTTGATCAAGATAGGCAACATTGTAGCATGTTTGCTAGTTAACTAGTCTTGAATGTAGATAATTGATAGAATCATCCGTTGAAACACGTGATAAGAACATGTTTATATTTGATATGATAGGATAGATAGATTGATAGATCAGTTTATCAAAATCTAATAGGTTGATTGTTTGTTGACTTGAATAGGAGGATATCACAGATAGTCTGATGTCACGGGAGAGATACCCTGTGACTCAAAATCTGAGACCAACGTTGTCAGAGACAGATAGACTGTTGATTGGAGCATCCGAATTATATTATGTGATTTACACGCTTGAGATTCAGGTGAATCTGAGTATGATGACAGCATTAGTGGAGCGATGGCACTCGGAGATGAGTACCTTCCATCTTTCGACAGGGGAGATGACAGTTACATTAGAGGATGTATATCGCATCCTTCGTCTTCCCATCACAGGTGAGCTGGTACAGTATGATCGGCATGGTGGAGTTACGGAGTGCAGAGCCATCTTTGATGATGATAATATAGAGGATGGAGAGATCAGCTGGGAGGATATGGTTGACTTGTATGATCCTTTGCCAGTAGTGCTAGTAGGAGCGATTGGGGGATTTGTATGCCCTGATCGTAGATCACATGGATTTTTAGTTGGATGGGGCCGCACATTACAACAGATGATGGAGGGGACCTGATATGCTTGGGGGGTGTGTTTGTTAGCACATCTTTATCATGACATGCATCAGGTGGTGTACCATAGGGGTGCATCATTATCAGCAGGTGTGACATTGCTCCATGTTTGGGCATGGGAGCATATTGTAGTTACTCAACCAGTGGCTATCAAATTTTGGGGCACAGGGTAGCCCTATATTCATTTATACTCCTCAGTTTTGTCTCAGGAAAAACTGGGCCATTTAGAGTTTTGGCGGTATACCTTTGACACACTAGACATAGTGACATGGAGACCCTACCTAGGGTGTGAGCCGTGGGATGATGAGCGGTAGCTTGGGTTTTGTTTTGAGTCATGGTGGTTGATAGGTCGGACACCATTTATCATTGAGCGACAGTTGGTTACCCGGGGTCCTAAGACAGTTCGGCAGGATATAGGGCATGCCACAGGGAGTGACAGAGCATGCTCGCACACATCAGGAGAGACAAGACTAGGGGCCCATGGCATCATTCGATGTTGCTCGGTAGGAGTTTTTGGATGCCCCATTTTAGGCATGGTTGATGAGACCGACAATGGTAGACCCAGGGATGACTACGAATTTAGAGTAGTTTTTGAGGGATTTTCCAGTTCCGCGGATTACAAATCAAGCAGCGAGGCCTCCAGAGAGAGATTCGGTAGAGAGATGATGGGGGAGACTCTGAGGGAGAGATAGACGAGGGTGAGGGAGACAAGGTGGCAGTGGAGGAGATGGAGGAGGAGATGGAGGGAGAGGGGATAGGGTAGGACCTCGGATGAGAGGAGGTGGTGTGAGGCAGAGGGGACTGATGCCACCTCCAGCTAGATAGGGACGGAGATAGCCTCCTGCACAGCTAGCACAGCCAATGGTAGGAGTGCCACTATAGGTACCAGTCCCTCCGGCATAGATTCCAATTTCCCTAGTATAGGGACTAGCTGGACAGGTACAGGTGCAGGATGAGGTAGATGTTGGACTAGCCCAGGGCGGTGTGGTACAGGGTGGTCAGGTGTAGGATGATAGATAGGATGAGCCAGACGCTGAGATGCCATATGTACACGCATAGGATGAGCCAGCTGATATGGACATCGGGGGACAGGATCCCTATTTACAGAGAGATGCTGTGGAGGAGGAGGAGCCAGATATCGATACACTACTAGTCAGACTAGCAGTTACATAGGTTCAAGTAGACCAGGTGCCAGGCCTAGAGAGACGAATTGAGAGGTTAGAGCATCAGATGGATGTCCTGAGACATGAGTGGGATGCAACAATTGAGAGACTCGGGGAATCTGAGATGTTATTAGATGAGTTACAGAGGACAGAGGACCTAGGTCCTCATGGAGATAGCCTGAGAGCCATGATACGAGCCGGGAAGGAGATATCCTACTGGCGAGAGGCATACAGACAGGTAGTGCCTAGGGATTAGTGGATTGGGAGTTTTAGAGAGAGCTCAGTAGCGGTGAGGATAGCAGTACAGGCACCGACTGGTAGTGGAGGTGTATCATCACGTCCTTCGAGAGTACCCATAGGTTCAGGAGACCAGGGTGGATCCTCAGGTGCAGGTGGTTCAGTAGCACAGGGCCTTATTGCAGCTCGCAGATAGTGACAGACAAATTTAGGAAGCAGTGGGTCATAGATACCACTTGTATACAGTTTTTTGTATCATATTATCATTGTATCATTATATATTGACTTGATAGACACTGACTGTAGACACATTGTTATTGATTATATATCATGGGACATTTGGACAGTTTGGTTGTATTTATGGACTTTATATGATTGATGCAGTTCTACCATGATTTGCTATGATGTTTATATACATGTGCGTACTGACATATGCAGGATGTGATGATTTACTTTTATATGCATGGAATGGATGTCTTAAAATGCAAAATGATTGATTTTCTATATGATGCTAATGGATAAATATTCTAATAGATATGATGATATAAATGCATGTTCTAAATGATGTTCACTAACGCTATGTGATGATGAATGCAATGATGTAAAAACAATGTGAATAATGTAAAATGAATGGATACTAAATGCATGATGATATTAAATATATGTAATGAACAATAAATGATATTGGAATGCAAATGATATCTAAAGTAATAAATAAAAATGTACCTAAGCTGATTGACAACATGATAAAATGAAATAAGATGAAATGATAACTATAACAAATATCCAATGAATACACCTAATAATAATTATGCATGTCTTAAAATGATCAAGTGCAAAGTAGTTTTGGTTGTCCAAATGTCCTCAACTGAAATAACAATGTTCTTGACACAAGAAGAATGGACTTAGGAAGTAGATAACCTAATGAGAAAGATAACCCACAAAACCTTATAAAAGGAGCACTATTTATGCAATTCATGAGATGGTAAAATGCAATGGAAAATGAAATATGAAATGAGTATTTCCACAACTTCATGTAACATCTTAGAACTTCATAATAACTAGAATTTGATTTTCATCATTGAGCTCGTTATGTTGCAAGAAAATGCAAGCATCATGGTATAATTAAACCAGGATGACCTGAGCACTTTTTGCATGGAGTTTAATATTGCAAACTTGACAAGCATCTAGGTATAATTGAACTGAGATGACCTGAGTTTCGTTTGCATAATAGATAAGGAATATTTCCCCCCTCCATCGGGGAACAAATATTTGGATTCGAGGTATGCGATGGCGTATCACCATAAATAGCATTTGTTAGAACAACATGATTTGCATGTTGTCAATACTATGAAATGGATGAAGGCACTTATACACAGACACCCCAATTACTTGTTCCTGCGATTTCATTGAAAAATACCCCACAAAAAGTAATCAAAGAAAATATCATGCCCCATCCCGGCTATTCTAATCAATGACATATGGGAGTTTCAAACTCATGTCAAAGATATCCCGAAATAGCATAGGAAACATGATAACAATGAAATCTAGATATGAATGCATAATTTATAACAAATCATTCTAACATGCCTGCCATGAATATACATTTCTTTTGCCAAAAATATTGATTTAGGATATGTTGATCAGTTCAAGTGATGATGTATAGTCAAGATGTATAGATAAGCAGTCACAATTCGAAGGATAGATCAAAGATTTTGATTCAGCATGAAGATACCATTGTGAAAGAACATTTGATTGCGTTTGCCTTACCTGGTGAAAATAACTCCATTGTTTCCTCTAAGAGTCATGACTATCATAGATCCACTTCCCAAACTAGGTCGAGGACATGCCCCCAGCTAGGTGATGGACTGACTTATTATGGATGAAGAAAGACACAACAAGACTAGGATGAAGACCATGACAAAAGATCAAGCTATGATGGGATTTTATTACGGATAGATACAATGGATGGTGTATGAACTGGCCATTTTATTATGATATATACATGGTGGGGACAAGGACTGAGTAACCATTTTATTGTGGATATATACAATGAACAGACACACTAGAAGAATCCTAATAGATAGAGGAGCTAACTTGTCACACATAGCGCCTATTTCTAGGTTTTCACCATATGCTTTTATTGCAGTTTTTCTTTTGATTTTATGATTTTTTTGTATTTTTGATTTTTTTTTAATTACAGAATATATATATACAAACTATATACATGCCCCTTGCATTGGGATTTCAGGGATAGAACTTCTTGAGATGGATACTGTTAAGAGGTTCATCCAAGGGATCTCCCTCTGGCATAGACAACTGATAGGCTCCAGAACCATAGACTGATGTAATCACAAAAGGTCCTAACCAATTTGGTTCAAACTTGCCCTTCTTTTCACAGTGTTGTTGATTCTTTGGATTTTCTCGAAGGACTAAATCACCCAATTGAAAGTCTCTGATCTTTACCTTGCTATTGTACTGACGGGACAGATGTTGCTGATAAAATTTCAAATGATCATAGGCTTGCTGACGGTGTTCATTTAGGAGTTCCAATTCAGTCAGGTGTGCAACTCTATACTCTTCATCAGGAATTAAATCTTTAAGAGTAACACGAAGTGAAGGCAACTCGACCTCGAGGGGCAGGACTACTTCAGATCCATAGATAAGGGAGTATGGAGTGGCTCCAGTAGGAGTACAGATGGAGGTGCGGTAAGCCCATAAGGCTGGATTAAGTTGGAGATGCTAGTCACGACCAGTGTCATTGACAATCTTTTGTAGGATTTTAACAATTGTTTTGTTTGACGCCTTAGCTTGGCCATTTCCTTGAGGATAGTAGATGGTGGAATAGTTGTGGGTGATGTGGAATTTGGTGCACAAGTCATCCATGTCTTGGTTTTGAAACTATTTCCCATGATCAGTGATAAGATACATAGGTATACCATATCTGCAAATGATATAGTTTAAGATAAACATGGAGATTTGTTTCCCTGTGGTGGTAATTAATGGAATGGCCTCAATCCATTTAGTGAAGTATTCTGTGGCAGTGAGAATCCATTTGTGGCCGTTGGAAGATGGAGGATTGATAGCGCCCATGAGGTCGAGTCCCCACC
The DNA here is from genome assembly GCA_027943335.1 of Chamaecyparis obtusa. Classification (NCBI taxonomy): domain Eukaryota; kingdom Viridiplantae; phylum Streptophyta; class Pinopsida; order Cupressales; family Cupressaceae; genus Chamaecyparis; species Chamaecyparis obtusa. The sequence continues at coordinate 1,991,954 of BSBK01003272.1, forward strand.
AACTGAATGGAAAAGTAGTTGTAAAAGGATGTAACTCTTGAGCTGGAGCATAGATAAGGTTTCCATATATCTAACATTTCTTGCATGCCCTAGAAAAATGAAAGGAGTCTACCTCCATGGTAGGCCAATAATAAGCCATACACATGAGTTTCTTAGCCAAAGAGGGACCACTCGAATGTCTCCCAAAAATACCCTCATGTACATCACGTAAGGAAAGTTGAGCTTTGTCATGTTTGAGACATCGCAGGAGAGTACCGTCAAAACCTCACCGATAAAGGGTGTCAGATATTAAGATATAGCGGGAGGTTTCGCAGAGAAAAGTTCATTTTTGATTGCGGGATAGGTTGGGAGGTAGAGTGTTATCTTTGAGGTAAGAATAGATCTTTCCATAGGTTGGGGAGTCATGTCCAATCAGATGACATATAATACTTGTATCAAGCTCATCATATGCAAGACAAGTCAGGGATTCCACCAAGAACTCAAAACAAGCCTTGGTATCTTCTATATCAAATAAAGAAGCAATCGTTGCCATGGCATCGACAGCCTTGTTTTCATGCCGAGGAATCTGCTCAAAAGTAATGACAGAGAAATACTTTTTAAAGTCATCAACCATACGTTTATATGGCAATAACTTATCATCTTTGGTCTGATAATCATCATTAACCTGATTAACAATCAGCTGAGAATCTTCGTAGACATTTATTTCAAATACGTTCCATTGTAAAGCCATTTTTAACCCAATCAGCAAAGCCTCATATTCTGCTACATTATTGGTACAAGGAAATAACAACTTGAAAGATTTCAGAATAGTGTATCCTTGTGGCGTGATAAAAAGAATACCAGCTCCTGAATCCTATTGAGTGTATGAGCCATCAAAGTATATTTTCCATGCTTGTGTAAACAAAGCTAAGATATGAGCATTAGGAAACTTTGTGTGTATAGGTTGGTCATCCATTAATGGAGCATCAGCTAGTTGATCTGCGATCACTTGACCTTTGATAGCCTTCCTGTCTACATATTCAATATCAAACTCACTAAGTAGCATGACCCACTTAGCCAACCTGCCTGTTAATGCTTTCTTGCTTAACAAATACTTTAAAGGATCAATCTTTGCAATAAGCTAAGTAGAATGTGACAACATGTAATGTCACCATTTTTGTGAAGCAAAGACAACAGCTAGACATGCTCTTTCAATAGGGGAATAGTTTAACTCATATCCCACTAAAGTGTGACTGATGTAGTAGATGGATTTTTCTTTTCCTTCATGATCTTGCTGAGCAAGAAGAGCACCTAGTGAAGCTGTTGTGGCTGAAATGTAGAGCAAGAGTGGCTTGCCCAGAATTGGTGACATCAGAGTTGGAGGATTCACTAGATACTGCTTGATTTTGTTGAAAGCTTCCTCACACTTATCATCCCATTGGAATAAGATATTTTTATGCAGAAAATGTTGAAAGGGATGATTGCTATCTGCTAGTTGAGAAACAAATCTTTGGATGGATTGTAGATGCCCCTGTAAAGATCTTAGCTGACTAATGTTAGTGGGGGAAGCCATCTCCAATATTGCTTTAACCTTTTCTGGATCCACTTCGATGCCTTTATCTGAGACAATGTAGCCTAATAGTTTGTCAGATGTGACCCCAAATGCACATTTCTTTGGATTAAGTCGAATTTGATATTTTTCCATCCGGGTGAATATTCTATCCAACACTCTCAAATGACCAGCTCTATCTTTAGATTTTGCTAAAATGTCATCAAAATAATCTTCCATGATGGTATGCATCATGTCATGAAAGATCATGGTCATGGCTCTTTGATAAGTTGCTCCAGCATTTTTGAGGCCAAATGGCATCACATTCCAGCAGTATGTACCCCATGGACAAGTAAAAGCAGTTTTTTCCTGGTCTTTTGGTGCAATCTTGATTTGGTTATAGCCAAAAAATCCATCCATTAATGATAACATCTCATGCCCAACTGTTAGATCAACAATCATATCAATATTTGGCAAAGGGAAGTCATCTTTTGGACAAGCTTTATTAAGATCTCGAAAATCAATACAAATCCTGATAGACTTGTCTGGTTTTGAAACCGGAACAATATTTGAAATTCACTCAGCATAATCAATAGCCCGAATGAATCCAACATCTAGGAGCTTCTTCAATTCTACTTTCACCATTAGAGCAATGTGAGGATGCATTTTGCGGAGCTTCTACTTAACTGGTTTTACACCTGGTTTGATAGATAAATGATGCATAATGAGATTGGGGTCCAAACCAGGCATATCAACATAGGACCAAGCAAAGTTGATTTGTCTTTCTCTAAATTTTTTTGCAAAAGCTTCTTTCTCTGATTCTGTCAAGGATGCTGCTACTTTGAGGATGTGTGGAGACTCCTCTGTTCCAATGTTAAGTGGTACTATTGGCTCTATAAGAATGGCAGATTGCTCTCGATATAGATAGTTGGGAAGAGTGTCAATCCTTCCATCGTCAGGCACCTCAGAGAGGTTTTCACCATCAGATGCATCTTTTCTTTTTACTATTTTTGGATCTAATACTGCCACTGAGTGGTTTTCACCATTAGATTTGTTGATTATTTTTATATTTTTATGACTGAAAGGATTGGCAGTCTCTCCAAAATAGGCCATGTCATTGAGTTCTATCAGAAATCTTGACTTGTGATCCCCTGGCGGTAAATGATCCCTGATGCCAAGATAGTCAATGATCGCATCATCATTATGAAAGACATCAAGTTCTGGGTGATCAGGATAATCCCAATCGATAAGGTATGGATGGACAAGGGGCATTGGATCATTTGGGTCAGTTTCAAAAGAAGAGATGGTATTGATGGAAAAGTTGTCAAGGTTTATGATAGTATCAGCAAGGTCTATTTCCATACTCTCATCTGAATCATCTGTCACAAGATAACACTCACTTCACTCATGATCAACACGAGTAGTATTATGTGGGACCAATCCTAGTGAGTCACTCGTTGAACTCTCGCCCTCATGGTAATCGTTACTATATTGATGGACAACATCGACTCCTATTTCTTCAGTATAATCAAATGAGGAATCCCATTCACAATCATTAGAATTAGAATCATCTTTATCTTCAAGTCTATCAATGATTCTTTGAGCTATCCTTTGTTTCTCTAGATCTACATACATACCATGCTTTCTGAATTGTAAGGCAAGAGCTTTAGATGTCTCATGAAAAGGTGGTATTTTTGCTTTTCCTTTTGGTTATTGTGGTCCTTCTCCTTTATATCCTAATCCTGTAGTGTCTCTTTGATAATTGGGATTTTGCAAAATTGGTTTTATAACACCTTCTCTTTGTAACCCTAGAGGTCCAACACCTTGATATCCCATCTTTTGTAGCAAAGCATACCATTTTCCATAGACATCAGGTGATATACATTCATGTTTAATATCCTCTTCAATCTTCTGTGTCTTAAGCCAATAATTTGCATTACGCTCAGCTGCCTCTTTGGATATTGTGCCCCCACTTATAAATGTGTTATAAAAAAGTGTGGAAGGGGGTTCTAATTGTTGTTTAGTGATCAAAGATCTACCATATGATTTGGGAGATAAAGGTAACTCAGTGATACAAAGAGCTTGACCTAAAGTATATTCTCCCATACTGCTTTCTTTGATGTCTATCTTGATCCCATCTGATTTAGAAGTTGATGCTATATTACTAGGGTCACTAGGTGTAGTTGCAGAAGATCCAATATGATTATAGGGAACCAAAGAATCAGAAATCTTCACATTGCTACAATATTGAAAAGGATTAGAATCTCCTTTGATAGTGATCTCTTGACCATTGTCAGGGAATTTTATACATTGGTGATAAGTTGATGGCACAGCTTGCATGGAATGAATCCATGGTCTTCCCAAAAGAATATTATAAGCAAGATCCATGTCCAGAACTTGACAAGATACATCTTTGACAATAGGACCAATTCTACTTGGAAGAGCAACGGACCCCTTGGATGATCTCTCTTCCTCATCATAGGCTTTTATTGTGATTTTCTTTTTTGGATCAACAACATTCTCAGAAAATCCCAATGCAAGGACTAACTTTAACGTGCAGATATTCAAGCCAGCTCCCCCATCTATTAATACTCTTTTAATCTTGTGATTCTGGACAAGGACTTCGATATGTAAGGGAGCATTATGAGGTTGGGTAATGGCTAAATCATCATTTTCAGTGAAGGAAAAATAGTGTGGGGTTGTTAAATGGCCCACCATAGCTTGAAATTAATCAGGATCTAGAGTTGTTGGAACCTGGGTCTCTAAGAGAGCTTTTTCAAGGATATCTTTGTGAGATGGGGAAAGATGCAAAAGCTCTAAGATGGATATCTGGGCAGGTGTTTTCTTAAGTTGTTCCAAAAGATTATACTGGTTGGAAGTATTTGGGATAGACTTTGGGACATAAACAGACTTATTTTGTGTAGTGCTTGGTTTAGACTGGACTCCTTAAAGAGTAACTTTGGCTTGAGCACGAGTGGTGGCTTGGACTGGTTGACTCTCTGATTTTTCTTTGATGGTAATAACATTGGCATAATACATAGAAGGATGACATTTAGAAATGTTACCAACATATCGATAGGGAGTGGAATTATAATTAGCTTGATTGTCACCCTTATTGTTGGAAGAACCCCCTCTTTCATGCTCAGGAAGTGGATCTTTGAAAGCTATATGTGATTCATTCGAGACATGTCCATCAACACCAATTTCACCGCTTTCGATTAAATCTTGGATTACATTTTTGAGTCTTTTGCAATCATTTGTTTTATGTCCTCTGCCTCTGTGAAATTCACAAGAATCATTCTCATTCCACCAAGAAGGCTTTAATCTAGGTTCAAAATCTTTCATTTCAGGAAGCGTAATGAGTTTCTTTGTGATTAACTTCTGTAATGCTGATTCGAGAGATTCCCCCAAAGGAGTAAAGTTTCTTCGAGGTGACATAAAAGGCAATCTTGGTTTAGATGAATCCTTGTTGGTATTTTGATTGGATGATTGATTGTTGTAGGTTCCTTGAGTAGCATTGGCCTGACTGGTGAGATTAAGAAGGGGTTGCATTGGTTTGACATTACGATTATCAACAATCCCATCATTGACAATGTTTTTATTTTTATTCCAAAACTTTGATTTGTCATTGTTGTAGTTGTTGGAATTGGAATTTGAGGATCCAATATTGTCTTTAGAATAAAGTTTGATCTCACCTTTTCTGACCATAGCTTCCTCAATCTTGATACCATTTTCTATGAGCTTATTGAAATTTGGTGGACATTGCAATTGTAACCTATAACTCATTTCAGGTGTAAGGTTATGCACAAAAATATCCATCTTTTCTTATTCAAGAATCGTTCGTGGATATTTGGAAAACAATTGACACCATCTTTGCAAAAAAGTAAGGAAAGGTTCTCCACTCTTTTGATTTGCATTGAAAAGATCGAGCATAGTGACCTCATGTTTGATGTTATATGAATAATGAGTCACAAATTTGTCAAGAAGCTCATTGAAAGATTTGATGCCGGGGGGTAGTTTAGAGAACCACTCCATGGCTTGTCCTCCTAAACTTCATGGAAATAGTCGCATAAGATAAGTGTCATTGTGAGCGACTTCAATACAAGCAGCACAAAACTCACGAATGTGGTCTTGTGGATCCGAATTCCCTTTGTATTTGTCAAATTTTGGTACCTCAAAATGAGGAGGGAATGGAATCATTGCTAAATTCTTATCATATATCATCCAAGGAATACTTCTTTGTTGATGATCCAGTTTGGATGTCACGGATTTGTTGTTGAAGCATCTGGATTTGTTGTAGGACGGGATCCAAAGATGGTGTGTTTCCTTGAGTGTTTTGGGAAACATTGTTGTGAGAAGCATTGTTTGTGAAGCGTGATTTGGCTGATCATTTTGAGAAATAGTGTGTTGTTCATGACTATGAGAAGCATTGGATTGCTGATTGGTTTCCTTTGCTCCATGAGTATCTTGAGAACCTTTAGGAATTTGTTGATTATTTGTGTGAGCTGGTTCTCTAAGATAAGAAACATCAAAATCACTTGGTAACTTAGCTCCTTATTGAGCAAGCATGAGAAAATACATCTCTTTATCCAAGCATAAGAGTCTTTCCATGACATGATAAAATTGAGGATCTTGTGAAGCTTCCCTAAGTTCTTCATCGGTGGGTTCATCAGTGGATGTAAAAAGTGAAGTTTTCTTAGGAGCTTCGGGCCAAAGATTTTCTTTGTTGCTGGTATTGCCTTCCATCTTATCTAGGGATTCTGGATTGGTGGCTTGTTTAAATTTCTAAGATCGAGTTTGAACCATAAAATTGAAAGAATTGATTGTGGGATGAAAGATTTTTGATGAGAAGGTATGGAAAATGATTGATAGGAAAGATATTGAAATGTGTTGAAAAGTGATAAGACAACTTGATAAAATCTAAGTCAATAGGAGGTATAGATCTCACTATGATATGACAAAGAGAAATCAAGAGATAATAACCTAAGCAAGTTTGATGATTAAGGATGATATATCCTGATATGGTAAACTCACAAAGATCAAAATCTAATGGATAAGATAATGTTTCAACACATAATTGAGAATTTCAAAGAATTTGGAAGAAAAATGATTTGATGAATCTTGATGAAGGAATGATGAAAAGTGATGAATGGTCAAACTAAAGATCAAAGGTCTGTGTAACTTGACTATTTCTCCATAATCTTACTAAGGACAAAAATGGGTATCTGAAAAAGTGATTTTGAAAATTGCAAAGTTTGTGGAAATGCTCACTGTTGTAAATGTGCAACAACAAATGCGTAGGATAGATTGATCAATGCGCAACAAAATTAAATAGATGCGCAGCAATATGTAACAGATGCGACTGGTAGTACTCAAAAGCGCAGACAGTTTGAACCGATGCACAACAAATTGTGATAAATGCGCAACAAATTGGATCAAATGCGCAAAAAGATGTGATATATGCATAGGTTTTTAAGTTCTGATCTGAATTGAAAGGCTTTGGATTTTCCTGGTGTTAGCTGGTTTTCTTTTTTGTTTTGGCAAAGTGAAAAATTCATAAACACATGCACACAAGATAGAAATGATGTTAATCTGACTATGCTAATATGAATATACAAACATGCTTACAATCCTATGGTTGGCAAGGATGATATTTGCTGAATCCCCACTAGGATAATAAAATCTAGCCATGAAAATTCACAGCGGATGACCTAGGAACTTGGAGGCATAGGCTCCTCCTTACAGTGAACTCACTTCTCAAGCACACCAAGTTCCAAATTCAATGGGTCATTACTTCCCAAAGAACTGCTATCTCTACTATGAATCGTGAGTAATGTGGGGTGTCTTCACGAGCTTGGGTGACTCCTTGAGCCAGCAGATAGAAGGTTTTTGGCCACTAAACAAAAGTTTTTAGTAAGGACATCCATTCAGGTGGTTGTGATCAAGTCATTTTCCCAATTAAGGGGGCTCTCCCAATCCTTTCAAAGCAAGGCTTTCACCTCTACTAAGTAGGACTTTAACGCACCACTAGGGTATTGGAGGAGATTTTGGTTGCCACAATGAATTCACACCTATCTAATGTGAGACTAATCACACTAACATTTTTTATATACCGGTTTGGAAGGGCTTGGCTTTAGCCTGTTACCGGTTGGGTTGTTCCTTGGGGTGAGTACCTCTTTTCCCACCAAAGACCGTCCTCTAAAAATTATAACAATTTCTCTTACACCCAAGGTCCACGAATGGCGAGGGGAGAGGATATGTTGTTATAATTTTGGGATTACAGATATGCTATTAAGCAAAACACAATAGACACTTGAGCTATACTAAAGAATACACACAAAGAAAATGCATGTCTTATTTTAGAGCCCAAACGAGATTATGGTTTATTTTGCAAACCCTTTAGGAATCCCTGCAAATAAATATGTTAGAAATTTTAGCAATAGGGTCTTCTACTAAACGTCCTGCAAAATAGCCTAAAAGCTACCAAAACAAACAGAGACTTGTTAAAGGTTAGCTAAAATCAAAATAAAGCAAAAATTTTAATCTAAATACTGTCAATAACAAATGCGCAATAATAGTTAATCAATGCGCAAAATTATTAAATAGATGCACAGAACAAATTAATTAATGTGCAACAAAATGTAATGTAAGCGCAGAAAATGGAATGTATGCGCAGAAAATCGTAACAAATGCACAACAAATTTGAACAAATGCGTAGATTTTAATCAAAATAAGAATGGGAAAGATAGAAAATGACTGCTGTGATCTAAAATGAATGTGCAGTATAGATGAATGGATGCGTAGTAATCATGAATGAATGCGCAGGAACAGCCTGGAAACGTCTGCACACAGAAAACTAAGAAAATAGAATGTTAAAAAATGGAGGCTGGCCCTCCTAGCGCCAAAAATGTATGCAAATTAGATGTCTAACAACTAGAAATGATAAATTAACTATTAAAGCCAATGAATCTATCTAATGCAAACACAATGAAGAATGCAAAATAACTATGAAATGATGAAACTAATTTAATTACCTTCACCTACCATGCAGCTTGTCTCCATTTTCCTCCTAGCTTTGATTTCTTGAAGATGTTGAGCTCTCAGATTTCCAAAATGAAGCTTTCCCCCAATATGCTACCAAAGTGTGGAGATTGAATGAAATGAGTGCACAATAGCTTATGCAAACTAATGGATGGAATGCAAATGAAATGGTGATTGTATGGAATGCTTAATTGCTTGAATACTTGGATGCTTGATTGCTTGAATGCTTGTTATCAAAAATACCTATTAGCTCTCAAATGGGAAATGAGGCTCCTTTTATAGAGTTTTGGAGGATCTAGGCCTAGGTGGCACAATCCTATGGTTGAGAATGAAAGGTGGAAGATCCTAGGGCTAGGATTGACTTGGTTGAAGGAGTTGAGAGAAAGGGGGATGTAGTTGGAATGTGAGAGGAAGAATAGGGATGATGTTCCTCTCACATTGACATGGAGGAGAAGAAGGTGGAAGGGAAAGACACATGTCAAGTGTCTCATGAAGACCAAAGAGAGAAAGAGGGAGAGACCTTTTCCTCATGAGGACTCTTTGCACAAGTGTCCTATGAGTCACCTTTGACCCTTAGAGGTGGCTTGAGAAGCCCCTTAGGAATAGGGAATGTCTCTTGACTTGGTTTAAGAGAGGACATGTGGTTATGAGACCAAGTCCTATGAGGCCACATAGCCCTTAAGAATAGGACATGTGTGGGTGAGGATAATTATCAATAAATAATTAATAATAATTATTTATTTTAGCCAAAGTGATGTGTCAGGTGACTAGGTAGGTGAGGTGGACTAGGAAACTTAGTCATATTTAGGTGATTGTATATTTAATTAAATCACTTTAATAAGACTAATTAGAAGACTTAGGATAGAAGAATAGACTATAGTGAATTCACTAAATAAATTGAATAATTTATTTAATAAATAGAGGAATAATTATTAATTAAATAATAAATATTTAATTAATTTATCAAGTCAATAGTAATTAAATAATAAATATTTAATTAATTAATGAAGCCATTTTTAGGTGTATACAATAATAAGATTATACTCGCATCAAGACACAAGAAAGTCAAGATGGCTATAAGTATGCACTTGCGAAAATAGTCAAGGATAATACCTTGTAGATCCTAGGTGTCAAGTGGATCAAGCATAAATGCTAATGATAATTAGGACCAACAAAATATACCCACAAGCAGATAAAGAAATAAAACATGTTCTCATACCCTCAGTCTTCTAGCTATGCATCATCGAAAACTTCTCAGGGAGAGACCACTCATCAAAGAAATCTTGATAGATAGCACACAAAGAAAAATAAAGTCAACATATCTCAATTGAGTTGATTGTTTAAGTGTGTGTGTGTTGGTCATAGAGTCAAACTTTGAGTATCAAATTTTCTAATGAGCAATATCACATCATACTTAGACTAGTGGGTAAGACATCTGATAAGTGTTGAGAAACACTCGACGCTAGGGTAGTGTTAAAAAACACTATTTGAGTGGTGTTGAAAAACATCATTTACAAGATGTCCTAAAGATTAGCGCATCTTAGAGACCAAAGCTAACATAGTTATGCCCCCTAGACAAAGTCAAAGACCAATTCCAAACCAAGGCAACAAGGTCAAGTCATGATGGAGAAAGGCTAAGTGTCGAGGATGCATGCTAAAAGACAAGGGTGCAAAGGCCTCAAGTAGCGCCTATTTTCAGGTTTTCACCACTTGGAGATTTTTTTGATTTTTTGATTTTTTTTTGTATTTTTGCTACCAAGGTGCCTGTTTCCAGGTTTTCACCAAGGCACTTTTTCTTTTTTTTTTGAATTTTTTGCATTTTTTGATTTTTTTATATTTTTTAAGGACTTTTTATGCTTTTTAGGATTTTTTTCAGCATCATATATGAATTTTTTTGGTATTTTCTTAGGATCATAAAATATGTACAAAGGATGCCCCCAGACTGAATAGGCATCATGGATAGAACTTCTTGAGGTGCAAAACATTGATGGGATCAGGGAGTTGTTCTCCATCCTCATCAAAAAACAAGTAAGCACCTGTCCCAAAAGTAGCTGTGATGACATATGGCCCAAGCCAATTAGGTTTGAACTTACCCTTTTTCTCTCTATTTTGTTGGTTCTTAGGATTCTCTCGCAAAACAAGATCACCTATTTGAAACTCTCTAGGGTGAACCTTTTTGTTGAAAGCTTTTGACATACACTTCTGATACACTCTCATGTGATCAAATGAGGCCTTGGGCTTCTCATCTAGAAGCTCTAAGTCTTGTAACCTCATGGCACAATAATCATCATCTGTTATCAAACCTTTGAGAGAGACTCTAAGTGAAGGGATCTCTACTTCTAAAGGTAATACTGCTTCAGTGCCATAAGTGAGGGAAAAAGGAGTAGCCCCTATGGGAGTATGTATACTCATTCTATAAGCCCATAAGGCTGGATTGATCTGTAAGTGCCAGTCTCGACCATTCTTGTGAACTATTCTATGGAGAATCTTGAGAATGGTCTTGTTTGAAGCCTCTGATTGTCCATTTCCTTGTGGGAAGTAAATGGAGGACCAATGTTGTTTAATCTTGAATTTCCTGTGGAGGTGTGTAAGGTCCTTATTTTTAAACTAACCTCCATTGTCAGTAATTATCTCAGAAGGTATCCCAAACTGACAGATGATGTGATTCAAGATGAATAAAGAAATTGTCTTCCCTGAAGTAACAGATAGTGGAACAGCTTCTACCCATTTGGTAAAGTAGTCAGTAGTATTAATAATGAATTTATGTCCACCTGATGAGTTGGGATGAATCTACCCAACAAGGTCAAAGGCCTAGCACTGAAATGGCCAATGAGACATAGAAGGAATAAGCTCCCTACCTGGAGCATGAATCAAGTTTCCATGTTTCTAACACTTTTTACAAGATTTGGCAAAAGCTATAGCATCCATCTGCATTGTGGGCCAATAATACCCCACCCTAAGCAACCTTCAGGCCATGGCAAGACCATTAGAATGTCCTCCACAAATGCCCTCATGAATGTCAACTAACGCTTGGTCAGACTCATCCTTTTCCAAGTACCTAAGAAGTGTCCCATCTAAACCCCTCCTATACAGATCACCAGAGATAAGGATATGGTGAGAGGCATTGCGGATTAGATTTCTACATTCAAAATGATTGAATGTTTTAGGGATGATGTCATCATGAAGGTATGAATATATAGCACCATAACAGGAAGACTCATGAGTGACCAAGGTACAAATGATGTGGCTTTTTGAGGAGTCAAAGATGGGATGTTGTAGCTCTTCCACCAGGAATTCAAATCTTGATTCATGTTGTTCCAATTGAAGGAGTGAAGCTAGTGTAGCCATAGCATCTACAACCTTGTTTTCTACTCTAGGGATCTATTGAAATGTCACAAATGTGAAGTAACGTCACAATGAATCAACCATCTTTTTGTAAGGTATCAACTTATCATCCTTAGTTTGGTACTCTTCATTTACTTGGTTGATAATTAATTGTGAATCCCCAAAGACATGTAACTCTGTTATATTCCACTCTATAGCCATCTTAAGTCCATTGGTTAGAGCCTCATATTCTACAATATTATTTGTGCATGGAAAAAAAAGTTTGTAAGACTTAGGTATGTTGTACCCATGAGGAGAAATAAACAATACTCCAGCTCCTGATCCATTTTTCATATTTGAACCATCAAAGAACATTTTTCAAGTATGCATGGTCATGTACATGATATGCTCATTTGGGAATTCCACTTGAATAGGCATGCTATCCTTGACTGGGAAATCAACAAGTTGATCTGCAATAGCTTTCCCTTTTATAGCCTTACGCTCAATGTACTCTATATCAAATTATAACAAAACCATCATCCACTTAGCAAGTCTACCTATGAGAGCAGCCTTACTAAGCAAATACTTAAGAGGATCAATTTTTGCAACAAGATGTATAGTATGGGCAAGCATGTAGTGTCGCAACTTTTGGGAAGCAAACACTACCGCAAGACAAGACTTTTCAATACTATTATAATTGATCTCATAAGAAACTAGAGTACGACTAATGTAGTAGATGGCTCTTTCCTTCCCAGTATCATCAAGTTGAGCTAACAATGCCCCCAAGGAAGATTATGTCACTGAGATGTACAAAATTAATGGTTTTCCTAGGATAGGAGACATTAAAATTGGAGGATTAGCCAAGTATTGCTTTATTTGATCTAGGATCTTTTGGCAATCCTCATTCCAAGTACATGTGGCTCCCTTATGCAATGTCTTGTTGAATGGTTGTGCTCTATCTGCAAGATATGAAATAAACCTTCGTATGGATTGGAGTTTTCCTTGAAGACTTCTCATCTGACTAATGTTCTTAGGAGGTAGCATATCTAATATAGCTTGAACCTTTTCAAGATCCACCTTTATTCCTTTGGTTAAAATTATGAATCCTAGAAATTTACTTGAGGTAACCCGAAATGCACACTTTTTCAGATTCAATCTTAACTGAAACTGCTCCATTTGATCTAGAATTACTTCCAGATCTTCTAGGTGTGTATCCCTTTTCTTAGACTTGGCCAAGGTATCATCCACATAATCCTCCATGTTTTTATGCATCATATCATGAAATATTGTGGTCATAGCTCTTTGGTATGTGGCTCCTGCATTTTTTAATCCAAATGGCATGACGTTCCAACAATAGGTTCCCCATGCACATGTGAAGGCTATCTTTTCTTGATCCTCAGGAGATATTTTTATTTGGTTATAACCGAAAAAACCATCCATTAAGGAGTATATCTCATAGCCTGCAATCATATCCACTATCATGTCTATGTTAAGGAGTGGAAAGTCATCCTTTGGGCAAGCTTTGTTAAGATCTCTGAAGTCTGTGCATACACGAATGGACCCATCATGTTTTGAAACTGGATCAATATTTGAGATCCACTCAGCATAGTTGTTGGTGTAATTAATTATTCCTAATTACACTTTACTTAATCTTACTTAGGTTAATGCATTGCATAGTAAGTTGTGATTGAGACACCTATGAGTGTGCACATCTATTAAGCACATGGTGTAGGAGAAATTCCACTTTTGGTGAGATCATTGTCTTCACATACCTAGTTGTGTGTGAGATCCACCTTTCATGCTCCTATCACATTATCATCCTAATCCAATGCACATACTTTATTTCATATTGGAGGATGATCCACATTTGGTGGACATGTGATTACACCTAGCATAGGTGATAGCTTATCAGCTCCTTATCATTCTCTCATATCGCCTTTCCTATATAAGGAGGTCTATTATGTAATCATTTCATAGATTTTGGTGAACATCATTAATTCATTAGATGTATTCAATCCATCCTTGCATTCATATTTTCTCTCTCTTGTTCTTTTCTTCAACCTCTTGATCTTGGTTCAATATTTTCTATTTGCAAATTCTTACAATAGTCAATAGCTCTAATAAATCCTGCTCCTAAGAGCTTTTCTAATTCAGCCTTAACAAGAAGAGCTATGTGAGGATTCATTTTCCTCAACTTCTATTTTACTGGTTTAATTCCTGGAACTATAGATAAGTGATGCATAATGAGATTAGTGTCAAGCCCTGGCATGTCTGAATATGTCCAAGCAAAATTGATTTTCTTCTTTTGTAAGAACTTTGTGTATGCCTCTTTTTCTTGCACTGACAGGGACTGAGCTAGATGTATCACTTTTGGAGCCTCTTCCATATTCAAATTTACTGGTTGTGTAGGCTCAATAATAACTGATGACCTATCTTGGAAATAACTCGGCAGGTTATTAAGTACCCCATCCTTAGGCACCTCAAAGAGGTTTTCACCTTCAAATACATCTTTTATTTTTACTATTTTGGGTTCTGACACCGCCACAAAGTGGTTTTCACCATCAGAACCATTTCTCTTTTGTTTCATTTTTTTTATTTTTTGACAGAGGAACTTAATATCTGGCTCCATCATACTTATTATAGGTTCACTAGTGGAAGAGACTACGGGTTCAAGAGCATTCAAGTAGCAGGCTATCTTGTAGTCGTTGTGAAAAGTGAGGAGCTGAGGCTCTTGACAAAGTTGTGACCAATTAATCAAATGATGGTTTACAAGGGGTAGGTCAATGACTGGTTCAACATTATTGATATGAAAGGCATTATCTCTGGTGATTGCACAGTTAGGATCTGTCAAGTCTCCTTCTAAGATACCCGAATTAGGACTCATCCTACCAAACAAAGCATCATCCACTAAGGAAATTCGAGGAGTCCAATCCTCTAGTCCTACACTAGGCTCGTTGGTCACATCGGGTTGAGTACTATAGGTATGGACAACATCCATGTCCAAATCAAATGTTTCATCTGAAAGAGAGTCCCACTCAAACTCATGCAAATCTGTTTCTGAATCTCTGCTGGGATGTTTACACCAAGAAGGCTTAGGATTCCTTGACATAGAAGCTTCGAGATTGTGAAGGGTATCACCTTCTCTGGTGTCTATATTTTCAGCTACTGAATCATCTAAATCTCCCCAAAGGAGATTGGTAGAAGGCACCCAATCATCAATCATGTCTTGCTAGTTTTGAAGATTGGGTGTATAATCTGAGTCACTATCAGTATCCGTCGCAGCTAGGATAGGGACACTTGTCTTCTTTTCCCAATCAAATCCCAGGCCAACTATTGACTTAGTCCTATGACCAAAAAGAGCATGGTCGAGTGGTTCAGCCTTGGCATCTAACCTATGAATGAGAGGGCCATGACCTGGGTAGCCCATGTTTTTAACCAAAGTGTACCCTCTCCCTTAGGTTTTAGGAGATGGTGCAAAATTCTTGTTGTGTTGATACTTTTCTTCTCTATAAATTGAATCTCTAATGGCTACCTCCTCTTTCTCCTCATGAATAGGTACTGAGGACTCTACAAACTTTCCAAACAAGGCCATAGCTGAGAATCAAGGTTTCCTCTCAGGTGAAGGTTTTCCATAAGACCTAGGCGAGATTGACATTTTTGTGAGGAATCCATTTGGTAGTCTCCCATGCCAAGGTCTATGGACTTAAACTTACTCTTACATTGCTCAAGAGTAGCATCAAAATTATCAACCTCTCTATTCAAAGGGACATGAGAGCTAGTTGAAATCACATTAACAGATAATGTGCTATCCCCTAGTATGCATACTTGAACTCCATTGTAAGGGAACTTAACACATTGGTGGTAGGTAGATGACACCACTTGCATGTCATGAATCCATGGCCTACCCAATGATATATTATATGCCAAAGGTCTGGCATCAATAATCTAGAACAAAATGTCCTTTTCCATAGGATCGATCCTAACAGGAAGAACAACCAATCCCTTAGAGCTTCGCTCTGCTTCATCATAGGCTTTAATTGTGATCTTCTTCCTAGTATCAATTACTCCCTTTGAATATCCCAAAGCTTTCAATAGACTCAAAGAGAAAATATTAAGCCCAACACCCCAATCTATTAGCACACACCTAACACGGGTTTTGTGGATCATGACCTCGATATGAAGGGCCAAATTGTGCGGATGACTTAATGCTTTATCATCCTCTTTTGAAAATGTGAGGTAATGAGGGCTAGCAAGGTGATTGACCATGTTTTGGAATTGATCGACATCTATGTCATTAGGAACATTAGTGGCTTGCAAGGCATCCTCAAGGACACGCCTGTGTCTAGGAGACAATTCTAAGAGCTCAAAAATGGAAATCTATGCTAGCGTTCGCTGTAACTGATCAACAAGGTTGTAACTCATATCAGGACCAACTGTAGACTTGGGAGGAACACTTTTGGACACTGGTTGCTTGGATTTTCTAGAATTAGGATCTCTAATGATAGTAGGACCTTGGGATAGACTCCTAGTAACAGCATTGAGAGGCTGAGATGACCTTCGAGATTGAGGACCCCTAAGCACAACAACGGGTCCTTCATCAAATATGGGAGGTGAGTTTACATCATAACCATAGGGATCTTTCCCCCTCATAATGTTGACATCATTTTCCACAACTTCAAGCATATTGATGACATTTTCTACAGCTATATAGGTATAATTGATTGCGGCCTTGCCATTCTTGTTTTTAGAAGTCTCCCCCTTCTCATACTTAGGCAAGGGCTTCTTAAAGGCCTTGTGGTCTACATTTATGGTCAACCCATCAACTTGTAATTTCCCAGTCTCAATAAGGTCTTGAACAAGATGTTTAAGTTTAAAACAATTTTCAATGTCATGTCCAATCCCATTATGGTATACACAGTAAGCTTTCTCATTCCACCAATAAGGTTTAGGATCCAGTATGCGAAACTTTGTAGGATCTTGAGGTTGTGCCAAATTATGAGCAATCAAGGTCTTAAAAATATCTGCATAAGAGTCTCCAAGCTTAGTGAATTGCCTCTTTCCTGACTTAGGTTTATCTTGATACTTGGGCTTGTGCTCTTGTTGATCTAAGGATGTCTGCAACTTCATAGCTTGAACTGCATTAAATAGATTAAGAACTCCTTGTTCCTTAGGTTGTGGAGAGTCAACAACTCTGTCATTGACTACTTGAATATTTTTGTTCCAATACAAATTCTTTTTATCCTTATTGTTGTTATTATTGTTTGGGCCATTGTTGTTGTTACTTTGTTTGGCCAAAATACCTTGTTCTTTTAGAACATCCTCGATGCGACACACAATTTCTACCATAGTGTGAAAAGAATTAAAGACCATTTTTCTAACTTCATATCTTAATTATGGCACTAGATTGCTCACAATTATATCAATCCTTTCTTCCTCAGGGACGGTCCTAGAATATTTGGAGCATAAGTGTCTCCACCTTTGTAAAAATGTCACAAAGGGTTCCCCCTGATTTTGTTTTAGCTTGCACAAATCAAGCATGGTGACCGACCTTGATAGATTATATGCAAAGTGATGCACAAACCTTTGGACAAGTTCTTTGAATGTTTTAATAGGAGGGGTAAGGTTAGTTAACCACTCCATAGCTTGGCCTTTAAGGCTCCTTGGGAATAATCTCATAAGGTAGGATTCCTCATGATGAAATTCAAATCTCATGATATAGAACTGTCGTACATGGTCATGGGGGTCACCACTACCATCATATTTGTCATATGTGGGGATTTCAACCTTTCTAGGAAAATCTACCATAGCCACACTCTTGTCAATGGGATTGGGACATATGGAGTCCAAGTTGAAGGTATTCTTTGGAGCCATCATTTTCTCTATAGTCTTCTGCATCTGCTTAATCACCTCATCAGTTGAAGGGTTTTGCTTCTTAATTTTTCTGTCCACATCAAAGTTGTATGGGAATTTTGCACCCTTATTGATTAGACTTTCCAAGAACTAATCCTTATTTTATTCCACATACTTCTCCACATATTGTTGGAATAGTGGTTCTTGTTGCATTGTCATGAAATCAATAGTGTCAAGGTTGGCATTACTTCCTCCATGTTGAGAGCCGTGATGAGCTCATTGGGAGGGTTGTCTTGAAAGTCTAGGAGGTGTATGTCTCCTATAATGTGCATGTTGAGAAGTCCTTCCTCTAGTACTAGGTGATCTTGAAGGGGTCCTCGACTGCTTTCTACTTCTTGGAGTTGCTGAGGGAGTAGATGGTGGAGAGTTGGTTCCACTGTTGGTACCCCCATTGTTAAATTGATTGTTGAGTTATTGGACCAATATCCTATCTTGTTCCTCTTGGAATGCTTTTCTCTCTATATCCATCAAGGCTCGTTGTTCCTCTTCTAGAAGCCTAAGTTTTTCTTCCTTTTCAGCTTGTTCATTTCTTGCAGCCTATTTTTCCCACTCAATTCTTTTTAGCCTCTCACTTGTATATCTTGAAGTTGTTTTTAGCGGGGAACTTGGTCTTGAATGGTTGAATAAGTTAGCTGCATTCACATGAGCATCATAAGATTGGTTTTTTTGGTCCTCATGTTGTGACCGTGCATCTTGATGAGCCACTACATAATGTCTTTCATCTCGTTGATGAGCATCTAGATATCTTGAATTAATAGGAGGTGAGTCAGGTTGATTTCCATCTTCAAATGACATGTTTCTCCTATGTCTTTGAAAAATGTCACCAAGTGATTGATCTATTATTTCTCTTTGTTGTTTGGTCAAGGTATAACTCATATCCATATTTGATGAAAAAGGTGCTAAAGAGGTACTCAATTCACTAGGATTACTCTTTGGGTTAAAACAAACCTCAAACTCGCTCTTAGGGGATTGGTCGAAAATGGGCTCTTTTCCCTTTCACTGTTGATGAGTCTTAACTAAGGGTAATTGAATAAAGACAATCAGGGGTCATTTCCCTTGATTCACTTGGTACCTTGTTGTAATTGACATGAAAGAAAAAGATTCTTGATGATAAGGTGACCTCTCAAAGTGTCAACACCAAACTAGGATAATCAAAGTTCTTCAATGTCCAAAAGAAAGAGATGGTAAGATAGAAATTGCAAAAGGCATTACCAACACTATCAAAGAAGTGCTTAAATCAAAGGATCAATATCCTTGCACATTTGAACTAGGAGGATGGACTTAGCCAAATTGTATAATTAAAATTGAATTTGAATGGAAATGATTTGGACAAAAAGAGTACTAAAATTCTCCAAGAATGTTACTAACAACTCTAGATATGTACTTTCTCAACAGGAATAATCTTCTAACTTGACAATTCTTCCCAAGGTGACTTGGTAAATCAAATGACACTACCCCTAGAGGGCTAAAAATAGAAATTTAGAGTAAAGACAAGCTTCTAGCGGCAAGATAAGTTACCTTCTTAAAGACCTAGCCAACTAAAAGTAACTGCAAAATGGCTGAAACCAGGTATACAACAGAAAATTCTCAGGTGACACTTTCCAGGCTAACTAGGTGATACTTCTTACTGAGGTGATACTTCACCTTTCACCAAGTGATGGACCTCACAATAGCCAGGTGATAGACTCTAGGTAGGTCAGGCGATAGTCCAGCAGGAACAAACTATCACGCGATATTTCTGCTCAAAGTAGGTGATACTATTGCTAGTTTGTATGACACTTGACCAGAATTGTGTGAAATGTGTGTTTTCAGGTCTATTTGATAAAAAAATTTAGTCTGAGGGTTGATGTTTTCGATCTCAATCACAATATCAATAGAAATTCGACAGGTTTGCAAATAGTAAGGGATCAAACATGTCTTAAAACACTTGAAACAAGGGCAAAAGCAACCTTGCCAAGACAAACACTTGTGATATCAAAATAGAAAAACACCCTATGAATACTACCGATTGTTTGAATGTTCAAGAATGTTAACACTGGTATTACACAATCGAAGACACTTCAAGAAATATCTATCCTAGAAAGTCAAGGCTCATTACTTATCAACTTGGCCCACAACTTGATGCCCCCTCGCCTCACACAAAGTGGTTACCCACAATAGATGTTGTATTTGTCATGGAAGTGTTAATGACACAACCAAAGGAACACATATGGTGAGTATCTTGGGGTGATCCAGGTTATTCCACTTGGATCAATCCTTGCACCAAGAAGCTAAGCGGAAAAATAGGGTGGCCTCTATCTATGGTTCATAGTAAGGGCTTCCATTCATAGTACCCCTCTTGCTCCCCAAAGGGACTCCTTACCTTGCGGCAAGTAACAAACCTCACGGCCTCAAGAGTACCTTAAGCATTCTTACTCAATATTTTCCTCATGGTCACAATCCCACAAGTACTCACATCAAGCGAAGACAAGCACTACGTCTACCAAGGTTTTGTGTCCTTGATAGCCTTGAGTTTATAGTGGGTGGGAATAGCCAACAATAAGCTTGTCCCCACTTGGGTCGTTCCTCTTGATTGCTCAAGAGCAGGCCTGCTAAAGGATTCTAATAATCTAAACAAAAAATGGATCAAATTATGAGATTCAAGGATTTTGTTTCACCACAAGGGTGAAGAGCATACTCCCTTATCCCAAAGCTTTCTCCCAAACACACCAAACAAAGTTCAATTACCCTCTTGTTTCCAAAATCCTAAGATGGGTCAAGATTTTCTGGTTCACCACAAGGGTGAAGAGCATACTTCTACCACCTCAAAATTCCTTCCAAAAGATATTATTTGCCTACTAAAGGAAAAAACTAGTAGATTGCCACACTTGAAATGAAATAAACAACAAGCAAAAAAAATTTTGTTGTATTTTTATGCTTTTTGGGCAGCCCTACAAGAAATCGTTAGTAGCCCTTTAGCATGCAATTTTGGAAAATTTATCAAGAAAGTGTACCTACAACCACAACTTGTTAGGCCCACAAGGTTAGCAAAATTCAAAATCTAAATGAAATCTACAACTAAACTCTGCTTAACCACGGTGAACTAAACTAGCAAACTAATTAAATGTAAACTCAGCCCAAAAGATTCAAAAAGATAAGTCACTGCCAGATATAGTCAGCAGTATGGACACCAGAAGTATCATGCGATACTTTTCAGTATACAAGGGTGATATTTTGCTTCTGGGTGATACTTCTCCCTATACCAGGCGATACTTCGTCTGAGACCAGGTGACAATTTTTGTAATAGACAGGTGATACTTCTGATAGGTGAAGTATCATGCATGTGTACAGAGAACTATCGCGTGATATTCCTACAAGTATCATGTGATACTCTGAGACAGAAAACCAAAGACCATGAATTAAGCTCAAAAATTACCGAAAACTTGATGAAAAATGCAAAACTAAAGGACAAAGCTAATCTACTCTGCCCCACGGTGGGCACCAAAAATGTACACACAAAAGTAGTGCACTTCTCTAAGTCATTACATCAAAGAAAATCCATGAAAGGGAAACCTTCAATAGCAACCTAGAGCTCTCTATGTATGGAGTTGCAAGATTGTAAAATTTCTCTCAGCTAGAGCTAATAGGCTTAATGACCTTGCTAGTCAACCACACAATGAGAGATTCCAAAATTGAAGATAAGGGCAAGAGTGCCAATATCCCCAAAGAATCAAAGGAAATGCAATGCAAGTAAGCTAAGAATGAGGATGCAAGCTAGTCTATGAAAATGAAAGTGCAAACTAGGCTATGAAAGGAAAGTACAAGTCTTACAATCCCTCCTAATTAAACTACGTGAGATTAATCTATAGCATAAAGAAAGTCTATACTAAGAGTGCCATGATTATGTAACTATGAAAGCAAGAAAGCAAGGTAAATGAAATGCAACAACAATGTCTTCAAAGCTTGAATGCAAGAATGTCTTCAAAGAGCTCCAAATGACCTAGAAAACCTGCAGCATAACATTAGCATAAAAGAGATGGATCCTTTTTCAAATGAGGAAGAGAGCTCTTCTTTTATAGGAAATAAGAAGGAATGGACCATGGAGATTAAGAGAAAAAAGATTTAATCAAGGGTGGAGCTTGAAAGAGGAGCAATCCATGTGCCCAAATATCCTCCAATGGAAAAATAAGAGTTGACTTTTGCGTCCATATGAGAAAAAAAGTGCTTTTTCTTCTTTTTATAAAATAAGAATGATGCTTTATTTGTACAACTTAAGATAAGAGGAAAAGTGGGGCTTTTTATTTAATAAAGGGGGAGGAAATATTCCTTTGAAATAAATAAAAACTTTAGGATAAAATGGTTAGCCCAAGGAAAATAATCAAAAATGATGAAATAGGATTTGATCAAGGAAATTGATATAAAGCTGAAAATGTTGATTTTTGAAAATATTGACTCAGGGATTTGATAAATTGCTGAATGGGGCCCAAAGTCTAGGTGACCATTTTAGGGTGCATACAATCACAACCACCTGAATGGATGTCCTTACTAAATAATTTTGTTTAGTGGCCAAAAACCTTCTATTTACTGGCTCAAGGGGTCAATCAAGCCCGTGAAGACACCCCACATTACTCACGGTTCATAGTAGAGATAGCAGTTCTTTGGGAAGTAATGACCCATTGAATTTGGAACTTGGTGTGCCTGAGAAGTGAGTGCACTGTAAGGAGGAGCCCATGCCTCCAAGTTCCTAGGCTGTCTGCTGTGGATTTGCGTGGTTGGAATTTATTATCCTAGTGGGGATTTAGCAGATATTGTCCTTGCCAACCTTAGGATTGTAAGCATGTTTGTGCATTCATACTAGAACTATTAGATTAAAATCATTTCTATCTTGCATGTGTGTGTTTATGCATTTTCCATTTTCCAAAAACCAGAACATTAGAAAACCAAAAACATCAGAAAATCAAAAACAAAAATCAACATCTTGTAGTTCCAATCCATTAGAAACAAATTCCTGTGCATTCATTAAATTTTCCTATGCATATGTTATACTGTTCTGTGCATCTGTTACTTTTCCCATGCATCAGTTCCAACTTGCTGTGCATTTGTTTCATTTGGCTGTGCATTCATCAAACTGTCCTGTGCATTTGTCGCTGCTTATATACAATAGTGAGCATTTCCACAAACTTTGAAAATTTCATAATCACTCTTTCAGATACCCATTTTCATCCTTAGTAAGATTCTAGAAAAACATTCAAGCTACATAGACCTCTGATCTTTAGTTTGACCATTTTCATCACTTTTCATCAATTTTCATCAACCTTCCTTTACCAAAAGTCATCAAATCATTTCTTCTAATCTTCTGAAGTTCCAAATTTAGAGTTGAAAACATTACCTTATCTATCAGATTTTGATCTTTGTGAGTTTATCCTATTAGGATCTATCATCCTCAATCAAACTTACTTAGGTTACTATCTCTTGATTTTTCTTTGTCATATCATAGTGAAATCTATATTTCCTATTGACCTAGATTTTATCAAGTTGGATCATCACTTTTCAACACTTTTCCAACATCTTTTCTATCAAACACTCTTTCCATATCTTTTCATCAAACATCTTTCATCCCACAAATCAATTTTCACATTTTTATGGTTCAAACTCGATCTCAGAAACTAAAACAAACCATTGATTCAGAATCCCTAGACAAGATGGAAGGAAACAAAAGCAATGAAGAAAATACTTGGTCTAGAATTCCTAAGAAAACTTCACTTTTTACATCCGAAGAGGAACCCACAGATCAAGAACTTAGGGATGCTACACAAGATCCTAGATTTTATCATGTCATGGAAAGACTCCTAGACCTAGATAGAGAGATGTATTTCCTCATGCTTGCTCAACAAGGAGCCAAACTAGCAAGTGATTTTTATATTTCTCATCTTAGAGAACCAACTATTGTAACCAATCAAGAAATTCCTAGTAGTTCTCAAGATACTCACAGAGCAAAAGAAACCAAGCAGCCATCCGATGCTTCTCAAAATGATCAACAAAACAATGCTTCCCACAACTATGTTTCCCAAAACACTCAAGGAAACATGTTATCTTTGGATCCCATTCTACAACAAATCCAGATGCTTCAACAAAAAATCCATCACATCCAAATTGGATCATCAACTAAGAAGTATTCCCTAGATGATATATGTCCTTATCCTTTTGATAAGAATTTAGCAATGATTCCATTCCCTCCTCATTTTGAGGTACCAAAATTTGACAAATACAAAGGGAATTCAGATCCACAAGACCACATTTGTGAGTTTTTTGTTGCTTGTACTGAAGCCACTCACAATGACACTTATCTTATGCGACTATTTCCACAAAGTTTAGGAGGACAAGCCATGGAATGGTTCTCCAAACTACCCCTAGGCATCAAATCTTTCAATGAGCTTCTTGACAAATTTGTGACTCATTATTCATATAACATCAAACATGAAGTCACTATGCTTGATCTTTTCAATGCACATCAAAAGAATGGAGAACCCTTCCTTTGTTTTCTGCAAAGATGGCATCAATTGTTTGCCAAATATCCACGAATGATTCCTGAACAAGAAAAGATGGATATCTTTGTGCATAACCTTACACCATAAATGAGTTATAGGTTACAATTGCAATGTCCACCAAACTTCAATAAGCTCATAGAAAATGGTATCAAGATTAAGGAAGCCATGGTCAGAAAAGGTGAGATAAAACTTTATTCCAAAGACAATGTTGGGTCCTCAAATTCCAATCCCAACAACTACAACAATGACAAATCAGAATTCTGGAATAAAAACAAAAACATTTTAAATGATGGGATTGTTGATAATCATAATGTCAAATGAACACAACCCCTTCTGAATATCACAAGTCAGGCCAATGCTACTCAAGCTACCTATAGTAATCAATCAACAAATCCAAACACCAACAAAGATTCATCTGAACTGAGATTGCCTTTTATGTCACCTCGAAGAAATTTTACTCCTTTAGGGGAATCTCTCAAATCAGCATTACAGAAGTTAATCACAAAGAAACTCATTACGCTTCCTAAAATGAAAGACTTTGAACCTAGAGTAAAACTTTCTTGGTGGAATGTGAATGATTATTACGAGTTTCACTAAGGAAAAGGACATAAAACCAATGACTGCCTAAGACTCAAAAATGTAGTTCAAGACTTAATTGAAAGTGGTGAAATTAGTGTTGATGGACATACCTCAAATGAATCACATGCGGCTTTCAAAGATCTACTTCCTGAGCATGAAAAAGGAGGTTCTTTGACCACTAAGGGTGACACTCAAGCCAATTATAATTCTACTCCCTATAGATATGTTGGTAACATTTCTGAATGTCATCCTTCTAAGTATTATGCCAATATCATTACCATAAAAGAAAAATTAGAGAGTCAACCAGTCCATGTTACTACTCATGCTCAATTCAAGTTTACTCTCCAAGGAGTCCCGTCTAAACCAAATGCACCTCAAAACAAGTCTGTTTATGTCCCAAAGTCTACACCAAATATTTCCAACCAGTACAATCTTTTGGAAGAACTCAAGAAAACACTTGCTCAAATATCCATGTTAGATCTTTTACATCTATCCCCATCTCACAAAGATATCCTTGAAAAAGCTCTCTTAGAGATCGAGGTCCCCACAAATCTAGATCATGATCAATTTCAAGCTATGGTGGGACATTTAACAACCCCACATTACCTATCCTTCACTGAAAATGATGATTTAGCTATTACCCAACCTCACAATGCTCCCCTACATATTGAAGTCCTTGTACAGAGTCACAAAATCAAGCGAGTACTAATAGATGGAGGAGCTGGCTTGAACATATGCACATTGAAACTAGTCCTCGCATTGGGATTTTTTGAAAATGTTGTAGATCCAAAGAAGAAAATCACAATAAAAGCTTATGATGAAGAAGAGAGGTCATCCAAGGTGTTTATTTTTCTTCCTATCAGAGTCGGTCCTATAATCAAAGATGTACCTTGCCAAGTTCTTGACATGGATCTTGATTATAATGTTCTATTGGGAAGACCATGGATTCATTCCATGCAAGCTGTGCCATCAAATTATCATCAGTGCTTGAAATTCCCTCATAATGGTTAGGAGATCACTATTAAAGGAGATACTAATCCATTCCAGTATCGTAACATAGTAAAAACATTTGATTCTTTGATACCTTATAACCGTACTAGATCTTCTACAATTCCACCCAGTGATCCTAGTAATATAGCATCAACTTCTAAATCAAATGGGATCAAGATATACATAAAAGAAAGAAGTATGGGAGAATACACTTTAGGTAAAGCTCTTTGCATCACAAAGTTACCTTTATCTCCTAGATCATATGGTAGATCTTTGATCACTAAACAACAATCAAAACCCCCTTCAACACTTGTTTATGATACATTTATAAGTGGGGGCACAATATCCAAAGAGGCAGTTGAGTGTAATGATAATCATTTGCTTAAGTCATAGAAGAATGAATAAGATATCAAACATGAATATATATCACCTGTTGTCTATGGTAAAGGGTATACTTTGCTACAAAAGATGGGATACCAAGGTGCTGGACCTATAGGATTACAAAGAGAAGGTGTTATCAAACCAATTTTGCAAAATCCAAACTATCAAAGAGACACTACAGGATTAGGATACAAAGGAGAAGGACCAAAAGAACCAAAAGGAAAAGAAAAGATCACACCTTTTCATGAGATATCTAAAGCTCCTTCCTTACAATTCAGAAAGCACGGTATGTATGTAGATCCAGAGAAACAAAGGATAGCACAAAGAATCATTGATAGACTTGGGGATAATGATGATTTTGACTCAAATGATTATGAATGAGATTCATTATTTGATTGTACTAAAGAGATAGGAGTTGATGTTGTCCATCACTATAGTAACAATTACCATGAGGGAGAGAGTTCAAACACTGACTCACTAGGATTAGTCTCACGTGATACTACTTTTGTTAGTTGTGAGGAAAGTGAGCTTTATCTTGTGATAGATGAATCAGATGAGAGTATGGAATTAGACCTTGTTGATACCATCATAAACCTTGACAACTTTTCCATCAATAACATCTCTACCTTCGAAACTAACCCGAATGATCCAATGCCCCTTGTACATCTCGAGCTTATCGATTGGGATTCTCCCGATCATCCAAAACTTGATGTTTTCCATAATGATGATGCAATCATTGACTATCTTGGAATTATGGATCATTTACCACAAAGGGATCACAAGTCAAGATTTCTGATAGAACTCAATGACATGGCCTACTTTGGAGAGAGTGCCAATCCTTTCAGTCATAAAAATATAAAAATAATCAACAGATCTAATGGTGAAAACCACTCAATGGTAGTATTAGATCAAAAAATAGTAAAAAGAAAAGATGCATTTGACGGTGAAAACCTCTCTGAGGCACTTGATGATGGAAGGATTGACACTCTTCCCAATGATTTGTATCGAGAGCAATCTGCCATTCTTATAGAACCAACAGTACCTCTTAACATTGGAACAGAAGAGTCTCCACACATCCTCAAAGTAGCAGCACCATTGAAAAAATTAGAGAAAGAAGCTTTTGCAAAATTTTTCAAAGAGAGACAAATCAACTTTGCTTGGTCCTATGCTGATATGCCTAGGCTGGACCCTAATCTCATTATGCATCATTTATCTATCAAACCAAGTGTAAAACTAGTTAAGCAGAAGCTCCGCAAGATGCACCTGCACATTGCACTAATGGTTAAAGTAGAATTGAAGAAGCTCTTAGATGTTGGATTCATTCAGGCTATTGATTATGCTGCGTGGATTTCAAATATTGTCCTCGTCTCAAAACCGAACAAGTCTATCAGGATTTGTATTGATTTTTGAGATCTTAATAAAGCTTGTCCAAAAGATGACTTTCCTCTACCAAATATTGACATCATTGTTGATCTGACAACTGGGCATGAGATGTTATCATTAATGGATGGTTTTTCTGGCTATAACCAAATCAAGATTGCACCGGAAGACCAGGAGAAGACTGCTTTTACCTTTCTGTGGGGTACATACTATTGGAATATGATGCCTTTTGGCCTCAAGAATGCTGGAGCAACTTACCAAAGAGCTATGACCACAATCTTTCATTACATGATGAATACCATTATGGAAGATTATGTTGATGACATTTTAGCAAAATCCAAAGATAGAGCTAGTCATTTGAGAGTGTTGGATAGAATATTCACCCGGATGGAAAAGTATCAGATTCGACTCAATCCAAAGAAATGTGCATTTGGAGTCACATCTGGTAAATTGTTAGGGTACATTGTCTCAGCCAAAGGAATCAAAGTAGATCCAGTAAAAGTTAAAGCAATAATGGAGATGGCTTCCCCCACTAACATTAGTCAGTTAAGATCTTTGCAGGGACATCTCCAATCCATCCAAAGATTTGTTTCTCAAATAGCAGATTGAAGTCATCCCTTTTAGCATTTGTTACATAAAAATATCTTATTCCAATGGGATAATAAGTGTGAGGAAGATTTCAATAAAATCAAGGAATATCTGGCAAATCCTCCAACTCGGATGTCACCAATTCTGAGCAAGCCACTCTTGCTTTACATTTTAGCTATTGAAGTCTCACTAGGTGCTCTTTTGGCTCATCAAGATCATGAAGGAAAAGAAAAAGCCATCTACTATATCAGTCGCACCCTAGTGGGCTATGAGCTAAACTATTCTCCTATAGAAAAAGCATGTCTGGCCATTGTTTTTGCTTCACAAAAATGGTGACATTATATGTTGTCACATTCAATCAAGCTCATCACAAAGATTGATCCTTTAAAGTATCTATTAAGCAAAACAACATTGACAGTCAGATTGGCTAAGTGGGTCATGCTACTTAGTGAATTTGATATTGAATATGTAGACATGAAGGCTATCAAAGGTCAAGTGATAGCATATCAGTTAGATGATGCTCCATTAATGGATGACCAACCTATACACATAGATTTTCCTAATGCACACATCTTGGCTTTATCTACACAAACATGGCAACTATACTTTGATGGATCATGTACGCAGCAGGGTTCTAGAGCTGGGACTCTCTTTGTGACACTGCAAGGATACACAATTCTGAATCTTACAAGCTACTCTTTCCTTGCACCAATAATGTAGCAGAATATGAAGCTTTGCTGATTGGGTTAAAGATGGCTTTACAATGGAAAGTAACTAAAATGAATGTCTATGGAGATTCTTAGTTGATTATAAATCAGGTTAATGATGATTATCAGACTAAAGATGATAAGTTATTACCATATAAATGTATGGTTGATGACTTCAAACAATATTTCTCAATCATCACTTTTGAGAAGATTCCTTGGCATGATAATAAGGTTGTTGATGCAATGGCTATGATTGCTTCTTTGTTTGATACAGAGGATACCACGATCCATTTTGAGTTCTTCATGGAATCCCTGACTTGTCCCGCATATGATGATCTAGATACGAGTATTATATGTCATCTAATTGGACACGATTCCCCAATCTATGGAAAAATCTATTCTTATCTAAAAAATGACATCCTACCCCCTGACCTATCCCGAAATAAAAAATGAACTTTTCTTTGCCAAGCCTCCCGCTATGTCCTAATATTCGACACCCTTTATCGGCGAGGTCTTGATGGTACTCTCCTACAATGTCTCAAGCACAATGAAGCTCAAACTACCTTGCGAGATGTACATGAGGGTATTTGTGGGACACATTCAAGTGGTCCCCTTTGGCTAAGAAACTCATGTGTATGGGTTATTATTGGCCTACCATGGAAACAGATTCCTTTCATTTTGCTAGGGCATGTAAGAAATGTCAGATACATGGAAACCTTATTCATGCTCGAGCACAAGAGTTACATCCTTTTACAACTACTTTTCCATTCAGTCGGTGGGGACTCAACCTCATGGGTACTATCAACCCTCCATCTTCCAATGGCCACAAATGGATTATCATGGCAATCGAGTATTTTACTAAATGGATCAAGGCTGTTCCATTGATTACCACCACAGGAAAACAAATATCCATGTTTATCCTAAATT
This sequence comes from Chamaecyparis obtusa, assembly GCA_027943335.1. Lineage (NCBI taxonomy): Eukaryota > Viridiplantae > Streptophyta > Pinopsida > Cupressales > Cupressaceae > Chamaecyparis > Chamaecyparis obtusa. Next base: position 2,021,836 of record BSBK01003272.1, read on the forward strand.
ATATCATTTGCAGATATGGTACACCTATGTATCTCATTACTGATCATGGGAAACAATTTCAAAATTAGGACATGGATGAATTGTGTGCCAAATTCCATATCACCCATAATTATTCTACCATATACTATCCTCAAGGAAATGGCCAAGCTGAGGCGTCAAACAAAACAATTGTTAAAATCCCACAAAAGACTATCAATGGCGTTGGCCGTGACTAGCATATCCTACTGAATCTAGCCTTATGTGCTTATTGTACCTCCATCCATACTCCCATTGGAGCCACCCCATATTCCCTTGTCTATGGATCTAAAGCAGTTCTACCCCTCGAGGTCCAGTTGCCTTCACTTCATGTCACTCTCAAAGATTTGATTCCTGATGAAGACTATAGAGTTGCACGACTGACTAAACTAGAACTGCTGGATGAATGTCATCAGAGAGCTTATGATCATTTGAAAGTCTATCAGCAACATATGTCTCATCCATATAATAGCAAGGTAAAGATCAGAGACTTTCAGTTGGGTGACCTAGTCCTTCGAGAAAATCCAAAGAATCAACAACATCGTGAGAAGAAGTGCAAGTTTGAACCCAATTGGTTAGGTCCTTTTGTAGTTACAACAGTTTATGGTTCTAGGGCTTATCAATTGTCCACACCTAAGGGAGATCCTTTGGATGAACCTCTTAACAACATACACCTCAAGAAGTTCTATCCTTGAAATCCCAATGCAAGGGCTATGTATATATTCTGTAAATAAAATAAAAAATCTTAAAAATACAAAAAAAAATCAAAAGAAAATTGCAATAAAAGCATGTGGTGAAAACCTAGAAACAGGCGCCATGTATATCAAGTTAGCTCCTTTATCTATTAGGATTCTTCTAGTGTGTCCGTTCATTGTATATATCCACAATAAAATGACTAGTTAGTCCCCGTTCCTACCATGTATATATCATAATAAAATGGCTAGTTCATATGCAATCCATTGTATCTACCCATAATAAAACCCCATCATAGCTTGGTCTTTTTTCATGGTCTTCATCATCATCTTGTTGCATCCTTCTTCATCCATAATAAGTCAATCCATCACCTAGCTAGGGGCATGTCCTCGACCTAGTTTGGGAAGTGGATCTATGATAGTCATGACTCTTAGAGGACACAATGAAGTATTTTCACCAGACAAAAAAACACAATCAAACATTCTTCCACAATGGTATCTTCATGATTAATCAAAATCTATAATCTATCCTTTGAAACATGGTTGCTTATCTATCATTCTTAACTATACATCATCAATTGAACTAATCACTGTATCTTACACTATCTTTTGGCAAAAGAAAATTTATATTCATGACATGCATGTTAGAAAGGTTTGTTGTAGGTTATGCATTTCATATCTGGATTTCATTGTTATCATGTTCCCTATGCTATTCCGGGATATCTTTGACATGAGTTTGAAATTCCCATATGTCATTGATTAGAATAGCCAGGATGGGACATGGTATTTTCTTTTTGATTGCTGTTTGTGGGATATTTTCTGATGAAATCAAAGGAACAAATAATTGGGGTGTCTGTGCATAAGTGCCTTCATCAATTTAATAGTATTGACAACATACAAATCATGTTTCTCTATAAATGCTATTTATGGTGATACGCCATCACATACCTCGACTCCAAATATTTGTTCCCTAATGGAGGGGTGGATATTCCTTGTTTGTTATGCAAACAAAACTCAGGTCAGCTCGGTTCAATTATACCTAGATGCTTGTCAAGTTTGCAATATTAAACTCCATGCAAGAAGTGCTCAGGTCATCCTGGTTTAATTATACCATGATGCTTGCATTCTCTTGCAACATAATGAGCTCAATGATGAAAATCAAATTCCAGTTATTATGAAGTTATAAGATGTTACATGAAGTTGTGGAGATATACTCATTTCATATTTCATTTTGCATTTCATTTAAATAGTTCACGACTTGCATATCAGTGCTCCTTTTATAGGGATTTGTAGGTCATCTTTCTTATTAGGTTATTTGTTATCCTAGTCCATTCTTCTTGTGTCAGATACATTGTTATTTAAGTTGAGGACATCTGGACAACAAAAACATTGAGTTTTCACCTCACATCTTATAAACATTTAATCAATTCATTTAGGTCATACTTTATTTTTATTAGGTGTGTTCATTTGTATATTATCCATCTATATTACATGCATATTTCACGTGCGCAAATTCCATAACATTTCATTATCTTTTTATTATGATATAAGTTGTTATAGTTTAGTCATTTACTATCCATTATATGCATTTTACATCATCATTTGTTATCCATCACATGTATTATATTATCATTCATTTATTGTCCATTTATTATCCATTATATAGCATTGTTTTACATCATTGCATTAGTAATCACATAGCATTTTATAGAGTAAAATCATCTAGGACATACGTTTATATCAACATCATATGTTCAATCATTAACCATTAAGCATTAAATAGAATATAAATCATTATGAATTCTAGGACATACATTTTATGCATATTAAAATAAGTCATCACATCTTGCATATGTCAGTACGCACATGTATATAAAATCATCAAAGAAAATCATGATAAGCACTACATCATCATATATAGAGAGTCCATCATATAAAGTCAATAAAAACACAACAAAACTATCCAAATGTCCAATGATATAAAGAACCATAATAATGTCCAATAGTGTCCATCAAGTCAAAAATATAATGATACAATGATACAATGATACAAAAGTGTATACAATGATCTCCAAAATCTATGATCTACTGCCTCCATACTCTGTCTGTTGCTATCTGTGAGATGCAATGAGACCCCATGCTATTGAACCACCTAATCCTGAGGCTCCGCCTTGATCTCCTAAACCTGTGGGTGCTCTCAGAGGGTGTGATGATACACCTCCACTACCAGCTGGTGCCTGTCTATCATATACTATTGTCCTGATAGCCACTGAGCTCTCTCTGTAGCTCCCAATCCATTGATCCCTCAGGACCACTTGTTTATAGGCCTCTCGCCAGTAGGATATCTCTTTCCTGGCATGTATCATGGCTCTCAGACTATCTCCATGAGGACCCAAATCCTTTGTCTTCTATAGCTCATCTAATAACATCTTTGACTCCCTAAGTCTCTCTATGGTTGCATCCCGCTCAGCTCTCAACACTCCCATCTGACTCTCCAATCTCTCTATCTGCCTCTCTAGACCAGGAACATGGTCTACCTGCACCTATGTCATTGATAATCAGACTAGCAATGAGTCAATATCAGGATCCTCCTCCTCCGCAGAATCTCTTTGTAAATAGGGATCCTATCCCTTGATGTCCATCTTTGCTGGATCCTCCTGAGCATCCACATCCACCATCGGTACATCCTACTCATCCTATATATCACTGTGGATCTATCCACCTTATACAACTCTACCTTGGGCTAATAAAATATCTACCTCATTCTGTCCCTACCCTACCTTTATTGGTAATTGTACCTGTACAGCTGGTCCCTGTACTAGAGTAGCTGGTATCTATACCTAAATAATTGGTACCTATAGTGGAGCTCCTATTGCTAGCTATGCTGGAGGTCTTCATCCCTATCTAGCTAGGGGTGGCATCAAACCCCTCTGTCTCACACCACCCTCTCATTTGAGGTCCATCTTTGTCACCTCTCCCTCTATCTCCTCCATCACCGTCACCACTGTCACCTCCACCTCCTCTCCCTCATCCTCTCCTATCGTGCCCTTGACATCTACCATGACGTCTCTTTGCTGGATCCCTCTTTGGTGGTGTAGCTACTAAATTAGTCAATCGTGGTATGGGAAAGTCTTTGAGATACTACTCTAGATCGATAGTCATCCCTGGGTCAATGACCCCCTATCTCATCATCCATGCCTAGAATGACATGTCCAAGAAACTCCTGTCTAGCAATATCAAATGAAACCATATGCCCCCAGTCACACCTTTCTTGATGTGTCTGAGAAAACTCTATGACTCCCTAAGGCATGCCCTAGATCCTTCTAAACTGATGTAGAACCCAACTGACCAGCTATCTCTCAATAATGTAGGGTGTTCGCCCTATCAACCAGCATGACTCAAAACAAAAACCCAGCTGTCGCTCATCATCCTAGGGCTCACACCCTAGGTAAGGTCTCCATGTCACTGTGTCTAATGTATCAACCATATACCACCAAAACTCTAAGTTTCCTAGTTTTTCCTGAGACAAAACTAATGAGTATAAATGTATATACGACTGTCTTGCGCCATGGAATCTAATAGCTACTGGTTGTGTCACTGCAATATGCTCCCATGACCATACATGGAGCAATGTGACACCTGCTAATAATGATGCACCCCTATGTTACACCACCTGATGAAGATCATGGTACAAATAGGCTAACAGGCAAACACCCCAAGCAAATCAAGTCCCATCATCCATCATCCATTGTAATATGCGGCCCCATCCAACTGCAAATCCATGTGATCTACGATTAGGGAATAAAAATCCCCCAATTTCTCCTACTAGAACCATTAGTAGAGGCTTATATAATTCCACCATATCCTCCCACCTAATCTCTCCCTCCTCAATATCATCATCCCCAAAAATAGCTCTACACTCTGTCACTCTGCTGTGCCGATTGTAGTGTACCAGCTCACCTATGATGGGAAGCCAGAGGATGCAATATACATCCTCTAAGGTAACTGTCATCTCTCCTATTGGGAGATGAAAGGTACTCATCTCTGAGTGCCATCTCTCTACTAACACCATCATCATGCTAAGATTCGCCTGAATCTCAGGCATGTAGATCACATGGTACAAACCAGATGCTCTAATCAAGAGTCTGTCAGTCTCTAACAGCGTTGGTCTTAGGTTCTATGTGATGGGATATCTCTCCTGTGACATCAGAATATCAGTAATATCCTCCTATCCAAGTCAAACAAAATCAAGCTATCAAATTTTGATAAACTGATCTAAACATCTATCTATCTTATTATATCAACTACAAACATGTTTTATCACATGTTTCAACTGATGATTTTATCAATTATCTAATATCAAGATTGGTTAACTAGGGACCATGCTACGATGTTTCCTATCTTGACCAAATCAATCAAATTCAACCACCAACAGATCAAATTAGCTTATCGACATCAAGTTTGACCTAATTGACTATCTAATTTGACCAAATTCTACCATCCAAAACAAATGCGCAGCATAGAAACATGCATGCACAACATCCCCTAACATTTGTGCATATTTAAACATATGTGCATATTTATTCAACATTTATGCAGTTTTCCTGGACAAATGCACAGTATCTACCTATGCGCAGATTTAATTCATGCTTGCATAGCCTAATTCAAATTTCCTCACACATGCGCAGTTCTACAATACATATGTGCAGAATTACCAGTTTGTTGTGCAAACATGGAAAATTACTGCGCATATGTGTGCCGCAACTAGACATTTGTTCTCCGCACTTGAAAAAGAAAAATTTCAAAATTTTTCAAACATTCAAACTGCCCTAAACATGCTATCAATTCTAATCTAACATGCCAAAAATGACAAAATCACAGAGAGGATCGAATCACCTACCGGCTCTCTCGAATCGGGTGGTCGCTGGAAGCGTCTGGCCCTCTTGAAGCAGTGATCTGACAGTGGGAATGTCATCCTCGTAGCTCTACTCTTCTCTCTCATGCGCTCTAATCTTTGAATGACAAGTGTGCACAATGAGCCTATTATGGACCCCTTTGCCTTATTTATAGCCTATCGACCCGATGTGCTTGGTGTATGGCCCCTATCTTCCATTTTTCTTCCGTTTCACCCCGTTTTCACCCATCTTTTCTTCCAAATCTTTCGTGAGATTGATTATCCAACTCACCAAAAATTTTTTTATAAAAAAAATCATAAAATTCAAATAATCAATTTTGTCAATCAATCTCTCGAGGGGGCATGCATAGGTCATCTGAGACATTGTCTAGGGCAGGGGCAAAAATTCTTAAAATTTTATTTGAAACAATGTGACATGCACATTATTTCAAAGAGGGGAAAAATGTATACACTTAAAAATGGCTTCATTAATTAATTAAATATTTATTATTTAATTGATATTGACTTGATAAATTAATTAAATATTTATTATTTAATTAACACTTATTTCCTCTATTTATTAAATAGATTATTCAATTTATTTAGTAAATTCACTATAGTCTATTCTTCTATCCTAAGTCTTCTAATTATTCTTATTAAAGTGATTTAATTAAATAGACAATCACCTAAATATGACTAAATCCCCTAGTCCACCTGATTAACCCAGTCACTTGACACATCACTTTGGCTAAAATAAATAATAATTATTAATTATTTATTGATAACTATCCTCACCCACACATGTCCTATTTCTAAGGGCTATGTGGCCTCATAAGACTTGGTCTCATCACCACATGTCCTCTCTTAAACCAAGTCAAGAGACAATTCCTATTCCTAAGGGGCTTCTTAAGCCACCTCTAAGGGTCAAAGGTGACTCATGGGACACTTGTACAAAGAGTCCTCATGAGGAAAAGGTATTTCCCTCTTTCTCTCTTTGGTCTTTGTGAGACACTTGACATGTGTCTTTCCCTTCCACCTTGTTCTCCTCCATGTCAATGTGAGAGGAAAATCATCCCTATTATTCCTCTCACATTCCAACTACATCCCCCTTTCTCTCAACTCCTTCAACCAAGTCAATCCTAGCCCTAGGATCTTCCACTTTTCATTCTCCACTGTAGGATTGTGCCACCTAGGCCTAGGTCCTCCAAAACTCTATAAAAGGAGTCTTATTTCCCCTTTGTGAGCTAATAGGTAATTTGTAATCAAGCTTTCAATCATTCAAGCATTCAAACATTCAAGAGCAATCAAGCATCCATATTATCATAATCTCATCTTGCATTCCATCCATTAGTTGCATAAGCAAGCTTTGAGCTATTTTGCATTCAGCATCAAATCTCCACACTTTGGTGGCATCTTGGGAAAAAGGCTTCATTTGGAAATCTAAGAGCTCAACATCTTCAAGAAATCAAGGCTAGGAGAGCAATGGAGACAAGCTACATGGTAGGTGAAGGTAAAATACTATTTTAGCTTCATTTTTATTGTATTCTTCATTGTAGTTTGCTTATTAGTTTGATTTATTAATCTTAAAGTAGTTAATTTATCATTTAGAATAGTATTCACCTAATTTTGCATACATAAAGCAATTGGCTTTAACTCAAATCATGAGAGAGGTAAAGGAGGAGTGGCCATTCTCATTCATCTTAGATGGGAGGAGCAAATTGAAATTCATGGGTGTTCAATATGTCAGAGGGTTATTTGGGTGACCTTTAAATGTGGTGCAGAGGTGTTTGGGATTTACAATGTTTATGCAACAAACAATTAGAGAGAGAGAGAGATCAGAGCTTTGGGAGTGGTGTTGTCTTCATCTTCCAAAAATTCCTTTTCTTTTTGTAGGAGATTTCAATATGGTAGAGCATAGGGAAGATAAAATAGGAGGGTTGGACCATACATGGAAAGGAAATGAAGTGTTCTTTTGGCAGAAGTTCAAAAGAAAATTTAATCTTCTTGACCCAATGGAACATATGCATGAAAAGTTCCAAGATATCTGGTTTACTTGGTGTAACAACCAAAAAGGCAAGCAAAGAATATACTATAGGCTTGATAGATTCTATGGAGATATATCTACCTTTTTCATTCATCCCAAAAGGTAATCATGCTCCAGTAATGGTCTGCCCAACATCTATCTCAGATCATTCACCTATTCAAACTTGTAGCAATATTGAAAGTAGTGTTAACCTTGATGATGTTAAGAAGAGACCTAATTCTTTTAAACTCAATATCTCACTACTTGATGACCCTGACAATGTAGATGCTATTGTAATGATCATCAACCTTACAAAGCTTTGTAACCCTCTTACAGATGCTATTATGTTATGGGATTTGATGGTGGAATCTTGGAAGAGTATTTTTCATGTGATTGGCAAGAAATTGGCAATGGATAGAAATAGGGAGGAGTCTTTCTAGTAGAATAGGTTGAATAACATAGAGAGAGAACTTCAAAACAAATGTAATAACTTTGTATTGGAGGTCCAATTAGCCAACACTAAGCATAACTTGAGAATTATTCATAAATACAAGATACAAGGGCATAAAATCAGAGCCAAGATGAATTGGATTAATGAGGGAGATAAAGGATCTAGTTACTTCTTCAACATTATCAAAGCCAAACAATGAAGGGAATTGATCAAAGAAATCCAAGTCGAGGGTAGGTTGACTAGTGACCCAGAAGACATAAAATATGCTTTTCACCAGTTCTACAATGATTTGTTCACATCAGAAGTCTCTAATGACAGTCAAGAAGCCCTAAGAAATTATCTCAAACTCATTCCCATGAAACTCACATAAGATGACCAATCCATTCTTAACAAGTCTCTCTCTCTTGATGAGATTAATGCAACCATTGACTCCTTTGCCAATGAGAAAAATCTAGGGTTGGATGGACTCCCTATTGAATTCTATAAGAGAAACAACGGTTAGGTAGGGCTTGAACTTTTGAATGTATATGAAGAGGCTTTCACTAAAGGATCTTTAGGAGTTTCCATTAACAAAGGGGTTGTCAAACTCCTTCCCAAAGAAGTTGACAAAACTCTAGTGAGAAATTAGAGACCTATTACTTTGCTGAACCTCTCCTACAAAATCCTGGCTAAAGTCCTAGCTAGGATAATTGCCCCTTTATTGAGAAAATTCATATCTTATACCCAAACAAGATTTATTCAAGGTAGGTACATTTTGGAGAGCCTAGTTACCAGTTGGGAATCTATGCACTGTGCTAAAATAGATGGACAGGAGGCTGAAATGGTGCTGCTAGATTTTGAAAAAGCATATGAGAGGGTAGAATGGGAGTTTGTGCTTGGAATGCTAAAATCCTTTGGCTTTCCATAACTCTACTGTAAATGGATTGGAATTTTATTCAAAGATGCATCCACAATCATTGATGTCAATGGGTCTCTATCCGAACCTATAAGACTCTAGAGATCCACCAGAAAAGGGTGTCCAATAGCCCCTTCATTATTTGTTATTGCTTCAGAATGCTATGTTCTATATTCTAAGGGCTCAGAGTTTGGGACCTCCTATAAAATGCATTTCTCTCCCCAACAAAGAAGAACTAATAAATGTTCAATTTACAGATGACACAACATTATTTCCAGGGTTTTCAAAAAACAACTTTGATAATGCCATGGAGAGGATTAACCTCTTCTGCAAAGCATCGGGCTAAAAAATATCTCCACACAAATCCACTGTATTAGGATGGTCAAATGACCCCCCTATCTGGTTAATTGAAAAAGGGTGGCAATGGGCTAGGCCCAACAAGATTGTCAGATATCTTGGTATTCCTTTCGTGGTGGAACCCAATTTTGGTAATATGTGGGAATGGGTTTATGAAAAAATCAATAAAAAATACATCAAATAGAAGACTCACTCATTATCTATTACTGGTAGGGTTCAAATAGTTCAGAAAGTTCTCTCTGCTCATCACATCTATTATGCCTTGACATGGATGTTTGCAAACTCCCAAGTGAATATGTTAGAAAAGATCCTTAGTGATTTCCTATGTTTGATGGGAAAGGCAATAGGAAAAGACACTGTGTAAAATGGGAGTGGTGTTGTCAAGAAAACAGTCAGGGAGGGTTGGGATTAAATGACATTAAAGTTCATGGTACTGCTCTTGCAGCCAAATGGTTTCTTAAAGCTTTATGGGGTAATGAGCCCTAGAAGATTCTTATTAGAAATAATATTGAAAGGTTAGTCATCAGAAAAGGGAAACAGTGGAAGAATGTCCCAATTTGTGACATAGTTATGGGGGATTACAAAATGAAATTGTATGGCTCTAAAAAATTCAAGCTTTTTGGAAAGCTTGGGTCCAAGTGAGGTAGTTCATTCCAGAGAGGAGAGCTATAGGTGGTCCTCCCTCTTATGTTGTGGGAGATAGATCCATATGGTGGGGGTTGTGCTATAATGGTAAACCTTTGGCTCTCACACAAATTTTCTCTACAAAACTATGGAATTTGAAAGGGATCTCTATAATACATGATATCTTGGAAGATGGGCAATTAGGATCGTGGGACTTTATCAGGTACAAATTCAATATACCTGATACTCAGAAGAAAACATATACCCACATCAAGAAGGTAGTAAATGGAAATATTAAAGGAGATATAATTGATTCTTCAACATTTATTAATAACTATAAATGGACTGATGGGAACTTAATTTCAATTACTACTACTAAACAACTATACCATAATATGAAGAATGAATCCTCTTTAATCACACATGTGTCTCAGTGTTGGGGGCATATTAATCCCTTTTCTAATTGGTTTTTTTTCTTTGAAATTTTTTGGAAAGAAAAATCTGAACCTAAGAAAATTTGTTTCAAGTGGCTTCTCCTGATCAAAAAGCTTGTTGTGGGTCATGTGTTGTCTCCAATAGGTCTTTCTCCTATTGTGTGTAGTCTGTGTAACTCCACTGAATCTTTTGAACATCTTTTGTTTGAATGTCTTTATGCACACAAGATTTGGTCTATTTTTCTTGGTTCTCATTGTCTTTGGAATTGTAAATCTACTATTTCTTGGAGTGAAATCCTTGCTAGTTATGTTGAAATGTTTGACTCTAAACTTAATAGTTTTTGGTATGCACTGATAATTGAGGTTCTTTGGACTCTTTGGAAGGACAAGAACATAGAGGTTTTTCAGATGAAGAAAAGGAAACTTATTGAGTTTAATCTTAAACTCACCCAGTTTAATATTATGACACAGGTTTCTTTGGTGCTCAACATCACAAAGAGTAAGTGCATGAAGCTGATACATGATGGTAGTCTTATAATAAACAAAGATGAGGTACAGTTTGTGCACTATGTTGCTGAATATCAAAGCTTTCTTTCCCCTACAGAGGTGGAGGATCTAAATAGTCTTCTGCACAATTGCCATGTAGACCCCAAGGAACAGATGGATGATTCTGTTGCTTTCAATGTACAAGGGGGGCTGATAGAATAAGAATCAACTAATACACAAGAACATGAAAATACTCAAAGGGAAAATCCATGGGTCCCAAGGGACACAACCAGCCAAAATGATGGTTGGGAATAGTCAACAGATTTGAAATCATACTTTTCCTTTTTGTAAACCCGATAGACATAATGATACAATGCTTAGCTAGTTCTTTACTCTGAATAGTATAGGCCTTATAAGTTGTTAATATCACTCCCCCAATTTTGTAACTGTATATGTTATGGGGGTTGTGAATAGTACTTTTTCAGACTCTAGACTCATTTCCTTGTAAATGTTGATTAACTATCTTAATAGAAAAAAATGTATTAATTGATATGAAAGAATTAAATCTAGAAAAATAGCAATATATATAAATACTAAGCTTCACATCTTATCACACGATCCCAGCTATATAGAGAAGCTAACCAAATTTGAATAACACAATAATTTCCATATTAGATGAAATTTGACAACCAATAATATTATAGAAAATTAATTTTAATTTATTTATTTAATTCTATAAAAAGAAATAAATAAATAAGATATAAATTCACTTAAATAAAATTTTGATGATAATTATCTACTTAAATTTACTCTTCAAACATTAACCCTTGCTTATTATATATATATACTCTCTTATATTGTATTTTAAGAATACAAAAATACACACAACTAGACCTCCATCTGCGCCCACAAAAAATCTGGTTAGTGAGGATGAAGAAAAATAGTTTTAGAAATTTGAAATCTTAAATATTTTACTTTTTAAGTTTATGAAATATTATAATGTAATATTATTATAAAAAATATTGCATTTGGATTGGCTAAAATTACAATATTTAATCATCAGTTGTCTATAGTTGCAAATGATAATTATTATACTCATTTCTTCCAACAACAAAAAATGACTCATATCGCTAAAAGTTTTTTGCCCAATCAAATTTGAGAAAACTAATTTTTAACATTTCTTTTGTTAAAAATTTACAACTTTACTTTATGAATTATCAAAATTAAAATAAATTTGATTAGCTAAAATCAAATAGTTTAATCACTAGTTAAAAATTGGTTGTTGCCTATAGTTCCAAAAGCCTACAATAGAAATAATACGAAACAAAAGACACCACTACTAACAAAAAATAATTTGAAAATGCAAAATTATTAAATAAAAAAGACCAAAATTATTAAATAATAATAAATAAAAATTTAAATCCTGCCACCTCAATAAACCCATTCACATTTAACCCCTCTCTATATTATTTCCCTACTCTTATTTTCATTCATATACATTTTTCATTTAATTTTGTTATTTTTCCTTGTCTTTATACTTGTTTTCATATTATATGCATTTATTTTTTGATCTTGTACTTATTTGATTTTCTACTTTTATTTTTTTATTCTAACTTTAAATTTATCCTCCTCTTCTTTTTTTAACACACATTTCTTTATTTATTCATATTTCTCATTCTTTATACATTCATATATACATACATGTAGAAACTTTAAAATGGTAAACACCTTTAGCTTTTATTTTTTAACATCTTTTATATTGGGCATTGGTCTTCATCATTCATTGATTTGTGTCATTTATCCATTAATTAAATAATTTCAAATATTTAATTATTTTTAATCATGTTCTTTGATTTTGTCACATCCTTTTGATTTTTTCCTCAATCACTAGTTTGATTAAATGGTTTTTAAAATTATTTTATCCCTCATTAATCTCATCATTTAGTCCAATTAAATATTTTGATAGTTATTTAATCTATGTCACTAGTTTGCCTTGGGGAATAATATTTTAATTACCCCCCTCTTGTCGCAGCATGTCCTCCTAAAGAAACATGTTATTGATAACCCTTTAGTCCAATAGACTAATTATTAATGTGGAAGAGAATTAATAAAGGGAAATTTGTTAATTTTACCCCACTTATCTTATTCCATTTGCCATATTTTCTTTTGTTGTCTTATCTTCTACCTTGTCCTTTCATCGTCCATTTACTTTTCCTTTCTTCTTGCTTTATTTTATTTTATTTTGACTTTTCTTTTTCCTTGTCCTTTTGTCACTTTTGAAGGGAATTAATGAACAAGGTAATGTGCAAGCTGAATCTACAAATAAGAATATGTTTCAAATTATCAAGAAGACTTTGGAAGGTAATCAACGTTCTTGGCATGAGAAGTTGAAATCAGAATTATGGGCTAATAGAATAACTCCTAAAAGATCAACATGTATGTCTCCCTATATGATGGTTTATGGTAAAGAAGGAAGACTTCCTATTTCAGTTGAGTTTCCAAGATTAGATTTCATTAATCAGTTGGATATGATTGATAAAGAGCCTATGATTGTAAGGTTGGCTCAACTAAATGAATTAAAGGAGAAGAGAAGGGATGCATTGCAGAAAATTGAGTTTCACCAAATTCAAATGAAAAGAAATTTTGATAAAAAGGCATATGCTAGAAATTTCCAGCAAGGAGACATTGTTTTGAAATTAGATGAATTAAAAAGCAAACCTGGAAGGCATTCAAAATTTGATGCTATGTGGGTTGGACCATTTATCATAACAACCTGTAAGCCACATAATGCATTCCAATTGTCTACACTTGAAGGAGAAGAGTTATCCATCCCGGTTAATGGGATTCACCTCAAACATTGCTTTTGAGGTATTTTTTGGTTTTGCAAATAAGTGCTTTGGCACACAATTAGTAACGCTATCAAAATTATTTCTTGCTTTCTGACTATCATTTGTACACACATGAACAATAGAGCAAAAATAAAAAGAAATGAGGCACCATTGAAGGGATGTTTGTATTTTGATTTGAATGTCTTGTTTATGCATTTCACTTCAATAGCCTTATTGGTTGTGATCAAAATTTTACTAACGTGGATTTTATAGCTTTCATGGTTGGCTTAATCATGTTTTCATACTAATTCCTTAATTTCTCTGATATACCTTTAGCGAACTTGATATGAAAATTCCTACTGATGAATTTGCATATATTTGTTTGTATGCAAATTTTCTATGTTAATTTATTCTTGCATGCAAGAATTTGATGTCTAATTTGTGGTTAATGCAAGATCTCTAGTTTTAGCATGCCATAGACTAATTTTTTTTAATCTATTATATCTTTTGAATTAATAGATTAAGGAGTTTAAAAAGAACAACAATTTTTCATTTAGCCTAATTAGGGGTTTTTATTGAATAATTTATCATTTAGCCTAATTAAGGGTTTTGAATGAACAACAATCTCTCATCTAGCCTAATTAGGGATTTCAAATGAACAACAAAGCATACCTAGTTTAATTAGGTAGATAATGAGACCCTATAATTTTTCACCTACTCTTAATTAGGAAGGAAAATAACAATAGTTTGTGCTATCACATTTCATTTCTTAATGGGTTGATGAACAACAAATTTCACATAATTTAACTAATAGAATGAATTAGCCCTACAATTTTCATCTAGTTTTATTTAGGAAGGGAAAATAATCAAATTTCTCACCTAGTGTAATTAGGAGGTTGATTTACATCTATTTTTTTATTTCATTAATCAAAAAGGCTAAAATGAACTACAATCTTTTCACATAGGCTAATTTGGGAGCTTTCAATTACAAGTTTTTATCTAGTTTAACTATGGGTTCAAATGAAACACAATCTTTTCACACAGGCTAATTAGGTTGAAACTAGTAATGAGTTGGTTACAGGGTGTTCACAAATTTTTTATTTTGATACTTTTATGTGTTTGTCTTTTAGATAATACACACTTCAATTTCTTAGGGGAATGAACTCTTTCTTTGTCTGTGTGTGTCTTGTGCGCTTGCACTTCGTAGGGTGGACCTAATAATACATGAAGTATCCTCTCCCATTTCCTTTGAGATAGTGGGTGCAAGAGAAAAGTGATAGTGACCCCCAAACTCTTCATATTTGTAGAAAAAGGGTTTTCTTTGGTGGGAAAATAGGTACTCACCCAAAGGCATAACCCTGAGCACCACTCCTTTAGTTTTCTATATAAATTGATATTTGTGTTTATGTATTTCCCACATTCTCCAAAGTACCCACATTCATGTGAGGTATATTAAAACCCTTCATTACCAGAAAAAGATCAAAAGTTGTGTTGCTCGAGTGCACACAGGAACCCTGAATGTTCTCCACTAAGAGCCACTATTTTAGAAGCCCAAAACCTTATGCTTTTTGATGAAGAAGGTTAGACCTCCAAAGTCGCTCCTTATGTATTTTTCATTATTGAGACATAAATTCCTTAGTTTATAAGGTCTATGTACCTTTGGAGTAAGAGATCAAGTGATTCCTATGTCGTGTAAACAAAAGTCAGTGACACTTGATTCTCTACTTGTCTACTTTGATCATGTATATGGAGTAACCCAAGTGGGGAATCAATAAGTAGTATCCTCTTTCTATCCTTAGGGTGTGCTTGTCTTCTAAGTGTTTACATTTTTCAAGACTAGTGAATATGAATTTGGACTCTTATGATCCCTTTCATATTCTTCCACATTTTGTTGGAGTTTAAAACAACCACTTTTTTTATGTGTCTTATGTGAGTGTTCAAAAAACCTTCCATTCAAACAAAACTTTTCCAAACCTTCAAACATTTACCCAAACACATTTTTCATATCAAACCTTGATCAAAACATTGCCCAAAATCAAAACTTTGCAAATTTTGAGGACAAGAATTTTGGAGCTTTGTTTCAACTTCCCATATCTAGGTGTCCCTTCGGTTTGATCTCTTGCATAATATTCCTTCATCATAGTTTATCATAGTACCATCTTTTCACCATTTCTTTAGTTACTCCTATCATACCTTCTTTGCTCATTCATTTTTCTTTGTCCAAGTTTATGTCCTTAGATTTGATTTAGTTCCTTTAATTTTTTGATAACTTTATTATTGTCATTTTTAGTCCCATCATCTTCCTTGTTCATCAATTTAGTTTTATCTTGGTTCCTAGTTTGCACTTAGATCCATTGACCTTGTCACTTTCTTATCATTATCACCTTGTCCCTTTATCCTCATTTTTGTGAAGCTATCCTTATACTTGCATCCCATCCCTTTTGTCACCTTTCATTTTCATTATCAAAACATTTTAGAGCCATAGCTTACAACCTATTTCCTTTATATAGAATTTATCCTCCATCCTTTGGTATGCATATTGGTCATTCCCTTAGGAATATATTGTATAGGTCTACACCCATGGGTGTTGAAATGAGATCCCAAGCTTTCAAGAGACAATAAGAATCAACCCATGTATACTCCAATATATGACACACAATTAATTTTTCCAAGAAAAACCCAATTCATTCGAACACAAAAACAAGATGATACCTTACAACCACGAGGTTTTAATCCAAATTGGGGATCACCTACAAATATACCCCATCATTGCATGTGGATTTATTT
The DNA here is from genome assembly GCA_027943335.1 of Chamaecyparis obtusa. Taxonomy (NCBI): domain Eukaryota; kingdom Viridiplantae; phylum Streptophyta; class Pinopsida; order Cupressales; family Cupressaceae; genus Chamaecyparis; species Chamaecyparis obtusa. The sequence goes on from BSBK01003272.1 coordinate 2,038,322, forward strand.
GTAGCTCTACAACAACCTGACTTTAGAAATTATTCCTAATTCCCTAAACCTAGCTTCTCATTTACATTTGACTTTGAGAAATGGAACAATGATCATGCCCAACAAGGATCCACCTTTTATTTTGAACCAAATTTCCATCCAAGTCATAGTAATACCTAATCCAAATCATCTCCACATGTTAAAAAAAATTCCCTTATCCACTATCAATCATCCTCAGATTGGGAATCCTTACTAGAGAGTAATGTTCCTTTAATAGACATTCCTCAAGATGAAGTTGATAAAGCTATGGAAGGATTAATTCATGAGGATCCTAAAAGATATTATCTATTCCTTAAAGAGAAACTAACCTCAAGTTCTGAATATAAATCCATGTTGGGTGAAGTTGAATCACAACTTTGTGTGCACAACCAAACAAAACCATCTAAACAACAAAAATTCTAACCCAAAAATCTCAAAGATTTACCTCAAAATTAACTGGGTCATACACAAGAAACTATTTTCAAGAATGAAAAAAATTATTTACATGTATCTAGAAATGGCTCATTCCATAGAAAATGCACTAATGATAGATCCATATCCCATCAAGAAATTTTCCTTTAATTAGCTTCCATATAGCCCACCATTCCTTCAACCCCTAAATTTTACAAGAGAAATCTACACCATTGCCATCACATGGAATAGTAAATGATGAAACCTCCCAAGTGATATCCAAAATAAAAATCCAAGCTAATCCATTCCTTTGTACAAGCCCCTTTTACAATGTAACAATCCTAGATCCAATGCCACCATATGCTCCATTCCTAAGAAAACCTACTTTGGTGAGTCCCATTCATAATCCATGTACCACATGTCAAAATATTAAATCCTTCCCCAAATCCCTCATACATATTACTGGTCATACCCCATGTCAAGTTGATGATACAAAGTATAACAAAATGAGACCTAAAACAAATCAAGACAAATATCCCAAGAATGATCAATCCAATATAATCATTGACCAAGATCCCATTTTGCTAGAATCTAATGATTATCCTGTTGGAGATTTATGAGATATATTGCATATATGTACTGATAATGATGTTTTGTCATTGATGTCAACATATTTCCTTATTTTTTATAGTGTTCCTTGTTTGTTTAGTAAAGAGTTTAGAGTGGTATGACTATTGTATTGCAAATCAGATGTTGTGAAGTTGTAGATGGTTGAAGGGGTGTCTGTAGTTGGCCTATGTCAACTTGTAGAGGTTATTGTTTGAGTGAGTTTATGGATATATGTCAGAGACTAGTTTTTTTGGTTGTTTAGGAAGTGATAGTATTGTATTTTTTGGATCGATGAGGATCAGTTATGCAATATTTTTAGTTTCTAATCTGGTGGTGAGTTTAGGACATGGATGTGTGTCCTCAACTTGATTAGTTTATAATTTGGATGCTGGAAAACTATTCTTATTGAGTGACAAAGGTTGATGTTTGGTGTTCTTGATGAACATTACAGAGATAGTTATGAATTTTAAAATAAAGTTTTTTATGTTGTTGATGTAGAATTTCAAGTTGCTTGCAAATGTTTCTAGATCATGTCCTATTCGTGTTGTTGGATCGCATTAGGTTATGTGATCAAATTCATTAGTTTTCCTATGGTGTGTTGATATTATTATTTGTTCTTGGATATCTCAGTGGTGTAGCATGTTGTGAAGGATTGTGGCATGATTTATGGATTTTGAGTGTGTTTGTGGATGATGATTTGGGTCCTAAATATGTCTTTTCCAACATGTCTGGGATCACATTAATGTTTATATTATATTCAATGTAATATATTATAATTATATCCCTAGCTAACCTTGTGAGAATAAGTTGACGATATGTATATAAAGTTGTAATCAGTTGTATAAGTGTAGAATGAGAGTAGTATGTGAGTGGATGTACATATGTGTATTAGAGATTGTGTGAAGAGGTATGAGTGGAATCTATAATTGAGACAAAGATTTGTTGTACTTCATTAGAGCTATATTGGCATATTAGAGATGATATCAGCCAGTTTGTAAATCATTGGATTGTTGTCCATAGTGGATTGTAGTCTATTTGGTGTTGTATCCCTTGTTGTAATCTTAGGGTTGTTGCCCTTTTTGGTATATGAGCAATGAGCTCTAGGCTATAAGCATGAATGCATGTGCATTCCCCTTTGTACCTTTAACAAGGTTATTTTGCCAGTACATGATCTCATGGGTTTGATCCTCACCTTATTTTTTCCCTTAACCGGTTCTCCACACAAAAATTCTGGTGTTATATGGTTAAGTGCTTTAATATTTACCATTCAAAATTAAGTTTTAATGGTTAAGTGTTGGGTGAATTTTTGAGATTATTGGACACAAATGATTCCCCCTCCCCTCCCCTAATTGTGTATTGCCTTGTTTCTAATAATTTGTATTATAACTAGATCCTCTTTTTGAAGCTTGACTAGTTGAGGTGATCTAGGATGAAATCCTTTAAGAAGGAGAGTCTGAGATTTGAAGGAACAAACTATGCTATATGGAAGGGTCATATGATTACACATTTGAGATGTATAAGAGAATTACACTATGCTATATGGAAGGGTCTAATGCTACTGCTAATGAGAAGAAGGAATTTGAGTGTAAATAAACCTTATTGAGCACCTTATCAGATGGTGAATATACAAATGTTATGGAGTTAGAGACTGCGCATGAGATATGAGTAAAATTGGAAAGCAAAAAAAGTTGTAGAGCCTGAAAGGAAAGTTATAATCCTTGAGGATAAGTGAGGATGAAAATATTGAAGCCTGTGTTCAGAAGGTGACTGAGCTTATTTGTGGAATCAAAAGTCCTGATCAAAAATTAGAGGAAGATGAAATTATTTGTAAGATATTGAGATCCTTGCCTCCTTATGATACCAAAGTTTCTACTATTGAAGAAATCAAGACCATGTCTATTGTGACAAGGGATACATTGGTTAATAAGTTATCTACTTTTAAAATAACTAGATTTGGTGGTAGTCTTCCTTAAATTGAATTTTCATTTAAAGATACTATTTCTAAGGATAAGAAAAAGTATGACTTTGGTGAATGTTCTTCTATTTATGGATCTATATATTCTAAGGAATGAGAAGAAATTGAAGAAGAGGAAATAAAGATAGAGGAGATAGAAGCCCTAATTGCAAAGAGAGTGACTAAGGGAGTAGGTAAGTATGAATGGAAGATACATTTGAAACACTTTTCATGTAATAAGATTGGTCATTTTGTTTCTAGATGTCCTGAGAGAGTACTAAAGCATAAGCCTAGAAAGTTTCAACCTAAATATCGTAAGAAGTGTTATTTAGATGTTGTCAAAGGTGTAACTAATGATGAATTTGAAAAGAGTGAAGATGAGATTGTGTTTATTTCTATTAGAGATGAGAATACTACTTTCTTAAATGAATAAAATGTCCTAGCTGCCCATGTTGAAATACAAGATGAATGGGCGATAGATAGCGGTTGTTCACATCACATGATTGGAGATAAGAACAAATTTGTGAAATTGGAAATGTATGATGGTGGTGTTGTAAAATTTGGTGACAATACTTCTTGTATGATCAAAGAGAGAGGTTCAATTATACTTTCTAGTAAGAATAACACTGGTGATGTCTTATATTTTGAAGGATTGAAACATAAGCTTTTGAGTGTTGGACAACTTGTTGATAATGTTACATCTTACAATTCAAGGATGGAAAGTGTATGATCATGGAAAGTTCTAGAAATGGGATTGCATCAAGTAATAAGACTAGAAGTAATGTGATTCATTTGAATAACACATAGAATAGATGCTTGATTTTTAAAATTGATGACAATTGGTTGTAGCACAAAAGGTTTTGTCATGTAAACTTTGATAATATTGTGAAGGTAAGCACTAAAAATGTTGTAAGAGATTTGACTAGATTGTTGAAGCTGGCTAATGTGATGTGTAAGGAATTTTAGTTGGGTAAGCTAACTAAATCTACTTTTAAAAGAAAGACCTATTCTTCAAGTGGTTTGTTAGATTTGGCACATATAGATTTATGTGGTCCCACTAGGACTAGGAGTTATTATGGAGATAAATATTTCATATTGTTCATTGATGATCACTCAAGAATGATGTGGGTTACATTTTTTAAGGAGAAATATGAATCATTTGATAAATTCAATATCTTTAGAGATATGGTTGAGACTGAGACATGAATGAAGCTGAAATCTCTAAGATCAGATAGAGGTGAATAATTTACTTTAGGTGAGTTTACTACATACTATGAGGAGCATGGAATAAAGAGACATATGTCTTCTCTAAAAAACCCATGGTATAATGGAATTACAGAGAAAATGAAAATATATATTCTTGACATTGTAAGAACTATGGTGATGGAAGGAAATGTACCTCGGATCTACTAGAGAGAAGTGGTTAGTATTGTAGTCTATACATTGAACTGAGTTTAGATAAAGTAAGGTACTGGTAAGACACCCTATGAAATTTGGTATGGTAATGTCCCTACAGTGAATTATTTTAGAATTTTTGGAAGAAAATTTTACATCAAAAGAGATGAAGACTTAGTTAAATTTGATCATAGGTGTGATCAGGGTGTCTTTCTTGGTTATTATACAAAGAGAAAACCATACAAGTGTTATAAAAATAGGTTGAGAAAGATATTTGAAAGTTCCAATGTGACAGTGGATGAAAGTTATCAGAAACACGCTAGATCTTGTAGTTACAAGTTAGATGATAAATAAGGGAATCAGATTGTGCAAGCACATGATCATAATCAAAATTAGAATTATAATTAGAATGGATCAATAGAGAAAGATGAGGAATTTGAAAATGAGGAAGAAGTGTGACGCAAGGGCAGGGAAGGTGAAGGCAGAATCAAGGTTAATTGAGATTGTCTAGACCCACAATAAGCCCTGCGAAGAGTTACACAATAGAAGCAATAACAATACACATGAAATTGTTGGCAAGTTGAATATAATGTTGTATATGACTAGATATAGTGTTGTCATTATGGCAACAAAGTCATATAGAGTTTTGGAGTCAGCGCACATTACCATAAGGATAGAATATGGCTAAGTATAGAAGACTAGAAAGTTAGCAGAGCACCAGATGATCAGAGCATCAGCGCATGTGTGTATGATCGAGTTATGGTATGCACTTTTGAAGTTAAGATGGTAAGTGTGTATTCATGCTAAGTCTAAGAGCACATGATCAGATAAGGCAGTATGACAAAGATACAAATAGTTGAAGAGGTATAGCCAGTGAACACCAGAACAGAATAGAGTATGCAGCTAACTGTTTCGATTTTGATTAGTGGTTATAATATTGTTTTGTAAAGGTTATGCACCTATTGTAATTAAGTTGTAGACATGTAATTATCTTTGTTTGTATAAATGCTTGAGCCAATTCAGTTGGAAGTGTTGTATGTAATCGGTTGTATGCCAACCTAGTTAATTATTTTGTAAGCGCATATAAATATGAGATGTGCCTTTATAATTAAGTATGAATTTGATATAGAGTAAAGATAAGTAGAGCAGAAGTATGCAAAGAGTAGTTAGAATGTATTAGATCTTTGCAAGAGGTCAAAGCATCAACGCATAAAAGGAGCTGATTAGACAAGTAGTGTCACAGCACCAGTTCATCCAGCAGATATAGTATGTATCTGAGATCAGAAGGTTTTAGCCTTCACTACTTGAGTATTGAGCTCTAGGATAGTGTGTCCCCACCCTTAACAGGGTTATTGTAAAAGATTCCTAATAGGGTCTAAACTTTGACTAGGTCACTGTACTAAATGCATTGTAAAGATCAACTCCTAACAGGGTTGTAAGATCTTCTAATAGAGATCATAATACACTAGTGCAGCTTATTAGTGGGTGTCAATTCCCACTGGGGTTTTTACCTATTTGGGTTTTCCCGTAACTATATTGGTGTTATGTGTTTATCTTGTTGTCCTTGATGTTCATTTCAATACTTAAGTAATCAAGTTAAGATTCAAGAGTTAAGAATTTAATAAGATACAGTGAACACTGATTCACCCCTCCTCTCAGTGTTCCCATTCCTAACAATTGGTATCAGAGCTCTGGTCCTCTGAAGAGAAGTTTAACCACTTGAGGAGATTAATGGGTTTAGAAGAAGAAAATAATCTAAAGAAGAATCTTATGGAAGCTCTTGAAGACCTTGACAGATTTGAGAAAGAAGTTGAAGAACTAAAATTGAAAATCAGTGGTGCACAAGTTTTCATCAAGAAGCTAAAAAAGATTTGAAAGATTTCTCCAACAGTGATTTGGGAAAAATGGTTAAGAAGCTAAATGATGAGAACACATCCTTAAAAGATCAGATTGAAGAGTTGGATGAAAAGATAACTAACAATCAAGAAGTGTATGATGAACATATCAAAGAGAACCTTCAATTGAATGAAGAATTGAGGCAAGCTAACATGGAAATCTTGGAGTTAAGAAACATCAAAGAAAACTTGGAATCTTAGATAAAAGAGGCAAAGAATCACATTGAGAAATTGCACAACAATTCTAATTTGATAGAGTCACAACTATATGCAAGGAAGCTTAAAGAAGATACCAACAGTATTGGATTCAATGAAGCACAAAATTAGATTGATGACATGCGAGCAAGGATGAAAGCACCAGAAGATAGTACAGATGCTAAGGAAACTGGTAATTAGACTAAAGACAATGTTGAACCATCTAAGGATGAGCGTAAGCTAGTAGACCGAACTTGTTATGCATGTAAAAAGCATGGAAATATAGCAAGGAATTGTAAAGAGGTAAGACCTTTCAATGGTTACTGTTATTGATGCAATAAATTTGGTCATAGAGCTATGAATTGTAGAACTAGTCAGAAGAACAAAACTTGACAAAATCAAAGAAATCAAACTCAAATAAATGTAAGGAGTTCTCAAAGTATTACATGTCAAATATGTAATTATAATGGTCACTCTGCTAGACAGTGTAAAATGGTAACCCATATCAATGTATTGAGGAACTTAAGGCCTCTAGTTATTTATCACTCATGTAACAAGGCTGGACACATCTCAAAGTTTTTTAGATCAAGAACACAAAGTTAGGAAATCCCTAAAAAGATAGAAGAATCAATATTGGATACTGAAGGAGAAGTCAAGTTTGTGAAAGTGCCAGAAGATGCAAGCATGATCTAGTCAAAAGAAAAGAAGGATAAGGTTGATAAGTATGTATTGGATGCATCTGCAATGGATGCACCCTCTACATCTAGATAAATGACCCTCAGGGTCATAGGGGGAGCTAATTTATCTCTAGACCCTTGCGTGGCCGGTATACTCACGCTCAAAGTATACACCTTTGGATTTAACATCTTCAAGATAATATGATGCTATGTGCAAGAACACACTGCTTGATCAATTGTAGGATGGAAGTTGGAAAATCTCAATCGAATTCTTATTTACGTGGCAAGCATTAATGGTAGAATTTTCACTTTAAAGTACACAGAGACTTGTAGAACACTCATTGCATTTGAGTTAGTGTGATTAGAGATCACAAAAGCCCTAGTAATTATTTGTGAAGTATTGAAGTTTGATTCTTCGGTGAAAGAGTGTAATTGATCGGTTGCAAAGCCCTAATCTGTCACGATGATTCAGAAGTCTTTGGTATCTGATTAGAAGTGATAAAACAAGTAAGTCATGGCTACTCCTATTGTATTTGATGTGGCATAAAGAAAGATATATGTGTTTAAAAGGAACCCTTTTAAGTCAACCCTAGATGACCTAGAAGGTGCATTTTTTAGAACCCCAATGGGCATCATGCATGTGGAAGACATATGTGTGTATGTATATTACAAAAAGGAGCCAATTGGTTTAGACAAAATTAGGTCGCATCTTGATACAATGATGAAAGATGATAAAACATTCACATATGAGTTTGTGCACCTAGAAGACCACCCTATCATTGAGTATGCTACTACACATGAATTCTATGAGTCTGACTAGATAAAGATCTTGTTGAGCAGGATCCATGATGATTTATTTTGGGTAGGTGAAGTACCAATCAGAATCACAACCGACCTCATTCATGAAATTATAAGTTTATCTAAGACAAGCATCATTCTTCTAGTTGGGAAGGATGTCAGGAAATTCATTGAACAAACCTACAAATCCTAGAGTGACAAGTGCAGGATAACTATTGAGCCAATTGAGGAGAAGGACATCAAATTGATGTCTATGATTCTTGGTTATAGATTCTAGTACACTATTAGGGTGAATAGTGTGTTTGCGACCACTATTCTTGCAACAATAAGACTTGTCAGAGAAAATGGTGAATTCAATTTGTGTGAAATATTGTGTGCACAACTGATGGACAACATAAGGGAAATTAAACATGACAAGACCAAAGTATTTAGGTTTGGGTCTTTGATAATATACATGTTCTTTCATATAGTTGGAAAGGTATCTAACCTATACCTAGACAAAATTTTGCCTACAATGCATTAGATATCCCTTAAGGCATCAGCTGAGAGCTCATTGAAGGACTACATGGAGTTGGAATTAAAGACATCTAGGATTAGAATACAGATGACATATAGGATACCAAAGAGTATTGTTGATAAATACAAGGACAATATTTTTTTTATGGTAGAGATTGACAACACTTTTATGGAGGTTGTTGAGCATGGAACTAAGTGAATTCATCGACTTGGCTATGAAGTAGAGGAGAAAGTCTTGGAAGTCTATGCTCAAGTTTTACTATCAGCACCCAAGGACCCTAATGAACCTAGATGGGGAACTTATGAGGAAAAGACTAGGGAAGTGGATGTAGTACAAAGCAGCAACCAAGAGAAAAGTCACTAAAATCACTTCTGAGATTTTTAAGATCCATGGTGTGACCCAAGAAGACATGGAAAAGGCTAGAGAAGCTAAGATAGCTATGCAGATTGAGAGTGCATCCTCTGTAGAAGCCAAGGTAGAGAAAACATATAACCCTAAGACAAAGAAGATAAAATTTGAGAAAATTGATGATATCAGTCATGCGCCCACAGTTACTATTGATGTGGAGTCCATTTATGCATCTCCTAAGGTGCCTAAGAGGAAGAAGAAATTTTTTACAAATCACCCTTCAACTAGAGCCACAAGAAGCAGAGGCAAAAATACACAACCACCTCCTAAGGTAGGATTCTTACCAAGTCTTCAAGTGTTATGGACTATAGTGGTAGAGGAAGGAAGGCTATATCAGATAGCTAAATTCTATGACAAGTATCATGAAATTGACAAGTCTGAGATTAATGAAATGTTAATCAAACATATGATCAAGCTCAAGAAGATAGTTCTAGAGCTGAAGTCAGAGATTCCAGATGATGTATGGGAAATCTTGGATTCCTTGAAAAGACAAGCAACAAAGGAAGACTTTAGAATCGGGGATAAAATACTAGATGACAATATGTCAGTATGTTCAATGGATGAGAAAACACTGCTGCTTGGTTTTGTGAAACCATACCTCAGAACTAAGATGAGGACACTGCTTATAATGGATAAAAACTTTGAGTTGATAGCCAAAGAGACAAAGAAATCCTTTGAGAAAGTTTTCCTGAATAGACACATGTATCCACCTACTGTGCCCACAACACAAGTACCCTCCAAGGAAGCTAAGGTGGTAGAGACCACAAATGTACTAGTGACAGGTCCTCAGGATCAAGCACTTATAGTGGTATTGTATGGTGAAAATGTGACCACACTTCTATGAATCATTACATGCAAGGGAACTCAAGAATGAGGCCTCACAAATCGATCCATAGCTCCCTAGGCATGGAGTGCAAGGGTTTTAAGAATGCTCTCAGCTAGAGCTATTTAGCCAATAACCTTGCTAGTAAACCATGCAATGGGAGATTCAATGAAGACAAGGGCAAGAATGCCAATATCCCCAAGAATCAAATGAAATGCAATGCAATGCAAGTTAGCTAAGAATGAAGATGCAAGCTAAGCTATGGAAATGAAAGATGCAAGAAATGAAATCTAACTATGAAGCAAGAAAGCCATGATGATGCAAGAATGAAGACAAGAAGAGAGAGTGTTGATGAAGATCCAAGATGAATGCCAACAATGCTCCAAATCTTCAAACCCTAGATGCAATAATATCTCCAAAAGCTCCAAGATGACCTAGAAAACTTGTAGCATAACAATAACATAAAAATTGTGTGTGCAAATGAGGAAGAGAGCTCTCCTTTTATAGGGAATGAAAAAGGAATGGGCCATGGAGATTAAGAGGCAAAAGATTTAATCAACGGTGGAGAAAAAAAGAAGCTTGATCCTTGTGCACAAATATCCTCCAATAAGAAAATTAGAAGCATTTACTTTATGTTGAGCATTTAATTTATGTCCATGTGAGACAAAAAGTACTTTTTCTTTTATTTTATTTTTATTTTTCTTTATAAATAAGAATTAAATGCTTTATTTGTGCAACATAGGATAAGAAGAAAAGGTGGGCTTTTTATTTATTAAAAGGGGAGGAAATATTCCTTTTAAATAAATAAAAACTTAGGATAAAATGGTTAGCCTATAGAAAATAATCGAATAAATGATAGAACTAGGATTTGATCAAGAATAAGCAATTAGTGATTTAGCAAAAGGGGCTAATAGTCTAGGTGACCATTTTTAGGTGTATACAGGTATCACCTATAGAGACAATGAAATTTGTGCCCACGATAGAGACACTAAAAGATAACACTATCATCATTGATAATGTAGAGATAGCCATGGCGGCCACAGATAGAGACCTGGATAAGTTTGAGGAAGCTTTTGTGAGCACACAAGAAGCTAAAATCCTATGTGGTGACAATTCACCCAAGCTACAAGAAAAGTACTAATAGAAGATATAACATGTCAAGAAGAAGAGGAGGAGAAAGAAGATGAAAAGAAAAAAGGAGAAAAGGAGGTGTGTACAAGGAAATGTACTTTCATAGGATTAGTATTGACAATAAATGAAATAGAAACTAAATAAACCACCATAAAGCAATCTATTTAGCAAATGAAATATCAATTAAGCATCCTATGACTCTCTATCTAAGAGTGTTAATGCAAAGCTCTTAGCAAGCTACCATTAATGACAGTCCTAGAATAAGAAATGATAAAGATTAAGCTAAAGTTAACAATTATATTCAAATTGAATGCTAATTAAGCTCTTAAAATATCTTTCTAGCTATAGAATGCAAGAGGTTCTATGCAATTCTCAGATGTGTGGTTATTGATTTATGAGAATTTTGGTCTTCCTTTTATAGATTTTATGCAATGGTAGGGGGTGTAGTTGTGTTGATCATGATTAAGCTTGAGTTGAGTCTTTGGTTCCATCCTTTGAAGACAATGCAAATTTTGTGTTCTCAAAGCTTGGTACAAGTAGACAAGATGAATGGACAAGATTCTCTTTCACTTTGAGAGATTGAGATTGAATTTGGCTTGATCCATGTGAATGCCTTTCTCAAATCCTATGGGTTGATTGAATTTCCTCTCCTTTTGGGTTTTTGAGAGTAATTAGGATTTATTAATTGATTTAAATTCATTTCTTTATCCATTTACCCCTTGAATGGGTTGAATTTGATTTAATCCAAAACTATACAATTAATAGATTTAATTGCACTTTGATTTGATTGCATTTGATTAAAATGCTCTCAATTTTGATTTATCTTGAATTAAGACTTATTTTAATTTTGATTGGCTAATTATGCATTGTGATTCAATTACTTCAATTTTGTCCTTGATTTGCTTTGATTTGACTTGATTTATCATTTAATTATCTTTGTCCATTTTTAGGTGATTACAAATGCCCCTCTTTGAGTTGACATGTGAAGCATGTCAATTCAAAGAATACTCTGATCTTGCTTGATGATAGGTCCTGATTCATTGATGGTCAATTCTTTGATGTCTGATACAAATTTGATGCATATTTCAATTGATTTAATATCCTTGATGCAGTTCTGATGATCATTTTGATATGATGTTTGATTCTGATGGTCATTTTGATGATGAATCCTTGATATGATGATTGATTATGATGAAAGATTATGATTCAATGCGTGATTAGATGATTGATCTTGATGTGATGCCCCATTTTATTGATTATGAAAAATTTCCTGATAAAATCTTTTGCTTTGATTTGATGATCGGTCTCTCGATTCTTGATGATGTTGCTGATGTTTGATATTTCCAATGGTATTCCCCCTCAGGAAATGAATCAAAATGATTGTGGTTGATTTGGTTGAGATTGGGAAATTTTGATTTGTTTCCTGATAAAATCAATGTGAAAATACCTTGATCATGAGAGAATTTGATGAGAAAAGATTTGATTGATAAGATGTTGATGCTCCAAATAAGTTGATGATGGTTTGGTATTGTTTGATGTCAGTCAGAATCACTTGGTTGATGTTGATGTCAATATGATAGGATAATAGGCCGATGGGTTGATATTTCACTCTCAAGATCTAGAGAGACAAAATAATAATTTTCCTTCCTCAAGATCTAGAGTTAGGAGATTTGATGAGCTCATGATGAGAAAATGGATGATAGGATAACTTGATTAACGTTAGATGGTCAATTGGATGATTTGACTGATTGATATTTGATACATGGTTTTATGATATGAAGTTGATTGGATGTTCTCATGATGGAAAATAGGGATTGATAGAAGAGAAGGTGATGAGCAAGATTAGGTTGCCCCTATTTGATCATTCATGTGTGATTGATTATTGATGATTTCCTTGATGAAGCATGAATCATTTTGATGGATCAAACATTTGAAGATGTATCTTGATGAAATTGATGTACCTTTGATGATCAGATTAACATGATTTTTGATGATGGATACTTCAGACATTGATGATGTTGATTAGGACTTTGATTCTATTGATGGAGATTTGATGATGTAGATTTCAAGACATTTGATGATGTACCATTGATGATATCATTGATCATTTGATGTATCTTGATTTGGTATTTTGATGATGATAACTCTACCCCCTTTAGCTTTCCTCTTGTAAATTAGTTTTTGAGCTAAGAAAGGAAAATATATTAAATGCATTTAATCTAAGATGTATGCAGCTAACTGTCATTATTCAAAATTTGGAAGCTTATGTTCATCATCGAGCTTTTGGAACATGAAATTGGTACAACCCTCACTGGTTCAACCATGATGATATGAATACCTCTTTCCTCGGATTTTAATAATTGCAAGTACATAGACAAAGAATTGATCCCTTTCATATACAAATGTCCTCGATGATTCTTTGATGATCATGTCATTAGACAGATTCGCATACTACTATGAATCAACATGGCAAGCACTCAAACAGAAATCAAGAAAATATCATGTCTTCATCATCACTCATATAGTCAACCATCATCAATTTGCTAAAAAGACATGATTCCAAAAATTTAGTAACACTTTGAACATTTTTTTGCTTTTTTTTGTAGATTCATATTTCAAAAACTTCATCCACTTTGATCCTTATTTATGTTTAAGCTTTTTAGATTTTGATTGGATTTTTCAAATTTTGTTGTTTAGATCAAGTAGTTGGATGTTTGAAATGTACTATTGATCAATAAGTTTAAATGTAACAATTTTTCAATTTTGTTGCAATGATTTTGAGCCAACTTGTGCCTATATTGATAAGCTCATTGAATTTGGATTGGTGCCCCTGGTTTGATTTGGAAAAGATAGTGCTTTGTTGGGCAATGCAACTTTTGAGTGTTTATTTAAGATTTGCAATTTTTAGATTTTTTTTTTTGCTTTTTAAAAGATTTTTTATGTTTTTGAATTTTTAGAGATTTTTTTTTTTTGGCTTTTTAGATTTTTTTTATTTTTTTTTTGGATTTTTAGAGATTACTAGTTCTTAAGCAAGATCACATTGAATTTCCCCCAATGTCTAGCAAGCTATAGGACATGAAAGATGGATTTGCAAATTGATGGATGTTGGATGAATAGGCCATGATGGATGAAGCAAGTGAATGATACCCTTAGGACCATCTCCTCAAGATTATCCAAGATAGGGAAAAATAATATCTCAATATATGCCAATGATGTGGTGTTGGATAGCATATGGAATAATGACCTGGTGTCATGACAATGGTCCCAAGGAGTGGACATATCAAGAGACTTTTTCTATCATTTTTTTTCCATTTCTTTTATTTTTCATTTGGATAAAGATCAAGGTATCAATGTGTATAGGATCACACAATCATGATAAAGGGGTGGTGAAGGCTATGAGTGAATGGTTTGGGATTATGGGAAGGCTTCTTAAGAATAATGAAGGTGGCTTTAGGATAAGAAAGATCATGATAGGGTAGCATGAATGCAACAAGTGAATAGGATGATGGATAGGATAACTCATGTCAAGATACTTAATGCTCATGGATATGTTCAACCTTGTCAAGATCAAAGGTGAAAGATGTAATACAGATGCAAGTGAGATCAATGGTAGAAAGATGGAGGATATGATAGATGAAACTTGCCCCCAAGTGTAGAGTGCAAGAGAGAGGAATTATGCATGACACCTATTTTCTAGGTTTTCACCATGGTACTTGTCCAAGATGCCACAAGAAGTGGTTTTCACCACAGGATGGATTTCTTTTCTTTTCTTTTCTTTTTTCTTTTTTCTTTTTTCTTTTTCTTCTTTTTTTTCATTTTTCTTTTCATTTTTCTCTTTTTTGGATGGACTCAAGCCTCATGCTCTTTGTATACTCCTTGAAAAGGTATGATATGATAAGCCAAGGCCACTAAAAGGTATGCTCAAAGACGTTGATAGGGTGATGGAAATGTGATATGGTGGATAAGGTAGAGGGTGGCTAAAGCTTTATGTAATGGATTGGATAAGGGAAATGGAAGGATAATGAATGAGAGGATAATAAGTCTTTCCATGTGTGGGCATGAAAAAGGGAATGGAAGAATAATGAATAGGAGGATAAGAAGTATTATCAAGATCAACATAGATACACACCTTGAAGGGTAGTGGGATAATGGAGGAAAAATGGGTGAGATAGATTGGGACTTTGATGTAAGAGAGGATATGGATCTTGGGACACAAGGACTCAAAATGGATGGATAAGATGGAATGTGTTTGGGAGAATGTGGAGTGGAAGTCTTTGGAATCTTAAATATCAACTTTGATTTCTCTTTTGTGTGTAAGTCCTTTAAAAGTGACTTGGGAATCCACACTTTCTTTGATTTTTTTTCCTTTTGGATGCTTTAGAATGCATTTCTTCAATGAGGGATTTAGGAATCCACATTTTCTTTGATTTTTCTTTTTTCTTGATGGACCTTTGTGGTCTCCTGAATATTTGTTTTTTCCTTTCATTCACATGTCGATTAGATGGCACATGGTGCTCTTCATACATAATTAGGTTCTTGGATTTCTGATTTTTATATTGCACATTCAAATTTCTTCCAAAGGACTTGGGATTGGTGGATGAATAAGGTTGATATGGCTGGTCTATATGGATGGGTTCATATGGAGGATTTACATGGATGGGTGCTTGTTTTCTCAAGTATGTAGGTCTTTGTTGATCTTGATAGGATATATGGTAAGTGGATGGTTGGATAGGGATGGTAGGAAAGGTTAATGGAGGGATATAGGGACCCAATATAGATTTGGAGGATGTATATGGTTTCAACTTTGGGATATAGGGACCAAGGATGGATTTGGAGGATGTAGAAGGAATATGCTTATGTGATGATGGAGGTAAATGGGATGTAGCAATAGGCTTATATGTAGCTTTGATAGGAGTGAATTTAATAGGAGCAATTGAAGCTTGAGGGTATTTTTTCTTATGCAGAGAATTAGGAATAATGGGAGAATTTTGAGGTAGATATGGAGGCTTATGAAAAGTGGATGTTGAAGTACTTTGATCTTGACAAGGATCTTTTGATAGCCTAGGAAGAATAATTTTCTTTTGATTTTCAATAATTTCATTAGAGATGGAAAGTGTATCTTGATCTTGCTTAGGAGAAGGATATGATATAGGAGGTGAAGGAATACCGAGTTTTTGAGATAGAAGGGTATCTTCTTGAAAGAAATGGAAAGGTATGAAAGGTTCATCATGGGATTCTTGGGATATGGGACTTTGGTCAAATATAGGATAATGAGGGATATTATGTTGATCTTGATCCTTAATAAGACTTGTTTCTTTGCAATTTTGATTAGTCCCTGGACATGGAGCCACTTCTAAGGACAATGTAGGAGTTTGGATCTTCACATGGGATTCTTGAAGGGATAATGGTTCATTTGAAATAGGTACAATGGGAATTGTAGCACATGAAGGCTTGGAGTCTATAACCTTTGATGCATGGAAGAAGTTTGTAGCAAGATGTAGGTTAGCTTGGATCTCTTTTAGAGGTAGCCCTTTAGGGTATACATAGTCATTATGAAAACTGTTTGGATCTTTATTTGATGGAAGAATATTGGATAGCTTTGCTTCTCCATTAAATGGAGGAATGGTGGAATAGGTGAAAGCTATAAGAGGACCACTACTAGACATGTGTTCATAAGTTTGATCTTTCTTGAGAGTAGTATCTTCATTGGATGAGTCATTAGGATTTTCAATTTCAATTACGTCATCATCAATAAGATTTTGGATTTTATGTTCCAACTCCATGCAATTTGAAGTTTCATGCTCATTATGTCTATGATATGCACAATAGTTGCTCAAAAATATAAAACCACATGAAGTGATTTGAGGCAACATGATAAGATCATTTTCAAGGAGTTTTTCCAAAGCTGATTTGTGTGAAATTCCCAAAGGAGTAAATAATCTATCCCAAGAATATTTGGATGTATTTGTGTTTCTCAAAGAGTTTTCATATGATGAATATTGTTGAGATGAGACTAATTCCTTTTGATTTCCTTGATCAAAGATGAGATTCTCTTGATATTTTGAAATAGGTTCTTCATCAAATATTGGTTTATCATTAGGATCTTTTTGATCAAATATAGGGTTTTCATGATATTCTTTTTTATAAAATTTTGAATTATCAAAGATATGGCATTCATGATGTTTTTCTTGATCATAGAGGTAATGAAACAATGTTCTTAATGATGATTGGTTGGATAATGTTTCCATTTCTTAAATTCTTGTGAATATAATACTCTTTTGAATCTTTATTGTTGATTGATTTTTGGATCTTAATGGATGTTTTATTTTTGTAATCAAAGATCTTCAAGCACAACACAATGATTTTATCAATTATCACAAGCAATTCTTCCAAGCAATCTACCTAAGGTCAAATTTGGCTTTTAAAAATGGCTCTAATGAGGTAGGCTTGCTAATTTATCAAGGATTTAATATGGATTCCATTCAAAATGGATCCTAAACTTTCATCCCCCAAGTATGTTAAGGGGCTTCCCACCATCGGTATATCAGAGTTTTGCACAATCCGTGAGGACTACTTGAGGAAATTTGAAAAATTAGTATCCTTTTATCACACACCCCATTAAGGATGTATGTGTTTTGTTTTATAGTGGGTTGGATTCTCGCAGAAAAAGCAAGCCTATCCCACTTTGGGTTATCCCTCACACCAGCCTTGTTAAGGAAAATTCTCAAGAGGCAAGCCCACTAATGTTCTAGCATGTTCATGTAAAGCAAGGAAATGGAACTAAGAACTAGTTTTTGGTAATTTGGTTCACCAAAAAAGTGAAGAGCATATCCCTAAATTTTCCTTAATTTCCCAAACATGATAAATAAGTTTCAATTACTAGCCCACTAACTATAGGGATTTGAGTATTTCTACTCTCTTCCACAAACAAGGGGCTTTCATTTTATGTGCTTGATTTCCTCAACCTTTCTTCTTAATTAAAAAGTTCAACACCTTTGGCATTTTGATTCACTAGAGGAAGTGAAGAGCATAGGCCTAAATGCTAAACTTTCCAAACAAAGACAGGCTATTTTGTAATTACTAGATTTTCAAATGCACCAATGCCACAATTTAAGATAAAATATTCACTAGTTTGAAGCTTACCTTTCCTTGTAGCTAGCATAAGCTAGGGGCATTTTTGAGTGATTTTTCCATTTTAAACTTACCTTGGCTATAGCTTCTTTCCAATGTTCTTTCCTCCAACAAAATTAGTCAACAAAAATAACCACAATGAAGGAAACCAAAAACAAATTTGAAGAAGAAAAGTTTGAATCGAATCTAAGGCCTTATTTGCAAATTTTAAGAAAACTTGAATTAAGGTGAGAATATCCAATTGAGTGAGATAAACTTAGTTTTATATGCTTCTACAATTTTAAGATAGTTCTCATAAACCTAATTTTCCTCTTGTGAATCCTCAAGAACTGATTTGATGTGAGCAAAGTTCTCCTTCTTGATTTTCTTAGTCAAAACCTTGCCTTCTTGGTTGAATATGCTCTCTGGTTTTTTTGCGTTTTTGTGATCAAACATCCTGCAGAGTCATGAAAATCATTTTACCATAGTCAAATAATGAAAATTTATAGTTTATGCAAAAGCACCATTTAAATGCTTGAAAGTGCTATTTAAATTTAAAAGCACTATTTAAATGCTTAAAAGCACTATTAAAATGATTGAAAGTGCTATTTTAAAATTTTGACAGTTTACTCAAAAGCGTCTAGATAGAGAGTAAAAGTGCTGCATAATTAAGCAAAGGCGGTAAAAATCAAGTAAAAGCACTAAGTAAATGAGCAAAAGCACTCAGTAGTAAGGGAAAAAGCACTGCAAGAATAATAGACAGAGAATAGAAAGATTTAGAAGCGTTGTTGATTGTTGTAAAGGCGCACAACTTTGTTGTGGAAGTGTTGAAATAGTGCTCAGAAGTGTCGTTTAACTTTGCAAAAGTGTCATTTGAGCTATCAAAAGTGTTGTTTCCTGAAAAACCCAAGAGTTAAACATGCACAAATTTGACAAAAATGAAAGAATTTCGAGCATTTAGTAAAGTGAAGCATTCTACCTCATGGTGGGCGCCATTTTGTGTACAAGGAAATGTACTTTCATAGGATTAGTATTGACAATAAATGAAATAGAAACTAAATAAACCACCATAAAGCAATCTATTTAGCAAATGAAATATCAATTAAGCATCCTATGGCTCTCTATCTAAAAGTGTTAATGCAAAACTCTCAGCAAGCTACCATTAATGACAGTCCTAGAATAAGAAATGATAAAGATTAAGCTAAAGCTAACAATTATATTCAAATTAAATGTTAATTAAGCTCTTAAAATGCCTTTCTAGATATAAAATGCAAGAGGTTCTATGCAATTCTCAGATGTGTGGTTATTGATTTATGAGGATTTTGGTCTTCCTTTTATAGATTTTATGCAATGGTAGGGGGTGTAGTTGTGTTGATCGTGATTAAGCTTGAGTTGAGTCTTTGGTTCTACCCTTTGAAGACAATGCAAATTTTTTGTTCTCAAAGCTTGGGACAAGTAGACAAGATGAATGGACAAGATTCTCTTTCACTTTGAGTGATTGAGTTATTTAATTTGGCTTGATCCATGTGAATGCCTTTCTCAAATCCTATTGGTTGATTGAATTACCTCTCCTTTTGGGTTGTTGAGAGTAATTAGGATTTATTAATTGATTTAAATTCATTTCTTTATCCATGTACCCCTTGAATGGGTTGAATTTGATTTAATCCAAAACTATACAATTAATAGAGTTAATTGCACTTTGATTTGATTGCATTTGATTAAAATGCTCTCAATTTTGATTTATCTTGAATTAAGACTTATTTTAATTTTGATTGGCTAATTATGCATTGTGATTCAATTACTTCAATTTTGTCCTTGATTTGCTTTGATTTGACTCGATTTATCATTTAATTATCTTTGTCCATTTTTAGGTGATTACAAGAGGTAGAAAAGGAAACATCAGATGAACCCTCAGTTGGAACACTTGCAAAGGTTAAGAAAAAAGTGATGGATAGTACACCTATCACTCCTAAGCCATCTGCATCATTCTTGACAAGTTTGACCCCTGATACTACAAGCTTGGATTCTTGGGGAGAAGAAGACCTCATCAAGATCAGTGCCCTTGCCATGGAGAAGGCCAAGGAAAAATAAGTAATGAGAAATCCACTATTTTTTGAGTCAATAGACATCTTGAATAATCTACTACCAGCAGAGACCAAGGTACAAAAGGTACACTTAGTGGAGGATGTTAGCAACATCCTAACATGCTTCAAAGCAAACTTCTCTTACATAGAAGAATCAGTGGCTAAGATAGCAAAAAATAAGTATCTAAAAAGGAGATTGGATGAGTTATCTGAAAAATTTTCACTTGACCTCAACTTTGTAAAGGTTGGTCAAGCTTCACTGATAGAATTTGCAGCCACGGGAAGAAAACTCATAAGAGACTGCATTAACCAAGATAAGCTGACAACATATCTTTATAAGAAAATATAGGAGGTAGAAGAAATGATAGATCAAGTCAGAAAATTAGTAGAAGATCCTAGTAAATACATCAACATGTGTAAAAATGTATACCAGGGACAAGTGGACAAGATAGAAAATACAAAAAAAGAGATGTCAAAAATAAGGGCAAGACAAACACAGCTGAGAAATGCTCTTGCGCCTTCACTAGATTTCTTGAATCAGAACATCAAGGAGATTGATGCCACTATGGTGACATATGATCAAGGTCCATGTATAGAACTGGAGAAGATGGAAAATTTAACATATGATCTATACACCCATCTCCAGATAGTAGACACACTAAAAAAAATTTGGTAGAATGAGATTGCTAAGCTGAAGTTAGCATATCTCGATGTCTTCATTTTGTAAGAACTTGTGAATACATTTTTTGAATACCTTTGTCATTAATGTCAAAGGGGGAGTATTGTATGTATAATATGGAGTGTCATATATGATGTATAAAAAAAGAATAGTACAGAGTATGAAGGGAGATATAAGTTAGAAATAATTTTTTATAAGGGTACAGTTAGTAACTTCACCATATTCCTTTGTTTCCATTAATGAAAAAGGGGGAGATTGTTGGAAATTTTACCTCACTATTGTATATGACTAGATATAGTGTTGTCATTATGGCAATAAATTCATAGAGTTTTGGAGTTAGCGCACATTACCATAAGGACAGAATATAGCTAAGTATAGAAGACTGGACAGTTAGCAAAGCACCAAATGATCAGAGCATCAATGGACGTGCGTATGACTGAGTTTCGTATGTGCCCTTGAAGTTAAGATGGTAAGTGTTTATTCATGCTAAGTCTAAGAGTACATGATTAGATAAGACAATATGATAAAAATACAGACAGTTGAAGAGGTACAATCAGTGAACACCAGAACAGAACAAAGTATGCAGCTGACTGTTTCTATTTTGATTAGTGATTATAATATTATTTTTTAAAGGCTATGTACCTATTGTAATTAAGTTGTATAAATTTAATTATCTTTTTTTGTAAACACTCTTGAGCCAATTCACTTGGAAGTGTTGTATGTAATCGGTTGTAGGCCGACCTAGTTTATGATTTTATAAGCACATATAAATATGAGATGCACCTTTGTAATTAAGTATGAAGTTGATATAGAGAAAAGATAAGTAGAGAAGAAGTATGTAAAGAGAAGTTAGAATGTATTAGAGATTTTCAAGAGTTCAAAGCATCAGTGCATCAAAGGAACCGATCAAACAAGTAGTGTTACAACACTAGTTCATCCAGCAGATATAGTGTGTATCTAAGATCAAAAGGTTGCAACCTTCACCACTTGAGAAGTGAGCTCTAGAATAGTGTATCCTCACCCCTAACAGGGTTATTGTAAAAGACTCCTAACAGGGTTTGACCTTTGACTAGGTCAATGTACTAAATGCATTGTAAAGATCAAATCTTAACAGGGTTGTAAGATCTTCTAACAGGGATCATAATCCACTAGTGCAGCTTATTAGTGGGTGTCAATTCCCTCCGGGTTTTTTACCTATTTGGGGTTCCCCATAACCATATTGGTGTTATGTGTTTATCTTGTTGTCTTTGATGTTCATTTCAGTACTTAAGTAATCAAGTTAAGATTCAAGAGTTAAGAATTTAATAAGATACAGTGAACACTGATTCACCCCCCCCTCTTAGTGTTCCCATTCCTAACAGAAATCAATATAGACACAATGGATATGAGACATTAGCTGGCAGCAACAACAGAGAATTTATATTATTTCATCAAACATGCCCGGTTGTGAGGCCTTCTGGGTTTAAACCTTATACAATGAGTTTATGAAATCATAATCATAATTCACACCCTTCTTCTTATTCTTGTACTGTCCTACTTCCAATCTAATTATCCTCTATTCTACAACATCCCAAGCTTTCAATATATAGCTCGCAAAGCCACAAGTTGGCCAGTCAAGCATTTAATTACATTATAGGTCCACTTAGGAGGAGAAACCAAAACTAAAGCTAGAAATAACAAAACATGATGCACCTTGACATTTAGGTCCACACATGATCCAAGAACATATCCTTAACTTTGCAAGATCCAATTTCCCAACACGGAACTGCACAAGGCAAAATACCACACATTTCATGTGAAACTGGCGGTAAATCGATACCTGAGGGAAATGATGATAACTTCCAAGTCTGAATGAATTAGGACATGCACTCTTAGGAGAAGGTCCAAGAATAGGTCCAAGGCATAGCATTAACTTTGTAAGACATGAAACCAATGGAAACATTGGCACTTAAACAAACAACAGATAGGTACAGGAAACATAAACTATTTTTGGTGATGCAAGATTGATAAAGACCCAAGATACTCTTGCATTAGACACCTAGGGTTACAAAAGAACTGATGTCCACATCAGGCACTGGTCATTCTCTGACCTGAATCATAATGATCCAATTCAACTTGTGTAATTCATGAACTATCTTCAACTGACTTGTCTTTCCAAAAAACTAGGTATTCCATGTAGTCCTTTCCTCTGGTACTCTTACTTATTCTACTGTTCAAGATCTTCTCAATGTTGTCTTTTTCTTTCTTAGGAAAATCCATGTTATCTTCAACCTCATCAGGTGATTCAAAATACTCAAAGATGTCCGTAATGTTGAATATAGGTGGCATATCCAAGTCTTCAGGCAATTCTACTTCATATGCATTTCCACTATCAAATTTCTTCAGAATCTTACAAGGTCCAAATTTCTTCATCTTTAATTTGTTGTAGGTACCAACTAAAAATTTGTGTTTCTTCAAATGAATCATAACCTCATCTCTAATGTCAAAAGATTTATGTCTAATTCTCTTATCTACTCTTTGCTTGTAGTTTAAATTATTGTCCTCCAAATTCCTCTTAACTTCATCATGAAAAGTTCTCATGTATTCCACAAAATGATCAACTTCAGCACTTCTTCTGGTCTCAGTAGGTAATTCTCTCAACTCTATAATTCCTTTAGGGTGAAATCCAGTAACAATCTCAAATGGTCTTCTTTTAGTACTTCGGTTCACAAAATTATTATATGCAAATTTTGCTTGTGCCAAAACTAAATCCTGATTAGTAGGCTTATCTCCAACTAAACATCTTAACAAGTTTCCCAAACTTATGTTCACAACTTCAATATGTCCATCTGTCTAAGGGTGAAATGTAGAACTAAATTTCAACTCAGTATTCATTCTTTTCCAAAGTGTTCTCCAAAAGTAACCAGTAAACTTAGTATCTCTGTTTGAAACAATAGATCTAGGCAAACCATGCAATCTTAAAACTTCCTTGAAAAATAATTCAACTACATGCAATGCATCAGATGTCTTCTTACAAGGTATGAAATAAGCCATCTTAGAAAATCTATCAACCACTACCATAATAGAATCATTACCTCTGTAAGTTCTAGGCAATCCAAGAACAAAGTCCATACTCACATCTTCCCAAGGTCTATCAGGTACAGGCAAAGTTGTATACAATCCCACATTCTAACTAGTTCCTTTTGCTACTTGACAAACTCTACAACTTCTTACCATTCTCTGTACATCTCTATAAATCTACGGCCAAAAGTATCTCTCTGAAATCAATTTCATTGTTTTATCAATCCCAAAATGTCCAGCAAGTCCACCACTATGTTTCTCCTTCATTATGTTCTCCCTCATAGATCCTCTCGGTATACATAATTGAACTCCTTTAAACAACACATCTTCCTAAATGAAGTAATCAACCCACTTGTCATTCCCTATTTTCTCCTTAAAAGCCTTCCAACATTATGCAAAATCAATGTCAGTCTCATATAAATATTTCAAATCATCAAAGCCAAGTATCTCAACTTTCATCTTAGTTAGAAAACTTCTTCGGCTCAATGCATCAACAACCTTATTCAACTACCCACTCTTATGTTTCAATGAAAAGGAAAATTTTTGCAAGAACTCAACCCACTTCATATGTCTCTGATTCAACTTATTCTAACTTCCCAAATACTGTAAACCTTCATGGTCAGTATACAACACAAAACATTTAGGCATCAAATATGTCTCCACTTCTTCAAAGCTTGAACAATAGCGTAGAATTCCTGATCATAAACTCAATATTTTCTCTTAGCATCATTCAAATTTTCACTAAAGAAAGCTATAGGTCTTCCCTCTTGACTCAAAATAGATCCAATTGCACTCCCACTAGCATCACATTCAACTTGAAAAACTTTACTGAAATCAAGCAAAGCAAGTGTAGGTAATTCTGCAATCTTTTGTTTCAATATTTCAAAACTCCTATGTGCTCCATGTGTCCATTTGAAATCCTTTTTATCTCCTCTCATGGTTTCAGTCATAGCATTACAAATAGAACTAATTTTTTTTTATAAACTTCCTATAGAAACTTGCCAATCCATGAAACAATCATACCTCTCCAACATTCTCTGGTGTAGGCCAATCAAGTATAGCTCTCACTTTCTCAAGATCCATCTTCAATCCATCAGAAAAAATTAAAAAACCAAGATACACAATCTCCTCTTTCATAAATGAATATTTCTTCAAGTTAATCAGTAACTTTGCTTCCTTCAATCTCTATAATACTTGCGTGATATGCTCAAGGTGTTCTTCCTTAGTCTTACTAAATATCAAAATGTCATCAAGATATACAATCACAAACTTACCCAAGAACCTTTTCATAACTTCATTCATCAGCCTCATGAAAGTACTAGGTGCATTAGTCAAACCAAAAGGCATAACCAACCATTCATACAAACCTTCATTAGTCTTAAAAGAAGTTTTCCATTCATCCTCTCCTCTAATCTTAATCTGATGATCTCCAATTTTCAAATCAATCTTTGTGAAATAATTTTCTCCACTCAAACTATCCATTATGTCATTCATCCTAGGCAAAGGAAATCTATACTTCATTGTGATCTTATTTATGGCTCTAGAATCAATACACATTCTCCATTCTTTTTAGGTGCTAACACAACAGGTACTGCACAAGGACTCAAACTTTCCCTAATCAAACCTCTCCCAAGTAATTCTTGCACTTGTCTATTCAATTTAGTCTTTTCATCCGGTGTCAACCTATGTGGTGCTTTATTAGGCAAACTAGCTCCAGGTATCAAATCCATACAGTGACTTATGCTTCTCATAGGTGGTAAACCATCAGGTACATTATCAGAAATGATATCACTAAATCCAGTCAATAAAGATTCAATCTTAGGTGCATGTTCTGATTCATCTTGTTTTCCATTTTTCCTTGATATTAAAGCAAAGCAAATATTATGTTCCTTCATGTCTCTTGCAAATGTTTTACCATCAACCAAGCATACTCTAACTGTGGTACAGTGACTTTCATCAAACTTCTCTATCAAATTCAATAACACTTGTTTCTTTCCATCCATCCAAATAGTATATTGATTCAATCTACCATCATGCAAAGCTTTCCTATCATACTGCCAAGGTCTACCCAAAAGAATATGACAACAATCCATAGGCATAATATCACACAAGACTTCATCATGATAATTCCCAATTTTGAATTTAACAAGGCATTGTTCACTTTCAAGTAGTTTATGCTCCTTTTGGATCCAAGCAATGTGATAAGGTTTAGGATGTTTCAATCTCTGTAACTGTAACTTGTTAACCAGCTCTTCAGATGCCAAATTATCAGAACTTCCACTATCAATGATTACTTTTCAACATTTGTAAGCGATCTCACATCTGGTTCTAAACAAACTTTTCCTCTAGATAGGTTCTTCATCAGCTTCTTCATTAGACAAGATCCTTCTCAGCATCAAGTTCTCACCATGTTCAAGTTCATTAGACAATTCTTCAACTTCTTCACAAGCCAAATTACTTTTGTTATTACCTCCAATCTTCTTTCTAGAATTACTACATTCAAAAGCTCTATGTCCTTCTTCACCACATTTGTAACAAGCACCTTTAAACCAAGACTTCTCTTCTCTTTTCCCATTATTGTTATTCCTAGAGTAACCAATATAGCTACCTCTAGAGTAATTACCTCTTTTACTAGTAGGGTTATCTTTCCATCCTTTATCTTGTATTGTATTGTCAAATCTTCTACTTTCTCCATAAGATCTACCTCTGCTTCTTTGAAATCTTCCACCTCTTCCTCTCTGTCTTTGATCATGTATTTTTGTCAATCTCTCTTCAGCCTTCAAAGCAATTTGGTATGCTTCTTCCACACTATCAATCTTCACATAACTGATCTCATCTTGAATAGATGTCCTCAAACCATTCAGGTATGTAGCCACTTTCTCAACTTCATCATCCACATGTCTAGATTTGATATCCAATTTGTAAAATTCCTCAATATATTCTTTCACACTCAATTCCCTTTGTCTCAAATTCTACATTTTCCACATCAAACTAACTTGGTAATCAGCTGGAAGAAACTTCTTCATCATCTTTCCAAGCATCTTCATCCATGTCTTGATCTTTTCTTTTCATCTCTTATGTCTCTCAGTTTGCAAATGATCCCACCAAAGAGATGCATGGCCTTTCAACTTTGTGAATGCAATCTTCACTTTCTTATTATCAAGAGTACCTTCATACCCAAAGTATTTATCCATCTCAGAGATCCAATCCAAAAGTGCATCAGTCTCAAGTCTTCCATCATAGAAAGTAACTTCAACTATAGGTCTAGAGTTAGCTTTAGACAAAACTCTTAAAAGTCTTTCCTCATCTTGTTCAACTTTAGGTTCAGGATTAGGTGCTACTTCTTCCTCATAACTAACATCTTTAAGATGTGTGCCTCTTCTCTGGGCTGTCTCTACAACTTCAATCCTAGTTGAAATTTTCCTCAACATATCCACGATAGCATTATCATTTCCTCTACCGTGAACCATCTTGACAATTAGGTTCCAGCAAGATTGTAACCTTCTGTTACTTATAGGTCAAATCTCAAATCTGCCACCCTACAACCAATCCAATAAGGTTCTCCATGATCCAATCCACAATAAAGAATTTCACTCTGATACCACTTGATGCAGGGGCAAGGAAGGTGAAGGTAGAATCAAGGTTGATTGAGACTGCCTAGACCCATAGCAAGCCCTGCGAAGAGTTACACAATGGAAGCAATAACAATACACATGAAATCAGTACAAACACAATGGATATGAGACATCAATTGGCAGCAACAATAGAGAATTTATATTATTTCATCAAACATGCCCAACTGTGAGGCCTTTTGAGTTTCGGCCTTATACAATGATTTTATGAAATCAGAATCATAATTCACACCCTTTTGCTTATTATTCTTCTATCCTACTTCCAATATAATTATCCTCTCTTCTACAACATCCAAAGCTTTCAATATATAGCTCGCAAAGCCACAAGTTGTCCAGTCAAGCATTTAATTACATTATAGGTCCACTTAGGAGGAGAAACCAAAACTAAAGCTAAAAATAACAAAACATGATGTGCCTTGACATTTAGTTCCACACATGATCCAAGAACATATTCTTAACTTGGCAAGATCCAATTTCCCCGCAAGGAACAACGCAAGGCAAAATACCACACATTTCATGCGAAACTGGTGGTAAATCGATACCTAAGGGAAATGAAGATAACTTCCAAGTCTGAATGAATTAGGATGTGCGCTCTTAGGAGAAGGTCCAAGAATAGGTCCAAGGCATAGCATTAACTTCACAAGACATGAAACCAATGGAAAGATCGGTGCTCAAACAAACAATAGACAGGTACAAGAAACATAAACATTTTTTGGTGATGCAAGATTGCTCAAGACCCAAGATGCTCCTGCATCAAAGTAAAAACACAAAAGTATGCTATAAAAGTAAATCTAAAGAATCTAAGGTATGTAAGGATGAATCATTAAAAAAATCATATTATTGGTGATAGGAATCAAGGTGTTTTGACTAGAGGAAGACATGCTAAAAATAGAGATGAAATTTGTTTGATTTCTAAAGTTGAACCTAAGGATATTGATGAAGCATGCAAAGATGAAAGTTGGGTTAAGAAAATGGAAGAAGAGTTAGAAAAAATTGAAAATAATAAAACATGGATTTTAGTTCTCAAACCTAAAGATAAGAATGTGATTGGAACCAAATGGGTGTTTAGGAACAAACTAAATTAATATGGTGAAGTAGTAAGGAACAAAGCTAGACTTGTTTGCAAAGGATATTCACAGATGGAAGGTATTGACTTTGAGGAGAATTTTTCTCTTATTTCTAGAATTGAAGATGTTAGGATTTTTCTTGCATATGCTACTTTCAAAGTTTCAAGGTATATCAAATGGATGTTAAGTCTACATTCTTGAATGGAGAGTTAGAAGAGGAATTATATGTTGAGAAACTTGATGGTTTTACTTTAATCAATCAAGGTGACATGGTTTACCAATTGAAGAAAGCATTGTATGGATTGAAATAAGCATCAATAGCATGGCATGCAAAGTTAGATAAATATTTGTTGAGACTTGGATTTAATAAAGGTACTACTGACAATAACTTATATTTCAAAATTGATCATGACAATGTCTTGATTGTTGAAGTATTTTTGGATGATATCATTTTTGGTGGTAATGACAAGTTGAGAAAGGAATTTCCTGATAAGATGCAAAAAGGATTTGAGATGTCCATGATAGGTAATATTAAATTTTGTCTTGGTCTACAAATTACTCAATCTGAAAAAGGGATTTTCATATCACAATCTAAGTATGTGAAGAATTGTTGAAGAAATTTGGCATTGATGATTCAAAACCGATTGGTACTCCTATGGTTACTGGTTGCAAGTTGAAAAAGAGTGATGATTCTCCTAATGAAAATTAAACAAGGTTTAAATCAATGATTGGTGGATTTTTATACTTAACTCAAACTAGACCTGATATAACAAATGTATTTTGCATTGTTGTGAAATTTTAAGAACCAAAGGAATCACATGTTGTTTTTGTCAATAGGCCATTCAAAAATTTGAAAGGAACATTTGACTATGTTTTATGGTATGGAAAGGATGATAATTTTACACTAAGTGCTTTTATTGATGTGGATTGGGAAGGTAATGTGGTTGATAGAAACATTACAAGTGGTGGAGAATTCTTCTTGGGAAAAAGGTTAGTCTCATGGTCCAGTAAAAATGAAAGTTGTATATCACAATCTATTATTGAGGTTGAGTATGTTGCTACTACTATTAACTATACTAAAGTTGTTTGGATGAAGTAGATGTTAAAAGATACCCGAGTAAGTATTGATGAGCCTATTACTATTTATTTTGATAACTCAAGTGCTATCAATATTTAAAAGAACCATGTATTGCATTAAAAAACAAAGCATATATCTATCAAATATCATTTCTTGAAAGACAACACTGGTACATTTGAGGCCAAATTCTAATGGAAATCTATCAAAAATTCAACAACTATCCGTCGAATGTTGGACACAAGGAAAAGTTAGATTTATTTCATCAAAAATTCTAATGGAGGGGGAAATCATTGTCATTTTGACATACAAAACCGTCAGAATTTCTGACATGTGAAGGTATTATAGTATTATAGCATTACCACTTGGAACGATGTTACAATTATAGAATTCCCATCAGAATTGTGGCATCTATCCAATATTATTTCCAATGGATATTCCGTCAGGAGTATAGCATCCTCATCGCACTTTTATGTCGCAATTATAGCATTCCTGTCAGAATTATGATAGCTATCCAGTACTATTTTTTATGGGTGTTCCATTGAGAGTATAGCATTCCCATCACACTTTTGTGTCGCAATTATAACATTCCTATTAGAATTCTGATAGCTATCCAGTATCATTTCTGACAAATATTCTATCAAGAGTATTGAATCCCCATTGCAAAGGGTCATCGTAATTATAGCCCAGCCATCAGAATTTTGATGGTCTCAGTTTTTTTAAAAATGATAAAAATAAGGAAGTCCAATTTATTGGATAGAAAGACTATTGATAAGGAAAATGATGAGCTCTGTTTGAGCTAGAGTTACCATGATGATCTCCTAAAGTTGTAGGTGACAGGTAAAACTTGCAAGCTAATTTTTGACTCACTTTAATTTATTTCAAAAAAATTCCCAAGTATTTCGTATCACTCTTGAATCACATGTTTTAGTTAACAAGTTTGTTTTGTGTGTAGTCACGGGGATGAATTGATGCTAAAAATATTAAAGGGACATAGCTTCTAAGTATGAAACCTTTTAGTTTAGCATTGATCACATTGCAAATCCAGATGAAGGTACATTCTATCACATAATGAAACTTTTTGGTTAGCTATCTCAAGTACAATCAGGACAAAATATTGGATCTAGGACAACATAAGAAAATATATCAATTTATGAATTTAAAAAGACAAGGTCATTATGCATAAATGCTAATTTATAATGATAGACAATACCATTAAAGGAAACATTACTAGTTTTTAATAAAGAACAAAGTAAAAAAATCTAAGGAATATAAATGTTATTAAAAAGATCATGCTACATCTGTTTGAGAGGAAGACCAACCATTCAAGCATAGAAAATTCTTTTAAATATAGATACAATGTAATGTACTTATCAAATTCAATACAGTTAGTGCTAATGACATGCAATACTATTCACATGGTACAAGTGTTAGTAGCCGTGAGCAAATGCCAAGTTAATGGAACATATAAGTAAAAGGTGTTAATATCATCAAATATTTTTTAAAAATGGATCACAGTAATATTTTATAAATATCAGAGTTTAGAAATGCATAAAATCATGGTGAGTTTTCATGGAAGCTATAGGAGGTGTTTCCATTAAGTGATAAAATAGTGATAGGTATAATTTAGTTTATTATATTCATATACCTTAATTGAAATAAAGGAACTATGTATTGGGAATTATGTGTACATGCTTGAACTGACAGGTATGAGATTTGCATATTTATCAAGCAAGGTTCATGTCAAAACTTATACAGATTATGCTACCAATATATCAAAGATAGATGATTGTCATGATAACAATATCATTAGTATAATAGATATTTTAATTGGGATTTTTTGTGCACATCAAAGAAATGGGAATCGACAAAATCATAGCAACATTCCATTTTTTATATCTTTTAAGTTGATATTACAATGATAGGACAAAGATATTAGGCAATAGATTAGACATAACAAAGCATAAAACATGTATACAAAGGCTATGTTTTGATACATCTAAGTACTAAATTGTATTTATAAGCCAAGATCACATGACAAAGGGGCAATTACTAGGTGATATTCAAGGTCACAATAGTAGCTATAACAATATCTACTTAGAGTGAATATAAAATACCATGATCAAAATCACAAGTACAAGTATAGGTGTATTGCATTGACCGGATACATAGAAGAAAAGGACAAAAGATCGTAGAGGTACCATGATAGTGATTTTTATTATCGGGATTAATTCCAACACATCTATTTTTTGTTTCTTTGCTAAGAAATTATCTTGTGTTGCTTTCCTCTTGAGTAAATCACCAAATTTAGATAACTCATTGGGGCTCAAGGTGGAAATTTCAACCTTTGGTATCACAATAAGTTGGCTCAAATCAACCTTCTCCTTTTCATGCTTCCTCTTCTTTGATTTTTTCATTTTAGGAGATGTCTTCTTTGCATCAAATGTTGTAGTAGTTGTATCCTCAGTTTTCTCCTCTCTTTCTTCCTTTTTATCTTCTTCCTTCTTTTCTTCTAGTTTCTTTTCCTCATTCTCTTCTTGTTTGTCATCTTTCTTTTCTTATTATTTATCTATTTCCTTCTCTTTGAGTTTATCATTCTCTAGTTCTTGTGATTGACTTGGACCTATAGTCTCGGTAGGGATCACCGGCTCTGGATTCTGATCTTTGGAAGTCTTTGTCTTTGTAGTGTCCTTTTGTTTAGTCTCCTTTTCTGGTTTGGTGGGGTCTTCAACATCATTTGGAATTTTATTTGTAACTTCTAAGATAACCTCTTCAATCTCAAGAAAATTTAGATTTATTCAATAACAGGATCTACATCCATTAACTTTGCTTTTGTTGAATCATCAACATTCATTTTTCAGTGTCTTTTACCTCAGTAGCCATCACCATTTTTTTATTTGCAATCTCCTCTGTTAGGTCATTATCTGTTATATCTTCTATTATGACCTCATCTTTATATATTGTCAAATCAATAGGATTTGAATTCCCTTGGGGTTCTTTGATTTCAATCGGTAGGTCAGGAAAGAAGATCTTTCTTAATAATTCATTTGTCCCCTTTTGCACTTCTTCAACTTTATTGACCATTATTCTTAGTGCTTTGCCCTTGACTAAAAATCTTTTGGAATATTCCTACAACACTTCTTCAATTCCTCTTGTTGATAATTTAGGTACAGTGATAGCTAGGGATCTCTCCCTCATTTTTTTCTCAGATGCCAAGGCATATTTCCATCTTGCATCAATTTTTTGGTATAACTCATCTAATACTCAGTTGGCCATATCAACCAAAGTAGTTCTAAACTTGTGCACTGTAAACACAATTGCTTCTTCAATATTTTCAATTTCTTCACTCCTGGTCTCATATTTAATCTATTTTATTCCAGAATAACCTCCATACTTCTTGAGTACTTTTAGAGACTCATATAGGTTTCTTAGTTTAGGTGTCTAGTTTTGCACAACTTTGAATTGGGTTACATCTTTAGATTCAATTTCGTTATCTTCTTTTAATTTCAACTTCCTTCTCTGTCTACCAGAAGTCTTCTTTTCTCTCATGTAGGTTTTGGTCTTTGATTGTTCTGCCTCTTATTTCTTCTTCTCTCTTGGTGTGGAGGAAGATCTTATTAATGGTCATGCACCGATTGGGCTAGGGGTTTCCTTCTTCATTCTAATTTTATTCCCCTTAATCTCTAAAGGACCAACTTCATCTTCTTCAACAACAACACCTAGGTTCTATGATAAATTGATTATCATTCTATTGGTTTTTCTTAGTGCCTTAGGTATCAATATACCTAGCTTTATTTTATTCTTTACTTCCTTATAGGTTCCATACCGATTGGCTCTCTTATCAATTGGTTTTTCTAACAATCCTTCAATTTTTACTGATACAATATCAATATCTATTTCATAACCCATTGGTTGTAACCAGATAGTTCTAGGATCTACTGCCTCAATGTCTACTTTAAAGCATATTGTATCCTTGTATTTTTCCACTAGCTAAGGTGGAATTATAAACTTTTTATGCATTTTAGCTTGAAATTGTGAAAAATAATCATTCATAATCATGTCAAAGTTATCTCCTAAACTTTGAATATACTCATTTATTTGATAAATAATTGGTTTTTTCACATTCCATACCACATCACCAATTGATGGAAATAAGTTCTAAAAGTAGAAAAATATACATACCAACAGTGATCCAAACTTTAGTGTGTTGGTCTTTTTCTTCCTGATTGTATTCATATTTTCATCAAATTGTTTCAATAAGATCTCACAAAGATCTACCTTCATATCTTTCTTCACAGTCTTACCGGCTATATCAATAGCTCCACAAGGTACACTGTCTACCCAAGATGACTAAAAGATTCGATAGGATATTATATTGCATGTGAATCTCATCTTAGGATCATCAACTATAGATAATTTCAGACCTATTTCATCCCATTTAGCTTGAGTTAGGTCACATAGTTTGTTCTTGTTGGTTTCTTGTGTGCTCTCAGTCTATCACCGATTGGATAACCTGTTACAATGTGTAGTACATCTTTTGTAATCTTCACATGTGCATCGAGCCACATGAACTGAACATGTACTTGACTTAATACAATTCTAATCCATTCTAACTTAAACACTATTGGTACATGCATGGCATGCACAAAACCCTTGGTTTCCAGGTGGATATGCTCGTCTTTCAATTTTCTATTTGCACACAGATTCTAGTAGGATGTATCTATTTTAGCTTGGAATATCTCCTCTATCTTGCAATGGATGAAGGCACATATGTGTTCAATCAGAATTACTCTCAGAGGGATTGAAGATATGGCTCCCTTTTTATCAATTTTGGTTGCAACATCTGGTGGTAGCTTGTATTTGGGATTGAATGGATCAATCTTCTCTACGACAACAAGATTTTGTACTTTTGGTGCCATTGCTTCACAAATTAATTACTTGATCATAGGGTTTCATTAGAATTATGACTCGATCTCATTTTCACAACTCAGGAAAACACCAAAAATAACTTGAATGTGCTTGGCAATGCCTAGATCTTCTCATTTGATCACTCTAATGCACTTGGTAGTCTCATATATGTAAAGTGCTTCAAATGCTCTTGTAACTGTAAGGTGAAAATGAAATGTCAAGGGATCAATTTATAGTTTTTCCTCGATTAGGTTTTCTAGTGGATATAATTTTAGCATTAAATGCTCTTTATCGACTCCTTTTTCATCGATTACAAAATACACTTTCCTTTCACCAAATGGAACAAATTAACATATACTCTTACTGATCAAAATATGGAATTTCAACTTCACAACATATATCCAAATGCATCTTAATATGCTAATATGGATCTTTGCACAATTGTTAGGAACTTATTTAAGATTTAATTTTAGTTATCAGCTCCTAAACATACCTTTGACCAATTAGGTGAAGATAGGTACACCCGATCCAAAGGATGAGATTCCATCAATTGTTCCAAGTTCAGTTCCATCATATTGAGAATTTCTTCTCCATGTTCTATTCATCTAATCTCTTATCTCATCAACATTAACTTGAGTAGTTTTCCTCAATTGGGGCTTTGCCTTGGCACCTATAGTCTTTGGCTAGGTGACCAACCTTGTGACAATGAAAAAAATCCATTCCATAATTTCCCCATGATCTTCTATTGTTCCTTCCATGCATCAAAATGCAATTTGTTGCTATGTGTCCAAATCTCCCACATTTTTTACATGTAAATATTATATTTTAGTCTCATGGTATAGTTTATCCTTGTCGGTTGTTTGTAGAATTTTGTCAGTTAGGTACCCACTCCACATTCTTCCTTTATGACCTGCATTCTTCAGACTTGTGACCATATCTATTGTAGTTATTTCAATAGCCATCTAATCTTGACTTCCTTGAATTGTTATCAATCCTTGATCTACACTCAAATTATTTATGACCATACTTTTTGCAATTATAACAATAACCATTAAACTTAGGAATGCTCGGCGGTTACCTCTTTTCCTCCTATAGACATTAGCTATATGACCTAGGTTTCCAAAATGATAGCAAGTAGACTTCTTTGTCTTTGGTGGGGTAGCATTATCTCATTTTTCCACTTGATTTGAGGACTCACTCTTCTCGGTGGTTTTGTTTGCATTAAATCCAAGTCCATAAGTATTTATCGGTTGTCTTTGACCTCTTAGTTGTTCATCAAGTATCCTCAATGTTTCTTCATTCCTTTTCAATACCTCATTTGCATCCTTTTTATATTTTATTTATTTCTTCAAATGTTCATATTCTAATCTCAGCTCAACAATCTCTCCAACTTTCCTTGTAATTTCCTAATTTGCACCGATTAGTTGATCTATCATATTGTAGTGATTTTGTGTCAACCTTTATATCTCCACATCTTTCTCATTCAACCTTGCATTCATTTCCCTTCTCTCATCTTCAACCATTCTTTTATCATCTTCATCTTTTCTCTTTTGTTATAGGACTTAACACATTCTTATCGATTGAGCTTCTTGTTCTCTTTTCAATGCTTTTACCTGATCAGTTAGCTTTTTGTTCTTTTAGTCATTTCTAATATGGAAACTTCAGATTCATCAGACATACTTCCTTCTAATTGTTCTTCAAGTTCTTCAACCTGATCTTGAGTATCTTTCAATTGGTGGGCAAGCTCCTTTGTCTTGTTAAGTGAATGCTTCATTTTCCTCCTTAGTTCATCAATCTAGTCATTTTCAATCTTTAGTTACATGTCCATGTTATCAATCACCTTTTCAACCCTATAACTTTCCATCTCTCTAGATCTTTCCTCTCAAGTGTTGAAACTTATGAATAAGAGACTTTTATTTGATATCAATTGTTGGATTAATTTATGGAAAATTAAGTACTGAGATGGGAGGGGTGAATCAGTACTCCAAAACACTTTTATCTAAATTTTTAACCATTCACTGAATTCATAACTTTGCATATAACAACATAAAACATAGAAAACAATATCATGAAACACAACTCATAACACCATGATTCTGGTATCGCATAACTCCTTGGTTAGAGGAAAAAACTATGGTGGGGATGACACCCACCACACTTTACTACTGTAGTAAAAAGCTTGCTTGGTTAGAGCTACAATGTTAGCTATTTTTGGTAGCTTACCTAGTTAATAATATTAACCCTGTTAAGAGTCTAAAGACTGATTAAGTATACCTTTCATGCCAAAGAATTTTACAACTCTAATCTAAGAGATGTACCCCGTTAAAGGATTTCTAATATATGACTATTAAGTCCTACTTGGTTAAGAGATTTTTACAATTATGATTACACTTTAATCAGTACAATAATTTTTCTATAATACTTGCATCAACATATGCTTATCAGACTCTATATGCTTAATAACAATTTACCTTATACTTTACTTCACTCACAAATCCAATTCTGTACTTGGTAACTTCAATTCTAAATCACATACACACTATGTTCTTATCACTTTGTTACTCAGTGGCTTCTCTACTCATCATCTTCTCTTTCTCCTTCCACATACACACATTCTCTATCTCTCTCTTTGTGATCTCCATACTCTGATCCATTTTATACTCAATTTTAGAAGCGGTGGAAATAATCTAGAATCATCTCCTTAAGCGGTGCTAGCATTGGTTACATCTCCAATGCATATATAGCATTTAATTCCCAATAGCAGATCTCACCTTTTAATCATGCAAAATCATCATGTTTGAATCTCCAATTCTTTATCAAATAATCTCCTTGAGATTTGTAAAATGTTTTATGCTCGGTGTCTAGATTCAATGTATCTATAGATTCTTCTTGTGTCGTCATGTGATGCTCAGTAATACACTTTATTTCTACTTGGTAACATGTATGTTCTTTTGGCTTGGTAACTATTGTAACTAAGTACTGCTTGGTCCTTGGTGCTTAGTCTACCTTGCTCGATGTATGTTCCTTATTCCTTTTACCAAAATTACCTTTTCGTTTACTTCCCTTTACCGACTAGCTTATTTTCTTTATTGACTTGACTATCCTTCTTTATCGAATGACTTTGACAATCATTATGACTTAATCAAAACTAATGACAAAAAATTAACTCTATAGGAGTATCACAATGTCTATCTCACATACTAAATCTCTCCCTCTAAGTTCTTTCATTATCTTTCAGAATCTCTTTAACAATCTTCACTCTCCCATAGTTCTTCACATGGATATCTCTCCCCATTTGACATCAATAAAAAATGCACACATATGAACTTAGTAATACATGCAAAAAACATCATAAAACTAAATATCTCTCCCCAAAAACTAAATAATTAATCAAGCTAACTACTCGCCCTCAGTAGTAGTCATGAAAAAATCAATCCCAATTCAAGATATCTCTATAAGAACACTAGACTGATGCAAACCTATGCATCTTAGTTCTCATCAAGAGGGAAAATCACCCCTAGCTAACCTCAAAGATAATTTAAAGTACCCTTTAGTAAGGGCTTTGTGAAAATACATACAATCTACTCCTTATAAGACACATATTCCAATATAACTTCCTTCTTGCTAGCCTTCTTTCTCAAGAAGTAATACTTGATAGATATTATCTTCATCTTTGAATGTAACACTAGATTCTTATAAATATTTATAGCACTTGAATTATCATAGTAAACAACAATAATATTATCATATTCAATTTTGATATCTTTCTATATTTTCTTATTCATATCAC
Source organism: Chamaecyparis obtusa (assembly GCA_027943335.1). Lineage (NCBI taxonomy): Eukaryota > Viridiplantae > Streptophyta > Pinopsida > Cupressales > Cupressaceae > Chamaecyparis > Chamaecyparis obtusa. Next base: position 2,076,558 of record BSBK01003272.1, read on the forward strand.
ATGTGTACAATTGGTGGCAGTAACAACATATTCTACCTCTACAATAGATTGTGAAATGTAATTCTTATGTTGCTCTTCCATGAAACTAGTCTCTTTCCCAAGAAGAATGCACCACCACTTGTACTCTTTGTCATTTTCATTACCTTCCCAATCAACATCAGTGAAAACACTCAATGTAAAATCATCATCCTTAGGATAACAAAAATTGTAGTCAATTGTCCATCTCAAGTATCTGAATGTTTTTTTAACAACCACAACATGAGATTCCTTAGGATCTGCTTGAAATCTAACAATAATGTAAACAACATTCATAATATCAGGTTTGGTCTGATTCAAATACAAAAATCCACCAATCATAGATCAGTATCTCATCTGATTTTCTTTAGGGGACTCATCATCCTTTGTCAAATTGTAACCAGTCATCATAGGAGTACCAATTAGTTTAGAATCTTCCATACCAAATTTCTTCAACAACTCTTTCACAACATGGACTGAGATAAAAATATTTCCTTTTCTAATTGAATAATTTGTAGACCAAGAAAGAATTTAATTTCACCAATCATAGACATCTCAAATTTTTTTTGCACTCATTAGCAAACTCTTTACTCAACTTATCATTCCCACCAAAATTGATATCATCAAAAAATACTTCAACAATCAAAATATTAGCATGATCAATCCTAAAGTATAAATTACTATAAGCAATACCTTTATTAAACCAAGTTTCAATAATTATTTTTCCAATCTTTCATACCAGACTCCAAGAGCCTGTTTCAATCCATATAAATTTTTCTTCAATTGGAAAACTATATTTCTTTTATCAATCAATGAAAAACCATCAGGTTGCTCGATATAAACTTCTTCAAACTCACCATTAAAAAATGTAGACTTGACGTCCATCTAATAGACTTGGAAATCTTAATGAGTAGCATAGGCAAGAAACATTTTCATAGCTTTAATTCTAGTAACAAGAGAAAAATTATCCTCAAAATCAATACCTTCCATATGTAAATAACATTTACAAACAAGTTTAGAATTTTTTCAAACCACTTCACCATCTTTATTCAATTTATTTCTAAAAACCCATTTAGTGCCTATCACATTATTTTCCTTAAGTCTAGGAACCTGCATCCAAGTATTTTTAGTCTTAATTTGATCTATTTTTTCTTCCATAGCTTTCACCCAATGTTCATCTTTACAAGCTTCATGCATATCTTTAGGTTCAATCTTTGAAATCAAACAAATCTCATCTCTATATCTAGAAAATCTTCCCCTAGTCTGATTCTTGATTCCTATCACAAATAATCCAATTTTTAGAATGTTTCATTCTCACATACCTTGGAGTCCTAGGATTTGCATGTATTCCAAATTCTTGTATCTCTACTTCTCCTTCATCTATTATGACTTCTTCATCTTGATTCCCTACAACAATTTGATCCTAATTCTAAGTTTGTTCTCCATGATTTATACTATCATCTTGATCATCTGACTCATATCCACCCAATTTAAATTGCCCATGATTGCTTTCATCCACTTTGACATTTTCACTCTCAACTATCTTTCTCAACCTGTTATTGTAACATTTGTATGCCTTGCTCTATGTATAATAACCAAGAAAGATACCTTCATCACTTATAGGATAAAATTTCCCAAGTCTTCATCTCTTTTGATATAACATTTGCCTCCAAAGATTATGAAATATTTCACAATAGGAACATGACCATACCAAAGTTCATAAGGAACCTTACCAGTACCATGCTTGATTTGTACCTGGTTCAATGTATAAACTATAGTTCTCACATCTTCTCTCCAATAAAAATGTGAAACATTTCCTTCAATCATCATTTTTCTTGAAGTGTCTAAAATAGTTATGTGTCTTCTCTTTGTAATACCATTCTATTGTGAAGTTCACAGTGTGGAAATATGTCTTTTAATCCAATGTTCTCCACAAAATGCATTATATTCACCTGATGTAAATTCACCACCTCTATTGGATCGTAGAAATTTCAGCTTCAAAGCTTTCTCAGCCTCAACCATAGCCTTAAAGATCTTGAATTTGTCAAAAGCTTTAGATTTATCCTTTAAAAATGTAATCTACATCATCCTTGAATAGTCTTCAACAAATAATTTGAAATATATATCTCCATAATAACTTCTAGTTCTAGCAGGACCACATAAATAAATATGCACAAGATCTAACAATCCATTTGAAGAGAAATTTTTTCTCTTGAAAGTAGGTCTAGTAAGCTTACCCAACTAACATTCCTTACACATAGCATTAATAGGCTTAAAAAATTTAAGTAGATGTCTTGCTTCCCTAGTAGCACTTATCTTCACAATGTTATCAAAGTTCACATGAAACCTCCTCTTATGTCATAACCAAATATCATCAAATTGAGCAATCAAACATTTATTCTCAATACTATCCAAGAAAAAAATTACCTTTGGTCTTTGTACTTGATGCAATCTCAACACCTATTCTTCCCAAGATTCTGCATTTTCCATTCTTGAATTGTAGACCGAATAACCTTTATCAACTAGTTATCCAACACTCAAGAGATTATTCTTTGGACCTTCAACATATAAAACATCATCACTATTAGTCTTACCATCAACAGTAATGGAACCTCTACCATGGATCGACAAGGAGTGTCATCACCGAATCTCACAACACCACCATCATACCTTTCCAATTTCACAAACTTGTTCTTATATTCTTCCTTAGTAGATATAAACACCCACTCATCATCACTTTTACCACCTTTCTCAAATTCATCATCAGTCACACCTTCATCAACAACATAATAACATTTATTTTGATATCTAGGTGAGAATTTCTTAGGCCTACGCTTTGGAACTCTTTCAGGTTACCTTGAAGAAAAATGGCCAATCTTATTACAAGAAAAACATTTAAGAGGTAACTTCCCTTCATACTTTCCAGCTCCTTTAGGAAATCTCTTGGCAATAAGAGCTTAAAGTTATCCAATATTTCTCTCTTGTTCTTCAATCTCTTCCCAATCCTTAGAAATAGGAGCTTTGAATGCAGACACAACTTTAGGAAGTTTATTACTGAATTCACTCATCTCAAAATCAGATAACTTACAAACCAACATGTCTCTTGTCATATTTTTCATTGTCTAGATCTCTTCAATAGAAAAAATCTTGTGTTTGTAAGAAGGAGGTGATACCTCTGCACCTTAGAAACAATCTCTATTTCATCCAACATTCCACTAACACATATGATTTCACAAAAAAACTAATTAATCTTCTATATATAAGAGACAATGTTCTAATCTTTTCTCATCTTTAATGATTCATACTTTCCCTTCAAACTTTGGAACTTAGCTTGCTTCACAAAGGCATCACCTTCATGAATGGTATCTAACTTCATCCAAATATCATGTGTAGTCTCCAATTCCATAACATTTGTATACTTTGTATCAGATAAGATGCTCAACAATTCTTCCTTAGCTTTAATGTTGTATTTAACTTTCTTCTTTTCATCAACAATAGTAGTAGAAAAATTTTCAGGAGGGGCATATGTTTTTTTTCCAATTATCTTCTCCAATGCATATCAAGTGTGTCATCATGCAACATTTCTATATAGAATAGTTACTGCCATAAATTCTTGGACTGTCCTTAAAATTTTTCATCTTGGATCTCCTCAAGCAATTAGGATTCTCAACTAGGAATTAGCTTTGATGCCAATTGATAGAAACAAGGTAGCACACAATTGAGAGGGGGGGGTGAATAATTTGTGTCCAAACACTTAAAATTTTAAGAAAATTAAACCTTAAACCTCAAATATAATAATTAAGCATGTAACCAAATATCCACAACACACAACACCAAGATTTTTTGCATGGATTCAAACTATGTTAGGGGGAAAACCACGGTGGGGATGGCACCCACAAGATGATGTACTCCATTAAAATAACTACACCATATTAAAGTTATTAAAATGGAAATGTATTGTCATTCAAGTACATTGCCTTGATCATTCTACTCAAATACAATAAGAGCTACAACCCTGATGAAGGCTCACTGCCTTATAGTAAATACATGGACTACAATCCACAATGGACAATAATCCAAAAACCATGAACTAGATAATAACATCTTCAACATGCATGGATCAGTTCCAATGAAGTACAAATCACAATTAGATCTCTACCTCAATTGAATATTCCACTCATACCTCTTCACATCCACTCTTATACAATCCCACTCGTGCACACGATCCACAAATGGATACAATTACATTTATACAATTCATCAACCTTGAAAAAATAAACAAGGTTGTCTAAACTCTCACCATCTAAATTAAAAAATTACAGCCATACATGATACAATATTAATGTGAACTAATGAATATATTCTAAGACATAACACAATCCCAAATATTCATCCTCGAACATACTAAACATCCATAAATCACACCTCAAACATTCACAACACACTATAGCACCAAGTTGGCCAAGAACAAAAAGAATATGAATTTTCTAGCAAAAAATGACAAAATGTGATCACGGAAATCAATTCAAACCAAAAACACAATAGGACCATAATCTAAAAACATCCACAAGCACTATGAATAACCTTGGGAACATCCATGTCAACTCTGATCTCTAAAATCATCGACATCTCTGAACCAAACCTCAAGAACACAACAAAAACTATTGTCAATCAAGATAAATTGCCTATGAACCTCAAAATCATGAACCAATCGAGTTGAGGACACACATCAATGTCCCAAACATGATACAAAGGTCCACAGACCAAAATATTACAATATCAAACCTCATTGAACCAAATACTGAAACATTATCACCATTGAAGATCAAAAAATACTAGTCTCAGCATAGAAACTGATAACTTATTGAAATCACCATGCGAACCTCTTTAAGTTGACATGAGTCAACTACATACATCTCACAACACAATTGTTACATCCAAAATCATGATCTTCAATACAGTGGCTACACTAACCAATCATCTCACTTAACATCTTAGAAAAAATATCTCAAACAATAGAAATATGTTGACATCAATGACAAGACATTAATTCCAGCACATATATGCATGATATTCTAAAAATCTTCCAATAGACAAAAAAATACTATTTGGATTTTTTCCAAACATGATTAGGATTTGCATTAGCACTCCATACTGACAAAAGCTGAGAAAACAAACTCTTATTTGTGTTTTTACCAGTGATTAATATTATTAGGTTGTTACCCAATAATCAATATAATATGTCATTTATATAATCAGCTTCCTAACCATGCATCATCCCTTGAGAATTGTATCACTGTCGGGGAAGAAAGATAGTGGGTCAAATTTGTTGTCAGGAAAAATTCTTCGGGATGGTGGACAATTCCCCTTCAAAAAATCCCCATGATCTGAAATTTTTTATAAGCATTGTAGCTATTATATATCATGTCTATTATTTTAAAAAGAAATTAATCTATAATTTTTTTTATAAGTATTTTATAATAATAAGCATCAATAAAAAAAGAATAATCCTCTTTCTTATTGTTTCATAGATGTACTGATTTTTGGACTAACTGCCAACATCCCCCTTCAAGATTTGTGACATGGTTTAACAGCCTTGTGTTTCTTCTATAAGTCGGGTGGTTCTATCAAGCATTAAAAGGTTGATCTTTTGATGCAACAAATATCGCTAGTTGGTATCAGAGCTTGGTCACAAGTTCGAATCCACTCGGGTGACGCTGAGGAGGGGATTTTTGGACTAACCGCCAATGTCCCCATTTGAGATTTATGGCATGGATTAATAGCCTCTTGTGTCTTCTATAAGTCTAGTGGTTGTATCAGGCATTAACATGTTGATATTTTGGTGCAATGACAACTGCTAGTTGTAGCACTATTCACACAAGATCAGTTCAATTCCTTCATTTTAGAGAATAGTTAAGGCTATGTCATTTGAACTAAATAGTGGTAATGACTTGTAGAAGGCACTTGTTCATAATATTGTAAGTTCATTATTTTTCTTCACTTTAATATTGTGAGCTCATACTTACTAATCTCTTGGAAGAGGTAAGTCACTTCCACACATCATATGAATACCTACTCGTATGTGACAATTGTAAAGACAATATGATATGCTTGTTCTTTCACTTTTCCTCAAGTTGCATGTATAAATATGTGTATTTTTATGCTTTACATGTAGACAAATGTGGGAATGGTTTGGTAAAAGGGTCTTTATATACATAAATGCATATGCACAAGTTTTATCAATCCTTCATCAATATTAGTTGCATGCTCCTATCTTTGTATGATGTTGACCAACAAATGCAACTGACTGCAAATACAATTTCCAACATAAATTGTGACGAAGAAGTCTCATCGCCAATACTTTATTTGTTTTCTTTTGAAAAGTTGAACAATAACCAAAGTGAACCTCAACAATATAAGATTGTGCTCTCTGATAGCACACATATGCAACTAGTCATTGTTCACCCAAAGTATTGTGACTTATTTTATTCAGAGGCTTTAAAGATAGGGTCAATCATATCACTGGAAATTTATGCCTATAGAAATGTTTGGGGCTCAAGGTAGCGTGTGTTATATGTATTTTTAGTTTCCTTATTGTTATTAAATGATTTTTTAGTTACAATTGTAGTGTTGATTCGCTTACCTTATTTTTATTAAATGTTTATTTCAGTTGCACTTGTGGTGTTCAAAATCTTGATTGCCTCCTTTGGAAGGGCTATAATAATATTTAGTCTACACATCAAACATGTTGATTTTGTGTTTCCTTTCAAGCCTAGATACCCATTCCAAGAATAAGAGAAACAAATGTTGGCATGATGCACACCCCCCTTGGCCAAATGCTCCCTTAAATTTGGTTTACACTTTTCTACACAACATGAAACCCCTATTAATATTAGCCTTTTAAAAGAACTAAACCCTTTCCAAAACAAGTGGAAAATAAAAGGTTTTGTCACAAGCAAAAGGAAAATGCATCATTTCAATAGACCAAATAGAGAAGGTCGAGTGTTTAGTTTTGACATCATAGATGTAGAGGGAGCAGAAGTTAGAACAACTTGTTTTAATGATATAGTAGAATTACATTACAATAGAGTCAATGTGGGGGAATTTTATTATTTTTGAAAGGTTATATTAAAGAATCCAACATAAAATTTAATAAGTTAAATAGTAATTTGGAGATTATATTAGATAAATGTCAATATTAAGGCAGTGTGAGCCTGGTTTGTCTGAGCTAGTCGTTGTTTTGCAATTTACACCACTTAATGATATCGTAAATTGTAATAATAATCAATTAGTTGATGTGATTGGTATTTTCATTGATATTAATGAGTTGTCCATAGTGCATAGAAAAGAAAACAACAAGGTGAAATGCAGAATTGTCACAATACATGACATTTCCAATTTTTCTATTATTGTCAACTTGTGGGGTTTATTGTGGGAAAAAAATGGATAAGAATTAGAAAAATTTTATGTCTCCAAAACACTTGTGGTTATTGTTGTTATGAATGCATGTGTTGCTTACTTTAATGGAAAATTAATAAATACAACAAGAACAACCTTGATTTTTAATCTTGTCATCCTCGAGATAGAGGCTCTTAGATCAAGAGAGGAAATACTTGTTGAGCTTCTCTCCTACTCACCAAGTCTTGTTCATCTTAACACAACATATAGTATAATGACAATTGCATCCATGTATAAATATAGTGGTGCAATGTTAGAAATAGTTTAAATGACCATTAGGGATGTTATAAAATTTATCAAAATTGATTCCTTCTCTTATCCAGCTTGTCCTTTGCAATTCAATGGAAATGAATGTAATAAAAAATGTGAACAACAAGGTGATAATGTCTGGTTTTGTGCAAGATGTCAAACAAATGTACTAGAGTGCAACTATAAATATTCATTGCAATTAAAACTTCAAGATCACATAGGTAGTCTTTGAGTTGTCATTTTTAATGAGGTTGCAAAATCTTTATTGTAGATGCTTACAAAGGAGCTTCAGATTCTCAAATATGAGGGTGACTTAGATAAAATCATAAATGCTATTACTTGTACTTGCTATGTGTTCAACCTTGCACTTACAACTAAGATTTATAATTCCTAAAGCAGGTTAAAAGAAACCATCATCAAAGCTACAAAAATTGAATTTGACAATGATTCCAAACTCTTGCTTGAAGAGATCACTCAAATGAGTGATGTTGTCTAACTTAATTTGTTCTTGATACATGCAAACTAACATTTCTTTGACAAATTACCTATGCATCGACTGGTTTTTGTAGGTTTTACATATTTTAAAGACAAAATTGGGTTGGGATCACTTGCAACTGTAATACTTAAAAGTATACTTTTATATTTTAATTAATATCTTCCAAATTTGGAAAAATATAATATTTCTCACTTTTTCTATGGACTCTTTTAGTTGGATTAATATCTATGTGTTTTTTACAAGCTTTATATGTTCTATTGTATATACTTGATGGTTGCACATTTGTCATAGGCTTGGTTAGTTACACATGCATCAACTATGCACTGTGGTTTTTATATTCTTTATAAACATAATTGGCTTGATAGTTGCATGTTTGTCATAGGATTGATTAGATACTTATGCATCAACTATTTGTTGTGGTTACATATGGTTGCACATTTCTACTTGATGATTGCATATTTGTCATAGGCTTCATTACCTACATATATAAGAACTATTTGTTGTGGTTTCTATATGCTTTATAAACATAATTGGCTTTAGACCACTGAGAATTTTGATACTCAAAACTATACTTTGTATCTTCAATACTATGTTACCAATTATGGAAGCCTTTAACAATTGTCAGTTTTGTAATTCTCCCTATTAGTAGCATTTTTTGTATGTTCACTTGGATTATTTTTTATTCATTTGTTGCAAGCTTTATATGATTTGTTATGTGTGTTCTTTTCTATGTTTGATTTTTATACTTATGCATACAAATGTGATTTTCAGAAATGATCTATTGAATGAACTAATGTTTGTCCAATAACCTAATCATATTGGTTATTGGGCATTGTGCTTATAATATTAACTCTTGGCAAAAAACCAAATAGTCCTTTTCTATTCATGGCCTTATAAGGTCTACAAATTGATGTCGATACACTGTACACTAAGATGATCCCATGATGGCAAGTACTAGCTACTTTATGATAATATAATTAAACAAGTGTCACATAGTAGCTAGTACTTGTTGTCATAGTATTCTAAATATTAAAATAAAAATATTATAGTATTAGAAAAAATAAAATGAAATTATTTGTTATGAAGTTCAAGATAGATAAAATAATTATAACTATAATAATTAATTTAATTTTTAATTATTATTTTTAAATTATACTCTTATTTAGTTTACATAGTTTTTTTAATTATATAAGTATGCTAGTATATTATAATTTAATGATGTAATATTACAAAATCGTCTATTGTAATATAACAAAACCTAGTAGAACAATATATATAATTTATAATAATAATTAATTCTAATAGAATATTACATACCAAACCTTAATTATATATAAATTAATATTTTAATATACTACTTATATTATATTTTATCTTATATTTAACTATTTATTGAATTGTATTAATATTTATAATATAATTTAAAGCATTAATTACTTATATTATTCTATATTTAAATTAATATTTTTTATCAGTGATATAGATATATTTTATTAATATAGAATAAAAAATTATATGGTTATAAAAATGCCATTGTTTAGTTTGGCTCATTTTCCATTTACCATGTTAGACCTTTGTTACTAACCCTTATGAACATTTAGTTGCAAGCCCCCAAGAACATGATTAACCATGCTATCTATCTAACAAAATGGGTTGAACTCATAGCTGGACTTACATACATTATTGGATGACTAATAAGCCCTTACCGTTACAAAATTTGGGCTAATTACATTAATATTTTGCTAATTTACTAACAAGGTTAACCAAACTACTTTCAAATGACCCCTAGAACAAGTCTATTGTCTCCTCACCTTCATCATGTCATCTCTACTCTTATTCAGGATAAACATGTTGCCCCTTGTATCCAGACACTGCTTCCTTGGCTTCCTTTCCTTTGGTGGTTTCTCCTCTATGATTTGTCCCTTCTCTTCTTTTTTCTTCCTGCCTCTCTTCTTCTCCCTTGGCTTCTCCTATCCTTGATGCCCTTGATCTGTCTCATGGATCTTAGGAAGACCAAAAATTATTCCCACCCTCCACAAGCCTTTGCAATTCTCTTCTCCTTGAGTGTAGAACCAAAAATGATTTAAAGTTATTCATTCCTAATACCACCCTCCATGGACCATCCCCTTTCAACAATACAATCTATGATTTTGTCATCTCAATAATGGAAACCATTTCACCTACCCATTGTAGTTTCACACATTGCATAATTACCCCTAACACCTCCTCCCTAGATCCTAATTGTAGCGTCCACACAAGAAAAATAGAGGTAATGTCCAAGTTATTTTCCGTCGAAGGTCTGTATTTAAGAATTCCTCTTCCATGATGGTCTTCACACAATTACAGAAGTGGGGATCATCAATCTTGAATACCCCCCTCATCCTCTTAAGATTCACACTCCCTCTAAATGTTTCAAGTTGGTTGGGAGAGCTTAGAGATAAATTAGCCTCCATTAAACCTTACTATATGTTTCTATAAGACCATCTTTGTATGTCTCTTCAAGAAAATTCCCTTTCTTAACCAGCTACCCATCTTAAAACTTCCCATGCACCCACCCTCCTTGATTCTAATCCTTCTATTTTATTCCTGAGAGCTTTATCCTTTTGGTGTCACCTTTGTTGAGATACCATTGATTAAATCTATGAGAATGTGAAGAACATGTGGCCTCCATCCTTCACTCACCTTCAATTTTATATTGCATCATTTCTATTAACCTTCCAATGTAGGAATATCGATGGCCATTAACTTGTAATATGTTCACATTTAATTATCCACATAATTTTGAATTTATTGAGCACTATACCACCCAACCATTTAATTAGCCCAATTGTTTATTTATCTTAATTTATCTTCTCAATTCAAAGATTTGAGCATACTTCCTTCATTCTCTCCAAAATCCTCCACCACTTCCTCCTTATCCTGGTCCACCAAAGAAACCCCCACTTTTGACATAGTATCAACAAACTTATTAGCCTCCTTCCTAACATGAGTAATTTTAAAATCTTCAAATGACTCCAACAATGCCATAATCTTGCAAATATGTTTGTGTAGGTACCATACTTCTTAACTTGCTTTTATTATGTCATTAATAATTATCCATGAGTCCCCTTCTAAGTGGAGATTCACCACATTTAATTTTATGGCTATCTTGATAGCTAAGAGAGAAACCTGTACCTCTGCCTCATTGTTTTTTTCCTTTCAGAAGACATTTTTCTCCCAATAATTGAATATTACCTCTACTACAATAATATAAGTAATTATTGCTTGTGTTCATTGGATGCATTTTTCATAATGGATCTTAATTGATTAATATAAGCTATGATTGAGGGCTTACTAACTAATGTATGGGGACCATTGAATTATCAGAGAAACAACTTGTTTATTCATATATGGATGAACAATTCATATATCTATACCAAGTTTATATCCATTGATTAGGGTACACAGATATGTATTTATATTTTGAAACGAAGATCTCATTTATGGTACTTCTTACTCTTGATATTGCATAAAAGGAAACAAATGAGAAGATGGCTTCAGATAAGTGGAGTCTTTGTTTACTATGGATAATGGGCCTGGTTTTTTTGTTTTGTTTTACAATCTTACCTAATGCAAGGTGGTGTTGGATCTCTTACTAATATTTATATAGCTCCTAATGCTAGTGAAAAAAATATTACTATGGGCAAGTTTTTGAATTTTTTTTACAATTTTCCTCATTGGTTGATGTATAACATTATGTCAGAATATTTTATAGAAGTATATTATAATTTCCCAACTACTAACCATGATTATCAAATGGCTTACAATTTTTAGATTAATATGTGTAGTTTGAGGGGTTTGGTATGAGAAAGCATCATCATGGCTAGGTTGAGTAGTCATGGTTTTTAATATTTCATATCTTTGAAAGAGGATAACGAGCCTAGAATTGTACCAAAAAAGAAGTTTAAACATAATGATAAGAGGTTATTAGATCATAATGATAGATCATAAGTATTAATATTGAGTTTGCATAATTTACACTAACATAAATTTCAAGCGCTTGTGAAGTTGTTGTGTTGTTTCAGAGACTCAAGGTTAGATTGCAGAAATACATAGACAATGAAGTAATTAGGATAATACCGCTTCATATGCTTCTCATCCATGAAAGGAAAAGAAAGGCCAAACATTTTCAATAGATGCTTCATAAGTTATCAAAGTTTTCAAAGGTGATAAGGAAAGTATTGTTAAATTTATTGCTACCCCTTAGTAAAAGGGGGGAGAAAGGCCGCAACAGCCATTTGGACTGAGAATACCTTGTAATTATTTTAGCACTAATTTTTAAATGTGGTTATCCAAGTCCTCACCATTACCCTGTATTGTATAAATGGGAGGATTGTAAAATTTGTATCCAAATTTTTAAATTTTATTTTTTGAGGCAAGGCTAGAGGTTTTCTTAGCTTGTCTCTTTCCTACCAACGCGCCTAGTGAGTCGGGTTGTAAATAGGTTGAATATGAATAAAAAATTATTTGGCTAATGCCTTTTACCTATAAAAAATAATAATATAAAATTAATTAATATATATATATTGGTTAGTAAATTGTGATTTTACTAATATAATGTAGAGTATACAAAATTTGAAAAATGATAGAAAAAGTATGTAGTTGACATCAGACCTTCCCAACTACCACCAATTAGAGACTCAACTTTTTGCAAACAAGAACCCTAAACTCAAAATGTAACTAGCCAGCATGGAGAAACTAAATAAAATTTCTATACAATTGATATCTATACCCTCCCAAACACAAAATTAGTTGAGAATGTTCATACAAAATGAAACATAGCACCAGATGATAATATTTAGACAAAATGACCACATCAAAACTTGGAGTGCAAAAAAACCAAGGTGACAAGGGGTATTCAACCACCCCACTCAAAGTTGTCACTCTTGATTGTGACCATACCCATGACCACAACCACAACCATGAACCAAACCACGTTCACGAGACATTCACTATCCCCTTTTGTGAAGGCCATGGCCATTTTACCACCTTTATTCTTGATTGTTTGTCCATGATCCATCCAACTGAAAGCTAAAAAAATTGGGTTCATTTGTTCACTTGGTATGCCCACAACTAGTACCAACTTCCAATCATGAACACAATCCACAATAAGCGACCAATACTTCTAGGCTTTTGCCTTCCTTTTTGAGATGTTACTAAGAGATCTTTGAAGGAGGAAATGGTGCAGGTGGTTTGGGACTCCTGGGAACCCAAACCAATCTCCATGTGTTTCCAAAAACCCTTAACTTGACACCACACAAGCCACAATTTCATCCAACCCAATATCCCATTCTTTCCAAACACACTTCTCAACCACCCTAATCACCTCTACCTTCAAACTAAAATGGATCCCCCAAGTAAAAAAAACATAGAGGAAATGTTTGTATTTGTGTGAAAACATAACCTAGAAACTAGAAATTCAATCCCCAACAAAGCTCGCACTAGGATGAGAAAGAAAGGATCCCACATAGAAAAGACATTCTTCAAGCATTATTTTGAGATAGTGCCCCAAAATTCCATTTTCTTCTTCAATTCCTTGAATGGGAATTATACCTATATCACCTTCCCTTCTCAATCACTCTATAGATGTGTGTATTAATTAGACAAAGAAAAATACAAAGGACTTATCAATCTTGATAAAAAGGATTATGGTTGCATCAAAACATTCTGCATACAATCAATGCAAAGTACTGGAGCATGTGGAATGTTATCCCAACACTCCTAAAATCCACTACTCTATCCATGCATTAATACCTGCTAATGTCAGCCGCCACCTTGTAACCCACTTATCAACTTACCAAATCTCCATCAAATTTGAACCAAATCGCTCTGCAAGATTCACCACCATCTTGGATAGTGAATCCACCAAAGTATGTCCCTCTAGGTATATGTGGGAAAAATTAAAATTTCTAAAGGTTTCAAGCTTATTTTGAATAATATTGATGACCTTATCCAATTTCCATACTAGAGCTTTACCGTTGATAATCACATTGATGATTACCCATGAGTCCCTTCCAGATGCAAATATTCCACCTTCATCTTGGTCACCAGTTCAATTGCAAGTAATGCCACTTGAACCTTAGCCTTATTGTTTGCCCCTTCCACTAGCTCTTTGGTTTCAATTTCTAGAATATTGTTTTTTTTTAAGCAAGCTCTGCCTAGGGGGCAGTACCCATTATATTACCATATGAAATAACATACAAAGGGAGATGGATATACAACTCCATGTACAAAATAAACCAAAATAGAAAGGATCAGTGATACAGATACATGATCCCATTACCAATAGATATTAGCATATCAACTACTTCCTCTAGAAAGAGACTTCCATTAGCTTGAATGAGAGCCTCAAATTTGGCCAAATCATACTCCTTCACGATGCCTACCTTGTAAGTCACCCAGGCCTTCTACATGAGTTTTTTCTTACCTTCAGCCCCAAGACTAAAGTTCCCCAACAAAAATCCATTTGTCATCTTGGTATCAATATGGTCCAGCGTTGTGACCACTTCTGAGTACAATTCTCTTGTTGCCATCCTGCACACCATTCCTACTGTAGAGAGCAAGTTATCGAGGACCTAAATAATGGGTTGGAAGAGATAATATATTAATCTCCCATCATGAACATGTCCTTCAGACTAGTAATCAACCCCCAAAATGACCACCATGGTTGCCTGCTCTCTCTTGTTGGCCCAATTGAAAATCTGATGAATATGCTCCTCTGGCGATTCCACCAGTGCCTCCACTTTCCTACATCAACAATTGATGCCAAATGACTCACATATTCTCTCTGATGAGTAAAGAAACATGAAGTCCATTTAAATTCCCAAATTGTCCCTCCTTTGATAAGCCTCTGCTTAAAATAGCACATCAAATCTAAATTCTAGATACAAAGTACTAAAAATCAAATAAACAAGTGCCATGTGACATATTCTTCCATATTATTCACTCTGTTCAACTTCCCATCCCCCTCTTCCAATGTCGTCAAAAGCTACCAGTGCTATCTGACCCATACCCTTGGGAGAGATTCAAGATCTACAAAAATGATGGCCTGCAATCCAAGTGGGATGTGATCGCCCTGGTCGATCTCTACCTCAGACTTTGCATCGATCCCTAGGTTTACCAAGTGGTCTATTGCTTTATTACTTTCATGAAAAACATGTTGAATATGAAAGTCATCTAAATTTTTTAAAGTCTCCTCGATTCGGGGCAGCCATCTAGCCAACCTCCAATTGTTAAATTCAGCTTTCGAAACGCCATTGAGAATGATTTGAGAATCCCCTTCTATGATGAGTTTTTCAATACCATTGTTGGCACACCAGCTGAGCCCAACCTCCAAAGCAAAAATCTTGGCCACATTTTTAGTGGTGATGCCTATGCCCCACAACATTTCCCCCTTGTCATTCCTAACAATGGCTCCCAAACTACTCCTATTGGGTTACCTCTGTTGGCTCCATCAAAATTTAATTTTTTCCATCCAATCGGAGGAGCCTGCCAAAAGGTATGTATCCTTTCAACCTGCTTGTTCTTGAGCATATGGTCCCCACGGTTCTTAAACTGCCACGAATTCTCCATATCATAGTCCCATTTTGACTGATATTTATAAGTCAATCCAAGAATTCTGATATTGACTACTTCCTCTATGGCAACTCTGATCTTGACCTTGAGCTCACTTAATTCCAAGACTTCCTCCTTGAAGATCCTTCGATTTCGCTCCTTCCAAACATGCCAAACCAACATAGAAGGACACACTAGCTAGAGTAATCCCCATTTTGAGTGCATTTTGTCAGTAGGCCAAGATGATAGGAAGTCTTTGAGTGTAGGGTTCCTAACTGTATACCAGTGAAGCCTATCTAGTAACCAATCCCAACATTTGTGTGCAAATGGGCACCAATATAACAAATGGTCTATCATCTCCTCTCCTTGTTTGCACATAATACACCAATTGGGGCTAGAAATCCTAATTGTCTTTAGTCTGCTACCTATTAGAATCCTATTATGCAGGGCAATCCATAGAAAAGCCCCAACTTTCGGCAAAGGCCATTTACCCCAACAAAGTTTTGATGGCCAGTTGTCACTACACTATATGTGCCTTAACAACTCATATCCTAGATTAACCTTATAGTCTCCTAATTTAGAAGAACTCCAAATCAGAGTATCCTATGTTGATGAGCGAATCACTATTTTATGTGAAAGCACCTCCTATAGGATAATGCAATTGGCTGAAGAAACCACTCCTATCTTTCTCCATCTAGCCCTAGAGGAGGAAGAGGAAGCAAAAGGCATATAATCCATGACCCATGACCCCTCTAAATATTCCATCTTATTAACCCAATCTTTTTTTGAGAAGAAGTTTTCAATAGGTAAATCCTCGTTCCAACAGTCTCTCCAGAACCTTGCTCGCTGGCCATTACCAATCTTCCATGTGAGGTGCTCAGTGAGAATCTTGCGACTTTCCCAAATAAATCTCCAAAAGGGCGAGCCAATAGTAAAGTTAGCCACCATCAAGATTCTATCTGGGGCCCAAGAGTCTAAATATTTTGCATCCATAATTTGAAACCATGGTTTCCTCAGGGATTTGTACATTTTTCATGCCAATTTGGCTCCCAATGCCAAATTTTGTAAGCTCATTTTTCAAAGCCCTACACCACCTTCCTCCTTGACCAAGAAAATGGTATCCCAACTGATAAGTGGAAATTTTTATCTTCTTTTGAGCCCTCCCAAAGAAACTTTTTAAATAGACCATCTACGGCCAAGGATGCTTTGTTAGGTACTCTATAAACAGATAAATAGTAAACTGAAATGGCCAATAGAACTAAATTGACCATGAGGATCCACCCCACCTGAGAAATCCACCTATTCTTCCATGAAGATGCTTTCATGTGACACTTGTTTAATACCTCCTCCCAAATTCTATTATCCACCCGGCCCACATATAAAGGTACCCCAAGATAAGCAATTAGAAAATCTCCTTGCTCAAACTCCAAGATGGAGGAAATTATTAAGAGTTATCTCATGCTGGTATTTAGGAAGTATACCCTCGATTTAATCTTGTTCATGCTTTGACCCAAATCCCTTTTGTAAATATCTAGCACCTCTTTGATAATCTTAGCCTCCCTTGTAGAGGCTTCCCCAAAGAGGATGGCATCATCTACAAACTGAGAATGAGAGATTGGATCCAAATTGTCATGAATAGAGATCCCTCACCATCTACCCAACCTTGTCTATTGTTTGATAAATCTTCCCAGAACTTCTACCATAAACACAAATAAAAATGGAAATAAGGGATCACCTTGTCTTAACAGAAGCCACAAATTGAACCATTCACAAAGATGGAGAAATGAACAGAAGACATGCAATGAAAAATACATTTGATCTAATCTTTATCAAAGCCAAACCATGATAGGAATTCTAAAAGAAAGGGCCAACAAACTCTATCATACACCTTGCTGACATCTAGTTTAACAATCATACCTCGCTTCTTCTCCGTATGCAAGCTATGAGTAGACTCACCCACCAAGATGATGCTATCCACTATTTAGTGACCAAGGAAAAAACCATGTTGCTCGACCAAAATGATCCTATTATGAAGCAACGTTAACCTATTTACCATGGCCTTAGATAGGATTTTGTACAGAGTTGCATAGTGAGATTGGGAAAAAATCATCTATAGTCGAGCACTCTTGTTTCTTGGGAATTAAAGCTATAATAGTATTGTTTATCTCTTTGAAAAATTATCATTTGATCTTGAAGGCTTCCACCACCTTGAGAATGTCAACTCCCATTAACCCCTAGCACTTTTGCAAAAATTCTGAGGGGAATCCGTTAGGACCTAAAGCTTTGAATGGGGGATTATCAAATGTTTCTCTTTTGACCTCTTCTAAGGTGAATGGGTGCATCAACTGTATATTGTCTGCATCTGAAACTTTTTGATTAATAACTTCTGATAGGGTCATTGAAGACTGTGAAAAAAATTCATTGGAGGCCCCTAAAAGGGATTTGAAGTGAAGTACTGCAATATGCTCAATATCTTTGGCCTTGTCCTACCACCTACCCTAATCATCTTGAATGTGGTTGATCTTGTGAAGCAATCTTTTGGATTTAACCGAAGCATGAAATAATTTGGTATTCAAATCCCCTTCATTAATCCAATATTCCCTGGACTTATCTCTCCAATAAACTTCCTCTCTAAGAAAAACTTCAGACAAGTCACTCTTGAGTAGTTTCTCTTTTTCAAATTCTGCATTTGACATCCTTGCAAATATAACTAAATTGTTCAGCTCCTCCAATTTTGCTTCCACCCTGATCTTTTCAGAAAAAAATTTCTTGAATAAAGCTTGATTCCATGCTTTAATTTTATCCTTGACCAATTTAAGTCTTTTAACAAACACAAAACCTAGGGTGCCACTGAATATATCGCTATCTCACCACCATCCATCCACCTTAGGAAGGAAGTCCTTATCTCTCCACCACATATTTTGAAATCTAAAACTCCCTCTAAAGCTCTATTTGTTAACATGGAAACTCAATTGAAATAGGGAAATGGTCTTATAAAGACAAAGGAAGAATACTAGAATCCAAGTTGTAGGATGCATTGAGCCAAAAAGAGCCAACCAAAAATCTATCCAATCTTTCAAAAATTCTAGCAAAATTTTCCTATCTATTTGTCCATGTGTATTTACCATTCTTAGGAACCATGTCTAACAAGTGATTCCAAGAAACAAAATCCTTGAAGTATTCAATGATTTTATTTGACATTCTCAAATCCCCTAATTTCTCATCCAAGTCCAAAATAGAATTAAAATCTCCTGCTACAATAACCTTGTCACTATTGAGAGCAGCTATCTTGGAGGAGATTGCTATCCACAATTGCAATTTATCCACTATTTTAGTTGGGCCATAAATATTGATTAAAGGAAAAGAAAAATTATCTTTAATGTTGACCACCATGCCAAATAACCAGTGATCATATCTTTCCAACTCCAACATCTTAATATTATTGGGATTCCAAAGAAATGCCAAACCCCCTACCACACCTCTGGCTTCTTGGAAAAAACCTTCCCAATTACTACAAGAAAAGAGAAATCTAAGAGCTTTATCCATACAAAGTTTAGTCTCTTGGAACAAAATAATATCACTCTCTCTTCTTCTTAACGCTCATTTAACCAAGCATTTTTTGTTAGGAGCATAAATGCCCCAGACATTCCAGGAAGTGATCTTCATTTCTCACCAAAGGAGAACCCTGCTCCCTTGGATTTTCTCATAAAGTTGAGGACACTAATAATGCCTTTATCCTTGGCCCTCTCTTCTCTCTTCTATTTGTTAGACCACCTACCCCTAACACCTTTAGCTTTTCCTAAAAGGATGTTTGTAGATTGGCTAATACACCTAGGCTCAATATTATCCAATTCATGGGCAGAAGGAAATCATCTGACGAGTCCTTGTCATAATCAATCTCAGAGTCTGAACATGCTTGATAATTAGGGGGGATGCTCCCCTTGGACATTGTCTCCTCTTTTCCCTTATCCTAGTGTGATCCCAAGCATTCCCCTTCCTCCTTAGTCTAGCCATGTTTTGAATCGAGGTTGACTGCACATGATCCTCATTTGTCTGCAGAGCAGTTATTGAAACCATTTTTTGATTCCTGGACTTCTGTACCCAAATTTTGGCATGTTTAACAAATATATTACAATCCACAGTACAATGATTCTTAAAGCCGCATCTCAAGCACCCAAGAGAAGGAGATTCAACTTCAACCTATTTTTGCCAACTACTACTGCACACTTTAGATTAATGAAAGAGGGGATTTCTTGCATTGCAACAATTTTGATACTGGCATATAGATAGGAGTCATTTTCTATGATTGTTTCATCCACTTCTAACAAAGTTCCCAATGATCTGCCAATACATTCTAGACTCGCATCCCCCATATATTCTAGAGGAAGATTATATAACTAAATCCAAATTGGAGTCTGATATACTCCTAAAGGAGTAAGATCAAAATTGGGCTGTCACGGCTACAAGTATAGGGGAAGTGACTTTAGAAACTAATTTTGGTGGTTTAGAATCTTATATCTATCTGCTTCCTCTTTGAAAATTACAATAAAAACACCATTTGGAATGAATTTTACAATGATATCCTGACTCCAATTATTGTGAACCCATGCTCTGATTTGTTCTCTTTCCAACCATGCACCAATGAACCACCCAATAACTGCCATCTTTTCCCACAGGGAAATATCCTCTTCAATATCTTCTAGTAAATCAATGTCAACCACCTTATCATTCTTCTCAAATGTAGACCAAGAAAGGATAGCAAAATCCACCCCTCTATTGCGACCAATCCTAGGCTTGCTGGCATAAAGATCTTGGCTAAACCCCTGAGATATGGATCGACCACCATAATTTTTCATCTCCCCACTCCATTGCATACCTTACCATTATATGCTACATCATTTCTAGAATATTATTGGTTTAGTCATGAATGACATATCTAGCCCTTGACGGGCCTAGATTTTCCTCTAATGCCCTATAAAATTTGATTTTAATCCACCCCACTTCCGGTTTGCTCCACTAAACCAAAGCTCTAGCCTTGTAAGTAGGATTAACCCTCGATGATCCATTAATGGGTATACGTAATTAACATATTAACTTATATTATAAATATTAATATAAGAATTAAAATAGAATTAAAATCTCCTACTACAATAACCTTGTTGCTATTGAGAGCAACTATCTTGGAGGAGATTGCTATCCACAACTGTAATTTATCCTCTATTTTAGTCAAGCCATAAACATTGATTAAAGGAAAAGAAAAATTGTCTTTGATGCTGACCACTATGCCAAATAACCAATGATCATATCTTTCCAACTCCAACATCTTAATATTTTTAGGATTCCAAAAAAATGCCATACCCCCTACCACACCTCTGGCTTCTTGGAAAAAACCTTCCCAATTACTACAAGAAAAGAGAAAACTAAGAGCTTTATCCATACAAAGTTTAGTCTCTTGGAACAAAATAATATCACTCTCTATTCTTCTTAACACTCATTTAACCAAGCATCTTTTGTTAGGAGTAGAAACACCCCTGACATTCCAGGAAGTGATCTTCATTTCTCACCAAGGGAGAACCTTGCTCCCTTGGCTTTTCTCATAAAGTCGAGGACACTGATAATGCCTTTCTCCTTGGCCCTCTCTTCTCTCTTCTATTTGTTAGACCACCTACCCTAATGCCTTTATCTTTTCCTAAAAGGATGTTTGTAGATTGGCTAATACACCTAGGCTCAATATTATCCAATTCATGGGTGGAAGGAAATCATCTGACAAATCCCCATCATAAATAATCTCAGAGTCCAAACATGCTTGATAATTAAGGGGATGATCACCTTGGACACTGTCTCCCCTTGTCCCTTATCCTAGTGTGAGCTTAAGTATTCCCCTTCCTCCTTAGTTTTGTCATGTTTTGAATATAGGCTGACTGCATGGGATCCTCATTTATCTGCAAAGCAGTTATTGAAACCATTTTTTGATTCTTGGACTTCTGTACCCAAATTTTGGCATGTTTAACAAAGATCTTACAATCTACAGTACCATGATTCTTAAAGCCACATCTCGAGCACCCAAGAGAAGGAGATTCAACTTCAACCTATTTTTTCCAACTACTACTACCCACTTTCAGATTAATGAAAGAGGGGATTTCTTGCACTGCAACAATTTTGATCCTGGCATATAAATAGGAGTGATTTTCTATGATTATTTCATCTACTTCTAACAAAGTGCCCAATAATCTACCAATACATTCTAGACTCGCATCCCCCATATATTCTAGAGGAAGATTATATAACCGAATCCAGATTGGAGTCTGATATACTGCTAAAGGAGTAGGATCAAAATTGGGTTGTCACTGCTACAAGTACAGGGGAAGTGACTTCAAAAACTAATTTTGCTAGTTTATAATCTTATAAATTTATGCTTCCTCTTATAAATTACAATAAAAAAACCCTTTGGAATGAATTTTACAATGATATCCCAACTCTAATTATCATGAACCCATGCTCTGATTTATTCCCTTGCCAACCATGCACCAATGAGCTGCCCAATAACTACCATCTTTTCCCACAGGGAAACATCCTCTTCAATATCTTCCAGTAAATCAATGTCAACCACCTTATCATTCTTCTCAGATGAAGATCAAGAAGGGATAGAAAAATCCACCTCTCTGTTGTGACCAGTCCTAGGCTTGCTGGCATAATGAGCCTGGCTAAACCCCTGAGATATGGATCGACCACCATGAGTTTTCATCTCCCCTCTCCATTGTATACCTTCCCCTTATATGTTACATCATTTCTAGAATATTGTTGGTTTAGTCATGAATGACATATCTATCCCTTGACGAGCCTAAATTTTCCTCTAATGCCCTATAAAAATTGATTTTAATCCACCCCACTTCTGGTTTTCTCCACTAAACCAAAGCTCTAGCCTTGTAAGTAGGATTAACCCTTGACAAGCCATTAACGAGTATACGTAATTAACATATTAACTTATATTATAAATATTAATATAATTCAATAAATAGTTAAATATAAATAAAAATATAATATAAATAATATATATAATTAATATTTAAAAAGATTATAATATATTATAATTTATTAAATATTGATATATTATAATATACTAATTATAATATAATTTAATATATTTTGTTGCTAGCTTGGCTCCTAACTGGGTGGAAATTAAAAACCTTCATGTTGAATTCTGGTCCTTTAATGCTCAAATGTTAAAACCCTTGGGCTTGGTTCTTCAAATTGAGCAGTCAAGGGTTACCCTTCCTCATCTAAATGCTAGAGTATTGGTTGCTTAAACACTCGAGGTTAATTTTCCTGACTACATTTCTCTTGAATTTGATGGAGAACTGTTATACTGGGAAGTTTCATTGATAAGGAGTTTAAATGCATGTTTTCATTGTAGATGCAATGGTCACACAAAGAAATATTGTCCTACTTTAAAACATGTGCAAAAAGTAAATTTAATATAGTGCATAATTCTAATAAAAATTGTAATAACAGTAATAGTGAAAAGAATTTTTGTGATAATAAGGATGGAAATAAGGAAGTCAATAATCATCAAAGTAACCCTAGTACTAGGGCTTAGAAAGAAACAAGTGTATGTCCCTCTGAGAAACAACAACCTTTTGTTGTTAATAATGATGCTCATATAGATATTATGGATAAAAATATGTTTCTCACTCTGTCTAATCCTTTGTTTGATGAGGATTTTGAAGTAGTTCCTTCTTGAAACTTTGTGGAGGAAGTGAAACCTTCTCCCCTAGATTCTCACCCATAAATTGAAAATTCCTATGATAGTATAGGGGTTAATGCAACCCCCCCCCCCCCCCCCCCCAATTAAATGCTCAATGATTAGCTCTTGTAACTATAAATAAATAAAAAGTTGATAAAATTAAAAAAGCTAATAAGGACCAACAACCCCTGAGTGTGGAATGTATTGTCCCACCAGAATCCTTCAAATTGTGGTTTTCAATAAAGAGGAGCAGTTTACATAAGTAGTTAGAAAAAAAAAGGAAGATAGGGGATAGAAACTCCTTATACAATAGTATTAAAGGGATAAGTAGCCTCCCAGATTATTTTAACCATTTGTGCAAGAGCACAAAACCTTCCTCCAAGTAGTTGATCATGTTGCCAATTCGTAGCTAGAATGTTTGAGGGCTAGAGATGTCTAATAGGAAGTATACTATTAGGATATGGTGTAATCAGTTGGTGGTCAAAGATATTATTTTCTTGCAATAAATTAAAGTTGTAGGTTTTCAAGCCCACATTATTCTCAAATTCCTTTGGGAGAAAGCTATAGGTTTCCATTCAAATCATAAGAGGGGCAAAGGAGGGGTGGCTATTCTCATTAATCCTAAATGGTTTGATCAAATTGTTAGTCATGGATGTTCACCTTGTCAAAGAATTATTTGGGTGACCTTAAGGATTGAGCAAGAGGATTTTGGTATTTGTAATGTATATGAAGCTAACAATTATAGAGAGAGATAGTAGAGTTGTGGGAGTGGTGTGTTCAACATCTTCTCAATAACCCTTGGCTTTTTGTAGGAGATTTCAATATGGTAGAACACAGTGCTGACAAACTGGTAGGACTGGACCATGTGTGGAAAGTAAATGAGATGTTTTTCTGGCAGAAGTTCAAAAGAAAGTTTAATCTTATTGACCCCATGGAACATATGTATAAGAAATTTAAAGATATTTGGTTCACCTGATGCAATAATCAAAAGGGTAAATAGAGAGTGTATTGTAGACTTGATAGATTTTATGGATATGCCTCTGCTTTGTCATTTATTCTTGAAGATAGCCATGCTCCAATAGTGGTTTTCCTGGCCTCTATTTTAGATCATTCACCTATTCAGTCTTGCATTAGATTTGAATGAATTAGTAATTCAGGAATCGATGTAAAGAAATGTAAATCTTTTAAGATCAATGTTTTACTACTTTATGATTCTAATAATGTTGAATCCATTGAGATGGTTACTCATTTGACTAAACTTTGTAATCCTCTAATGGACTCTATAGAAGTATGGGAATTAATGGTGGAAGCTTGAAAGAGCATTTTTCAAATTATTGGTAAAAAAATTGCAATGAATAGAAATAGGGAAGAATACTTTTGATAGAATAATTTGAATAACATTGAGAAATAACTACATAACAAAGGCATGGACTCGGTTATGGAAGTGCAGTTAGCTAACA
Organism: Chamaecyparis obtusa; assembly: GCA_027943335.1. NCBI lineage: Eukaryota > Viridiplantae > Streptophyta > Pinopsida > Cupressales > Cupressaceae > Chamaecyparis > Chamaecyparis obtusa. The sequence continues at coordinate 2,101,573 of BSBK01003272.1, forward strand.
CTAAGCATAATTTGAGATAGATTCAGAGATATAAGATTCAAGGTTAGAAAATCAGATCTAGAATGAATTGGATTAATGAGGGAGATAAAGGATCTGGTTAATTCTTTAACATCATCAAAGATAAATGAATAAGGGGGTTGATTAAAGAAATACAAGTGGAATCTGGGATCACTAATGATCTAGATACCATTAAAAGTGATTTTCACCAATTCTACAGTGAGTTGTTCTCTTCAGAGTTCTCTACTGATAGTCAAGAAGCATTAAATAAGTGCCTCAAAATAATACCCAATAAAATCTTAGAACATAATGTCTCTTACCTTGGAAAACCTATCTCACTTGATGAAATTAAAGCAGCTATTGATTCCTTTATCAATGGTAAAGCACCTGGGTTCGATCGACTTCTTGCTAAGTTCTACAAAAAGAATAAAGAATGGATAGGACCTGAACTTCTGAAAGTATATGTAGAAGCCATGAAAAGAGGCTCTCTTGGTGATTTCATCAACATAGGGGTTGTTAAGTTATTACCTAAAATAGGAGATAGAACTTTAGCAAAAAATTGGAGACCCATTACCCTTTTGAACCTTTCTTACAAGATTCTGGCTAAAGTCTTAGCTAGGAGAATTGCTCCTCTACTATGCAACTTCATCTCGAATACACAAACTAGATTTATTTGAGGAAGATACATATTATAAAATTTAGTCACCAGTTGGGAAGCAATGAATTAGCCTCGAGCTGAAGGACAGGAGGTGGCTATGATCTTGTTAGATTTTGAAAAAGCATATGATAGGGTAGAATGGAAATTTGTGTTTGGAAGGTTAAAAGCTTTTGGTTTTCCTAAATATTAATGTAAGTGGATTAGCATCTTATTTATGGACTCTTCAACAATCATTGATGTAAATGGATCTCTATTAGATCTTATAATGCTACAAAGATCTATTAGGCAAGGGTGTCCAATAGCCCATTTGTTGTTTGTTATAGCTACAAATACCTTGTATTATATCCTCAAGACACAAAGTTTAGGTCCTCTCATCAAAGGCATATCTCTCCCCAACAAGGAAGAACTAGTTAATGCTTTGTTTGCAGATGACACAACACTTCTTCTAGAAATATTAGAAGGTAACTTTGACATTGCAGTTGAAAGGATTGAATTTTTTTGTAAAGCTTTAGGTTCAAAAGTATCTCTACATAAATCTACTATTCTGGGTTGGTTAGATGAACCCCCTAATTGGTTAACAGTAAAAGGATGGAAATGGGTTGGACCTAACAATATTGTTAGGTATTTGGGTATACCTTTCTCTAGTGAGCCCAATATTAGTAGCATATGGGATTGGATCTATGTGAAACTTAATAAAAAAACACATAAAATGGCAGACTCAAATAATTTCTATTGCTAGTAGGATGGAAATTGTTCAAAAGGTTCTCTCTACCCATCATATGTATTATGCATCGGCATGGATGTTTTCTAACACTCAAGCTAATATGCTTGAAAATATCCTTAGGGATTTTATGTGGTCTGATGGTCGTGGTAATAGGAAAATACATTGTGTGAAATGGGAATGGTGTTGTCAGGAGAAAAGACATGGAGGATTGGGGTTGAAAGACATCAAAGTTCAGGGCATTTCCTTGGTAGCTAAATGGGTATATAAAGAACTTTGGGGTAATGAACCTTTGAAAGTTCTTATTAGAAATAACATAGATAGACCAGTTATAAGACAAGGGAAACAATGGAGAAATGTTCCAATCTGTGACATAGTGATGGGTGACTGCAAATTGAAGTTATTTGGCTCAAAAATATTTCATTCTTTCTAGAAAGCATGGATTTAGGTGAGAGAGTTCATTCCAAATAGGGGTTTTGCAGGTGGTCCTCCATTCTATTATGTTGGGGACCTCTCGATTTGGTGTGGGTTGTGTTATAATGGTAAACCTCTAGCCCTTACCCAAAGTTACTTTGCTAAACTTTGGAACTTGAAAGGGATCTCTTTAATTTAGGACTGTAAGAATTTGCCTAAGGCAAAGAATAAAAGCCAAGATCTAGAAGCTCAATAGATAGCACAAGAGAGATAGGAAAAATAATCAAATAATTGATTATAGCTAATTGAATTGATTACAAAGTAGGATTGCCTAAATATATAGGCAATGCAATAAGATTACATGATAAGGAGATGATAAGATATCACCCACACAAGGTGGAATCACATGTCCACCAAAGGTGGATCATCCTCCATTATACATCAAAGTATGTGCAACATGTGTAATAATGAGAGGATGATAATGTGATAAGAACAATAAAGGTGGATCTCACACACAAAGAGGTATATTATGACAACTATCACACCTAAAGTGGAAATTCTCCTAACCATGTGCTAAAAAGAAATGCAAACTCCTAGGTGTCACAATGACAATTAATATGCAAATGCATTATCCTAAGTAAACTTAAGTAAAGTGTAATTAGTGAATATTTAATTACACCAACAAGGACATCTTGATGGATGGGCACATGGGGTCATGGGAGTTCATCAGTTCTAAATACAATATTCGTGCTTCTTATAAAAAGACTTATACTCTCATCAGTAAGGCATTGAATGACAAGTTGAAAGGGGATATTATAGATTGTGCCTCATTTCTTAAGAATAGTAGATGGATGCAAAATAATTTATTGACCTCAACATCTACTAAAAAATTGTATCACATTATTAAAAAGGAATCCTCTATCATCTCACAGGTGTCTCAGTGTTGGGGATCTGTAAACCCCTTTTCTAATTGGCAATTATTTTTTGAATATTTTTGGAAAGGAAAATTTGAACCAAAAAAAATCTATTTTAGGTGGCTTCTTTTGATCAAAAAACTTGTTGTGGGTCATGTCTTGTCTTCTATAGATCTAACTCCTTTTATCTATAGTATTTGTAATTCTTTTGAAACCTTTGAACATCTATTTTTTTAATGTCTTTATGCACGCAAGATTTGAGCCATTTTTATCAGATCTCCTTGTCCTTGGAATTGTAAACTTGGTGTCTCTTAGAGTGAAATTCTTGCTGGTTATGTGGAGATATTTGACTCTAAATTTAATATTTTTTGGTTTACACTTACAAATGAAGTTCTTTGGACTCTTTGGAAGGACATAAACAAAGAGGTTTTTTAGAAAGAGCAAAGGAAACCTACTAAGTTTAATTTTAAACTCACACATTTTTATATTATGTCACAGGTCTATATGGTTCTCAATATCACAAAAATTAAATTCATAATGATGGTTCAGGAGGGAAGTCTCATAATCCATAAGGATGAGGTTCATTCTACCCAGTATGTCACCAAGTATCAAAGTTTTCTTACTCCTACTAAAGTGGAGGACCTGAACAATCTGTTGAACAAGTGCCATCTAGATTCGAAGGAATAGGTGGCTGCTAATACCTTGCTTATTGTATAGGGGGAGCTCATAGGGTTGGAACCGGGTGCAATAGAGGTACAAGATAATGCATAAGTTGATAATGCATGGGCCCCTAGGGACAATATCAACCAGGATACTCGTTGGGAGTAGTACATAATTTTGTTATAAAATGTTTTTTGGTGTAATTATGTAATGATCTCATAGTATGAATAATATACCTTGATTAGTATAGGTTATAGATATGAAACTGATAACACTCCCCCAAATTTTGTAATTGTTTATGTTATGGGGGTTACGTATAGTTTTATATAACTTATACTGGATCCAGATACTTAATTGTATCTTTTGATAAACTATCTTAATAGAAAAATATAATTTAATACAGTATTATATTAAATGATATAATATAACATATAATGAAATTATTGATATTAAAATGTAATTGAAAATTAGAATGATTAATATGACAAATAATATAAATATAATAAAATAATTAAATTAAATTAATTTACAAAATAATAAAAATATCATAGGGTCTGTATCATCGAAAAATGGAAGCACTTCCATTTAGGATAGGTTTAGCCCTCTGAGTAAGTGGTTTAGGGTCATGTCAAATGCCATGGTGGATCCCTGGCTTAATTTTGGCTCTTTCCCCGTATTCTGCTCCTATTTTCACCTCTTTCTAGCATGTTTATGGTATCCTGACCTGAAACCCTGAGATTCTTGACCTTGGGGTCAAGGTCAACCTCAACCTTAACCTAGGTCAGAGTCAACCTTGGTTGTTTCGAGCTTCGAAATGGTAAACTCTTAAATGATATTTAATTTAGGTCCACTTCCTAGAGTAAAGGCTTAATTTGGAATTTGATTCTCCTATATCAGCCTCTCTAGAAGTTTTTTCCCTAACTTATATAAAAGGAATCCTTTCTCTCTCATTTCCATCAATCAATCAAGTGTGAAAGACATCCACTATCAATCATTTTTTGTAAGCCTTTGTCATAGTCTCTCAAGAAAGCATTCTCAAGGAAGCATTCAAGCCATCATCTACATTCAAGCATTCAAGTTCTCCATTGAAGATCAAGGATTCAAGCATTCAATTCTTTGGGGGAATTTGATTCAAGCATTCAAGATTCATCATTCAAACCCTAGATCTATCCATCATTGTGGTGTGATCTTCCTTCAAGATCTTTTATTCATCTTCAAGATCTATTCATTCTCCCTTCAAGGTGGATTCCAAGCATACAATCATGGAGGTTTTGATTTACATTTGTTAGTGTTGAGTCTAATCTTTCATATTAACATACTTGATTACATTTCAAATACAATTACATATCTATTGAGTATCATAGCTTCATTGTTAGATCTACTTCTACTACTTGCTAGCATTCTCTATTTCAATTATATTTTAAAGGTTGATTCCAAACTAGGGTTTGAACAAGGCAAACCCCTCATCCAAACAACAAAAGCCTCTTTTTCTTGTAGGTACAGGTGTGAGACAATGAATTGTAGTTCAGATCCAAGTACCCTTTTTGGCAAACTTCTAGGATCCACGAATAGAATTTCCATCGGAATAGTGCAGGTCAAGATCAAATTTTGGGGGTAAGATTGTACCCCGAGGTAAGATCTTACCCCTATTTTGGGTCAAGGATGACCTTTCTTAGAAAGATAGAAGGTTTCTAGGTTTTCTTTGTTTCTGCATTTCTACGTCGAGTCTGGTTGCAGAATTTCCTGAAACTGAACACAGACACCAGAAAATAGTGATTTCTGAATCTGCTCCTTTTCAAGATAAGTATTCATGTTTTATTAAGTTTTTATGTCCACAACATTTTCCAGACACACATCAACACACCCCTTACACACATTGATATAATAATATATCATAGATATATTTTTATATCTTACATTTTGGTGAACCTATGATAGACAACTCTTTCTTTTTGGTGTTAGATGCTTTTCTTTCTTTCCTTAAGATTAGATTTGTTTTATGCTCTTTCATTTTAAATTTTTTTAAAAAAATCCATATATTTTACAAAATACAAAAATATTTCTTGCATTTCATTTACTGTGAAGATTTTTAAGATGCTTTGGTGTGTGATTAATTTCTTTATTATCCTCCTCTTAGCATCTCTTTATCATATTTATGATGTTTATGATAGTATCATTCACTTCATTATGTTGGTTACCCTTCATCTTTCACTTTCATATGCTTTTGTGAGATTGACAGATACTAGTCTTCCTACTTTCAAAACTTTCATTAAAAATTTATGTGGTGGACTTATTACTCTTTTGGAATATGTGAAGAATTGGGTAGATGATACACCATCTCCTAATCTTCCTAATCATGATCCTATCATCCCTAATATATTTCCTAATAAACCTAATCCTATGCTTCCTAATTCAATTCCTAACATTCCTAACATGCCTAATTCTCCATTTTCTAATCCTAGTTCTTCCCATACTTACAATGGGATTCAAACTATAGTTCATGATGCAGATGTGCAAGAATTCTTAGATTTACCTTCTCCTTCATATCAGATTCAAGATGATATTAAAGGGAAGAGAAAAGAAACTTCATATAAACCTATTATTCCACCTTATACAACCTTTACTCATGAACATGATAAACAATCACCTCCTGTAGAAGCTTTACATGATATGTATACTACATGATATAATATGATGACTAAACAAGGATATAAAGGTTTAGGGCTTGGTGTTAATGAGCATGGTATTAAATATCCAATTCATATATCTCCTAAACAAGATATGCATGGTATTGGTTGTTCACAATCTCAATTCAAGGTGGTTGATTTTGATCGTCGTCCACCTCTTCATGTTCTTCTCCCTACACCTAAATTAGATTACCCTAATACTCCTCAAGATGTAGCTAAAAAGGTGTATGTTCAGTTAATGAATTCCAAGAAATAAATCTTTAGACCTATGTTGAAAGATGCTCTATCCAAGTATAAAATGTCCTTTTCATTATAGTAATACATATTTACTTGTTGATTGTGTGCATTTTAAGTTATATGTTAGAGAAAGAGTTGCTTTAGGAATTATATCTCACTCTCGTGTAGTTTTACAATCCCTTCATAAATTTGATAGGGAGAATCCCCATGACTCTTCCATAATATAGATATTTTATCCTCTTGTCTCATGACTAGGGGCCAAGAGGCATTTCATCCAGTCTTCTAGGATCCATTAGGCTCTTGGCATATATTTTGTCCTAACCTTAATTGGTATTCTTTCTTTCTTTCCTCCCTATGGTTTTGAATTATGTTTATAATCATCCATAAATTTTATTTTATATTCAAGCTATCATTTCTAAAGAAATTTGTTTTGCAAAGGTATCCCTTACTTTCATCCATGGGGGGCTAGGTTCTTCCTTCTTTCTCTTTGTCTAGGGATCTACTTTCCTTAGCTTAGTGGCATTTGTTTATCTTGCAACATTATTTCATTATACTGATAGAGGTTTTAGATATGGATATCCTTTTATGTGAGAGTTTTTTGTCTTAGGTCATCACCTCTTCTTTATTCTACAAATTATGTTCTTTATAAATTATTTCCCTAGTTGTAGGGTTAGAGTTTGGTTCCTTTGTTCAAATATTCCTCTTCCTCTTAATTACAGGGGGCTAGATGATTGAATCTTTGTTTCTCTTTGAAAGATGAAATTTTATCTAAAGCACTCCTCTATGGTGGGGGTTGTTGATAAGATCTCTTTCTTTGAGGATCCTTTTCCATAAGTGACATATTATTTTTACGATTACCTATGCTCTTGCATGTAAGTGTCAATACTCTTCACTGCGAATATAGTATATTGTTGTTAACAAGATATATCCTTACTTTGTGAAGTAGGTATCATCCTTCTCTTCCTTATCACATCTAATAGATAGCCATGATAAGGAGGGGAGCATAGATAGGGTCTCCCTTATGCTATAGTTTTCAATTTCAAATATAATAAATCCTCTAAAGGTAACGCACATAAGTTGCTAAATCCTGAAGAGACATGCATTTTCAATTTGAAATATGCTAAATCCTTTGAAGGTAATGCACATAAGTTGCTAAATCCTAAAGAGACAAGCATTTTTTAATTTTCAATATGCTAAATCTTCTGAAGGTAACACATATAAGTTGCTAAATCTTGAGGAGACACGCATTTTATATTCCATGGTGATACAAGAAGGTTGATCTATGGGTATTCCAAAAGCCATCAGAAGATGCATTACAATTGCAAAGAATAGTTTTTGAGTGAACTATCAAGTCTTGTTACCTATTGGGCTCTCCCTCATTGGTGATTCACAGTAAGGTGGGCATCTTACTATGCGAGGTAATCACTTTCTCTTTTCTCTCTTTTCTCTTTCATGCTAGTAGGACTGGATCATGAAGCTATGTTATTTATAGTGTTTCTCTTGCCTTTCTTATGTAATCATTTATGCTTTTATGATAGCTTTTTGAATATGAAACTAGTATAGGAAGCATTTCTTAGAAAGGTTTCCTTTATTAGTTGATTTGGGTTTGTTTTAGTACTAACCCCTCTCTGTTGTGCCTTTTAGTTTTCTCTTTGTTTTCACACCCTCGTGTGTGTATGTTGAGTTAGAATCCTTAGCCTAGTGGCTTGTGTCCTTAACTAAGTGTTATTCTATCTCGTTGTGAATCCACTTGGATCTTTCTTCTCCTTTACCAAGAGTTTGCATTGAATCCATACTCTTGCTAAAGTGGGGGCTAAATGTATTGTCAAAAAATAGAAGCACTTCCATTTAGAATAGGTTTAGCCCTCCGAGTAAGTGGTTTGGGGTCATTTCAGATACCTTGGTGGATCTTTGGCTTGATTCTAGCTCTTTCCCCCTATTTTGCTCCTATTTTCACCTCTTTCCAACTTGTTTATGGTATCCTGACCTAAAACCCTGAGATTCTTGACCTCAGGGTCAAGGTCAACCTTGACCTTGACCTAGGTCAAAGTTGACCTTGACCCTAATCCTAGGTCTAGATTTCAAATTCTAGAAGTTTCCAGATGTCGGGTTTTCGGAAAGTTTATTCTCCCTCTTCTTAGTCGACTGTTTCGGGCTTCAAAATGGTAAACTCTTAAATGATATTTAATTTAGGTCCACTTCTGAGAGTAAAGGCTTAATTTGGAATTTAATTCTCCTATGTTGGCCTCTCTAGAAGTTTGTGCCCTAACTTGTATAAAAGGAAGCCTTCCTCTCTCATTTCCATCAATCAATCAAGTGTGAAAGACATCCACTATCAAGCCTCTTTTTTAAGCCTTTGTCATAATCTCTCAAGCAAGCATTCTCAAGGAATAATTCAAGCCATCATCTACATTCAAGCATTCAATTTCTCCATTGAAGATCAAGGATTCAAGCATTCAAGATTCACCATTCAAACCCTAGATCTATCCATCATGGTGGTGTGATCTTCCTTCAAGATCCTTTGTTCATCTTCAAGATCTATTCATTCTCCCTTCAAGGTGGATTCCAAGCATACAATCATGGAGGTTTTTATTTACATTTATTAGTGTTGAGTCCAAGGTTTCATATTAACGTAGTTGATTACATTTAAAATGCAATTGCATATCTATTGAGTATCATAGCTTCATTATTGGATCTACTTCTACTACTTGCTAGCATTCTCTATTTCAATTATATTTTAAAGGTTGATTCCAAACTGGAGTTTGACCAAGGAAAACCCCTCATCCAAGAAAAAAAAACCCTCTTTTTCTTGTAGGTACAGGTGCGGGACAGCGAATTGTAGTTCAAATTTGAGTACCCTTTTCAGCGAACTTCTAGGATCCATGAATAGAATTTCTGTCAGAACAGTGCAGGTCAAGGTCAACTTTTAGGGGTAAGATTCTACCCTGGGGTAAGATCTTACCCCTATTTTGGGTCAAGGATGACCTTGCTCAGAAAGACAGAAGGTTTATGGGTTTTCTCTATTTCTACATTTGTCAGATCCGGTTGTAGAATTTCTTGAAACTAAACACAGACACCAGAAAATAGTGATTTCCAAATCTACTCCTTTTCAAGATAAATATTCATGTTTTATTAAGTTTGTATGTCCACAACATTTTGCACACACACATCAACACACCCCTTACACACATAGATATAAAAATATATCATAGATATATTTTTATATCTTACAGGGTCGCATAGAAGATAAGAACATCTCATGAAATATGTGGCGAATAGAATGACAAATTTGTAATTAACAACTAATTCCTTTCATTTTAGGGAAAAAAAGTTCAAATAGAAATAAAAAACTTTTAAAATATTATTTTTTTCATTATAAAAATGACAACCAAAAATATTGTATTTTCATATCCTACAAATTCGTCGATATAACACAAAATGTTTTAAACTAATAGGACTTTAGACAAATAAATTTGGAGTTTATAAAATAATAAAATTTACATCTAAACTTTTTTTTGTTAGGTAATGGGTCGAAGCCAAACCAAGGACTGGAAATGACATAAATTACCTTATTAGTAATGAGCCTAAGTGGCGCTTACATGAAAGCCTTTTTGCTTTGTTTTTGTTTTTGACTACTAGCCAACCAATCAACATCAAACTGTTAGAATAAAAAAATAATACCATTTTCACCTTATTTTCATTGATCCAAAACCGTAATGGGATTGAATTTGTTCTCTCATAATCTTAAGAAGCATCTTTATGCTACTAAACCAAGACCCTATGTGGCTATCATGACCTTTTCAATTTATATCCTTAAGTATAAGTGCTTGAAATTGTGTCATTTTCCACTGCTAATAGATATGTTAGAAAAAGGGCTTTAAATGTTAGATTCTATTACAAGCCATCCCTGAGTATATAAGATTAGGTGTTAAATTTACTCAAATTATGACTTGGTAATTTATTGTTACTGATTTGATCTCACAAACTAATTTTTATTCCACAAGAAATCTAAGGCAAGCCATAAAACCACGTATGATAAAATAAAACATACTATAAATCTTATAAGTATATTAGGTTCCTTAAAATGTCTATGATGGCTTGTACTAAAGGCCCTAGCCATATCACCTATACTAACATAGAACATAGTAAAATTTGGCCCTAATGCTTAGGCATTACACCTACAATGTGTTCATCTATGATGATAATTACAAAACCCCTTTTGTTTTACCAACATGGGGATACTTAGCATATATAGACTATATAAAGATCTAACTCTATACCTATAGAAAAATTCCCAAATATGATATGATGTGACAAAAAACTTAAGATAATAAAATCCTTTCACCAATAAAGCCCTAATTCTTCTTGTTAGACTTTTTCCTGTGTTTGGCTACATTCATACTCATATCCAAAGAAGCGTTCCCCATGTAGGGGAAGATGGGTACATAGGTTTCCAGTCAGTTCTACTACCACCATGGTAGCATGCTCCTTTCTTCTTTCTATTTGCTTCACTAGATCTGCCCCTTTTCTTGCTAGCTTTCATCCCCTGCCTCACCTTCTCTGATTCCAAGAGGGGTTCCTCTATCAAGTATGCAAAGAAAGGCTCAAAGCCTTCTTTGATTAGGTAATTTAGCCTCCACTTTTCCCCTATAGCCATTTTTTTCCCTAGTCATTTCTGCAAGAAATCTATATTTCTTGTAATGCTTGTTTTCCTTGCTTTGAATGGTCCCTCCAAAGTACCTTAATCTAGTCTTACCTCAGTTAGAGTTCTTGTGATTGATAAAGCTATGTAAATCTAAATGTTAACAAAGGGTGAATTAATTACCATTATTTTCTAAACTGATGACATGTGTTAACTAATGTGTATCATCATTGTGGAGTAGTATTGGAGCATAATATTTAATGATTGGCAGCTTCTTCTAGAGCCTTTCGCTATCCTTCCCACCTTGGTTGCTAAAACATAGCCCTATGTCACCCCTATCAAAATGGTAAGTTGACCAACTCACTAGCCAACTCTACCTAAAACTTGTAATTAAGGCACTATATGAAGTCACATCCCAAATACCAAGATAACTAAAAAAGATAAAAGATCAATGCAAAGCCAAATTGACCCAAAAGATGAAAAGAGAAAAAAATAAGATAAAGAAAAATCGGAGGACACAAAACCAAAGAAGAAAAAAAATAGAATAAAATTAATTAAATCAATAAAAATCAAAATATATATATGTGTGTGTGTGTACATACACACACACATATAAAATGGCTTTGCCTAAGTTCGTTGGCTGCAAAAATGTAAAAATTAATGCGCAAACATTGATAGTGGGTGTCGTTGATTTAGTTGATGTTGATATCAAAACTCTAGAAGATACGATCATTATTGCAGAATATTAGTCAAAAACCAGCCAAGGGATGAAATCCAAAAATGGGTTAGAGAGTACTAGGGTTGTGATAACTTGGAATTATACTTCTTCCCAAAATAATTCTTTTTGGTTAATTTAAATTCCCTACATGCCTAGGATGTAGTTCTTAGAATTCTAGAAATTTGAGGGTTAATCAATTTATTTGTAGGAATGGGTTCCTTGTTTCAACCCTGTCGATTTCATCCCCTACGAAGCTCTAATTTGGATAACCTTGTATAATATTCCCTTTGAATTTTGGTCAGAGGATGTTCTGGAGAGGGTAGACAATACTTTAGGATGAACTATTGAAATTGACATGGGAAACTATATTGTTAGAAAATGGAAGCACTTCCATTTAGGACTAGTTTAGCCCTCCAAGTAGGTGTTTTGGGGTCATGTCAGATGCTTTCATGGGATCTCTGGCTTGGATTTTATTTTTCCCCCTATTTTGCCCCTTTCTCCATCTCTTTCCATCCTAGTTTTGGTATCTTGACCTGAAACCTTGAGATTCTTGACCTCAAGGTCAAGGTCGACCTTCTGGGTCAAGGTCAACCTCAACCTTGACCTAGGTTAGATTCAACCTCGACCTTGACCCTAGGTCCAAATTTCAAAATCCAGAAGTTTTTGGATGTCGGGTTTCAGAAAGTTTTATTTCCCGCTTCCAAGTCGGCTGTTTCGGGCTTCGAAATGGTAAAATCTTAAATTATATTTAAATTAGGTCCACTTCCAAGAGTAAAGGCTTAAATTGTAATTTAATTCTCCTATGTAGGCCTCTCTAGAATTTTGTGCCCTAGACTTGTATAAAAGGAGGCCTTCCTCTCTCATTTCAATCCATCTTTCAATAAATCTTTCATCATCAATCAAGTGTGAAATACATCCATCCTTTTTCATAATTTCTCAAGCTCTCCAAGCATTTAAGAAATCATTCTCAATTAAGGAAGAATTCAAGAACACATCCACATTCAAGAATCCAAGTTCTCCATTTAAGATCAAGGATTCAAGCATTCAAGCCTTTGGAGGGATTTGATTCAAGCATTCAAGATTCATCATTCAAACCCTAGATCTATCCATTATGGTGGTGTGATCTTCCTTCAAGATCCTTTGTTCATCTTCAAGATCTATTCATTCTCCCTTCAAGGTGGATTCCAAGCATACAATCATGGAGATTTTGATTTAAATTTATGGTTTTTAGTGTTGAGTCTAAGCTTTCATATCAACATACTTGTTTACATTCCAAATACAATTGCATATCTATTGAATATCATAGCTTCATTGTTAGATCTACTTCTAATACTTTCTAGCATTCTCTATTTCAATTCCATTTTTAAGGTTGATTCCAAACTGAGGTTTGACCAAGGAAAATCCCTCATCCATACAACAAAACCCTTTTTCTTGTAGGTACAGGCGTGGGATAACAAATCGTAGATCAGATCTGAGTACCCTTTTCGGTGAACTTTCAGGATCCGCAAATAGATTTTCCGTCGAAACGGTGCAGGTCAAGGTCGACATAAAGGAGTAAGATTATGCCCCGAGGTAAGATCTTACCCCTATTTTGGGTCAAGGTCGACATTTCTCAGAAAAATAGAAGGTTTCTAATTTTTGTGTTTCTATGTTTCCAGGCCAGATCCAATTGCAGAATTTCCTGAAACTGAGTACAGACGCCAGAAAATAGTGATTTCTGAATCTTCTCCTTTTCAAGATAAGTATTTATGTTTTATTAATTTTTGTATGTCCACAATATTTTCCAGTCCTAAACAACATCACACACACATTTACACATAGATATAAAAATATATCATAGATATATTTTTATATCTTACATTTTGGTGAACCCGCGATAGACAACTCTTTCTTTTTGGTGTTAGATGCTTTTATTTCTTTCCTTAAGATTAGATTTCTTTTATGCTCTTACATTTTAAAATTCAAAAAATAAAAAAATCTATATATTCTACAAAATACAAAGATATTTCTTGCATTTCATTTGCTATGAAGATCTTTAAGATGCTTTGGTGTGTGGTTATTTTCTTTATTATTCTCCTCTTAGCATCTACTTATCATACTTATGATATTTATGAGAGTATCATCCATTTCATTATGTTTGTCGCTCTTCATGTTTCACTTGCCTATGCTATTGTAAGATTGAATGATACTAGCCTTCCTACTTTCAAAAATTTCATTAAAGATTTATGTGGCAGACTTATTACTCTTTTGGATTATGTGAAGAATTTGGTAGATGATACACCATCTCCTAATCTTCCTAATCCTAATCTTATCATCCCTAATCTAGTTCCTAATCTTCCTAATCCTAATTCAATTCCTAATATTCCTAACATGCCTAATTCTCCATCTGTTATTCCTAGTTCTTCCCATACTTATGATGAGGTTGCAACTATGTTTCATGATGCAGATGTGCAAGAATTCTTGGATTTACCTTCCCCTTCTTATCCGATCCAAGATGATATTAAAGGGAATATAAAAGAAACTTCTTCTAAACCTATTATTCCACCTTATATGACCTTTACTTATGAACATAATAAACAATCACCTCCTGTGGAAGCTTTACAAGATATGTACACTACGGGATATAATATGATGGCTAAACAAGGATATAAGGATTTAGGGCTTGGTGTTAATGAGCATGGTATTAAGTATCCAGTTCATATATCCCCTAAACAAGATATGCATAGTCTTGGTTGTTCACAATCTTAATTTAATGTCATTGATTTTGATCATCGTCCTCCTCTTCATGTTCTTCTTCCAACACCTACCTTAGATTATCCTGATACTCCTCAAGATGTGGCTAAGAAGGTGTATGTTCAGTTAATGAATTCAAAGAAATAAATCTTTAAACCTATGCCTAAAGATGCTCTCTCCAAGTCCAAATGTCCTTTTCACTATAGTACTACACATTTAGTTGTTGATTGTGTGCATTTTAAGTTATATGTGTTGGAAACTATAATTGAAACAATTGTTGTATTGGCATTGATGTCAAAACCTTAATTGGTAAGACTATTGCTGCTTAGGAAAGTACTATATCTATTGAAGTGTTGTGAATGAGTGAAGCAAGGTTGGTAACAATAGCACCTAGGGAAAGGTTGAGTTATCTTGATACTACAAAGTGTACTTGACTATGTTGCACAATGATGAGATAATGTATTGTTTATCTTAATGAGATTGAAGACTAAATTGGTAGGCTTAACTAAGAAAAAATGGATAAAATCATGTTTAAGCTGAGTTATGTTAGTGTCGACTGAGTTAGTGGATGTCAAGCAAAATCCTATGTTGACCAAGTATCAGTAAATTGCCGAGGAAGACAGTGCATTCCGAAGAAACAGTTTTAGTAACGACTAAGCGTTCTACATGAAGACTGAGTGGATGATCACAGTATTAACCGAGCATCAACAATTTTATATTTGAAGAGAATTCTTTTTGGGGATGACATTATTTGAATTCTTGGATTATGTAAAATGTGTTGACTTTATTTATTGATTGTATGGAACCATTTAATGCATTGTAAAATGTTTTATTGTAAATCTTTATGAGATTTGAGATGTTTCTAAAAAAGAAGGTGAAGAACAAAATGTGGGTAGATTCAATGAATCTAACCTAACCCTAAGATCTACGAATGAGATTAAGCAGCAAAAGATGAGTTAACCTAATTGAGGAAAGTATTAAGGGAACCTGAACATTGGATTAGATGTATGAGAGTGGAGAAAAAGGTTGATGTATTGGGGTGAAACTGAAATACTGGAAGATAAGTTTTATTGACTGTATAAGCAAAAAGGTTGAAGGTGAAGTGTGGTGATTGCTTGAAGAAAAGTTCCAAGTAGATCAGAGATGGAGATGGCAAAGTTTCAAAGTCAGTAAACCAATATTTGTGTATGAAATTGGATCTGATATTTGCAAAGTAAGTTGTATATTTTTCAGATCAACACTGCTGCTACTTTCTAACCATTGTAACAATCAAAATCCTTTTAACAGAGGTTGATCTAACAGTCATAAGTTAAATCCTTTGAACAAGGTTGCATTCTAATGGAATGTATGTAAGTCCTTTGACTAGGCTCACTTTTAACAAGGTGATTAAATCCTTTAACCAGGTCACACTTGACAGTGTGCATTTTAACCTTTAACAAGGTTGGCTTTTAACCGAGCTCACTTCAAAAGAATGAAAATAATAGTAGCATGTTACAAAGTGGTTTTTCCCATATTGGGTTTCCACTATAAATCCCGGTGTCATACTTGTGTGTGAATGTTTTGGTGTGAACATTTCTATGGTTTACAAGTTAGATACAGTTGGGTAGTGGATTTCATTGTTATATGTTTCTATTAATGAATCAGTGATGATCGAGTTTGTTTTGGTTGCTTGATATGATTTAAAGTAAAGTTTTTAAGTTTGTCTTATACATCAGGACCTGAGAACAACTAATTCACCCCCCCTCTTTGTTGTTCTAAATCATATTAACAATATGTTATAGAAAGAGTTGCTTTAGGAATTATATCCCACTCTCATGTGGTTTTACAATTCCTTCATAACTTTGATAAGGGGAATCCCCTTGAATCTTCCATAATATAGCTCTTTTATCCTCTTGTCTATTGACTAGGGGTCAAGAGGTATTTCATCTAGTCTTCTAGGATCCATTAAGCTCTTAGTATATATTGTGCCTTGAGCTTAATTGGTATTCTTTCTATCTTTCCTCCCTATGGTTTTGTATTATGTCCATAATCATCCATAGATTCTCTTTTATTTCAAGATATATTTTGTAAAGGCATTCATTTTGCAAAGGTATCCCTTGCTTTCATCTCTGGGGGGCAAGTTCTTCCTTCTTTCTCTTTGTCTTAGGATCTACTTTCCTTAGCTTAGTGGCATTTGTTTATTTTGTAACATTATTTCATTATACTGACTAAGGTTTTAGCTATGGATATCCTTCTATGTGAGAGGTTGTTGTCCTAGGTCATCACCTCTTCTTTATTTTGTGAATTGTGTTCTTTATAAATTCTTGTCCTGGCTCTAGGGTTGGAGTTTGTTTCCTTTGTTCAAAGATTCCTCTTCCTCTTGATTACAGGGAGTTGGATGATTGAATCTTTGTTTCTCTTTGAAAGATGATATTTTATCTAAAAGCACTCCTCTATGGTGGGGGTCTTGTTGATAAGATCTATTTCTTTTAGGATCCTCTTTCCATAAGTGACATATCCTTTTCACAATTATCTATGCTCTTGGATGTAAGGTTCAATACACTTCGCTAAGAATATAGTGTACATTGTTGTTAAATAGGATATCTCCTTACTTTGTGAACTAAGTATCCTCCTTCTCTTCCTTATCATGTCTAGTAGACATCCACAATAAGGAGGGGGGCATATATAGGTTCTCCCTTATGCTATATTTTTTTAATTTTCAATATGCTAAATCCTTCGAAGGTAACACACATAAGTTGCTAAATCCTGAAGAGACACACATTTTTCAATTTTTAATATGCTAAATCCTCTGAAGGTAATGCACATAAGTTGCTAAATCCTAAAGAGACACGCATTTTTCAATTTTCAATATGCTAAATCCTCAGAAGGTAACACACATAAGTTGCTAAATCCTGAAGAGACACGTATTTAATATTCCATAGTGATACAAGAATGTGGATTTATGGGTATTGCAAAAGCCATCAGAAGACACATTATAATTACAAAGCACATTTTTTGGGTGAACTATTAGGTTTTGCTACCTGTTGGGCTCTCCCTCCTTGGTGATTCATGGTAAGGTGGGCATCTTATTGGGCGAGGTAATCACTCTCTCTTTTCTCTCTTTTTGCTTGCATGCTAGTAGGATTAGATCATGAAGCTATGTTATTTATAGTGTTTCTCTTGTCTTTCTTATGTAATCATTTATGCTTCTATGAAAGGTTTCCAAATATGATATTAGTATAGGAAGCATTTCTTATCAAGGTTTCCTATGCTAGTTGATTTGGGTTTGTTTATGTACTAACCCCTCTTTTTGTGTTCTTTTAGCTTTTTCTTTGTTTCCGCACCCTCGTGCATGTATGTTTAGTTAGAATCCTTATCTTAGGGGCTCATGTCCTTAAGTAAGTGTTATTCTATCTCGTTGTGAATCCACTTGGCTCTTTCTTCTCCTTTACCAAGAGTTTGCATTGAATCCATACTCTTACTAAAGTGGGGGCTAAATGTATCATCAAAAAATGGAAGCACTTCCATTTAGGATTGGTGTAGCCCTCTGAGTAGGTGGTTTGGGGTCATGTCAGATGCTTTCATGGGATCTTTGGCTTGGATCTTATTTTTCCCCCTATTCTTCCCCTTTCTCCATCTCTTTCCATCCTATTTTTGGCATCTTGACCTGAAACCATGAGATTCTTGACCTCAGGGTCAAGCTCGACCTTTTGGGTCAAGGTCAACCTTGACCTAGGTTAGAGTCGACCTCAGCCCTGACCCTAGGTTCTGATTTCAAAATCCAAAAGTTTTCAGATGTTAGGTTTTGGAAATTTTTATTTCCCACTTTCGGGTCAGCTGTTTTGGGCTTTGGAATGGTAAACTCTTAAATTATATTTAAATTAGGTCCACTTCCAAGAGTAAAAGCTTAAATTGGAATTTAATTATCCTATGTAGGCCTCTCTAGAATTTTGTGCCCTAGACTTGTATAAAAGGAGGCCTTCCTCTCTCATTTCAATCCATCTTTCAATAAATCTTTCATCAATCAAGTGTGAAATACATCTATCCTTTGTCATAATTTCTCAAGCTCTCCAAGCATTCAAGAGAGCATTCTCAATCAAGGAGCATTCAAGCACTCATCCACATTCAAGAATCCAAGTTCTCCATTGAAGATCAAGGATTCAAGCATTCAAGCCTTTGGAGGGATTTGATTCAAGCATTCAAGATTCATCATTCAAACCCTAGATCTATCCATCATGGTGGCATGATCTTCCTTCACTTGATCCTTTGTTCATCTTCAAGATCTATCCATTCTCCCTTCAAGGTGGATTCCAAGCATACAATCATGGATGTTTTTATTTACATTTATGGTTTTTAGTGTTGAGTCTAAGCTTTCATATCAACATACTTATTTACATTCCAAATACAATTGCATATCTATTGAATATCATAGCTTTGTTGCTAGATCTACTTCTACTACTTGCTAGCATTCTCTATTTCAATTCCATTTTTAAGGTTGATTCCAAATTGGGGTTTTACCAAGGCAAACCCCTCATCTAAACAACACAACCCTTTTTCTTGTAGGTACAAGTGCGGGGCAACAAATCACAAATTAGATCTGAGCACCCTTTTCGATGAACTTCTGGTATTCACGAACATAATTTCTTTCGAAACAGAGCAGGTCAAGGTCAACTTAAAGGGGTAAGATTGTGCCCCAGGGTAAGATCTTACCCCTTTTTTGGTTCAAGGTCAACCTTTCTCATAAAAGCATAAGGTTTCTGAGTTTTCTCTATTTTTGTGTTTCTGGGCCAGATCCAGTTGCAGAATTTCCTGAAACTAAGTACAGTCACCAAAAAATAGTGATTTCTGAATCTTCTCCTTTCCAAGATAAGTATTTATGTTTTATTAAGTTTTGTATATCCACAACATTTTCCATTCCTAAACAACATCACACACACATTTACACATAGATATAAAAATATATCATAGATATATTTTTATATCTTACAGAAACAATGAATTTGACCAAGTTTCCAGAATCAATATACTATCCATTAGTCACATTCCAAAGATGATTTTATTGACATCATCTTTCAAGGGATGGAACCAAAATCTAGAAATTAAAAAATAATGTTTCTTCTACCTAAGATGCCAGAGTCGTAGATATGGCAAGGCAAACTATCCCATCTCACCAGTGACATGCTAGATGCCCAAGAAGAATCATTCATCTGACACATTAGTGATTTGATATCCACCTACAAATATCATCGAGATTAACTCTAGTGCGAAGAACAAGGCCATTATTTTGTATCTGATACATGGAGACATCAACAAAAGTTCTGAAGAGGATGTGAGTTGTACATCAAACTGTGCATGTTCCCACCCAAATGGGAATGAAATAGGGTAGATAATTTGATTAATGATTAGAGAATCTCGGATGAAGACCCCTATCATAATTTATTTGAAGACAAACTAGATATAATTGACCCAAGAGTGATCTCTCAATCAGCCACTCAAACACTTTGGACTAATCTTGCTAAGAAGAAAATGGGAAGGAAAAAAAAAAAAGAGAGAGGAAGACACTCAGGTAAAATAATAATCAAATCATACCTCACTTGATCCAAGGGATTTGTGCCCTCCCTTGGAGGAAAATGAAGATCCTCACTTGGAATGTTAGGGGCTTAAATTCCCCTAATAGAAAGTGCATAGTTAGGGATCAACTAGATCACCTATCATGCAAAATCATTCTCTTCTAAGAATCTAAAATTAAGGAATTCATGTGAGACTATTTTGTGCAAGGTAAAATTAGTGAAGCTTTGGGTGCCTATGGTGGGTTGGGCATCCTATGGAAGGAAAATAAAATAGTTGACAAAAACATAACATGCACTTAATTTTGGATCTTGGGGGTGGTTTCCATTTTATCATCAAATGTGAAATTTATAGTTTATAATATATAGGGTCTATCAAAACTAAAGATAAGAGACTCCCATGGGAAGACCTATCAAGGAATTTTACTTCAAATGATGTTGTATATATTGTAGTCAGTTATTTCAATGTGATCCTATCAAAAAATGAGAAATTGAGTCACCTCAAACAAATTAGTCAATCACAGGTTGATTTTGTGAGTTTTATACAAACTAAAGAATTGATCAAGATCAAAACTACAAATGGCACATTCACATTAAAAAATTGAAACGCTGGCTTCACGGGTATTTCTAAGTAATTGAATCATTTTTTGTTTCTCATAATTGGATTACCTCGAATGCAATTTCATCCACACACATATGTCAAATCCCCATTTCAGATCATTTTCTAATTGAAATGTTGATTATGTTAGGTTTAGTAGATAAAAAATTAATAGTTACATGCAAATATAATCAATAATGAAAAGGAATAAAGCACACATAAGTGGAACAAGAAGACACAAAGATTTAACATGGTTCACCCAATCTTGGGCTATGTCCACTAAACAGAGAGTTCAATCTTATTATCCAATAATTTAATCCTGTTACAATTTGCAATCCCTTGCAACTCAATGCCACTGCAAGAAGCTATGAAATTACCAATGTCGAGAAAACCCTAACCCTAAGCCATTATAATAAGACTTATGTCGGTTAATAAGTTATCCCTAAAAATACTTGACGAGTCAACCTAGGGAAAAACTAAAAATGTTGACGAGTTAACCCCCCCAAAAAAATTTGGGTCATTGCCCCGAACCCCATGATAAATGAAAAGTGTATAGTACTTTCATGATCAATCACCACAAACCAATAGATTGAAGAAATATAGAATCCCCAACTAACCCAATTATTCTTTGAGAAAATATGGTTGAAAAATAAATAAATAATGGATAAATTGAAACACTGGTGGGATGAATCAAATATATATCCAGGAACAAAAATGTTCAATTTTTGCATAAGGTTGAAATAGATTAAAGATAAGATGAAGCAATGGAACAAGGAATCCTTTAAAAATATTTTTGAGGAAAAAGAGAAAATTGAATCAAAATTGGAAGATCTTGGGGACAAAATCATAGACAATGGTATGACTACTCAAGAATATAAAGAAGTTAAGTGGCTCCTTGCAGAATATGGGGAGATACTTGCTCAAGAGGAAACATACTAGAGGAAAAATTGAGGGAAACCTGGCTACGCAATGGTGATTGCAATACAAATTTCTTTCGTAACTCTACCAAACTAAACAAAGCATGGAATCAAAATTCCCAAATCAAACGAGTCAATGGAAACTAGACAAATGACCCAAATGAAATTCAAAATGTTGAGGTCACATACTTCAAGGAATTTCTAGGTGAGGAGAATATGGCCAAAGGTTTCAATTGTACTACCTTTGGCATATCCCATCAAAGATATTCAATGTAGATAACCAAATTTTATACTCGAACATAATTGTGGAGGAAGTTAAAGCTACTTTATTCCAAATAAGGCCAAATAAAGCTCCTAGAGCGAACAAGTTCACAACCCTTTTTTTTTAATCTTGTTGGAGCTTCATGAAGGATGACATCACAAATTTTGTGGATGAATCAAGACAAAAGAAAAACATTATGAAGGATCCAAATAAGATAAACATCACTCTTATTCCTAACAATTTGGATTGTTCATCTTTCATCGACTACATGCCTATCTCTCTGTCCAATTCGATCGACAAAATTGTATCTAAAGTGATGGATAACCAACTCAAGAATATCCTACCACATTTGATCACACATGAGTAGACTGGGTTTGTGCCTAGAAGGAACATTGTGGGTGGTGTAATAATCACTCATGAGGTCCTAGATTTGATCAAGAAATCAAGTATGTGAAGTATGTCCCTAAATTTAGATATAAGTAAGGCGTATGACAAGGTCAGGTGGTATTTCCTTTTAAAAATAATTAAAAATATAAGTTTTGTGATGAATGGCTTGAGTAGATATATGTGTGCATCTCAATAGTGAGATACTCCATTTCAATAAATGTTCAACCATCTAGATGTTTTGAAGGTCCTAATGATCTCTACCAAGGAGATCCTCTATATCCATTCTATTTATAATAATGATCTATGCTCTTAGCTATGCCATCAATGTAGTTATTGGTGTTGGTCAATGGTCTAGGATTAAGGTAGTTAACGAGCTTCCACCCTTTTTCCTACAAGCTCTTCATGGATGATACACTGCTAAAGGGGAAGGCCACAACATATGAGGGAATCATAATCAAATCCATTTTAGATGAATTTAATAATCTGTCTGGACAACACAACAATGAAATGATATCAAACATATATTTATTCAATACTAGCAATTCAATAGAGAGAAGAATGTTGGGGATTCTAAATTTTAAAATGGATCATCTCCCGACCACATATCTTGGGACTCCTCTTTTCTGTGGATCAACTAGAAATAGTCTGTGGAAATAATTGGTAGAAAAATGAGGAAAGAAGATATCATGTTGGAAGGTTTGATGGCTAACCATGGTTGGAAGAATCAAAATGCCTAAATTAGTCCTCGCAACAATTCCAATTTACATGTTATCATGTATTGAGATTACGACTAGGATGGCCAAAAATCTCATGGACTTGAAGAGATAATTATTATGGGAAGGTTCTAATAACATCCAAAGAATAAAATTAGTTTCATGGAATGAGGCTACTAAAGGTTTTGAATCTAGAAGACTAGTCGTGCGAGACATTATGTTCCAAAATAGGGAACTTGGTGCTAAGATTATATGGTGCATATTCAAATCACTTAGGACACTATGGTGTAGAATGATACAAAGGACCAGGTGAGAATTATATAAATTATAAATCTACTGAAGGGAAAAACTATCTAGAATTTCATGTGTAAGTGCAGACCCATTATCACAGATCACCTATCATGGAAGCTAGGAAATGGTTCCAAGGCAAGATTCTGGGATGATTCTTGGAATGGGTATGAGGTGCTTAGTTCTATGGAGGGATTTCAAACCATAAAATAAGAGGCAAAAAGTGTTTATGGTACTTAGCTTTGTGACTATCTAGCACATGAAATAGATGTGATAGGGCCTAGGTGGAAATGAAAGAGTTTTTGAATAAAGAAGTGAGAAAGAAGGTTAAAGATAAGCTAAATCAAAGAAATATCTTGATCACAAATGAGTAAGATTTTATTGTATTGTGTGTTGCCAAATTTGGTGAGTATTCTGCAAAACTAGGATATATGATTTCAAAAATTGATAGGGAAAAATGAAACTATTTAATAAAGCTAGTATGGAATAAAAAAATTCTCCCAAATGCCAATGCCTTTGCATGGTTGATGCTGAAGGAAAATTTACTTACTGGAGAATGATCAAATAAAATGGGCTTCTCTGGCCCTTACAAATGCCCCCTATGTAAAGAAGATTCAAAATCACTTAATCACATTTTTCTCTAGTGTGATTTTGCATATCAATGTTAGAAACACATGCAGAGGAAACTTGGGTGGTCGAACCCTCTCCCTAATAGTATCAAGGATCTCTTCTGGTGTTGGCCAATGCCTGATAATGGCTCTTGATGGAGTGAATTATGGTATTCGGTTCCTGGAATGACTCTATGACATCTCTAGCGGGAGAGGAATGCCCACATATTAAAAAATGTGGAATCTTAATTGGAGACAGTATTGGAAAAATTAGAAATTGGTGTGTTTGAATATCTAAATATCATGGTCACCAATAAGAAGTGTAAATTCTATTTGTAATGGGATGAGAGGATGACCAAAGAATGGAATCATATTATTCTTGCCAAAGGCGATATCATCAAACCAAGGAAGGATCATTCCATTGTTAGTTGGCTAATGCCTCTTGTAGGTAGATTAAAGTTAGATTTTGACGAAGCATCCATATCGAATCCTATTCGATTGGGATGTGGCTTCATATTAAGAAATAATAGTGGTGATGTGTTATGACTAGGTTTCATTTGTCTCCCTTTGGTAATAAATAATTATGCTAATTTTTTATCATTATATTAAGGCCTTCAACTGTGTTGTAAATTGGGACTGAACAACCTTGATATCGAGGGGGATTCAAAGCTCGTCATCAATTCTATCTATAATCACCAAAAATTGGACAAGATCATTTAAGTGAGAATTCAAGGCAAAAACCAATACAATAAAATGCAATTAAATCAAATCAAATCAAAATCAAAGATAAATTACAATTAAACCTTAATCCAAATTTAATTGAAAATCAAAATCCATTAAATCAATTTAAACCTAATAAAACATGACTAATCAATAAATTGTACATTTAATCTAATTAATTGTATAGTTCAAATTAAATCAAATCAACCCATTTAAGGGGTACACATGGCTAAACAAATTAAATAAATTCAATTAATTAATTCATATTTTCTCTCAACCACCAAATGGGAGGAAAATCCATCAACCAATAGGAATTGAGGACCAAGCTCACATGGATCAAGCCTAAATCAAATCTCAATCACTCAATTGGAGAATGCATCTTGTCCACTCATTTTGTCCTCTTGTCCCAACCTTTGAGGACAAAATATTTAAATGGTCTCCAAAGGTGGAACCATGGACTTAACTCAAACTTAATCGTGATCAACTCAACTACACCCCCTACCCTTGCCAAAATCTATAAAAGCAAGGCATAATTCACTCATTAATCATCCAAAAAATTGATAATAGCATCAAACCTCTTGCAATTTAGAGCTAGAAAGGAAAATATAGAAGCTAATTAGCATTTCAATTTGGAATTAATTATTTTAGCTTGCTTTATCATGCATTCTCATTTTAGGACTATCACTAATGGAAGCTTGCTGAGAGCTTTGCATTAGCATCCCTAAATAAAAATCCATAGAGTGTTTAATTGTCAATTATTTGTTTAAATAGATTGCTATTTGTGGTAATTTTTTGGTTATTTTGAATTATTGATGATACTAATGTTGGAAACTGCAATTGAAACAATTGTTGTATTGTCATTGATGTCAAACCTTAATTGGTAAGACTGTTGCTACATAGGAAAGTACTATATCTATTTGAGTGTTGCTAAGGGGCTAGGCAAGGTTGGTAACAATAGCACCTAAGGAAAGGTTGAGCTATCTTGATACTACAAAGTGTACTTGACTATGTTGCACAATAATGAGATAATGTATTGTTTATCTTAGTAAGACTAAAGACTAAACTGGTAGGCTTGACTGAGCAAAGAATGGAAAAAAGATGTTTAAGTCAAGTAATGTTAGTGTCGACCGAGTCAATGTATGCTGAGAAAAATTATAGTTTCAATTGAACAATAGTTAATTGCCGAGGAAGACAGTGTAAGCCAAGGAAACATTTTTACTAATGACTGAGCTTTCTACATGAAGACCGAGTGTTTGATCACAATATTGACCGAGCATCAGCAATTTTATATTTGAAGAGAATTTAATTTTGGAGCTGACATTGTTGAATTCTTGGATTATGTAAAATGTGTTGACTTTATTTATTGATTGTTTGGAAGCATTAAATACACTGTAAAACATTTTATTGTAAATCTTTAAGAGATTTGAGATGATTCTAGAAAAGGAGTCGAAGAACATGAAGCGGATAGATTTAATGAATTTGACCTAACCCTAAGATCTACGAATGAGATTGAGTGGCATAAGATAAGTTAACCTAAATGAGGAAAATATAAAGTGTTGGATATGCAAGTGCATGGATAGAATAAAAGAACAGAGAATGCTGGAAGAGTAAAGTTTATTGACTGTTTAAGCAGAAAAGGCTGAAGGAGAATTGTGGTGGTTGCTTGAAGAAAAGTTATGAGTAGATCAGAGATGGAGATGGCAAAGTTTCAAAGTCATTAAACCAACATTAGTGTATGGAATCAGATCTGATATTTGCAAAGTGAGTTGTATATTTTTAAGATAAATATTGCTGCTACTTTCTAACCATTGTAACAGTCAAAATCCTTTTAACACAGGTTGACCTAATAGTCATATGTTAAATCCTTTGAACAAGGTTGCATTCTAATGGAGTGTATGTAAGTCCTATGACTAGGCTCACTTTTAACAAGGTGATTGAAATCCTTTAACCAGGTCACACCTGACAGTGTGTATTGTAACCTTTGACAAGGTTGGCTTTTTACCGAGCTCACTTCAGAAGAGTGAAACTAATAGTAGCATGTTACAAAGTGGTTTTTCCCAAATTGGGTTTCCATTATAAATCCTGGTGTTAATACTTATGTGAATGTTTTGGTTTGAACATTACTATGTTTTACAAGTTAAGTTATAGCTGGGTAGTAAACTGCATTGTTGTATGTTTCTATTATTGAATCAGTGATGACCGAGTTTGTTTTGGTTATTGGATCTGATTTAAGGAAAAGTTTTTGAGATTGTTTTATACATCAGGACCTAAGAACAACTGATTCACCCCCCCTCTTTGTTGTTCTAAATCATATTAACAATTGGTATCAGAGCTTTGTTGCTTATTATTAGTGTTGACAGAAATCAAGTTTAAAGGGGCTTGAAGCAAATGATCAGGATGTATAAGAGGGAGGTACCAAAGTTGAATAAGGAAAACTTCCCTACATGGCAAAGCTTGATGAAGCTCCATCTAGCCGGTATTGGTGACTCTGCAAAGTACTACATTGAAAATAGCTATGTCTCACCTATCGCACCTTTGACTGTCGAAGAAATGAGAGATAAACAAGAACATAATCAGGCAATGCTGGAAATTGCATCTACCCTAAGCTATCCAGAATTTGAGGACATTAAGGATTGCACAACTGTGAAAGATATGTGGGACACTCTTGCAAGAATCTATGGTGGTGACTTAAATGTGCTGAAAGCAAAGGCCAAGAGTCTTAGAGGTAAGTTTGCTGAAATGAGAATGCAAGAAGGTGAAAACATTGCACAATATTATGGTAGAATAAAAGAAGTTGTGAATGCTATTAGAGGAGCAAATGGAGCTATTGATGATGAAACTATAATTGGGAAAGTACTAAGAACCCTATGTCCTATATATACTATTAAGATCTTAGCTATTCAGGAATTTAGATGTAACTCTACTAATATGCTTACTTTGGAAAGTTTGGTTGGTAAGCTGAATGCTTTTGAACTCTCTAACTATGATAATTTCACTGTTGGACGCATTGGAAATGTTGAATCTGCTTTCAAGTCACAACTAGTTCTGAACAAGCCAAAGAAAGAAAAAGAAAGATGCATCACTGAAAGTGAAAGTGATAGTGAAAGTGAAAGTGACGATGACACTTCTAATGAAGAACTAGAAGATCTAGAAGCTCTTATGGCTAGAACACTAAGAAGGGGAAAAGAAAAATATAAAGGTAAACTCCCTATTATATGTTTTGCATGTAATAAAGTTGGTCATATAGCTGCTAGATGTCTTGATAGGAAGGATAAAGATGATGAAAGGAAAGGAAAACACAAAGACAGAAAAGATGATAGAAGCCACTGATGGAAAAAAGACTACAAAGGAAAAGGTAAGAAATCATGTTACATTTCTGGAAAATAAACTGACACTGATAGTGATGATTTTGAAATTGAGGTAGTCTATGTTGCAATGAAAGATGAATCTGATGAGGATGAGAAAACTACATTGATATCCTATGTGAACAAGAATGATAAATGGATTATTGACAATGGTTGTTCACATCACATGACTAGTCATAAAAATAATTTTGAGACCTTACATCATTACAGAGGTGAAAGTGTAAAATTTGGCAATGATGCACCATGTCCTGTTAGAGGAAAAGGTTTGATTAAACTAACTGATAAGATATCTTGTGGAAATGCATATTGGGTTGAAGGTCTTAATTATAATTTGTTAAGTGTTGCTCAGCTTAACAAAACTAGTTACCGAGTTTAATTTCATCACAAGCAAGCTAAAATATTTAATGCTAATGGAGAACTAATTGGAAGTGGAGATCAAACTAGAGGTAATTTGTTCTATCTTGACCTATATGAAAAAATATGTTTAATTTCACAACTTAATGATATTTGGTTATGGCATAAAAGGTTGTGTCATGTTAACTTTGACAATCTGGTAGAGATAAGTAAGAAGAAAAATGTAAGAGGTCTACCTAGATTGAAGAAACCTAAGAATGTGATGTGCAAGGAATGCTAGTTAGGGAAAATGACAAAGTCAAGTTTCAAGAGCAAATCCTTTACTTCTGAAAACATTTTAGATTTGGTTCATACTGACCTTTGTGGACATATGGGTGTACAAAGTTACTATGGTGCTAGAAACTTTATCTTATTTGTTGATGATCATACTAGGATGATGCATGTGATGTTTCTAAAAGAAAAATCTAAAGTTTTTCAATCCTTTAAGTGGTATTTGGCTAAGGTTGAGAAGGAGACAGGTAGGAACCTAAAATGTCTTAGATCTAACCGAGGTGGAGAATTTACATCAAATGAATTTAATTTGTTTTGCAATGATAGAGGAATTAAAAGACAGATGTCTGCACCTAGAACACCTCCACAAAATGGTATAGCAGAAAGGAGAAACAAATCTATCTTGGATTGTGCAAGGATATTGTTGATTGAAAATAATGTGGCACAAAAATACTAGAAAGAAGCTATAAGCACTACTGTCTACACTCTTAACTGAGTAAAAATCAAGAAAGGTACAAATCTAACACCCTATAAATTATGGCATGGGCATGCACTGAGTGTTAAATACTTTAGAATCTTTGGAAGTAAGTGCTATATATTAAAAGACACTAGGAATGGAAATTTTGATGCTAAGAGTGATGAAGGCATATTCCTAGGGTACTCCACAAAAAGTAAAGCTTATAAGTGTTTGAACTCTAACACTAACAAAATTGTGGAAAGTGTGAATGTCAAAATTGATGAGTATGCAGAAAGAAACGAAGCTGATAGCAAAAGAGAACCAAAAGATTATAGATCTTTTGTGTACATTGAGGAAGAAGAAGAGGCAAGTAACAGACTTGCACCTGATGCTGAGTCTCAGGTAAGCGATGCCGAGCAACAGATAAATACTGTCGAGCATCAAGAAAATAGTGTCGAGAGAGAACAAGAACATGCCGAGCTACAAGAAAATACTGTTGAATATCAGGAAGAGGTTGCCGAGCATTCTAAAATTGAATCTGACAATCTTGTTGATGAACATGATGAAATAGAGGAGAAAATAGCTGAATCTATTTTGGAAAAATATGTAAGCAGACATCACAAGCCTGAATAGATAATTGGAGATAAAAATACTAGAATTCAGACCAGAAGTAAGACTAAGGATCCAACATGCCTACTATGTGAATTTGAACCCAAGTCAACTAGAGAGGCATTAGAGAATGAAGACTGGATACAAGCAATGAATGAAGAGATTGACCAGATTGAGAAAAATGATACTTGGACTCTGGTGCCGAGACCTAAAAACAAAATGTTATAGGAACAAAGTGGGTGTTTCGGAATAAGATGAATGAAAATGGTGAAATCACTAGGAACAAAGCTAGGCTGGTATACAAAGGCTATGCACAAGAAGAAGGAATAGATTATGGGGAGACATTTTCCCCTATAGCTAGATTGGAAGGAGTAAGGACTCTACTTGCATATGCTACTTATAAAGATTTCAAGGTATATCAAATGGATGTCAAGTCTGCATTTTTTTATGGTATACTAGAAGAATAAGTCTACATAAAATAGCCAGAAGGTTTTATTGATCCAAATAGAAGACACATGGTGTGCAAACTGAATAAAGCATTATATGGATTGAAGCAAGCTCCCAGAGCATGGTATGAGAGGTTGCACAACTACTTGATATAGATTGGATTTTCAAGAACAAATGACACAAGTAATCTATACATGAAGGATGAAGAAGGTAAAGGTATCTTGTTGGCAAAAAAATTTGTGGATGACATTATTTTTGGTGGACAAGATGAATTATGTAAAAGCTTTTCAAATGCAATGTAATCTGAATTTGAAATGAGTATGTTTGGTGAGATCAAATTCGGTGTTGGTTTACAAGTATATAAGAGGAAGAATAGAATTTTCATTACACAGTCTAAGTATGTTAATGAAATACTAAAAACTTTTGGGATGGAAGATGCTAAACCAGTGGGAACTCCTATGGTTACTGGACAAAAGCTATCTAAGAATGATGATACTATAGAAGTGAGTCAAACTTTGTACAGATCCATGGTTGGAAAATTGCAGTATGTTGTACATAGTAGACTAGATATTGCACTAGCTATTGGGATTGTGGCAAGATTATCTGCCAATCCTAAGGAAACACACATGATGGCCATGAAAAGAATTATGAGATACTTGAAAGGAACTGCTGACTATGGTCTATATTATAAGAAGGATGAAAAATTTGAACTCAGAGTTTATACAGATGCTGATTGGGCAAGAAATGTAGATGACAGAAAGAGCACTAGTGGTGGAGCTTTCTTTCTTGGACAGAGATTAGTCTCCTAGACAAGCAAGAAACAAAATTGCATTTTCCAATCTACTGTCGAGGCCGAGTATGTTGTTGCTGTAGTAAACTATTCAAATTTGGTATGCATAAAACAATTGTTGATAGGCATGAAAGAAGAAATCACTGAACCTGTTGTTATTTTTTGTGACAACACAAGTGCTATAAATATTTCTATGAATCCAGTGATGCACACTAAGACCAAGCACATTGTTAGGAATAAGGTGTCTCAACCTTGGATAATTCCTATTCTTATTATTTGTTTTGTAAATGTATTTTTTGCAAATAATGAAATTAAGTGTGAGTGCACATGTCTAGTTGGCATGTTGATGTGTCACTCCACATGATGTGTCGGCATCTTGTGCATAAGGAGATCATGACTGAAACGGTCATGATGGATTCCTATGATGCGTAAGAACTATTTAAGGAATGTGCTATGACAGGTGTAAGAGCATCTTATGACTTGGGCCTATTTGGGCACCCAAGAAGAAGTGGTTGGTGTGTGTAAGAGAATATGCCAAAAATAGGTTGGTATGACAGATTCTCTTACACTTCTCTTATGACCGTTATTTTTGGCAGATTCTATGACAAGCTATCATAGTCTATTCTAGGGATGGACGCCTATTCTTTGGATTGCATGTAACAGTTGTGTACATGTGGCTTTGTGCATGGGTCTTGGTGGTTGGATGCCAAACTCCTTTTTGGGTATTTGTTGGGTCATAAGGAGTCTATATATATGATGCTGCTTCTATGGGAGAGATATAAGTTTTACTAGTCTCTCATCTCCTGAAAGAACTTGCATTGCAAGTGTGTTGTAGTCTTTGTGTTGAAGATAATACATTGTGTAGGTTTTGGAGGGGTGGGGTTGTTTTACCGAAAGGTTTTTCCCCACCGGCATATCTTTGTGTTTATGTGTTTCAATGTTCTCTATCTATTTTCTGTATGCATGGTATATGGCTGCAATATCTTTGTTAAAGTAGTTAACGAATTTGAAATTGTAAGGATTTAAAAAGAATTTGCACAATACTTTCCTTAAGGGATTAGTGTAGGAAGCTATTTCCCAACTGAGTTTCCTTACAAGTGGTATCAGAGCCTGATCAACTTTTGATCCTAGTTGTTAGGTAGCATTTTTTGAGCTAATCTCAAGTTGAGTGGGAGTTTTGTCCAGAGCATTCTGAATCTTATTTGTAGATTGAGATGGCAAGTTCCTCATACAGTAGAATGGAGGTGGAGAAATTTAATGGCACTAATTTTGAGTTGTGGAAACTCAAGATGGAAGCCATGCTTGAAGACCATGATCTATGGGAGGCTACTTCACTTGATGTGAAACCTGCAATGATATTGCAAGTGGATTGGGAGATCGAGGATCGAAAGGCTAAGGGTCTCATCAGACTCTGTCTAGCAGATGTCATTCTTCTGAATGTTCTTGATGAGATTGTGGGGGCTCAAAAATGCTGACCATTTTGAGGCCAACTAACAGGCACAATAGATGCCTCTGCAATTCTGGTTCGATCGAACCAAGTCTAGTAGGCCTAAATTGAATACATTGTCTAACTGCACAAACTACGTGCATAAACAACAAAATCTCTTCCAAAGGGGTTACTAATCCTTGGAATATAAAGTAACCCAATATCCTAATATTCACATAGCTAGATATTTAGACTAATGTTGTGAAATATGCTAAACCTAATGTAATGTTTTGTAAATAAGATAGCATATAGGATATGTAAAATGAAATTAAAGGAATAGGATGCCAAAACTAGCAACAAATGATTAAATGACCAAATTCCATTTATCAACAAGACCAGCACCTGTTTCCCCTGGGAAATGGAATCAATCCAATCCTCAACCCTATGTACAACCTTAGAGACAGTTTCGCATTTCAAAGCAAATTGGAAGGATTTGATTCAAAAGACAATTTTCAAAATATTGAAACACACATCAGATTCTAAAGACAAGTCATAAAAAACTCATCACTTTGATTTGCATTCAAATGTGTGTGAACTATTGTAGATAATTAACTAAATTTAACTCCTCAAATGACAGCCCAATTGACTTTGGCCACAAATCAAAAGGATTATTAACCATGCAAAATGAGCAGACCAATAAATAAATCAAAATGCAATAAAATCACACAACATTTTAAATGATCACAATAAAGAAACCAAGATTGATTTATCCAAGGGACTAGTTGAGGGAATTGAAAACCAATGCATAGATAGAAAACAAAAACAACTTATCTTTTATTGATATTGAAAAATTGGTACACCAGAATCTATGTTGCAAGAGTTGAACAATCCTCTCCTCTGAAAATTGAAATTCTTGTAATTGTGTTGTCTCTCTTGAAATTTTACATTATGTATATATACATGTTTGAGTGGCTTTCACACCTTTTTAGGGTGAAAAGACACACCCTTATTACAAATTGTTTTGAAAAAATGATAAACTAACTAAAAAATAACTACCTAACTTTCGGATTTTGGCTTGGTTGAAAAACAAAAACACCTCATGGAAAGCTAAGATTTTTATTTTAGATAGGAAATTTGATTTCTTGAACTAGATCTTTTTTAGATTTTTAAAATTTGACCATCTTCTACCTCTGTCAACATCATCTTTGCAGCAAGTCAAAATTCCAGCATTTTCTAAAGGCTTTGATCATAGAATTTTGATTGTTCTTGTCACAGAGCTTCCTTCCATAATATCTCAACTTTTTAATTGAAAATTAATGTAATATTTTATCCCATTTCATGTACTCCATTACTAATTATTGGGCATGGAATTTAAGAGGCCATTTTTTAGGGTTTTATCACTATATAGGACTCCAAATTTTGCCCAGAATTTAGAGCTCCGATAGAGACTACTGCAAATTCTTTGTGGCAACGACTTGGGTCTGTGTATCAGGCCAAATCTTTGGTGAATAAGTTGTTCCTAAGAAAGAAGTTGTATTCTTTAAGAATGGAGGAAGGAGGATCTGTAATTGATCATCTCAACGCATTCAATTTTATTGATTGCACAGTTGGCATCATCTGGTGCCAAGATCAAGGAGGAGGATCATTGTTTGACCTTGCTTGTTCCTTGCCAGATTCATGGGACCATCTTTTGATGGCTCTTAGAAGTACTATAGTCACATTCTGTATGGATGATGTGGTGTCTTCGCTGCTATCTGAGGAGATGCGAATAAAGACTTCAGATTCATCTAAGGAAGCCCTTGCTATTCGTGGGAGATCCAACGACAGAGGAAAGCAGAATGACAACAAGTCAAAGAAGGGTAGATCCAAATCCTGTGGGAGTTCTAAGACTCTTGGAAAGTCCAAGGTGAAATGTTTGAACTATGATAAAACTGGGCACTTCCACAGGGACTGCAAAGAACTGAAGAAGAAGAAGAAAGGCTCAAATTCGGCTTCTGAAAAATCTCAAGAAGATGGAGATGCTTTTATTGCAGCTTTGGCAGCCCATGCATCTGATGATGTGTGGTTGGTAGACTCAGGTGCTTCTTTTCACATGACCTCTCATCGAAACTGGTTCTCAAAATATGAAGAGTTCGATGGTGGAAAGGTGTACTTGGGTGATGATTCTCACCTAAAGATAGTTGGATGCGGAAGAGTCATTATCAGATTTCCTAATGGACGAGTAAAGGGAATCAACAGAGTTATGCACATTCTGGGTTTGGCATGAAACCTATTATTTGTAAGTATGCTGAATGATGTAGGTGTGAAAGTTGTTTTTCCAAAAGATGGATGCAAGATGATGAGAGGTTCTATGGTGCTCACTAGAGGTACTAGGAGAGGTACTTTGTTTCAGCTTGATGCATGCATTGCTCAGTGCAATAGTTCTTCTATTCCAAAGAAGAGAGAGGCTAGCACTTCATCCCCACCATTTGAATGAGCAGTAAAGAAGACCATGGCAATGGGTTCCAATGGCAGTGTAGTAAGTGTACCTAAGGGTGCAAACACTATGGAAGGCAAGCTTCCTATAGAAAAGACAATGTTGTGGCATATGAGATTTGGCCACATTGGTGAGAAGGGTCTTAGGACCTTAAAAACTAAAAATCTCGTCAAGGGGCTAAATGATTGCAATCTTGAGTTTGACTTCTACGAACACTGTGTCTATGGTAAACAAAATCATGTTCAGTTTTACTCTAGTTCTCACAAATCTTCTGATGTTTTAGATCTTATTCATTCTGATATATTTGGTCTTGTAAAAGTTCCTTCTATCTCCAATTTTGTATATTTTGTATCTTTTATAGATGATTACAGTAGAAGGACTTGGATTTATTTCCTTAAAAGTAAGACACAAGTCTTTAGTTGGTTCAAAGAATTTAAAGCTCTTGTAGAGAATTAGACTAGTAAGAATATTAAGTGTGTGAGAACTGATAATGGTGGTGAGTTTTGCTCAGCAGAGTTTGAATAGTTCTATAAAGAATGAGGTATCAAGAAACATAAGACAACTCCTTATACCCCATAGCAAAATGGAGTTGCAGAGAGAATTAATAGGACACTGATGGAGAAGGCTAGGAGTATGCTTAGTGGAGTTGGCTTAGAACAAAGGTTTTGGGCCGAAGCTGTGGCCACTGCTTGCTATTTGGTTAACAGATCTCCTACATCAGCTCTTGTTGGTAAGACACCCATGGAGGTGTGGTCTGGTAAGAAGCCTTCAATTAGACATCTTCATGTTTTTGGTTGTGAAGCTTATGCACATGTTCCAAAGGAGAAAAGATCTAAGTTGGAAAACAAAGTTGTCAAATGTATTTTCATCGGATACAGTATTGGTGTGAAAGGATACAAGCTTTGGGATCCTATGACTAGTAAGGTGTTGTATAGTAGAAATATTATTTTCAGAGAGCTAACATCTTCTCCTATTGTGCTACAACCAGATGAAAAAGAAAAGGAAAAAGATGTTGTTCAATTGCCTCCTACCCCTGAGAAGACTGAACAGAGGGACCATGTCGGGTCTAATGATGAGGAGAGCTCTAGTAGCTCTGATAGTTCGGAAGAAGAGGAAGAACAACCTCAACCTTAGCCCTTAAGGAGATCCATGAGAGAAAGAAAGCAACCAGAAAGGTTTGGTTATTCTATGTTAGATTCCAGTTGTGCCTTTTCTTTGATTACTAACACTGATGAGCCTAGATCTATGAAAGAGGCTTTGGGCATGGAAGATGTAGGTTCCTAGATTGAGGCTATGGATGATGAGATGGCTTCATTGGAGAAAAACAAAACTTGGGACCTTGTACCTTTGCCTAAAGGGAGAAAATCTATTGGCTGTAAATGGGTGTTCAAAAAGAAATTATGTGCAGATGACAGTGTTGAAAGGTACAAAGCTAGATTGGTTGCAAAGGGGTATTCACAGGTAGAAGGAATAGATTATGGTGAAATATTCTCTCCTGTTGCAAAGTTGACATCCATTAGATTTATGTTATCTCTTGCTGCATCATATGATTTAGAGATAGAACAGATGGATGTGAAGACAAATTTCCTTCATGGTGATTTGGAGGAAGAGATTTATATGTCACAGCCTAAGCACTACATTGTTAAAGGTAAAGAATCCTTAGTTTGCAGATTAAAGAAATCTCTATATGGTTTGAAGTAATCTCCTAGGATGTGGTACCTTAAGTTTGATGCCTTTGTATTGTCAATTGGATTTGTAAGATCAAAATTAGATCATTGTGTTTATTTCAGAGTTGAAAATGATCGCATTCTTATTGTTGCATTATATGTTGATGATATGTTTCTATTTGGGAAGGGTAAGGGCATGATTTTTTATTTTAAATCTCAGTTGTCAGCATAGTTTGAGATGAAAGATCTTGGGGTAGCTAGGTACATCTTGGGTATGGAAATTAGTAGAGAAAGGTCTAACAGAAAACTTTGGTTGAGTCAAAGTAAGTATGTGAAGTCTGTGTTGGATAGGTTCAACATGGCAGATTGTAGACCACTTTGTGTTCCTATTTCTGTGGGAACAAAGTTATATGTAGATGATTGTCCAAAATCTCCTAGTGAGGTGGAGGACATGAGTAGAGTACCTTATGCTAGTGCAATTGGCAGTCTTATGTATGATATGGTCTGTACTAGACCAGACATTGCCCAAGCAGTGGGAGTCCTGAGTTAGTTTATGGCTAACCCTAGACGGGTACATTGGGATGCAGTTAAGCAAGTATTCAGATATTTGAGGGGTACATCAACTTACTCCATATGTTATCATGGTAACTCTTTTGGATCTCCACATTCAGTTTGTATTCGTGGGTTTGTGGATTCAGATTGGGCAAGTGATATTGACAATAGGAGATCCACCAGTGCTTATGTGTTCACTATGTTTGGTGGTGCTATCAATTGGATGAGTAAGCGATAACCTGTGGTTTCTTTGTCCACTACAGAAGCTGAGTACATGGCTGCTACTCATGCTTGTAAGGAAGCCATTTGGCTTAGGAGATTGTGTTCTGATGTTGGTGTTGATGCAGAACATATTACTATTTGGTGTGACAGTCAAAGCACTATTTGCCTTGCGAAGAATCCAACTTTCCATGCCAGAATGAAGCACATTGATGTGCAGTTTCACTTTGTGAGAGATATGGTGGAAGATGGAGAGGTAAATTTGGAGAAGGTAGATACTGTGAAGAATGTTTCAGATGCTTTAACAAAACCAATGGGCACTAAGAAGTTCAAATGGTGTTCGGAGTCTATGGGCCTTTTGGCCTATAGTGGTTAAGTTCCTATTATGTTCCTGTTGCTCTTACAAGGTGTTCGACAAGTGGGAGAATGTTAGGAATAAGGTGTCTCAACCTTGGATAATTCCTATTCTTATTATTTGTTTTGTAAATGTATTTTTTTCAAATAATGAAATTAAGTGTGAGTGTACATGTCTAGTTGGAATGTTGATGTGTCAACATCTTGTGCGTAAGGAGATCATGACTGAAACGGTCATGATAGATTCCTATGACGCATAAGAACTATTTAAGGAATGTACTATGACAGGTGTAAGAGCATCTTATGACTTGGGCCTATTTGGGTGCCCAAGAAGAAGTGGTTGGTGTGTGTAAGAGAATATGCCAAAAATAGGCTGGTATGATAGATTCTCTTACACTTCTCTTATGACCATTATTTTTGGTGGATTCTATGACAAGTTGTCATAGTCTATTCTAGGGATGGACACCTATTCTTTGGATTGCATGTAACAGCTGTGTACATGTGGCTTTGTCCATGGGTCTTGGTGGTTGGACACCAAACTCCTTTTTGGGTATTTGTTGGGTCCTGAGGAGTCTATATATATGATGTTGCTTCTATGGGAGAGATATAAGTTTTACTAGTCTCTCATCTCCTGAAAGAACTTGCATTGCAAGTGTGTTGTAGTCTTTGTGTTGAAGATAATACATTGTGTAGGTTTTGGAGGGGTGGGGTTGTTTTACCGAAAGGTTTTTCCCCACCAGCATATCTTTGTGTTTATGTGTTTCAATCTTCTCTATCTATTTTCTATATGCATGGTATATGGCTGCAATATCTTTGTTAAAGTTATTAACGAATCTGAAATTGTAAGGATTTAAAAAGAATTTGCATAATACTTTCCTTAAGGGATTAGTGTAGGAAGTTGTTTCCGCACCTGAGTTTCCTTACACACATTGCAATCAAGTATCACTACTTGAGAGAATTAGTACAAGATAAAAAGTCTGAATGGAATATGTGAATACAAAAGAACAATTAGAAAATATATTCACTAAAGCTTTACCCAGAGAAGCTCATGAGTATTTGAGAAGTCAATTAGGGGTTCTTCCCCTAACTGAGGCTTCCTAGACAAGCTAGGAGCATTGCATCAAATGTGCTACAACATAATATTTGACAAATTGATGCAGAAGATTGTCACACTTTAGGGCTAGCCTAGAGTTGTGAAAAGAAGCAAAGATAAGGAATCAGTCATAAGCAAGATGACAGAGGGAGAAACACTAAGCTACACAGATATTATCTACATCTGATGGATGTATGTTTTAGTTGCTACTTTGGCATTTTTGTCAAAGAGGGAGATGAACTAATATGATAACACATGACATTGAAAGGTAAGAGGGAGATGAACTGATTGATGAAACTGAAGATAAGGATGATGAACTGAAATGAAGGATCAGGATAGAGGGAGATCTAAATAATTTTGATGGTCACAGAAGTGAGGCCTATAGGATTTTGAATCAAAATGAAGCTAAGGATATTATAAATAATTCTCTGATGAACAGATAAGTTTTTGGATTGGTTGGTAATCCATGTGTTATTCAGGTGATATCATATGGTGTTGCCATCAATGTCGAAGAGGGAGATTGTTGGAAACTACAATTGAAACAATTGTTGTATTGTCATTGATGTCAAACCTTAATTGGTAAGACTGTTTCTACTTAGGAAAGTACTATATCTATTTGAGTGTTACTAAGGGGCTAGGCAAGGTTGGTAACAATAGCACCTAAGGAAAGGTTGAGTTATCTTGATACTACAAAGTGTACTTGACTATGTTGCACAATGATGAGATAATGTATTATTTATCTTAGTAAGACTGAAGACTAAACTAGTAGGCTTGACCAAGCAAAGAATGGTAAAATCATGTTTAAGCCAAGTAATGTTAGTGTTGACCGAGTCAATGTATGTCGAGCAAAATTATAGTGTCGACCGAACAACAGTTAATTGTCGAGGAAGATAGTGTAAGCCAAGGAAACATTTTTAGTAATGACCAAGCTTTCTACATGAAGACCGAGTGTTTGATCACAGTATTGACCGAGCATCAGCAATTTTATATTTGAAGAGAATTTAATTTTGGAGCTGACATTGTTGAATTCTTGGATTATGTAAAATGTGTTGACTTTATTTATTGATTGTTTGGAAGCATTAAATGCACTGTAAAATTTTTTATTGTAAATCTTTAAGAGATTTGAGATGATTCTAGAAAAGGAGCTGAAGAACATGAAGCGGATAGATTTAATGAATCTGACCTAACCCTAAGATCTATGAATGAGATTGAGTGGCATAAGATAAGTTAACCTAAATGAGGAAAATATAAAGTGCTAGATATGCAAGTGGATGGATAGAACAGAAGAACAGAGAATGCTAGAAGAGTAAAGCTTATTGACTGTTTAAGCAGAAAAGGCTGAAGGAGAATTATGGTGGTTGCTTGAAGAAAAATTATGAGTAGATCAGAGATGGAGATGGCAAAGTTTCAAAGTTAGTAAACCAGCATTAGTGTATGGAATCAGATCTGATATTTGCAAAGTGAGTTGTATATTTTTAAGATAAATATTGCTGCTACTTTCTAACCATTGTAACAGTCAAAATCCTTTTAACAGAGGTTGACCTAACAGTCATATGTTAAATCTTTTGAACAAGGTTGCATTATAATGGAGTGTATGTAAGTCCTATGACTAGGCTCACTTTTAACAGGGTGATTAAAATCCTTTAACCGGGTCACACCTGACAGTGTGTATTGTAACCTTTAACAAGGTTGGCTTTTTACTGAGCTCACTTCAGAAGAGTGAAAATAATAGTAGCATGTTACAAAGTGGTTTTTCCCAAATTGGGTTTCCACTATAAATCCTGGTGTTAATACTTGTGTGAATGTTTTGGTTTGAACATTACTATGTTTTACAAGTTAAGTTAGAGCTGGGTAGTGAATTTCATTATTGTATGTTTCTATTATTGAATCAGTGATGACCGAGTTTGTTTTGGTTATTGGATCTAATTTAAGGAAAAGTTTTTGAGATTCTTTTATACATCAAGACCTGAGAATAACTGATTCAAACCCCCCTCTCTATAGTTCTAAATCATATTAACAACTAACCCTATGAAGATACTTTTTCTAGTACAAAAAATGGCACCCACCGTGGGGCATTAGGCCTCATTCTTTCAAAAATTTAGAAAATTACATGTTTCTAGGATTTTCCTTGTTTAACTCTCTATTTTGCAGATTTAATAGCGTACTTGATACTTTCTCCTACACTTTTACCAATTTCTCCAGTGCTTTTGAGGTCCAAAACAACGTGTCTACAATAAAGTTTTGCGCCTTTACATGGAGTTTCAATGCTTTTGATTTCTTTTGTCATCTGTCTTATTTCTTTTAGTGCTTTTACCCTAACTCGCTAGCGCATTTAATCTGATCCACAATGTGTTTAAGCATTTCAATAGTTCTTTCAATAGATTCTGTAGTGTGTTTAATTAAATTGAAAATTAACAGAATCTAACTTGTAGAAAATAATTTTTGTGTCTGTAGGATGATTGGTCATAAAAAGATAAAAAAAATTAGAGATCAGATTTAACCACGAAGGGAAAGCTTTGAAAAAAAGGATCAAGGAAGAGAATATTGCACACATCAAGCTGGTTTTGGAAAATTCTCAGCAAGAAAATGAGGTATATGAACAATACTTGAAAGTTTTAGAAGCTTATAAATCAAAGTTCATATCATTAAAATGGATTTACTGGCCTTAGTCAATTTTTGTCAAAATTTGATAAATAAGGCTTAAACTCAAAATTATTCTTGTTTTCTTCATTTTGGCTGGTTGTGTTGACTAACTTGTTGGAGGAGAAGTGAATGGAAATGAATGATCACCACTAGGTGAGCATAAAAATGGAAAATTCATCAAAAATGCCCCTAGCCTTAGCTAGCTTTGAAATAAGGTAAGCCTAAAACTTGGTCAATTTTTGCTTAAATTGTGGCCTTGTCAATTTCAAAATCTAGTAATTAAAGCAGCCTATTATTGTTTGAGGGATTTGATACTAGGCCTATGCTCTTCACTTTCTAAGTGAATCAAAATGTCAAAAATATCAAGTTCCTTGATTAAAATAAAGGCTAAGTAAATCAAGCACTAAATTTGAACAACCCCTTGTTTGTGGAAAAGAGTTAGAAATACTCGATTCCCATTAGTTATTTTGGGAATTGAACCTTGTTAAAAGTGTTTGGGGATTGAGAAATAAATAGGGATATGCTCTTCACTGTTTGGTGAATCAAATTCCTAAAACCTATCTCTTTATTCCACTTTATTGCTTTCAAAATGAACATGCTAGATCTATAGTGGGCTTGCCTCTTGAGATTTGCCTTAATGAGGCCAGTGAGAGGGACAACCCAAAGTGGGATACAATTGCCTTTTCCACAATCATCTAACCTGCTATGAAATGAAATGCATGCATCCTTAATGGGGTGTGTGACAAAAGTGTGTTAAATTTTTGAACTTCCTCAAGTAGTCCTTTGGGATTGTGCAAAACTCTGACATACTGGTGGTGGGAAGCCTCTTAATATACTTGGAGGATGATAGTTTAATATCCATTTTGAACGGAATCTTGATTAAAAACCTTGTTAACTTAGCAAAGACTACATGTATCATCTTAAAATGGAAGTACTTCCATGTTAAGAATGTTTAGCCCTCTAAGTAAGTGGTTTGGGGTCATGTTGAATGCCTTGAATGGGTATTTAACTTGGATCTGGATTTTTCCCTATTCTACCCAATTTCCACTTCTTCCTGACATAATTCTAGCATCCTAAATTGCAAACCTGAGATTCTTGACCTCAGGGTCAAGGTTGACGTCTTAGGTCAAGGTCAAACTCAACCCTAACCTAGGTCAAGGTCAACCTTTACCTTGACCCTAGGGTCCAGGGTCCTCAGGGTTAGGTTCCAATTTTGGGGTTTCGTCAAATCTTGTATTTTCCCTCTTCGGGGCCACTATTTCTCAGGTTAAGTGTCAAATTCTCAAATTAATATTTGAGGTGGACCTTTCTCGAGCTTTGTATAGGATTCCTAATTTATTATTGGAGATTAACCTTTCTCAATTTTTGTGCCTAATGCTCAAATTAACTTTGGGGTTGGCCTTACCTCAAATTTTATGACAAGGCTCTTAAATAATTATTTTTATTTCTATATTAAGGGTGGTCCCCTTCTAGAGTTTTGTGTCAAGACTTTAATTTAATTTCCTCCCCATGTGCACCTCTCTATATTTTTGTGCCATGGACCCTTAATTATTATTTTCTAGCTGGCCTCTCTAGAAGTTTGTGCCCTAGATCACTATAAAAGGGAGCCTTCCTCTCTCATTTTCTACATCTCATCGCATAATCTCTCAAGCTCTCAAGAAAGAAAGAAGGAGAAGGAAAAAATTCATTCATCTTCAAGCATTCAAGCATTCAATTCATCAAGGAGATCCATTAGTAGCCATTGAAGGATTCAAGCTCTATGGAGCCCTCTTGTTGAAGATTCCTCCATGCACATCCATTCAAGCTTCTTCCTATTCCAAGATCCATTCAAGATTGGTGTTGAAGATCCAAAGACAATTGATTTGAGACATCCTAAATCCTATTCTACATTCATTTGGATCATCCATGCTTGTGGATTCAAGAATTTGAATCCTCCACAAGGGTTTCAACATAAGCAAGGTGAATTGTTCCATTTACTTTGTTTATTCCAGCAATTTCAATTCAATTTCAAGATTAATTCCTAAATTGGGATTTGACTGAGGCAAACCCCTCCGCCCAAACAAACAAAACTATTTTTCTTGTAGGTACAAGTGTGTGACGGTGAATTTTAGTGCAGATCTAGATACCCTTTTTGTCAAAGTTGTGCAGGTCAAGGTCAACTTTTTAGGTCAAGGTCAACTTTTTGGGTCAAGGTCCACTTTGTCTACCTAGGTTAAGGTAGACCTTTCATCAGATTAGGAAAAAGATTTATGGGTTTTGTAGATCTCGCAGTTTCAGTTTGAGATTGCATAGATCAATAGTTTCGGAGACCATCTGATAGGATTTTCAGCCAATTCTTTTTCGGAGTTAAGTACCTTTATTTCTTCATTTCAATGTTAGTTTTCTATATTTACTTTCCATATCATTATAATTTTATGTATGTGTAAAATATTGGCTTTGGGGTCTCTTTTATGTGTAAATCATTGTTCTAGGACCCCATCCATATTTTATATATAACACTACCTTATAGAGCCATGTTTACGAACCAAATTTTGAGCTAGGTAGATTGCTTGAAGTATCTTTTTGTGCAAAAACCTGTGATAACGTCCTTACAAATTCAAACACTTTTTGTGTAGAGGGTTAAAAAGAACAAGTGTATGTGTGGTTGTTCTGTTTGAAAAATACATAAAACAAGTGAGAGATATCCATTTGAAAGCTCATCTTATATTTTTAAATCTCTTCATAAAAAAAAAAACAATTACCAAATTAGGGAAAATGATTTGAAATCAAACCTTGTTGGATTTTGATTTCTACGCGCTCTCATAGACTCAAACTATCTTTACAAGAAGATGACACTTGCATTGCCAAAGAGGTCCCCGAATTTGAATATCAAATCTCTTTCAACAATCACAACCAAGGGGATAGTCTCTAAAATCTATTTGAAAAGAGAATCAAATCAATGGATAGAAACTCCACATTTCATGATTATCATCATGGAGGAAATAATGACAATATCAATAATACCAACCAAGGTACTAATGAAACCCTTGAAGAAAGAGCTAATCGAGTGGCTCAAGATAATGAATTTCTTGAAGTCATGGAAACACTAATAGATAGAGATAG
Organism: Chamaecyparis obtusa; assembly: GCA_027943335.1. NCBI lineage: Eukaryota > Viridiplantae > Streptophyta > Pinopsida > Cupressales > Cupressaceae > Chamaecyparis > Chamaecyparis obtusa. The sequence continues at coordinate 2,145,817 of BSBK01003272.1, forward strand.
GGAGAAATTTTTCCTAACCCAAGTAGGGGTAAAGCTCCCACATGATTATAATGTGTATCAACTCAAGAAAAACCAAGAAGAGAATAATTCTATGAGTGCTATGACTCAACAATTGAAAATTTTCCAAGCATAGATTGACCTAATGAAAAAGGTTATTGAACCTAATCCATTCTCTATCGAGGCCTTGTGCTCATTCCCTTTTGACAAAAGCTTGGTTATGGCACCTTTTTCAATCAATGTAGTCTTTCCTAAGTATGATAAATATATGGGTAAATTAGACCCACGTGATCACCTTATAGAGTTTCGTGCTCTAAGCATTGAATTTATGCATGATACCACATACCTAATTAGACTTTTTCCAAGAAGTTTATGAGGACAAGCCATAGAATGGTTCTCCAAACTTCTGCAAGGGATAAAGACTTTTGAGGAGTTAGCCTCCAAATTTGTAACCCATTATTCTTACAACATCAAACATGAGATTACCATGCTCAAAGTATGTGATATGAAACAAAAGGATGGCGAGTCTTTCCTAGGGTTCCTTCAAAGGTGGAGGATAGTTTTTGCAAGATACCCACGAAGTATCCCTGAAAAGGAGAAAATGGAAATATTTATGAACAACTTAAATGCGGAGATGAACTATAGGCTCCAACTTCAATGCCCCCCTACATTTGAAAAACTTATTGAGAATGGGATTAAAATTGAAGATGTGTTGGTTAAGAGGGGAGAGATCAAATTGTTCAAAGACAATAAACCCTATACCAACACTAATAATAATCATTATCTATTTAACTATAATAACAATAAAGGGGCCAACAATCACAATGATAAACCTAGACTATGGTTAAAGAACAATAATAAAAACTTTGTGCATGATGGAGTTTTGGAGGCACACAACTTAAAAGCTACCCCCTTTAATTTATCAAGTGGAGAAAATTTGACATATAATGTGAATCAAACAAGCAAAGCTCCTTTCAATAATACCAATTCTAACAACAACAACAACAACAACAATGCCAATAATAACTCCAATAATTCTAATGTCAACAAGCTTGAGCCTTTCTTTTCCACGTATCAAAAGAGAAAATTCACCTTTTTAGGTGAACCATTGGAAAATGTGTTAAGGACTTTGGTGGCCAACAAAATCATTATCTTACCTGAACTAAGACCATACGAACCCTGAGTTAAGCCGAATTGGTGTAATGATTCTCACCATTGTGAGTATCATTGTAATAAGGGTCATAAAACTAATGAATGCATGAAATTGAAACACCTTGTGCAAGAGCTAATTGATGATGCAACGATAAAGGTTGAAGGGCCCCAAAACAATGAAGATCATATGGCCTTCAAAAATCCTTTTCTAAACCACAAAAAGGGTGAGTCATCAAACACTAATCAAAATAATAAAAGACGTAATGAGAAGTTAAATTTTTCCCATACCTATGATAACATCATTAATACTTTAGATAGTGATGAAAATACCATTAATGTTATCATGGTAAAGAGAAGCCAAGGGAAGCAACATCTAATGTTGTAACTAGGGGGCAAGCATAAAAAATTACTCTACCTAAAAATACCCCAAGAATTCTTCTACCAAATCAAACTTCATCTTCATCATCAAAACAATATAATTTGGTATACCAATTACAAAGAACCCCTACTTAGATGTCTATTTTAGAATTGCTAAAGCTCTCACCAACCCACAAGGAGATTCTAGAAAAAGCCTTGGTAGAGACTAATGTGCCTCTAAATTTAGATGCAGACAAATTTCAAAATATGGTAGGACATCTTATTGCTCCTCATTGCCTATCATTTTTAGAACAAGATGACATGTCCCTAAACCATCTGCAAAATTTTCCCTTGCATATAGAGGTTCTAATTCACAATCATAGAGTCAAAAGAGTCCTTATTGATGGAGGAGCCAGCTTAAATATTTGTATCATAAATTTGGTAAAGGCATTAGGATTTTCTAAGGAGGCTATTGACCCAAAGAAAAGGATAACCATAAAAGCCTACGATGATGAAGAGAGAGTTTCTAAGGGTGTCATAATACTTCCTATCAGAGTTGGTCCAATGCAGAAAGAAACCATTTGCCAAGTCCTAGACCTAAAGTTGACTTACAATATTTTTTTAGGGAGACTATGGATCCATGAAATGCAGGTCATGCCTTCAACTTACCACCAATGTCTCGAATTCCCCTATCTAAGACAAGAAATCATGGTAAACAGGGACTCAAACCCCTTTCAATGTTGTAATAACATGAAGCCTATCAATGATTCCTTAGTCTTGCATAATGTAGAAGGGTATATTCCTCAAAGAATAGAGAAAGGTCAAAGTTCAAAGGATCTTCCATCTTTGAAGGGAAAAGAAAAAGAAGAAAAAGAAATTGTTGTTCAAAATAACCGAAGTCCTACTAACCTAGCTACATTGACAAAAGGAAAAGAAAAGGTTAGTGAGGAGAATGTTCCTAAGAAATAGAAAGAAGACCAAGCTAAATCTACTAAAATCTACACCAAAGATGCTCATTACCAGAAAATGGATCATATGATGAGAAACTTTGAAAAACAATGTCAAATCAAACAAAAGGGTATAGGTGAATACTCCTTATCTATGATGGACCTACCCTTATCTCCTAAATCATATGGAAGACCATCCAATCTCCCTCATAAATACAATGATCACTTTTTAAGGGCTAATACATCTTCATTTATGGAGGAAAAAGACAATGAAATCCTAAATTGGCTATATAAGGATGAGGAATCAAGTGCACATGAAAAGCGTATCCAAAATGTAAGCATTCTCACACATCAATATGGGAAAGGATTTCAAATAATGAAGAAAATGGGATACAAAGGACAAGGACCTTTAGGAACAAGAAATGAAGGACTAATTGAACCCATTGAAATGACATGGAGAGATAGCAAAGAAAAGACTGGATTAGGGTACCTAGAACAAGGGTACACTCAAAAGAACTATCCTAAGCTTTATGACCTAATTTTAAAATTAGGTTCTCAAAGTGATGAAGACTTGAACAATTGGGAATGGGCCTCATTGTCAAGTGAGTCATGTCAAGATAAGGAAATAGATGTCATCCACACTTACACTCCTAGCAAGGAAAAAGAACCAATCCCAGAATCCAATCAGAATCAAGCCTCAAGTTTGAGTCAAGTGGTCTTAGATAATGTCCCAATTCAAAGGATTGAAATAAATCAAAGGGTAGGAGAACCCTATGTACCATCATGGAGGCCTACTATGGAAGAATCTAATGTTAGGTTTAATCCACAAGATTTTTACCCCATGAAAACCTTAGAGGATTCTAGTGAGGAGGATTTTGACCCTAGTTCTCTAGAACATCTTGAAGAAGCACATATTATATATTTAAGTGATATAATGTTTGAACCTTCAAATGAAGTCCTATCCCTAAACCCCATTGAACTAAACCAAAGCATTGATCCTTTGACCCTTATCTACCCAGAATTAATCGAATGGGATTCCATTAAACCTACCATACTCCCTACATTTTTGAATGATAACTTGGTGTCCCAATACCTAAATGTAGTTGAGCCTTCTTCTACTATGGAATATTAGGAAGAAGTGACTAAGGAAGGTATCCAAACTCTCAATTCAATTAAAAATTAAAAAAAATGGAAAGAATCTAATGTTGAAAACCACGTTGTGGCAACATTAGATAAAAAAGAGAAAGAAATAAAGAATGATTCCAAAGGCGAAAACCCAATAGAGGCACCTAAGGAAGGGAGTTTGGATACTTTACCTGAGAAATATGAAGAAAGATTTCCTATCTTGACTGAACCAATAGAGAAAGTGAACATTGGGTTAGAATCAGAACCAAGGATCATACACTTAGCAACATCTCTATCTAGTAAAGAAAGAAAGGACTTCATCTAATTCTTCAAGGAAAAGAAAATCAATTTTGCATGGTCGTATGATGATATGCCCAGATTAGATCTGAATTTAATCATGCATCATTTGAACATAAAAGAAGGAGTAAGACCAATAAAGCAGAAATTAAGAAAGATGCATCCTCACATAGCTTTACTTGTAAAAGTCGAGTTGGAAAAATTGTTGAAAGTTGGGTTTATAAGAGTCATTTATTATGCCCAATGGATTTCAAACATTGTGCCAATTCCAAAAGTAGATAAATCTATCAAAATTTGCACAAACTTTAGGGACCTCAATCTTTCATGTCCTAAAGATGACTTTCCGTTACCAAGCATAGATGCCATCGTGGATCTGACAACAGGACATTCAATGTTCTCGCTTATGGATGGGTTTAGTGGTTATAATTAGATAAAGATAGCACCTAAAGAGAAACACAAGATAGAATTCACATGCGCATGGGGGAAATTCTATTGGAATGTTATGCCTTTTGGTCTAAAGAAAGCCAGAGCAACCTATCAAAGAGCCATGATGACCATATTTCATGACATGATGCACAAGTTCATGGAGGAATATGTAGATGATATACTTGCTAAATATCACTCAAGAGAAGAACATCTACCCATCTTAGAGAAAATATTTGCAAGATTGGAATAATTCAAAGTAAGGTTAAATCCAAAGAAGTGTGCATTTGGAGTTCAATCAGGAAAGCTACTAGGGTACATTGTTTCAGCAAAAGGAATAGAGGTAGATCCTACCAAATTCAAAGCCATCATGGAAATGGAAGCACCTAGAAACATAAGTTAGATGAGATCTCTTCAAGGTAGGATCCAATCCATTTGAAGGTTCATCTCTCAATTAGCAGAAAAGTGCCATAATTTCACTCAACTCCTTCATAAGGACATATTTTTCAAATGGGATGACAAATGTGAAGAAGCTTTCAACTTGTTGAAGAAATACTTAATGAACCCTCCAACTTTGATGACACCTATAAGAGTAAACCCTTAATTTTATACATTTCGGTGATTGAACATTCACTAGGGGCACTCTTGGCACAAGAAGATGAATCGAGAAAAGAAAAGGCCATATACTACATCAACGGAACTTTGGTGAAATATGATTTGAACTATACCTTCATTGAAACAGCATGTTTGGCCATAGTTTTTGCTTCCCAAACATTACACCACTATATGTTATCCCACAAGATTAGACTCATTTCAAAGATTGATCCCTTGAAATATCTTCTTAGCTGATGAACTACAACTGATTTAGAACCTGAATGAAGAATCTATAATTTAAGATTACTGAGGAGTTGATGATTAGATATGCAAGATGATTAAATCAGTATTATGTTGTCATTGATGTCAACTAGCTTGACAATACTTATCTTGTAAGTTACTATACCAACACATCTGAAGGAAGGTGAAAGAGATGAAGAACAAAAATATCTACACGAGGAAGATGTACATGACAGATGAGGATAAGGAATACACTAAGTAACTTGTTGATAATTCTATGACTTGGTGAAATTGACTTTATTATGTTGCATTCATCTATGATGAAGAATAGAGCTGAAAGACACAAAGCAGTGTTTTCGGTAAATAAAACATTTTAGTACACACCGATGAAGTGTAGTGTATACCGAGCGCAGTGTTAATCGAGCTTGTGTTCACCGACACATTTCTTTATTAACCGAGCAAAACAAAAAGGAATTAAATGATTAGTTTAGCCAATAAAGTGATGAGCTGTAAAGTGTATGAAATCGAGGTAACATATAAGGTTTGTTATGAAGATCGATAGCTAACATAAATCAAAAGGGATCTAATGGAGCAGATTGAAATGTGTTACTGACACATCAGCCGAGGAAGCTTAAAGCAGCAAAATCTATGAATATGATTAAGTGGAAAAATCTGATGGAGGAAAAGAAAATGATTTACTTGTCTATATAAGAGACATTGGTTTCATTATTAAAGAGAGCCAGAAGAAGAAGATACTACAGAATTATCGCGTGAAGAAGTTTTCATGCATTCTGATCATACTAGTTAATAAGAACCGAGCTGCACAAAAATTACTGAGCTACAGAGAGTAATTACCGAAAGATAGTAAGTTGATATAGTATTGAATCTAAAGTGTTATATTGATCAGAAATATTTGAATGAGTTGAACATTGATCTATAAACTACAAACTGGAGTTTTTTTAAGGTAGATCATCTACTATTACATATTTAACCACTGTACACAGCCAAATCTCTTAACTGAGTGGACTATGAAAGTCTTTTGATGTTTCATTCATAGAGTGAACATTGTTATCCTTTCAACCCCAAAGTGACTATTGGTTGGACGATAACTTCTAGTCTAAAATCCTCTAACAAGGTCACACCTAACAGTGTGTTTGTAACCTTTAACAGGGTTGGGTCTTCACCGACCTCACTTCAGAAGAGTGAACAATTTTGGGTTGCTAGTCCCAGGTGGTTTTTCCCTTCACAGGGTTTCCACGTTAAATCTCTTGTGTTATGTGTTGATTGTGATATTTGTTTGTTATCATATTTTGCATATTACATGTTACATTTAATCGATAACTATTATAAAGTTTAGATTGACAATCGGTAAAAACACAGACAGTGAAAGTATTTTATATTTACCGAGTAGTAGAAGTAGTAGAATTGTTTTGAATTATACATTTTGAATTATGGGACACTGGATAACTGATTCACCCCCCTCTCAGTTATTCTAACACTTAGCAAAACAACATTAAATGGAAGACTAGCCAAATGGATCATGGTGCTAAGTGAATTTGACATAGAATATGTGGATCGAAAATCTATCAAGGGCCAAGTCATAGTTGATCAATTAGCAGAATCACCATTACAAGATGACCATCCAATTTAGGTGGAATTTCCAAATTCTAAAATTATAAATGTTGAAGCAAAAACATGGCAATTATATTTTAATGGTTCCTACACTCAACATGGATTAGGAGCAGGCATACTTTTGATTACTCCTCAAGGATCTACAATTCCAAAATCATACAAATTTCTATTCTCATGCACAAATAATATAGTTGAATATGAAGCATTGGTCATTGGGATAAAATTGGCATTAGAATGGAAAGTGACAGAGCTACATGTCAATGGAGATTCACAATTAGTTATCAATCAAATCAATGATGAATACCAAATGAAGGATGAAAAGTTGATGCCTTACAAAAATATGGTTGAGAATCTCAATAAGTACTTCACTCTCATCACATTTAAGCAAGTACCAAGAGAATAAAGCAGTAGATGTAATGGCTACTTTGGCATCACTTCTCCAAATACCAGATAAAAGCACCATAGATGAATTCTTGGTAGAAGAAGTTGAGCAACCTACATTTGACCCTACCCATCCTCATACCATTTGTTTACTAACCGAACATGAATCACCTTGGTATGGAGCCATTTATACCTACTTAAAAGACCAAATCTTACCTATGGATCAAACCAGGAATCAAAAGAAAATCTTTATTTGACAAGCCTCTTGTTATACCTTAATATCTAACACGTTGTATTGTAAGAGTCTAGATGGAATGATTCTTAGATGTCTAGAGAAAGAGGAATCAAATGTAGCCTTACGAGAAATTCACGAGGGGATTTGTGGGTCACATTCGATTGGTTTAACCCTAGCTAAGAAACCTCTTAGGATAGGATATTTTTTTCCTACCATGGAGAAAGACGCTTGTCACTTTTCTAAAACTTGTCATAAGTGTCAATATCATGGGAACTTGATCCATGTACCAGCACAAGAGCTTCATCGTATGATGACACCTTGGGTGTTTTATCAATGGGGTTTGGACTTAACAGGAATGATTTATCCACCATCTACAAATGGTCATAAATTCATCATCACCGCAACATAGTACTTTACCTAATGGGTGGAAGTTGTACCCTTATCAACTGCCACAGGAAAGAAAATATCCTTGTTCATTCTAAATCACATAATTTTTAGATATATTGTACATCATGCCATCATAATGGATAATGCCAAACATTTCAAAAACAAGTATTTGAAAGAGCTATGTACAAAGTTCAACATGATACATCACTCATCTTCAATATATTACCCCCAAGGTAATGGACAAGCCGAAGCAACAAATAAGAACATCTTAAAGATATTGAAGAGAACGGTGGATAATTCAGGTAGAGATTGGCATGTAAAAATAAACCCAACCTTATGGACTTATAGGACAAGTATCAGAATGCCAACAAGAGTTACACCATTTTCCTTTGTCTTTGGAGCAGAAGCAGTTTTACCTTTGGAGGTAGAACTTCCATCTTTAAGAGTATCTCTACATGGTTTGATAAGTGAGGAAGATTATAGAGTTGCTAGGTTGCATGAACTAGAACTGATAGATGAAAAACAACAACAAGCCTTTCATCATTTGAAAGTGTATCAAAATCGGATGTCGAGGACCTATAACAAGCATATCAAAGCAAGGACATTTCAAATAGGTGACTTAGTTTTGCGAGAAAATCCCAAACATCAAGAAGAAAGAGAAAAGAAAGGAAAAGGGGAAGCAAACTAGTTAGGACCTTTTGTAATCACTTCATCTTTTTGGACAAGCACCTATAAATTATCTGATTGTGATGGAGAAGAATTACAAGAACCTATCAATATCATTCACCTCAAAAGGTTCTACACATAAAGCAGATGAAAGAGGATAAAGAAAGAGAGTAACAGAAAATCAGATGGAAAGCATCCTATTTATTGTATATAGTCAAAAGAGATCTTGAAAAAAACCAAAAACATCGAAAATCAGAAAAGAGAAAACAAATCAGAAATGCAAAAAAGATAAAAAACAATAAAAAATTGAGCATGAAAAGAGCCAAAAACATTCATATATGATCCTCAAAAATATGTTGTCTTGGTGAAAACCTAGAAAATAGGCACCTTAATGATATGGAAAAGAAAAAAATTTGAAAAAGAGAAAATACAAAAAAAAATTGAAAAGAGAAAAAGTGTCTTGGTGAAAACCTAGCAAATAGGCGCCTTGGTAGCAAAAAAAGGAAAAAACTTTAAAAATAGAAAAAGAAAGCAAGATCCATTCAATCGGTGAAAACTTGGTAAACAAGTGGCATTGAAAGTCCAACTCAGTCGCATACCTAGCGGTCATCCTTGTAAATATTGCATTCACTAGCATTTGTATATATTGCATAATAAAACCCCACAGTTACATTTGTAAGTACCTAAGGATTTTGGTCACCTAATTTGCAAATTTTCCTAAGTCCCACAAGCATAGTCATATCAAACTGGGGGAAATCTACTCTAAAGGAGGAAGATTCATCAAAACAAACTTCAATTAGACACCAAATCAATTCATCAAAATGCAAGTGAAATGCTCAATCAAATCCTAAGGCTAATCCAATTTAAACCAAATGCAAATTTGATCCAATATCTCATATGACCCTATCTTTATCAGGATTAAAAGATTGAAATCGATGGAACTATATTTGAAATATGGATTTGAAAAATATTGCAAAATTTTCTAAAAAGTGTTGACTTGATTGATGAAATCATGTCTTTCTAGCAAACCGATGAAAGTTTTTAAACTAGACAATATCATCATGATTGAACTAGTGATGGTTGTATTAAACTCGGGATTCCAAAAACTACTCAATGATGAATATAAGTTCCTAATTTTTGAAAAAAGTGATAGTTAGTTGCATACATCTTAGATTAAATGCATTTAACATTTTTGCCTTTCTTAGCCTAAAAACTAAATTGCAAGAGGAAGATAGAAAGGGGGTGTAATCAAATCAAAAATCAAAGGAATATCAAAAACTATATGTGATCGAGTGTGTTGGAAATCAAAAATCAAAATCAAAGGTGCATTGCATTAGTTCACTTGCATTTATTAAAATCATTTTTGCATTCCCTAAAGTTCATTACATATAGCTTGCATTAATTTTACTAAGGTTAATTGCATTAGGTTGCATTCATTTTAAACTTCAAATTTCACTCAAGTAGAGTTGCATTAGGTTGCATTCATTTTATAAATCCATCTCATTTAGTTTGCATTCTTTAGGAAACTATTCATATTAAATACATTAAGTGCATTTACCATTGCGTTCATTAGTTAATGTTCATTACATCCATTAAGTCATTTCATTCAAATAGACATAAATTCATCATTAGGTGCATATCATTTAGTTCATTTAAAAACATTGCACATTGCATTATTCATTTAAATCCATACATTTATTTTCATCATCCATTAGGCATCATTGCACTATCATCGCAGTACATTCATTAACATCATTCATCTATATAACATATAACATTTAGAATCATTAATCATTACATATCCATAATCATTATTCATTACATCATATAGGTCCATCACAATTTACATCACATTTGCATACCATCCATCCATTACATTCGTATCTATTACATACAACTATATTATCAAAAATAAATACATCCATGCATCGCATTATTCATTAAATCACTGCATCATCATCTAAAGCATTTATATATTATTTGCATCCATAAAGCATCAAATATCATAAATCAGATCAAAAATTCATATTGCATCCATTCACATATTCGATGTCATACATAAGACAACCATTTAAGCATAAATAGAACATGTGTATCCATATCATAAACTGCATTTTGAAAAGCATAAAATAAATCATATAGGAGATAAAACCATCTAGATCTGCATATGACGCAAGGGGAAGGGCAAGTAAAGGCAAAATCAGGGTTAATTGAGATTGCTTACCCTACTAACAAGCCCTACAAAGAGTTAAACAATAGAAGCAATCACAATACACATGAGATCAGTACAAACACAATGGATATGGAACAAGCAACTGACAACAACACTGGAACAAATATTATATTAATAGTAACATGCCCGACTATGAGGCCTTCCAGGTTTCAGCCTTATATAATGAATTTATGAATTCAAAATCATAATTCGCATCCTTCTTCTTATTCTTTTGATGTCCCACTTATAATCTAGCTAAGATATCCTCTACAACATCCCAAACTTTCAATATATAGCTCGTAAAGCCATAAGTTGACCAGTCAAGAATTTAATTACATTATAGGTCCACTTAGGAGGAGAAACCAAAACTAAAGCTAGAAACAACAAAACACAATGTGCCTCAACATTTAGGTCCACATATGATCCAAGAACATATCCTCAATTGTGTAAGATCCAATTTCCCCACACGGAACCACGCAAGGAAAAATACCACACATTTCATGCGAAACTGGCAGTAAATCAATACCTGAGGGAAATGAAGATAACTTCCAAGTCTAAATGAATTAGCACATGTGCTCTTAGGAGAAGGTCCAAGAATAGGTCCAGGGAATAACATTAACTTCACAAGACATGAAACCAATGGAAACATCGACACTAAAACAAACACTAGATGGGTACAAGAAACAAAAACTATTTTTTGGTGATTCAAGATTGCTCAAGACCCAAGATGCTCCTGCATCAAATTCCTAGGGTTAAAAAACAACTGATTTCCACATTAGGTGCTGCTCATACTTTGACCTAAATCATAAAGATATAATTCATCTTGTGTAATCCATGAACTATCTTCAACCAACTTATCTTTCCACTAAACTAGGTATTCCATTTAGTCCTTTCCTCTTGTACTCTTGCTTATTCTACTATTCATAATCTTCACAATGTTGTCTTTGTCTTTCTTAGGAAAGTCCATGTTATCTTCAATCTCATCAAGTGATTCAAAATACTCAAAGATGTCTGCAATGTTGAATATAGGTGATATATCCATGTCTTCAGGCAATTCTACTTCATATGCATTTCCACTGTCAAACTTATTCAGAATCTTACAAGGTCCAAATTTCTTCATCTTCAATTTTTTGTAGGTTACCAACTAGAAATCTATTTTTCCTCAAATGAATCATGAATTCATCTCCAACTTCAATATATTTATGTCTCCTTCTCTTATCTGCTCTCTTCTTGTAATTCAAATTACTATCCTCCAAATTCCTCTTAACTTCATCATGAAAAGTTCTCATGTATTCTACAAAATGATCAGCTTCAACACTTCTTTTGGTCTCAGTAGGTAATTCTCTCAATTCTATAACTCCTTTAGGGTGAAATCCAATAACAATATCAAATTGTGTCTTTTTAGTACTTCTTTTCATAGAATTGTTATATGCAAATTATGCTTGTGCCAAAACTAAATCCCAATTAGCAGGCTTATCTCCAACTAAACATCTCAACAAGTTTCCCAAACTTCTATTCACAACTTCATTCTATCCATCTGTCTGAGGGTGAAATGTAGAACTAAATTTCAACTTAGTATTCATCTTTTTCCAAAGTGTTCTCCAAAAGTAACCAATAAACTTAGTATCTCTGTCTGAAACAATAGATTTAGTAAAACCATGTAATCTTACTACTTCCTTGAAAAATAATTAAGCTACATGCAAGGCATCAAATGTCTTCTTACAAGGTATGAAATGTGTCATCTTTGAAAAGTTGTCAACTACTACCAAAATAGAATCATTACCTCTATGAGTTCTAGGCAATCCAAGAATAAAGTCCATACATCTTCCCATGGTCTATCAAGTACAGGAAAAGGTGTATACAATCCCACATTTTGACTAGTTCCTTTTTCTACTTGACAAACTCTGCAACTTCTTACCATTCTTTGTACATCTCTGTAAATCTACAACCAAAAGTATCTCTCTAAAATCAATTTCATTGTCTTATCAATCCCAAAATGTCCAGCAAGTCCACCACTATGCTTCTCCTTTATGATGTTTTCTCTCATAGATCCTCTCAGTATACATAACTAAACTCCTCTAAACAACATGTCTTCCTGAATAAAATAATCAGTCCACTTGTCATTCCCAATTTTCTCCTTACAAGCCTTCCAACATTCTGCAAAATCAATATCAATCTCAGACAAATGTTTTAAATCATCAAAACCAAGTATCTCAACTTTCATCTCAGTCAGTAAACTTCTTCTTCGGCTCAATGCATCAACAACCTTATTCAACTATCCACACTTATGTTTTAATGAAAATGAGAAATTCTGCAAGAACTCAACCCATTTCATATATCTATGATTCAACTTATTCTGACTTCCCAAATACCGTAAAGCTTTATGGTCAGTATACAACACAAAATCTTTAGGCATCAAATAGTGTCTCCACTTCTTCAAAGCTTGAACAATAGCATAGAATTCTTGATCATAAACTGAATATTATCTCTTTGCATCATTCAAATTTTCACTAAAGAAAGCTATAGGTCTTCCTTCTTGACTCAAAACAGATCCAATTGCACTTCCACTAGCATCACATTCAACTTGAAAAACTTTACTAAAATTAGGGAAAGCAAGTGTAGGCAATTCTGCAATCTTTTATTTAAATATTTCAAAACTCCTATGTGCTCCATGTGTCCATTTAAAATCCTTTTTTTCTCCTCTCATGGTTTTAGTCATAGCATTACAAATAGAACTAAAATTTCTAATAAACTTTCTATAGAAACTTGCCAATACATGAAATGATCTTACCTCTCCAACATTCTTTGGTGTAGGCCAATCAAGTATAGCTCTCAGTTTCTCAGGATCCTTCTTCAAGCCATCTGTTGAAATTAAAAAACCAAGATACACAATCTCTTCTTTTATAAATGAACATTTCTTCAAGTTAATCAATAACCTTTCTTCCTTCAATCTCTGCAATACTTGTCTGATATGCTCAAGGTGTTCTTCCTTAGTCTTACTGAATATAAAAATGTCATCAAGATATACAATTACAAACTTACCCAAGAATCTTTTCAGAACTTCATTCATCAGCCTCATGAAATTACTAGGTGTGTTAGTCAAACCAAAAGGCATAACCAACCATTCATGCAATCCTTCATTAGTCTTAAAAGCAGTTTTTCATTCATCTCCTTTTCTGATCCTAACTTGATGATATCCACTTTTCAAATCAATCTTAATGGTGAAATACTTTGCTCCACTCAAGTTATCCATTATGTCATCCATCCTAGGCAAGGGAAATCTATACTTCACTATGATCTTATTTATGGATCTAGAATTAGTACACATTCTCCATTCTCCATTCTTTTTAGGTACTAACACAATAGGTACTGCACAAGGACTCAAAAATTCCCTAATCAATCCTCTCTCAAGTAATTATTTCACTTGTCTATTCAATTCAATCTTTTCATCCGGTGTCAACCTATATAGTGTTTTATTAGGCAAACTAGCTCTAGGTATCAAATCCATACAATAAGTTATACTTCTCATAGGTGGTAAACCATCAGGTACATTATCAGAAATGACATCCCTAAATTTAGTCAATAAATTCAATCTCAGGTGCATGTCCTAATTCATCTTGTTTTCCATTTTTCCTTGGTATAAAAACAAAGAAAATATTTTGTTCTTTCATGTCTCTTGCAAATGTTTTACCATTGACCAAACATACTTTGATTGTGGTCTAGTGACTTTCATCAAACTTCTCTATTAAAGCAATAACACTTGTTTCTTTCCATTCATCCAAATAGTATATTGATTCAATCTACCATCATGCAAAGCTTTCCTATCATACTACCAAGGTCTACCCAAAAGAATATGACAATAATCCATAGGCATAATATCACACAAGACTTCATCATGATAATTCCCAATTTTGAATTTAACAAGGCATTGTTCACTTTCAAGTAGTTTATGCTCCTTCTGAATCCAATCAATTTGATAAGGTTTAGGATGTTTCAATCTTTGCAATTGCATTTTGTTAACCAACTCTTCGAATGCCATATTATCAGAACTTCCACCATCAATGATTACTTTGCAACATTTGTCAGCGATCTTACATCTGGTTCTGAACAAAATTTTCCTCAAGATAGGTTCTTCATCAACTTCTTTATTACACAAGATCCTTCTCAGCATCAAGTTCTCACCATGTTCAGGTTCATTAGACAATTCTTCAACTTCTTCACAAGCCAAATTACTTTTGTTATTTCATCCAATCTTCTTTCTAGAGTTAGTACATTCAAAAGCTCTATGTCCTTCTTCGCTACATTTGTAACAAGTACCTTTAAACTAAGATTTCTTTTCTCTTTTCCCATTATTGTTATTCCTAGAGTAACCAGTATATCTACCTCTAGAGTAATTACCTCTTTAAGCAGGTTCATCTTTCCATCCTTTATCTTGCACTACATTGTGAAATCTGCTACTTTCTCCATAAGATCTACCTCTACTTCTCTGAAATCTGCCACCTCTTCCTCTTTGTCTTTATTCATGTCTCTTTGTCAATCTTTCTTCTACCTTCAAAGAAAATTGGTATGCTTCTTCCACACTATCAATCTTCACATAACTAAACTCATCTTGAATAGATGTCCTTAGGTCATTCAGATATCTAGCCACCTTTTCAAATTCATCATCCGCATGTCCAGATCTGATATCTAATTTATAAACTTCCTCAGTATATTCTTTTACACTCAATTCCCTTTGTCTCAGGTTTTGCATTTTTCTCATCAGAATCACTTGGTAGTCAGCTGGAAGAAACTTCTTTTTCATCTTTCCAAGCATTTTCATCCATGTCTTGATCTTTTCTTTTCCTCTCTTTTGTCTCTTAGTTTGCAAATGATCCCACCAAAGAGATGCATGATCTTTCAACTTCGTCACTCCAATCTTCACTTTCTTATTATCAGGAGTACCTTCATACTCAAAATACTTATCCATCTCAGAGATCCAATCTAGAAGTGCATTAGTCTCAAGTCTTCCATCATCGCAAGTAACTTCAATAGCAGATCTAGAGTTAACCTTAGAACAAAATCTCAAGAGTCTTTCCTCATCCTATTCAACTTTAGGTTCAGGGTTAGGTGCTACTTCTTCCTCATCACTAACATCTTTAAGATGTGCGCCTCTTCTCTGGACTGTCTCTACAACTTCAAGCCTAGTTGCAATCTGCCTCAACATGTCCATGATAGCATTATCATTTCATCTACCGTGAACCATCTTAATAATCAGGTTCCAAGAAGACCGTAACCTTCTGCAAGTTATAGGTTAGATCTCAGATCCCCCACCCTACAACCAATCTAATAAGGTTCTCCATGATCCAATCTACAATAAAGAACTTCACTCTGATACCAGTTGATGCAAGGGGTAGGGAAGGTAAAGGCAGAATTAGGGTTCATTGAGACTGCTTACCCTATGAACAAGCCCTGCAAAGAGTTACACAATAGAAGAAATCACAATACACATGAGATCAGTATAGACACAATGGATATGGAACATGCAACTAGCAACAATACTGGAACAAATATTATATTAACAGTAACATGCCTGACTGTGAGGTCTTCCGAGTTTCGGCCTTATATAATGAATTTATGAATTCAGAATCATAATTTGCATCCTTCTGCTTATTCTTATGTTGTCCCACTTATAATATAGCTAAGATATCCTATAAAACATCCCAAGCTTTCAATAAATAGCTCGCAAATCCACAAGTCAGCTAGTCAAGAATTTAATTACATTATAGGTCCACTTAGGAGGAGAAACCAAAACTAAAGCAAGAAACAACAAAACATAATGCACCTCAACATTTAGGTGCACACATGATCCAAGAACATATCCTCAACTGCGCAAGATCCAATTTCCCCACACAAAACTACGCAAGGAAAAATACCACACGTTTCATGCGAAACTGGTGGTAAATTGATACCTGAGGGAAATGGTGATAACTTCCAAGTCTGAATGAATTAGGAAGTGCACTCTTAGGAGAAGGTCCAAGAATAGGTCCAAGGAATAACATTAACTTCACAAGACATGAAACCAATGGAAATATCAGTGCTAAAACAAACACCAGATGGGTACAAGAAATAGAAACTATTTTTTGGTATCATGCAACATTGCTCAAGACTGAAGATGCTCCTGCATCGGCATATCATGATAAAACACCTAAAAAAGAAGGTCCAACACATAATGAGATCACGTAAACTAAATCTATCAAAACTAAGTATCAAAGTTTATAGTATCATCGTCATAAATCAATAGAATATCAAAGTCTATAGTATCATCATGAAACATCAGATAATCAAAGTCCATCAAAACATCAACAAGTATCAACACATAAGAAAACATCAACTAATCAAAAGAATAGAATAGAGTCCAATGTCTCGATATCAAAAATGGGATCATCATGTACATCAATGTCTAAAAGAATATATATCAGATCAATATGAATCAACTAGCTGAGCCACCAGCGCCATCAACACCATCATGACTAGGATCAGTATCAGGAGGTCTGCTCAAACTAGCCTATAGCCCATGCTGACTCATAGCAGCCATAAAAGCCTGCATCATACTGCTAAGCTGGCTAACCTGTTGTCTAATCTAAGATATATCAGACTAAAAGGCTCAAACATATGATGCAGTCGCCAAAGCCTCTGAACTAGGAGCTTGTATAGGAGGATTCTATGGTGGAGGCATAGAAGAAGATGGCATAAAAGAAGAGGGCATGGAAGAATATGGAATAGATAAAGATGGAATGAAAGATGAAGAAGATGGAAAAGATGAAAAAGATAGAATAGAAGCAGGAGCCTGTATTGAAGGAGCATGTGGAGGAGCCTCTAGAAAAGGATCTTGTGTTGGTCTGCCCTGTGCCTGATCTAATAAAATCTATGTGTCCTAAGCATCAATATCAGCAACTACCTACACATCCACCTATCTTTGACGTCAAACCCTATGACGACCTTGTCTGGTTGAAGGATCACAAGCAACCCGATGAAAAACCCTATCCACACCTGGACCCCCAACATGACCACCCCTCATTTGAACACCACCACCCCTAGGAGGAATGGGAGTAGCAACAATAACTGGTATCAACACCCTACCTGCTCTAACTGGCCGACGATCTGATTGTCCCCGATGAGCCCATCTCCTACCACCCCTACCTACATCCCCATCATCATCTCCATCCCCACCATCATCATCTAACTCCTCATCAATCCTGGGTATCCACCCAACTAGATCAGTGAACCTTAGAAAAGGGTTTCGAGTGAACCAATCTATGTACTCATCAATCATGCATGCATTTATCACATGATCCCTCATCTCCCATGGCAGGTGACCAAGTTGCTCTATCTCCTATCGTACTATCCTGAAATCAACCACAGGCCCCCATAGTGATCGCTCAGTCTATACATGAGCATACATAGCCACACCCTACGACATGCCCTAAGTACGACCATACTATCATAGCACTTGTCGAAAGAAAAATCTCTCAATAATGTGCAGAGACCGCCCTATCATCCATTGTGGGAAGCACATAAAAGGAAGCTTTGTAGCATCCTTGGGCCACGCCTCACATCCAATATAAGGTCATTATACAACCTGATCCATGTCATCAATCATGCGACGCTAGTATTCTAACTTTCCCATATGGACCTGCACCACCATGCCCTCGTACATCTAGGAAAATGACCACCCAAGATCATGGTGACGCACTGCAATTGGTCTAGTCACTCAGAGATGCTCCCATGTCCATAATTGTAATAGAATCACCCTCATAAATAGAGTTGAAGCACACTAATAAACCACTGCGTGCATCTCATGATACAACTACGCTAGAATGCAGGAACCCCAATCAAACCGTCGAGGTTGAACCATCAGGTTCTCCAAAATAGGACCCCAACCAACTACAAATCCTTTCCCTCGATGATCAGGCATGAGGAAGCCTCCAATTAGCGCACCCAAAATAGATTGAAGAACCAGGAATGAATAAAACTGGGACCACTAGATATGGTCATCACCGATCATGGGGTCCTAGAACACCCAACGACATGTTGTGCCATCATAAACCTGATCATAGTACACCAACTCACCATGAGTCGAGATACAAAGGGTGTGGTACACATCCTCGGGAGTGATAGTCATCTCCCCCATAAGCAAGTGAAAATTTTAATGGTCAGAGTGCCACCTCTCTGCCATAGTTGTGATCAACCCTCAATTCACTCGGAATCAAGGTAGGACAAGTAAGAAAGAAAGCCCGCATCTACCTATATGTCTGCGGTCTAGAGTGCTTAGATCGTCTATCATGCTAAATGGTAAAGGATATAATCCTTGAACAGCCAGTGACTTAAGCATAACCTACAAAGAGTAAGTTAAATCACATCAGTTTTGAAATCAGTTATCTTTTGAATCATCCTAAGTTAATCAAACATTTACAAAATATCAAACCATAATCAATTTTCCTGATTCTATTTAGAGAGGATAGAAAATTTATCATCATCCATCATCTAAATCTAGATTGACAATTACAAATTCAAACTACATTGACTCAAGCTAACATCCTATGACTTGCTAACAAATCAGGTTTATTACCTAAGCCAATCAATTGATTGAGGACACTAGACGGTTCGGAAAATTGACTAAGTCATTTACAATTTTTCCTAACAGGGTAAAAGAGCTATTTTAATGGTTAAAAGTGCTAAAATGCAAAAGCGCCACTCAAAAGATTAAAAGTGTTATCTAAAAATTTAAAAGTGTTGTTCTAATGCGTAAGCTCTAAAATAACTTGTACAAGCTAAAGGAAATATTTTACGCACTAATAAAAACATCAAAAGTGCAAAAGACTTTATACACGCTAAAGAAAAATTTGAAAGAAAAAAGAGCCCTAGTTTCAATGTATAAACATGCTATTTAAACTTACGAAAGCACTATTTAAAAGCGTGGAAGCGCAAAAAGAATTGTGAAAGTGCTAAAGAAATGATTAAAAGCACCATTTCTGGTAAAAAAATGCAAAAGAAGAGGGTTTTAGCATGAAAAATTCAATTTTTTGAAATTAAATGCTTTAAATTAACAAAGTAAGTTGATCGGGTACTTATCGTAGGTCCATACGTCAATGGTTGATGATATCGATGCCCTCACTCGAACTGATGCTCTCGAATGGGGATAACCATCGCAATCAGCTCAAAGAGGTCAGAGAGAAAAGTCAAAATAGCAAAGTGAAAATGAATAGTAAAATTAACTTTTTACCCCTTTATATAGGCCATTTTGACCTAAAAGGGCATCTTTAACCAGAAAATGCCCAGGGACCCACATTTTTCACCAAATCTGCCAAATCAGGGGCATTTGTCATCACATGAATCCAAATTCATTATCAAAAATGAAATCAAAATTTATTTTAATTGACCTAATTAAAGCAAAATGACCTAAACCGTCAACTTTTTCAAACAACGATCGAATTTCATTTCATTTTCGAGGGGGCATACACTCGAATAATAAAAAACAACTGCAGTATCATCTAATTAGGGACATGACCATCAAATCAAAGCGTAATATTTTATCAATTTTTTTTTTGCTTATCAATTGAAAGGGGCATCAAGCATCAAATCAAATCAAACTAGGTACCATATTAGTGAACTATCATCAAATCGATCATCAAGGACCTTAAATCAAATAGAACTACATCAATCCTATCATCAGAATTTGCATCTTATATCCAACATCACAATCGACCAATGACAGAATTAGGACTTTACATCAACGAAATTAGGACCTCATATTAGTCGAATCAGGACATTCTTTGAATTGACATGCTTTGCATGTCAACTCAAAGAGGGGCATTTGTAATCACCGAAAATTGGACAAGATCATTTAAGTGAGAAATCAAGGTAAAAATCAATACAATAAAATGCAATTAAATCAAATCAAAGATAAATTGCAATTAAACCTTAATCCAAATTTAATTAAAAATCAAAAGCCATTAAATCAATTCAAACCTAATAAAACATGACTAATCAATAAATTGTACAATTAATCTAATTAATTGTATAGTTCAAATTAAATCAAATCAACCCATTTAAGGGGTACATATGGCTAAACAAATTAAATAAATTCAATTAATTAATTCATATTTTCTCTCAACCACCAAATGGGAGGAAAATCCATCAACCAATAGGAATTAAGGACCAAGCTCATATGGATCAAGCCAATACTAGCCTACCATTACCTTTCCTTAATGTTAATTTTCTATTCTCTAATAGTTTTTTTATCACATCAATGTCACTTCTTGGTAACTCTAAGTTGTCCATAGATTTCCATTTCCATCCTAGAGCGGGATCGTCATCAGGAAACTCTGTGTAGCCTACCATTACCTTTCCTTAATGTTAATTTTCTATTCTCCAATAGTTTTTTTATTGCATCAATGTCACTTCTTGGTAACTCTAAGTTTTCCATAGATTTCCATTTCCATCCTAGAGCAGGATCATCATTAGGAAACTCTATGTATTCTTTGATTCTTCTTCCCCATAGATTTTCCACAAGTTATTTTACCCTATTATTTTCTAGAAGATTATATATGGTTTTGTATCCTCCCCAAGAGTCACTAAAAAATAGTTTTTGGTCTCCATAGGCTACATCCCAGGTGATTCTTTCTATAACTATGTCTCTACACTCCATCTTAAAATTGGATACTCTTGATCCCCTTTGTGGATTACCAATCCTAAAGATATTGAGTGGGTCTTCTCTATTTAGATATTTATGATTGAGGATCTTTACCCATTTTGATGATGAAGCTTTATACATTTTAATGCATATTAGCAAAGGGTCTTATTTTGATCCTTAAGATATTTAGCTCCCAATCCCCCCTTGGATGTTGGTTTATAGATTTTGTTCCATGCTATCATTGCTACAAAAAATAAATTTGAAGTCCCCTACCAGAAGAAGGATCTTATCTTCTTTTATGTTTTAACCTTTATCCTTGAAGTGAGAGAAATACATGACATTTGGTAAGTAGGTATCACTGAAAGGACTATTTTTAGTATTGTAGCTCTTCTTGCGGAAGATAACCATTTTTCTTTCTACGATTCCACCTTTTTATCTAACATAGACAATATCTGTTCCCAAATCTTATTTTATTTGATGCCTTTATCAAGGGGGAGACTGAGGTATTTGTAGGGTAATTCTCCCTTTCTAAAGCTTAGTGTAATACACATTGTTACTTCTATTCTAGGGTCTATGTCGAAGAAGAAACTTATAATTTTTTTGGACTTACTAATTGTCCTGAGGCCCTAAAGTACCAATTTAGTATGTTTTTGAATTGTCTTACCTCCTCTATCTCTCCTTCTCCAAACAAAATTATATCATCAATAAATTGTTGATGTGGAATGGGTGCCACCTTGCTAATGTCTTGTATACCCTTAATGTGGTCTCTTTCTTGTGCTCTAGTAATTGATCTTCCTAAAGCTTATGTCATGATAATGAATAAAAAATGTGAGATATGATCCCCCTGCCTTAGCCCTATTAAAATACTAAAGTAACCTTTTGGTTCAAACCGTTTACTAAGAATGACATTCATGGACTTGAAATACATTCATAAATGTCCAATTAATCCACTATTTTGGAAAATCAAATGCTTCTAAACATTTGCAAAGGAAACATTGATCCACTTTACCATATACTTTTTTAATGTCCAATTTTATTAGCATGCTTAACTTTTGATTTTGTTGAATGGTATGAGTTACTTCCTATGCTATAATTAGTCCATTAAAGATGGATCTACCAAGAATGAATTATGTCTATTCATTAGCTATAATATTAGGAAGAATTTTCTTGATCTTATTAGCTAGGGATTTTGCCAATATTTTTTAAATGGTATTACATAATGAAATTGGTCTAGATGTTGGATTATAGAGAGGGGGTGAATCAGTAATCCTTGAATCTGTGTACATTAAAAAATTTCTCTAATTCAACTCAGTTAGACACACTTCAATAATAACCAATAATAGTAAATTAACTTTATCAATCAACAATAACATTCAGCACATATAACACCAGTATTTAACGAGGAAACCCAATTTGGGAAAAACCACTATGGTAATTTTCACCCACTAAATAAATACTCTTCTAAAGTATGCTCAATTAAAATTCAATCTGGTTAAAGATTATGTTAGTGATCTTTCTTGCTGAATCCTAACACAAGCCCTGAATGCTTAATTGGAACTCTATGATTCCTAAACTCCCAATTCAAAGCAAGAAAAATACTAATTAACAAGGACCAAGTCCTTCACTTTGAGCTCCACATTACTCAGGTGGGTATACCTCATTTGCACATTCATAACTTCTTTTGACAAACAATAGGCCTACAGGTATATGCCTGTGGAATAGCCTTCAAACTCCTATAGGTATCTTGTACCTTAATGAATCACCAAGTCTTATGCAATATCCTACTTGCATAGAATGAGTCTGAAAACTAGAAAGGACTTCTATTATCTCCTATCAACATGAAAGGGAAAATTATTTCATTTGATTTAGTTGATGTTTTTTGGGTTGAATGGACCCCTGAAATACCCCAAATCTCTCATAGACTAGTGCCTTATCCAATGGGCAACATAGTGAAATAGATCATTGCAACAAAGAGATATGAAACAAGAAGACAATATATTCTACTATGTTGATGCCTTACACCAAGCATACACCATTGATCAGATCCTACTTATAAATCCACCTGTGTACCCAAATATGCTATCACCTATTCAAAGGATTTTAACCCTCTCCTTAGAAGAGACCTAGGAACAAGAAAAACATTAATCAACATCCACTGAAGACAAGTATGAGATACCCTTGATATCCCAACTCATGCACATCTAAAAACCAGTCCTAAACTCAGTCATTCTTGTGAAAAAAACTCTATTTTAGACATATTCATGACATACAATAGAAAGACTAAAACACCCTTGATGCTCTAATCAACAAGTTCAAGAACCGGATGGAGATAATCTGATAGTAGTACAAATATATTGAGAGCTTATTCATAAGAAAAATTGTTAGAATTTATATTCTATTCTCCAAGCCAGAAAGGAAAGAGGGAACACCCTATATGCAGAGAAGAAGGTAAAATATTTATAGGAAGAATACCACTCATGGAACTAGCCCTGAATATTACGAAGAATCAGGAACCCCTCAAGGTTATCAAAAACTAGAACCCTTCTAAATGATCTTGGAGATCCTTAAAAAGGATTGCAACAAGCTTCAGATCATTTAGGTCAAAATTAGGTCTACAAACACCAAGTACAACAAGAAATGAAAGCAATTAGGAAAGCCTAGAAACCTAGGAGAATCAGATCAAATCTGATGTACAATTTATGGGTTTCATCATCATAGGCTAATTGCAAATACAAAACATCAATTTCTTGTTGCAAGCCAAACAAAATTCAATGCCAGAACCAACCCAAAGAAGACTTGCATGAATCAAAGCATGGAAATAATCCTAACATCCAACAAATCATAGCTACCCTTGTCAAATAATAGTCCTCAATATTAACTCGGCATGGCACCCTAGGAAACAAAATCAAATCAGACGACTACCCATATCTTCTTCATCATTTTTTACTTGCAAATGTTCCAAAAAAATCAAATTTGATCTACCTTTTTTTTATCATTTATGGCTCACTATAACAAAACCCTGCAGAGAAACCCTTAATTAGTTCAAATTCTGGCTCAACGACTAACTGATCAAGTTTTAAAATGCGGTCATTGATCTTCATCCTTTCTCGGCACATCGGGCGGCTCTCGTTAATTAATAGCAGTCACTTAAACCTTTTTAAAAATTTCCTAGCCACATCATCTTTTCCTGGAAACCAATTAGAAATGAGCATATCAACAACATCTGGCAACTGGACCCACCTTGACTAGTCTTTATCTCTTGGAAGATCAGATGGCTGTCACATTTCCATGATGGCTATCTGTCGAGCACATTTCCTTAGTGGCAACATGACCACTGTTAGATCTTCCCTGACTTGAAATGCCTTTATCCTAACCTTGGAAAGCTTCCCCTAACTCTAAGTCATCTAGCGAACACATGATTAAAAGCATTCTCTTTGTCACTGAAATTTTATCTTAACCTTGGTCTGGTCCGAAGATCACATGAATGAAGCATTCGCATAATCTCACAATCTTTCTTTGAACCCTAGTTTGATCAGGCAAACAAGTGATAGTCATCGATTAATCTCTCCTCAACAACTTGAATTCAATCTCCAAGTCTTTACCTTTAACTCATCTTGACCATGAGATCACACAACTGAACTATTCGTTGGATCGCCGAAAGAAATAACTAACCACCTAGGAACCTAGAGACTTGGTGAACATCGCAGTCATGTAATCTCTGAATAGTAACTTAACCTACCTGGGAAAGGAAATAAGACATGTGAAAAATGGGGACTTAAGTGGCTAGGAAAAGGTAATAAAGAAGTAGACCAAAGCTAGGGTTTTTGGACTAAAACAAATTTTGGAAACCCTAGGACATGGATAAACCCTAGCTCCTCAGACCTTAAAATAGCCATATCTTTCTAGTTTTTGCACATGAGAAGATGCAATCTTGAATGGGGTTTGTATACATCTTGGAATATATCTCACCAAGAGTGCAAGCCAGGTTTTAGCAGAAGTAGGCCATTTTCATAGGATTTTTGCTATGATAGGAAAATGGCCTAGTAGATTATAATATACATTGTTAAATGTGACCTTTTTAGGGGATTTGCCTCAGATCTGTTAGGATCTTCACCCTGTTAGGAGTAGCCTAGTTAAAGGTCTTTAAACACTCTTCTAAAATGTTACCTCTTGAAAGGATTTACAATAATATTGTTAGGTCCACTCGGATAAGAGATTTTTCTGTTACAAATGTTAATAATCAATAGTGAATAAATTAACCTATAAATCTAAAACTATCTTTTGCATAATCAGATCCTGTGTGTGTTCTTTGTCTTCACTTCAATCCTTCACTATCCATTGGCTTCAACACTTCATCAATCTCATATTTCTGACTCAGAATTCAACCTTTCCCTTCTTCACTACATCAGTCAATGACTCATCAACCCTTCAACTTTCTAACCTTTTCTTCATACAATTTCATCCTTTATATAGACTTTTCTTTGCCTCTTAATGTCCTTTATTACATTTTCCTTTGATTAATCTTAGTCATATGATCATCCTCACAAACTAATTCAATGAATTTAGATTTCAGTAAAATGTTTTATCATCACCTCAAAACTTGAACTTTCTTGGAACTTGTACCTTCTCTTTTTGTCACTTAGATCTATACCATAGATTATCACCTTGAATTTTCTTGATCGTAGATCTCCTTAACTAACTCTTCCTCATCATTATAATCTTCCAACTCATTAGAGCTCATCATTAAATGTTGTTCTGATCCTTGTATTTAATTTATGTTCCTTGCTTAGTGGTTAACTCTTTTTCCTCAATAGAATTTCGGTTAACTTCACTTGGTAACTAAAACCTTCTACTTGGTGCCTTGAGTTCCTTTCTCTTTACTAAAACTTACTTTCCTTTTACCGAATGACTTTTTCCTGCTTGGTAGCCAAATTTTTTTGCTTACCGACTTGACTAATCTTCTTTACCGACTTGATATAATCACATGCTTGGTATAAAATAATTATATCATCATAACCTTAACATTGTCTGATCTTTATATGTTGCCCAATTAAGTTCTTCAACTTCACAATTTCACTTCTTCTTCATAACTCATTCAAACTTATATCATACTCTAAATGATATGGAAACTCAATATAAATCAGAAATCAATTGCTTGACATCAATGACAAGATAATAATTGATCTAATATTTCTACTATCTTGTATACCTTTGATCTTAGTCGGTCTTCATCATCATCACCATCAGTTATAGTAACATTGGAATCATCAAGGTGTTCAAATTTCTATTTTGGGGGGATTAGAGTGATAAATGTATTGTTGATCTCTTTTAAAATTCTTTCTGAGTTTCTAATATTTTTTAATGCTTCTACTAGCTCATCTCCTAGGAAATGCTAGTAATTTTGGAAAAAGCATGTTGGAAATCCATCTAAGCTTGGGGCTTTGTCCGGATGTAATTGATTAATTACTTTCTCAATTTCTAATTTTGTGAATTTTTCTTTGAGCATCTCATTTTGTTCTTTTTATATGAATTTAGGGATGTTTGATAATATTTTATTTTGGGCTTATAAATTTGACCCATGCTAATTATTCAAGACTTTTTGGCAATAATTTACTACCTCTTTGGCTATATCTATAGGATCCTCTACAATATCACCATTCTCCTTTTCTAACTTTGTAATTCTATTAATGTTCCTTCTTTGTTTGGTGCTATTGTGGAAAACTTTTGTGTCCTTGTCCCCTACCTCTAGCTAGGTTTCTCTAGATTTCTACCTCCATAAGATTTCTTCTTTGGATAATATATATTCTTGCTTATTAAGGAGTTTATTTTCTTTCACTTGTACTTTTCTTGGTTCATCCCCTTTTATATTATCTCATTATTTAAGTTCTCCATTTCTTCCTTAATATTTTCTCTTGTTTCAAAAATGTTGCCAAAGTGTTCTTCAATCCAAATTAGTATTTTCTTCTTCAGTGCTTTTAGTTTTGATATAATGCAGAAAAATTTAGATCCCATAATCCTTTCTTCTTTCCAATATTGTTCAACATTTTTATGAATTTATCATCTTTCAACCACATCTTTTCAAATTTGAAAGGGCATCTTATGGCTTTTCTCTCCTCATGAATTAATAACAGAACATGGAAGTGGTTTGAACCAAAATTTGATAATTTTTTTTATTATTTTAAATTGTAAGGGAATTCCTCTAGATTACCTTTAAGAAAAAAATATCTTAGTTTTCAACAATGTTGCTAGATACCCTTCTTCTATTATTCCATTGTTTATTTTAATCTCCATTATATTATTACGAAACACCAAATTTATGAAGTCATTTGTTGCTTGTGATTCTCTATTTATGCCCCCACTCTTTTCTATGATATCCAATATAGAATTAAAGTCACCTCATATTATGCATTTTTGATCTAGGTAATTCTTTAGATATCCTTCAATTTCATCTTAAGCCTCCTTTTTATTTTTATTTTGTATTGGACCATATGCATTTATCAATAAAAAACTTTTTATTGTTGTCAACACTTCTAATGCTGCCATATTTCCATCTTTAGAAGTTGCTTAATTTTTCATATGTAACCTTCCTAGGATCCCATAGAATTCCAAGACCTCCAAAATCTCCTTCAACCACTATAGGTTCAAAATTCCATATACCTATCATTTTCTTAAATATCTCTATTTCCTCCTTCTCTAGATTAGTTTCTTGTAGCATTATTATTTCTACATTGATTTTAAATAGGAAACATTTAATTATACACTATTTATTAGGGGCATTCATGCCCTTAATGTTACATGTAATGAGATTCATGATTCTATGGAACGAAACTTCCCCTTTTGATGCGGTCAAGGATATTGGGAACTCATTGAGTCCAACAAATCCTTGTAGCAAGGGAATGAATGCAAGATCAATATCCTTATTATCACATAATCAATTATAGGGATAACTGTAAGAAGTAATACATTCTAGACATCCAGGCCTGATTAGAACCTTCAATAGGTCATCTTTTTATATGATCTATAAGCCACAATAGCTACATGGGCTTTTTATAAAAACTTTCTTACATCTGATCTCAAAGATGAGATCTTACAAAATGTTAATCTATTGTTCTATTCAGACTAATTATATCTTATCTTCTTCTTCTTTTCTCAAGGGAAGCAAATACAAAACTTATAAAGCCTTCTCAAGCCTTAGGTCGGCCTAGAAAGATTACATTTCCCAATGCAAATAAAATGCATTACAACAAATAGGTTAAAACCTAAAATCATAAGGATCCTTCTCCAATCAATGAAACATGAGTGATCCCTCAAGTAGGTCGACCACAGATGTTACATCATCAATAAATGAGTTGTTGAGCTTTGTTGATCAAAAAATACCTTCGCAAGATCGAAAAACACAAGATTGACCAAAAATATGAAGAGCAAGATAGTCCGCCAATAATTAGTGAGATCTCATGCACAAAGTAACCACAAGATATGTGATCCTAGGAAACGGTTCAACATGAGGTCATGAACACTCTATAAGGATCACAAAAGCAAACAATCTAAATTGAACGATCACAAAAAGAAACACTTAGACTAATAAAATTGGGAATAGGAAAACACATATTTTGGTTGATGCAATATTTCCAAGAACCAAAGATACTTCTGCATCAGACACCTGGGGTTATTTGAAAAGTGAGCCTCACTTTGCTGGGGCCAAAGGAAAAGCAAAATGGTCAACCTCATCCTGTGAAATCCATGAAGAATCTTCCACTGACATATCATTCCACTTGACAAGATACTCCATAAACTGCTTACCTATTATAGTCATACCAAATTCCTCTCCTTCAACACTCCTCTTAACATCATGACTGATGTCTCTCAATTCTGCTATTCCTTAAGATTATACCTAGTAATAATCTTAAATGGTGTCTTCCATGTGCTCCTATTTACTGAAATGTTATATGCAAACTCTGCTTGATGCAAGGCCAAATCCCAATTCCCTAGCTTGTCTCCAACTAAGTACCTTAGAAAATTCCCCAAAATCATATTCATAACCTCAGTTTGTCCATCGATCCATGGATGGAAAGTAGAACTATACTTTCCAAAGTGTCCTCCAAGAATAACCAATAAACTTACTATCCCAACCTGAAACTACGGTATTTAGTAATCCATGCAATCTCACAATCTTGTTGAAAAATAGTTCTGCCACACACACTACATATGTAGTATTCTTACATGGTATGAAATGTGCCCTCTTAGAAAACTGATCTACAACCACAAAAATTGAATCATGACCTCTCTTTATTCTTGGTAAACCAACTATAACATATATGTTTATGTCCTCCCAAGGCGTAATTGGTACTATCAAAGGTGTATATAATCCCACATTCTGACTACTACCTTTTTCAACTTGACACACCCTACAATTATAAACAAAATTACACACATCTTTTTGAATTTGTGGCCAAAAGTAGTTCTCACTTACCAAGGCTACTGTCTTATCAATGCCAAAATGTCCTACCAATCCTCCACTATGTCTTTCTGTAATAAGGTTGTCCCTCATTGAGCTTATATGTATACACAACTAACATCCTTTAAACAACATTCCATCTTCAATAAAATAATCCAACCAGTTACTTCTATTTGTAACAATAGGATCTCTGTAAGATTTCCTAGGCTCAGTAAAGTTTGGATCATCCTCATATAATGCTTTTAATTCATCAAATCCCAATACTGAAATCTTCATTTCAGTCAAAAAATTCCTTCTCCTACTCAAATAATCAACAACTTTATATGTCACACCACTCTTATGTTTCAACACAACTACCCATCTCATATGTCTCTGATTTAACTTACCTTGGCTACTCAAGTACTTCAATACTTGATGATCAGTGTAAATTAAAAACTCCTTAGGTAGAAAATAGTGTCTCCATTTCTTCAATGTTTGGATTGTGGCATAAAATAATTGATCATACACTAAATACTTTCTTTTAGCATCATTCAAATTCTTGTTGAAATAAGCAACAGATCTGCCTTCTTGACTTAAGACAACTCCAATTACATTTCCACTAGCATCATAATCTATTTGGAATACATTATTGAAATCCGGTAAAGCCAATATTGGTTGTTTTGTCACATTTTGCTTTAGCAACTCAAAAATCATTTTTTCTCCATGTGTCCATTTGAATTCATTTCTATCTCTCATCATGGTTTCAATCATCAGTATACAAATTGAACTAAAGCTTCTAATAAACTTTTGGCAAAAGCTAGCCAATCCATGAAATGATCTTACCTCTCCAACATTCTTCTTTGTAGGCCACTCTACAATTGCTTTCACTTTCTCAGGACTCATCTTCAATCCTTCAACATATATTATAAATCCCAAATATACTAACTCCTCCTTCATGAAAGTACACTTTTTAAGTTTTATTAACAACTTCTCTTCCCTTAACCTTTGCAATACTTGTCTAACACACATCAAATGTTCCTCTCTACTCTTACTAAAAATCAAGATATCATCCAGATACATAATGACAAACTTACCCAATAAATTCTTCAAGACTTCATTCATTAACCTCCTAAAACTACTTGATGCATTAGAAAATCCAAAAGGCATTACCAACCATTCATATAACCCTTCATTTTTCTTGAATGTGGTCTTCAATTCATCACCTTCCTTGATTCTAATATGATGATAAATACTTTTTAGATCTATCTTGGTGAAATATCTATCTCCACTCAAATAATCCATCAAACCACCCATCCTTAGCAAAGGAAACTGGTACTTGATTTTGATTCGATTGATGGATCTAGAATCGATACACATCCTCCATTATCCATCCTTCTTAGGTCCTAAGACTATAGACACTACACATGGGCTCAAACTTTCTCTAATCAATCCCCATTGTAATAAATCTTGTACTTTCCTATTGAGTTCTTCATTTTCCACTAGTGTCATTTGATATGCTACCTCGTTAGGCAAACTAGCTCTTGGTATCAGGTCTATACAATGATTGATACTTATTACCAGTGGTAATCCACCAGGTACATTATCAAATATGATGTCTATATACTCATTTAATAATCCACTGATTTCTTTAGGATGTTCTTCTACCGATACAATTTCCTTAGACTTCTTGTGTACAAAATAAAAATACATTATCAAGCCTCATACCGTCCAAGAACTTCTTGCTATCTACTAAACAATTGTTTCACTAGTACACACTTCACTCTTAAGGGGTTCCTCCAAGGTTAACAAATCTTACCTCATGCCATTAGCAACAATAGTGTACACATTCTTCCTACCATCATGCATAGATTTCCTATCATACTGCCAAGGTATACCCAACAAGATATGACACACATCCATAGGTGTAATATCACACAAAAATTTATCATAATACTTCCCAATCTTGAATTTAACTAGGCATTTTTTTCTTACCAAAACCTTGTGTTCATCTTGAATCCATGCGATCTGATAGGGTTTAGGATGCTTCAATCTTTGCAACTTCAATTTCTCAACCAACTCCTCCAAGGAAAGATTATTTGAACTACAAATATCTATGACAATAATGCACACCTTGTCTTGTACCCTACATCTGGTTTGAAGCAAATTCTTCCTCTACAATGGTTCTTCATCTTGCTTTCTTTGGTACAAAACTCTCCAAGTTATCAAGGTTTCTCCATCCTCTGCTTGGTTGTTGTTTACTAACCTAGTGGATTCCTTGTTTGCAAAGGTTTTTCTCCTACTACTCTCTGCCTTCCTCTTAGAGTTGCCTTATTTACATTCAAAGGCTCAGTGTCCCACTTCACCACATTTAAAACAAGTGCCACTGAACTTCCTTTTACAACCACCACTTTGTTCTTCATTGTGATAAGAACTCCTATCATTCATCCTGCATTAGTCATTATCCTTAGCTTCTGATCCACTCCTTGCTTGATCTGTAAAAGATCTACCTCCTCTAGCATTAGTAGTGGATCAAACTCTCTAAAATAATCCTCCTCTACCTCTTTGTCTATGTTCATGCCTTTGATTCAAATTTTCTTTAGCCTTCAAGGGCCACTTATAAGCTTCTTCCACACTTCTAATCTGTATCAAACTAATTTTATCCTGTATTGACACCCTTAAATCATTAAGGTAGCAACAAACATCTTGTTAAAATTCATCATCTACATGCCCATATCTAATGTTCAGTTTATAAAACTCCTCGGTATAACCCTTAACACTTAAGTCCTTTTGCTTCAAGTTTTGTAGCCTCCAAAATAGATTCACTTGATAGTCCTGAGTCAAGAACTTATCCTTTAATTTTTCACCATCCTATCCCAAGATTTGATCTTATATTTGCCTCTTCTCTATCGATCTATTTACAAATATTCCCACGACAAGGAAGCATGTCCTTTCAACTTGGTACAAGCATATTTTACCTTCTTCTCCTCACTAGTTCCTTCAAGTTAAAAGTACTTGTCCATCTCTTTTATCCAATGTATCAATTCATCAGAACCCAAGCTACTATGATAGTCTAGTGGATTGAAATGAGGTCTCTTGTTCACAATGGTCAAGGCTTTGATGAACCTTTTTTTATTCCTAACCGATTACTCAGAGGGGGGGTGAATTAGTAAATACTATTTATATTGCAATTTCACACTTGTACAAAGATTCTTGCAAGATAAACAGAATGAAAACAATCATTCACAAACATAAATAGAAATAATCAGATCAAAACATCATGTATATGTGGAAACCCTCGGTTAGAAGGAAAAAACCACGGTGAGACAGAGCTCACAACTTCACTACTGCAGTAATAAAGATGCCCTGTTAGGAGCTTACAAAGCACTTGCAAGAGTGCTACCTAGTTAAGGGATTTGGTAGAAGATCAGTTAAGATCTTAACTCTGTTAGGAGCCGCCTTGTTAAAGGAATTTCAACATCAACAAAGATGTTACCCAGTTAAAGGATTTATACAAAGAATCTGTTAGGGTTCACCCTGATAAAGGGATTTGAATATTCTTTCATAGTATAAAAGAAATGATCTTAATTGACACTCTTTGTCTGATTAGATTATACTTGTTGAACTTACTGTTCTGCCTGGCTATTGATCCTTTCTGCCTTTCCCCTCTATGATTGTAGCTCTTCTCTTAGAAGATATCTCTCTCCTGCTCTGTATAATCAACAACTCTTTTCTTGCATCCTATGACCTATATTTATGCAAAATTCATCTTAATGAAACCCTAACTTATAGAACCACCAAGCTGTAAACTCATCCTTAAATAATGCAACCAAAAAAATCTTTGCATTTTGATCTTGATTTTACCTAGAAACATCCGCATAGAAATAAAACTAACTCCTGTTAAAAAGCTAACTCCTGTTCTAAATGGTGGATGCTCCACATATTTTGGTTTTAACTTAAATAGCTCCACATAATCTAGTGTTGATTTATATGCAGTTCAACCGATATCAATCTTATACCCAGTCCATCCCTGTATGCAATATAAGACTAGTACAATGTACTCTATTCGTTCTATCGGTGCATCTCCTATGTTTAGTCTACCAATGCATATACTTTGTTTCTAGTCTATTGGAGCCTATAAAGTAATACAAGTGATCTACCGATGAACCTCTACTGGTGGGAATGGTGTTTGCATCTATCTTCACTAATGACAACTTAAATTTTCTAACAATCTTCCCCTTTTTCATTGGTGGCAAAACCATTACTCACTCATCACAGTTAATTCCTTGACCTGTAGACTTCTTCCTTGTATTGTACACTTCAGTTCTTCTCTCTTCTATTTGTAGACTTCCCCTATTCTAGTGCTTTAGCTCTTATGTCCTATAGTTGATCTATCGTGTATCTTTTCTGAGCTTTTGAGCTTTCGACCTTCTTCCCTTTTGTTTTGATCTCTCTCTTCTTCTGATTTCTTCTTCTTCCCTTTTTTGCCTCCATAGGACAAAGGGTTTAGCTTCACTAGTTATTTACATTTGTAGCTTGGTGAAGATATCCTTAAATGTTCTTTATTGAATGAAGAAAAGGATTCCATTGACCGGTTACATATTCTATATTTTTCTATGTTGCTTTTAGAGAGACAATAATATTTTCCATGTCCTCTACAATTTTGTAATCTAGTTCACTTGTCATATTTTCAATATATGTTGTTGTTTGTTGCATTGAATCAAATGTTGGGGAAATAAACTATTGAAATCCAATTAGATCTTGGATTCGCTTGATCTTTTCTTCATAAGTCTTTCTCAGATTGAGAGCTAGACTTGTCATTTCTCTGCTGAAATTTGTTGCAGATTTATTGTTAACATCAAATGTTGAAGACAAAACTCTTATGTCTTCAGAGGTCTTTGTTGACTTCTCTGTTAGATATTGCATGAACGTATCAAAATTAGAAGTTTTGGTCATTAGACTTCCTGCAACTTGAATCTATTGTTGAAGTACCCTTAAATTGGTGGATACAGTCACCTTTATTTCTTCAACTTGTTTATGAAGAATTTCTATTCTCTTCTTCTCATAGTGATCAATTGCTACTGTCTTTGGATTGGTTAGATCTTCTCCAATTGCTTGTGCTAATATCTCCAATTGATCTATTATAGGTTCATCTTCATCAATGTCAACATCTGGTACAAAATTGCTCAGGATATTTTTGACACTAGTTAGGACCATGTCATGTTTCCACTTAGTCATCTCTTTTAGCTACCTTGTTGACATTTTTCTAATGTCAACCATAGTCTCAGTAGCCTTTCTCCTTTTGGCTTCTATGTTTGCTACAAAGGATAGCTTCCTCTTAGATGAGGATGAGCTTGGAATATATACTTGTTCCTTTTGTCTAGTCTCCTATACTGGTAGCGCTTGCTCAACATGTACAGGTAACTCTTGTTCATGTTCATTCTTTTGTTCTTATTTGTCATTATTTTCCAGTTGGACTAACTCTTCCAGTAGTGCCACATTTTTTGGTTGTGCCTCCTCTTCTAGTAGGACTTCTATTGTTGGTACTTCTTCCTTATTCTGTACTTCCCCTTTTGGCAGTACCTTTGCTTCCCTTTGTGCATCATGTTCTTGTGGAAATTTCTCTTATGCTGGGACTTATTCCTTGTGTTTCTCTTCACTTGTATGCATATCACCCACAACAATTTCTTATTCGACACTTGTAGTGTTGTCAGTGGTCATCTTAACTGATGACTCTCCCAGATTTATGTGTTCACCAAAGGTGAACTATTCTTTATGAATATTCTCCTCACCAGTTGTAGGTTCTTCACGAGAAGTGAATTGAACCAGTGGTTCTTGTGGAGGTATAGTTTGATCCTGTGGACTTGTTCCCTCAAGAGCACTGAAATCATACTGCTGCCAGAAATCTAGTGTCTCTTTGTAGACTTCATTTACAAAACCATTTATTATCCTGGCAACTCTATTTCTAGTATCTATATTCATTGATGCTTTCTCTAGTAGAAGCTTGATTCTCTCTTCACTGAGACCAAGTCTGGCCTGTGACAATGTCTCCTTATTGATTCTAGTGTTGGTTTCTAGACTGGTTCTCCATTAAATCATTAGCCTAGAATTGAGTTTGGGGGGAAACTTAGCCCTATAATCTCTTGGGGTTCTATTGTAATACAAGAAGGTTTCTAGTAGAGCCACCATTACTGCTTGCTTATCTTCCTCCCCTAGCACACTATACCATCTAGCAACATTGTCTACTTCTCCAAAATCCATCACTTCATCAACTATATCATTAATAGTCATGGTGCAAGACTTAACTTTTTCTAGAGAGACAAGAATGGTTGGGTGAGCTAGATTAGTACCTTTATCATCAATGATGTCGATGATGACCACTCTGGTAGGATTCTTTTATTTAACTAGAACTTCTACTCCAGGTACTCCTTTTCCTTTTTTGGTATCAGTGACCAATGGCTCAGTGGTCCTTTGGTGTGCTTCTTCTGCCTGTTTATGGGTCTGAAGAAGTTTGGTCCATATTGCTACTCCTTCCTCATGAACCTTCTCAACTTCACCAATAAGCATTTGACCGATCCTCCTCTTTATCAGGAAATTTTTCTTATGCAGGTCGGCTTGGTGAGGCCTCGTCCAAAGTAGGATGGTTCTGAACCTCAAGAAGAGCTCAAATCCTTGACTCCTTTTCTTTGTCCATTGAAGCTTTCCATCTAGCTTCGAGAATTTATTGGAGATCATCAGGTGCAACCATATGAATTTTAGGAGGAGAGAGGTTGAATTTGTAGATACGATGAACTATTGCTTCTATTTTTCTCCTATCTTCTTCATTAGCCATTTGATATCTTGTGCTGGCTAATCCCATTCCACCAATTTCTTTCAATCCTACCACAAATTCATCAATTGTGGCTTTCTAGCTCTTGGTGCATCTTCCTTCATCAGTTTGCCAGTTTTCCTATTTCAAACTAGAGGGACTATTTCCTTTGTTTCTGTTTCCTCTAGTTCTTCCCCTTGAGTTCTGGGTACCGGTTGTGCTCTCTTCCTTTGAGCCTTGGGTTGTTCTATCGCTAGTTTCTTCTTTGGTGTGGGGGTCCTTTTGGTGTAGACATTCTTGATTGGTTCCCTTTTCTTTAGATTTTCTTGAATCTCTTCGAAGGTACCAAACCGGTAGGCAGAGAGATCTAGGTCAACTTCTATCAGGGCATTTGCGTATGCCTTAGCTAATTTGGATGAGATCTCGTAACCCAGTTCAAGAGCATATTCAGTTCTTGGTTCCATTGCTTGAATAATGCAGTGGTCAGTGGAAACCAGAAAGCATACATCATCTTTATACGAGTCAACAATAGTTGATAGAACTCGCTCCCTAGCATGCATTCTCAGTTGGAATGCCTCAAAGTACTCAGTCATTACTTTACTGAACTGGTTTCCCAGTTGGTCTGTATCATAACTGGTTGATCAATTCCCCAAGTCACCTTTCCTATTCCTAGGAAGAAATTTGAATGGTAGAAGTAGAGGCATACCGGTAGGGTCCCGTACTTTAGGGATTTCTTTTTTACAAAGCTGAGATTCCTCATATTTTCAAATATTTGACCTCGAAATATTTTGTAGAGATTGTACTTGGTGTTGTCATACATTATCCAGTGAGTGGCATGAATTGCTCCACTCGGTATGTTGTTAAGGTTGCTAGATTGATAGATCTTGTAGCCTATCACTGTGGATGCGAAACAGACTCCTTCATCTTTAATGTCATTGATAGTCATAAGCTAACTATCATATTTCAACTTTGTCAACTGTACGACCATAACATTGGAGATGGTTCTTAGGGTTAGTGCTTCCCCTTCCTGACTCTATTTGGTTACTCGATCCTCCTTGGTAATTTGTGTGCATGCTCCTTTCATGAGCCAAAACCCTGGATCGTGCACATGACTGAGAACCAGTCAAATCCAATCCAGTAGGAAGATAGTTGGATAACAAACTCTGTTGATGAGACTGAATGACACTAGCTTCACGTATCTATCTGGAAGCTTTCTGTCCTCACATAGCGAGAGGTACTTGCTCTGGATGAAGGTCTCACCCAATTCTTCTTGCTTGGCGTGAATGAAAGCGCTCACGTCTTCTGTCATGAGAATGTCGTCAAGCATAGATGATAGGGCACCAAACATGGTGTTTGCCCTATTTTGAACCACAATTATGTTGTATACAGGTCGGTCGATTTGATTCCCTTGAATCATCTTGGCGACATATGAAGAAGATGCCATTGTTATCAACCAGTTAATAGAGTAAATAGCTTGATCGGTCTTTCAAAAAAATCTTATCATTGATCAAGGTACAAGAATATTACTCAAGCATTAAAGATATAAATAAAAAATCATAAAGTAAAAGAAAATGAGTAATCTTCTTCTCTTTATATAGATTTAGGGCATAACGGTAATTACCAAATGGTAACTATTTGATTAACGAATATAGCATTAATTACCATACCTACCCTTTCTTTCCTTTTTCGCCAACTAGGTATTCAAGATTTTTTTGGTTGAGCAAACCCTGGTTGATCAATACTTACCTATTTGATCTTTCTTACAGACTAAGTGAGTTTGATACTCCCCAGTTATACCAAGAACAATAGGCGAGCTATCGGTTCCCTCTAAGCCCTGTAGGCTCAGTTAGTTGAAGAGATATCACCATCGGCTGATGATGATCTTTCCTCTATCTTGTCCTGAGTAGAGCTCTTTGATTCTGTAAAGGATAAAATAGTGTATGGGGTCCTCGGGTAATGGCTTGCACACAAAAGAGACCCCAAAGCCAATATTTTATACTTACATGAAATTGTATTAATATGGAAAGTAAATGTAGATGACTAATATTGAAATTAAGAAATAAAGGTACTTACCTCCGAAAAAGAATCGACTGAAAACCCTGTCAAACGATCTCAAAAACTGTTGATTCTTGCGATCCTAAACCGAAACTGCGAGATCTACAAAACCCATAAATCTTTTTCTGAGATGGCTCAACTCAGGTTTGACCCTCATAAAAGGTCAAATACCACATTCTTTATTTGAATTCTGTTTGCAGATCCTAGAAGTTTGCCGAAAAGGGTATCCAAATTTGCTCTCATATCTGAAATTCCACACCTGTATCTACAATAAAAAGAGAGTTTTTGGTTGTTTGTTTGGGGGGTTTGCCTTAGTCAAACCCCAATTTAGGAATTAACCTTGAAATTGAATTGAAATTGCTGGAATAAACAAAGTAAATGGAACAATTCACCTTGCTTGAGTTGAAACCCTTGTGGAGGATTCGAATCCTTGAATCCACAAGAATGGATGAATGTAAAATCAAATATAGGATGTCTCCAATCAATTGTCCTTAGATCTTCAACACCAATCTTGAATGGATCTTGAACTAGGAAGAGGCTTGAATGGAAATGGAGGAATCTTCAACAAGAGAGCTCCATAGAGCTTGAATCCTTCAATGGCTACTAATGGATCTCCTTAATGAATTGGATGCTTGAATGTTTGATCTTCTTGCTTGAGAGCTTGAGAGATGGATTGCAAAACTTGATTATGAGATATGAAAACTTGATGATGAAAATGAGAGAGGAAGGCCTCCTTTTATAGTGATCTAGGGCACACTCCTCTAGATGGGCCACCTTGGATAATTAAATCCCAATTAGGTCCTCACCTTTAGAAAATATACCTAGATTAAATGTAATTAAAGGATTTACCATCCTAAAACCCAAAATGGCTGACCTGTAGGCGAGAAAATAAATTTCTTGAAAGCCCAAAGCCCGAAAATTAAGGATCTTGAAAATTTGGAGAAAGGGGTCAATGTCAAGGTTGACCCTGACCTAGTTAGGGTTGACCTAAGACATTGACCCTGGTCTTAAATTGACTTAGAACCAAGTTAAGAGGTCCCAAGGATGCCTAGAAACCTAGAACTGATGCTAGAATAGGACAAAATGTTAAGAATAGACATAAAATCCTATGATTACTAAGATGAAGGCTAGGAGGATCCATTTCTAAATCCTACCTAGAAAATAGAGCTATGGAAGAGGGAAATTTAGGAGAATCCTCAAGATCCTAACCCTAATTTCACCTAGAATGAAGCAGAAAAGAAGTGGAAAGCGGGGAGAAAGCCAGATCCAAGTCGAATATCCATTCAAGGCATTCGACATAACCCCAAACCATTTACTCAAAGGGCTAAATGCTCTTAACATGGAAGTGCTTCCATTTTAAGATGATACCGATTCCTTCTTGAGCCAAATCTTCTTGACTTCTTTCTCGATCTTTTTTTCTTTGTTGTTCTTCTCATTGGAAGACAAGTTCTTCTCCACCGATTTGACCGATCCTTTCCTTTTGTTCATTGACCAGTTTCTGCAGTCTTTAGCTAGGTGTCCAACTTTGTTGTAGGTGTAGCAGACTATCCCAGTTGCCTTCCATGGATTTACCCTTCTCTTGTTGGGTGATTTACACCAGGAGTCATTATGACTGTGCATGCCATAGTTAGCATAGTTGGTTGTGCTCTGGTTCTTGTTTCTTTTGGGGAATACCGGTCTTGGTGGGGATCTGAATACCATTTTCTTGGATCTACATTCATCAGCTTTGTGTCCAAACTTGTTGCAGGCGTAGCAATAGCCCTTGAAGCTTCCCCTGCTTCCAGTAGACACACTTTTGGGGCTAGACCAACATTCATTGGTCTTGTGGCCACACTTGCAACAATTTTTACAGTAACTGTTAGTTGGCTTTACTTGTGCATTTTTTCAGTTGCTTGTTTTAGGGCCCAGTTTCCCACATTGTTTTCAAGAAATGTTGAAGGTCTTTTACCCTTTTGTTCTTCCTGTTTCTTCTTTTCCTTCTTGTTTTTGTTGGCTCCTAATGACTCACCAATCTCCTTGGTGTCTTGATTGGTGAATCCAAGTCAGGTGGGATCTTTGTGCTTTCTTTGAGCTTTGAGTTTCTCATCAAGCTTGACTGAGCTCTCATAGTATCTTCTTAGGGTTTCATTCCTTTCCTCAAGTTCTTTCATCTATTCCTTCAATTGATACAACTCTATTACTAGCCTCTTGCATGCATCATCTTTGTCATGCCAAATCTTTTGCATGTTGGCATGCTCTTGAGTGACTATTTGCATTTCTTCTTGCAGTTACAGAAAAACAAGATCACTTTCCCTTACCGCTTCCTCTGCCAGATTCCTTTCTCTCTCAGAGGTTGTTAAGGACTTGACTACAATGTTTCTTTCATCTTCAACTTTCCTCTTCTTCTCAATTAGTGAACAATCATTCTTAGGGCTTTATCTTCCTACTCCCTCTTTAGGTTGGAGATCTAATCGGATAGGATCTGGTTCCTCTCCATGAGCTCAGAGACTACCTCCTCAGCTTCATCTGATCCACTCTACCCAGATAGTTCATCAATTGTTTCATTTCTCTCACTCAACTGCAGAGCCAACTTCTTTCTTTTAGCAAGGGATCTTCTTAGCCTATTCTCGAGAGAGGCAATGATGTCGTTGGCTTCCTCAAGCTATTTCTAATACCTGTAACCCTCCATGATCTTTTTCTCAAGCGGTTAAGCTTTATATATTAGAGAACTTAGCTCTAATACCAATTTTTATTCCTAACTGGTTACTGAGAGGGGGTGAATTAGTAAATACTATTTCTATTATAATTTCACACTTGTACAAAGATTCTTGCAAGATAAATAGAATGTAAACAATCATTCACAAACAGAAATAGAAATACTCATATCAACACATCATGTATACATGGAAACCCTCGGTTAGAAAAAAAAAACCACAGTGAGATAGAGCTCACAACTTCACTATTGCAGTAATAAAGATGCCTTGATAGGAGCTTACAAAGCACTTACAAGAGTGCTACCCGGTTAAGGGATTTGGTAGAAGATCGGTTAAGATCTTAACTCTGTTAGGAGCCACCTTGTTAAAGGACTTTCAACATCAACAAAGATGTTACCCAGTTAAAGGATTTATACAAAGAACTTGTTAGGGTTCACCCTGATAGAGGGATTTGAATATGCTTTCACAGTATAAAAGAAATGATCTTAATTGACACTCTTTGTCTGATTAGATCATACTTGTTGACCTTACTGTTCTGTTTGGATGTTGATCCTTTATGCCTTTCCCCTTTGTGACTGTAGCTCTTCTGTTAGAAGATATCTCTCTCCTGCTTTGTATAATCAACAACTCTTTTCTTGCATCCTATGACCTGTACTTATGCAAAATTCATCTTAATGAAACCCTAACTTATAGAACCACCAGGCTGTAAACTTGTCCTTAAATCATGCAAAAAAAAAAGCTTTGCATTCTGATCTTGAGTTTACCTTGAAACATCCATGTAGAAATAAAACTAACTCTTGTTAAAAAGCTAACTCCAGTTCTAAATGGTGGATGCTCCGCATATTCTAGATTTAACTTAACAACTCTGCATAATCTAGTGCAGATTTATATGCAGTTCGATCGGTATCAATATTATACCTGGTCCATCCTTGTATGCAATATAAGCTTGGTACAATGTAGTCTGTTCGGTCTATTGGTGCATCTCCTATGTTTAGTCTGCCGGTGCATATACTCTGTTTTTAGTCTACCAGTGCCAATAAAGTAATACAAGTGATCTACCGGTGAACCTTTACTAGTGAGAATGGTGTTTGCATCTATCTTCACTAATGACAACTTAAATTTTCTAACACCCTTTTTCCTCTTGATTTAACTTTTCTTTTTTTTCATTGTTCTCTCCTTCCCTAGCCTAATTTTATACATTTCCTTTTTCATCACTTGCATCTTTAATGTGTTTCCCTCTCCTCTGAGTTGTTTTCACCACATCCAATCTAGCAACAATTTGTCTCAACATATCCAAGACACATGGATATGCATTCCTTTCTCCTCCTCTACCATTTCTTCTATCCATCTTCACAATCATCAACCGTTATAGGTTGAATCCTCTCTCATGCCACCCCACAAGTAAACCCTAGGTTTCAAAACCCACTTTGGTACCACTTGATGTAGTCAAGGATAGTGGAGACTCATATAGTTCAAAAAATCCTTGCAGCAAGAATCACACAATAGAAGCCCAAAAGGAAAGAAAGGAAATGAATTCAAGATCAATCTCCTTATTATCACATAATCAATTACAAGGACAATTGCAAGCAACAATACATTCTAGGCATCTAGGCATGATTATAACCTTCAATAGGTTATCCTTTTATATGATCTATAAGCCACAACAACTACATGCACCTTGTATAAAAACTTTACTCCATCTGATCTCAAAGATGAGATCTTAGAAAATGTTAAGCTACTATTCTATTTAGACTGATTCTATCTTATCTTTTTTTCTTCTCAAGGAAAGCAAATACAAAGCTTATAAAGCCTTCACAAGCCTCAGGTCAGCCTAAAAAGATTACATTTGCCAATGTAAAGAAAATGTATTACAACAAATAGGCCAAGACCTAAAATCATAAGGATCCTTC
Source organism: Chamaecyparis obtusa (assembly GCA_027943335.1). Lineage (NCBI taxonomy): Eukaryota > Viridiplantae > Streptophyta > Pinopsida > Cupressales > Cupressaceae > Chamaecyparis > Chamaecyparis obtusa. The sequence continues at coordinate 2,189,031 of BSBK01003272.1, forward strand.
TCCAATGAATGGAACATGAGTCGTGATCCCTCAAGTAAGTTGGCCATAGACATTACATCATCAAGAAATGATCTATTAAGCTTTGCTGATTGAAAAATACCTTGACGAGATTGGAAAACATGAAGAACAAGAAAATCCCGCCAAGAATTGATGAGATCTCATGATCAAAGTAACCACAAGATGCATGATCCTAGGAAATGTTTCAACACGAGGTCACAAACACTTTGTAAGGATTGCAAGAGAAAATAATATGAACTGAATGATCACATAAAGAAACACTGAGATTGATAAAACTGGAAAATAGGAAAACACATATTTCAGTTGATGCAAGATTGCCAAGAACCCAAGATGCTCTTGCATCACCTTCCCTACATTAAATAAAGTTGTTATTTTGGCTTGATCCCTTGTTGAACCATATCTTAATCTTAATTTTGTAAGAGATTTCCTTCCCCTTCTTCTTGCTAATTTGGCACAGTTAGGAGTTTCTTTACCCTGATAAGTTTTTGCTAATCCGAAATTGAGATCCTTTACCTCCTTTACTATTTTAGATTGTAGAGTTGGGATCCCATCTTCTTCCTTTGCTTCCTCTATTTTCAATATTTTTCCTATAAGCTATTGTTTCTCCACAGTTAATTCAACCTTTTCTTTTGTTCTAACCTTCATTTCTTCCATAAGATCAAATACTGACTCCTTATCTTCCTCTTCCTATTCGATATTGTCTATCTCAATCAACTTTGCATTTTCTTCCCACTCCCTTGCATCTGCTCCAAGATTATTCTTAACATTCTCAACTTTCCTTCTTCTAACACCCTATTATCCTTTGCTTCCTCAAACTCTATTTCCTTGTGTTGGTTTATGCCCATCAACTCATTTACCACTTTTCATTTTGCAAGAATTTGTTCTCCATTACATTCCTAAATTTCCCCTTCCTCTATGAAGTTTGTTTCTACCTTATTATATTGAACCCCCCTCTATCTCTCTCTATATGCTTTGTCTAGGCTTGCCAATTCTTTTCTAACCTCTTCTCAAAAATAATCTACCCCTTCCAATAGCTAGTTTAATAACTCCTTACTTTCAAATTTTTTGTTGTTTGCATCCTTTTCAGTATTCATATGATCTATCTCCCTTACCTCTTGTACAAAGGTTTTCTTTTCAACAATAAACCCCTCTGATTCATTATTAAATTTAATGCTAATACCATCATCTTGTGATGGTCTTGCTTTGTTTATGATTTCTATTTTTATTATTTCAGGCATCTTCATTATAACCTTTTCATGAATGGGTCCTATAATTTTTTTGGCCTGATAAACTATGTCTCTAATTCTATGATTATTTCCAAAGGTTATGGGTTTTTAGCTCTAACATCAATGTCAATTAATATTTTAACTTATGTTGAGTTGAAGAAATTCTCCTCTACCCCTTATGAATGAACCTAGAGCATTACCGGTTTCTTCTAGGGTTTTAATATGTAATAGTTATACCAGTAAATAGGCTAGACTAATCCATTTTGGGCATCTTTTCAATTGAAATGTTTTAGGGTTAAAATTAGGTTGCCAATCTACAAATTGAAAGTTGAAACCTTTGTATATTACTGGTTTACCATTTAGGAATTCCCTTTTCATTGATTCCTTTTTATAATATATATCTAAAATGATAGAGATACTTACTTGGTTCAGGAATGCCCAATTCTACCACTTCACAATATTGTTAATAGATTGTCTTGATTCGCTCCACTTAGCAAAAAGTCCATGCAGTTTGCAATGTTTCCAATTTGCATCCATTGTGGTATTGCGGATAACAAATGCACTATAGTCTCCCCTTTGTTTTTTTTGTTTTTCTTTCCCATGAATCACTTTCAAAATGCTATCTTCGTAGATCAAGTTTTGGGATGTTGCCCTTTTTTATTGTGATGTGGATAGTTCTAGGGCTGAACTTCCCGTGATAGTAGGGTTTTCGAGGCTATTTTCCATGATTGTAAAATGATTTTCGCTCATCCATCATAACATATATGTTCTTTATGATGGGTTGCTATTTATTTTGATGGAGATTTCTCCCAATCTTTCGTGAATGGCCAAGACGGATTTTGCTAGCTCCTATTGCAACACCAGAGATAGCTACATGTATATAATTTTCCCTCATTGTAATATGATTTCTTAGGAGATTTTGCTAAATCTTTTTATTCCTTCTTGTTCTCTTGGATTTCACCTCCTATCATTCGTTCTCTGTGTTTGGATTTGCAGGGAAGAAGTGTCCCTTGCTTTGCTTATCTTCTTTCATTCACATTTTCGGGCATGTCAGAGCTATTTACATCTAAACTTTATATTTTTGTTCAAATGAAATAAATAATCATTTTTGATTGGTAAAAAATCAATTGATTAATAAGCAATAAAGACTAAAGTGAATGTAATAGTATTGCCTAAACAACAAGTACTAATAAATTATAAAATATGTAATTTAAGAAAGAAAAAAAAGAATTTTATACTTACGATTTCAATATAGATCAATAAAAACAAAACAAAAAAAAATCTTATATGTATATAGTGAAAAGAGTTTTGGTTGGTAATAACTGTTTAGAAAAATTGATTCTTAATATTTAAGAAAATTAATTTGAAAATGATTTAACAGTTAAAGTAATATAGAAATAAAGACGATTTAAAAGCAGATTATGAAAAAGGAAGTCCCCAATATAGAATCCATCCATCCATTAATTAAAAAATTAAAAAATGAAACGACCTTAAAAAATAGGATGGCTTTCAAAGTTAAGCTTCCTTCCTCGCTTTACCTTTTTTCATGATTAGCGTAATCGGTCCTTTTACCGACATGAGATGTAATTCTCAAATTCTATTAGTTTCAATGTATTCATTCCTACTCGTTTTCATTTTGAGCCTCGTTACAACTCCTCCCATGGGCATTAATATCCTGGTTTGCATTCCTGCTCTTGATTTAAGCCCTGTTTTTCCTGTGCTTCATGTATGATGTCTATCTATACCATGCATTCCATGTGATGTGCATTTCTTTGACAACGTTGCAATTCAAAGAATTGTATGCGTCTAAGCAACCTACTTGAGAAATCAGTATCTGGATGGCATATCATTCGGGTTGTATTTCTGAGTATTTGGTTGACACATTCTTGGACGCATATGATGTTTAACTGTTATTATTATGATTACTACTGTTCAGCAACGGTTATTGGAATATTGTAATTGTTTTTTTTGTCTGAATTCTAGAAATGTACAATATATATTTCTCAGAGCGTGACTACTGATGCTATATTTGATTTTGTCAACAGCTTGCAGGGCACGCAAACTGAGAGTTAAGAATTGTATACTGGTGTAGTGTCTTCAACAGTTGAAAGATAAACAAAATTCAAATAGTTTTCAAAGCGAACACCTAATAATTCAAATAGGCTAAACCCTTGCACCGGGTGGTGCAAGTGCTAGTATATTTTGAAATAACATTGTCCTTTGCAACTTAAAGGCTGGCTTAAGTCGTTGTAATTCATACGCAATTTAGAAATAGCTTAAAGAAACTCTGCAACTTGGTAAGGGCCTGGAAGACGTATATGCGACACAGGTCAGAGGAGGGAGGAGCAAAAAGCCATGCCGCTTAAGCAGGTATAGTGCTTGTTTTTGTCTTTCTGTATTAAATGAAAATGTGTGTCAGGTGTTTAATGAAGAATGAAATGCAGTCACCTCGCCTGACCACCACGCTGAGGGTGCAATTGCAAAGGAAGGATGACTATTTTGACACTGAGCAGGCGTATCTCCAGCGAAAACAGTTCCTTCTTCACAATAAGCGCCCCAAAACGTGAGTTTACTTTTAGCTTTTGTGATTAAAAATAATTGAGTGAATCAGGGTTTACAACTGGTTCCAGGGTTTTTCTTCAAGTCCATCCTTAATCTGCGAATGGACAGTTTTTTGAGTTTTTTTCTCTACTTAAAATTCTTAAATTCTACATTAAAGCCCGTGTTATTCCTCTGTTTATACTAGGTTTGTTGGACTTGAATTACTTCCAAGGGTCCATTTTCCGTCTCCTGATATTTTTCGAGTTTCTCTGAAAGACGAATTGGTGGAATATATGATATTTTTAATTGGAAATGAGCTTCCATGCTTCTACAAATACTAGCAAATTATTCTATGCTTGTCAATTTTTTTCTTTGGACAGGTTGCTCACCTGATTAAACATAATTAAAACTAGAGTCAAAAGATTTCCACAATCCATGAGATTATTGCAAGTTACAATTGAATCCAGAAACAGCTTGCAATAATTAAAACTCAAAAATTCCTTTGTACAATTACTGGAATTCAGTTGCAGAGGAAGGGGCTTTTATAATGAGAAACGGAGAGCAGCTTTGAAATGAATCTAATTACCACGATTGAATGACCAATGGAAAAATTTCCCATATGAGAGATTGAGAGCATCTTTGGAATGTGCATAACACATACATTGTACATGCCACTGTTGTTACACACCATGACTACTTGGGTAGTACATTTGTCAAATAATTCAGCATAATTCTTTATGTTTCCAGATTTTGCACATATGTTTATTATGGCAGTCACAACAATTACTCTTGGTCTCATTTACCGAAATCCATAAACCTTATTTTGAAGCCATATGTTTGGTGCAAGCTGAACATTGCTTACGAGGGTGCACGTCCCTGTGGAACACTGGTTTACACATATTCTGCAAATCTTTCTTGTTCTATAATTGTTGGGAAACGAGACATGGTACTCCTGTTGCTTCTCCCTCTTTTGCCTCTTCCAATAACAATCCTTAGGAATATCAACTTAATGGGAACGCCCTCCTCCAAGCTTGGTTAGAAATCAGAATTAATGTTGATGGAGCTTCAAAAGACAATCTTGGAAATGCTGGCAAGGGGGTGTTTGTTGTGATAATAGGTAGAGTTAATTTATGGTATTTAGGTAGTCTTGATGTTGGTTCTAATAATTTTGTGGAGGCTAGATGGCCATTCACCAAGCCCTTTACATGCTAAGCAAATGCATTTTACTGATATTATTAAGAAATTGGACTCTGTAATCTTGGTTGATCATTTCAAATGAAAATTCTCACTTCAATTAGTGGCAACTAAATGAATGTGAGCAAGAGTCAAGACATCAACATCTTCATTCATGATTTCAGCGTTGTTAAGTGTAACCATACTGAAGGTAAGGAGATAAGGTTGCTGATTTTATGGATAAACCAACTTCTAATTGAAATGAAATTAAGGTTGATACTGAAAATGACGAAGATTTCCCTATCTAGGATATGAGCAGACAGTATTGATCTTGTGAATGCCGATTACAATGTTTGTCAAGGTTTGTGATTCTTGCAGTTGTGTTTCTTGATGGTGTGCAAATTCTTTTTGTGTTCTTCCTGTTTATTCCCCCATGGTTAACTTTCGCATTACTATTTGTAGACGGTTTTCCCATTGGTCTACTTCTTTTGACATAAGGGCAAACATGTTGGTCAATTGGCCTCGTTTTCCTACTCAACATGTCTTTGTATAATTATAGGCTTACTTTGATGGTAATTGTTCTGAATTTGATTTTATAAATATGTAGGTCAGCGACATTGGTTGGCAGTTCTTATCTTGCTCAAAAAATTGTTCGTGACTGGGATAGAGGTAATACATAACTTTTCTTGATGGCAATTTATATACATGTGGCCATTTGATTCATGATATATGATGTGACAATGAATTAGATTGACCTTGCAGCTAGTTTCTTATGTCCGTGTGCTTGATGCGATATTATCTGTTTTTGCTTAATTTAAACTTTTTATTTATATGTATCCAAATCTTATAGTTTGTTATTGACTTATCTGGTTTCTTGTTTTGATCTTTGTGGTAAAAAAGGACTGTTAAACCCTCAATCATCCAAGTCATCTTGGTCTTCAGTAAGACATTCTGACATTTATGCAGGTCTGCTTCAGCATAAAAACTGGTTCCTAATAGAAGAATGAGTAGGGGTCAGTGCATTTATTCCATTTTCTAGTAGTGAAGTATATATTAGCAGCACTATTTATCCTGTAGACTGCTTCAAAGGGCAGTAAAGGTATACATTGAACATACTAAAGTGCCACTTGTGAGCATACTCTTTCGCTGTTAAATTTTGAACCAGAATACATAAGAATGCAATTTATTGAAACTCAAAACACAAAAGAATAGTAGACACAAAAACTTATCCTGGGAAAACCCTCCACTTGAGGGTGAAAAACGCGGCCCACAAAAATGTTGATCGTTTATTGAGTTCTCAAAATAAATACAATGATCTCTCGCTTATGATTGAAAATTCTAAACAGCTAATCAATGAGCCTTATTCACCTTATTCACAGATTGATCACTTTGGCTATACATAACAGAATAAACAAAAGCCACGAGTATCTCACAGATACTTCTCACACTGAACAATCTTACAAAATATATATATCGATCATATAGAGATCAAATACACAATAACAATGTAGCTCTGAACAAAAGACAAAACCTTCTTCACAGTCACACATGATGATAATGTCCACCAATAATGAATCTGCCGAAAAGACACTTTTCTTTTCCATAGACTCGTTCCATTTTAACTCCACCATAGCTGAAGAGACTCTCTGTGGAATGTCAAGAGACAATCGTTACAAGCACGATTTAGACTCTTCAACTAATTTACGGTAATATACTTCCTTGAACTGTCGGCAGACCAAGACATTAACTGTCGACATAAACACCTAGGTGAATGCACGATCTCATGTCATTTCATGTTTGGTGCCATGTTATCCTATCCCAGTGGTTAAGATGGTGTACAAGAAAGATCAGCTCGACCAGGATAAAACAAGTCACATGATATCTCTGGCTGAGCGGTGACAATAAATGAATATCACTAACAACGAATCAAAGAACATATACAGCTCGATAACACTAGCACATGATACCATAAGGCTGAGCGGAGATAATACAAGAAAAATGTTTCATCACTTCAGAAGAATACATAGTGTCTAGAATAAAGCACAACATAAGGAAACATCCACATGAAAGAGTCTCTGCTGTAGATGAGAAGCAGTTCCCAATGATGCAAAACTGAGAATCAAGAAAAGAGATAAACATACACACAAGTACTTGAACCAAGAGATGATAGTTACAATTCAGCATAGCAAGTGAACTCAGGTACGAAGTATCTCTCATGTAGATACCAGATCTTTAACACTCTCTCTTAGCAAGAGAGAGATCATTCATATGTCATGGTGTCTCTCAACATGACAAACACAAAAGGCTGCACCCAAAATGTGTCAATAACAAAAACTTTATCATAGATTTTCTCAACATGATATAGTTATCTCAGCATGACGTTCACCATGGCTACTCCCAGAGGGTGAAGGAACACAAGAGTTAAGTCATGGAGTCTCTCACATGACATCCACCATAGCTACTCCCAAAGGGTGGATCCACCATGGCTACGCCCAGAGGGTGGAACAAGGGCTTTCACCTCAAACTTCTCTCACAGAGAAGAATGCATTAACAAGGGCTTGCACCTCAAACTTCTATCACAGAGAAGAATACATTAACAAGGGCTTGCACCTCAAACTTCTCTCATAGAGAAGAATGCATTAACAAGGGCTTGCACCTCAAACTTCTCTCGCAGAGAAGAATGCATTAACAACATGAATAATTATCACTAAAGTTGGGACTCTCTCTCAGTAAGAGCATCATTCTCCACAATACCAAGCTTATCTTGAAAATAAGAAAACTTTACTCTAGGAAGTGGCTTGGTGAGAATGTCTGCTGTCTGCTCTTCTGTGCAAATGCACTTGAGTTTAAGTGCTTTCCTTTGAACCATATCTCTTAAATAATGATACTTGATTTCCACATGCTTGGTTCTATCATGAAAAACAGGATTAACCGAAAGCTTCACATAGCTTTGGTTGTCACAAAGAATCACAGTAGGTTCCAAAGGCTGCCCAAAGAGTCTTGCAAGAAGCTTACGAAGCCACATTGCTTCTCTTGCAGCCGCACAATATTCAGTTTCAGTTGTACTCTGAACCACACATGACTGTTTCCTTCTGCACTAGGAAATCATAGCTGAACCTAGGCTGAAACAACAACCTGAAGTGCTCTTTCTGTCAGGCACACATCCTGCCCAATTTGAATCAGAAAATCCCTGCAAGGTCAGGTCTTCACAAGATGAATATTTCATACCATATCCCACTGTACCACGCACATATCCCATAATATGTTTGGCTGCAACAAGATGAATTTGTCTAGGCTCACACAAGAACTGACTGAGAGTGTTAACAACATAACATATTTCAGGTCTGGTATTAACCAAATACATTAATGATCCAATTAATTGCCTATACATAGTGGGATCAACTAAATCTGAATTGGTTGCAACCTCATGTAAGTTTTTCAGATTTGCTTCCATAGGAGTTTCCATGGACTTGCAGTCTGACATATCGAATCTTTTCAAAATATCAATAGCATATTTCCCTTGACTCAGGATAATCTCATTTGGTCTTTGCCATACTTCAAGTCCAAGGAAGTAGTGCATAAGACCGAGATTTGTCATCTCGAATTCAGAGGCTATCTCTTTCTTCCATTTAGCAATGAGATCATCCTCTCCAGTGAGAAACAAATCATCAACATAAAGTACTAAGATTAAAGCCTTATCATTAATTGCCTTGAAATAGAGATTTGGATCAACATCATTTTTGAGGAAGCCCAAGCTCAATAAATAATGATCAATTCTCTCATACCATGCATGTGGAGCTTGCTTAAGTCCATATAAGGCCTTTTTCAATCTGCACACATGTGATTCCTTCTCATGAATCGGAAAATCCTCTAGCTGCTCAATGAATACCTCTTCTTCAAGTACCCCATTTAAGAATGTTGTCTTCACATCCATTTGATGAAGTTTCCATCTTTTAACTGCTGCAACAACAATGATAGTTCTGATAGAAGTGTAACGTGCTACAGGAGCAAGAGTCTCCTCATAATCTATACCTTCTTTTTGAGAAAACCCTCTAGTTACAAATCTAGCTTTATAATTTTCAACACTCCTATCAATTGCATGTTTGATTTTGAACAACCACTTAGAAGAAACAACAAATTTACCTTTGGACCTAGGAACAATGTCCTAGACATCATTCTTGATAATGGATTGATACTCCTCCATCATGGCATCCCTCCACACTTGCTGTTTTGAAGCCTCCTCAAAACTTGAAGGCTTGGATTCAATAATGAGACTCATTAAAGCAAGGTATCTTGTAAATTTATGAGGTCTCTTACTTTCTCTAAAGGTGCCACGTGGGGCTGCATATTTTTCAGCCTCTTGCATGGTATGCCTGGCCCACAAAGGTCTCTTCTTATCAAATGAAACATTACTTGGACTAGTAGTGTAACCTATAGGATCAACAAGATCAATAGGATCTTCTAACTCAGGAGTCTCCCTCTGAATCTCTGAAGGGAAATCAGGGGCAGCAATATCCATATCTTGAGAAGGTTCAAGATCTTCTCCAACAATTTCCATATTATTCTCTTTAGATCTTTTGCAAGCTACATCTTCTTCAAAAGAAACATCTTTGCTGATTTCAACCTGCTTTTGACCTAAAATGTAAATTCTGTAAGCTTTTGATTATTCACTGTAACCAACAAAAATACCTTTCTTTCCTGAAGGTTCTAACTTAGTTCTTCTATCTTTTGGAACATGTATGTAAACTGGACACTCAAAAATTCGGAAATGACTAATATCTGGTTTAGAACCTGAGAATGCTTTTTCATGAGTCATATTGTCTAGAATTTTATGTGTACTACGACTCTGAACATAAACTGCTGTCCTACAAGCTTCTGCCCATAAAAATGTTTGAAGTCCTTGATCATGGATCATGACTTTTGCTGCCTCAACAATAGACTTGTTCTTTCTTTCTGCAACACCGTTTTGTTGTGGATTATAAGGGACATAAAACTCCCTCTTAATCCCAACTTCAATATAGAAATTTTGAAATATATCAGAAGTATATTGATCCCCATTATCAAACCTTAGAACTTTGATCTTCTTAGTGGACAAATTCTGTACAAGAGCTTTAAATTTTTTAAATCTAGACAACACTTCATCAGATTGTTTAGATTTTAGAAAATAAATCCATGACTTACGAGAGAAGTCATCAAATAAATTAACATAATACAAAAAACCACTAGAGCACACCCTTTGCAGACACCCTCATGATCTTGATTTAGCTTTGGAAGGCCAACAACTATCTTCTCCATGGAGGACAAAGTTCTGAAATTTAGATAAGCAAATCTTTTATGCCACAGCTCATTGGTACTTATTGAATTATGTGCTAAGGCTCGAATAGGACGAGCTGAAAGTCTATATAGGCTTTCATGAGGAACACCAATCTCACGAGTTGTCTTATTGCTAGTGTTCTCCTTCCATGCAAAGACTTTGCCTTCAACAAATTCTACATGATAACCTTTATCTTCCAATGCTGAAATAGAAATCAGATTCCTCTTGATTCCAGGAACGAATAACACATCACACAGATGAAGATGAATTCTTGAGTCTAAATAAAAAGATGTAGAACCAACACCCTTCACAGAGTAGCAAGCATCATCACCAATAATAACTTGTAAGTGAGAATCTTTTTCTTTCAAATTAGAGAGATGCTCATGGTAACTTGTAATGTGGCGAGAGGCTCCACTATCGATTAGCTAAGTATCACTATTAGTAGGAACATTACTTGAAAGAGCAGAAATAAATAATAACCCCTCTGAATTTTAACTTGACTCTTTGTGAGGAGAAGCATTTTCAACTTTTGTAGCAGCAACTTGATGCTTGGGTCTTGTAGTATAATCTCTAGCAAAGTGACCATACTTGTCACATCTGAAGCACTGAATCCTAGAGAGATCCTTTTTCTTCTTAGGTTCAGTGGTTGAATTAGAATTTCTATCTCTGTACCTCTTGAAGTTTCCTTTCTTTCCTTTCCCTTTAGAAGTATGGGTAGCAAGGACATGATCTTCTTCATGGTGAGATTTACGTCCATTTCCTCTAACCTCCAATCTGCATTCCTCCTGAATGCAATTTGCTCTCAATCGATCAAACTTGGGTAGTTCAACTCTTCCACTAATTCCTTGAATGAAGGATTCCCAAGAGTGAGGAAGGCTATTCATGGTCAACATAACAAGTTTATTGTCCTCAATGGAATCTCCAATAGCATTGAGCTGATCCTTTAATTTTGAAATCTTCATAAAGAAAGAAGCAACAAAATCTCCTCTAGCCATTTTAATATGAAGCAGTTGACATCTCAAGGCTAGAGCTCTGCTAGTGTAGTTGAATTCATACAAACTTTGAAGACACTCAGACATCTCCTTAGCTGAATTCAACTTGGATATGACAGGTACCAGATGATCCTTAACAGAATCAATTAGAATCTTCCTTGCCATGATATTGTTCTATCTCCATTGCGCTTTCTCAGTGTCATCAGTAGGCTCAGCTACATCAAACTTCATGTAGTTAAGAAGGTCATTCTCTTCAAGCGCAATTAGGACCTTGAATTTCCATGAAGTGAAGTTGGATGTTCCATCCAACCTATCTTCAACTTTCAGTCCATTCACCATTGTAGAAAGCTGAAACAAACAAACTGAAAGTATAGCAAAGAGTAATTCGAAACTTAAAAATTCTGGTTCTGAATCATTTCCTTAGAACCGCTCTGATACCATGTTAAATTTTGAACCAAAATACATAAAAATGCAATGAATTGAATCTCAAAACACAAAAGAATAGCAGACACAAATTTATCCTAGGAAAACCCTCCACTTGAGGGTGAAAAACCCAGCCCACAAAAATGTTGATCCTTTATTGAGTTCTCAAAATAAATACAATGATCTCTCGCTTATGATTGAAACTTTGAACAGCCAATCAATAAGCCTTATTCAGCTTATTCACAGATTGATCACTTTGGCTATACATAACAGAATGAACAAAAGCCACGAGTATCTTACAAATACTTCTCACATTGAACAATCTTACAAAATATGTATATCGATCATATACAGATTGAATACACAATAACAATGTAGCTCTGAACAAAAGACAAAACTATCTTCACAGTCACACACGATGATAATGTCCACCAAGAATGGATCTGCCGAAAAGACACTTTTCTTTTCCATATACCCGTTCCATTGTAAGTCCACCATAGCTGAAGAGACTCACCATGGAATGTCAAGAGATAACTGTTACAAGCACAATTTATACCCTTCAATGAATTTACGGTAATATACTTCCTTGAACTATCGGCGGACCAAGACATGAACCGTTGACATAAACACCCAGACGAATACACGATGCCATGTCATTCCATGTTCAGTGCCAGCGGTTAAGAAGGTGTACAAGAAAGATCAGCTCAACCAAGATAAAACAAGTCACATGATATCCCTGGCTGAGCGGTGACAATAAATGAATATCATTGACAATGAACCGAAGAACATATATAGCTCGAGAACGCTAGCACATGGTACCATAAGGCTGAGCGGAGATACAAGAAAGACGTTTCATCACTTTAGAAGAATACATATTGTCTGGAATAAAGAACAACATAAAGAAACATCCACATGAAAGAGTCTCTGCTGTAGATGAGAAGCAGCTCCCGATGATGCAAAACTGAGAATCAAGAAAAGAGATAAACATACACACAAGTACTCGAGCCAAAAGATGATAGTTACAATTCAGCATAGCAAGTGAACTCAGGTATGAATAAATGAATGATTTTAATGATGTCCACGAGACCAAACAGCCTAAGGGACCACCGGATCACAGCTGTAAGCTAACTCCAAGTTCTTCTCTAAGTCGGACCTCTTGTTGTGAATCTTGACAATCAAACTAGTGGTTTGGTTGATCTTATCTTCCTCGAATAGGCTGTGCATGCTATTTGCTCCCGAACTGATTTCATACTGTAATGGTTACCCCAAAATCCACTTCTAAACGAGTCACAACTATAAAGTAATTCCGTCAAACACTTTGCTTGCAGTCCCTAATTTCTCTGTTTTGTGTTACAACCCTTATGACTCCGGAATGGGTTGTTGTATTGTTTTGTTTGTGCTCTTTTAACAAAGATCTATGCATGTAACATGAATATAAAAATGAAAGCATAAACACACAACTGAAAGTAACCAGCACACTATATTTATGATGATTTTCAGATTAAGTACAATATTGGCAATGAAACAACTCACTAAATACTCCAGCAATAGAATAGCTTGAATATTGTTTACTTCAAAGAGTGATGACCTGGGCCATAACATTAGGCTGCTGCTAACTAGAAGCTACAGTACGCAGCTGCTATAGTGACGCGGTTGCTACAGTACGCGGCTGCTACAGTGCTGCGCTATAGGAACTGAACAGTGTTGCGCTATAGGAACACGAACAGTGCTGTGCTACAGGAACTGAACAGTGCTGCGCTACAGGAACTGAATAGTGCTGTGCTACAGGAACGGTTTGTCTTCAGCTGAAAATGTGCCCAATCTGCCTGATAATGAAGCTGAGAACACTGGATTCCAAAGGCCAAACCCCAAGGGAATGACGTCTAGAATGTCACAAGAGAGGATAAACGTCCTCAAATGCCAAGAACGGATCTGCAACTCACACACCAATTTCTTCTCATATTCAACCTGTCTAATGAAGCTACAAACGCTTCCTTTTATTTATTTCCAAGGGTCGGTTCAACTCTCATGGGCAATGTGGGATAAAAGATGTGCAATATAAAACATATATTAAAATATCCCCTTATGTCTCCCTTGGGTACACATCCCCATAAAATAAATATTAAAGTAACACTTTAATATTTTACAATTAAATTAAATGTTACTTTAATAAAACTTCAGGCATTAAAATGTATTAGCAATCGGACTTCGAATAATGTGAGTGATAGCTCGTCGGAAAGCTCTCACCGAAGAGTATCAAATCCAATCACCAAAACTGGCCTCCACTGTGTCCTGTTGACTTACTAAAAATAGTAAGTATGCCTGAAACTGAGTAAATCAACTTCATTTTGGCCCAAACTGGAAATGACTAGGCCAAAACACTCCAGGATCCCCTTAAACCCTTCGTTAGCCCTCGGGACCATGTAGACCAAGGCTAACGCACACACACTTGGTCAACTGCTAAAGTGGGGACATTACACATACTGAGCCCGAATGGTATGAAGGATCTCTCACACAGCTACCAAATCTTTAACATTCGTCACTTTCTGTCAAATTGACTGCACAGAGATACTATGATTCAATTTATCTAATCAATTAATATGCTCTTGTTTAATCATATTTCATTGATTTTTGTGTTATCAGATGCTTAAACATGAACCTTTTTCTCTTCAATTACTTTTTCTTTATTTTTTTAGGATAACAATTGTTTTTGTTTCAATTTTCTTTCTCTGGAGTAGGGTACTTTGTGACAGAGAAATTGGAAGATATTTGAAAATTGTCATTGTTAATAGGGTTTCAGACACACAAACATCCGTACATATGTACACGTACACATATACATACATACATAGTAGGTACACACACACACAGACACACACTCACATTTGTGTGTGTGTGTGTGTAAAAGAGAATGGGGTTCACTTCCTTCTAAATATCGTAACAAAAAACCGAAAAAATACAATTCTGGTTGAGTGACCCATTGCCAGGTGTTGACTTGATCAACGGTACTACATTACAGATCACATCTAAGTAGACTCTTTTTCTCTGCCCACAGGGGACTACAGACTCTCTTCCACCTTGATCACCAAACCAGCCATCTTGTCTATCACTTGAAAAGTGATATTAGATCACGGCTTTTATCTACAAGGGACTCCAATATTTTATTTTCATTCTATTTTTCGATATTAATACTTTGCCAACATGCATTTGAATCTACCTTGTTTTGTAATGCAGCACCAATTGAAGTTCGGAAGACATATGAGGAATTTCTCACTGTTATCTCAGAATTCCTTGATGGTGAATTATCAACAGAAGAGCTGCATGAATCAGCTATAGTTATTTATGACCTTCTTCATGATTACAAGTCCGGTTCTAGTAGTGAGGTGGCTCTAGCAAAAAAAAAGTGAGTATGACCATCCCATCATGCCATTCAGCATCATGACTTATTGTTTTATGTTGAGATTTCCTGTTTGGATGGAACAAAATTCTATCTTGTTAGCATTCTGCTGATATTCTTGCTTCATGGTTATGGTCTTCTTGATTCCACCATATCTCTCTTATTTCACGTATGGGCTAACTTTAGTTTGAAGGATTTCTATTTCTCTAAATTTTCTGATCATAGGCTTTTTCAGTGCTGCTTTTGAAAAGAAAAATTATTATTTTTGTAATAGTGTATGCAATTTCTTTGTTCAGCTTAAACTTATTTTCCATATGCAATTTTATGTTTAGCTTATCCAGGATATTTATATGTTCATGCGTGATTTTCTTTGTGAGAAATTGTAGTATGTAGACTTCAACTTTGAATTTACTTGGTGTTACAGTATGATGCATGATCAGATGATACAGGCATATTAAATATATTATACATCAATCATCCATGCTAATATCAAGGGACATTGATTTTGGGTCCACTAAATCTTACTTGAGGCAAATAATATGCTAATGATGGCATGCATCATGGTAAACTCATTTATGTTGAGATCTGTGCAGGAACAACAAATTGACATTGCAAATATATTTCCATTCATTTAATTCTTAGATGCTTAAGGAGATCATAAGCATGCATGTTAGAGATGGTTATGCCAAAACTGCAGTTAGACCAAATCAATGTATCTTCAACAATCTCTCGAGACCAACTTGGCCTTTGATATTATACATTTATCAAGGATTGTATATGGCATCAACCCCAAACTTAAGTATCTTTATCATCATTGGTAATTGGTCTTGAGGATTCGCTTTGGCCAGCTGAGAGTATGCTCTCACCAGTTTATAAGTTTAAAGTTTTAAACTGATCACCATTTCCACAAGCTTATAGCTCATTGCTATTTTGTATCGCTCTTTTTTTTAGCAGCTTAGTTTCTTTATAATATTATATGGTCTTATGTGCATTATGATTTATATGTTGATAACTTGATTCTATGGTTCTCTCTTACTAGAACTTTCTATTGTTAACTATGTAACCTCTAGTTTTATTGACCTACTTTTTGTTATCCAAGGACATTAATATGCTATCTTTATTTCTTTCTCATGTTTTTTTCAACTATGAAATGCAGGGGATAGACCATATGCTTGGGGGTAGGTGAGTGTATGAGTCATACATTGCTCTGAATATCTTCCCAAACAACACTACTGATGTGGAAATGTTCACACAATGATCTCAACAACTGAACATTCTTACACACAACAATAAACCAAGAAAGTTTCTCCTCTTGGTTGTAGCACTACATTCTCTTGCTGAAAATCAGAATTGATCTGTCTTCAGGAATTGATTTGATAAAACGTTCATTGATTTCATTGCATAAAGCCTCCTTTTTTGACATTATTTGTCTCAGTTCCTGATGATTTCCTATTCTCATTTCCTCTTCCTTAGAGATTTCCGTTTCCATTCTCCCTGTTGCAGCAGTTTTGGGTCCCCAAGAGCATCCTCCCCCTCTAAGATCTCGCCTCCTTCAAGCTCCCTAGAGGGGAGATACTGTTTTGGCTTAGTTTTATCCTCTCTTTGAAATGAATCCGCTGTAGGGCTTTGTTCAAAATGTGTTGAGTAGTTAGCTATGTGGCCTTCCCTTAAAACACATTTTCCTTCATATCCTTTCATATCAATTTCCACGTTTTGAAACCATATGCTTCTTTTCATGACGATTTGAAGATTATTTATGAGACTCTAGTTTGTATCCAGATTGACTAGGATTTTTGGCTCTACTCCTGATTTGCCAAAGAAGAAATTTTCTTTGACACCTATAAGGGATCCTAAGGCTTCCCCTATGTTTTCTAATGCATTGAGATTCCAATATTCAAGGGAAAGATCCTTTAACCTAATCCATCTAGGGAATCTCCAAGGTTTATGTTGATATGGATCGAAATTAGGTTCCCAGTTTATGCGGTAAAAACAAAATCCCTCGAGAAACAATGGCTTTCCATATAGGATTCTTTGCTTGAGATTTTTATTAAAGCAATCCAATAGAAAGAAACCATTTGAGAGGGATTTGGCCCTTACCCTTCCACCAAATTACAAATCTCACCAGTTGATGATTTTCTCATCTAAGCCTTCTCTAATCTTGTCCATTTCACAATGAGACTGCAATCCTCAAAATGATCCTAGAATGGCTTGAGGATCTCCGTGGAGATGACGAAAGCCTTCCTCATATTTTGCTTGGGCGAAATCCACTCCTTGCTGTCTCCTCCCATCCTCTCATCTTTTTCGCCGAATTTGTCATCCCAACGCCGGATTGATGGCAATCTAGGGATAGATTATTGATTGATCTTTCCTTTTCCTTTACTTCCTGTATATTGTTGGTTCTTTGGGTTGGATTTTTGGCCGAATTGGGATCCCGACTTAGGAATATGTTGAAAATTATTTTGATCTCCCCTCCATGAACTTCGATTCGCCTTGTTTGATTTCCAATTGACTGCTCTGTCTGCTTTGTTCGGGATCTTGCCAAGTGGAATAGCATTAACTCTTGTGGCAACCCTATATATGGCGGAGAACTTATGATGATTTGTGTGACAAAATGTCCTGCCATTTGCTTGTTTTGTTCTGTGCACCGATCCTCTTTTTGCTCAAGCCTCTAGGTCCCTTAGTGGAAGTTGCTGATCTACTTCATCTGCCCATCTACCCAGTTGAGGTGTTTCCCATGTCGCTTCTCTTCTACTTAGCTCTTCATTCGGAATCCGATCTGCTCTGCTATTTTACGCTTCATGCGCCATTTTTTTTATAACGAATATAGTATACTTTTATTTTAAAATTAACAATTTTAAATATTTAAATTAAAAATTTAACCCTATATTTCAATTTATATGATTAATAAGGTGAACTTTATCCCAAATTTTTTCTCGATTTCTTTCCCTTGCCGAACTTCATCTGAAATTTATTGTTGCCAAACACAAACACAAACTTGAACCTTGTGACAAATATCACTGACTAAGTGTCTCATCTCCTGAACTCACCTGGATAGGTGTACACAACTCTTAATCACATTAAATGTGATTGAATTGTAAGTGGTTTGTGTGTTGTTTTAATTTGCAGGACAATGTTGTTATCTTGTTATGGTATTATTTAATTGGAGTTACTTTGAACATGAGGGACAAATTACAAGTGGGAAAATAAATTAAAGCCTAGATCAATACAACATAATTGTCAAGTTTATTCCATCCCATTGTTAATTCACATAAGTATTTATTACAAGTGTAGCTTATGAGTAAATCAACTGGGTTTTGGCAAAGAAGATTTTGAATAAGTCAGTATCACAACCATTAACTGATAGCATCATCAATTGTAGAAAAGTTGCGAAAAGGTTATCCGTGTCTAATTAGATAATTTTTCACCCACCCCTCTAGAGAATTCAAATCTCATGAAACAAACAGGTGCTGTCTTAAGTTCTTAACTACTTTAGTATCCTTGGCCAAACAGAGGAAATTGGACAAAAATATCGATGTAATCTCAGATTCAACTCTAGTGTGCATGTGCATGTCCAAAAAGTCAACACCTAGTATTTCCTTTATTGCAGCTAAGAACCTTGATTGGAACCAGTCCAGTGGATGTCATTGTGCTCCACACAAGAATTAATTCTTCTGCACACCAAAATCCTTTTAGGGTCCCGTTTTTTATCTTCATGAATGGAAGTTTGAGAGAGAGGTCTCCAGCCATTGTTGACAAACTCACCATCTTCTTTTATTCCTGATAGTGACAAACATTGTTTCCTAATCACGAGAAAGGTTGATTTTTGGATCACAAAGGGAAAGCTGCCTAGCCAAAGAAAGATGACTGTTCCATAAGTCTTTTCAAAAATTTGTCATCTGTTCATTATGAATATCTTATGACAAATAAGTTGTAGCAGCTGGCGTACATTCCAACATAAAGTTCCAAATAAGGGACCTTTTTGGAGGATTAACTACAGTCTGGGATCACCCCAATTGGTTATTGTTTTCCTAAGTATTTGGGTCCACTTAGCTGTGGGCTGAGAGAACATCCCCCAACCATAGCTACTTCCCTCTTCAAGAGTTCAATTGAGCCCGAAAGGACTCTAGAAGGCTATTCCACAAGAGTGATTGGGATCCCTACTCTTACCAAAAGTAGAACTCCACGATAATTTATTGGGCAAAGCCCAAATCAAAAACCATGTAGTTAATCGATCCTCCCCTGCATCGCAGGAGAAAGTTTATTGAAGAGGCTTTTAGAGTTTTCAATTTTGGTCATTGATTAATTGATAATGCTTGAATTATTATTTTAGGCTTCTTTTTTAATATTTTCATTTGATATTTGAATGTTCAATAAACATTTAAATATATAATATTACTAAATAATAATGTCATATATTATTATTAATAAGTAATTTAATGTAAGAACCCCAATAGGTTCTAACTTTCAACTTGGAAGTTTGACATTTTGTCAACCACTTTGCATGCAAACTAATAAGTTGGTTTCACCAATATCTGATTTTCAATGAGATAATCTTGCAAACAACTATGTACTAGCAGTTGCAAGCTTTTGTGCATTCAATAGTGAGCTGATAGGGAGTAAAATTAGTTCGTACAACGCACAAAATAGATCACTAATGCTGTACATAAGAAATAAAAAATACTAAAATTAATATAAATTATATTACAAAGTAATTGGCAAAATACTTGCTTATATTAACAGAGATCAATAGATCAATATACTCAAATGAACAGACGATGTTTCCTTAGGAAACGATCGTGAAGAATAGAAGCTTTCTATTCTTAGTGACAACTAACTAAATATTAGAAACATTCTAATATTTACAATACATTACTAATAGATTAACCATTAAATAATAACAGACAATAAGAGAAACTATCTATTATCGTAATACCCTCCCTTAATGGTTGATCTATCCACTTCACCAAGTTGTCCACTGAATTTGACAAACTTCTTTGGACCAAGAGGCTTGGTGAGAATGTCTGTAGTCTGATCCTCTCTAGGAATGTACTGCAAGTGTATAGTTCTGTCTTCAACCAGTTGTCGAATGCAGTGACAATGAACATCTACATGCTTGGTTCTTTCAAGGAAGACCAGATTGCGGGCTAACTTGATAATGCCTTCGTTATCAACAAATAGAGTTGTCGGGCCTGTTGGGGACATCTGCATATTCCCAAGCATTTGACGAAGCCAAACAGCTTCACAACTTTCCTTGACTGTTCCTCTGTATTCGGCCTCTGTGGAGGAGAGAGAAACTGCCTGCTGCTTCTTACTGGTCCATGTGATGGCACCGAATCCCAAACTGAACACATATCCAGAAGTTGAATTTTTATCATCAATAGAACCTGCCCAATCTGAATCTGTGAAACCACTGAGTCTAGGATTAGAACTCCGAGAGTAAAGGAGTCCATAATCAGTAGTGCCCTTCACATAACGAAGCACACGCTTGGCTGCCATCCAGTGATCAGCCTTTGGAGCTGTCATAATGCGTGAGATGTAGCTGACTGCGAAGCTGATATCAGGTCTAGTAGCAGAGAGGTAGATGAGGCTGTCTACTAGTTCCCTGTATGAAGTATCATCCACGGGAGGAGAATTGAACTTTGCTGATAACTTCAAACCTTTCTCCATGGGTGTAGATGCAGGTTTCAATCCTGCATATGAAATTTGTCCAACAAAGCTCTGGCATATTTGGACTGAGAAATGAGTATGATTGTTGCCAAACTTCAACACCTAGGCAATAATGCATGAGCCCAAGGTCAGTCATATCAAAAGACTGGCATAAATTCTATTTGATTCCCTGAATCAAAGATGTCGAACTGCCAGTGATGATCAGATCATCCACATAAATAACCAGAAGGATGATGCCACTATTGGTAGTCTTGATGTACAAATTTGAGTCTGATGAACTCCTCTGGAAGCCTTGATCACTGAGGTACTTATCAATTTTCATGTACCTTTCTCTGGGGGCCCGCTTCAAACCATAGAGAGCTTTCACTAGTCTGAGAACTTGGTGTTCTTTACTAGCAACCTTGAAACCAAGAGGCTGCGTCATGTAGACCTCTTCTTGTAGGTCACCATTCAGGAAAGCACCGTTGACGTCCATTTGATGGACCTTCTAGCCAAACTGTGCTGCCACGGCTAGGACTAATCTGATAGTGCTCATCTTTGCTGTAGGACCAAAGGTCTCCTCATAATCGATGCCCTGACGCTGAGAAAAACCCTTCGCAACTAAACGAGCCTTGTACTTATCCAAAGTACCATTAGACTTGTATTTGATTTTATAGACCCATTTGCAGCCAACGGGTTTCTTCCTTGATGGAAGATCAGAAAGGACCCAGGTGTTATGCTTCAGCAGGCTCTGGTGTTCATATGTCATGGCCTGTTCCCATTTTGGAATTCCTTTAGCCTCTGAGTATGTTTGAGGTTCAAACACACTGTGAATGTTTGCCATGAGAGCAAAATTAACTGTCTTTGTAGGTTTTCTCTTCTTCGAGATGTCCTCCCATCAATGAGTTCATCATCCCGAAGATCAGCAAGTGTGTTGACCCACCACTTAGGCCGGAGAGGAGAAGGACTAGCATTCACATCAGGAGATGCTCTATGATCAAGTTCCTCATCAGAAGAATCCGGATCAAACTCAAGTGAAGCATCTGCATATCTGGGTGATCCTGCAGGAGAGACCGACGGTGTCTGGACAAGAATTATCGGTATAATTGGAGCTACTAGAGCCCTCCCATTAGGTGGACGTAATGGAAGTCTAACTCCCAAATCATGAGCCTTCATAGGCTCATTGGTTGGATCAAGAACAGGAGCAATGAGCATGAATGGTCCTCGCTGCTCATCAAAGACTACATCACGACTGTACAGGAGACGAGAAGTCTCAGTGTCGATCAAGCGGTAGGCTTTGTGAAGACTACTGTATCCAACAAGCATGAGATTCTGACTCTTGGCATCCAACTTGGTGCGTGATACATCAGGGATCCAAACATAGGCAAGAGAGCCAAAAACCTTTAGGTGACTGATTTTGGGCTTGCGACCTGACCAGGCCTCTTCCAGAGTCTTACCTTTGACCGCCATTGTGGGTGACCGGTTCAAAAGGTAAACTGCAGTGTTAACTGCTTTTGCCCAGAACTTCTTCGGAACATGTCTGTGTTATAGCATGGATCGAGCCATCTTGGTGATTGTTCTGTTCCGACGTTCAACTACACTGTTTTGTTGTGGTGTGTGGGGTGTGGTTAACTGGCGCTTGATGCCATGAATATCACAGAAGCTAGAGAATTCAGTAGAACAAAATTCCCCCCCCATTATCTGTCCTAAGAGCAATAATAGATTTCCCAGATTCTTTTTCAACTAGAGGTTTAAACTTCTGAAATATAGGAAACACATTTGATTTCTTTTTAAGAAAATATACCCACATTTTTCTACTGAAATCATCAACAAACAACAGAAAATACTTGGACCCAAGAACAGAGGGAGTAGCCATAGGGTCGCAGATATCGGCATGAACAAGCTGAAGTACCTGAGAAGCGCGCCATGAATCGCCAACAGTAAAAGGTGTGCGATGTTGCTTCTTAGCCTGACATGCATCACAAACTCCAAGTTGAGTCTGAATCTCTGGCAATTTGAGAACAAGCTCTTCCCAAGCAAGCCGAGAGAGATAATGAACATTTAAGTGCCCATATCGTTGATGCCAAAGTGAGCTGACAGAAGATCACCGAGCAGCCATAGCTAGGTCCTGAGAATCACTAGAATCAACAATTCTAAAAAGAGCATGATCCTCAAGGCCAACTGCAACAACATACTGAGTATCCCTATCAGTGATGGTGCACTGATGTGAACTGAAGGTGATATCCAACCGTGGAGAATGTCGCAGCATTTGATTGACTAAGAGTAGATTGAGTTCCATCCCTGGAACATAGTACACGTCAAGGAAAATGATATTCCTCCCAGCAGACTGAATCTGAATGTTGCCTTTGCCGACAATAGTGTACTCTTCCCCTCCACCAAAAATAACTGAATTTGAGAAAGGCTGGTAGTCAGTGAACCAACCTCTGTGGTGGGTGAAATGACGAGAGGCACCTGAATCAATGTACCAGGCATACGACTTCACATGATTTGTAGGTCTTTTAGCCATGAAGGCGTAAAAGGCAGATTCTGTTTGTTCAGTGTGCTCTACGTTTTCTTTGGGCTGCAAACCAGATTGATTTCCCTTGAGCAATATGTTTGTCAGTGATGCCATTGCACGTTTTCCAAAAAACATGAATATCTGAGATGGCACAAACTTCGAGGCAAAAAATCGGAAGACCCAAAAAACAAAGAAGCACTTAGAAGAGAGCTTGAAAAACCCAGAAAGAATATGTAGTTGGAATTTCAAATTAGAATAAAATCCCGACGATACAGAATTCGAGGTACCCAAAAAATTTTGATGACGACCCAG
Organism: Chamaecyparis obtusa; assembly: GCA_027943335.1. Lineage (NCBI taxonomy): Eukaryota > Viridiplantae > Streptophyta > Pinopsida > Cupressales > Cupressaceae > Chamaecyparis > Chamaecyparis obtusa. The sequence goes on from BSBK01003272.1 coordinate 2,212,591, forward strand.
TTGAGATCTCAAAAAACCCACAAGGAATCTGCAATCAAAAGAAAATTCCGATTTGAACTGAAGGGTCAAAACCCTAGTCGAAAATGCAGGAACCCTAGTGGCTATGGACGAACCAGAACTTGATGCAAAAAAAAATAAATTCCTGCAAATAGATTTTTGAACAGACTTGGGGCAAAAAAGCTTCAAAAATCTTGAACTAATAATTTCAAAAAAGAAATTAAAATTTTCGAAGAGGCCAGGAATTTGCTCTGATACCATATTACAAAGTAATTGGCAAAATACTTGCTTATATTAACAGAGATGAATAGATCAATATATACAAATGAACAGACGATGTTTCCTTAGGAAACGATCGTGAAGAATAGAAACTTTCTATTCTTAGTGACAACTAACTAAATATTAGAAACATTCTAATATTTACAATACATTACTAATAGATTAACCATTAAATAATAACAGACAATAATAGAAGCTATCTATTATCGTAATAAATTATACCCAATAAAAAATATATAATTCAAATTAACTAATATAACCAATTTTATTTATAAATGCTCAGAAATTCTACTAAAATCTAAAAATGCATGAAATAAGGGCCAAAAAAGAAGAGAAAAAAGAAGGAATGTACTTAAGAAATCTGAAACAAAAAATAATAAAATTAATATAAATTTTACCCAATAAAAAATATATTATTAAAATTAACTAAAATAATTAAATTTGTTTATAAATGCTCAAAAATTCTACTAAAATCTAAAAATGCATGAAATAAGGGTAAAAAAAGAAGAGATAAGGATAAGGGGAAAAATAGGAATAAAAGTGAAAAAAAAAGATGTAAGAGGATAGTATTGAGCTGAAAATATCTCCGTGACTGGAAAAATATATAGGCGGAGGGGCTGACAATTTTCCGGTGTAAAAATTATTTTTCAGGGAGGAAAGATCCTACAAATAGCCTATTGTCTAAATATCATTCAAATTTGCTTAATATTCAACATGGCATTTTGTCAAATACTTGACAATTATATCATTCTTAAATAACACCAAACTACTCAAAGGTATTTTGTCATACAGTTTGCATACAAACTAACTACGACAAACTATTCACAGGAAATCCTCTTTATACAATTTAGGAAAAGATTTATATACAATAAATAACTAATGCCTTGGGGAATAGATTTATTTTCAAATTAAAAACCTGGAATTAAATCGCAGCTTGTAAATATTGACTCTAATGGATTGCAGGTGAATTCTGAAAGCTATTTGGAATCCTTGGCATTAAAGTATGATGAATCAACGTAGCACAAACCCCAAACGTGCCTCTTCCAGCTCTAATGTCACCCTTTGGTGGCTCATGTGGCTGCTGAAAGCCCTGCAGCTACCTCTAATGCTTTCAAACGCTGCTACAATGGGCTGCGATCTGCTTCATTTATTGCCCTTCTAATCTCTGCAACCAACTGATTGTAATTCAATGCTATCAAACCCTTAAGTGTCTGCCAAACAATTGAAATTCTCTGAACAATTAGGCAAATTTTAGTGTCTTTCAACACGTCAAATGCTTGTAAAACTCTGAAGAATTCACAATTCTCCAAGCCTGAATTTCTGAAACCCTTGTCACCACTTCTCTTCACAAAATTCTATAAACACAAATGCATAGAATGCCTCGATTTCTCTACCTTTTGGCTTTTATATTTCTCAATTAGAAAATCGATCATAATTCTTCTTCATTACACTTCACATAACTTGTAAGTGTATTTGCTTTTTGTTCATTAAATGCATTTCTTTTATTTTCCATGTGCTCACATTGACTTAGGAAAACATTTAAATAATTGGCCTCCTTTAATAAATGTTATTTTAAAGCCTTATAACTTAAAGTCATTTGGCCCCTTTCATTGAAATGACTTTATAAATAACCTTTATAATTGCTCTTGTTGTCAACCATAGGTTATAACGTGATAAAGGTGTAACTTTTAATAATATATAATGATCCACACTTAAAAGTCACTTTGTAAAGTTAAAACTTTATAATATAACCATCAATCATTAATACCATTAATGCCATTATAAACTTTAATATCTCCTTAATAACTCATTATCTTTCCGTCATGTCTGAGCCTGGAGGTCAACCATGGTTCCCACTACGCATCCAACTACCTTACCAAAAATAGTAAGGGTCCCTCTCAAACAAGTACTGACTTATTATAAATAGTAAGTACCTCAAAACATAGCCAGAAACCTCTGAATAACCTAGCCTCAGAACATAAGAAAGATCTGGAGGTGTAAAGGCTGACAACTGCCATCTGAAAAGCTCTGTGATGCCCAAACTGGACCCTCAGCAACTCTATTAGCCTATGAGGGTCATGAAATAGTCTAATCCTCTGAAAGTTGATGCTCACGAAAATGGGGACTTTACATTTAATATCACAACAAAAATAATAAAAAGAATCTATATTGATGTTGTTTGTCCTTAATTATGAAGTTTGTTTCCGGAGTTCTGTCATTGATGATTTTGAGTCAAATTATTTTGAACTTGAAATGAACCTTGTGACTTTGAGTGTGAGTAATACAAAAGGAACTATCAATTCAATGTTCCCGTTGGCTTGTTAGATAGCTAAGATAACTTTAAAATGATGTTATAGGTGGAAGATAAATGAAAAATGCTTGTAAGCTTGTGGCATGATCTACAATGGATAGAGATTTGAAATTTCTTAGCTCCTCCCTGCTTTAATATATTATCATTGATGAATTTGAGTCAAACTTTTTCCTTGTCGAACTTGAACTCAAAACTCAAACACAAACCTTGTGACTTGAGACTTGAGAGCGAGTAATAAAAAAGGAACTATCTAGTCAAAAAATTGAACTAGTTTAGATTATGTGTGAGTGCAGTCTTGGTGATTGGGTATAATTTCAATTTTTGTCAGTATTTACAGTTCCCTATCTTTATGTAGTACTTCTGCAAATAAATAATTGCAGGTGAAAGGCTCTGGTTGAACTTGTTCAATATTATTTAGTTTTCTCAAGATGGGTGACTGTTATGTGATGCAGGGAAGATGTGCATCAGTTATTGGGCGTTAGTCCTTCAGATGCTATTATCGAGAAAGTTGCTTCCTTAGCTAATAGACTGTACAAATCACAGATAGAGAATCCTGTGCTGTCTATTGGTGAGGCAAGTGATCCAATGGATTACCGAAAGAACAGTGAAGATAACGAGTTAGAATTTGGGAGTAATCTGAAGTTTAGAGCACCATCTACCAATCTTAACCAGGAAATTGTCGAGGAAGAAGAAAAACTCTTTATGAATAATATAGCATATTCAGAAACAGATAGGACAGAATTAAATTCTAAACTGTCTGTGGATTATAGCCCAGGGTTAAATTGTGATAAAAAAATTGTTGATTTGAGATGGCTCAAGGAAATATGTGATCAAATGGCTATGGCAGGGGGGTCACAATTATCTGGAGATGATCTGGCTATGGCCTTATGTCATGTACTGGATTCTGATAAACCAGGAGATGAGGTACTATCTAATTTAAACAATCATTTCAGTTGTTGGGATGTTCATTTTGTAGTAAATCTTAACTCCTTTCTTGAGAGGTATGCGCCTCTAGTAAATAGCTAAATGGGCTGCTTGTATGTTGCTGATTGAAGGTAGCTGGAGACTTGTTTGATATAATTGGCTGCAATGGATTTGATATTATACAAAAAGTGTTACAGGTAAAGTAAGCATTAGATATGGATGGAACTTTAGAATAGTTTTGAAATTCTATGTTGGAGAAGATCATTGTTATACTTTTATGCAGCACCGGAAGGAGCTTGTTGATATGTTCCATAAGGGATTGTTGGTATTAAAATCAGAGAGGACAACTCCAAGTTTACAACCCCGGATGCCTAGCTATGGGACACAGGTTGGATAGCCTTTTTGATGGTCACTGCTATCTATATTCAGACCTATTTTTTATATATGTATGCTTGGGGATTCAATTGTTAATAGTTTCTTCCTATTTGAGTTTTACTTTCCTAATTTCATATATTTTTTTTGAATTCTTTGTTTGTCACACATGACGATACATAATGCAGAGTCTGTGGCTCTTATTAAATATCTTTTCCGCTTACTTTGTTCAGGTTAGTGTTCAAACAGAATCTGGGCGCCAGATCTTGAAACTACGACGCAAGGAAGAAAGGCGGCAGCTGAAACGTGGACCTGGCCATGAATCAGAGCAAGATTTGTTTGGTGGAGCAGGAGGTTTTTCAGCATTACTTGATGCAAGTGAGAAGAAATCAGGACTGGATAATCTGATTGGAAAGGGGGATGATGTATTTTCACTGTCAGGAAATGCTCTCCCACAGGGAACTATACGCAAGGCATTTAAAGGTTATGAAGAAGTAAGGGTCCCTGCCACTGAGGCGGCTTCAATGAAGTCTGGGGAAAAATTGGTATGCTATGTTTATCCTAAAATTACAGACTACAAAATTCTTCTCTCGCTTACTTTAACCATATAACATCTAAGAATTTCATGTTGCTCTCTGAAATTTTCTGTGGTTGGTAGCCATCATATATTTCTTGCAAAATCTGCTTATCTGGTAACTGATTTATATGTTTGACAGCTTAATATGTGAATCACTGTTAGACCAGTTAGAGGAATGCACTTCAGTGGCATCATCATTAATGCACAGAGCTGCATTGCAATCTTGTTAATCTTTCTCTGTTGATGAGTTCCAATTAGTAGATATGTACCACATGGGATCTTGTTTCGTTGGGCAATTTGTTGTGTCCACAAGTGCCATGTTGAAGTCATAAGTGGCTTTGCTGCAAGGGGCATTATGCTCTTAGCAAAGAAAGTAGAGCACTTCTATTTTGACAAAATGATTATCTGTTTGATTGTTTGCAATTAGCATTCAGTCCATTTAAGAAGAAAAGAAGTAGCTTTTTAATTATTATCTTTATATGGCAAAATGGTTTACCAACCAGTTTACAATATGAAAACCATCCCTGCTACAACATCTAACAAACCCGTTACATGGTCATATATTACCAAAAGATCAGAAAAGAAAACCCAGGTATGAATTCATGAACCCAGGACATCAAAATTCCATAACTTATATCAGTTCTGAATAATAATAATAGCAGACTATAAGAAGTTTTTGACAGATTTCAGACTGACATTATATCATCCAACACAACATTTTAACTTTTCAGAAATGTCTTTTATATTGGAGAGCTCAATAAGTGGAGGTGGAGGTCATCAATATTTGCTCCTTCCAGAGAACCAAGGGCCCTAGATATATTCATCTGTGACTTGGACATTCTGATTGTCATTACCCAAGTTACCTAGGATACTTATCCATGGATCTGTTTGTATTAAGTGGATTCTCATTGATGCAACCAGCATGAGTGATATCAGTTTTATGAAGAATTATTACCTCTTGTTCCAGGAGTCTGAATTGTTTGGAACATAGTTTGCAAACGCTGCAAGTAGTCTCTGAGTTGCTGAGTACTCTATTTTTTCTTGCTCAATGCTGGACAAGTTTTCACAAGTTTAACTCTTGCATTTTTAGACACAAAAAATGTGGGTATAATGTCGATGCAGGTAAAACGTTGGCTGAAATGCATTTTTCACATGTTTTTGCTATAAAACCATGCATTTTCTCTTTTGAAATGTCAATTTTTAATTTAATACATTTTGTAATTGAATTTTGCAAAATTAAATATGTTTTATTAAGAGATTTTAATTTTTGGTACTTGCTAAGCCCAAGTTTTTGCCGAGTTGAAAATTTTGGGCTTGTTGAGTACTCTCCGAATCTGAGTCTGTGAACTATTGTTTGGAATATCCATAATAACTGTTACTTGCACAACAATAGGGATCACTCATACAACAATGACTAGTCTTAACAGTTATTTGCATATACTATAGATTTAATATTTTATTTTCTACATCTTCTGTAGAACTAATATTTTTATTTATTATATTGTACAATAGCTATAACAATTATTGTGTAATATTTGCTCCATAGATCTAGTACAGGGCTTTTAAGCAATGTCTTTATATTATTATTTAATAATAATCGGTTCTCCGGATTCACAAAACTATGTCAAGTTATAATTCATCATGTTTGGCAAGTAAGAATACCCATTTAAATATTTGGGGATTTTTTCAGGATTTAATTCATAGAGGTTTTCTTGCTCACTTGATTGGTCGTTTTCAGAGTAGATCTTCAGTCTCAAATCAATGACAATGGGCACATATTGAAGGAAAAATTTATATCCTAAAATGGAATGCTAATGAAGTAGAAAGAAGCTGACTAAGTTTAACTATAGATGCTGATGAAGTTGAAGTACATATGTTGACGAAGTCAAATTGTTGCTGTTGAAGATATCTTATTTGTTGATGAAAATAATAGTAGTCGCTGCTGAAGATTTGTAATACATTCTACAATTTGCTGGAATTTTGAGTGCAGCTAATAATAGTAGCATCTGATTTATGTGTTATTTTCCAATAGTCCAAGACTATGTTTAGGAAATCAAATTTAAGTTTATTTATATTTTAATAAGTTGCAGCTTTGGAAGAAGCCAGTCATGATTTTGGGATAAGTTTTTACATTTTGTTGCCTAATTTTTTTATTTTTTAGTTTTAATCACTCAAAGTTGGAAAACTACAATTAAGGCACCTTAATTTAAGAAATGGCTTAATTGTTGTTTATTAAATACTTTTAGGAGTCTCAAACCCTATATTAGACAAATCATTTTTGTCTGTATGCAATTATTCTGAAAGGGAATTCAGATAGTAATTCAAGATTCAAAGAAATTGATTCAGAGTAAATAAAGTTCTTTTATTTAGTGTCTAATTATTGAGCAACACCTGTCCCACACAAATTTTCCTTATGATAGTATCAGCGCAAGGTTTTATCAGTGTAGGATTTTATTCCTGTAGGTATAAGTACACAGGATAGGTTCAAATTTAAAGCTCCTTCATCGGAGCTCAACATCCTAAGACTTTGATAGAAAATCTCAGATATATTTGGTTCACTATAATGGCAACAAACAACGGTGTACTGCCAGTTCCCTAGTTCGAAGGTGGAAAATTTGGTTATTGGAGAGATCAGTTGAAAGGAGTAAGATAAATGGTAGCAGGCGAGTATGCTGAACCTCAAGATTGGATTATATTGTGTACAAAAGATAAGATATAAAAACAATAAGAGGAGAGAAAGGATGCTCAAAGTGTGTTTTTAACTCTCTATACTCAATGTGCAATGGATCCAAGCATTTTTTCAAGAATTGCTAATCACAAGGTATTAAAGGATGCAAAGACAGGTTTATAAAGTTCATATCAAGGGACTAATAAAGGAAGGCCTGCAAAGATTCAAACCCTAAGGATGAATTTGGAGACTTTAAAAATGAAGGATAATGAAAACAATGACGATTATTGTGGCAGAGTAACAGATCTTGTGAATGAGACCAGAACATGTGGGAGGCAGTGAATATGATTTAGTTGTGAAGAATGAAGATATTGAGATTGCTTACACATAAGTTGATGAATCTTTTTTACTTTAGAAGAGTGCAAAAACTTAGATACTTTAAAGTTGAAGAGCTAATTGGAACCATTGGATCTTTAGTTACCCATGAAGAATAGGTAAAGTGTATGGGTGGTCTAGATCAAGTGCTTATGTCAAAGGCCGAATTAAGAAAAAATCAAGTAGTAAGTACAAGTTTTCAAAGCAATAAGCGGAGAACTCATATCAAGGTTATGATCCAATTTTGGAGGAAGAGGAAAAACTAGAGGCTGTGGTTAAGAGTTAGAGATAGTGATTTAATGTAGGCAGATTGAAGAATTCAAATGAAGGAAGGAAACTAAACTTTGCATAAGAATGCATGAAGAATCCAAATCAAGGCCCAAAGCAATATATGAATTTCTACCACACTACTCCCTTTCATGCAGCATGCAGCAAAGTTGGAAATACAAATAATGGGGATGATTTCTAGATTCAGGTTGTTATATTCTTGTGACAAGTTTTAAAGAAGCATTTTCAAAGATTGATGAAAGCTTTTAAAAGTGACTAAGACTGGGTGATGATAAAGTACTTGAAGTTTGTGGAAAAGGAAAAGTAGACATAGACACTATAACAAGGATGAGCATACATTATTGATGACTACCACTCCCCACAAGTAAGGCATAATCTAGTAAGTGTTGGGCAGCTCATTGAGAAAGGACTAAAACATGTATTTGATAACAAAATTTGTTCTATCATGATAAGGAAACAAGGAGGAAAGCTGATTGTGACAACATAGATGAATGAGAACCAAATATTCCTTTGAGAATCAAAGCAAGTGAATCGAATATTTGTTTCTGCTACTGTTAATGATGCAATTTTGTGCACCAGAGGTGTGGACATTTTAATTTTCATGGTCTGTGCATGTTGTATCAAAGAAATATGGTATATGGGTTACTGAAGATTCAAGAAGAAACAAAGTGTGCAAGGTTGTGTGCTTGGAAAATGCCATAGGGACAGGTTTTCTAGAAGTGCATAGAAAGCAACTCAGCCATTGGAGCTTATTCATTTAGATTTGTGTTGTGCCATGTTGAAGGCAATCATAGGTATGCAGCATTACATGTTTACATTTATTGATGATTCTTCTAGATGCATATTTTTTTTTGAAGAATAACAGTCACTATTGAAGTATTCAAAATGTTTAAGGCTATGGTAGAAAAAAGTAAATGGAGATTCATAAAATGTCTAGGAATAGTTTGAGGAGGTGAATATGCTTCAGAAGAATTCAATTAATTTTGTGCAAATAATAGAATCAAAAGACAGTTAACAACACCTTACACACTACAGAAAAATGAAATGGCACTAATAAATAATAGAACACCAATAGAATTAGCAAGAAATATGCTGGAGCAAAGAGTATCGACAAGGTGTATTGGGCTGAAGTAATTTACATTTCCATTTACATCATGAATAAAGGCTGACTACACTACATGAAGCCTGGTGGTAGAAAGGATACAGTGGCACACTTGCAAGTATTTGTTTTTTTAGCTTATTCTCACATTGGTGACGATAAAATATTGAAAGGAGGATGAAAATTATTTCTAGAGATGCAATATTTGTTGAAGGAAAAGCTTATGTAGATCACTCAAAGAAAAAAAAGAAATAGTGAGTCAAGCATAATTTTTGGATCTAAAGTTGTGCAATAGAATGCTAATGAAGTTAAAAAGAGTTGAGGTAGTGTTGTGAGGTTTTCACACCATCGCCCCATTGCAAATGGGGATCCCCTCTTTTTTTCTTTTTGTTGGTAGGTTTAGGTAGTAGAGTAGGTTGGCAACAATTCACAAATCTCTTGAAATTGAAATGTTGAAAAATTGAAAAGGGCAAAAAATTGGCTAAGTATGAGAGCTAGAGGTTAAGAGTCAAATTTTGAGTCAAGCTAGTCAATGGCATTGAAAGAAGAGCAAGGCTTACTTTTAAATCACTTGGTTAGATAGGAAGGTTGTTCCACCCTGCCAGATAAGAAGGTGGAATCCACCATCTTAAGTGGCAACTTGCCAAATAAAAAAGGTGGAATCCACTTCCTTAGGTGGCAACCTTCAAATATCGAAGCCAATATATAATTTGGCCTTGTGAAATTGTCTGTGTTAAATTGCCATAAAGGAAAACAAAGGTCAAAATGTTACTTCTTTAAGTTAGCCAAATAAAAAGGTGGAATCCACTTCCTTAAGTGGCAACTTGACAGATAAAAAGGTGGAATCCGGTTCTTTAAGTGGCAACTTGACAAATAAAAAGGTGGAATCAACTTCCTTAAGTGGCAGCTTGACAGATAAAAGGTGAATTCCACTTCCTCAAGTGGAAATGAAATGAAATGACATTTTTTGGACAAAGAAGCATCAAGATTATGAAATAAAGAGGCAATTTGAAATAGGGGGAGATTTTAAGCCAATCATGAAATCCTTAAAGCTGACCAAATGGCCTAGGATCCAACCACCTTAGGCCCAAATCAAAATGTATGGAGCTGGAGAGGGACAATCATGGCTCAAACCTCAAAGATGGGACCTATAAACATGGTGTATAAGGTTAAAATCAATAAAATGGGCCCTTTATCTCAGCGTGTAGGCCTTAAACGAGCCCCTAATCCAAACTCATGGGCTCAAATCCCACAATGCAGACTTAAAATCTAACTTCCAATGTCTAACGTATGGGTCCAAAATCCAACACAGAAGCCCCAAACTTGGGTGTATATGCAATAGGGCAGGCTCTATAAACCAACGTGTCACTCAAAGCTCAATGAATAGGCCTTGTAACATGAAACGTGTGGGTTTATTCCAACAATAAGGCGTTAGATCTGGATAAAGTCAGTAAGGCCAGGCCTATAATATCTAACGTATGGCCTCATAAACACAGCGTGTGGGCTCAAAACTCTAAGCATGAGCCCCAAATCTGAAAAGTGTAGCCTTAAAATCAATGACAAGACCCCAAATCTCAGCATGTGGCCTTAAGATCAGTGACAAGGCCCCAAATCTCAGCATGTGGCCTTATTAATGAAATGTGTGGGCCTTAAATTTCAAGTAAGACAGGCCCTAAATCTGCCCCTTAAACTCAATGAAATCAGACCATATTAAGGCCTTAAGCTTCAAACATATGAGTCCCAATCCAAGCTTGTGGGTCTAAGTGTCAAACGTATGAGCCTAAATTAATGAGATAGGGACTAAATCAAATCCTAAGTTTGATGAATAAAGCCCAGATCTGGCTCAAAAAAAAACATATGGGTCCTTTTTTCATGTCTCCAAATAATAAGTAAGTTTGAATTAATAAAGGAAGTAATTATCTAGTATTAATTCTGAAGTCAAATTAATATTAAATAATTACAAGTTTTGGTTCGAATAAAGTTAGTGTTTTTTCTAACACTAATATGTTAACTAAGGTAGTTCCTTTACGGGACTCCTTAATCGATTTTGGTTTGGTTAAATAATGATTCCTTGGAGAGATCAGGCAGACTGGAATTTTGTTTGTATTCTTAATTTGGCTTTAGCACAGAAGTAGACAATCTCCTTTCATCAGAAATCCTGGCCTAGTGGAGAAGTTTATGAATGCTAGTAAGGTTTCACGAGAGTGGACGACATCAAGAGCTTTTCACCGGCAAACAGTTGGCGCAACGGATTATAGTAGAACCTTTGGACGTCACCTCATTCCATATGGAGGTCAATCACTCTGCGCACAACCTGTCTAGTCGGACGTTCGTTGAAGATGTGGGAAGTATCAGGTGGACAACATGTCAAGTAGCTGTAATGAAGCCAACATTCTGAAGGTGACAACACGGGATAATATTAGCATCAATCCATTGTAGGTGGCGTCTCAATTGATGAGATATCTGGCCATGTGGATCTTCGCGGAACATTACCGAATGATTGGTTAATAGTTATTCCGCACAGACTCTCAGGACGACTGTGAAGACCAACATCGGAGATATAGTGGCAGCGGAGGAAACATCTCAGTATTCAAGTCAATACAATATCTACCAAAAACTAAGTGGCCATAAGATAAAGGTGCACCTTATATCTTCCTAAATCCGTTGGAAACACACTTGCTGTATCATGTCTGATATAAACATATTGAGCATTAAAATTGGAATTTGTATTTAAACTTCTGGAAAATGTATTGGAAATATACTTCCTGTATCATGTCTGATATAAACGTATTGAGCATTAAAATTGGAATTTGCAATTAAAACTTCTGGAAATTGTATACGACTAGAAAGGCTTTAAATTCCATGAACAATTGTGTTACAAATACAGTATCATTCCTTGAAACAGAATAGGTGGGGATTTTACAGTGGTATCAGAGCTTTCAATCTTGCCAGCCTGTAGGGTGTTTTGTGTTGCCAAAATAGAAAAAAATGTTCTACTGAATATGCCATTAGGCCATTACAACTTCTGGAATACCAGAGAACGTTAAAATATAAATCCAACCAGTCCTAGTACAACTCCACAATTTGAAATTGAGAAAAGTCATATTGAGATAGAAGAAGAAATAATTTTTGAACACACGGGGGAATTATAAAATAATAGGGATTTAATTGCTGCATTAATAAGAAGTCAATAGGACATGCAAAATAATATAAATACGATGACCAATCTGATGACTCAATTCATGGCTCAAAATCTAAATCAAAATCAAAACGAGGGTGGTAGGGATGAATGTTCAGTAAATCACAATCAGCCTGAAAGAACAACAACTAGGCCTTCCCTGCCAAATTTTACTCCTAGAAATTTACAACTAGAACATGAGTCTACAGCCAGAGCAGTGCAAGATGAAATTTTGAATGATTGGGAAGCTGCTGGGGCAGAATTCAGATCCTACATGTCATTTCGGGAGTACATGGATGTCAGGATGAAACATAGGCCTCATAGGGGCAGAAATTACAATAATGAATTACAAAGGAAAATAGGGAAGATGTCCATACCTTACTTTGATGGCACAAGCAAGACAACTGCCAGGGCATGGGTTCAAAAGTTAGACACCTATTTTCAATTAAACCCTATGATGGAGGATGAAGCTATTAAATACGCAGTGTTACATCTAGAAGGAGTTGCACATGAATGGTGGCATCATGGGCAGGTCACCTTGGGCCATAATCTGGTAGAGACATATCTGGAATTCACTGAACGTCTCATTGATAGGTTTGACTCCAAAGGTCCTGAATTACATTTAAAAGAATTAACACAACTGAAACAAACAGGGGGCAGTTGAACAACATATAACAGAATTTGAAAAGTTGGCTGTCTTTGTCACTGAAATTTCCGAGAGGCACAAGATTGTTATTTTCATTGATGGACTTTTTGATTCTTTGAATGGTTGGGTGAAATCTTTAAATCCTCCTACATTATAGATGGCTATTAAGAAGGCAAGAGAATTAGAACCGTCTTCAAAGGGAAAAATTTGGAATAAAGGACCTTTTACAAAACCAGATAAAGACAAACAACCCTTCAATAAAGAAATGTTTCGAAAACCCACATTTGATAAAGAGGAAAGGGATGAACTTAGGAGACGCAAACTGTGCTTCAGTTGTAAAGAGTCATGGCAACCAGGTCATAGGTGTTTGGGCAAAGGGAAAATACATTACATTGAAGTAACATCAGATAATGAAGACGAGGAAAATATAGATCCAAATATAGAAGGTTCCCAAATGGTTCCTGCTTCTGAACAGGAAAATAAACAGGCGGGTGGTATAATGGCATCTATGACAGGAATTCCTCATTACAACATTTTCAGGGTAAGAGGGGTGTTACAGGGTCAACGAGTTATTGTTATGATTGATAGTGGATCTACTCATAATTTTATTGATGCTGCTCTTGTTAAGCAACGCGGGTTACATGTAGTTAAACATAAAGATTTTGATGTGAAAGTTGCAGGTGGACTAATTTAGTAAGTACACAAGGTTCCACAATTGAGTATTGCTATGGGTAATTATACAGTAACTAATGATTTTTATGTGATTGATTTGGCGGATACTAACATGATGTTAGGAATTCAGTGGATGGAAACCTTGGATAAATATTCTCAGAGTTTCAAACGCATGGATTTTTCTTTCAAGGTTGATGGACAAAAGGTGATACTCAGGGGCATGTCAAATGATGGTCCCAGAGTTATTACTGCTAAAAGGATGGAGGCTATTTTCCGTCATGGTGAGGTTGCGTGGTCAACACAATGCTTGATTTCAACTAAGGTAACAGGTTTTGAATCAAAGCATTATTCAAATGATTTGTTGCAAGTACTAGACTCACATAAATTGGTTTTCAGTGATATACCCCCAAGAGTACCCTCTGATAGAGGCTTTGAACATGCTATTGAATTGGAGGAAGAAGCAAAACTAGTTATTAATACTCTATACAGGCATCCTAAGGCTTTCAAAGATGAAATAGAAAAAAAACTATTTAGGAGTTATTAGATATGGGGCACATTAGGCCTAGTTCCAGTCCATTTGCATCTTTAGTGGTGCTGGTCAAAAAGAAAGATGGTACCCTACACGTGTATTGATTACCGTGCCCTTAATAAAAAGACCATAAAAAGCAGGTATCCGATTCCTCGCATTGATGAATTGTTAGATGAATTACATGGTGCTGTGTATTTTTCTAAAATTGATTTGAGATCAGGGTATCATCAGATTAAGTTAAGGGAACAGGATATTCATAAAACTGCTTTTCGATGTCATTATGGTCATTATGAATTTTTGGTTATGCCTTTTGGACTGACAAATGCTCCAGCAACATTTCAGTCTTGTATGAATCATATTTTTGATAAACAGTTGCGGAAATCTTGCTCTTTTTCTTTGATGATATTTTGATTTACAACAAGACTTGGGAGGACCACTTTAAACATGTTGAAGAAATTTTGGGTATAATGGAGTCTCAATCTCTTTATGCAAAAGCTTCTAAATGTGAATTTGGTATGACATAAATTCTATATTTGGGACATATGATTAGTGCTAAAGGTGTGTAGGTGCATCAAGAAAAGATCAGGGCTATTCTGGATCGGCTGCCTCCACGGACTCTTTCTGATGTAAGAGGTTTTTTTGGTCTATGCAGTTATTATGGGAGATTTGTTCGAGGGTTTTCACAGCTTGGAGCACCGCTGACAGATCTTACCAAATAGGGGGCATTCAGATGGACTGCAGAGTCACAACAGGTATTTGAGAAACTCAAGAAGGTGATGAGTTCTTGCCCCGTCCTTGCACTACCAGATTTTGATCAGCCTTTTGTATTAGAATGTGATGCGTCAGGTAAAGGAATTGGGGCCGTGTTAATGCAAAATAAACATCTGATAGTTTTTGAAAGCAGGAAACTCACGAGTGCCGAAAGACTGTACTCCATATATGACAAAGAAATGTTAGCTATTATGCATGCATTAGCTAAATTCAGACAATATTTGGTTGGGGCCAAATTTGTAGTTAAAACAGATCATAATAGTTTGAAGTATTTTTTTAATCAAAGAGATTTGAATGATAGGCAGCAAAAGTGGATTAGTAAAATTCAAGCTTATGATTTTGAAATCGAATATGTTAAGGGTAAGAACAATGTTGTGGCTGATGCATTGTCTAGGAGACCGGAAATAAATGCTTTAAGCGGGGTAACAGCTGATTGGAAATCTTTGTTGTTGGTAGAATATTCTAAGAATACCATGACTTGTGACATTTTGGATGGGAAAGTCCAGGATGATAGGTACAAAGTTGTGAATGATATTATTTACTAGGGTGAACCCACAATAGTGGGTTACACTTTTTTGCCTGAACGGACATTGAACTCTACATTTTGAGAAAAACTTTCAGATTCGGATGCATATTGTCATTGAACCGTTCAAACTCGGAGGATGAAGTAAATTAGAGTCTTTTAGGATTTTCTGTCTAGATTCTAAATATATATATTTTTATTTTTTTTGAATTTATGCTGAAAACGTCATTTTCCCATAGTAACACTATTTTCATAGAGCATAACTTTTTTTGTAAAATAGATATGAATGTGATTCTTTTGAATTAGTTTTGTAACATCCATACGGATGGCATGCAATTGGTTTGACGACATTATCACTATTATTGCATATTTTATTAACGTTTGAAGTTGACTAAACCATAATTTTGACGTACCTTGACTACATAGCTTATAACTTATTGTGTATTTATCGAATTTCAATTTTTTTTTTTAATAGAAAGTAGACTCGAATACGGAGGGCATTGTTATTTTTCAAATTTTTTTTTCCTTTTTTTACTATTTTTCATTGAACGTCAAACTCAGAGGTTTATATTTGATAAAAAACCTACATTCATTTAACGTCACACATAATAAATTTAAAAATAGTCAAATATATAATCGTTAGAAAGCTAGTTCCGAGTACTTGTTGTATGCAAAAGGACGTCTTCTTATTCTTCCATTTGATCAGCGCACTTGAGGCCCGAAGCCATGAAATTCTCAAAATTTCTTCAAAACTTGCAACCATGGCCTAAACCAGGCACTTTCGATCGAAACTTTTGACTTTCGATCAAAAGTACTTTCTATCGAAAGTACTTTGCCGAAAAATGCAATTTTTAGCCATTACTAAACTACTTTCGATAGAAAGTCAGTTAGTTTCGATCGAAAGTTAACTTTGACTTTTGATAGAAACCTATGTCGGCCTTTTTGGTGGCATTTCCGGTTAATAAGGATTAGGTATAAATAAATGTATATTTTTTTCATTTCATAAATCCGAAAGCTGTAAAATAATTCGCATTTAGGAGAAGTAAGACATTTTGGCACGGAATAATTTTCTAAGTTGTGATGGGAAATAAAAAGAGAAGGCTAAACAAAAGTACACGACATTATTTAGAAGAGACTGAACAAAGACTACGTGAAGAATCACGAAAAAGATATCATCGTCGGAAACAAGGTATGTCTAAGATGTTTCTCTAGATAGATATTTTAAGTTGATGGTCAAGACTTGTCTTAATGTTCATGTAAATGTGATATTGTACCTATTAGACTTAACTAGACCTAACTGTAGACCTATTTGGACTAATAGGACCTATTAGGACTAATTAGGACCTATTTTAGGACTAATAGGACCTATTAGGACCCAATTAGAATCAATTAGAACCAATTAGCACCTAATTAGACTCAATTAGAACCAATTATGACCTATTAAAACCCAATTAGACTCAATTATAATAAATTAGCACCTAATTAGACCCAATTAGGACCAATTAGAACTAATTAGAACCAATTAGAACCTAATAGGACCTATTTGGACTAATTAGGACCTAATAGGACCTATTAGGACTAATTAGGACCTAATTGGACCTAATAGGACCTATTAGGACTAATTAGGACCTATTAGGACCTACTAGAACCTAATTAGGACCTATTAGGACTAATTAGGACCTATTAGGACTAATTAGAACCAATTAGATGCAATTAGACTCAATTAGAACCAATTAGGACCTAATATGACCTATTAGAACCAATTAGGACCTAATTAGACTCAATTAGATCCAATTAGATTCAATTAGAACCAATTAGGACCTAATAGAACCTATTAGGACTAATTAGGACCTAATAGAACCTATTAGGACCTAATAGGACCTATTAGGACTAATTACCTGACTAATATGACCTATTAGTGCACCCAATTAGAATCAATTAGAACCAAATAGCACCTAATTAGACTCAATTAGAACCAATTAGGACCTAATATGACCTATTAGAACCAATTAGGACCTAATTAGACACAATCAGAACCAATTAGATCCAATTAGATTCAATTAGATCTTATTAAAACTAATTAGGACTTATTAGATCCAATTAGGACCTAATACGACCTATTAGATCCAATTAGGACCTAATATGACCTATTAGACTCAATTAGGACCAATTAGACTCAATTAGGACTTAATATGGACCAATTAGACTCAATTGGGACCAATTAGGACTTAATATGACCTATTAGACTCAATTAGGACCTAATATGACCTATTAGACTCAATTAGGACCAATTAGGACCTATTATGACCTATTAGAACCTAGTTAGACCCAATTAGGACCTAATATGACCTATTAGACTCAATTAGGACAAATTAGGACCTAATATGGACCAATTAGGACCTAATATGACCTATTAGACTCAATTAGGACCAATTAGGACCTAATATGACCTATTAGACTCAATTAAGACCAATTAGACTCAATTAGGACCAATTAGGACCTAATATGACCTATTTGAACCCTGTTAGACCCAATTAGGACAAATTAGGACTTGAAATTAGGACATGTCTTATTAGGTGTTAATTGGTCTTATTAGGTCTAATTACGTCTTTAAGGCCCATCCTATTAATGATATTAGGTCCTAATTTGGGTCTTATTACTCATATTAGGTCCTAATAGGTTAAAAATTAGGTCTTAATGGGTCACAATACTCATTAGGTGTAATTAGGTATATAATTATGTCTTCTTAGTCTTATTAGGTCTAATTCTAGTCTTATCTAGGTCTTATTAGGTAGATTATTAGTCTTAATTAGTCTTATCTAGGTTTTATTAGGTCTAATTAGTCTTATCTAGGTCTTATTAGGTAGATTATTAGTCTTAATTAGTCTTATCTAGGTTTTATTAGGTCTAATTAGTCTTATCTAGGTCTTATGTACATACATATGTATACATAAAAATCTATCTATACACATGTATACATACATACATATACATGTATACATAAAAATCTATATATATGTACGTGTATACATGTATATATATATATGTATGTATACATGCATATATATACATGAATACATGTGTATATATATATACATGTATATACATGTATATATATCTATACATATATATACATGCATATATATAATAATGAAAAATCTATATATAATCAATACACATGTATATATCAAAAACTTTAAATAAAGAAAAATCTATATTATAATATATACACATGTGCATATATACACATATGTACATGTGCATATATACATGCATATACATACATATATATGCATATATACATGTACACATGCATATATATACATGTATATATGCATGTGTACATGTATATATGCATATATATGTATGTATATGCATGTATATATGCACATGTACATATGTGTATATATGCATATATATGCATATATACACATATGTACATGTGCATATATACATGCATATACATACATATATATGCATATATACATGTATACATGCATATATATACATGTATACATGCATATATATACATGTATATATGCATATATATGTATATATATACGTGCATGTATACATGTATATATACACATGTATACATGCATGTATACATGTGTATATACATATATGTATATATACACATGTATACATATATATATACATATATATATGTATATATACACATGTATACATGTATATATACATATATACACATGTATACATGTGTATATGCATATATACATGTATATATGCATATATACACATGTATATATGCATATATACTATTTATCCATCTATCAAAAACTACAAATAATAAAAACGAAATATGAAAATACCTGGAAACAGTGTTTGCAAATTCGGAAGCCGTCCACGGGTTTCATTGTCGCCGAAAGTGACAGTGAAAGTCACTTTCGGCGATTATATTTACGCCAAAGTTTAACCCTAATTTATGACTTTCGATCGAAAGTCATTAGCTAAAGACTTTCAATCAAAAGTGCTTTAGTAACTTTCGATCGAAAGTGACATAAGACTTTCGATCGAAAGTTACTTCCAATCGAAAGTCTTATGTCTAAGGACTTTTGATTGTAAGTTTTGTACTTACGATCAAAAGTCCATCGTAGTTTCTATCAAAAGTAATCAACGAATTTTCGGCCGAACTCGCTTTTCGGGCCAAATTCATTCCCCCCAAAAAGTGTAACCCACTACAAAGATAGAATCTTCTTAGTACTTGAGTCCAAGTTAAAATTGAGAATTTTGCAAATAGTTCATGATTTGCCTTTAGCAAGACATCCAGGTTATTTCAAAACTTACAGGCACATCCATGAGCGGTTTACATGGAAAGGGCTCAAAAATGACGTTTTGCAATATGTCAAGGAATGCCTCACATGTCAGCAGAATAAGGCAGAACATTCTTATCCAGTAGGGTTATTACAACCTTTACCTATTCCGGATCAGAAATGGGAAAGTATATCCATGGACTTCATTACTGGGTTACCTAAGGCTCAAGGTAAAGATTGTATTTTTGTTGTGGCTGATAGGCTGACAAAATTTGCCACTACAGGATTCACTGCTGTTCAGATTGCGGAAGTGTTCTTCAAGGAAGTTTTTCATTTACATAGATTGCCCAGGAATATAGTCAGCGATAGAGACAACAGGTTTTTGAGCAAAATTTGGGCAGAATTATTCAGGTTGACAGGTGCAACATTGCATCACAACACTAGTTACCATCCTTAGACTGATGGTCAAACCAAAATCGTCAACAAATGGATTGAAGGTTACTTCCGCCATTATGTTGCAGGACATCAAAAGGCTTGGCTCCGCTGGTTGCACTTGGGGGAGTATTGTTATAATACTACTTTCCATATGTCTATAGGAATGACGCCGTTCAAGGCCTTATATGGGTGTGATGCTCTCTCCTTCGTTGATCTAGCTTTTGATAACAGTCACGTGCCCAAGTCATGTGATTGGCTTCAGGAATGTCAGGACATTTTGAAAGCCCTCAAGGACAATTTACATTGTGCTCAAAACCAACAAAAGCATTATGTCGATAAGAAGAGGGTGGAACAGAGTTTTGAGGTTGGTGATTTGGTATACCTCTGATTACAACCCTATCGACAGTCATCCCTCAAGCATAGTGGAGCTGAGAAATTAAAGCCTCGCTTTTATGGCCCTTATCCAATTGTTGGCAAAATTGGAGAAGTGGCCTATGCACTGGATCTACTCGCTGGTAGCCATCAACACAATGTGTTCCATGTTTCTTGTCTTAAGAAGGCTTTAGGCCAATAGGTCACAGTTTCAACAGAGTTACCTCCTTTGGATGAAGAAGGGAAACTTGAAATGATTCCTGAGGAGATTGTAGACACGCGGGATAGGCATCTGCATAATTGCACTATTCGAGAATATCTGATCAAATGGAAAAACTTGCCTTTGGATGATGCCACTTGGGAAAATGAGCAGATTCTGGTCCATCCAAATTCACCGTTGCTTGTGGGCAAGCAACACGTGGCAGGGGAGACTTGTCATGTCCCCAAATAATAAGTAAGTTTGAATTAATAAAGGAAGTAATTATCTAATAGTAATTCTAAAGTCAAATTAATATTAAATAATTACAAGTTTTGGTTCGAATAAAGTTAGTGTTTTTTCTAACAATAACAGTTAGTGTTTTTTCTAACACTAATATGTTAACTAAGGTAGTTCCTTTACGGGACTCCTTAACCGATTTTGGTTTGGTTAAATAATGATTCCTTGGAGAGATCGGGCAGATTGGAATTTTGTTTGTATTCTTAATTTGGCTTTAGCACAGAAGTGGACAATCTCCTTTCGTTAGAAATCCTGGCCTAGTGGAGAAGTTTATGAATGCTAGTAAGGTTTCACGAGAGTGGACGACAGTAAGAGCTTTTCACCGACGAATAGTTGGCGCAACGGATTATAGTAGAACCTCTGGACGTCACCTCATTCCATATGGAGGTCAATCACTCCGCGCACAACTTGTCTAGTCGGATGTTCGTTGAAGCTGTGGGAAGTATCGGGTGGACAACACGTCGGGTAGTCGTAATGAAGCCAGCGTTCTGAAGGTGACAACACGGGATAATATTAGCATCAATCCATTGTAGGCAGCGTCTGAATTGATGAGATATCTGGCCATGTGGATCTTCGCGGAACATTACCGAATGATTGGTCAATAGTTATTCCGCACAGACTCTCAGGACGACTGTGAAGACCAACATCGGAGATATAGTGGCAGCGGAGGAAACATCTCAGTATTCAAGTCAATACAATATCTACCGAAAACTAAGTGGCCATAAGATAAAGGTGCACCTTACATCTTCCTAAATCTGTTAGAAACACACTTGCTGTATCATGTCTGATATAAACGTATTGAGCATTTAAATTGGAATTTGTATTTAAACTTCTGGAAAATGTATTGGAAATATACTTCTTGTATCATGTTTGATATAAACGTATTGAGTATTAAAATTGGAATTTGCAATTAAAACTTCTGGAAAGGCTTTAAATTCCACGAACAGTTGTGTTACAAATTCAGTATCATTCCTTGAAACAGAATAGGCAGGGATTTTACACCTTTAAATTAATCAGCAAGGCTTAAATCAAACGTGTGAGCGTATTTGCTGGAATGTATGGTTTAATTTTAAAGTATTGGGCCAAGTCTCAAACGTATAGGCCCCAATGTGAAATGTATGGACTGAAATAGAAAATGACTAGTCCCAAATCAAACGTCTGGCCCTAAATCTGAGTTTAAGCTCAATAAAGCAGCCTCCAATCCAAACGCGTGGGCCTAAGTTAGCAATGTATGGGCCAAAATTAATATGATAAGGCCTAAATCAGGCCTATATCCAAATGTATGGTCCCATTTTAAATGCACAGACCTAAATCAGGCCTTGAATTCGACCACTTGGCCCCAAAATCTAGTGTGTAGGTTCTAATTTCCAATGCACAGGCCTAAATCTGGCCCAAAATGAAACGTGCAGCCTTCAATGCTAACACGTGGGCTTAAATTGCAAGTGTGGAGCCCTAAATTCAAATGTATGGGCATTAAATTCAAATGCATAATCCCTAAATTTCTTATGGCCTTAAATTTAATGACTTGGGCCTCATACACCAAACGTGTGGGTTTGACTTCAATAAGAGAGGCCCAAACTTAACATGTACGGACTGAAACTCAGATGTGTGGGCCTGATATCAGACGTATGGGCCAAAGATTTAATGCAGGCCCTAAATTTAATTACTATAGCACTACACCCTAACATATAGGCCTAGATCCTAACGTATAAGGCCTTAAATTCAAATTAGGAGGCCTCAAATCCAATGAATCTCTTCCCCAAATACTTCGATCCAAGCATAATATTGATTGAATTTTGGTTGAACCAGCAAGGAGATATTAGATGTTGAATTCCATTTTGTGAGACAAAGTCGGGCTAAAGAGATGAAATTGAGTTGCAAGGCAAAGTATTTAAGCTTGGACTCAAAAACAATTAAAATGATTTCAAAGAAATAAGTTTACAAGTTATTGCAGGTACAATTCGATCCACAGGAGGCTGAAAGAAGGCAAATTTTCATGACAAATATTTGCAGATGTAGCTGATTGCAATGATCACCAACCATAATCATACAAATTTCGATCACCTCAAGCATATTTCAGACTCACAACAAGACCAGATCCATCGATTGCAGCAAATTACATCTTTGGATAAGTGTTGATACAATAAGAAGGCAGTGATCTGAACTTATATCAGATCTCTATACACTCATAAAAGTTGCAGATCTGACGTCCACAGTCATCAATTTTTCATCACAGCAGGGTGAAAATTGCCTTGGAAGGGTCTGCATAATGTCTTATATTGTTAATTCATGATATGATGAATATGTTTACAAAGATTTTTCATGTAGTCCACAGTCTGAAACTACTGTAATGATCAGATTTGTAAGTATTTATTCTTGATGCATCAGCAAATAGGAGGCTAAGAGTTGTTGTTATCCTTAGCTTTGTTTCAATTTCAAGAATATGTAAGTCAATGAAAATCTGATTGAAGTTACGTATGGCAGGATAAAAGTGGCAAGAGTTGAAGTTACAAGCTAAGCATGAGGGGCGAGTTTTGATATCCAAGTAAGGATGGCAAGGTTGTTTGAAGTTGAACTGCAAATCTAAGGTGATCACCAAGAAAGCAAGGTGCTCTCAAGTCAAAGATTAACCCAAGGCATCAAGGTGGGAAACTCGTGCAAACTTGCATTTCCTCCAGAAATCCAAGTTCAATTGATGGTCCAACTACATGCAACACTTACACCACTTCTACAAGAGCAAGGTCAAGTACAAGTTTGAAAGCATGTCAATAGGGAGATTTCAAGGTTAAGACATCGAGATGTAATCAAGAACAAGCCAAGGCAATGAGAAAATTCCCAAGAGTAGAAGAAGTTTATGAAGAGGACAAAAGGTATTTATCAAGTCTATGAGATGAACTTGCCGACGTGGCGCCCATTCACCTTTAACGAATCGGAACGCACCAAGTGTCCTAATGAAGAGGCTTTATCATATTATGTCTAGATTCATTGAACTTGCTAAAAGAGGAAAAGTCCAAGAAAATTATCTACTAAAAGAAGATTTGTTGTAAGCCCATGTGGCATATTATCAATGGCCCATTGATGTGTGTCTTCTCTTGCAAGCTTCTACCTAATCTATTTTCTTTCTGGCCAATGAAAGCAATGTAATTTTCTAGCTGGCCCACAAGGTGGTACTTAATTGTATTGGGCAAGCATTTAATGCTTGTAGCAATTAGGTAGATTAGGGCAGTTTTGGTATAATCTTGAATCGATCTTGACCCTTCATTATAATTGAACAACTATAGGCCAAGGCCTTCTCATTTGTAACTCATTAGAGATGAGATTAGAATTAGTTTAGATTAGCTAAGAGAGAGACTTGGAGAAATTGTTGCCATAATGCTATCAAAGTAATTGCTAATTCATTGTTGGTCTTCATGGTGGATTACTTGTGTTATTTTGGAGTATTGCATGGTTTCTACATTTCCTCACTTAGAGTAGATTTTATTTCATGTTGGTTAGAAGTAGTGTTTAGATGGATGAAAGATATTTTGGATGCATCTTTGGTGAACTCGCTTGGATCGAACCATTAGCAGCTTGCTTATTGTAAGTACGCTTAACTTTGATTATTGCTTGCACATTGATATACTTTGATGTATGGTGTTAATGGAATGGTGATAGTTTGAACATCTTACATCTACCTTAGGAGAGTCACAAAGACATTCACAGTGTCTCTTGCATTCTAGGAGTAGAATAGCTTCCTAAACCCTTTCCCTTTGTAGCTTGTTGTTGGAAGTAGTTGGAGTAGTTGATATCCATTGATTGAACTACGTAAGTCCCTTTGTGATAACCAACATATCACATCATAAAACTAAGTGAAAGTCCACAGTAAGAAGGAACCTTGAGGTTGTCTCATTTGATCACACAATCCATATACATTGTTTAACATATGAGCATCCTTATTCAAGAGAGAGTTGAAAATTTGGTGTTTCATTCGAAATACTGTATTCGATTCTGCATGTTGTAGTGGAACAAAACTTACATCTATAGGTAGTTGACTGATCAATATTGACAAAGTCAACTTGTTTCTGATAAATATATCTTAGTTGGTAATGAAGATAACATATTGTATAAGTTGCGGGTTTGGGTCCAAGTTCGGGTTCGAATAACCGGTTTGCCGGTATGGCAAAATTTTGAAATGGGGTTTGGGTTCGTTAGTACAAAAACATGTATATATATTTATGTAGCCTAAAAGCATGAATTAAGATTAGAATATCACATACTATCATATAAACAACCAAAACTCTATAAACTTGTGATCATAGCATCATGATCATAGCATCATAGCATCATATATTTCAAGTTCAACATCAAAACATTAAAATGATAATATCAAGTTCAAGTATCATTGTTTCAACTTGCAACAATCGGAACTTTATACTAAGTTTCAATCATCTAATGGATTATTAATTTCTTCTTCTTCTTCTTCTTCTTCAATGGCATTAGTTGATTCACAAATAGTGCCAAGGCCAATGGGATCAATTGCACCAATAACATTCTCGCTGTCCAAGTCCTCAAATGCAGCAACTGCAAGTTGAGAAGTGAATTCACCCAATAGAAGCTTGCAAAGGAATAGGAATGAGGCACAAACACTTGATCAAGCTTCACAAATCAATCTTCCAACTCTCTCTTGCTCAACCACCTATTTGTTCCACCTCAAGAGGAAAACAATCTATTTGCACACCAAATGAGACATAAATCCCAACATAAATCATGTTATAAGCACTTTTTAGGGCTCAAAATGTCAAAATTTTATTAAATTTGCAAGAAAATGAGTGGACCGTCACTTTTCCGCCCGGGTCTGTGCGTGGTTCACCGAAATTTGGCCTGGTCCAGCTGGATCAAACCAGCTGTTGTGGGCACGGATCCTGTTGGAACCCATAGACAGATCGGCTTTGGACCCAGACCTGGTTTGAACTGGACCGGAACCAGAGCCCGAGGATGCCGGACGAACTTAGCATATTGTTGCTGATGGAGGTAATAATAACTTTTATTGATGATGTCTTCATACATTCTACAGTTTGCTGGCATTTTCGATGCGACTTATAATAGCAGATTTAGGTGTTATTTTCTAGCAATCCAAGGGTCTGCTTAGGAAATTTAATTCAAGTTATAAATTTATTGACTAGTTGGTATTTTAGAAGAAAGCCAGTCACTATTTTTAGGATAGTTTTTTATTATTAATTGAGTAGCTTTCAGTCTTTATTTTTTAGTTTTAATTGACTTGTTGGATAAGTTCAAGGCAACTTAACTTGGAGATGGTTTAATTGTTGTTTATCATTTATTTTGTGTGTCAAACTACACATTAGAGACATTTCAGAGTGTATGTAAGTATTTTGAGAGAGAAAATCAAAGAGCAATTCAGGACTCAGGGAAGTCGATTTAGAATGAATAAAATTAATTTTTTATTGTGTAATTTTTGAGCATTGTTTTTAATCATTAAATCTATGTGTCAAACTTTCTGTGTGTATATAAGTATTCTGAGAGAGAAAATAAAAGATTAATTCAGGAAAGGAAGTCGATTTAGAATGAATAAAAGTTATTTTTTAGTGTGTAATTTCTGAGCGCCCCCCTCTGCCATACAAATTTCTTTAAACTTCTTACAAGTTACAACTAACTAGGTGCCTTTGCAAAGTACTATGTTTCATGGGAACTTTCATCTTTGACACTTATGTGGACGTTCATGATGCTTATTACACAGCAAGGCTAGATTTATCACAAACTTGGGCAGAGGTTGAAAGCTGAAAAGCTACAAATTTGAACAATTGATAAGGTAAACGTGAAACAATTTCCATGTGGGCTTCTATGGGGGGTCTTATACACCAAATTTGTGTCTTGGTGGCAGTGACCTAAAAGTCTACCTTTGCTTTTTTACCTTTATAATTATCAAAAGCATCTTCAAATAGTTGAATTACATGCACAATCACCAAATTTAAGACTATATATTTCAGAGAGACTTTTACCATCGAAGTCTGAAAACCAGATTGAGGTGAATTTTTTTTGCATGGATGCAGATAATTATTGGGATCTTCACAAATTCTTTGTATCGATTAGACATTTGTCAGTATCATAGTTCCAGAATTCTCTAGGGGCCTGGGACTCTCCAGGAACTTGCGCTAGGCGAGACACACTAGAAACTGGTTTTTGGCTGAGTTTTTGCTGAGTCCTGTCGAGTCTTGCCAATTTTTTGCCAAGTCCCAAGTCAGGTCAGTCTTGCCGAGTCTGCGCCGAGTCTCTGTCTCGTTTCTATGGTCAGTATTGTAAGCATAGAAACTCTGACTTAGCTTGAAGATGCTCTATTTCTTCCTCTATTAATATTCAACAACATATATAGAGACAACTCATAATGACCGCTCTGTGGTGTTTTTTGAATGTCGTTAATACATATTCTTTCGTTATAACTTTCTTCCAAATATTTCCAATTGGTTCAAAAGTTATAGATTCTGTTTTCAGCATTATTCCCTTGTTTCGCTTTATACATATTTGCATTTTGTTTTCCCCATTGAAGTTTGATAAAAATTATTATAAGTTATTTTTCCGTTTCACAGACTGTATAAATTATTTTTCTGTTTCACACATTCATCAGATCTTGCATGTTAATATCTGCAGATTGAAATTACAAGCTTGGATAGTTTTGCACAAACTGCCTTTGAGGGATACAGAACACTGAACCGTATTCAAAGTCGAATATTCCCAACTGCATACAACAGCAATGAAAATATACTTGTGAGGCATTTTTTTTAGTGTTATGTACTGCAAATCCATTTCTATGGTTATACAGAGGTTTGCTGGTCTTCATGGAATGTAGAAAGGTTATACTGATTATGCATTAGCTTCATAGTTGACTAGATTTTGTTGTTGTTTACTTTAGGTTTGTGCTCCTACTGGAGCTGGTAAGACGAATATCGCCATGATTGCTATTTTGCATGAGGTATTGACAATAGTGGATCCAAAGGAGAAATCCATGATAGAGTTTTTATCTCACGGGTTCTTTTTGATTATCACATTGAAAATTAGATGTCTTGTGGGAACTAGAGTTATTCATTGAGTACTTACTTTAAGATGGATGTCAATTCTGAATTTTATTTTCCTCTTCAATTCATCTCTGTTCATCCACTTTTTAAATATTGTTGAAGTAAATTTGGTTATCAAATTTGCAGATTAAGCAGCATATAAAGAACGGAATTTTGCATAAGAATGAATTCAAAATTGTTTATGTTGCACCCATGAAGGTAAATTTTTAACTTAACTCCCAGCTGCATTCATTAAACATATATATGGTTAGCATTCTTATAGGGAATTCTTTTTTACAGGCATTGGCAGCTGAGGTGACGACAGCATTTAGTCGCCGCTTGTCTCCCTTAAATATAACTGTAAAAGAACTTACAGGTGATATGCAGCTCAGCAAAAATGAGCTTGAAGAAACACAGGTCCTTCTCTTTCTTTTTTCAACCTATGATTGCTTTTTATTGTCAGCTGGAGAAACTCTTTGTTTTTGATTTACCCACAATTATTTACCTTGTCTTCTTTTTGGCAGATGATTGTGACAACACCTGAGAAATGGGATGTGATCACACGCAAGAGCAGTGACATGTCACTATCAGTTCTTGTTAAACTTTTGATTATTGATGAAGTGCATCTGTTGAATGATGAAAGAGGCCCAGTTATAGAAGCTTTAGTTGCTAGAACTCTTCGTCAGGTCAGTTAGTCATGACATTTATGAGTAATTCCTGTATTGCTGGTTTATTTGTCCTTAGGTCTGAGTGGGCGGTCTCTGTGCTCAAGATTGCAAAAGAAGTTTTGTTTGGAATCTTTTGTGAGTGTAACACATACACTAGTAACCTTGTGAATCAGACCATTTAGTTTTATATTCATTGGGTTATTGGCAATGGACAGAATGCTGTGACATTTCAAAGGAAAATGAGAATTTAAGAACCTTTTTAAAATAGTTTTATTCTCAACTTGGACCTTCTTTTCTCCTTCCTATTTTTCGTGGCTGCACATCTATCAAGTCTACACCATGCATATCAGAAAGAAAAGAATCTGCTGAAAACTATCTTTTTGATGGAATTTTTGAATTGAACTGTAATAATTTGACAGTTCATGCCATAACTTATTGTTGTATTAATTGGGATTCATAAGCTTGCTTTTAGTTCACATCGGCCAAAATTGTGTTATTTCATAAAAGGCTCTATAGTGGAGTGGCTTCCCCCAATTATTAATATATACAAATATCACAAATTCACAATAATGTTTAAGTAAGCTATATTACTGAACAATCACATCTCCCTTACTGCTATGCTTTGTCAGTAGGAATTCAGATGTGATATGGTGTGGGATTCCGATTGGAGTACAACGGTTGGGAACTATATCTGGTACTGTTGCAGATTTTCTGCCGCACCCCCTAAAAAAATCAAATGAATGATAAGAAACAAAATTACCAAATATATAAAGGAAAGTTTCTCTCATTTCAGTTGAATTTCTCTGTTTTGAGAAAGCAAATCTCATTTTGGGTATATTCCAATTTGATGAATTGCCTTTAACGATTATTCACCCCCATTTGTGACATCTAGCTTTAATATCCTTTTAAAATTGAATAATTTTCTAAATTGAAGAATGCAACCCTTAACACTCTGAATGCTATTTTCTATGAATGTTTTATATATTTTACCAAATTTTACTTTAACTCAATTTGTCATTTTTTCCATCTACCTTAGTAGGTGTGGGTTATACCCTGATTTAATACATTAGACACATCATGGGTGGTATAATGAGGGAGTCTTGGGTGAGAAGTCTCACCAGAATAAGCTTTTGAAATTTATATTTTAGCATATGTGCCAAACTGTTCATTTACCTGCCCATGAATAAAATCTTATACTTGATCATGTCAGTTGACAGCTTTACTCATCACTCTTATGGTGAATCCAAATATGGAACTATATTTATACAGTTGTGATGCCACTCGAGTCTGATATCAATGTCGTGACCTTGCACTTATCTATCACCTCACCCATCTTTTTAAGATGCAGAGCTATCAGACAACTCCACTGTTTTCTGCTGAAATGATCTTTTCTGTTCATCCACTAGATGTTCGACTGGTCCATTTGCTAAATGTACAGTGCTTCCTGTCCTGGACATGTATATGTACCGGAGAAGGTCAATTCAACTCCGGGGACAGATTGAGTTATGTTATCAACTATGGTGGATACTGGCAGACATGTACATTTTTTCAGTGTTTCTCTGAGCTGCCAAAATGGTTGGATTATTTTCCGGTGAAAGCAATTTTTTTCAAAAAAATTGGGGCTGTTGAGGGGCAGCTATATATAAAGGAATCAGGATACCAAAAATAATTGCATGTAGGAACATTTGAGAATTAAGAACACATAACAAACTATCGATGCTAAATTAATAATTGATTACTTGAACTAAACAATTTGAAGGTCTGAGTCAATTTGTTTAATCATTCATCAAAATGACAAAATGCAATAATTTGAATATCATTGATCATTCATGAATTAATCCATTTCAAATTGACTTATTCAAATGAGTAATAAGCTGGAAATTCAATGCACCAAATATAGTCTCAATCATAAGTGTCACTCAAAATGGCAAATTAAATTGTCAAATATGATCTCCATAACTCTTTTTTTTTAGCAACAAACTAAGAAACTAGTGTCACCATCATCTGTTTGCCTGCATATGTAAGAAATTCCTTATCATTGGAACTGTCAGAAGCAAGTGAAGCTATGTCATCCAATCTCGATGACATTTTGCTGTCCTCAGCAAGTTACTGTGGCTCCTTAGGCTCTACATCCAATTGTTTTGCTTAGGTTTCTTTCAATCCATTAGGTGAAAAGCACTATGTATCGCAACAAGTTTTTTTTCTCTTAGTGGTATGTTTGTTCCTCTTTGGATAGTGGGTAAAGCAATAAGTAGACCAATTCTTCTCAATGGTATAGGAACTAGAAACCTGTAAGAGAAGATGAATGGAAAGTGTGTACAATGGTTCCAGAGGTCCATAGATTGTCCACCAACTGGCCAAAGTCTTGTGGCCATCTAGTTCCATGAACTTAATCCATTCAACTTTGGTGAACAAAACTTTTTGTGGAATATACATACCTAAGGAAACTCTTCCTTTGATGGCTAACTGCCTAGCAATTGGGTCAAGCTCACCAGCTCAGTCAACTTGCTATAATTCTGGATATCTATTCAACTTCTTGCACCTTTAGTAGATGATGGGGTAAATATGCTCATTATACAACTCTTGGGTGGGTTCTATTTCAGGAGTGATGGTCTTTCTTTGGCTAAGCATGCTCTCAATTCATTCATTTATCTCACCAAGACTAGGATTATTAGAGTTCCCAATTTTGAGATTCATTGATCACTGTCTTGTTCACCCTCTTCCCCTTTGCAGTCTTTGACTTCTTCCATGAATATGCTCATCATATAACTCTTAGGTGGGTTCTATTTTTCGGATGATTGTCTTTTTTTGATCAAGCAAGCTATGAACACACTCATCAATCTCCCCAACACTAGGATTATTAGAATCACCAAATTTGATGTTGGGGAAAATATGTTTTACAAATGATGTGATATATCTCACATTTGACCAAAACGTATCGTTGATCGTAGTCTTGTTCACCCTCTTCCCTTTTGCAGTCTTTGACTCCTTCCATGTATACCAATCTTGTGTCATAACCATAAGTTGCCATGTTTTTTGCAACTTAAGCATCTTCCCTAGTAGATTGAAATAGGAAGCATATTGAGTCTCACTTAGTTTGAGCCCGAGGAATCCTTTCTTTGCAAAGGTTCGAAACAGTATCAACAAGGTGTGGTGGTTTGCAAATGGAGATTTGCATCTCCCTTGCATCCAACACCATCTGTTTCATCCACTCTATCTTTCCGATGTCTTTGAGTGCATTATTCATAATTTCATAGTATGAAGTTATGAACACACAAATTGTTCCGAAAGATGTACCTATATGTAGACTGAATCAATAGACCTGCTTCCCTAAGAACATTTGTTGCATCAATAATCACTCACATTACATTTTGATGACCAACCTTAGTTGGTTCTCTCTAGATATGACATTGAAATTGAGCATCTTTGCATTTTCTTGAGCAACCAATTACATGCAATTGAGTGGACAATGTATAATATCTGTCCACCCATCCATGATTATGCTGCAGCGTGATACCCAATTGGCCATCCTCTCCTCCAAAAAGTCAACATTAAATAACTTACTTCCAAGAGAATGATTCTCAATTTGGGTCCTAGGACCAACTTTACTCACCTTTTCAAGCATTTTCTTGTACAAAGGAGATTGAACAACATGAAAAGGAATGACGTTGCCAAAATGGAAATTGGTGATGACCACATTTGTAGCCTCCCATACTTACACATTGAAAATATGTATGGTTGGGTATGGTGATGATTAACTTGTAACTTTCCATTTCCCCCCTCTATCCACTGCACTCCCTTCAAATGGCAGAAATTAATGTTGTTTACTTGAAGTTGAACCTTGTGGTGCACAAAAAAAATTCGTGCAATGATGTTCTCTTGAAATAATGAAACTATGGCATGGAAAGATGGGAAACACAATTATGGGTCACAAAAGAAAGAATGAAAGAAAAATAATCAACAATAACACAAAATTTAGAAGATGATAGAGACAAGGAGATGAAAAAACTCTTTGAGCAAGCTATAGCAAGTAAAGAATTAGGGAAATTAATGGACAGTGCTACGGACGTGCAAAGAACTCTTACTATGCGGATGTTGGAATGAGAAAGCTAAGCATGGCAAGATGATATCTTCACAAGGAAGAGAGAACTTGGGTAAAATCAATCAAAGGCATGGACACTTAAATGAACTAGAGATGAATTTCCAAACTAAGAGTTGTTCAAAAACTACACTAGGAACTCTGTTCATACACTTGCCTAGTCAAGAATCTCAACCACTAGCATTGAAGGCATTGGAGGAATATTTGCCAAAGGAACTAAGTTTGAGGAGATTGGTAACAAGATGTCAAGAGGCCCTAGATTTATATAAGAAAGAAGAGGATAAGTTGACATATGTTCATAAGACCCCATAAGAAGAAAATCAAGGTGTAGTAATGAGATATTTCAAAGAATAAAAATGTAGATGGGACCTGATGTAACATTTTCACACATCGCCCCATTGCAAATTGGGACCCCCTCTTTTTGCTAAATAAGCCAAGTCATTTTTCAATTAGTGTCGTCTCTTGATCCGTAATCTACTTTGGTGAAATTAGCTTTGGATTTGAATGCCTTCTGCCTTTGAATCTTGTGAAAAATAGTGAATCTGGCCAAGTATAACAGTGAATTGATCTTTCAGAAAGAATACCTATGAAATCTATATCTTTTTGACATACTTGCTATTTTTAAAAAAAATTATTTTTAGTAAATTTTGTCGTATCTCCGATTGGCCTAATTTTGTGTTTAAACAAACTATTTATAGTAAGTCTATTTTTGTTAGGTCTGTCCTAACAATTGATTAGCTCTAGTTGAAGAGGAGGAAAAATGGTATCCAAATCTATATCTAGAATTGTGATTAGATGATGCAGTTGGTCTAAAAAGCACTAAGTTTGAAAAAGCACTCTAAAAGTGTAAAGCTCAAAAAATTACTAAGAAGAAAATTCGTGAAAAAAGCACCCCAAAGAGGAAAGGGGCGTGAAGATTCACCAAGTATGGAGGTTTTTTTATTGTGAATGCCCAAAATGGAAAATCATGAAAAATGGCTAAGTGTTGGTTCAAGAAGGTGAAAGAAATGAGGAAATTGGCTAAGTATGGAAGAATTCTATCTACATGCCTAATGTATCCGAAATGGGAAAGACAAAAATTAAATGAAAGAATGTGAAAATTCTTGGACAATCCTTGTTCTAGTATCAAATTTATTAGAAATCTTATAAAAAAATGTTGTGGAAAGAACACTGATGGAAGTGTGCTAATTACTGAAATTTGGTTGTCAGAAATTTTTTAGGATCTTCTAAAATCTAGAATCTCCATTATAACTCGTGGAGATCTAAAACCACTCTTAAACATCCTGACAATATTTATATAAAATATAAATTAAAGTATAAGAAAGGAAAACAATGTGACTTATATGATTAAGTCATGAACAAAATCCTCCATTGCCAAGGAATCGTGCCCAACTGACAAAATCCTCCACTTTCAAGGAATTGTGACCAAGTGACAAAATTCTCCATTGCCAAGGAATTGCACCCAAGTGACAAAATCCTCCACTGGCAAGGAATCACGCTCAAGTGACAAAACCCTCCATTGCCAAGGAATTGCACCCAAGTATCAAAATCCTCCACTGCCAAGGAATTGCGCCCAAGTGAAAAAACTCTCCATGTGCAAGGATTTCTTCTTCAAAGGAAAAATCCTCCACCCCAAAAGTGTGCCCAATCATTCAATTGGCATGAAAATTTAAAAAAATGGCTAAGGAAAGGAAAAATCTTTCAAAAAGGCATGCCAGTGAAATTTTGTGTATTTTTACTATTTTTGGAAGTTTCTATTTTTAGTAAATTTCATTGCATCCCAGATTGGCCTTATTTTGACTTTGGAACAACTTACTATTTTTAGCAGTGTCTACTTTTAGTAACCCCGTCTTTAGTAAATTTCACTGCATACTGGATTTGCCTTATTTTGACTTTGGAACAACATAATATTTTTAGTAAGTCTATTTTTGGCAACAAGTGAGCTTTGGTTATTAAAGAGACAAAAGGGTATCCAGTAGAATGAGCAAGTGAGGTAGTTCATCAGAAAAAGGTTAAGTCTAGAAACATCCTTGAAGTATCCAAAAGTGGAAAGGCATGAAAAACATCAGAAAAATGGTTAAGTTTGAAGAATGCCTTTGAAAAACATTGAGAAAAGGAAAGGAGATGAAATTTCACTAAGTATGGAGAAAATCCTCCACCCTCAAGGTGTGCCTAGGAAGGGAATTCTCTTAGTTCAAGGAATTCTTCAAAATGGAAAAATCCTTCTTTATGCTCCATTTGCGCCCAAGAAGGGTAATTCCTAGAGTGCAAGGATTATTTCGAAAAGTTCCAAATTCCTCCTTCATGTCTCAAATGTGCTCAAGAGAACAAGGAAAGATGAAAAAATGGCTAAGTTTTGGAAAATTTCTCCTCTATGTCTAATATGGGCCCAAGTTGAAGAGAACAAGGAAAGTTCCCAAGTTGAAGAGAACAAGGAAAGTTGAAAAAATGACAAGTGTTGGAAAATTCCTCCTAGCTCATGTATACTCAAGGAAGAAATTGTTAGGAATAGATGAAATTTGGCTAAGTATGGAAATTCGCTCTCCAAATCTCAAATTTCACCCTCTTCAAGTGTGGACCCTTTGGTTGAGAATTATTGATGAAGATAAACGCCAAATAGGGAATTCTTGGAAAATAAAAGAAAAAGTGTGACAAAGTGAATTTAAAACATTAGAAGAGGAAGGTGTGAATTTTGAAGAGAGAGAAAGAGTTTTTGGAGAGAGAAGGCTTGAGCTTTTAAGAAGAAAGAGGAGGGAGAATTCTAGTTCTAGACATTCAAGGAAGACATACAAGTCCCTGAATTCTAGTTTCGGTGTTGAAGACGTACAAGCTTCAAGTAATACAGTTCAAGGCATACAAGGTTCAAGACTTCAAAGATCAAAGTTCAAGTGCAAGGGCAGAAGGAAGAATGCAACATCTTGAAGTTCTTCCAAAAATCCAATGATCCCAGTTAGGAAAGAAGAAGGAAGAATTCCCATTCCAGACATCCAAGGAAAATATTCAGGTTCCTGAGATTCAATTCAAGTATGAAAGACTTCAACAATGACAAAATGGTCGACAAGAATGATGCTCAATCACCTTCCAAAATTGGCATGTTCAGGTTCTCCGCATTGAAGGAAAGGAATAAATGACAAGCTATTCTGGGTAGATGGCCATTTAATTCTTAGTGGGAACCTTCGGCCATTATGGGTCATCTTTGACCACTCTCCCCTCCTCTTTTGATTGGTCCATGTGGACCCACTCATTTATGGCACAAATTCTCTCTTGCCCTAACCCTAATTAGGGTTGAGGTGGCAAAATCAGGGCCCTCTATTTTGTTTTAATTTGGGCTGCACATTGTAATTTGAAAATCTATATAAAGGCTCTACCTTTTCATTTATAATACATTAGATTAGATTAGATAGATTCATAAATTGATAGGTAGATAGTTAGTTATTTCTCCTTAGAGTAGAAGTAGAGTAGGAGAAGGGGAAGACATTGTTGTAAGACTTGGGGAAATAAAAACAATTTTCATTGAACATGGTGGATTCATGTTTGCTTCAACCCTTTGCATGATGTCTTTTTAATTTTTCAATTGTTAGCTAAAGTGCCTTGATTTCAGTGGAGGATGTAATGGTTTTTGATGAATTTCCATGACTCATAGTTTTGGTAGTTTGCTGATTGTAAGTTGTCGTGCAAAGTTAGCCCAAGCTCCCTTTTTCATGGATGCTTAACTTCTATCATTAAATGTGCATTGTTCGTTATGATGGTGTTCTTTGTGATATGAAAATTATTTGCATAACCCCATAAATTTGCACCAGTTCTTGTGGAGTTGTAGTTGTTCTTGGCGAAGCAAGGTTTGGTCATTGGGAGTTTGTCCAATGGAGCACTATCCATTGATATCATTTCCCTTAGGAGTAGATTTAGATCCTCCTAAAACTTTCCCCTTCAATTTCAATTCATTTTAGTTTTGTCCATTTGAAGAAGCATTGCGAGATTGTAGTATTTGATAAAGAAGTCCTAGTCAGCATCGCAAAAGAAGTGAAGAACGACTCAAATGTAAGTCCCCTCATGATACCTGCATATCACATCAACCATTGAACTTATTTGTACATAAAAAGGAACCTTGGATTCACATGTATGACCTTTAGCAATCTTAGCATAGACTGGATTTTGTTCAATAGAGGATAAGATACTTGGTATTTTATTCTATGTTGGTGTGGTCATAAGACACCCATCAATAGGACCTATGACTTAAAAGATGTAGATGGGACCTATGACTCGAGACATTATCATAAGAAATCAGATTATGAAAGTTTGGAAAAAGATAGGTTTGTAAACAAGGATAAAATTCAGCTTGTTAATAATCCCTTGTTTGAACTGGAAGCAAATCCAATCTATGACAACCCACTCTTTGAATTAAATAAAGAAGTCCTTCATAAATGTTTTTACGAGATTGAAGACAATGTAATGTCTTCTTTCTAAAATAGGATTTAATAATAAATAATAATTATGAAAATTACAATTAAAAAAACAATAAATCTGTTTACAAGTTAGTTAAGTTTAATGAAAGGTCAATAGTCATGTAATGAAGAGTTGTGACTCCTTCTACATAATATTTAAAAAGGAGAAGATTTCATTTGAAAGGGGACATGCATGGGGCAAGGAAAATTGGAAAATGAAATATGGAATAATCAAGTTGGAATTGAAGAAGAATTTAGAAATAAACCTGAATTAGAAATAAAGAGCAGCAATTAAGATTAGTTAATGAGCAATCAAGAAAGTGGAAGAGACACCACTCTTGGGATGATATATTAAGACATTGTAGAGTGTATTTGAGGGGAGCAAGAGTTTATATCAGATTTACATCTGCAGATCTGCAAATTAGAAGATAAAGGGGATGATCATCAAAGAAGGGTTGAAGGTATAATTGTAAGAAGAGCTCATAGTAGAATTGTAAGGAGAA
Source organism: Chamaecyparis obtusa (assembly GCA_027943335.1). Lineage (NCBI taxonomy): Eukaryota > Viridiplantae > Streptophyta > Pinopsida > Cupressales > Cupressaceae > Chamaecyparis > Chamaecyparis obtusa. Next base: position 2,250,135 of record BSBK01003272.1, read on the forward strand.
TGTATGCAGATATAAAAGAATACACTGATGCAAATTGAGAAGGAAGTCTATGCAGACTTAAAGGAGAAGTATAAAGAGAAGACATAGTTTGAATGTGAGAATCAAGAAAGAATTAATGGAGAAGAAAGAATAATGAAGTGACTCCTTCAAAAGGCAAAGGTTGTTAAGGATTGTGATTCTCCCAAAGGGTGGTAATTATGAAAAGGTTGTGACCATTGCAAAGGTGTAGACACGGTGAAGAGGTGTGACTCTCCTTCATATTGGAAGATCTAAAAAGGAGAAGGTTTCATTTCTGAAGGGCATTGAAGTAAGGAAGATACAGATTGGGATTTAGTTACAGCAATATATACATATATATAGTAAAGAGGTGGAAACATCTTTGATCAAGAAGCAGAAAGGAAATATAACAGCAGATATATTTATACCAGTCTGAGTACATACAACAGTAATTAATGGAAGTCCATACTCAGAAACACTAATCAAGAAGCTCACAATCTAAGGGAGACATCGAACTAATATTGCAGTTAGCAAAGAGATTTTCAGCAGTACGAACCCCACAGACCTGTCATAAATTCATTAATATCTTTACTGTGCTAACATTCTTACTATTAGGTAAACATTTATTGTTTATATATAATGATAAAGCCTATGTTGATTGTTACATGTTATTGCTGATAATTGTATTGCTTATGATGGCAATGATGTTAGGTGTTTGACTGCCTGAAACCCACCTTGCAAGGGAAAGGGCCTGAGGTGTAAGATCAGGGTTGCGAGGTGCTAGTGAGGAGGTCATACTAGTAGGACTGTTGTGGCCTAGGACAAGAAGGCACTCACTAAGTCAAGTCACCCTTACAGCCTCCACCTGATTCCACAAGGTGGAAATTGTTTGTAGGGAGATGAGACATGATTGGGGAAAGATGATACAAGCTGCCAAGCTAGGGGTTGTGGTATACATCCCTCATTGGCTTGGTTTAGAAATGGCTTCGGGTGGACCCATCTTATCTCTATCTTAATACGTTTTCTAATATAGTTTGACTAAATGATAGATATATGGATGTACATGTATTGCATATGTTTTTTTTCATGTTGTTTTGCAGGATCCAAATCTAGGATCTCAATATTGGGGAAAACTTTATTTGGTCCTAACTCTAATTTGTTGCAATTGTGACTTTAGGGCAATTTCTAGGGCAAATTAGGAAGGGGACATTGTTGAGAAATAGCTTCATTTGGATTAAAACACACAAGTAAATATACATATATATGTTAGCAATTCAAGTTGTCATTAGTATACAAACATCCACAAACACTATGCACCGGTAAGAGGTCACCGGTCACTCACAACACTTAGAAGACACCGGTAGACAAGCAACATAACGTATGCACCGGTAGATAAAGAACACCAGCAGACCGAGCTAAGAACACGCACCGGTCTCAGTGTGCATAATGTTATATCGGAGGTTATACTGGTTTAAAAGCGGCCTAAAGATCCGCACCGGATTTAGTGGATCATCTTGAGTTAACAGCAGGATTATACGGGACATCCACCGCGTAGAAGTGGAGTTAGCTTTTTAACAGGAGTTAGCTTTATTCATGCGGATGTTTTGCAAGGTAAACTCCAGATCAGAGCGCATAGTTCCTTTGCTGATTGCATGATTTATTGCGGAGTTTGCAGCCTGGCGGTTCTATGAGTTAAGGGTCTCATTACGGTGAACTCTCATATAAATATAAGTTATAGGACGCAAAGAAAGTTGTTGATTGTGAGTGATTGTATGGAGAAAAGAAGAGACATCTTCTAAGAGAAGAGCTGCAGACATAGAGGTAGCAGAGATCAACAACCAGGCAACCAGAGAAGAGGTATGATCTTATCAGACATTCAGTGTCATAACAGATCATCAATTCTATTAGAAGTAGAAGCATATTCAAATCCCTTTATTAGGGTGGACCTAATCGGTTCATTGTAAGAATCCCCTAACAGGGTAACATCTTGTTGATGTTCAAAGTCCTGTAACCAGGCAACTCCTAACCGGGTTTAGATCTTAACAGATCTCTTGTAAAATCCCCTAACCGGGTAGCACCTTAACCAGTGCTTTGTAAGCTCTTAATAGGGTGCTTTCATTCTGAAGTAGTGAAGTTGTGAGCTTTGTCTCACTGTGGTTTTTTACCTTATAATCAAGGGTTTCCACGTATAAATACTTGTAGTGATCTGTGTGATTCTGTTTATACTTTTGAATGACTGTTATATTCTGCTTATCAGTTAAGGTTAAGGAGTTCGGAATTAAAAAGTATAATAGCGAGTATTTATTGATTCACCCCCCCTCTCAGTAACCGGTAAGTATTAACAATATATATATATATATATATATATATATATATATATATTATTCCAAATTTAATAACATATATATCTGCACGTAATTGAACTTGTTATCGAATGATCTTATTCGTATTCACGATGACTGTCGTTACTATCAAGTGACCCGATAGTATCCACGATGCAAAGACTATTGGGTGACCCAACACATCCTTGATACATAACAAGTATTATTGTTAGTGGTAATAATCGGTATCACCAATAGTTAATTAAGGGTATGCCTATGTAGGGACATGACCCTGTGTGGCTTAAGCCACGTACGGTCATGTCTCTACGTAGACATAACCGTTAAATCATATATATATATATCACCGTGTGCTTGCTGTGGAAAAACATCAATCACAGTATATGTAATTACCACATCAAGCATAGGATTTCAATAATCTCTGCAATTATAATATTTGATGATCTGTGTAAATGTCATAGTAAATATCAGTCTGAAATAATTCTATAAACATCATTAAAGACTATTAAATTTCTCTATATTAAGATCTAAATTCCTCAACATGGTATTAGAGCCTAACCAATAGAGATTAATAAAGATAGTAAAATTTTATTTAGAATATCAGACATATATTTAAATTGAAGGATAATCATGGTGAATGGTGTTAGAGTGGAAGATAGACTCGAAGGCGCCTCCAACTTCATCTCATGGAAAATACGTATAATTGCAATCCTTCAAGAACTTGAATTGGATTCATATAGAGAAGAAGTCAAAAGTATGCCTGAAGATGAACCGGAGAAAACAACATGGAAAAGACGCAATAACAGGGCTAAGAAAATAATCATTGATGTTGTTAAAGATCACATTCTTCCAACCATAGCTAGATTATCAACAGCATATGAAGTATTCAAAACCATTCAAACTACATATGAGATCAACAATGCAAGCAGACTACTGACCTTAAAACAACTCATGAACATCAAAATGAATAAAGGAGAAACAATTACATCATATTTTTTGAGAATTTCCGAATTGAGAGATCAATTGTCTACTATTGGAAATAATGTAGATGATCTAGAACTATCCCTAATTACCCTAAGAGGGTTACCAATCTCTTGGGAATCTTTTATCCAATGCATTAGTGGTCGACCGTCACTACCTAAATTCGATAAACTCAGGAACGATTGCACTCAAGAAGAATCTAGACTAATCTCAAGAGGGATAGGTCTGAATAAAGAGGGAGATATTCAAGCACTTCATGCTACAACAAACAACAAAAGGAAAATTTTTTTTAAACGAAAGAGAGGAAATAATAATTGACATCACAAAAACAAAGATCTCTCAAAGGTCCAATGTTACAAGTGTGATAAGTTTGGACACACTCACAGATTTTGTCCAGAAAGAAAGAAAACTCAAGCAACCATAGTTGAAGTCAAAGAAGTGGAAAATCCTCTATTTTTCTTAGCCTTATCAAGTGAACTAAACTCAAACAAAAGCACTTGGATAATTGATAGCGTAGCATCAAGACACATAACTAGATTTAGAGATCAATTCAAAACTTTTGAAGAACACTCAACTGAAGAGGTCACAATTGGTGACAACTTCACCTACCCTATGAAAGGAATCGGGACTTGTTCTATTAAATTAAGAACCGGAGTTACATTACAATTAAAAGATGTTATATTTGTACCAGGAATCAAAAGAAATTTGGTCTCTATTTCAGGTCTAGCTGATCAAGGATATCACGTCACCTTTCATGAAGATAAAATTCTACTTTGGCCTAAAAATTCCAACATTAAGAATGCTATTTCCAGAGGAACAAGAGATGGTAGCTTATACAAACTTTGTAATGATAAAAAACATGCTCTAAATCATGAAGTATCAAATTGTAATGACATTTGACATAGACAATTATGTCATCTTCGGTATAGTGCCCTACCTACCATAGGGAAGATCACCACAGGTCCACCTCACCTAAAATCTGAACATATTGGAATTTGTAAAGGTTGTGCTCTAGGAAAGAACTCAAAAGGATCGTTTCCTTTAAGCAAACATAAATCAAAATTTGTACTAGAACTTGTCCACACTGATTTGTATGGTCCAATGTCAACACCCTCATTAGGGGGATTCTTGTATTACGTGATCTTTGTTGATACTACTCTAGGAAAACTTGGTCAAAGAATTTAAAGCCCTAGTAGAAAATTAAATTGGGAAGAAAATAAAGACTCTAAGATTAGATAATGGGGGTGAATATATCTCTGAAAACTTAAAAAATATTCTGCATTTTTGTTGGGATTAAGAGGGAGTGTACAGTACAGGAAAGGAAAAATAGTATCATCATTGAAGCTGCCAAAGCCATGATGCACGATCAGAATATGCATATCTCATTCTGGGCTGAAGTGTCAAACACAGCTGTATACATTCACAATAGATGCCCTCATTCAATCGAAGAGAATATAACACCTGAAGAAGTTTTTACAGGGAATAAACTAGACCTAAGTCATCTAAGAATATTTGGTTGCCTTGTATACATTCATATTCGTAAAGAAAAAAGGACCAAGCTAGATCCCTCCGAGAAGAAAGTCATATTTGTTGGCTATAGTGAAACCACTAAAGGATACAAAGTCTATATCCTAGGACAACGATCTATTAAACTCAATAGAGATGAAAAATTTGAAGAAAATACTGCGTATATCTCTAAATACAGAAGATGATTCAATCACAGAATTAGATGAAAATCATACAATTGAGAATCAGAGGGAGAATATCATAGAAGAAAATGAACATGCAGCAACTAATTTTGAAAATACTGAAGTTCCTAATAACAAGGAAAGGCCACTGTGGGCAAGAAAGATGATTGAAGAAAACAACATAGAACCTAATGAAATTTTCAGAGAGAATAAGAAAACAAGAAATCAAACATGCTATGTTATACTCCTAACTGAACTCACAAAATCTGAACCTTCAAATGTTGAAGAGGCCTTATCATGTCAAGCTTAGAAAGAAGCAATGATTGAAGAATACCAATCTATATTAAAAAATGATGTTTGGGATGTTGTACCTAGACCTAAAGACAAATCAATTGTCTCTTCAAAGTGGTTATTCAAAATCAAATATGCATCAGATGGTAGTATTGAAAAACACAAAACCAGATTTGTTGCTAGAGGGTTCTCCCAAAAGGATGGAATTGATTATGAAGAGACATTTGCCCTAGTTGCACGATATACTTCTGTAAGAACCGTTATTGCTATTGCAACGTCTAAAGGATGGAAGATACACCAAATGGACGTAAAAACGACATTCTTGAATGGTGTAATTGAGGAAGAAGTATATATAGAACAACTTGAAGGTTTTTCTACTCATGATAGGGACCTCCATGTGTGCAAACTGAAGAAAACTCTCTACGACCTTAAACAAGCTCCTAGGACATGGTATGAAAGAATAGACAATTATCTCTCCAAACTAGGATATTCCAAAAATAAAGTAGATCCTAACATATACTTTAAAATATCAGATGGTGATATGTTGATTCTAGTTCTCTATGTCAATGACTTGTTAATAACAGGTGAAGATCATCTTATTGCAAAATGCAAACAAGATCTTGTAGCTGAATTTGATATGAAAGATCTAGGTCTTCTACGCTACTTCCTAGGTCTAGAAGTATGGCAAAAGGAGAACTATATTTTTCCTAAATCAAGGAAAATATACCATTGATATCTTGACCAAATTTGGAATGATGGATTGTAAACCATTGTCTACTCCAATGGAAACAAATCTTCATAAGCTTAAAAGTAATGCAGAAGATTCAGAATCTACAGATCCTACATACTATAGACAAATTATTGGATCACTCATGTACTTGGTGAACACTTGCCCTAATATTTGTTATGCGACCAATGTGTTAAGTCATTTCATGTGTGACCCTAAGAAGATTCACCTAATGGCTGCCAAGCATATTCTGAGATACTTGCGTGGCACTATTGGACTTGGCCTAAAGTATGAGAACGTTGAAATCAAACTACAAGGGTATTCTGATTCCGACTGGGCAGACAATTCTATTGATCGTAAAAGTACTACAAGATATTGTTTCAGTTTTGGATTGGTTATGATATCTTGGTTCAACAGGAAACAGTCTGTAGTTGCTCAAAGTTCCATTGAAGCTGAATATATGGCTGCTTCCAAGGGGGCTCGTGAAGCAGTATGGCTGAGGAAGTTGCTAGTTGAACTGCTTGGAAAACCCTTGAATCCCACCGTGATTCACTGTGATAATCAAAGCTGCATCAAACTTTCAGTTAATCCAGTTTTTCATAACTGATCCAAGCATATAGAGATACTGTACCATTATATAAGAGATATGGTTGACAGAGATGTTATCAAGTTGGTGTATATCAACACTGAAGAGCAAAATGCCGACATTTTCACTAAGCCCCTGGCAAATTGAAAATAGAATACTTAAGAGGTAAACTTAGTATGACTAAATTGTAGTTGAATCTTTTTGAGATTGAATCTCTGCCATATGTACTTTAATATATTCATGAATATTTTAATATTACAATAGTTTGACTTGTTATCAAGATTGACTACATTAAGTTGCTGTCCCGGAATGTGCCGGATATCTTGATACTGAATTTATGTTATCACTAAGTGTTGTCCCGAGTTGTGTAGGAGACTATGATAACAATCATATCATGATTGACTCCATTAAGTTGTTGTCCCGGACTGTGCTGGATATCATAATATTGAGATAGTTCTTGACTTCTTGTTATGACAAACTTCTTTGAATTGTTGTCCTGAAATATGTCGGAAGTCATTAGAATCTGTATGTCAAGATGCAATACCTGTGGTATTGGAGACTTCATTGTCATCCTAGGATCAAGGTTGTTATCTAATAGACTTCATTTAATTGTTGTCAATGATCAGATAACTTACATTTCTGAAATGTATTTCATGAGTAAGAAACTCAAAGTGATGTTGTTCAAATCCTCTCTTGCTAAGAGGGAGTGTTGAGAAATAGCTTCATTCGGATTAAAACACACAAGTAAATATACATATATATGTTAGGGTAAAAATAATATATATATATATATATATATATATATATAATTCCAATTTAATAACATATATATCTGCGCGTAGTTGAACTTGTTATCGAATGATCTTATTCATATTCACGATGACTGTCGTTACTATCAAGTGACTTGATAGTATCCATGATCCAAAGACTATCGGGTGACCCGACACATATCCTCGATACATAACAAGTATTATTGTTAGTGGTAATAATCGGTATCACCGATAGTTAATTAAGGGTATGCCTACGTAGGGACATGACCCTACGTGGCTTAAGCCACGTACGGTCATCTGTGTACGTAGACATAACCGTTCACTCATATATATATATCACCGTGTGCTTGCTGTGGAAAAACATCAATCACAGTATATGTAATTACCACAGCCAGCATACGATTTCAATAATCTCTGCAATTATAATATTTGACGATCTCTGTAAATGTCATAGTAAATATCAGTCTGAGATAAGTTCTGTAAACAACATCATTAAAGACTATTAAATTTCTCTATATTAAGATCTGAATTCCTCAACAGACATCTCATACAATTATAGAATTTGGGACCCCTGCACATCTTTAATTGATGAAGTACTGAGACAAGCTTGGAGCAATGGGACAAACTGTATCAATGCTATAACTAAACACTCTCCAGTTGAACTACAAGAGATTACAATTCTGGTCAGGATTCCTTCCTTTTACCAAAGATCAAATGTTGAATGTTTGAGTTTGGCAGAGAGAAGTAACACTTCCAGTATATATCTTATGCAAAATAGTTATTACTACCATTTTTTCCAATAAGGATGACATCAATGAATGGCCAAATAGCTATTGAACCATCTCTAAGTTCACGGAGGCTAATGGTAAGAGATCCTACAAGTACCCTCCAGATTTTCACCTCCATCACAGTGAACAGTGTTTCTTACCAACACTCTAGCTCATTCGTAATTGCAATAAGTTGGAACAATTGGGATTTTCCTCTTGATTTATTGAGGAAATGTGTCAAGATTTTGACTCTATGGCTCATCCCATAGTTAAGGTGAATGAGATGAACTATGATGGTTTTTGTAAAGCCCAGGGTGTTAAGATTTGTGATAATCAAAAGACATTATTTGGAAAGATGGTGCAACGAACTTTGGGACACCAGAAGTTATATAATGGGCAAATTACTTAACAATATGATAGAATCTAACAACTCTCATGAAATCAGTAATGACAAGCAAGGAATTTGTTGGGGCATCATACCGACTTAATTAGGAACCTAGCACCAATTTAAAGATCTAAGATTGCTTGTGGGCAAGCAATTTCAAGGAGGGGAGACTGCAATGTCCCCATCCAATCCAGCAGCGATAATTCTCCAAGGTGGTGGCGATTTGTCTGACTGATTTCACCAACAAAAAGTAATTATTAACAGTGTGCGATTGAATGAATGTGAACAGCAATCAATATATGAAATGGTGTAATTACTCTAAAAATTCAATATCGTCTATCAATAATCAGCAACTGTTATTTGAGAATCAGCAATCCATTATCTTAAAGACAAGGATTTAAAGTCAATGATTCAGCTAAGACAACTCATCAAGGACAAAGACAAAAAGGATGCAATTAAGGATTAAAATAAGGTATTTGTTTTGAAGTAGTGTGACCCGCTGAGATGCAACCTCTCACTTTATATCTCCTCATTACATATTAAAGGGAAATCATTTACTCATCAAATCATTCAGATCATTTTATATACATTGCAGACTAAGCGCTCCTAGAGCCTTATAGCAGCCAAGTAAGGTAGAATTAATTTATCATTGGCAAAAGAAACAAAGATCGCATGTGCAGATAGCCTTAATCAGAGATGGTCGCATAACAATAACATACCATTAGAAAATAATATACATATCAGAGACAGTGACATTACAAGAAGTTGAACATCACGAGTAGTAAGAAATATAAATAGAAGAGAAAGCGATAAACAGCTTCAGATCGGCCATCATTTGAATCAGAATTGATCATTGCATTTACAAGATTGACCAAAAATCAGGAGCAGTGATAATTATATGTTTGTAGATCGCTATATTAGTGGTTCTCTTGTAATTCCTTCTGTTTATATAAGACCATAAAGATCAGATCAGACTGGACACTTCTGATAAGTCAAAGCAAATAATTGACAGATGCATATGTTCAGATCGACCTAAGTTCCCACATTCAGATTGATATAATATATATACGATCTCTATATACCTGCAGATTGATATTTATCATATCAATGATTGTTAGGATATTTTCATATTGCTCCTACTCTGGAAATTGTTAAGTTTGAACCAGAATATATATAGATTTCAATAAACTGAAATGCAAAACACAAAAACACAATGAACACAGGAGACTTATCCTGGGAAAACCCTCCACCTGAGGGTGAAAAACCCAGCCCGCAAAAGATGATGCCTTTATTGAGTTCTCAAAACAAATACAAAAAATATCTTGCTTATGATTGGAGTCTGCAACAGTCAATCAATAAGCTTGCCTACTACTTCCTTCAGATATCACAGTCTCTAATATAGTAAACAGTTTACAAATAAAAGTGATTTACAGAATAAGCATGTAGATCTATGCACATCTGAAATACACACTAATCAGATGCAGTTTCAATACAACTTTCAGAGACTTATTGGCATGGAACAATAGAATCATCAAAAACTTGGCATCCATACACACAGTCAGCTCCCAATACATACACAGGCAGGCAGCTCCCGATACAAACATATGTAGGCAGATCTCAATACACAACATGCGAACACAATAATGACCCGCTTTGAAAAACATTCCATCTTTTCTTCATTGAAACGACCTTACAAGGCCATCAAAGAGATGCACATGGAAGGCATAAATACTGCCGTTTCAAATCACCGCTGACGATAAATGCAATACGTCCAAGGAAACCCATCGTGACCTTCACAAGAAGAACCGGCGATAGACAGCAAGGAAACAACGATGCCAAGTTATCGATAACACAACAGTTACAAAATAGACCGAAGGAGAAGGTGTAGATGTGAACCGACGCCGGTCCAACAAACTCTTGAACAAACATAACTGAAACCAACTCATGCTGCCAGCACAGACATACTTGAGATTCCGACAACTTAGGATGAGGGAGAGAGTAATAGAAACATGTCGATGCCAATTCGATGAACTACACGAAGCCATCAGGAAACTGGAACTCATATTAAATAACAGAGTAGAACGAATCATGATAAGAAGAGATTATCATCAATCAGAATTTTTGAGAATCCTTACTACAAACAATCACAGGTAATTTGTCTCTCTCGCAGCTACATAACTTCAACACTCCCTCTTAGCAAGAGAGTGATCATTCATATGTCATAGTGTGTCTCAACCTGACAAGAACAGTGGAGCTGCAACCAAAAAATGTTGATAACAAAATCTCATAACTCATTTTCTCAACATAATATTGTCATCTTAGCATGACATTCACCATGGCTACTCCCAGAGGGTGAATAATATAAAACTAAGTCAGGGAGTCTCACACATCATTTCCACCATGGCTACTCCTAGAGGGTGGATCCATCATGGCTACTCCCAGAGGGTGGAACAAGGGCTTTAATCTCAAACTTCTCTCACAGAGAAGAATGCATTAACCTAGGATTGCACCTCGAACTTCTCCCTCACAGAGAAGAACTCATTAATAACATGTATAAGATTTATTGAAGCTAAGACTCTCTCTCAGCATGAGCATCATTCTCCATAATACCAAGCTTTTCTTGAAAATAACAAAACTGCACTCTAGGAAGTGGCTTGGTGAGAATGTCCGCTATTTGCTCTTCTGTGCAAATGTACTTGTGCGCCACTACTTTCCTTTAACCATATCTCTCAAGTAATGATATTTTATTTCCACATGCTTGGTTCTATCTTGGAAAATAGGATTAACCGAAAGTTTCACACAACTTTGGTTATCACTTTTGGCTTGCCTACGGCGCTCTCAATTTGAAATTTTTAAAACCGAGCCCAAATGCAAAGTTTGTGCAATTATCCCGTTTCCCATATAAGTTTTTGGCTAATAATCTTTTGTGAAGTTACATTATGGGAAGAAGAAGCATTGGGGAGAGTTATTGAACTTGAACCTCAAACCACTAAATTCAGCTTCAAGGTTCAAAGTTCGATTGGGCTTGAAATCTTTCAAAATTATAAACTTAGTTCAAGTTCGAGGCTCAAAAGTGTGAAGAGTGCAGGGAATTCATGTAAATTGTTTGATATAATGTTGACCAGAGCATGGCAGCTAGTTATCTGTTTGGAGGTATTTGTTGTGCAATTATCTTAGGGACAAGGGCAAATCAGAATGTATCAAAGCCTTTGCAAGTCCAATATACATTACAAAAGCACTCATATAGAATAATAGATGATGACCTTTTCAAAGGATTTCTTCAGCAGTCTGTAATCACGAACTTTCTGACAGAAAAAATGGGTATCAATGCAGGGAGCATATCTTTTCTTTCAACTGTTGGATTGGCCAATTTTTTAATATGTTGTGCACATGCAAGTTGTGCAAGATCTCACCGGAGCGATTAGCGAAATTGTATTTGCTTCAAAAGATATGGTTGACTGAGTACGAGTCTATTTAAGGTGACCAGCAGCCACAAAGTTTCTTGTCTTCAAACATTAATAAGGCATAACTTATATTTGCAATGATGGGGCCCATAACTAATTCATAAACCTTATATCTTTTAAGTTATAATGTTTTCAGATTAAAACATTATGATTATTGGGAAAGATTAGAAAGAAAAGGGAATTTCAAGATTCAGTTACAGGAATGTTAAGAAGAGGAAAAATCATTGTTAAAACCGATGGAAAGTAAAAATAATGATTCACTTTCCAAGAATTAGTTATGGAAATGAAGAGATGATTACGGGGATCATTTATTGGAGGATGATTTTCAAGAAGAGGGCTTCTTCTGCTTTTTTTAGGAAGTCAGTAGGCTGCAAGAGGGGAAGGGATTTTTAGTTCTGATTGTAACAGAGATACATGGGGTAGTATGTTTCCATTTTTATACAGCTTGAAGGGATGCAGAAATAAAATAGTCTTGTGATTATGTTTGTGATGTGTTTGGAATAAGATAAATAAACTCTTGGATCTTATGGTTTGAAATTTATTTCTCTGATTGAAATGTTTTTATGGTGATTCCAATCACATTTCTTTGTTGTCTTTCTCTTTCCTATTAAGTATATGGAATACTGCAGAATCTTATGGTTTTGTGGGTATTTGTATGTATGCAAGTGAAATGTTAAATTGTCCCATTTTCTCTGTAAGGTGAAAGATGAGATAAGTGGTCTGTAGGCTATTTATTTGTCTTTCTCCTCATCTTTCGAGTTTATAATCGCATTCATTCCATGTTGATGGGTGAACGTTAGTATGCCTTCGTGTCTTATGGTTAAAGACATACTCAGTGGTTTTATTCATTGTAAATCTTAAGAAGGAAGCTAAGCCTTCATGTCAAAACTCAGAGAGCACTTGTACATAGCCATTGCAAGTGACTCAACTGTTAGTTGCAGCCTTTGTCTTTCAATTTGGGTGTTTAGGAGTTATATGTGAAAGTATTTTGAAGAAGACAAATTTGTTAACTAACAATCACAAAGAATCACTGTAGGTTCCAAAGGCTGCCCAAACAATCCTGCAAGCAATTTGCTTAACCACACTGCTTCTCTTGCAGCCACACAAGCTGCAACATATTCCGCTTCAGTTGTACTTTGAGCAACACATGATTATGTCCTTCTGCACCAAGAAATCATAGCTGAACGTAGGCTGAAACAACATCCGGAAGTGCTCTTTCTTTTAGGCAGACAACTTGCCCAATCTGAATCAGAAAAACCCTGCAAGTTCAACTCTTCACAAGAAGAATATTTTAGACCAAATCCCACTGTACCACATACATATCTCAAAATGTGTTTGGTTGCAACAAGATGAATTTGTCTTGGTTCACACATGAACTGACTGAGTGTTAACAACATAACATATATCAGCCTAGTATTAACCAAATACATTAATTACCCAATTAATTGCTTGAACATAGTGGGACCAACTAAATTTGAAGTGGCTGCAACCTCATGTAACTTTTTTAGATTTGCTTCCATAGGAGTTACCATGGACTTACAGTCTAACATACCAAATCTTTTCAGAATGTCAATAGCATATTTCCCTTGACTTAAGATAATCTCATTTGGTCTTTGCCATACGTCAAGTCCAAGGAAGTAGTGCATACGAGGGAGATCTTTCATTTCAAACTCAGAAGCTTACTTCTTATTACATTTAATAATGAGGCCATCTTCACCAGTGAGAAACAAATCATCAACACAAATTACTAAGATTAAGGCTTTATCATCAATTAACTTGAAATATAAATTTGGATCAACATCATTCTTAAGAAAGCCTAAGCTCAATAAGTAATGATCAATTCTCTCATACCATGCATGTGGAGCTTGCTTAAGGCCATACAAGGCGTTTTTCAATCTACACACATGTGATTCCTTATCATGAATCACAAAACCCTTTGTCTATTCAATATAAATCTCTTCTTCAATTAACCCATTCAAGAATGCCGTCTTCACATCCATTTGATGAAGTTTCCATCTTTTAACTATTGCAACAGCTATAATAGTTTTGATAGAAGTGTAATGTGCTACAAGTGCAAAAGTCTCTTCATTGTCTATACCCCCTTTTTGAGAAAACCATCTAGCTACAAATCTAGCTTTATATTTTTCCACACTCCCATCAGCTGCATGTTTAATTTTGTACAACCACTTAGAAGAAACAACAAATTTACCTTTGGGCCTAAGAACTATGTTCCACACATCATTCTTGATTATGGATTGGTACTCCTCCATCATGGCATTCTTCCATGCTTTTTTGAAGCCTCCTCAAAACTTGAAGGCTCAGATGCTATAATATGACTTATTCAAGCAATATATCCTCCAAACTTATGAGGTCTTTTACTTTGCCTGAAAGTGCCATGTGGGGCTGCATATTTTTCAGCCTCTTGCATAGTATGCCTGACCCACAATGGTCTCTTCTTATCAGCTGAAGCATTACTTGGACTAGTAATAGTATCTATAGGATCAACAGGATCAGAAAAATCTTCTAACTCTGTAGTCTCCCTCTGAATCTCTAAAGGGGAATCTGGGACAGCCATATCCATATCTTGGCAGGGTACAAAATCTTCTCTGTCAATTTCCATATTAGATTCTTTAGACTTTTTGCAAGCTACATCTTCTTCAAAAGAGACATTTCTGCTGATTTCAATCTGCTTTTGACGTGGAATTTAAATTCTGTAAGCTTTTGATGATTCACTATAACCAACAAAAATGCCTTTCTTTCCTGAAGGTTCTAACTTAGTTCTCTTATCTTTTGGAACATGAATATACACTGGACATCCACAAATTCTGAGATGACTAATATTGGTTTAGAACCTGTAAAAGCTTCTTTAATTGTCATATTATCTAGAATCTGATGTGGACTACGATTTTGAACATATACGGCTGTCCTACAAGCTTTTGCCGATAAAAATGTTTGAAGGCCTTGATCATGGATCATGACTTTCGCTGCCTCAACCATAGACCTGTTCTTTCTTTCAGCTACACAGTTTTGTTGAGGATTATAATGTACACAAAACTCCCTCTTAATCCCAGCTTGAATACAATTTTTTTGAAATATACCAGAAGTATATTAACCCCCATTATCAAACCTTAAGATCTTTATCTTCTTATTTGATAAATTTTTAACAAGAGCTTTAAATTCTTTAAATCTGGACAATGCTTCATCAGACTCTTTAGATTTTAGAAAATAAATCCATGACTTACCAGAGAAGTCATCAATGAAAGTAACATAATACCAAAAGCCACTTAATGAAGTAATTGACATAGGACCACATAAATTGGAATGAATCAGCTCTAGGACATCTTTTGCTCTACATTCACTACTATGAAATGGATGTTTAATGTTCTTACTTAGAGCACACCCTTTGCAGATGCTCTCATGATCTTGATTCAACTTTGGAAGGCTGACTACCACCTTCTCCATGGAAGACAAGGCTCTGAAATTTAGATGAGCAAATCTTTTGTGCCACAACTCACTTGTACCTATTGAATCATGTGCAAAAACTTGAATAGGATGAGCTGAAAGTCTATGAAGGTTGTCATGGCGTACACCAATCTCACAAGCTGTCTTAATGCTTGTATTCTTCCATGCAAGGACTTTTCCATCAGAACATGCAACATTATAACTTGTATCTTCCAATGCTGAAATGGAAATCAGATTTCTTTTAATTCGAGGAACAAACAATACATCACTCAAGTGAAGACGGACACCTGAATCGAAGTGAAACGAAGTGGAACCATCACCCTTCACAGAATAGCAAGCATCATCACCAATGATAACTTGTAAGTGAGAGTCTTTTTCTTTCAGGTTAGAGAGGTGCTCACGATAACCTGTATTATGGCGGGATGCTCCACTATCGATAAACCACGTATCACTGTCAGTAGGAATATTACTGGAGAGAGCAGAAATAAATAAGAACCTCTCTAAATTTTCACTAGACTCTCTAAGGGGATATGCATTTTCAACATTAGTGGTAGCAACTTGATGCTTGGGCCTAGAGTTACAATCTCTAGCAAAGTGACCATATTTGTCACATCTGTAACACTGAATCCTAGATAGATCCTTCTTTTTCTTGGATTTAGGAGTTGAATCAAAATTCTTATCTTTGAACCTCTTGAAGTTACCTTCCTTCCCTTTCCCTTTAGAAGTATGGGCAACAGGTACATGATCATCTTCATGGTGAGTTTTAAGTCCATTACCTCTAGCTTCTAACCTGCATTCTTCTAACCTGCATTCCTCTTGAATGCAATCAACTCTCAATCGATCAAACTTAAAAAGTTCAGCTCATCTGCTGATATCCTGAATGAAGGATTCCCATGAGTGCGAAAGGCCATTCATGGCCAACATAACAAGATCTTTGTCTTTAACGAAATCTCCAATTGCATTGAGCTGATCCTTTAATTCTGAAATCTTCATAAAGAAAGACATAACTGATTCACCTCTAGCATTCTTAATATGTAACAACTGACGTATCAAGGTCAAAGCCATATTAGTGTTGTTGAATTCATATAGACTTTGGAGACATTCAAACATCTCCTTGGCTGAATTCAACTTGGAAATAACAGGTACCAAGTGATCTTTAACAGAATCAATTAGGATCTTCCTTGCCATAACCTTGTTCTTTCTCCATTGCGCTTTCTCAGTGTCATCAGTAGGCTCAGCTACATCAGACTTCATGTAGTCAAGAAGATCATTTTCTTCAAGTGCAATTAGAACCCTGAACTTCCACGAAGTGAAGTTTGAGGCTCCATCCAACCTATCTTCGACTTTCAGTCCGTTCACCATAGTGTAGAGTTGAAACAAGCAAACTGAAAGTAGAGCAAAGAGTAATATAAAACTTATAGATTGTGGTTCCGGATCGTTTCCTTAGACCCTCTCTGATACCATGTTAAGTTTGAATTAGAATATATATAGATTTCAATAAACTGAATAGCAAAACACAAAAACACAAAGGACACAGGAGACTTATCTTGGGAAAACCCTCCACCTGAGGGTGAAAAACCCAGCCTGCAAAAGATGATGCCTTTATTGAGTTCTCAAAACAAATACAAAAAATATCGTGCTTATCATTGGAGTCTGCAACAGTCTATCAATAAGCCTGCCTACTACTTCCTTCAGATATCACAGTCTCTAATTGTCATGTCCCCAAATAATTAGTCATTATTTGGTTAAGGAAGAATTTGCAAGGAAACAATTATTTAATATTAATTGTATTTCTTCCATACACGTTGAATAAAGTAGTTCTTTTACGGGAACTACAACTTATTTTAATAAAGTAGTTCTTTTACGGGAACTACAACTTATTTTTGGTTGAGGAACTATTTTGTTGGGAATAAAGAGCCGGCTCGAAAAGGAGAAGGTATGCTTGGATTTTTGGACAGAGATTGTTCTTGGAATAAAGACGACAATAACATTCCTTTCGTCAGTTCTTATCTGGCCTAGTGGAATCTGGTTTTAAAAGAGTTAAGGAGATCTGGAAGAACAATAGAGTGCTGGTTGTCGACGCCATAGAGAAGGGATGAGCAAGTTTGATAGTTCATGAAACATCTGATTCTTCCGCAAAGTCACGGTTTGGCAGCATACGGCGGTTCCTGCCAAAACAGCAAGGAGCAATACATATGAAATAATCTAGAGGGCACGTTCTGTCAGATTGAATGAGTGCACCGGCAGACAAGATTGTGTCGTATATGCTTGGACACGTAAGTGACAGTTGGATGTTAGCGGGAAGACCTGCAATAAGAGACGAAGGTGTTAAGTTTAGCATCGGATCACATAGCCGGGCTTGTTTGTGTGTGTTCTAGTCGCTGTCAGTGACATTAACTGTTACGACTATCATAGGAACACGTTATTTGCACTAACCGGCTCAACGATTGGTGATATCTGAACCGCTGCGGTAGCAGATATTCACACTCACGTGTATGCCAGTGTGGAGTTCTATAGCGTTGCTGTTGGTATTAACACAGACGTGTTGGAAGATTGTTGGGTTTAGTGTTGAAGGTGTATTGAGTTTAGACTGAACTGACGGTTCTTACAGCAGCAAACAAGTAATACTGGAATTGTTCGTGGAGCATACCACAGGTGCATAAATCTTTCCTTAATATTTATAGCATTGTAATTGGCGGGTGGAAACAGTATTGAATATAATCCGCAAGTAGAGAATCTATATTGTTAATGTTGTTACACAATATTCTCTCAATACGACAGGAACCAACTTCAGTAATTAATTTGCAAATTCAAACTAATTATATTCTTCTGTTTCAAGCAAAGCCAAGCCTTGGGTTATTTAAGGAATTTTCTGGTAATTTTTGCATAAAGATTCTTAGGATTTTACACTAATATAGTAAACACTTTACAAATAAAAGTGATTTACAGAATAAGCATGTAGATCTATACACAGATCAAATGCACACTAATCAGCTGCAATTTCAATACCACTTTCAGAGACTTATTCGTATGCAACATTAGAATTATCAAAAACTTGGCATGCATACACACAGTCAGCTCCCAATACATACACAGGCAGGCAGCTCCCAATACAAACACATGCAGGCAGCTCTCAATACACAACACATGAACACAGTAATGACCCGCTTTGAAAAACATTCCATCTTTTCTTCATTGAACCGACCTTACAAGGCCATCGAAGAGATGCACACAGAAGGCGTAAAGACTGCCGTTACAAATCACTGCTGATAATAAATGCAATACATCCAAGGAAACCCATCATGACCTTCACAAGAAGAACTGGCGATAGACAGCAAGGAAGCAACGATGCCAAGTCATTGATAGCACAGCAGTTACAAAATAGACCGAAGGAGAAGGTGTAGATGCGAACCAATGCCGGTCCAACAAACTCTTCAAGAAACGTAACTGAAACCAACTCATGCTGCCAGCATGAACATACTTGAAATTCCGACAACTCACATTGAGGGAGAGAGTAATAAAAAGCTCTCGATGCCAATTAGATGAACTACACGAAGCCATCAGGAAGCTGGAACTCACATCAAATAACAGAGCAGAACGAAGCATGATAAGAAGAGATTATCATCACACAGAATTTCTGAGAATCCTTACTGCAGACAATCACTGGTAATTGGTCTCTCTTGCAGCTACATAACTTCAACAGAAATAAGGTTGATGTAGTCAATATTTGTTGATCAAGGACAATATTCATCATATAGTTATTATACCAACATTAACTTGGGAATCTTATCAAAATATAACCATTGCAGATTAGTCTTCATTAATGTTAAGATAGCAGGCATTTGCATAGATCCATTTCACCCTTGCCTAATGCATTAAAGTAAGGATGTCGATACTATGTACATTTGCAAATCGTACACACATTTGCGGTGAATTAAAGAATTGGTACAAGTTATAGATAGAAAGAAGTCCCTTGCAATTTGGATTATAAGAAATTAGTCAAAACTTTAAGAAATCACTTAAGGGGACATTTTAATGCATCCTTGAATTTGGAAAATATTAGTTTTCACTTCTCTTTTTAATTTATGAGTTTATTTATTGCGCATGTATTTTAATTCAGATGTTTTTCTCTGATCTGCATATCATCTTTCATTCTCACTTGGAAAGCTTCATAGTTCATATTTTTTTGGCAAGTACATGTTCTGTTTATAAATTTTTATTGTACCAAGATGTGTAAGCATACTCATATGTATGTTGAGTTGTCTCTCTAACATTGGGGTTTGTTTATTAATTAGGGCCTTTGCAGATGAGGGGCCACCTAAAAGATCAAAATGTCAATTTAATGAACAAAAGCTCTGTTTATGATATAATATTTCCACAGTCCATGATTTAAATTTGATTGTTCTTTTGGATTCAATTGTGTTTTAGTTTTTTCATCAGAAAACTAAGACACAATTGAATCTAGAAGCATTATCCATTTTAAAAGCTATGTTGCCGGTTCATCCCTAGGCAACCCTAGATTCTGGTCTGGTTTTCTGTGGGTTCGGCCCGGATGAACCCAGGCAAATTTTGAGCCATTCACCTCCAGATGTGTGCAGCCAGAAAATTTGGCTGTTTTTATTTTAAGTTATCCATCTAAAGCAGTGGTAAAAAGATTGATAAAACCATGTCTTCAAGGAACAATCAGTGGGTTCTTATCGCTAGAAAGAAAATGGAAGGTCTATTATAAATCCTAAATGTTAAATTTTTGAGAACCAGAATAACATTAACAATTAACAGATAAGTCAAAACACGATAACACCCGAGATACCCTGGGAAAACCCTCCTCGAGGGAAAAACCCAGCCACACCAAGAAATAATAATTTATTCAGAAATGAAGGAATGTCTGAATACAATGCTCATAAAAACTTCTGAGTCAAACTGTTAAGATCAAATGAAAATTGAACCTCGTCTCTAAGGTTCAAAAGTTAATGAATTCTCTCACCAATCTCAGACCAGATTAACAAAGGTCCTCAGAAAATCATCTATACTTGATAAATGAAAAAAGACGCCAACATTTCTGAAAGAAACACGATAGAAATAAACTACATATACACAAAGATCACATGATAACCTCCTGCATTCAGAACAATATACTGAACTATCCACCCGCTAATAAAGAACTTCAGCAATAAATAACACCCGATAAGGAAAACTTGAAAATCTGAGACTTCAGAATGAATGAAGATATTCACCGATCCCAGCCCTGTGACGAACTCGAATACTAATCAAACCTCACTTGCCATTTCTTCAAGAAGATAAAAGATACGCCAATATCTTCAGAGTCGGGTGAAGAAAATTCAAGTTACAAAGAACAGTGATGCTTACACTAACGTTTTTCTCTGTCGAAGTAACATCCAATTCACATCTACTCTGCTGTTAGCTCAGAATATGTTTCGCAGAAAGCCAAAAGACAATCACCACAATTGTTAACGCTAACACCTCTATTTATAAGCCACGACATAGCAGATATAATAAAAAACTTGATTCCCCAAGTCCACAAAATAAAATAAATCCTTTCAAATTCTGACTACCGCCAAGCATGAAGGACGATAAAATAAGATTATCATGGCACACATCTTGACAGTTATGCATGGAAGAAGAGTCCATCAACCACGTGCCTTTGACGTTACAAAAATGAAACGCTACCTTTATGAAGCTCTTTAAATTACCAACAGTCATGTACGCACACGACTTGAAGATTACCACCGGTATCCAACAATAAAACAATCCTGCTAAGCATGACAGAATGGAGTCTTCCAGCCAGCAAACATATGAAAAACTCAGACACCGATGACGAAGACAAACTCAGATAGAAATAATATCACAGGTATGAATAATATCTATCGCTGCTACCAGAACTTCAACAATAAACCCTTGCAAATTCAATTCTTGACACTTTGCAGGGTCCTCTAAACTTTAAAAGCAGTCTTAATATGCGTAAATACCCAGTGATACAACACCAAACAAAGACTTTACAGGGAAGCCATCATGAGAGTGATGGTATAGTTCAATGATAGTGATCTTGAAAGCGAGATCATACTGTTCTATGAAGAGCCATGGATATGATAGTCATCAAATTGCTATCTATGAAATGTCCTTCATAGTATATTGAGACTACAATCTATAGAGATCATAATCACTAATAATTGTCAAGTAAGACCAAGTCAAATGATCTATAGGAAGATAGTCATCTAATATGGATGGTGATGATGATATTTTTAATGATTCATATGATATTTGATTAATGATCAATGATGGCTGATAGTCATCAAATTGTTATCTCTGAAATGTTGTTCATAGTATATTGAGACTACAATCTATAGACATCATAATCACAAATAAGCCCAAGTCAAATGATCTATAGGAAGATAGTCATCTAATATGGATGGTGATGATGATATTTTTGATGATGCATATGATATTTGATTAATGATCAACAATGGCTGATTGCTGAAACTTGACATTATTATTTTTTCAAGTTTAATATATATCACAACATACTAATATTTGACCATTAATATGGTGTATTGTGCTATGTTATTTGACTATTAATATGGTGTATTGTGCTATTTTATTTGACTATTAATATGGTAATGTATTTTTGTTGATTTTGTGAGGATCACTGCAAATGTAATAGCACTCCTAATTGTATGTGTTTTTCAAAGGCAGCAATCTCTTATTACGATAATAGATAGTTTCTAATTTTATCTCTCTTTCGTCTATTTCGAAGCTTTTTTGCCCCGAGTGTGTTCAAAATTCGCATTTTTTTTCCTCACCCACCCGTCTAGGGTTTCTGCATTTTCGACTAGGGTTTTGACCCTTTAGTTCAAGTCAGATTTTTTTATTATTGTCGATTCCTTGTAGGTTTTTGGAGAGCTCAACTGGGTTGTGGTCCGTTTTTTCTGGGTGCCTCAATTTTAATCCAGTGGATCCAAAATCTGCTAGCATATTCCTGGTGGGTTTTTGTAGATCTCAACTGGGTTAGTCTTGCTTTTTTCTGGGTGCATCGTTTTCCTTGCCTCGATTTTTGAGCCAGTGGATTTTGAATCTGACAGCAGATTCTATCTGGTTTTTGAGTTCTTCATTGGGTGTCTCTTCAAATTTGTTGGGTCTTCTGTTAATCTACCTTGAAGTTTGTGCCCTTTAATGATTTTTCACGTTTTTTCTTTGAAAAATGTGCTATGACATCTCTCACCGGTCTTATGTTGGAAGGCAGTCAACGTTTCAACAGAAAGAACTACAACACCTGGAAACAACGCATGTTGACAATTTTCGAGTATTGTCGTCTTGAGGCGCTTGTTTAGGGTACCGAGACTTGTCCTACCAGAGCCGATGTGACTCAAGACAAGTTTGATGAACGTAATCGTGAAGCGGTTATGCTCATTAAGTTTTCAGTCACTGATGATCAACTGCCTCAAACCCTGTCTGGCAAGACAGTTGCAGAGATTTGGACAATATTGAAGGATCTCCATGAGACATCAGATAAAAGTAGAGCCTTCTTTTTGAAGAATCAGCTATTCTCCATTATTATGGATGAGACTATGTCCTTACAAGAACATCTTCTGAAGATTAAGGACATCAAGGATCAGCTTGAGGCCATTGGTTGTACAATGGAGGAAGAGGACATGGTGGTCATTACTCTAAAAAGCCTACCACCGTCCTATGAGCAATTTATTGAGACGCTCAACATTACTACAACTAATGTTGACTTGAAGTTCTCAAATTTGTGCACCAAACTTCTGCAGCAGGATCGTTTGAAGCAACAGTTTGGTAGCAGTGCTCCTTCGTCCTCCTCTAAACAAGCATTTTCAGCCCAATCCTTTCACAAGGACAAAAGCCCATCTCATTCATCAGATCCGTCTCAGGATAGCTCCAAGAAGAAGAACATTTGGTGAAACTATTGCCACAAATTTGGTCATATGCTTCGAGACTGTAGGGCTCACATTGCTTCTGATCAACAGAAGGAGGGTGGAACCTAGCCACAGGTCAACGTTGCAGAACATGCAGACCTCTCTGAGCAACCCGAGGCTGCCTTTTACGCTTTTTGAGGATATGCAAATTTCTGTTGTTTTGAAGATATATTGACCATTAAGGGAGGGTATTACGATAATAGATAGTTTCTAATTTTCTTTCTCTTTTGTCTATTTCTAATGATCACTCTTTTTGTAATGTTTCCATAAACACCTTCTGTTCATAATAGAAACTTTCTCTTGCACTCTACAAGAATGTTTCTATTTCCTCTCTCCTGTTCGTTATAGAAACATTCTCTTGTATCTTGTATATATAGATCATTCATGATCATTGTTTAATAACACATTCATTATTTTACCACAATATCTCTCTTATTTATATTGTGGATGAGACATGGATAGACATGTCCCTTCATGGGACATGTCTATTCATTAACACATACTCTTTTAAATAATATAATGACATATATATATATATATATATATATATATATATATATATATATATATTTCTCTAACACAATAATACTTTAGATATATATAAATTTATATCTCATATATAATGAATATATATATATATATATATAAGTTATCTCATATATAGATATATATATATATATATATATATATATATATATATCTACAATAGTATTGTCTCATAGGTTTATCCGATTGAAGTTACCAAACCTCAACACTCCCTCTTAGCTAGGGAGGATAAACACATGGTTAGATATTACCTTAATGTAATATCAAGTTTATAGAGATATCATCTCATGATATTAGGAGTAATGGCCACATAATATCAAGTCGCATGATATTCACCATGTACTCAGAATACTGGCCTACCGACATCAAGTCTCATGATGTCCACCAAGTACTCAAAAGTTTAAAAAGATATCATCTCATGATATCGGGAGCATTGGCCTGCAAAATATCAAGTTGCATGATATTCACCAAGTGCTCAGAGTAATGGCCTAACACCATCAAGTCTTATGATGTCCACCAAGTACTCAACAAATGTTTAGAAAGATATCATCTCATGATATCGGGAGCATTGGCCTGCAAAATATCAAGTTGCATGATATTCACCAAGTGCTCAGAG
Source organism: Chamaecyparis obtusa (assembly GCA_027943335.1). Taxonomy (NCBI): domain Eukaryota; kingdom Viridiplantae; phylum Streptophyta; class Pinopsida; order Cupressales; family Cupressaceae; genus Chamaecyparis; species Chamaecyparis obtusa. Next base: position 2,274,706 of record BSBK01003272.1, read on the forward strand.
TAATGGCCTACCAACATCAAGTCTCATGATGCCCACCAAGTACTCAACAAATGTCCATAGGTAATGTGTACTTACCATAGGTTCATTCCTATCATCTATCATGATCTATTTCAGCCATCATTAGATGTCTATCACAATAGAAGATCATGGCCTGTTTAAGGAACTCAATCCACCATGCAAGGTATCATCTATTATGATTTGTTTCAGCCATCATAAGATGTCTATCATGATAGAAGATCAATATATTGTAAGATTGTCACCTCTCAATAACTTTAACATAGAAGAACTCATTGAATAGATATCAATCTATTGATCTTTAAATCCAAGACTGCTTAAGATAACCTTGTTAGACTCCCTTTGAATCTGATTTCAATCTTTTGAGCTCCTCGTCCAAAGTTACCTCAGAAGAGTTAGACTCCCTTTGAATTTGATATCAATCTTCTTTTTTCTGCAAGAGCATCCTCGGAAAAGATCAAGGCAAATAGCTCTTATAGTACGTATAGAAATACAAATAGATAAAGTAATACTCAAGGATAATAAATACTTATTTGCGCATCAACATCCTTGACACAAGTTACTTCAATGAAGGTCCATATACATCAAATCAGAAAACACCTTCTCAGATTATTTGAAAGACATCTCCCCTTTGAATCATCTCCCCACTAAGGATGGTTCAAATGGGAATGTAGCATTCGTTATTATTCTCCCCACAATGTAAAATTCCCACTCTTCTATCATTGAACAATGCTTATGTCTTCTTGTGAATGACTTGATTGGTCTAAGAGAGGTGACACCCTATAATTAAAGCTTGCTTTCTAGAAAGAGACACCCTTCTTTGAATACGTGCTTCTTTGTTAATGCTTGACCACGATCATAACAAATTAATATGTCTCTTTAATGAAAGTCGCTACAAGGTCTAACTAATAATTATGGAAATCGTTGTGTATACTTTGCAAATTCATTGTCCTCAACCTCTTACTAAACAACGCTTTTTTTTCTCTCTTTAATCAAGTCACTTTATTCAAATATCAGTGTGTAAATTATGTCTTTAATGAATCGCTGCGTTCAGGAATGACATAGTTTCCAATATATAATCCCTGAAGTTTGCTTCTTAACAAATCTGCTACAATTCACTTGACCTTATTCTTTGCACTTGGTGTGGACAAAAGTCTGCAACACAACTTCACTTACTGGACCGGATTTCACATAGACCTGTACACAGTCGGTCATAACTTTTGAACCCGACACTTTCTCGCCAATCACTTCGGTGAGATTCTTCAAAATTTGTTTATCACCAACATATCCAAAATGCAGAAAAATCCAACGGTATATTTGTGAGATGTGGTCCCCATACCGAGACTGTATTTTCTGAGACAATCACACATTGACCATCAACAAACTACTCTTACATTTGCAACCTGGCTCTGATACCATGTTGATTTTGTGAGGATCGCTGCAAATGTAATAGCACTCTTGATTGTATGTGTTTTTCAAAGGCAGCAATCTCTTTCTTATTTATATTGTGGATGAGACATGGTTAGACATGTCCCTTGAAGGGACATGTCTACTCATTAACACATACTCTTTTAATTAATATAATGACATATATATATATAGATAGATAGATAGATAGATATTAATTTCTCTAACACAATAATACTTTAGATATATATAAATTTATATCTCATATATAATGAATATATATATATATATATATATAAATTATATCGCATATATATATATATATATATATATTGTCTCATAGGTTTATCCAATTGAAGCTACCAAACATCAACAATTTTGAACCTAATTACTGCTCCAAATATGTATACATTTCTGATTTTTATATGTTTTTGTTTTGACGAACCCGAAATGAACCTAACTGTTAAAAACTTTTGATTGAACCTGTGAACCGAGCCACTGGATCTGAACCCAAACCTGAACTGGTGTCTTAGAACAAAAGCACTACAAATCTGAATTTAGGTTTTATATGTTAGGTACTTAGATTTGATTATTTTTCAGTGCTACTGTTTACCATTGTGGTATGCATTTGACATGTCTTGATTGTTAACAGGTTGAGTCATTGCAAAGCATGATAAGGATTGTGGGTCTCTCGGCTACCCTTCCAAATTATTTTGATGTAAGCTTTTTATGGTAACAGTTGTGTTTGTAATGTTCAATGCCATGATGAAAATAATGAAAAAAATATTGGCTATTTTCCACCTTTAACCTTGATTGATGCAGGTTGCACAATTTTTAAGGGTCAATCCAGACACAGGATTATTCTTTTTTGATTCAACTTATCGTCCTGTTCCACTTACACAGCAATATATAGGTGTTAATGAACATAACTTTTCTGCTCGTAACAATCTTATGAATGAAATCTGTTATAATAAGGTATCTTTTGTCACTGTTCTTTATATAGTTTGTCTCTATATGGATTTGCTGGAGGATGGTTGTCATGGACAGAATTGATCACTTTTGTCTCTTATCAGGTTTTGGATGCACTGAAACATGATCACCAAGCAATGGTTTTTGTTCATTCACGCAAAGATACTGTGAAAACTGCACGAATTCTGGTGTGTGGTTATAGGATTGTCTTGTCACCTTGAGATAAAAGATATTTGATTTTGAATATAAGATTTGAACTATGCATACTTATTTACACCTAAAAGACCACTTATTTGAATTTTAAAATGTTGAAACATTGTGAGTCCCTTTATTATTAACGATTCTTGTTTAATTAAGGGAACTTTGAGATACAACAGGATGATCGTTCATCTATAAACAAATGCCCAGGGTACAACATTGAAATAATTTAAAGAACATAAAAATTGGATGTCAAAGTTATGACCATCCTCAGACTATATACATTTTCTTATACCATGTATGTGCAATGCCCATCTAGAAAATGGGTCCAGGTTCCTAACCTGTTCATCCCATGACTTTCCCCAAGGCCTATTTGTTAGATTTAGATTCATATAAGGATCCTGTTACTATTATTGCCTTTAAGGCCATCCACTTAAATTGGTTACTTGATCTGGGCCTTGTTCAGTATTAGAGAATCATGGAAGAAATACACAGAGCAACAATTCAGCCATGACTGAGGAGAAGCAAAAGGGATAGCCATCTAGGGATGTCAGAAATGGCCATCTCATAAGATTTGAAGTACAGTGGAAACTCTATGGTTGGATACTTGATGTGATTCTAGGAAACAAATTTGTGATGGTAGAATATTATGTCACTTGTTTCCTGTTAGCCATGATGGAACAACTTTGCAATGGTGGAAATTTATATCAGAAGGTGCAATTAACAGGCTGAGTTGAACTGGCAAGCAATCAAAAGCTGAAAGAATCAGATTGCCCATTTTGTCACCCTTCTCATAAACTGAAGTTAACAAGACACATTCTACTAATTGTGCCAAATGATATTTTATACTGGGACAACGACAAGTATTGCCAGTGCATGATGTCAGTCTTATAGTTGTGAGATTGGTTATTCCATAGTTCGGTTCCCCCCCCCAATCCCTTCCCAACCACAAAAAAAAAATCGAGATTATTTTTCTTTGGAAAAAAATTGCCAGATCCAAGGTTTTGATTGGTGCAAAATAAAAGATATCAATCGTTTTGATAAATTATTGTTGATGAAACTATCTTGGAAGCTTTATCTAGCACTAGCCTCCCCTTGGAACAGAGCATCAGTGCTAAAAAATGACTGCATACAAGGGAATCTTATCTGTTTTGCAAATGTTGGGAAGCAAAATGGATAGCCATTTAGGGATATCAGAAATGACTTCCTCCTAATACCTGAACTATGGTGGAAACTCTATGGCGTACAGTTTATGGATTCTAGAAAACAACTTTGTGACTAGAAAACTATCTCTTTCATTTTCTGTTAGCCATGATGGATAACAACTTTGTGATGGTAGAAGTTTAACTCAGAAGGTGCAGTCAATAGGCCGATTGGAACTGTTAATCAATCTGAAACTGCAAGAATCAGTTTGCACATTTTGTCACCTTCTAAAAACTGAATATAACAAGAGACACATTCAAGTAATTGCAGCAGATGATGTTTTATACTAGGACAATGACAAGTATTATTACCACTGCATGACATGTCTTATAACAGGCTTCTTTGAATTTTGTTCCTAGGAACTAGGCATGGAGTAGATTTTGGCTCGTTGGGACTTAGACTAAAGCCAAGCCCTTTTCTGTGGTAGCTCTAGCAATAGAAGATATTAAGTGGAAAAGTTCTTTTGATAAAGTATTGTATGGTCTTTTGACTACTTTCCATTGTCCAAACTTCATGCAAGATGCTAAGAGCATAGACAATCTATTCATCCATTGTGAATATACTCATTCACTTTGGAATATCCTTTCTCTTTTCTTTCACTATGGACCCTCCTATTTCGATAGATACATTCTCTTCAATTGGGCTCGTCTGCAGGCTGAGTTAATACTTGTTTCCTGCACACTTTTGTGTGTTGGGCAATATGGCTTGACAGTAATTAATGTCGCTTTGGAGGAATAAGGCCATTTTCAGGGCCCGATTGTTACAAAAGCCGTAATAAATGCATCAACAGTTTCTATTGCAATGGGCTTGGTTATATATCAGGCCTGGAATATATATTGCGAGTACACATTCCTGTACATTACTATCCAATCTTTGTTTGTTACTAGCTAATTCACACTTCAACACACTCAACTGGTGTAACACTTTGCTATTAAGAAGGATGTATTCATCAAGCTTATCATAAACATGCTAGTACTAATGCCAATAAGTTTGAGTGCTATTTGAAGGGTCATCCTTGCATTCAACTCACACCAATTATTTTTTGAAATTGAGTGTGATTAATATAGCTAGTAGTGCACTGTAGACAGAAGTACAGCAATGCTTAGCTAGTTGCCATTGTTGGCCACTGTTTAGGCTTTCAATATCTTCACTCTTTTAATAGGTTTACTTCGACCATGTCAAAAGGGCCATTAATCAGCTGGTTTGAATTTAGAGAGGGTTGATGTTCTTCTCTGTAATGAACAATATATATGGTAAATTTGTTGTCTTGCTTGGGAGTGGCCTAAAAACTATCTATTCCTTAGTGCAATATGGCTTGTATTCACTGCCTGGAAAGCATGTCATTGTTATGATTACCTCAGTGCTTGACATCCTAAGTACATAAACAATTATTTGTCTTTGTGTTAATTAGTTGTTCGCCACTACTTCTCATACATCATACACCAGGATATGATCGTGTGCTCCCATTCATGTTTAGACCATATGCAACACCAGCAGCTTATGTATCGACCATTTTAATTTTTGGTGCTTAGTGGATGTTTTAAACTTACTTTTAGAGTTTCTTATGATGCAAATTTGTTGAGGGTTAATGTGATGGCCAAAATGTTAAGTTTAGCTTTTTATTTTTATAACTTTTTTATAAGGAATTTTGATTGATTTCTTATTAGAGTTTTCAAATGAATATATGTTAAACTGAAAACAAGCATAACTGTCCCATAAAGGGGGCCTTTTTTAGTATTTGCTACCTTGCTAGTCTTTGATAGAAATTAGAATACATTGTTTCCAAAGCACAGAGGAGGATTTGTTGCTTTGTGCTTTAGTGACTATTGTCATGCCATCTCTTAGGGATTTTACTGTTCCACAAATGATGTATCAACAATTTTTATTAAACATCTTACGTGTACTTTTCTTGTTGGTATTGGTTTCCTCTAGTGCAGTTTTTTCTTTTCAATGTTAATTTCATTTTAGTTTGTATGTCTTGTGAACATTCTTATTGACTCATTTTATTTCAAAATTTAGGTGATAACCAGCTGACTGCAACAGGTTTCTCTATTTCCATACGATCTACAATGAAGGAAAGAAAGGAAGGAAAGAATAAAGAGGGATGGATAGATGTAGAGAGGAAGGAACAAAATGTCCATGAATGACCAAGATTAGTCATTCAATAGGGAGTGGAACATAAGATAGGTACAATACCAAATGACTAGGGAAAAGTGGGGCATTAGACATGGATAAATACAATAAAGTGAGAAAAGTAGGAAAAAACATACACCTTGTTAAACTAAAATTGGTAACCCTTAAACTAAAATTAGTAATCCAAAAATCCTTAAAATATAAATAAGTGTTTGAGGGGAAAGCCCACAAAGTAGTGTAAGTAGAAAACTTAGGTGAGAAACCAAAATCCTCAGGTGTAAGTATCATTGGACACATTGGAGGAGCCAATGATATTGTCTTTGATCATTGGAGTACCAATGCAGAGTTTAAGAACACTTGTTGAGGAAATTTTAGGGCTAAGAAGTGTAGGTTGGACTTTTACTAAGTTTATTTTCTACTACAAAATTTAAGGGAGATTATACAATTACCAAGGTAGGCCCAATATAATTTTGGATATTAAGAATACATAAATTTGTACTTGATTGGGTCTTCTGTGTAGTAATATAAGCAACATTACATGTTAGTGCCCCATTTAGATGATATTGAAATCCCAAGCATCTCAAGGAACACACACATTTAGTGATCAAGAAACTCTCAATTTTTTCCATTTTTTGGTAAAATTATGTATTGTTAGTAAAGATCCTATTCTATCCAATGTTAGTATATGTATCGATATTCTTGCTACACATATGGGTATGGTTCAACATATTTAGGTACAATATGACATGGCTTAGATATGGCCTAGATGTTGTGCTCACCTTTACCTAGAATTATGGCAAATTTAGAGCCATGTTGAAAAATTGTGGTGTATCCAAGTAAAATGTTGGTGGTTTTCTATGCATTTTTCTTGCACTTTGCCATGTTTGTTTTGTTTGATATTTTCCTTGCCATGTTCTTTGCTAGCCTGATGTTTTTTGTTCAATATTTTTAAAATGCTAGGTTATATAATGCGATTGTATACATGCACTCCAAACTCTATGGAATACATGCCAAACTTTCTAGATTGAATTTGTACCTTTTATGTTAATAAATTTGAAATCAGAAACCAATGAAAGATAGAGGGATTCTTTGAATCCATTTGATTCTCCTTGATCCTTACCAACTCAATCAACTAACATTGTTTACTCTCTTGATTGACAACTTACTCATTGAATTTATGATTTGAAAAATAGATTATATAGGGCGTTGAAGAATTAAAAACAATTGGCTGCTATACATCAAACTTGTATGATTAACAATGGACCACTAACTAGAGATAGGGACAAATCGATTTAGAATCCATACCGTAAAGAACCTATGTGGCTCTTATCCGTACAGTGACAATGTTCAAGGAATCCAACAAATCTAAATACTTAAGCTTAAGCAATTAATTTCTAAATTCTTGAAAATTCAATTCTTCTTCATAATATTCAGAAATTAATAACATTGAATCACCATATCAGAATTAAATAATGCTTCCAATTTATTGTTATCATCCAACTCGATTGGCACCTGTTCTTATATGCAATCAGTCCGGCCGTATGTTTGCTAGCTGGGAAATCCTCACGCGGCCTGTATAGGAATTGCGGCTGCTGCTGAATAACCCGCGTGAATACTCACGCCAGATGCTGGATGCTAGACCTTGCGGTTGATTGGACAACCCTATGCTGCCCACGAACACTGTGCTAACAGTCTTGAATAGACCCGAGTCTGCTCTGCTAATAACCACGACCCTGCTGGAAACTCACGCCCAAAATTATCAACACACGGCCCAGACTTGTAACCGCAGCTGTATATAGAATTCGGCTGGCATTCTTGTCATCATTCGATGGCATCAAGATCCATCTCACAATGCACAACTCAGGAGAATGAACGTTTCTCCTAAATTCGACAAACCCTTGCTTCTCCTCAATTTCGCATAACTCCAGAATTCCTCAATTTCAATATTCATAGCATAATGAAAAATCATGCAAGGCTGGGCTTAATAAATAAGATATAAAGTCTTCCTCTTCACACCACCATTCAGCTTCACAATCACACCTTTCACTTAAGTGATATCAATTGTCAAGTACACACTTTTAAATTAAAACACTTAAAGTAATAAATTGAATAAGCCAAGCTTCATTCCATCAAATATGAAGAAGGTGATGATTGACAAATCTGGAAGAGCTCCAAAGAAGAATGAAGACTAAAACAATGCCCAACCGCTTTACCCGAAATAGAAACCGGGTATAACTGACTTACTAAAAATAGTAACTGTGACACAGAGATCCCCTAATCAATCCGTCAGCTCACAGGGATCGCATTGATGAACTGACAATAACAAGCCCAGGTACCTGCTAAATTGGGGACATTACACATACAAACCTAACTTGATCGTGTTTTTTTATTGCTACCATTTGGGAGTAGCTCCTTATATGTTAATTTCAGAAAAGAGATTATGTAGACTTCAACAATTGTTTGGTACAATTCAATTTGTTCTACTTGGGCTTGTATGTGTAGAGGGTTTGATAGCCCCTTGGCCAATTGCAACTTTCTCTCTACTTGTGTTACAAAGAGTAGGTCTTTGTTTGAGTTTATGCATTTGAGGAATGACTCCATACCTTTTTGATGATACATTCATTGTCCTCTATCACTTCTGCTAGCATTTTGTTGCTTCACGCTTTCTTTCTTTAAATTGCATCACAAAAAAATGCACTCTTTGACATTTTATTGAATGTTGATATTGCGAAAATGGCTACATTTTCCTGCTTATAGCCAAATTTATAATGGGAAGGAAGATGTGAATCAAGTTGCCATCATTAGTGTGGCCATCAACGAGCTTTTGAGCTCCAATCACCTCCCTAATTGCTTCCGCAATGGAGGGGTCTTTGATCTTGAAAACTCTCAAAAGCTAGACAGACAATTCTTGTTGAGAGAATGGACAAACATAGTTGGCGATTATAGTGTGAGCCATTTTGGTTTTGGGTCTAAATTTTGTCATAAAATAGCAGTTCAAGCACCACTTTGGGCTTTGTAAATCCATGCATGTTTCCCATTATCGCTCATAACATACTGGGAATCTGGTCCATGATCCCATTTATCCTTGTTTGGGTTTAGGTAGGCTGGAGCACTGCGCGTAAACCCCTATTGTAGGCTTTGGTCCTAGGCTTTTGCCGAGTGATTAGGCCCTAGGGCTCTGTAGGAGGGGCTTTGCCCTTGCTGCACTTCATTGTTAATGTGTTTGGGGTAAAATACCAAAATTTTAAGCCCAACAACATGATTAGTAGCCACACACCAATAATCTTGTGGTAGTCTTTTTGATACATTATTAACCAATCGAAGGCCTTTCTTTAAACTTCTCATATTTATTTTCTTTGGTGCATTCAATACTTTTGATAATAGAACCGAGATTCAAACTCGACGCAGACTTGGCAAGGCTGACACCACTCGGGACTCAACAAAACATTGGCAATAGTTGGCAGGACTCAGAAAAATACCAGTTTCGAGTGAGTCTCGCCTAGAGTGAGTTCTTGGAGAGTCGTGGGCCCCTGGGACTTGGTTAGGGTCACTTGGATTGAGACTCACAAGAACTCAGAGAGTCCTGGAACTATGCTTTTGATGTTTTATAGTTCACTCGACTCCTCAAGATTGTTGGGTATATTGGAGTTGCCCTTTGATTGATTGCTTGATTAGATAGATAGCTTGTTGCTCTATTTGGTTCTCTATAAGTGTATTTGTTTGTGATCTCCCCAATTGATTTTACATATGAATCTGCTAAATTACACTGCAGATTTTTGGCTTGGTGCCTTATGTGTTGCTATTGTGTGAATCTAAGTCATAGGGTTCACTGAATTTCAATAATGAGGTTCGAAATTGGGCGAACTTTGAAACAAGACTAAAAAATTTGTTAAAATTCGCTTAAATTCGTCTTAGATTTTTGTGGGTAAAGGGCATAGCTTTGTTTAATTAAAAAAAAGGGTTTGACTGGACCCGTTGAAGCAAAGTCTGGTTCAATATTTTTCCGTCGGAACCCATGCACGACTTTTTGCAGACTGTCATTACCCATACTTTTTGCAGGCTTTCGAATCCTGGAGCTTTTCGACTCCATTATTTTGCTGTTGCTTGGCTCCTGCATTCTCTCCAGTGGCCGCTGCATTCTGCCGCACGTTAACATTTTTGAGTGCGCCATGGACACCATCGGGTCCCTGCTATGGGATAAGTAACAGAACAAAATTCAGGATCAGAAGCCTGACGGAAATAGTTCCCAAGATATCTATGATCCTGCCCAAATTTGCAAAGCTAACTCCGGAGATTTACATATTTAGTATATAATCTATTAAAATGTCTAAAGTGTTCAACGGGCATATGTAATATATGTATTCAAATTTATAATAAAGTTTTAATTAGTGGGCATGCTTAATATATTTATAGTAATAATATTTAAACTAAAGTTGTCGATTAAAAAAAAGGTTAAATAAAGTTTTAGATATAGTTAATATATTATAATATTTTAAAATTCATTAGAATGTATTTTAATTTTATGCAATATTATTTTATTTTTTTATAGATTTATTATTAATATTTTAAAAACTCAAATTTATATAAGCTGAATTTAATTTCAAATTTTTTTCCGAATTTTTTCTCTTGTTGAATTTCATTCGAATTTTATTGTCATTGAACACAAATTCGAACTCGAACCTTGTGACATAGGCGTGAATCATGTTAAGCAAATCTCCCTCAATATCAATGTTGCTTTCTTTTGCTCATGTAGTGTTTGAGCCCTTCTAGAAGAGTTGCATATTCCACTTAATTCTAAGAGCCCTCAGGAAGTTTGATGGCCCAAGCCAACACAGAATCCCCATATTGCTCCTCATGATGAAACTCACCTTCGAATTCCCAAGGTTGCTCCTTGAAGCTCCATTGAAGTTAAGTTTTAGTGTCCTTGGAGGAGGGAGTAACTAATTGGCTGGTTGCTACTTTGACAACATTGAACCATTGCCCCCATTGATGTACAGCAGAGTTTTTAGAAGTGGCCATGATTTGAGAATGTTGTTATCCCATGAAGAAAATGTTTCAATTTTATTTATTACGGACTCTAAGAATTAGTTTTCTTTGAAGTTTCAGGAGTACCATCCCTTCCAAAAGTGTCATATCATCATCTTAGGCATTTCCAGCTTTGAAATAATGATGATATGTCATCTGGTAGAGGTCCTTGCTTTCCAAGTTTTTTTGCATATTTGTATCACACTATAGTGAGAGGTTGTCCATTATCTAGTCACCGGTTCTATACATGGGGCAGTATATGGTCCTAAGAACTTGAGTTTCTGTAACATAATCCCTATGAGGTTCTGATTGTGGAGTGCCACCCATGCAAATGCTCACATTTCAGGCAAAACATTTGAGCCTAGCATAAGTCTTTGAGAGAAGCATAATTACAATTCCTATTCTGTATCCTATGGCCAATTTTGATAGTGTATTACTCGGACTTGGAGGCACACCATAAGAGTTCATCATCACCATCTGACAATAATAATTTCCTTCGTGAGAGTTCCCTCCTTATAATATTGTTTCTGCTCAGTGAGCAATTCAAAGTCTTTCCAAGAGCCCTTATTTGTCCTGTCTCTATTAGATATGGTTATATGATTGCTCTCTTTTTGAATTTCCAAGAGCCCTTGTTCCCTCATCCTTTTGGAATTTCCAAATCTAAAATGTATAAATTCAATAGAGAGCTTGACATGTGTTCCATAGAGCTTGGAGTGCATGTACACCATCCAGTTAAATATTTCTCAAATTAAACTTGATTAATTTCGGGTAATTCTATGCTCTCATTTTATTTTGTTTTATATTTATAATTGTCATATTCAGCTGTACCCATATTAGGAGGTCTTGAAAAATAGCCGTATCCATGTCCGTGCCCATCTATGGAAGCTTGATTAAATCCCTTGTTATAACTCACGTGATCCAGGTGACCCAAAGACATTTCAGATCATTTTGGGTTCAAATTTTAGACAATTGGAATTGACAATATATCAAGTTGAAGTCTCAGTTGACACATGAAATGATGACATTGATAGATAATTTCAGCTTATTCCATATATTTAGAAACAGTTCTCGTGTGCCCTGATGTTTGTTTGTGCATAATGGCTCATTAACAAAATCTTTCATCTTTCTTGTTGACATCTTATGAAAGAGATGCTCTTTGTCTTCCAAGCTCGTATATAGGATCTGGTGGGTATTTGATTTAAGGTTACCTCATACAGTTTATTGAACAATTTTGTACTTGTGTGAAACTTGAGCAGAAGCCACTCATTGTTTACAGTAAAGAGAAGGGAGCAATTTCTATCAAATGACAAAAATATTTGCAGATTGCTGAAGGTTTATCTGAATTTAAGTCCGTATATCGGAATTTTACTCATCTTTTTATTTTAATAAATTGAAACTGCTCATACATGGGAAACAAAGATTTTGGTTATAGGAGAGAGATTATCTCCCCTATTTCTGCCATATGAATTTGAATGATAAAGATTGATATAATGGGGCAGGGGATTCCAAAGATTAAATGGTTGCGCCTGCAGTTGTAATATTAATGGGAATGATGACTTCCAAATTGTGATGATCTTATAATGAGACAGTTTGCATCTGTTGGCTTTGATTTAAACTTTATAATCTGTGGTTGAAAGCTTCATATAATTAAGCACAGCAGGAACCTGCTTTATTTGGTTAAAACAATAATTAAGACAAGGTACATATATTAATGTTGAATAAGGAAAATGCTTGCTTAGATCTCTTGTGCATTTTTATTTCAAACTCTTATTTGACAAAACTATAATTAATGGAAATCCATTGTAGCAGAGGCTGGATTCCGCAATTATTTTTTCAAGTGCTAATAAAATGTTTTGAATGCATATTTCATTCATTAAGAAAATAAATTTGTGAAAGTATCTTACTATGTAATAGGTGGAAATTGCGCAAAGGAATGATGAACTTGGTTACTTTTCAAATGAAACACATCCTCAATATGGTATTAGGAAGGTATGGGCTTGAATGCATCTATATTGCTAGTTTTCAGTATTGCAGGCTTGACAATACAAGGAAATGAATGAATCAATATTATTGATAGGATTCATTCTTTCTCTTGTTCAGACAGAGGTATTTAGATCAAAGAATAGGGAACTTGGTGAATTGTTCCAATCTGGTTTTGGTATCCATCATGCTGGGATGCTGCGTGCAGACAGGAGTCTTACAGAACGCCTATTTTCTGAAGGACTGCTAAAGGTAAGTTTCCAAACACTTGAGGGGATGTTAAAAATAAGCATTTTTATGCTGTTAAGGTTTGCTACAGAGTAATATTATGAAGTACTCAAAGAAAATTATGTAGGTTCTTCCTCAAGAGTAATAATAGGAGGCAATTTTTGCTTGCAGGTCCTTGTGTGTACAGCAACTTTAGCATGGGGTGTCAATCTGCCAGCTCATACAGTTGTCATAAAGGTGAGTTGTAATTGACTGCTTGTTTCACACCAGCACATAGAAGTGCTGAGAAGCCTTGTGTCCATACCCGATAACCAAAAAGACTATTTGTCTTCTTGTTTAAAGTTCTGGGGTTTTAGAGAACAAATTGGATGTTAAAATTGTTAAACATACTCTTAAAATTGTAAAACTTTTGTTGCTTGACTCAGAAGTTTGGCCATTATTTCTGTATGTTAAACAATAGGAGATAATCAACAAAAATAGGACATAAGAAACTTATAGAAGCGGAAAACAGAGATTATTCTGAACATTATTCTTTTCAGCTGTTTTCTGTTTTTGAAATTCTTTGCTAGATGAATATGGAATTGCAATTTTCTGGTTCAAAATGATTGAATTGAGGTGATTGTTTTAGCAGTCATTTAACTTATTCTTCTTTGAAAGCTTGGTGCAAGATGTATCTGCTAATAGCTTTTTGGTATAATACCATGCAAGGAGGATATTATTTCCCATTGTTTAGTGATTGAATTTTGTGTGCTCATGTACTAGAACACATGGATAAAGAGGACAAAAGTCCCCTTGAGATAAAATAAGTTTTTTTGTTGGAATTTTACATCAGAATAACAGTCCTTCGTAATAAAACAATAATACAGGAATATATTATTTTTTTAATATAAGTTTTATTATATTTAACCAACCATGGAAGTTGTGTATATATGCAACTTTCCATTCAATAAAGATTGCTCATTGATTAATCTGAGGTTAATATTTTTTGGTAATATCTCCATTGCTGCATTCTTTTGCTGAAATATTACAAGTAATGCTGAATTCTATGTATACCATTTATGTTGCAACAGGGAACACAATTGTATGATCCGAAGGCTGGAGGATGGCGAGAACTTGATATGCTTGATGTGATGCAGGTGGAGACTTAAACTTTTTAAGAATTGTCATCATATTTGGAGTATTCCTGTAAAAAACAGTTAACAAAGCAAATCTACTTGTTGGTTTCTTTTTTTTCCTATCCACTAGATATTTGGTCGTGCTGGACGACCACAATTTGATAAAAGTGGCGAAGGGATCATCATCACCACACATGATAAATTAGCTCGTTATCTGCGATTACTTACAAACCAGTTGCCAATTGAGAGTCAGGTAACTTGTATGTTTTTGGATTTTGTCCAGTATGGAGGAATCTTTCTCTTTTCAAGTAGAATGTTTGTGGATATGGTTCATATAGAGGGATTTATTTTGTTTTATGTAGAATGTTTGGGGAACTGGTCCATTATGGAGGAATTTATCTATTTTTAGCTAGATAAATGACATGCTGTTGATGATATTTACGTGTGGTTAGTTTGAGGATTCTGTTTTGTGGAAAACTTTTCTATGGTGTTTGCCTTTTATTTATTTTGATTCTTAGATTTCAGTGTTGTTAGAACATAATGTTATTAGGGGTAATATATATATGCTTGCGCTATAAGGATATTAAACCTTATGTTATAAAGCATATATCATTCAATAATTAATAATCTAGGAAATTTTAGACTATAAATTATTTATGATTGGTTGCTTTTAATGTGTGACTAATACTCCTTAGGGTATTTTTCCACCCTTTCTCTTATATTTAAGGAGGTTCTCTCTCATTTGAGAGGATTTGAATTTAGAGATTTATAGTGAATTATATCACTATGCACATGAGGTATTATTGGCCATGTGGAAGTATGTAGAGGAGTGTACCCAATGTTGGTCTATTTGTTTAACAAACTACTTTTTGTAAATGTATTAATAAAATGATGCTTTGTGGGGTTTTCAACCTGAAAGGGTTTTTCCCATGTATATCTTGTGTAATGTGTAAAACTAAAATTTATACTTGTATGGTTCTCATTTTAAAAATTTTTCTATTTTGTTTATAATGATTAGTATCCTAAGTTCTTTATTATAACAAGTGTCCTTATTTATAAGAAAGATCAAGGTTGATATTTTCTGTAGTATGTGTTGATTTCTTTGTCCTGCCCAATGGCTGAAATATCCTTGTGCTGAAATTGAATGCCTTTTTTGATGTGATCAGCTTATCAGCTCCTTGAAGGACAATTTGAATGCAGAAATAGTACTTGGCACAGTGACAAATGTACGAGAGGCTTGTGCTTGGCTTGGATATACATACTTTTTCATCAGAATGAAAGCTAATCCTCTTGCATATGGGATTGTATGGGAAGAGGTATGCTTCTAAGGTTGATTTACTTCTTTTGATGTTAGAAATGCAATCTGAGGTCCATTTTATTCTCTTTATTCTACGAACTTGATATATCATGGGTGATTTCCTGAGGAGTCAAATTTGTTATTTCCATTGATTTATAATGGTATTTATATATGGAGTATGCGATATTAGGAATCTGTGCACAACCTTTTGTTCATGTAATTGAAAAAATCATGTTAAGAATAATAGTAGATATTGAGCTACATACAAAATTCTGAAATGCATTGCATTCCTAGCACATTCTGCATATTTGCCAAAATATGAGTTTTACAATAAGCTATTACAAATATTGCCTTATTGACAGGATTCTTGGAATATTGGGACTAGTGCTATTACTCTTCTTTGGCATGTACATCTTGACACTCCTATGTATAAGATGTAGATCATAAAGGGGTACCTCTGAAAAGTGAAATTAAATATTAGAGTTTTGTGTTACACTGGATAATATCCTTAAGCCAACAAGATAACATCAGCAAGATATCTGAAAGTAGGGTTTGTAAATTACCAACGACTGATAAGTTTGTGACCTAGTAAATGTAAGCAGGAAGAACTCCTTGGTTTGATTCTTGACACTGGCTAATTGGAAGCCATATTTTTTGATGAAATTGAACCTGAGCCTTGAGGACTAAGAGGGAACATGGATGTCAGAAGAAGCTATTAAATTTAAGATCTCAAGCTAATTGCAGTTAACAAGTGCAACTGGGGATTAATCATATAGTCATGGTATAGCTTCAGCCCAAACTTGTATGGTCACATGGGTGCCATTTTTGTTGCTATCCTTTATGGAAGAAGTTATATTATGCTGTTGTTAATAGAAGCATTATGATTTGTGAAGTTGCATTAAGCTGTGGCTTGGCCATTATAGAAGCTTTGTGATTTGTGAAGTCCATTAAGCTTCAAAATAATACTAAAAAATTAATATATGAGGAACTAGGACCTAGAAGGCACATGGAGAGCATAAGAAAACTGTAGCATACCTTAGAAGATCCTATCTGTATATAATTAGACCATTTCATTCTTCTGTATATGGAACCACATTAACGAATCCTTTTGTAGAAAAAAATTAGGGAACCAAATAAGATCTATATTATTTCAATGTTCAGAAAAAAGTTGGATTTAAAAAAAACATAGAAAAAAAGAAAAAGAGGAAAGAAAAAACTGCTGTTTTTTTTAAAATTAAAGCTATTTTATTAGCATAGAGATATAGAGAGCAGATAAAAGTGTGTGAGTTTAGCCCATGAATTGTGGAATTTAGTTATTCATCATGCCAAACTTCATATCACTTACATTGCATTGCACCATGCATACCGCATGGTGCATAAATGATGATTACATATTTGAACCACAGCAACAAATATCTTTTGTGGAAGAAACTGTACCAGAAACTATCGTAGATTGGAAAAAAAGAAGGATTTTCAAAAGAACATAGAGAAAGTAAAACACAAAAAATGGAAAGAAAAAACTGCTTTTAAAAATTTGAAGGTATTTTATTAGGATAGAGATATAGAGCAAATGAAAATGAGAGCTTAGCCCATGAATTGTTGAATATAGTTCTTCACTTGTGTTCATATCACATTATATTGCATTGCACCATGCATACCAGATGGTTGCATAAATGATAACTAGATACTAGTGGTTTTTGCTACAATTTTCTCTGTATGATGTAATCTTAGATAGAAAGAAAGGACAAAGTTCCAAAATATGAGACATAGCCAATGACTCTTGCTGCCAGGAAGATAACTGCACTAGAGAGCTGTATGTCCTGATGATGAAGCTCCTAGGTTAGAGCCTCTACCGGGTCATTCAACTTTATGACTACCAAATTTATTAGCTGTAGATTAGAACCTTGCAATCATGCTTGAACATTGCTGTGATTTTGTAAGCTGCAAGTCTAATACTGAGGAAATTTGCTATCAGGCTTTAGCTGTGATTAAATTCTGGATGCTGGCATATAAAATTGTGTGCAAAGGAGTTAAAATCATTGAGTTTAGTGTCATATGCTGGCAGAAGGAAATAAATATCTTAGTTCTTTTAATTTTTGATTGTATCTTTCACTCCTTGCTGGATGAAGTTGTTCACATGTATATAGAAAAAAATTGAAAGCTCTTCTTGTTTTTAATCTTCCAAGGAAGATATACGATACTTTTGATTTTTTAAAAAGAAGAATGGTAGCCTTAAGATTTTTTATTTTCTGTTTTCTGTCAGGTATAGCGTGAAAATAAAAGTCAGTGTTTCAAATGCTATTATTATTGAAATCGAAAGAATGCTGGTGCTTATTGAGTGCCAATTCCAGACAACATTTGTGAATCTACAGCCTTGCAGCCTTTGATTCACTGAAATGGACAGTGTGATGAGCCCAACTGGCTCTCAATTGCAAACTGGCTGTTATCTCTATTTTTATTGCAAATTTTAATTGAAATTCAAAATATTTATAACATTTACAATTTTCAACGTTAAAATATCTTAATATCAAACAGAAAAGTAACTTTTCACATGGTTCATTAACAAATTCATTCAAATGATCGAATTATTTATAATCATTACAAATGTCAATTAAATTGCAGCACCTTATTAGCTGATTCAGAAAGTGTCACCTCCTTCACCAAATTGATACACAGCACTTCAAGGAATTGAAAGTTTGAAACACAGCTCAATGATAATTGACGCCAGCTCATACACTAGCCCCTCTTTGCTGTAGATGCTTAGCATATTAACCAAGGTGGAGTCTTGGACAGAAAACAACAGCCACAAACAATGTTACATTAAATTTCTTGCAGCTGCACCACACTACTCTCAGCTACACCAATTCCGTACAGCAGCAAACAGTCAATTCAGTATGGCTCTTTGCACAATCTGTACGGCAGCCTCTAGAAAGATTTGTAATAAATGAATTTGCAGCACACAATCTCTATGTTCATCACTCCATTTCAGCATGAGAAATTCCACGAGTTCTCTCCAGCAATTGAAGACCAAACTCTTCAAACCCTAGTCCTTCCTTCTCAATTTCGAAAATCCTCCTCATAACATAACTTCACAAATTCATAAATGATCAAAGGTAATGAAAATCGATTTCTCCCTTAGCTTATAAAGAAAAATCGAAATCTTCTCCAAGACACTTCTCATTAAAGAGGCTTTATTAATACACCATTGAATTATAACATTAAAGTATATGAAGTTATTAAATTAAAATAACTTAATTTAATAACCTTAATTAAAACATGGTGCAACTGAATCTCTTTGACCACAACAAACCGGCTTCTGACAACAGTGGCCTGAACTCACACTGCCTTGCCAGAAATAGCAACCAGACCAAATTAGACTTACTAAAAATAGTAAGTCTCTCAAACTAGAGATTTTGCATGAGAAGCTCTGAATCATCTGAAACCATTGCACAGGGGCCCTATTAAGCATAGCAATACCAAAAATACCACTTACTATAAATAGTAAGTTTGCCAATCTGACCCGAACGAAGAACAATCTTGGCATCAGAGATCTCCAGAGTGGAGTCCAACCACTGGCTCTACCAAACAACCCCCTCTGACAACTTGATTAGCTTACGAGGGTCACTGAAATAAGCTAATCCCAGAGGCCTAAAATCGGGGACATTACAGACAGTGGGACTTCAATGTATATTGTCCATGACATAGTTTAAAGACTCGACTTGGCAGTCCAAAATTTTGGCTTGGACTCGGACTCAACTTGGCGGCCCAAAATTTTGACTCAGCCTCAGGACTTGACATAGACCCTAGTTAAAAAGAAACACAATTACACAAAACACAAATAATCAATTTTGAGATCATAAAAGTCAAATTTTCTATCATTTCCCATAATTCAAACATTGCACGTCATATCATAGTTGAAAAACTTGGACTTGGCAATAACTTTGGCAGGCCCAAAATTTTTAAAAAGCTGGGACCTAGCAAAACATGGTAAAAACTTGGCAATTCTATCAAGCATTTTATATACACAAATGTTTTAAAATATTCTTCAAAAACACACATATTACCTAATTTGCTGAGCATATTACTAATTTCCATCATCTATAAATTAAAATTAGAATTTATTGCATACCATAGACCAAAAAACAAGTTTAACTCTAAATGAGTTATGATGCCGCTTCCACCAGCCATGTTATATGTAGAAGCTGACTCATCAAAATATTTTTGGCAAGTTGTGCAATAAAAATGTCTAAGTAGGCACACTCAAGAATTATATCCCAATTCTCCGTCACCTCCTCATTGTAATCAAGTTTTTTATTTGATAGGTTCCAATTACTAATTAGGATTTGGGAGTGGAGACCCCAGTGAGGTTGAGGGATAGTGCTCTTCATGGGGCTTTGGGGCCAATGCTCCGGGAAGGGTTAAGGGGCAGCATTCCCAATGGGGTCGAGGGGTAGCAATGAAAATCACATTTTTTAAAAGTGCAAGCAATAAAAATAAATTTCATGAATCTGGATGAGTTTTTGATACAAAAATCAGTATTTCTTGCATTTACCCATGGGTTTTTAAGGAAAAAATCACTTGGATTTTTTCAAAAAATCATTGTGGAGTTTTTGTTAAGTGACTCGCCTAACATTTTGACTTGGGAGTTCTTTTGAGTCGAGATTTTTTGGAGAGCTTTTTAACCATGCATCATATGATCCTCAAACTCTCAAAATTTGTAATTTCATAGTTTCAAAGTCAAACAATACACTATAATACAACAAAATTGTAAATAATAAATATATAACAGCATTATAATTGTTTATATATGATGATATGTCAAAATAAGAAAAAGTTAAAAGCAACTAAATACAATCTACATCTTCATCTTTCCTCTCCTAGTGTAACTTGTTTTTCAAGATTTCAACTGCAAGTTAAGTTAGTATCATGATTCATAATGATGATTGATTGTAGTGTCTTCATTTTCCTCCATTTCATCTTATTCTGCTACTTCTATTTGATGATTTGATTAGCTTTTAATCCTTAAATAATCTCTTCTCAAATCTTCTTCTTGTTGTATTGATGCTTCACTCGACAAAATGGGCGAATAAGAGCCAAAATTGACTGAAAAATGTTGAAGTTTCACTTAAAAAGTGTGTTTTTTATGTCTAAGTGCCAGACAGAAGTGTCTGAGGTCAAGACTCAAGAGTTCAAGCCCAAGACTTGGAGAGTTGTGGAGCAGGACTTGGTCAGATACTCTCCAACATTCAGCTAGACTCTGCGTGGGAGTCTGGTTGACTTGGCTTGGCAAGCTCAGGGACTTAGCAGTTTGTAGTGTCCTGCAGAGTACTTGGAGAGTCTTCAAATTATGGTCCATGGGCCTTATTGAGTTTGACATGATCAGAAAAATGAAAAATGCATTGTAACTTTCATAGAAACTTTATGATGATGTAATCTTTCTTGGCCTTTTATTGTTTTCAGTTGCTACATTTTCCTTTTGTATTATCTTTGCCCTTTTATATGAGAGTGTTTTCTCACTTCAAGCTTGGAAATCAAATCGTTTATTGTTTTTGGTATTTCTTCTTTTTGTTCTTTGTGAAGCTTGTTTTCATTTGCTGCCTTCGTCATTCATTGACTACTTGATAGTATCTTTTTATCTTTTTTTTTCAACTGATGAATCTTCTTACAAAGAAGCAAGATACATGTGGTTGCCGATAATCTATTACTTTCTTCCATGGTAGGCTATAAATGTGGTATTTTGAGTGTGTTTTTCACTCCATGCTGGATGAAGTTGTTTACACCTATTTAGATAAAAGTTGAAAGCTCCTCTAGTTTTGTCTTTCAAGGATGATATGATATTTCTGATTTTTAAAAAGAAAAATGCTTGCCTATAAATATCTTTATTCTCCATTTGCCGCCAGGTATAGTCTAAGTTACCGATTCGGTTGCGGATACGGATGCGGGTGCGAGAATCGGATGTGTGGAAGCACAATTTTTTTTTGAGGGGTTTTGGATGCGTTTACATATATATATATATGCAAAGAAATGCAAGAAATATACAAAATTTAATCATTTGTGTTGGTTAACAGATTTGTCGTTGATAAATTTTAATAAAACAATACCCGCTTAAACAAGAGTCAAATTGAACCAACAGTTGGGTGAACTACTCATAGTTTACCCTTTGCATTAAAGGTGCTGCTCCCTATATGATTTTCAAGGAATTTATCAAATATCAATAAAATTATGGAGATACTTTTTACCAGAAAGTAAGAAAGACATTTAACATCCACTCATCAATATGATATGAATGCAATCAGATTATCATTAAATGGGCAAAGCTCACAGACTTTGTATTAATTCTAGTAACTACTGCCAGACAAACTCATATATATCAATCTCATTCACATATGCATATGATCAGATTATAAAGAAGTAAATAAATACTGCGACTGAAGAATTAATCCCAACAAAGATCCATTCAACATATTTCAAACTCACAGATCTGTAACGATAAATACTGCGACTGAAGAATTAATCCCAACAAAGATCCATTCAACATATTTCAAACTCATAGATCTGTAACAACAGCTAATATGTTTTCATTCACAGATAAAAACCTTATTTAAATCCACACATATCAAACCAAAATTAAGTATATCAGTTTATTCCCCCAATTTGGACCTTTCTAATGTCTTAATTAACAATACTTATAGCCACTAGGCCAATAGTTTTTGAAAACCAGAGTAAAGATGACTCAATCCCGGAGTTAGAGAAAACAGTTTTTCCACCCTAACTAAAGGCAACCAAAATAAGTAAAAACTAAAAATCCCAATGCATGGGAGCTATTAATCAATGACATGATCAAGGCTGGGATGATGTTGAGGAATCTGCTGGATGATTTTGCACGGACGAGGTGCCTCGTATCTTCCTCCACTCAAGGTGTGCAGCCGAGAAGTTGAGGATGACCTGATAATGTGGTAGCCCAATGTGTATGATTCTCTATTTCCAAACCTCCTTATCCTTCCTTACTTGGATTACCTTATTTTCATGTGCCTCTAAGTGGTCCAGGAAAATGATTAGCATTGATTCAATCCTTGCCATTTTGGAGAAGTCATCAGTTGTTAAAGATTTCCTCTCTGAGGAATTTTATCTTCTCCTTAAAAGCCTTGATCATATTATCAGCTTCCTCGACTGTTTGTCCGTCCTCCTTCAGGAATTGGATGTCAATACACTTCAAGTCCTTTTGCATAGTGTCTGCAAGTTCTGTCAATTTCTTAAGCAGATTGACTGATTCCTCATGTCCCTGTTTGATGATGGAATGTCTCCATTCAATATTTTTCTTGGAAACATAGAGTATATTATCATCCAGGTCTGCTACTGGTTTCTCAGCAAGGAATTTCATAACTTCGAACTTCTATACATCATTCATTTGTGTAACCACTTCTGTCCATTTGGTTTTCTCTTTTTCCCAAATGGTCACCTTTGTTTCTAGTTCTTTGCTTACTGCTACTGCATCCCCATAAACCTTAATCAGACTGGAGATATAGTCAGTGTTCTATTGTGTTATTGATTCACGCCTATCACGAAATACTTCTACAATGATTTTGCTCTTTTGAATTTGATCCAACAGTTTTTGATTTATAGGGGACTTGGGATCGAAAGATAGGGGCATTTGAGAGAGTGGCTGCGGACTAGGATTATGTATGGCGTCTATATATTCTGCCATCTGCTTCACTGTTTGTTTCAGTTCCCTTTTGTCTCATTCATCTTTCCAAGTCCTGGACAACATTCTTTTAGTAGAGGATTCCAAATGTTTAGCATCAGCGGCTCTAGAGGCGACCCCCAAATCAAGCTTCTCAATAATGAAGTCTTAAGAAGAGGCATCCTCCACATTTTTGTCTGTAACCGACTTAGCCATCTTTGCCATCCAGTGTCATGTGCTTTCATCCACTTCCATCATGGCTTCTGTCTTCAACTTTTTGGATTTAGTCATTTTTCCAAGACATTTACTCACCATATCGTCAATTGGTATTGAAATTGGAACCATGTTGCATTTCTTACCAATTGAAGTTTCCAACCATTTTGGAGCACTTGGAGCACTCTTCGCTGGGGGCGTATGAGTACTGGTTGGGTTTGTCACTGTCATAGCACTTGAAGGACCTAGATTAACTTCTGGTTCTTTCTCCTTGTCTACATTGTCCACATCAGGGTTTTCTGGTACTTCATTCTCCATATTTTCAAAAATTTCTTCAACAGAGTCTAAGTCCACAATCACCTGGTCCTTCGAACCCTCATTGTTCTTCTTACTTCTAGACCGAGTTATGCGAACCGGGGATGGACTCAGGGAGGCCTTCTTTGACTGATTAGGAGCAATAGGAGACTGCGAAACAACAATTGCATGATCAACTGGATGAGTTTCAGAACTAGGCGTTGACATTTTTCTGAATCGACGGTCTTTTAACCATCTCTCTGTTCTTCTAATCACATTAAATGATCTAGCCTGAATGTTATCTTCTTCTTTTCTCTCCTAGTTTATCTCTGGAATTGGTTGACCTTGGATTTTCTCATTGAATTGAGGATCCAATATACTTTCTTCTTCTTCTTGAACCTCGAAAATATTCATTGCTAGTTTGATAGTAACAATTTGGTTAAGGGTAAATCTGAACCATAGCCTCCTAACTTCAAACTCATCACGACAATTTTCCCAATAGTCTTCTAACTGAGAAACATGGTGGAATCCTTTATCAACATTTCGATGGGCCACAACATACCCTCTACTATCAAATTTGCGTTTGACAATGTACAGTTGAAGGTTCAACCACTTGAATTCTAACTCCAAATTCAGTGGATCAGATATAGATTTGCACTAATAGTTACCAAGTCCTATTGGGAACACAACTCCGGATCTTCCCTTTTCCTTTAGCTTTTTATTGATATGGGCTAGCTGTGTGCAAACTTAAATTAATACATGATTGTCCAGAGCGTATCTTGGCAGTCTAAAAGGTTCACCTTCAAATCCTCCCACTTTGATATAAGTGAACCTTGTGAATTGAATAAAATAACTTCCATAGATATTGACCAGCTATATTGCTTCATTTGACATCCTTTTGTTCACATTTCCCTGTAGCTCGTAGACTAGCCTTCCTGCGAAAATATCATTCACCTTCATAAAGTTTTTGACATATCTCTGTTGTTGCAGATGTGGGTAATACTTGTAAATCTTCATTCCATCCACCCAGAGCTTGTGATGGAGACCCTGCCATTCTCTTGTGCATGCCACAATATAAAACATGTAAGAAGACATGTAGAAGCTTTTTGTTCCCACAAAATTACTTAAACCCTCTTGTAGTTTTTTAGCAATTACTTGAGCCTAATCTAAATACTTTTGACCATTTAACAGAACTTGAATATAAAAATACTTCTATTCTTTCTAGCAGAATGCATGGGAATTTCCTTTAAGCCTGTTAAGTAGTATGACAATGTCTCTTACTTCAACTATGAGATGCTCTCTAGTTAGGGATTTGGGTAATCTGGAACTACCTTTTTGTGCTCGGAGAAGCCAGTTCCTAGCAATTACACTTCTGTAAACATTTTTCTTTTCTGAAAAGACATAATACGATGTACTAATTGACCAATCTTCATAGGGTTCTTTTTTAGGGATCCCCATTGCAGCCATTATTGTTTCTCTATTTATATTAATGAGGACACTTCCATCAATTTTTAGAATACACCCATTTTTAGAATCATACCGGTTCATGCATTCCATTACCAATTCTGGGCAAGGTACAACAATAGGAAATGCGACTGCTTCTATCAAACCTCTTTGCACTATCCTATCCATCATGGAATTTTCTTCTAGGTTCTTTCAAAACAACTCCTCTAAATTAGCCTGAGCTAAAGAGGTGTCATCTAATTCAGGCAAAGTACTGCCCAGGCAAGAGGTGTGCCCGAAATTTGGGAGGACTGGCCTCATGGCAGCTATTAACAAATTCTCCAAACAATTCAAAGACGCAGAAAAATTGTGTTTAAGAACAAGAAATCCTACTTCTTTCTTAACAAGTAACAATAGTGCAAGAAGGGATTTTCAGAACTCACCTGCCGTATTCATCAAATTTTTGCTACTTCTGAAATGGGATGCTACTTTTACCTCTGGCACCTTTTTCTTACTTAACTCTTCACAACTTCTAAATAAGGGAAGAAATTAAAGCTCATACATATAAAGCCGAACAAATCTAAACAAGATATTCACATGCCTCGAAATAATTAATATGATCATGCAAAATAACTCCTAATTAGATGGAAATCTGGCACCATATTTATTATAAATCACTTCTGCACGACAGGCTCAAGTTTTCGTGGTTACTTTCCTTAATTACATTTTCAAATCCTGATATCCTTGGAATAGTACTTCCCATGTGCCAAACTTTCCATCCATTTACTTTTAGTGTATCTTTGTCACCAGCATGAAGCAAAGTTTGAATTGTGAAACGTCTTGAAAGAGGCTCAAAGGTTCAAGTTCATTATAGAAAGTAACACTGGACTGACCAAGACACACATAAGTCAAGTCACATTGTGGCTTGATACTTGCTAAGACCAAAAATAAATAAATGCTTTAGACTATCTAATCAATGAACCGTGAACCTTGAATCGAAAGAGGTTCAAAGGTTCAAGTTCAATGACCGAAGCTACATATAAACTCTTATAGACAAAGCCGCGAAAAAGACATGTGCCCTGGGTGAACTTTGTACCATGAACTTTTGAACTCTAAGCACCAGATCAACCCTTTGGTTCATAATGATAAAATACATAAATGTCAAAAAGGGTCGAAGAGGGAAAACTTAGATTGGTCTTTAAGCATGAAAACATAAATTACATCTTATTTTTGCTAGATATGGAAGTTTTAAATATAGGCAAAAATAAGGGGGGTAACAATTTGATGGTATGATACTTCACCATTGATCAAGATATTTCATATTTGATAGTTCACAATTTACAAATATTCAAATTGAAATAAGTTCAATAACTAATAAGCCATTTCATATACGTCTATGTTCATGATTCCAATGCATTTTGAATTACAAAATCAAAATTTAGTTCATGATTCAATGTTCATCAATCAAGATTCAAGATAATCAAATTCAGAATCATAAGGATTCTCAAGAAAATCCGCATCCTCATCATCTCCAACTGGTGCAAGTTCAGTATCACTTGAACCCAAAATGGTTCCACTTGCACTAGATGCACCCTGTGTCATGATGTTATCATCATCATCTATGATTGTAGTAAGATCATGAAACGTTGCATCCAAGTTGGCACACTCAGGGGCTACATGCCAATGCTTGGCTGCCCCTTGTAGTGATCCTCCTTATGTGACAAAAGACGCAAGTTGGTATGAATGTAAACCAAGTCGTCAACTTTTCTTGAGCCCAACCAGTTATGCTTCCCTGAGTGGATAAAGGCGTATGTACTCCAATTCCATTTTGTAGTAGAAGAGCTTGCAACTCGGACACTGTTCACAAAATTAAACATATAAATGAAAAGCAAATTAGAGATTATAAAGCACTAAATTGTAGGATACAAGTGGTAAACAAAAAACAAAAGAAACTTACTTGTGAGAGGATCTTGATTGCAAGAGGTTGTAGATTCTTAAATGGTTGACCAAAGAGGTACCACCATTTGATAGCTCCCATGTTGAAGTCATTTTGGTCCTTTATTGCAATTGGACTAAGTTTTTCTCCCGAAGCAAATAAGCCAAATTATAGCCTACTTTTTTGTGCATTTCATCATCTTGGAAGAGTCTTGCAAAAGCTTTGTAGCACCCATTAGTAACTTCATCTGCATATAGTGCTACTCTATCTGGCATAGCAAGTACTTCCTCGCTATAGTACCTTGGAGATAGGGCATATGCAAGGAGGTGCAATGGGGTAGTCATCTTTTCCCAACGATGATGAATGATTGTTTCTAGGTTATTGCATAAGGCTTCACATTGTGTAGGGTAATTCTCATGTGTTTGTACGGAAAGTTTTACCTTCTCTACCATTGTGTCCATGCCATCCTAGACATCCCCAAACAAGGTTTATCTGTATCAGCAAAGTGGAGTATAGTCATGATAGGCTCCATGAAATCCAATACAAATTGCACACGAGCCCACCAACTATCATCCAAGATAAATGCCTTGACCATTTGGGCCCTCTCTAAATGCGAAGCCTTCCATATACCTCACTGGCTAGAAATAACCATTTGGCTTGATGCCCCTTGCACCTTGAGAAGTCGTCTCATAACAATAGTATGAGACACAAATAGAGTCTCAACAACCTAACCAAGTTAATAACAATATGTCAATAAATATTAAGCAAAGTTATATATAATTTGATAATTGAACATGACATAAAATTTATTCAAATTAAATAAATAAATTAAATTTACTAATTCAATTTACCTTTAACAACTCCAATTTGGAGAATGATCTTAATATCGATTGTGACATGTGATGGTTCGTCACAAACATTTGTATCCCCTCCCCCTCTTGGTATATTTGTTTCATCTAATCTATTTGAGTCCAATTTGTTGCATGACCAAGTTTATGGAGTGTACGGTGCATGGTGTCAAAAAAATATGGTCATATTGGCTCTCAACCAAAGCACCTGCACCCCTACAATTTTTGGCATTGTCTGTAATCACCTGGACCACATTCTCACTACCCACCATCTCTATGGCCTCAATGAGAATTCTGGAAATGAACCGTGAATCTTTCACTTCCCCTTCACAATCAACTACCTTTAAAAAACATTGCCCCTTTGGGGGACATTGCAATCACATTAATCAATGGCTGGTTTCTTGTATCTTTCGAAGAAGTTCTAATTGGTTGAAGAACTCTCTCTCAAAAAGGCTTGTTTTTTTGCAATTGAGTGGTACGCACCTTTTCATATCTGGGACTTGTGTAATCAGCCGGTGCTTTATTGATGGCTTCACCATTTCCTTCCAATATGGTGATCTCACCAAGTTGAAAGGAAGACCATTGGCATAGAGACAATGTGCAATGGCTTGATCAACAAGCTTTCTTGCCTCCATTTTAAATGCCGTGTCTAATTGACCTCTTTTGTGGGTGGTAATTTCTACTTCTTCCTCTTCCTCTCCTAATATAGGTACTTGCAAGAATGGATGTTTGGAGGATTGAATTGGCTCATTGGGTAATTGCATTTGTTTCTTTTTGGATGGAGGTTGATAAGAACTTTTTTTTGATCTTTTAACAATTTTATCTGCATCTTCTTGTTCTTTTACATATGCTGCTATTTTTGAATTAGACATCCCCTTCCCATCTTTGCCTTTGCACATTCCCATTCCTTAGCCAGCAGGGCCCATAAAATGATGTTTGACCCGGGAATATGAGCTATTGAATGGTTTGGCTTTGTTACTTTGACAATAATTACACTTCCATAGATATGAGCCACCTCCTGAAACCTATGATAATCTTGTGGGATGTCTGCATAAAGGATATTCTACATCAATTTTGAACTTATTGGCTCCTTGCCCTCCCATTGAACTTTGGCTATCGGTGGTGGCCATTCTTGCACAATACAATCTAATTTCTTGCTATAATAAGAAATTAAATAAATTTAAATTAGAAAAAAACTATGAACATCAAGCATACAAGTGCAAAAAAATGATACAAAAATATTAAAATAGATAGCTAAACTTGTTTCTTTATTTCTTAAAAAAAAATGAAGAAAACTTGAAAAATTTATTCTTAAACTTGATTTTTATTATCAAAATGTCAAAAAAATTCATTAAAAGACTCAAGTATGGGATCAAATCCTTATTTTAGATGCTTAAAACTCCTTTGTGGAAGCTATCTTGCACACCACAAACGATCCTCTTTGCAAATAATCACCTTGCCTTCAAAATGCCAAAATGGAGATCAAATGTGAAGAGAGCTTAGCTGCAAACAAAATGTGATGAAAAATGAATGAATGGTCTATTTTAGGGCCACTTTAGGGTTCAGGAGCAAAAAAAATGAATAAAATATATTATTACGCACATGTTTTAATGTGCTTTAAGTTGTTTTTTGGCTGAAAATGACGTTTTTCCCAAACCGGGCCTGCGGATGCTAGTGGATGTGCCCTGGTGCCCTGTGGATGTGCCTAGGAAGTGCATCTTGGGTGCTCGGATGCTCTGTGGATGCCTAGTTTGGATGCGCCCAGGAAGCGCATCTTGGGCGCCCGAATCAAAATCTCCATCCACTCAAATCCACTTCCGCATCCACCATTACAGGGTGTGGATTGGTAACGTAGGGTATAGTTATAAAAAAAATGTCATTGTTTCCAATGCTATAATTGTTGAAATTAAGAGTAATGGTGCTTACCGAGTGCCAATGTGAGTCAGCATTTGTGAATTTACAGGCTTGCAGCCTTGACTCACTGAATTCAACAGTGGGACTTGTATGTATAGCCTCATGGGACTAATGAGTTTGTGATGATCAGAAAAATGAAAAATGCTGTGTAGAAAGTTATATTAAAAGGGTGGCTTAGTAACTAAAAGGCCAAAATTGTAAGTATCGCTCATGGGACTAATGAGTCTGAGATGATCAGTTAAATGAAAAATGTATTGTGATAAGGTTAGATATAAAAATGAATATTAAAATGGTGTCTTAGTAATTTAAAGGCCAAAATTACCCTTTTTAAACTCACCAATCAGCTAGTCTCACTCAAACCCATATTTTTGGATTGATATGGAATGAATGAAAACATTGTTTTCCCTAAATTTTCTTTCTAATTTAAAAAAATAAAATAAAATATTCATGAGCATTTTCTATGTAGTCCCAGTCAAAAGCTGTTTCTAAATCAAAGTCCAAACTGGCTTTCCAATTCTCATGACTGCTGTTAAGTTGTACTATTTGCCTGTCTTCTAAGTTTCTGAGTCTCTAGCAGTGTTTTATGTGGTTGAGATAGCAAATATTTAACACATCTGTAGCAAGTAGAGATTATCTCTGATTACTTTTAGGATCAATCAGGACCAAGTCAGCTCAACCACTTATATAAGGCTATTTCAAACTGTACAATTTCCTAGTCTTTCTTGTTTGAAATTGAACCTTTCTTTCAGTGGCAAACTGATTAGCAGTGATGCCTCATGCGATCAACACATAGATAATTATTAGCCTAAAGAAAAATCCTTATTGTAAGTGCAAGTGAAGCATTTGAAATGTAAAAAATTATACTGCTAGGTTTCTCAATTACAGAACTGCTTTTGAACCATCCTTGCTGAAAAATAATAATTACCTAACTTCATAGGTGTCACATTCTAAGATAAATCTTTGCTTGAATCAGTGTATTGGTAACTATTTGTTTCAAGTTTCAACACATCTCACAAGTTCTGTTTTTGACTGTAATTGCTTAGTGAATGATTGCTAGAAACATGCTAATGATTATTTAATTAAGTGTCTTATATACTGAGGCTTCTTTGTCCTATCTCTGTTAAATTTGGCATCTTATTTTAATAAGCAATATTTACCACTCATATCGCGGGTTACAATTGTTGTCAAAAGACTGCCCATAAAATGTGTCTTTCATGCATATGGATTTCCCTTTCTGCTTTTCATGATGATAAGATTCTTGTTTTAAATTCATTGAGTGATAACTGGAAGGATATCTTTGATTGCAGATCTCATTTTTTGAGTCTGATTGTTTGTTGAGAGGCATAGGAAGGAATGTTTGTGGATGACCATTTGTCAGGCAGAATCTCTGACTTTGTTTGCTAAGCAGGTTGTTGTAGATCCTTCGTTAACTTCAAAACAGAGGGCATTTATTGCAGATGCTGCTCGTGCTTTGGACAAAGCAAAAATGATTAGATTTGATGAGAAGAGTGGTAATTTTTATGGCACAGAACTGGGTCGTATTGCTAGTCACTTCTACATTAAATACACAAGTGTTGAGACTTACAATGAGATGTTGAAACAACACATGAATGAGAGTGAGGTTTGTACTTTCTTTTTCAAGCTAGGAACACACCTTATATTTATACTTATTGTGTTTTCTACTGGTAACATGTTCTTTTATAATTTATGCAGCTTATAAACCTTGTGGCTCACTCATCTGAGTTTGAGAATATCATGGTTAGAGAAGAGGAGCTTTATGAACTTGAAACATTATGCCGCAGTGCATGCCCCTTGCATGTGCGAGGAGGGCCTGAAGATAAATATGGAAAAATTTCTATTTTGATACAGGTATGTTGCATTAAACTTATAAGTATAAATGGTTTTCTTGGTAGGGTGGCTGCTGGAATATAACTCTATTTTGAGGGTTTTGTGTAGTATTAACTTTCAATGTCATTTTAGCTGTCGAAGTATATTGTACTAATGTCAAACTCTGAATGCTTTGTTGAATTATGAGTCCTTAGTCATTCACATTTATGCTTGAAGGAGCACAACAAATTTTGGTTGTTTATCAATAATGTCTTTGTGTTTAATTTTCCTAACCACTTTGCCAGCCATCACTGACCGAGGATTATATTTTATCAAATATGGGAATTTCAGTTCTGTCCAATATTGGCATAATTCAATTGATACAGCTTTATACAGTATAGTATTCAATTCTCAAAACTATTTTAAATGTTGCAGTGTTTTGTATGAATGCAAAACTACTGATGCATGGTTGGATTGGTTTGTATCATAGTTACAAGATTCTGCGAGTCCAAAGGCAAAACCATGCAAACGGGTCAAATTGACCCTGACTTCAGACTCGGCCAAGCCAGACTGAGTTTGGGCTGACTCGCTGATTCAGCTAGACTCGGCTGACTGTCCAAGTCCCGAGCTCGGGACTCGGCCAATGGTAACAAGACATGAAGTGAAAAAGAACACTTTTTTAACCCATCTTGTTTGACTTTTTTGTGTTTATAGCTTTCCTAAATCACTGAGATTGATGATCCTGTCATTCCAAACACTTTTTAAACCCATCTTCTATCATTTTAGAGGAGGTTGATCCATACGCAGAGTGGAACACCGAGGTTGATGATCTTGTCTTCAGTGATGAAGACTTGGAATGGGTTGATCAGGTGGGAGGCAGAGGCAGTAGCGATGACAGAGGAGGCTAGAGCGTGGAGACCCATTGGAGGATCCTGCGGCTAAGTGTGTGGAATTTGAGGATGAGGATGTGGATGTCATTGAGGCCGAGCCTTAGACATAGGTAGAGATCATGGCCACAGGATCTTCCAGGACTTGTCTTAGGCATACACGTAGGAAGGTTGTGGGGTCGATTGGTCATTGATATAGGCTACTCTGGGCCTTAGTCTTCTAGGCTCTAGCTTTTATTTTGATATATGTTTTGAACTTTCGATTCCATGCATTTTATATTCCATGAAAATTGTAGACATTTGACAATGACACTATTTATATTTCTATTGTGTCATTTAGTTTAACTTATTTCCTTCAGAAATTCGCATTTATACTTATGTGATCAATGTAAACTTGTGTATGTGTGCAAAGTAGCTTCTATTTATCTCAATTATTGTGTCTTAAATGTTAATTTATTAAATGATGCATGAAAAAAGTTTTAAATCCTTAAAAATCTTTGAATTTCTTGTGTTTTTCAATTTGCCGAGTCCTTGCCAAGTTTTTGCCGAGTCCGAGTTTTGTAACATTGGTTTGTCTACTCGGTAAGTTTTTGTATACTTGAACTAGTATTACAGATATTGGTTGCCTACCTATGATGTCTTTGTATCTAAATATTCTCGCCATTGAAGAATCATTATTGACCAGAGATTAACTTTCTAAATTTATGAGAATATGAGTTCTTGCCAATATTGGCATCATTCAAACTTAATATGTTGGTCTTATTTCTTTTTCTGTACTATCTTCTTAAAGTGGAACATATCTGATTCAACCTTTTTACGTATGTTCCATAGTGTTGTGACCTTTACACACCATCGCCCCATTGCAAATGGGAGCCCCTCGATTCTTTTTGCTTTGGCAGTTAGTCTTAGTCTTAGCTTAGCAACGTTTTAAAGTCTCGAAGGTTAATAAAGTAGAAAGTTTGGGTGAGATTGAGATGGAAGTCAGTTCTAGTTGCAATTTAAGACCTTGTAGTGGATGAGATGTTTAGTTGCAAGTCATTCTCCACACTTGGTTAAAATTTGATCTCAAATGAGGAAGGAAAGCTTGGCAAGACATGAGGAATTGGATTGAGTGTTGATGGAAATCAAGGAAAACAAGGATGCATTTTGATTTGAACATGTTAAGCTCCCAACACTTAGCTAAATTTTGACATCAATCCTAGCTGATGGAGCCCAAGAGAGGCCAAATTTCTGCCCCCTTCTTGGGGCTCTGATCCCAAGCATGTCCTGATATCAGCCCAAGATTTGGGGCTCTCAAATACAGGTCAATGGTGGAATTCGATCGGCTAGACAATAAAAGTACTTAAGGGTAAAGTAAATTCGAGTGTGGTCTTCAAACTTGGCTTGATTGACTTGATGAATAATAAATATCTAACTTTCAACCAGCTCCTATCCAAATTGCAGACAAGTGATGATGATGTTGATTTGAATGAGGGAATGGAGGCATGAAAAGGATGTGAAATTTGGGTGATGTAAGAAGATTGCTCAACATTTAGTGAAATCTTGGAGATTAACTCAATGTTGGAGCCCAAGAGAGGCTTGATTTCCACCCTCTCCTTAGCGCTCAAAGCCCAAGCAGAACTTGATTGTCGCCCAACATTAAGGGGCTCCAACTAACTGACAAATTAAGGAAGAAACTTGCAGTAAAAGGCTTGAAGTAACTGTTAAAGAAGTTGCAAAACATTCAGTAAGCTTGATCTGACCACCATATCTCAAACAAACGAACAAACCTTAGCAAGTATTTGTAACAATTGAAGCTAAATGTAATGACCCTCACCAGTAGGATCACTAAAAACCCCAAAATCTGAACTGTGGCAAATCGTCAAACACTTGGCATGCACTGAATGGTTTGGTTTGCAATGATGTGTTTCAATGTGATAATTGTTTTTGGGCATCAAGTGCAATTGAGATAACAATACCAATATAGAAATGGAATACAATGAGCAACAATGAATCTCAAAGTAATGCAAGGACTTACTACAAAATATCAACTTCTCTAATTCTGATTGCACTTCCCAGAATATATGACTGTCACAACTATCATATAAGAGCACTGTTTATGGGCTGCTTACAACACATGAAACATATGAACCTTATTACATAAACCAGTCCTATTGATGCACTTTATTTCTATACCAAATCCCAATGCAAAGTCTGAATATATTGACTGTTACATGAACACATGTATGGGACTGTTACATAGCAAAGAACTTTGTAAAATACAATGACACCAAGACTATAACAGTGACTATATCCCAATTATGACAACTGATGAAATGCAACTATATCAACCCAGCTAGCAATATATAATCCCAAATGACTGTTCTCAGACTGTGACAATAATATTCAGATTACAATGCAATGACCATTACATTATCATGACAATATGATCAATGCTTTTGCTTGCATACTAATCCAATACAATCATTTATAGCAATATCTGAGAATGATGGACTGATTACATGTCTGTTACAACCTACTGAGATTCTAATAAGAGATCACCTCACAATATAATGACTTCTAGATAATATCAATGACTGATTACAGTAACAAATGATGCAATAACAGTGCAGATTCAGACTGGTAGTTAATGACTGTTACATACAATTGAAATGCAATGTATTTGGTATCTAACAATGTCACACATGCACCTGGAAACCGCTCCTAAAGCTCTGATATGCAACGCTGAAGAAGACAATTACCAATCAGTCCCAGACCGATTCCAAACTGTCCTTGATCTCTGTTATGTGCTTGCACAGTCTTGAGCCGTACCAGGCCGTACTGTACGGCTCCTACCAAAAATAATTGCTGGGGTTTCAACACCCAAATTTGCTATGAAATGGACCGCCAAGGATGTACTAAGATCCTCCCAAAAGCATAAAAATATTCTCCAAGACGATTAGGAGATATGAGCAAATTTCTGGTTCCACACCCTGATATTGAAAGTCTGAAAATGTGCCAATTTGTCTTCAATCCTTTGCCAAATTAATTCACCAATGCAAGAGGTGAATTCAAACCCTTATTCCAACCACAAATACAAACCCTCAAATTCAATACTTTAGAAATTGGCCATCCTCCTATAATTTCGGATCTGCTAAAAACGGTCTCCTATAATTTCGGACTTGCTAAAAATGGCCGCCTATAATTTCGGACCTGCTAAAAATTGCCTCTTATAATTTCGGCCCTACTAAAAATGCCTCCTGAAATGCTGTTTCAATCACAAACAAACCCTTACATCAAATTCTCAATGAAGTACCAATGAGATGGCTGAGTACCAACTCCAAATTTGCAACCCTTCAGTAAATATTTCACTACCTCAGTTATGCCAATCCAAGGGAGTGATTCGTTCCCAAAGATCGAATAGAATTTGCAAACCAAAGACTACAAATTGCTTCACAATGAAGAAGTAGAAGAAAATCCAAATCCAAGCATGTCCAAATGAAAGCCCAAGCCCTCTATTTATTCTTTTCCTTAAGAAGTTGCTAGAACTTCTAGAAACATCCAATTATAATGTACTTTGTAATAAAATATCATTATAATAATAAAGTACATTTCTCAACTCAAAATTATAACAATGTAGGCCCAAATGTCTCATAACTGAATGTAGGCCCAACTACGACTGAACGTAGGCTCAAGACTGAACGTAGGCTCTACTCAAACTGGATGTAGGCTCACTCTGGATGTAGGCTCCACTACAACTGCATGTAGGCCCAAACTGGATGTAGACTCTACCGAATGTAGGCTCTGTCAGCAATATGCAATCAAATGATCAACATAATGACCCTCTCTCCAAACCATTTGCCTACGAGAGTCAATGATAGGCAAATCCGTTATGCCAAACGATGTCAGCCAAAATGGGGACATGACACTAAACTTGATACCAATTTGCAAATTCAAGTGAAAAGCCAAGAGTAAGTCATAAAAAAGCTGATGCTGTTTCAAAAAACGAATCCAACGCTTGGTAGTATTTTTTGAGATGGACTTGGGATGGAGCCCAAGTAGGGCCTTATTTCCGCCCTCTTTTTGGGGCTCCAAGCCCAAGAACATGCCGATTGCCGCCCAATTTGTGGAACTCCAAACTTTTGAAACATGAACATGGTCAAGGTTGCATTACTATAAAATGGCTGGAAATTAAATTTGGTGTTGAATTGAAATCAGAACAAGTTTAGAAGAAATCAATCCTTTCAACAGTTGGGAGATTTTTGAAATCAAATTCAGCAATGGAGCCCAAGAGATCCCTCATTTCTGACCAAAAGTTGGGGTGAAGCCCAAGAGAGCCCTCATTTCCGCTCAAGCCTTGACTTGGAGCCCAAGACAGCCCTGATTTCCCCTCAAATGGTGGGCTCAAATCCAAGCCAATCTTCATTTCCACCAGCACTTTGTGGCTTCCAGCCGAATGACATCAAGTTTTCCACCCAGATTCTTGGGCTTGATTTCAAGACCTTGCAAAGGGATCTGATTGCCATTAGATTCAGATTAAGGGAAACCTATTCAAGTTGGTTCATGAAAAGCTTAATGATTTGCAAACAAATCAAATTTATCTAATTGAAATTCAAATTGACCCCTAAATCGAGCCGGCCATCCATAGGACCTGACCTTTGGAGGTAAAGCCTATAAAGAAAGGATGAAGATCCTCATTTCAAACACAAATTCAATTCAAAACAATAATCATAAAGCTGAGCAGACATTGGAAGTGCAAAAATCAGAGGATACAGGCTGGAAATCAGAACAATCACTGGCCTTCAATCAGATCAAATTCGCTTGGAGATTGATAAGTCAGGAATTAGAAGTAAAGGAGATCTTTTAAGTTCTTTATCATAAGGGTGAATTCTTGCAGACCTGAAGCCTTAAAAAAACTCAGATTTCATTTAAAATTTCAATCAGGTATGGTTTATAATCAAGTTTGCAATCATAAATTCATGAACTTGAGTGAATTGTTTAAAGGAGGAATCAGTATCTTTCCAGCTGTATAATCACCTTTAGAATGTGCTATTTGTGAGTCTTGTGATTTTCCAATGTGAATATTAGCATTTGAGAAATATATGGTGTTGTAAAGAAAGATGCATAAAATATGCCTGTCTATTGCATGGTTTTTTAATTTTAAAACATATCAATTTCTGTCACTGTTGTATCTTGACTTAAATACCAGCACGGATTGTGCTGGCCAATTGTTATTTCAAATTGAGTTTTGAGCAATACCCACTACAGTACCCTCTATAGTATTTTCTGTTGTTTAAAGGAGGAATCAATAACTTTCCAGCTGTATAATCACCTTTAAAATGCACTATTTGTGAGTTTTGTGATTTTCCAATGTGAATATTAGCATTTGACTAATGCATGGTGTTGTAATGAAAGATGCATAAAATATTAGCCGTCTATTGCATGGTTTTGTAATGTATAACCATATCAATTGCTGCCGCTGTTGTATCTTGACATTAAATACCAGCAGGGGTTGTCCCGGCCAATTGTTGGTGAAATTGTTAATAAAGGTTGATACATGACAACTATTTTTCAAAATGTCCATGAATTTTCAATGCTTGCAAATGTTTGTGAATATGCCCATAATAACAAAAATTAGTTGCAACTGTTCATTGTTCAATGTTCCACCGTCTGACAAATTGTTTGGAGGCAAGTTCGTTAAAATGTTTGTGTAGGGACCTTATAGTCACTTCAGTTGCATGTAGCAGGGTCAGTTCTCATAATTTGCAAATTTATAAGTGCCTTGGTCTCTTAACTGCAGTTGCTTTTCTTTTCTACTATTTCTGTTCTATTTGTTTGTTTTACTTCTTTTTTAGTCTGATCTCTGATGTATCATGTATAAAATTCTTTGAGTTTTTTTCACTTTTCATGTTCTTTAGACTAAGCATTTTCTTATTTTCTACTTCTCTGGTTTTCTTTTTCTGTCTGGTGGTTTTTGTCCTTTTATGGTCTGATTTTAAATGAATCATGGGAAAAGTTCTATGAATTTATTTTTCTCTGCATGTTCTTTAGAATAGATATTTTCTTATTTCAGTTGTGTGTATTGGTGGTTGTCGAATCATAGTTTCTTATTTCAACTGTGTATATTGGTGTTTGTAGAATCATGTATTTAGTAGGAACGTTTTGTTTTCTTGTAAGGACCAAGCTGGAAAGGAAAGATATATTTCATTTATCGCGAGTCTGCTTTGTATGAGACTTGTTGATGATAGCAGTTAGAAGGTTCAGCAGGGTTAACGCTAGATCTGTTTTATATGTTCAGGGATAGCCTTTTTAGAGCAAGTTCGTCCCTTGATTAAATGAAGCTGTTAAATAAATGTGTATAATTATTAAAGTTCAAATTATAGTTATTTTATTGATACATTATTTGATGTTTTCTATGGAGCTCACATTCTGCTGGCAACTTTTGTTATCCGTACATATAAAGAAAATTGCTTCCTTTATTTCTTCAGGTCTATATATCTCGTGCTTCACTTGAAAATTTTTCATTAGTTGCGGATGCAAACTATATAAGTCAGAGCATTGGGCGAATCATGCGAGCATTATTTGAAGTTTGTCTGCGTCGTGGGTGGTGTACTATGGCTGTTCTCTTATTAGACTATTGCAAAGCTGTTGATCGCCAAATTTGGCCGCATCAACATCCTCTTCGGCAGTTTGAGAGGGATCTCTCGTTAGAGGTTGTTGAAATTTTACTCTTGTGTGACTTCTGTATGTAAAGCAATTTTTTTATTGTTTACACGATTTAAGTTTTTTGTTACCTGATCAGATATTAAGAAAACTCGAAGATAAGGATGTTCAGTTAGATCACCTTTTCGAACTAGAAGAGAAAGAGATAGGGGCTCTCATTCGCTACTTTCCTGCTGGAAAGGTTGGTTTTATTGTTTGAATATGCGCTTCTTTATATACTATCTAGTTAAACATTTATGTGAAAAATATTTTGTCATTGTGCAAATTATGTGTGAACAAAATTGATATGTCTAGATTTTAATCACTTCACTCTTTATTTCATGAGGTGCAGATGATTAAGAAGTGTTTGGCAAGCTTTCCATGTATCCATTTATCTGCCAATATAAGTCCAATCACACGAAGTGTTTTACAGGTAATATGATTGTTGCAGTTTTTTTAGCTTCCTATTCAATATGTATATACGTGTACATATGTACCATATATGTTTGTGCACATACATTTTTTTATTCATTATACATACATATTATGTATGAATGTATGTATGCAACATGTATGTGTACATATACATGTTTGTGTAATATGTGTGTGTGGGGATAATATGTACATATGTATCATACATATAATGAGTTAAAGAATGTATGTGTGTAAGATATGTACGTATGTATCATGCATATAATGAATAAAAGAATGTACACACACATGCATTTTTGTATGAATTCATATAATGAATTGAAAACTGTGTGCACATACATGTGCATGTATTTGTACATAATGTTTTTTATTCATTGTGTATGCTTCATACATACATACATGTGCATGTGTCTATTATACATGCATGTATCATACATATTATGAATAAAAAAATGTACATAAAACACACAAATCTCTGTGTGTGTGTGTATATATATATATAGACACACCCACAAGTATGAATGCATATAATGAATAAAAAAACTGTTATGTACGGACACCTGTGTGTATCTATACATATATGTGTGTGCATATACTTTTTTCTTTCATTATATGCATTCATCTGTTTGTGTGTATGTATGTAGCTATACACACCTTTTTTATTCATTCTATGTATGTTATTGACACATATTTCAACATACACATATTGCATTTAAATGTATACACACATATGAATGTATATAGCATACAAAAATTGCATGTTTATTCACTTATATGCGTGTAGCTTACATAATATATAATCAATGAAACTGTATGTACACACACTATTAAGTATCTGTAAATATGTATACATGCATGATATGTATAATGAATTAGCAAAAATGTATATACACACATATATGTTCATATATATAACACATACATATATATAAACACACGAACACCTCGCTGAGTTCACATTTTTACATGATATAAAAAATGTGATTCTGTTTGGCAAACATACAATTGCAGGTTGAGCTAATAATAACTCCAGACTTTGTCTGGAAAGATCAGCTGCATGGAGCTTCTCAGCGCTGGTGGATCTTGGTTGAGGTTCGATGTTCTTCCTTCTTGTTTGCTTCCTAACTTGTTTGTTTCCTAACTTGTCTAAAAGTTGAAACATAGTAGCCTACTTATTTAGCTTACATAGTGAAGTCTATATGCAACAGTTTATGCTCAATCAATAATTGACTGCAGCCTAAGGAAAATTTGTTTTTGTGAAAACTGCCTATGATAATGCATTGCTTAGCAATTTAAACTATATGTAATCTTTTCTCAAATCAATTTTGGTCGTTCATTGTACTTGAGCTCCCTATGTAAGGCATTCTCTTATCATTTGTAATAAAGACTTGGAGAAATTGTTGCTATAATGCTATTAAAGTAATTGAAGAGTTATAGTTGCTATCATGGTGGATTACTTGTGTTATTTTGGAGTATTGTATGGTTTCTACATTTTGTCACTTAGAGTAGGATTTTATTTATGTCAAGTAGATGAATGGAAGGTAGTGTTGATTGGTGAACTATGGTGAATTTAACTTCACACCTTTCGGTACTTGTTGATTGCAAGTATTAGTGTAAGGTTGGCTTGAACTCATTGCAAGCACTTAACTTTAGTTGGAAATGTTCATTTGGATTTCCACATCATTGGGTATTTGAATGTGTTGACAATACGAAAATCATGCATGCATCCTTAGAAAATCGCACCCTCCTTTGCATAGTTGATTTGGCAAAGCAAAGACTGGTTTGGCCACACCTCACCATCAATATTGTCTTGCATTGTTAGAGTTAGATTAGATTCCTAAACCCTTATCTTTTTGCAATTTGTTTTGTTAGTAGTTGAAGAGCCTACATTTCCAAAATTATTCGCATTTGTAAAGTTGATAGCTTGTCCATTGATTATATGGCGTAAGTTGTGATGTACCTTTGCACGCTACTGCCGTATGACACTCTCTGATACTATAGACTTCTACTGTGCGACCTATACCTCTGTGATGTCCCTCCTACGGATATCTTTGTACGACCACCAAGGGAACTTCGTACAATCAACTCCAACCTACCGTACGAAAAATAAGGAGAGTCTGTATGGTTCTAGAATTTTCTCCCACAATAAATATTCCACTGTACGGTCAATCTTGGACCCGTATGGCTACCTTAGATTTCTACCCCGTATGACACAGATGTTCTCAGTGTATGCCACAAATCTGTCCGCTGTATGAATAGAATTCGACACCCCTTCAAACTGTATGTTCGACTTGGTGACTTCATAGGACTTGTCTTACTGGTCCTACCCGTCCATATGGTGTGCCTGGTCTTGTCCATACGACAAGTCAAATAGTCACCCGTATAGACAATATTGCTAATGTCTGTACGGCTATTTCCCACACTTCCGTATGGTATGTAAAGATTAACTCTGCTAAAGTATATCGCAATGCTCGGATTCAGATACAATGTTGTCGCCAAGGGATAACTTTTTTTGATGAAATTATCAGTGCAAGAAGAGAGACGCTAATGTATTAAATAATGATAGCACTTCATATTACATCGACTAAATTTTCAATATAACAATTTTGGATAAATATTAGATATTGTTGTTTATTACAAATTTGTCTTCGACAAAAGACTTCACAAATTTGAAGCATAATGTGAAATATCGGAATGGTATTTCCAACATCAGACTAGGGTGGTTGTGAACCACCGAAATTGCGATCACAGAATAGGGAGGATCTTCCACCTCCGAAACTGCATACAAACCACCTTCAGCCTACAATTTCTGGAAATACAAAGAAGAGTCAAATACATTTCGTGATCATTTACAATGCTCGGACATCTCCTTATAAAGCCCTCCAAGAGCATCTAGAAAGTTACAATAGGTCACAGGCTGACATTATTAATTTATTACTTTATTAATTTGGGCCCAAATATTAATCAGATTAATTAATTAAAGGTCCTTTATAATTTTATTTAAAT
This sequence comes from Chamaecyparis obtusa, assembly GCA_027943335.1. Taxonomy (NCBI): domain Eukaryota; kingdom Viridiplantae; phylum Streptophyta; class Pinopsida; order Cupressales; family Cupressaceae; genus Chamaecyparis; species Chamaecyparis obtusa. The sequence goes on from BSBK01003272.1 coordinate 2,317,438, forward strand.
TCTGGGACCATTTTATTAGTTAATTTAATTAAGTCGTTTTATTAAAAATTTGGGGACATCACATAAGTCCTCGTGTGGTTACCAACAAACCACATCATAAAACTGAGTTGTGTCCAACAAGAATAGGAACCTTAGAGTCACCTCTATGATTATTTTTGCTATCTTTAGCATACGTGGTGTCTTTGTTTCAGAGAAGATTAGGTATTTGGTGTTTCATCTTGCAATAATAAGTGTTTCATCCTGCATGTTGGAGTGGTCACAAAACTAACATCAACATGTCTCTGCTGCTAGTGCCGCTGGACTCAGCTCCAACATGTTGCCAAGTGTGATAATAAAGGTCATACCTTACCTATCCTTCTCCTTCTAAATGTGATCAAACTTAGATAACTGTCTCACCACCTCAAGCAACATTACTTATCCTTAGGATACCTTGGAAGTTTGTAGGGCTGAGAGGTAAATCCTTGAATCCTTATGTAGGTGAAGGTAGGGAATTGAATGAAGGGTGATCCATATTTCTCCACCAATGCCATTACTTCCTTGGACAACCTCTCATGCAATCCCTTTTGTAACAAATGAGTGATATACATAGCAAATGCATCATTTACTCTCCTATAGGCTATATTGTCCCTTTTCATGAAGCTAAAGTTGAGGATGACAATCATAAATCTTGAGTTGTCCCTTCTTGTTCCCTAGTTTGCCCTTACACAACAAATTTGCATACTTGATATTCCTTGCTAGAAAATAGATCATTTTTGAGCTCATGTAGAAGGATTTTGTTTTATCCAAGTTCCTCAACTAGATGTCCAAGTTGTTTCTTATCATCTTTGCCTAATTGATTACCACTGTTCCAACTGATATCTCCTCTATGAAGTAAAACATCTAATTCTCAAAGAGGGCTCCTTGAGGACTAACCATGACTCTGTTCAATAGGAAGATCATGTCACTATATTCATCCTTGAAATCCATACATATAAGCATTTTAGGTAGCTTGGAGTGATGTCTTCTAGGTTCAAGGACCCATCCTTTGTTTATGATGTCCATGCACGCATCCGGTTTCCTCACAAACATGGCTTGAGCTTCCTCCTTTGTTCTTGTCTGCATTCTTGGGTGATAGGGAATTGCAAATGTTTCCCTTACTGCCTCCTTGCGTGAAATGCAAGTACCACTCTCTTAGAAGATTTAACCGTCCTTGATTGCTGATCATAGTGCCTTGCACATTCAACCATGAGTTCATTGCATTGGATGGCTGGGGGAAAGCCTGCTGCATGATAAATTCCACTTTTTATAATGCTGACAGCCATTGGTGAAGGTATTTGATCTTGGGTTCCATACATTCTCTGCTTCATCTTCTTCATATTCTTGTGCTCGAAGTTTGTGTCACCTTTATTTTTCCACTTGGAAGACTTTTGAGACTCTGGGTAGTAACCTTCAGTGATCTTCTTCATTTGTGTCTTCCTAGATGCAACTTCTCCTTTTGCCTTAGCTATTATCCTGTACGAAGCTCAAAGTTAGTATCTACAAGCAAATCTAGTTGAGAAAACGATTTTCAGACTTGTAAATTTCCTGATTTTGTTAATGATTTTGGACTTTTATGACTACGAAAATTAGAGAGTTTAAGCTTGCAAACAATGAAGTCTGAAAATACAAGTCTGAATACACATCGAATAAGAAATGAAGTCTGATTTTAATCCTTCAAACTCAAAACATCAGGATCATAAACTCGTGAAACATATTTTAGGAAAGAGATTCCACAATCAGAAGATGAAGATCAATGGAATGGCACTATGAATCCCGATTTCTAAATCTGGTCATGCTAAGGAATTCTGAAGACAACTGTGATTTTGATCTACCTGTACATTTCTTTATCAGAATTTCTGATTTTGAAACAATGAAATCTGCTAGTTCTTGCCCTAGGTCTGATTAGGGGAAGATGAATTCTAAAATTTTTCTCAATTTCACCAAAATCGCCACCTTGTATGGAGTAGTTCTTCAGACCTTAGTCTGAAGCTTGAAGTTTGCAGCCTCTATATTTCTGATATTTTTATTCTTAATTTTTGTCACAAACTTGCAGCACCATTGATGAGGATCTGATCAGATCTTGATCTTTCAAACCTAGTTCGTCTCCTTTGTAGATATGTTCTATTTCCTTGCTTCTGATTTTTTTTCTTCACCAAGTTGATATTCTTCCTCCTATGTCTGATCAGAGTTGTCTTCCTGGCGTTGCCTTCTACCTCTCACCCTTTAATGATTTTCCTTTGACCTTCAACCTTGAATTGGCTGCATGCATGGTGTTTTCAATTTTCTGATTTTTCCCACAAAGCCGTCCCTCTTGATATTTCCTCTAATTGCTGGTTGATGTCAGATCTTTTCTTGCTGCCTTGTCTTCAATCCCTTAGCCTCCAATGAGTTACCTTGGCCTCCAAACTTGAATTGCCCTTGTGCATGATGTTTCATCATTGCCATTTGATGGCAATTTAAAGTGCTTTTGCCTGTTTGGTGTGCATCTCCACAGTGAATGTGGGATACAATTTTTTTGCCTCTTAAAGTTTTAACAAGCATAGGAACTTGTGCAACTTTATTTCTTTTAATTTCCTTTCATCACCATGCTGGTGGAAAATTGACCACCATGAGGACAACTTGAATTTCAATTTTCTTCCTCATTCTGCCTTAAAAATTTCATTCAATCCCTCCAAGTAAAAATTCAATGCATATAGGGACAAAATCTGATTGCATCATTAAGCTCATTTTACACCTCGCCCAGTTGGTGGAAGATCGACTAGCATAAGGACAAATTTGGTTGCATCAAACTTAGCCATTTTCCTTTCCAAGTCAGCTTGTTGGAAAATCAACCACCATGGGGACTTCTTACACTTGTATTTGGATTAGACTTGAAACCTCATCAAGTACACAATTTCCCATTCGCCATTGCTGGTGGAAAATCGACCACCATAGGGACAAAACTAGTCCTAACGAAACTTCACTTTACTTGCTCAACTTGAGGGGGAGTGGAAAAATGACCCCTATAAGGATACTTTGCTTGCTCATTTGCTCATTAAGGAGAAATTCGACCCTCATAGGAACAAGCGTAAATTTTATGTTTATAGGGACACATGGGAATTCCTCATCCATAGGGACAAACTTAGTCCTTAACTTATGAAGTAGAAATTATGGCTCCATAGGGATTGGTGGGAAATCCATGTCCATAGGGAAAAATTGGAAAATCGATAGTCAAAGGGATTGGTGGAAAATTTATAGTCATAGGGACTGGTGGAAAATCCATGTCCATAGAGACTTTCCACTCCAACTTTTCCTAAATTTTTTTCTAAGTGTCACCTCATGGAAAAATGACCCCTATAGGGACTTTTATCATTTTGTCTTTGATCCTTGTGTTTTGGAGTGGAAAATCGACCTTTGTAGGGATTAATGTCCTTTTCAAAATTAATTTCATTCACATCTTAAATTAATTAGCTTTATCTTTGCTTGCAATTCACAACTTCTATATATCTTGTGGACCCTTTAGACGAGCATTTCAAATCATTCCACAAACTTTACAATTGGTGTGACCCTTCTAAGGATTTCATTGAAATTATCTTAAAGAGAACATATTATAATGGGAAAGCATTCTATAAAAAATAGATATTAAATGCATAGAGTGAAATCTTGTGCCCTTTGGGCCTTTTGCTCTCATTTTGTTGTTTGATTTAGCCTTTTCTAAATGCATAGATTATCCTTTGCTGATGACGTCCAATGTAAAGAACTATCAATCTTTAATTTTAATATCATTAGAGGACACAATATGTTTATTTGTCAAACTTCAGAAGGACATGCTCATCATGGAGAGAGAGAGAGTTCATGGGCTCATAGTCACAAGTCAAAGAACATGAGGTTATGTTGCAGAGTGAACAATTAATCTTTTATTTGAGTAAAGGTAGATGCTTACATTTTTGGGAGTCTTATATTGAAATCAGTGAGTAGGCAGGATGCTGTGAATTCAATGCAGTCGGGTTGTGGGTTAATTTTGTGCAATGTGCTTTTGAGAATTTTAAAGTTATGGATGTATGACTTGGTGGATGCCAAGTTGGGAGGTGTGTGTAAATTTAAGGCAAAGATATAAGTGGAGAGAGTGTTGAAGATTGTGTAGGTGTACATTGAGCAAGGCAAAATGACCAAATTTATAGAATTACTATAATATGCTACGAGTGGGTTTATGTTTTTTTTGGGAAGAATTGTAGTGAGCATAAAATGTGTATTGTTATGGTTTTTTAATATTGGTTATCTGTCAATATATTAATTGTTTGTATTAAATATGTTAACACTCTTGGGTAGTTGTTGTGTCGGTTGGTTGATGGTTGTGTCCCTCTTGGCAATCGTCGCATCCTTTAAATGTCATGTATCGCCAAGGAAGGCAACATGGTATGGTCGGTAAATTGTAATCCTTGGCGGACCACCTTGGTTTTCTTGTCTGTAATGTATTTATGAGCTAATAAAGATATATTTTACTCCTATATCTGGTACGCACTGCTATCTGTATGATTATTCCATGTATGTAAATTATCAGGTATAGAAGTAAACATTTTGGTGTCGTTGCCTTAAAAGAAATCAGGTCAGCACTGCGTGGTTCATGCCCTTGGATCCCAATAAAGGCGAGAAGAGGCCATTGAGTGGTCAAGGCCAAGTGATTAGGTGATCTTTAAGAAGTATAGAACAAAGAGAATGAAGAAGACAAATGTCCGTATAGACGTCGTCAGATGAGGAGTGCGAAGAAAATCTTGAACTGACTGACATATTTCACAGCTTTGAGAACCTATCCATCTCAGGAGGAACCTTGGACGTAGGGAGTATGAACCAAGGCCTGGAAGTACCCGAAGTGTTGGGGATGCTGGAGGTGGACATGTGGAGGACGCGCGCGTGGCTGAGAGTGCAAGGAAAGCACCAAATCGTAGCGGTCGGAGCAGTCCACCTAGGTCTGACACACAAAGGGAAAATCAAGCGAGAAAGATGGTGACTCCTTTGACAAGTTCGAATGTGGATTGGCAGAAATTGTTGAAGTTCACGGGGAACGGGTCGGAAGACTTGAGAGACTATCTGGGTAGCAAATGGTCAGGAAGACAAAGACTATTGGCTAAGAGCGTTTCCAACAATGCTACGAGGTACAAGCATCGACTGGTTCAGAGAACTAGATGTTTCATCCATAGCTTCTTGGGATGCACTCAAGAGGGCATTTGAGGCTGAGTTTAAATTAGTACGAGATGATGATGAGATTGTTGGTGAAATTTATAATACCAAAGGAAGAATGAGAGTGTACGGGCTTAAAATTGTAGGCTCAAGGAATTGTTGGGCAAGTTGGAGAATCAGCCAGCCTGTTGGCTCTTGGTTTAGCAACATTTAAACTACCTTGGAAATGCAGAGATGCACCTATGGGTTAGCTTACGTCCCACAATTAGTACATTCATACAAGAACAAGGACCAACTAACAAAGCACAAGGGCTTTCTACACTTTGAACTCTGTAGAATTCAGGCGGGTGTACCTAAGATTAGGATCACTTAATTTCACTTTTCTACTAATCCTCACAAAGTAGATGTGTGCCCATAATACTTCTTATTATCAAATATGATATAAATGAAAAAAAGGCTTATGCACTGGTCAAAGCTATTAAAACTTTTAGATGCTACTTAGTTGGAGCAACTATAGTTGCATATGTACCTAGTGCTGCTGTGAAGGACATATTAGCACAACATGAAGTTTCAGGAAGAAGGTGTAGATGGATCAATAGGATCCAAGAATTCAACGTTGATATCCAAATCACCAAACTAGTCAGAGGATTACGATTAGCTAAACTCTTGGCCCAAAGCAATCTAGATGCTAATCATATCAATGTTCTTGAAGAAGAACATAGGCCATATATATGTGATTTAGATTATTGTGATTGGTACAGGGATATAATTGGATACCAGCAAAAGATGGTTCTTCCTCCTGAGATGGATGATAACAAAAAGAGGACTGTCAAGCTACATGCTGTAAGGTATGTAATCTTCAAAGGTGAATTATGGTGGAGAAGCAATGAGGGTATTTTACTTAAATGTGTGGATCATCATAAGGCTGAAGACTTGTTGCAAGCAATGCATGAAGGAGTGTGTGGTGGCCATTACATGGCTAAGACAACTGCACATAAGATATTAAGGTCTGGTTTGTGGTGGCCCACAATTTTGAGAGATGCACATTTATTTGTTAAAAAGTGTGATGCTTGCCAGAGATTTGCAGGAAAGATAAAATTCAGTGGTAATTTGCCCTTGAAACCTGTGACAGTTATGGCCCCTTTTCAGAAGTGGGGTATGGATTTCATTGGTGAAATCTCAAACAAATCAAGTGGGGCTCATTCATGGATCTTGGTAGCAACAAATTATTTCACTAAGTGGGTGGAAGCAATTCCTACTAGGAGGGCCACTAGTAAGGTGGTAATTGATTTCATAATGCAGAACATTTTGACCAAGTTTGGATGTCCAGAGATAATAGTAGTTGACAATGCTATGTGTTTTAGGTCTGAACAGTTTGGTGTTTTTTGTCGGTAATATGGAAATGGTAAGGCTGAATCAAGTAACAAGAGCTTGATAATTTTTTTGAAAAGAGTCCTGGATAAGAACAAGAGACCATGGGATTCAAAGTTGCAACTAGCCCTGTGGGTTGACAGAGTGACGGTGAAAAAGGCCATTGGTTGTGCTCCTTTTGATTTAGTATATGGTATTCATGCAAGGTTGCCACAAAATAATCTGCTGCAAATGTATAAATTCATCCAGATATATGATGATGACCTGGATAATGAAATGAAAATCAGGTTGGAAGATTTGATACAATTGGATGAATCAAGAAGAGAGGCTCGTGACAAAAACACCGCGTTGCAACTCAAATACAAGAACTTGTATGACAAAAGGACTATAGTTAGAAATTTTGATGTTAATGATCTGGTCCTGATGTGGAATGCCAGGTTAGCAGACAAAGGTAAACATGGTAAGTTTGACCCAATCTGGCTAGGACCATATCTCATCAGTGCAAAGTGGGGATTTGATTCCTATATCCTGAAGGATTTGGTTGGAAATGTCTTGGAACTGCCAGTTCATGGACAATTTTTGAAGTTGTACTTCTCATAAGATATTCTCTTTATCCATGAACATTATGTTAGTTTTTTCCTTTTAGTTGCGTGTTTCGCTTCCTGTTCTTGGTTTTTTTTCCAGTTTTTGAAAGGTTCCCTATAATTTTTTGTCTTTTGGGTGGTCTGCTTCTTCCAGAAACTCTGAATCCTTGTCATGCCTACAAGAGGCATGCATCCCTAGTCAGAGTCACTGTTAGCCTATTTTCCTGTCATTGCAAAAATCTAATGAAAATGGTCCTGTCCTGCAAAATCCTATGAAAATTGCCATGACCTACTGCAACACAGTTTTGATCAGTGAAGAAAATATATGATGTGTTATGGCTTGCGAGCTTCGACAAGAATAGTTTGAGGTGTGTACAAGCTTCAGTCAAGATCGCAAGTGTTTTGGTGCAGATACCAGTAAGATACTACAATTTGAATTAAAATGTATGAAGAATTGGGGTTTTATTCCATGTGCAAGGGTTTCAAAAATTTGTCTAAATCCACAAAAACCCTGTCCCTTTTTCTATTTCTTCATTACCTTTTCCAGCCACTTAAGTCCCCTTTTTGCACGTGGTTATCTCCTAATCTCCAAGTCGTGGTGGTTAGTGGCTAAACATCTAGCGATCCAACGAGCGGTTAAGAAATGTGTTGTCGCTGAATCTCGCAATTTCACGGCTAAGTGAGGAAGCATTTGGTGATTCAGCGAGGATTGTCGATGATATAATGGATCAACGACTAGCGCTAGTTCTCGCAATGAAACTCAAGGTTAAGGCAAATATCTGGCGATTGTGAGAATGCCTTAGTTGCGCAATCTCTAGATGGGCTTGGGTTAAGTCATGGTTAGTAAGAGGCCAATTTGCAGTGGTTAAGTCTTGTATTCAGTGACTTGGCGACTAAGTGTTCTCGTGATCTCCAGGTCCTAGCGGTTAGTGGTCTAGCATTCAGCGATCTGGCGAGAGGTTAAGTGTGTGGTTATCGCCCATTCTCGCAGTGTTGCAGTCAAATCAAAAAACATTTAGCGATTCAGCGATAACCGTCGATGGAAATATAGATCAAGGGCTGGCGTTTGATCTCGAGACGGGACCAGAGTAAAGGCTAACATCTAGTGACTTGGAGATAAAGGCAGTCGCTCGTTCTCTAGATTTAACCCCAGTCAAGGATAACCTTCAGAGATTATGAGAATAGAATCCTTCAGTCGCGTATTTTCCGAATGATATGTATGGTTAAGGGCTCGCCGAGGTAAGAAGTAAAGACATTGCAAGTACATAAGGATCTGACGGAGGTCGTGATGCTGCTAAGGAAAAGTGAACGAAAGATAGTGATTGAGGTATTGCGATAGCCGTCCGATCTGGTATAAGTGAAAGACAAATGAAAGGTGGGTCCCCGGTTGCCAAATGTTGATGACGTGCTTGCTCCCAATTTGTTGCCAAGGAATGATGTGGCTGGTTATTTTCAAAGCTCAGTTGACTATTTTATTGAATTTTGAGAGCCAGACAATGTGCCGGGAAAGACTGAGATCGACGATTATGTTTGAAACTTGATAAATTATCCGTTGACAGTCAAATTTTGAATCTTTTAGCTAGGGTTTTCAGAGGAAGGAAGCGTCGGTGCGTAAGAAGGATGAACAATCAAATCCGTTTCTTCTTGGGCCATAAAGACAATTTTGCAGATAAATATTGAACCGACTCTGTGGTGGTTGGGCCGGATATGATCAAATTTTATTCCTGCCCTGAATTTGATATTTTGCGGAAGGATTTTCTGGATACAGCAGTTATGTCTTGGACAAGTTATCAAGGAATTCATGTTCCTGGTACGCAGTGGTAGATGAGATATTTATGATGATGTGCTTGCCACAAGGATAAATGAATCATACCCTATTTTGCAGTTCGGCTGCTAGGGTTTTCATATGTAAAAATATCAGATTTGTCTTTGATATTTTTTGATTATCTTAGGGTTTTCTCCCTGTCACTTCTGTAATAAATTATTTATTGATTTCATGCTGCAGTAGTTGACAGTGTTGCCCTAATTTTGCCCTAAATGACCCGAAGCTTGTTGCAATCCTTGTTCATATAAAAGGATTCCCAAGGTCATTTAGAACGGGTCTCTTTCCAGGTTAAGAAAGGAGTTGCCTGCAAAACCAAATAGAAAAACAAAGGTCCGTGGTTTTTCAGTCAAGAATTGGTAGAAGAGGTCTGTAACCTCTCTATTTCACAAATATCTTAATGAATCTACAGTTTTCTTATTCATTTTGTGAAGTATTCTATGCTCAGTAAATCACTTTTGTATCAGTTCTGTGGCAACTAATACAAAGATTACAGGAATTGCTTTGAATCTTGTCTCCTACTTTAATGGTTTGTGATTTGCTATTGTCTTGTAAACCCAAGTTCAATAGCTGCAGACCTAGTTCTGTATGTCTTGATATGTTTTGCTGTTAACTGAAGGAGTTAAGTAAATGCTTGATGTAACTTGGCAGAATTGCAGGGTATTAAGGAGGATTGTTGTAAGTAGTGAGGTTCTTAGTATAATCTGATTTTCATTTGCAAGGTTAATGATAAGAATCAACAATACAGTGAGGAATTGTTCTGAATATGCCCAATGGATAAGGGACTGATCACATACATTTTGTCTAATAGATGTTCTTTCTTGTCTATCAGTTCTACCCCAAAACAAACAAAAATCAAATTCTAAATCTTTAAGTCAGTAACTGTGGACTTAATAGCTAAAGCCCTTGCTTTATTTGTGAGTAACTTGGTAGTGTGTCTAAGCTTCACACCCTATCCCTTATGTCACAGATAATAAGAAGTATTATGGGCACACATCTGCTTTGTGAGGATTAGTAGAAAAGTGAAATTAAGTGATCCTAATCCTAGGTACACCCGCCTGAATTTTGCAGAGTTCAAAGTGTAGAAAGCCCTTGTGCTTTGTTAGTTGGTCCTTGTTCTTGTATGAATGTACTTATTGTGGGAAGTAAGCTAACCCATAGGTGCATCTCTGCATTTCCAAGGTAGTTTAAATCTAGCCAACACAGCCGATGGGTTGAAGAAGAGGTGGTTCATCGAGTGGCTGACTCCCTCCTTGTGTAAGAAGATGAAAGTGGTACCTCCACCCTCATACGTGGATGCCTACAATCGGGCGATGGACATTGAGAGTGAAAACAAAACATCCTGTCGAGGGAAGAGGAAGACAAATGATGATGATAGCATTGAGGGTAGTTGTGATGATGAATCAACAATAGTCCAGGCCCTACGACGAGAAATGATGAGAATGATGAAAGAACTAAAAGTTGAGAAAGGGACCAGCAAAGAAAGTAATGAACTATGGTGTACGAAGTGCAAAAGTGAAGGGCACGCGAAAGGGAATTGTCCTAAAACGATGTTTTGTGAGATTTGCCAAGTGATGGGTCATTTGATAAAGGAGTGTCCATATAATTTGAAGACTAGAAGCGCACAAGTACTCTTCACATAGGAAGAGTCCACTGCATCGAAACCCAAAAATGTATCGCCAGACAACCATGGAAATCAATGATGGAATCTAATACAGTACGACTCCAAAGGACGCCCTATCATATAGTGTCGAATATGTAACGAGTGGGGTCACTTTGCACGGGACTGCTAGAGCAGGCAGAACAACACGAGTTTATTGTGTAAGCGGTGTTGTCCAGGGAACCATGAGGACACTGAATGCCCAAAATAGAAGGGAATAAATATGTTAGACGTGAACGAGTTGTACAAGGAAGTATTGGCAATCACCAGATTCCAAACTAAGAAGGCAGTATATCTTGACCCCTGCACGGAGAAGGAAAGAATTCAAAAAGCCAAGGTGGACATTGAACAAGTAATGGTGGAGGAGAGGAGAGCCTCAAATGATGCCGCCAGTACTCTACTATAGTTGGAGTCAGAGGAAACTATCATGGGACAGTTGTTGCAAGCCACTGTACCAGTACGGCTATTTGACCTCCTCCAAACTATGCCACAACTAAAGATGGCCATTACCAACGTAGTTGGTAAAGACAAAATTGGCCACAAGCATGACAAACCAACAAAAAAGCCAATCGAGAGTCTGGCCATTGATTCGATGTTGCTGACGGTAGGCATTGGGAGGAACCCGACTGTTGTCGACATGGAGAAAATGGGATAGAAGTTGATAAATACCATCATTGATGGAGGCTCGGGAGTTAATGTGCTGTTGGAGGAAACTTGGAAGTGCTTAGGGAAGCCAACACTTCGACCGTAACCTTCCAGTTGGTAGGTGCCGAAAAGGTAACTATTGGTACACAACATTTCTTTCTAGACTTTGTTGTCATCCAACTAGAAAAGGTGTACGACACCCTCCTCGAAAGGGGTTGGTTGATCACGTTGAAAGCAAACCATAATTGGAAGAAAAACACTCTCCATTGAGAGTGAGGGGTGGAAGTACATCATTGACCTACGGAGCCAAGCGGTGAGCCATGAGTTGGCATCAGACTCTGAGTCAGAGGGTGGAGAGTTTCAGATGGAGGAAGGAATGATAACGAAGCCTAATGATGATGGAGAGTTGGAACTTGGAAGGTGTTCGGAGGATGAGACAAGCTCTCTCAATGGACTATTCCATTGGCAAATAGAGGACAATGAGGCATTTGCGCCAATATGTAATATTCTAGAAGCTACAACTTTTTGTGAAGATAAACTGATGAAAGCATATAAAGTCATGGAGGATACAATTGATAGTACGAAAATGGAAGATGAAAAGCAAACAATCATGAAGACTATGCAGAGGCCATTGGCTGATTCACACTCTCGACAAATTTATAAAACCTACTCTTGGCGAGGGAATGGTTACTTTTGGCAGATTCAGAATTTGGCACAAGTACGGGTAAAGTTGACTAGATTGAGAATTGTGAGGTTGGCAAGCAGATTGGCAAGCCTAGAGGTCTAGAGAAGGATCCATGCCTACAGCACAAGAAGCCATCCATATGACATCCCACACTCCATTCCATTTGTTGTACGGACAACCAATTGCAATCCTATCGTACAACACCTGTACGACACCTCCATACAATATGTGGAGATGCATGCACCCATAAGACACCTCCGTACTAGCAGAGAAACTTCCCGTACAAAACTGGTACACCATTGTATGTTGTGTGCATCATCTTGTATGACAAGCATCTCACCATGTACGGGCAACACAATTTTGCGCACAGACACACCAATTCCATTGTGTATAGACAAATTTGTCTGGTTCATCATGTACGGTAGTCACATCCCGTACAGACCTTCAAAACAATAGTACATGCTTTCAGACCACACACCCTGTGAGGCCCATAATCAACCATACAACACCGACAATGATGAGCATTGGAGAGTTTTATTTTGCTTTACATCATGCAGATAGTCAGGAATCATTTTTCCGTATGGGAAAAGAACAACTTTTGATGGTTCCGTACATTGTACGATCATTTAAGAACCAATTGTCTGTACAGGTACCACAAATTTTTAATATTGCACAGTTCTCTAGCCATGCACGGTGGCCACCCATATGAAGACTAATGTGGATGAAGCATAAATTGGTACCACAACTTCTAGTACGGTCACATTAGTACCACTGTTCTGTATGACAACAATTCCTTGAGTTCCATTGTCGAAAAGTAAGAGATTTGTTAGTGGCAGCTGTATTTTTGGGCTTAATCAGTATTGTTTTTGGCGTCTTAAAAAATCAAAAAAATGATGTACGCTATGGAGTTCTGTGTGGTTGTGGAGGTGCTAATGTGGTCTTGGCTGCACGGGTGTTGTCCCTTGACCCCATCATGTACCGCAACAAGGAGCGTGCCTAGGGTGCTACCCCCAGGCCCCACTGGGGGCGTTGCCCCTAGATCCCCATTTTGTTTTTGAAGTACATTACAACTTTGAGTTTATGCGGTATGAGTTATTATCTACACTCTTGTCATTAGTCTTCCTAGATATTACTTGATGTATACTTGTCGTCTGGAAGACAACCTTTTCTTTAGGGGCGGAGATGATGTAGTCGGCATAAAATGTGTATTTTATGGTTGTTAAAATTGGTTATCCATCAATGTATTAATTGTCTGTATTAAACTTGTTAACACTCTTGGGTAGTTGTCGTGTCGGTTGGTTGACACTTGTGTCCCTCTTTGCAACTGTTGCATCGTTTAAATGTCATGTACCACCAAGGAAGGCAGCATGGTATGGTCAGGTAAATTGTAATCGTTGGCAGACCACCTTGGTCTTCTTCTCTGTATTGTATTTATGAGCTAATAAAGATATATTTTACTCCTATATCTGGTACACACTGCTGTCTGTAAGGTTATTCCATATATGTAAATTACCAGGTATAGCAGTAAACAGGAATACATGTATTGTTTTAATCAAAGTTTGAGAACTTGGACATGGACTTGACTGAGAAGCTCAAACTTTTGATTTGGACTCAGTGCTCGACACAGACTTGGCAAAAAAAAAACAAACTATACAATTACACAAAATAAATAAATTTGTTGACAACTTTAACCCCATTTGTGCAAGTCCACTCCCAAACCCTCTCATTGTAATCAAATTTCTTATAGGACAAGAGATCCTTGGAGTGGAGACCTTAATGGATTTGAGGGCAGCAATGGTAAGCTGCACACTTTATGCCCTTGACTCTCTATTTCACTCTTTTTTGACCCAACACCCTTTTATTCCTGCCCAAATGCTTGTCTTCTCTGCTTCTTCCTTTTATTTTTTCTGTTGAGAATGAAAATGGATGAGATTGAGCCAAAAAATGAAAAAACAAAAACTCACTTTTTCTATTTTAATGCACCTAGACAGACCCGAGAGTCCGAGCTCAATACTCAAGAGTTCAAGCTTGGGACTCAGTGAATCCTTGGTCGAGACTCAGATGAGTACACTTTAGGACTCACTAAGACTTGCCTTGCGAGCCTTTGGTGAGTCGACACACCTAGCTATAAAACCCGGAAGTCCCACGAGTCCCAGTGAATGCTTGCAGAGTACTAAAACACTGGTTTTAATTTGCCAGATTTTGCGAAATTTTGACAAATTGCCGAGTCTGAGTCAAAATTATGTCTGCCAAGTTTAGCTGAGTTGTGAGATTTTAAACTATGGTTGTAACAATACTAGGAAAAGATCTGTATCTAGTTAGTCATTAGGAAGTTAATACCAACTTTTTTTTGGTACTCAAGATTGATTTTTCTCTCTCCAGTCCATTAATGATTAAAGTGAAAAACTAAGCAAAGATATTTTGATTATCCTTAGGCTAATTCTTATTTGGATGACTGTCATTGGGAAAAGATATTTTTTCTTGCCACTCTCTGAATGTTACTCTTCTAGTTCCCATGAAATAATGTTGCTGCTTTCAATTTTTAATCTTTCTGGAGTCATTCTGAATGCAAAAGACAAATTCCTTAAGAAGAGCAAACGAAGAGATCCCCTCAATGGATGTTGTTTCCTATTCTCTCAGAGTACTCTGGTTGCATACATATGCACATATACAAAATGTAATTTACATGTGTTATATGATGAAAATATTTTTAATATTTTCAATTTTTCTTTGGATTTTCACCGACTCTATGTGAATCTGGACTTCCGAGCCTTGTAACCATGGTTTAATGCAATAAGTGGAGAATAATTTATATTAATTGCTGTTTGCACTTTGTATATAGTTTTCACCTTCTTGTTCTCGTTATCTTGATAAACTATTATATTTGTTTATTCTTTCCTCTTTCAACTTAGCTTTTACACTGCATGTGACATTGGTAGTTTACACAATCATTAATTAACTTCTATATTTTGTGTACATTGGAGTTTGGATTTAGTTTTATTGTGTCATTATATTCGATGATTATTAATTGATATATGAATTTCAAAAATAGAAAGTTTCTTTATTAAATGAAAATCTGGAATCTTATTTAGTTAAAGTTCAATGCATATGCAGATATCAATATAAAGGAAGTTTTGTTCTCCTTTGTCATGGAGGTCATTTGTTTCTATAATTTTTCCTTTTTGCTTTATCCTTGGGCCTCGTATATATTTATAGTTGTGCCCATGCTATTTACTTTGTACCTAAATATATCGAGAAATTGCAATATATAATTTAAGTTGCGTTTTGGACTTAACTCTACAGGTTTTGCACTTAACCACTAATGTTGATTTAACTTAGGTCAGTTGTTAAGACTCCATAGTCGTGTTTCCTTTTCTGCTGATAAATTTGATATTTTTTGTGCTATCTTGCTTTCTTGTGTTAGGATTCGGAAAATGATCACATCTATTATTCGGAACTGTTCATTTTGTCAAAAAAGATGGCAAGAGTTGGTCAACAAAAGCTTACATTCACAGTACCTATATTTGATCCTTGCCCTCCACAGTACTACATACGAGGAATTTCAGACAGCTGGCTGCAGGCAGATGTCTTTCATACTGTCTCCTTCCAGCAATTGATTTTACCAGAGGTTACTTTTCATACTATTTGTATGTAATATTGTAATGGCTATTATATCTGGGATGAAAAGATTCAGAATGCATTTCTGGTTTTATTAGATTGCTTTTAAGGACATTTGAAGGCATTTTTTTATATTGAACTGCAAGTAATCAAATTCATAAAATCTCTTTTGATGTATGCTACATTGGCATTTTGCAGTTACATACTCCACATACTGAACTTCTTGATTTAAGGCCTCTTCCTGTTTCTGCTCTTGGCAACCGTAACTATGAGGAACTATACAACTTCTCACATTTCAATCCGATTCAAACTCAGGTAACATATTTCCTTCAAACATTTTCCATGCACGGCCTTCTCATATGTTAAGTATCTAATCTTTCAGTTTTAATTATACTAATGGCATGCTTGCTTTAAGAAATTTCAGTAATGCTGTTGGACATGATATGCAGGCATTTCATATTCTGTACCATACAGACAAGAATGTTCTTCTAGGAGCACCAACTGGAAGTGGGAAAACAATATCTGCAGAACTGGCGATGCTTCATCTTTTCAATACTCAACCAGACATGAAGGTGGAGTACATATCCTTTTGAAAAGCTCAGTTCCTTCAGCTTATGCATATAGCCTGGAAGTTCAAACACAGCCTGTAAATCAATTTTTAGATTATGCTAACATTGTGAAGTTGTATTATTGTTGATATAAATGTATCAATTTTGTTAAACTGTATGAATTAAGTTTATAATCCAATTTAAACATCAAAGTCAACTGGGAGTGATGCATGCAGGTAATTTATATTGCACCAATGAAGGCCATTGTCAGAGAAAGAATGAATGACTGGCAGAAAGGGCTTGTACCGACTTTGAGGAAAAAGATGGTATGCATGCAACAAATTTTCTTATCAAAAGATTTTAAAATATGAATGTGTATTTACTTTACTAATAGTTGTAAGAAGCTGGCAAGTATATAAAAAAATAATTTATTAATTCTTTCCAGGTCGAGATGACTGGAGACTTTACTCCAGATCTCAAGGCACTTCTTTCAGCAGATATAATTGTTTCAACTCCAGAAAAATGGGATGGCATCAGCCGTAGTTGGCATCATCGCAAATATGTGATGAAGGTTTATTTTAGTTATTGATTGATATTTGTGTTCCTAATGATCAATAGGGGAAAAAATTAGAAAATAATTGTTTCAGATAATTGTGGTTCTTTTATATTTTTGAATAGAAAAACTGTTACATATAAATTTGATGTCTATCTGTTCAGTACAATAATGACAGTGATAACAGATTACAAAGGCATACATTTTCTTCCTTGTAGATTATGACTATGATTCTGACTGGTATGTCTTTTTTTGTTAAAAAATACGAGTGACTCAGGTTGGACTCTTGATATTAGATGAAATTCATTTACTTGGAGCCGACCGCGGACCTATTCTTGAGGTATGTTTTTAAACATGAAATGCCAGAGTGTTAATCTTAAACTAAATCCAGTAACTAGCTGGTTCTTGTATTAAAATTACCATGCATATTACATATTGATATAATTGTTCAAAATAATGTTGTATGTGATACTTCTTGTCAAATGCATGGGTATCCTGCTTGCAAATTGTCCAATGATATGTGTTTCTGTGTATTTGTGCGTGCTTTCAATCACTGCGTGAAACAAATTCTGTCCCAGCACTTTATCTTAGAGATCTAGATAAATAATCTTACACTCTTTTCAAGAGCATTGACTTAGAAACACATATTTTATCTAATTGCGATTGCTTCCATTTCACTATAATTAAATTAACTGAAATTGAACTAAATAATTTGTTTACCACTTCGTTTTAAAGTGAATAATGAATCGTGAAAGTAAAAACTTGTTGTTCTGCGTTTTGTCACCACAAAATGTAGGTAACATTACGAAACTTTTAAACTTAGTTTCGTGTTTCTCTATGTTGATTCACTATTTAATTAGCCAATAATGATCGATCTGTTGATCTCAATTTGATTAGTGAATCTTCATGCTGAAGGTTTTCGTCAAGTCTTTTTCATTTTTTTAGTTTGTCTTCCTATGCTTGATTTTTGAATCCTTCGGTGTCCTTTGGTGTGCTTTTGAGTGTGTTTTTAGTTGCTTTTGGTCTTTTTGTTTCGTCCAATCTCTTGCTTTCGGTTTTCCCTTCAATTCGATCTATTCGAAGGCATTAATCGGACCTTTTAATCAAAAATATGGTCATTTAAGTGCCCAAAAAGTGGACTCTCCAAGCTCATCTGCATATTTAAAAAAATAGATGTTATTTTCTATAGTTGAGTTGCACTTTTTGAAAAATATAACATTTTAATCACTTTATGTTATGTTTTTGAGTTACTTTATCACTTAAATTTTTGACTTAAGGGATTAAAGTGCATTTTATGATATATTTTTACATTGAGTTGCTTTTTAATTTTTCACTTAAGTGACTATATTACTTTATCATTTTATTTAAATGTTGAGTTTTACTTTATGTTTTAAATAACATATAGGTTAAATATTACTTTATAAAATAACATTTACACATTATATGCTTTATATTTTGTGTTAATAGTTATTTTGGACACTTAAAGTAATATTTCACTTAACATTTTAAATAGACATGTGCTTAAATAAATCACTTAAGTGTGTATAGTAACTACATGTTTTCAATCTCCTACTTTTTATGCAAATGCATCTAGAGACTCCACTTTGCATATAAAGTTGAGAAATAAAACATGCATTTACATCTAGAGACTCCACTTTACATGTAAATGACTTCAACATGTTTTACTCTACATACAAATGCCTATAGAGAGTGCGTTTTTACTCTTAGAATGCTTTTAAGTGTTTTAAAAGTCAAATAATAAAACATGTATATGCATCTCTCGAGTGAGCTTTGTTTTATAACATGTAAATGCAAGTTTTGAATACATGTAATGGCTTCCCAAGAGTCCACTTTGCATGTAAAAGATTCATCCATGCAAATGCTTTGAAAATAAAACATGCAGTGACATGAAGAGAACCCATTTTTGGCTGGAAATGAATTTTCAATGCAAAAAATAACATATGTCTTTGCATGTAGAGGATGTGTTTTTGGCTGGGAATGAACTTTACATGTTTTGCATTGAAAATAAAACATGCATATGCATTTGTAGACCCCGTTCTGGCTGGAAATGCATCAAAGAAGCCAAAAACATGTAAAAAATCACATGCGTATGCCTCCTAAGAGTGTGTTTTTGCTGGGAGTTGCATTTTATATGTTTTTATGCAAAAAACTTTATATGCACATGCACATGCACACAGAGAGTGCGTTTTGGCTGGGAATGGTCTTCCTTGGTTAACAACATGAGAAATAACTCATGTAAAGACATCTTTTAAACCCGTTTTTGCCTTGTAAACTCATTACAACAAAAAACGTAGCATGTATTTACATGTGAAGAACCCGTTTTTGGACTTACGGCATCATTCCTCACCAAAAATGTGACATGTAAATGCATATATAGGCTGCGTTTTTGCTTGCTGGGTTTGTATAAGCCAAAAACATTCATAAATAACATATGCATTTGCATCTTTAGACTGCATTTTGGCTGTAGGTCTCCATTTTTGTGCAAAATACTTCCCAAACTTTGCATGTAAATACATCTAGAGGCTGCGTTTTTGCTTGAGGCTGCATTTCAAGGCATTTCTATTCAAAATAATCCATTCATTTGCATCTTTAGAACCCGTTTAGCTTCCAAATACATGTAAAAACGCCCAGCAAGTTTGAATCTTGGAAATGGTCAAAGATCTTTGAGTTGTTGGATGCATTTACATCTCTAGAATCCGTTTTTGGAGAAGGCAAAGGCATTTCAACTTTTCTTTCTTCCATTTTTCTCTCATTGGCTTCCAAGTAAGTATATGTATATGTATTGGTTTTTGTTTTTGTTTTTGTTTTATTTCTTCTACAATGTTGCATTTTATAGCTCATTTGTTTATATTTGTTCAAATGCAGCCCATGTATTATGCATTTTTGTGTTTAAATAAGTTAACATCCTTCATTTTTCAATGCATAAAATCATCTTGCACTCAAAAATGAAATTGTCAATCTCCATTACATGTAACCACATCCCAAGAGTCCGTTTTTGGTAAAAAGGTCACTCTTTTAATACCAAAATTACCATTTACATTTTTCCATGTCTTTCCAAATTGCATTCTTGGTCACATAAACAAAGCCTCACATGTAACCCGCTTTCACAAGTCCGGTTTCACTCCTTTTTGTCCATATTCATGTGCCATTCTTTCCATTTCCAGCCAACATGTGTGTTCATTGAGTATCTAATCAGTACTCCGAATACCTTGTTCTTCATAGATCTATCATTTCAAATCAAAGCCTAAACCTTTCATGGATCTAATCTCCTCAGTTGATGTATCTACCCTTTGGAATTTCCATGTTGCAGCACAGGATATGTCAGCACCATCAAAAGTCAAAGGAAAAATATGACAAAGAGCTGGCTCATGCTACAGCCTCACTTGTTTCATCAACTCTTGATCAAATCTGAGATACAGAGATTGGGTATGTTGTCATGATCAATTTCTTGCAAAGACTTGACAAAGTCCAGGGAATGGAAAAGCTTTTGACAAAGCTACAAGGGGATCTGGAGAGCTATCAAGCAGTAGAAGTGGACATCATCGGCAATCTCAGACAATTAAGATGCAAGGTTCTTACTAGAGATAATAACCTCTTCACTAAAGAGGAAATGATTACAAAATTGTGAACTCAGCACATACGGGTGCAATCAGAATTGAAGCTATTTCAGAAACAATGAAGATTTCAGATCTTCCTCTTATTCATGATTGTATTGCCAAATATAAGGCTTTCCTTAATAATTTCAAGGATTAATTCTTCTTTCTTCATCTTTCTTCTTTAGTTTTCATGTTTTGTAGATTGGAGAAGATGAATTGTATGCAATGCAATTAAATGTAAATTCGATTACATGTCCTTATGACATGTAATCCATTAATTCTTCTCACCTAGTTAGACCAGGTCAAAGTGGTTGAGTTGCTCCCACTTTTCCCTCCTTTTTCTTATTCCTTTCCCTATAAAAAGAATGTCCCCGTCATTGTAAATCTCATCTTTATTTTATGCAAGAGAGCTCTGCCAAACTTGTGCAAGCATAACTGTGATTGTGTAGTACTATTTTCGAGAAAAATAAATAGAAAGAGACAATTGGAGCTGAAGCTGTGATTGAGTGCAATTGTGGTGAATCAAATTGGAAGCTGTGACTACAATTTGGTTTTACTGTCTTTTTGTTTATGTGATTCTTGTGTTTTGTTAAGAACAATTTGAAAATCGTAAACAATCGGAGCCGAAGCTGTGACTGGGAGCGATTGTGGTAATATAAAACTAGAAGCTGTGATTGTAGGTTATATTACCATCTCATTTTCATACACTTTGTTAGAATAGTTAGAAAATCTCTACTTCTGGAAGTCTGTGTGCCCCAATGGTAGAGGAGTTTCTTATAGAATAGATAAATTGGTCATAGAGCCAAGCCGGTATGCTTTTCAATCAGCCTGTGAGTTGGTGTTAGTTTATCGGTATCATTGTTTTTAGCTTTTAGATAGAAGTGTAGTTTAGAGATTAAAGCTTTGCCCATTGCTCGTTCCTCGGGTAAGTGGATTCCTTCTTGAAAGATAAGAAGGAATATTTGTAACACCCTGTTTGATAATCTCTTAACTTCTTGCTTACCTTGAGTTGATCCAAGGAACGGCGAGAAGGGGGAGCCTTCCCTTTAAGGTAGGAGAGACATTGTCTCACATGTTGTGGCTGGTATCACTATTTTGGTAATTGGTTGTTCAAGTTATAACGGACAACACAAACAATTGTAGAGTTGTTGGTTGAAGAGCGATATCAACATATATTTTGGACACCTACGGTCCACTCAATATTATGCTACAAAAGATTGAGAACAAAATTGGGTGGATCAAAGAGGTGTATGCAAAGGCTGAGGACATCTAGATTTTCATCACAAACCACTGTCTTAAGAAATTTTCAGATTACTCTCAAATTTGGAGCTATTGAAGGTAAGTGAACTTGAAGTAGTAATTTAATTTAAAAAAAATAAAATTAGTATTTTACATTTTCTGATTTTCATAATTTTATTGTGTAATGTTTATTCTTTTTTAAAGTTTGTTTTTGTTTAATTGTATTTTTTTTGCTTTCATTTCTACTATAGGTTGCTAAGACCTGTTTTGCATCTAACATAATCCTCTTGAGACTACTTGTGCAAGTGAAAGTGAAGTGGCACTTTGCAATATGATGATCAACATATGGAGGCAAAGCAGCATTGCAAGGGCAACAAAAATTAAGCAAAGGATATTGGATGACTGATGGTGGGAATGTGTGGAGTATCTCCTTAGCTTCATTGAGCCCATTATGGGCTTGCTTTGCTACATTGACATGGATAGGTCTTGCATTGGAGAGGTGTATGATGGTATTGACTCGATGCTTGAGAAGGTGAAGAAAATCATAAATGAAAATGAACAAGATCCTAAGGAGATCTTCAAACAATTGCAAGCAATTATTGTAGAAAGATGGAACAAGATGACTACTCTTCTACATCTTTGTGCCTATGCATTGGCACCAAAATATTATAGCAAACAATATTTTGATATGCCAAGAAGGCTTCCACCATATAGAGATTTAGAAGTGTTTGATGGATACAAGGCAACATTCTTTGGACTCTTTCTTGATGATGATATGCGAGATTTGATTACAAATGAGTTCATAGAGTTTGTGTATGCAAGAGGTGTAAGTATGAACACTCTTCATTATCGATTTAAGTAAGATGCTCATAGTTGGTGGTACCTCAATGGCCCACGATTCCAATTGTTGTGGCACTTCGCAATCAAAATCATATCACAAGTAAGTATTATTTATAATTTTAATTTACTTTGTCTCCATAGGTTGCTAGGAATTTTATAACTTTAATAATTCAATTTTAATTGTTTACTTTGTTTTGTCTTTATAGGTTTTCATCTGCATCATAAAGAAACTGGATTATATATTCTTTTTGTTAAGATGTGATCAAATTTGGGATAGAGGAAATTTTAATTTTTCTATCTTATTTCCTTGATGTATGTATAGTGAAACTATTGTGTACTAGTGTTAGAATAATATTCTAACTTCTATGAGATTGCCTATATGATGATAATGTAGATATAAGAGAAAACTATGAACTTCAAATACAATAATGATATACTTCTTTGCTTGAGAATACTTGATATGGATCTCTATTGTAACTTGTAATAATACTTGTAAATTTCTATATTTTCCAAGTTACTCTTTCAATGTGTATATATATGATATAATGGGACATGCCTCTACATTAACTTTGTTCATGTAGTTACATGTCTCTACATGAGACATGTCTCTTTATAATTATTTTAATCATTCATTTGTTACCGATAATATATACCACTGAACTGATCGATAATGATCGATTTACAACTTAATAACGATGATGCAAGATAGTCGATATAATAATCGACTGACATATAATATATGATAGCAGCAGTCGATATGAGTATCGACTCTGATAACCACAGTTGATACTGACTGTGATCATCACAGTCGATACCAATATCGATGCTCATTATATATATTGATACCAATGATGTGTATTGATTGATAGTGGTTATCAACTGTGATAACCATAGTCCATGTTATTGTGATCATCATAGTTGATACCGAGTATGCCTTTATTGATTCTTGCATTTCCTTTTATTGTTGGTTTCATTTATTATTATTAAATTGATTCTCATAATCGACATTATAGTCAATGTCACACATGAAATCTTGTTTAATGTATATATATATATATATATATATATGACAATTATTTATTATTTATAAGTATATATGTATAGGTATATAATATATGTATATGTATAATATATCTCTTATATATACATATAAATTATGTATATATAATATATATGACATCTCAATAACTGTCATCAATATTAATAATGCTTCATGATAATATAGGAGGATAGATATAAAATGTTCAAGGCCGATAGGCCAATCAAACATTTGATTTCATCGATTTGAATCATCCGATCGAAGCTGCAATCATTAATACCCCCTCTTAGCTAGGGAGGATGATTTGTATCCATGTAATACAATGAACTACTGTATCGATGATTTCCTCAATGTAACATTGAGGGTTATGGTCTATACTGTGTAATGTCCCAGATTTTGCAATGTTCCTAATTACCACTTCCCCTCGTCCACTAGCAGTCCCTGTCTAGTTTCTAACTTGTTTGTGGAAGGAGCGTATGGTGAAGGCCGTACAGTGTAGGGGCCTCAGCTGTACGTGGAGGAATGTCTCCTATACGGTGGAAGTGACCCAGTTGTACGGTTACCAATATGACCCCATGCGTACAACAGGGTTGAAGTCTCAGGCGTACAGATAGTAACACTGTACGGTGATTCCAATTCCTCAACCGCACCGTATGGCCGTACGGTCTTAACCTTCAGATCTTCATATGGAAGTATGGCCTTTAGTAGACGTCAGATTTGTTAATGCTCATTGCTGTTATTTGATCTTACGGGGCTATGGGTACATCTTCATAAATCTTCAGATGTGAGTTTGTAACAAAGATTGGATGCCACAAATAATGAATAAACTATTATGCCAAAAAGAACTTCAAATTCAAACAATGATAGTGTTCCAAATTTGACAGATAGAAGGTCACCAAATACCAACGATGCTAGAAGTAAACTCAGATTCAGAATACAAACTCAGATTACAAAGGCCATAGACAAGAACCGAGAAAATACAAATCAGTTGCCCAATGACGACGACCTACAGATTTGGCACACGAGTGAAATATCAGAGTGATTTCCAATGACAGAGTAGGGTGGCACTGAACCATCGAAACTACAACAGGTAGAATAGGGAGGGTCTTCCACCTCCGAAACTACGCACAACTTTCTCAGCCTTCAGCCTTCGGAAATACAAAGACAAGTCAAATCTATTCCATGATGATTCCTACAATGCCAACGACGGCCTTTTAAAGGCCTCCAAGAAGTTTCCCAAAGGATTACAAATAGGACTACCGACAAACTTTAATTATAATTTTATTATTTGGGCCCTTTATTAATTAAACCTTATGATATTATTTAGTTTTTAGGACCATTTAATTTATTAACCTAATTAAAATATTTTACTAAAAATTGGGGACACTACAAATCCTCGCCACCCAAAGTTTGCTTTCCCTGAAGGAATCCATCATCAAATAGTTTGCCTATTGCAGCTCCAGGATCCCAAACCAAGCGCGAACACCGATAGTTGTATCTACTGAAGTCTTCATGCCGCATCATGATCACGTACACACACTTGGATGTAGGCAAGAAAAATAAATATCCATCAAGCTTTTGCTGCGCCACTCTGATATAAACATGGCCATGCCTAGAGTCATTAGGATCGCATTGAAACGCCTTGATGATCAGATCCAAAGTCTTCATACCATCATGTTCAACAATCTCTTCTGGTATGGCCTTAGACACGGATGTTAAGTTGACATGAACTTAGCCATGGACACAAGCACAACCACGGACACAATGACGACAAGGGACACGAAAATAGTCACCATGGCGACAGACAACCACGGCGACAGACAGAGCTTCGGCGGCGATGATGACGGATAGAACCTCTGCGGCGTACAAAACCTCGGCAGCGGACAAAACCTCAATGACAGACAGAGCCTCGGTGGCGGACAAAACCTTGACGAAAGATAGTGTCTCGGTGACGGACAAAGCCTCGACGATGGACAGAGCCTTGATGACAGACAAAACCTCGGCGGCGAACAAGGCCTCGACACCGACGGACATAGTGTCGGCAACGAGCAGAGTCTCAGTGGCGACGGCGATGAACAAAAAGGCAGCTGTGGTCAGAACCTCAACGACAGATAGAACCTTGGCGGTGGATAGAGCCTTGGCAGCATTAGCGACAGACAAAACCTCGGCGACGTATAGAACGTTGGCAACGGACAGAGCCTTGGCATTGGGCAGAACCTGGACGAACAGAACCTTGGCGGCGGACAAAGCCTTGGTAGTAGGCAGAACCTTGACGGACAGAACCTTGGCGAACAAAGCCTCGGCAGACAGAACCTCGGCGATGAGAAGAACCTTGGTGGACAGAGCCTTGGAAAATAGATCCTTGACGAATGGAGCCTTGGAAAACAGAACCTGAGCGGCAAACAGAGCCTCGGTGGCGAACAGAACCTCGGCAGACAAAATCTCGATCGACAGAGCCTCGATGACGAACAGAGCCTCGACGGCAAGCAAAACCTTGGCGGACAAAACCTTGGCCGATAGAGCCTCGGCGACGGATAGAGCCTCGACGGCGAGCAGAACCTTGACGGACAAAACCTTGGCGGACAGAGCCTCAACGGCGGACATAACCTCTTGATCTATCCATGTTGTCTTTGCAAGATCCATGCAAGCAACCTCTTCATTTTTTAGGTGTTCTCCACATGTAGTTGTAGTAGCAAGATTTAGCAGATCCTCTTGGAGCAGCCCTGTAATCATGCCTTCATCCTCCTCATGTAATGCATCACCCTTATCGCTGTCATCTACTTTCTCCCACTTGCGCAAATGAGATATTAGTTTTTCTTCACAATGTTTGAATACATTATTGACCAATCTACACGCTGCCATAGAAGGGACACATTCTAGATTACGAACAACCCACAACATAGATATGATAGGTTGGGATATTTCATCTATCTCTTCGATGCACGAAATCACAAGGCTCTCCATAGCAACCAAAACCTTAGTATCATGACACTCCTTGATTGTGACCAAGAAGTGATGAAACATTTCATGGATCAAGTCTTGCAACTCTAGATCTAAGAGGAGGTTACTTTGACATTTGCACAATTCTCCAATATTGTAGATCTCCTGCCAAAAGGATCACCATTGAAGTCATCAAGGCTTTGAAAGCTGTCAACAATCAAATGCAATATCTCTATCATGGTGTTGTCATCATACGATGCTGTAGGAGACGAGATTCTCAAGATCTCACTGAGACATGCTGCAGCTGCCAATTTCATTTCCTTGTCATGGTGTCTCAATAGCCCGGGTTGACTTAAGGCATCCTTAATCGGGGAGAGGATCCTCTTTGTAAATCTTGAAGGTAATTGGTCTACCTTACACAAACATACTTCCAATATATCTAATGGAAGATCAACACCCTTACTGAGCTCTTTGCCAATCTTTTGTAGTGCCTTCAACCACCATTGTCCATCACTGTTGGGCGCCATAGTGATCCAAATCCCAAAATCTCTCAATCATCCCAACAGGGTGGCAAGATCACCAGCTCTGATACCACTGTAATATCCCAGATTCTGCAATGTTCCTAATTACCACTTCCCCTCATCCACTAGTAGTCTTCGTCTAGTTTCTAACCCGTTCGTGGAAGGAGTGTACAGCGAAGGTTGTACGGTGTAGGGGCCTCAGCCGTACGTGTTGGATGTCTCCCGTATAGTGGAAGTGACCCAGCCATACGGTTACCAATATGACCCCGTGCATATAGCAGGGTTGAAGTCTCAGGCGTACGGATAGCAACATCGTACGATGATCCCAATTCCTCAGCTGCACAGTCTTAACCTCCAAATCTCCGTACGAAAGTATGGCCTTCGGTAGACTTCAGATTTATTAACGTGCGTTGTTGTTATTTGATCTTACGAGGCTATGTATACATCTTCATAAATCTTCAGATGCGAGTTTGTAACAAAGATTGATGCCACAAATAATGCATAAAGTATTATGCCAAAAAGAACTTCAAATTCAAACAATGATAGTGTTCCGAATTTGCCAAATAGAAGGTCGCTAAATACCAACGGCGGCAGAAGTAAACTTAGATTACAAAGGCCTCAAACAAGAACCTAGAAAATACAAATCAGTCACCCAATGATGACGATCAACAGATTTGGCACATAAGTGAAATATTAGAGTGATATTTCCTACAACAGAATAGGGTGGCACTGAAACTGCGCACAGCTTCCTCATCTTTCAGCCTTCGGAAATACAAAGACAAGTCAAATCTAATCCATAATGATTCCTACAATGCCAACGACAACCTTATAAAGGCCTCCAAGAAGTTTCCCGAAGGATTATAAATAGGACTTCCATGGACAAACTTTAATTATCATTTTGTTATTTGAGCCCTTTACTAATTAAATTGATTAATTAAATAAGTCCTTATGATATTATTTAATTTTTAGGACCATTTAATTAATTAACCTAATTAAAATATTTTATTAAAAATTGGGACATTACACACTAATATAAAAATGACTTACACCTTAACAGATGTTACCTCACGGTATCATCATGAGCATGGATTGTTCAAGAATATCAATCATATGATCTTCTCCATACTCATATCTTTTCTGGTAAGTGCACTCACATCACGTCTCATGAAGCCTACCAGAGAAGATACGATTTCATGGCATATCCACGGATGTTACATCTCATAATATCCACCATGACATATCTCAATAATATAACTGATGTAGTTGCACACTACTTAGTTAACATTAGATAAGTGATATGAACTATCATGATATGTTAGTGGATATCAACCATATGGTATCCATCATGATAGTAGGTTAAACTATGCTAAAGTCGTCACTTTATTATTTGACGATAGAGAGTAAGATCCGCTGATTCTAATTGTGAATAGGATCTGCTAATTCTGATTGTGAAGTTGCTTCTTCGAGTTTGTGAAAATTTGCCTCCATAGATGTAGACATAGGTTTTCTATCCATCATTCCAAACCTCTTTAATATATCAATAGTGCATTTTCCTTGATTTAAGATAATGTAATTATCTTGTTGCCATTTATCTAAACCAAGGAAGTTATGTAATATGCACAAACCTTTCATGTCAAATTCAAAAGCAAGATCTTGCTTACATTCAGTGATTAGATGATCTTCTCCCTTGATTAGCAAATTGGCAACATATAAAATGAGAATCAACATATCACCATTTATTACCTTAAAGTATAGATTAGGGTCTACTTCATTCTTGGAAAACCCCAATTTGGAGAGAGTTGTCTATCCTTTCATACCAGGCTCGAGGAGCTTGTTTGAGCCCATATAAAGCCTTCTTTAACTTGCAAACATGAGAAGTACTATCATGAATCACAAATCGCTCTAGTTGTTCCAAGTACACTTCCTCTTCAATGATCCCATTAAGGAAGACTGTCTTTACATCCATCTGGTGAACTTTCCATCCTTTAGATGCGGCAATAGCAATAATAGCTCTAACAGAGGTGTATCGAGCAACTGGGGCAAATGTCTCTTTATAATCAATCCCCTTCTTGTGGGAGAATCCTTTGGCAACAAATCTGGCTTTATGTTTTTCAATACTTCCATCAGTTGCATGTTTGATTTTGAATAGCCTTTTAGACGAGACAATTGATTTGTCTTTAGGTTTTGGCACAATGTTCCAGACATCATTCTTTATGATGGATTTGTATTCTTCAACCATGACATCCTTCCATACTTTCTTTCGAAGTGCTTCCTCAACATTTCAAGGTTGAGATTTGATAAGTTCACTCATGAGAGCAACATAGTTGGACTATCTATTAGGTTTCTTCCTTTCCCTGAAAGTACCCTTAGAAGCTCCATAAATCTCTGCTTCTTCAATTGTTTTCCTTGCCTAGAGTGGTCTTTTATGATTAATGGTTGAATCTCTAGTTTCAATAGTAGAGTTCAATGGTTCATTATGTTAATCCTAACCAGTTACTGAGAGGGGGGGTGAATCAGTAAATACAATTTTTATTTCAATTTTTCCTCAAATATATATTCTTGCAAATTCAGAAATTAAAAGAATATAGCAACACTCATAAACATAAATTGAATACACAGGTTAACACAACATATATATGTGGAAACCCTCGATTAGAAGGAAAAAACCACGGTGGGACAAAACCCACAACTTCACTATTGTAGTAATAAAGATGCCCTGTTAGAGGCTTACAAAGCACTGGTAAGAGTGCTACCTGGTTAAGGGATTTGGTAGAAGACTTGTGAGGATCTTGACCCTGTTAGGAGTCACCTTATAAGAGGACTTTCAACACCAACAAAGATGTTACCCGTTAAAGGGATTTATACAAAGAACCTGTTAGGGTTCACCCTGATTAAGGGATTTGAATATGCTTCACAATCTAAAGCAATGATCTTATGACGACACTTTCTGTCTAATCAGATCATACTTGTTACCCTTTGCTCGGCTTGGCTGTTGAACCTTTCTCTGTCTTTCACCTCTCGTGACTGTAACTCCTCTTAGAGAATTTTGTTCTGCTGCTCTCCTCTCTCTGCTCTTGAAATTCAACAACTCTTTTGTGTGCTATGAGTTGTATTTATAAGAAATTAATCTTACTAAAAATACATCTCATAGTTCCGCCAAGCTATAAACTCTCTTATAAATCATGCATGCAAAAAAGATTGCAAACTGATTTAGAGTTTACCTCAAAATGTTCGCTGAAAAAACAAATCTAACTCCAGTTTTACTGAAAAAGCTAACTCCAGTGTAACTAAAAGCGCTCCGTATAATCCGGTTCGGATTATCATGCACTTAAGCGGTAAAGAACTTGTACCCGGTTAGTCATCTGTTCCCTGTGTGTTTCCCATGACCGGTTGGAATAACCTAGACCGGTATAAGCGTGACCGGTTAGAGTACACCGCTTCCTTGTATAGTCTACCGGTTCACAATAATGAGTACCAGTGTGATGTACTGGTGTTCCGGTAGGTTCCGGTGGGATTGATGTTTGCCTATGACTTCACCAATGACAACTAAGTTATGTCAACACATTATCATTCTCTATAGGAGTCTCCCTCTGAAGCTCAAGATCAAGATCTTCTTGAGGGTTTTCTTCATCTACCTCCATATTGTCTTAAGACCTCTTAAAAGCAATGTCTTCTTGGAAGGTTACATCTCTGCTAAGCTCAATTAAGTTTTGACTAGGTATGTATACCCTGTAAGCTTTAGATGTTTCACTATACCCAACAAATATCCCACTCTTCCCTGATGGTTCTTATTTTGTCCTTTTCTCTTTAGGAATATGGATATAGATAGGACAACCAAATACCCTAAGATGGCTTATGTTAGGTTTAGTCCCAGTGAAGGTTTCTTCAGTGGTTTTATTGTCTAGGATAGAGTGAGGACATCTATTGTGGATATAAATAGTTGTGTTGGAGGCTTCAACCCAAAATGAGGTATGAAGGTTTTGATCATGCATTATAGCTTTTGCAGCTTCTACTATGGTTCTATTTTTCCTTTCAGCTACCCCATTTTGTTGAGGGTTGTAAGGAACAATGTACTTCTCTTAATCCTAGCCGAATTACAAAACTCTTTAAAATTATTAGAGATGTATTCTCCCCCATTATCAGACCTTAGGGTTTTGATTCTTTTCCCAGACATGTTTTCAACTAAGGCTTTGAATTCCTTAAATTTAGTTAGAACTTCACTTGATTCTTCCAAGTTTTCCTAGAGTAGTCATCAACAAAAATAACCTAATACAAAAATCCTCCTAGCGAGACTATTGTCATTGGGCCACATAAATTAGAATGGATAAGTTCAAGTACATTTATGGATCTACTCTCAGTATTATGGAAAACACCCTTGGAGTTCTTTCCTAAAGCACAACTCTTGCAAACCCCTCAATGATCTTGCTTTAATTTAGGTATACCATTTACAATATTCATCATAGAGGATAGGGCACGAAAGTGAAGATGTTCGAACCTTCTATGCCATATTTCATTAGTAGAAGATAAATAATGGATTAAGGCTTGAGAGGGAGAAGTGGATAGTTTATATAGGCACCCATCTCGAGTCCCTAAGGTAAGTGCCTTCTTGATATTTGAGTTCTTGGGCCATGCTAGAACCTTTCCATCCATGAAAGCAATCTAATACCCTTTATCTTCAAGTGCTGATATGGAAACTAGATTTCGCTCGATGCCAAGTACAAATAGTACACCAGTTAATTGAAGAGACACACCTGATTTGAGTTGAATAGTGAAAGTTCCAACTCCTTTTATTGGTTAGTTTAAATTGTCTCCAATGGTGACTTCTTCATTTGATCCTTCATCTAGACTATCTAGTTGTTCTCTGAATCCCGTAATGTGTTGGGAGGCCCCACTATCAACGACCTAGGTATTTCTGCTATTTGATATCTCACTCGATAGTGCTGAATAGACCATAAGTCTTTCAGCATCCTTATCTTTACTTCTGCTAGTGAGGCTTGATGTTTGATCCTATCTGGGCATTTTATAGCAAGATGTCCGAGTTTATCACATCTGAAACATTGAACTCTAGACATGTCTCTTCTTTTATTTGAATGCATGTTATGGTTGTCCTTTCCTTTCTTTCATTTGAAGTTGTTTCTCTTTCCTTTATTGTGGGAATTTACATTAAGGACTTGAATTTCTCCATTAGAAATGTTTGTTCCAATTCCTCTTGCAATCAATCTTGGTTCTTCTTGAATGCAGTCGGTCTTTAATCAATCAAACTTAGGAAATTTGGGTCTGGCACTTATCCCTTGTATGAGTGCTTCCCAAGAAGTAGGTAAACCATTTAGAGCCAGTATTGATAATTCTTTATTGTCAATATAATGAACAGTAGTAGATAGTTGATCAATTATCTCTGTTATCCTCATGAAGTAAGACATGATTGTTTCACCTTTGTTCATCTTGAAATGATGTAGTTGTGTTTTAAGAGCAAGAGCCCTGTTGGTATTATTTATCTCATACATGTCTTCTAGAGTTTGAACATTCGATATTCAGTATCTATTTTGATGTAATAGGAACTATATGATCGTTTACTACATTTACTAGAATCTTCATGGCTTGGTTGTTATTTTTGACCCATAGAGTTTTCTCATCATTATCATTTGGTATGGGTACAACCCTTTCCACATATGTGTTCAAGTTATGTTCTCTTAGTGCTATCATTATTCTGAATTTCCATGATATCGAATTATTGGCACCTTCTAGTCTATCTTCAAATCTAATTCCACTGACCATTTTGCCTAACTATAGTTTTATAGAGCCTTTAATGGTAGTTATATTTCTCCTCTAAATTCTATTTGATCGGATCTTTTCTTTATGCTAGCTCTGATACCATGTTAAGATGTGATCAGATTTGGAATAGAGGAAATTTTAATTTTTCTATCTTATTTTTTTGATGTATGTATAGTGAAACTATAGTGTACCAGTGTTAGAATAATATTCTAACTTCTATGAGATTGCCTATATGATGATAATGTAGATCTAAGATAAAACTATGAACTTCAAGTACAATAATGATATACTTCTTTACTTGAGAATAGTTGATATGGATCTCTATTGTAACTTGTAATAATACTTGTAGATTTCTGCATTTTCCAAGTTACTATTTCAATGTGTATATATATGATATAATGGGACAAGAGACATGTCTCTTTATAATTATTTTAATCATTCATTTGTTACCGATAATATATACCATTGAACTGATCGATAATGATCGATTTACAACTTAATAACGATGATACAAGATAGTCGCTATAATAGTCGACTCACATATAATATATGACAGCGGCAGTCGATATGGGTATCAACTTTGATAATCACAGTTGATACCTATATCAATGCTCATTATATATATTGATACCAATGATTTGTATTGGCTGATAGTGGTTATCAACTGTGATAACCACAGTCCATGTTGACTATGATCATCATAGTCGATACGATTATGCCTTTATTGATTCTTGCATTTCCGTTTATTGTTGGTTCCATTGATTATTAAGTTGATTCTCATAATCGACATTATAGTTGATGTCACACATGAAATCTTGTTTAGTGTAATATCATCATTATATATATATTTGACAATTATTTATTATTTATAAGTATATATGTATATGTATAATACATCTCTTATATATATACATATTATATTATGTATATATAATATATATGTCATCTCAACAATTGTCATCAATATTAATAATGCTTCATGATAATAGAGGAGGATAGATATCAAATGTTTAAGGCCGATAGGCCACTCAAACATTTGATTTCGTCAATTGGAATCATCTGATTGAAGCTACAATCATTAACACTTTCATCCACTTAGTATAGCACAATAGGTTGCAATCAAAGAGAGCGGAGAACTTAGTATTTATGTATTCCAACTTGTGTCTCCTTTCACACAAGTAGAATGAATACAAAGAAGGGGAGTCGAAAATGTGGGATATAAATGTAGAGCATATGGACTTGGATGCTCTCACTTCTCTTCTTGCAGTTGTTGCATTTTAGGAATTGGATAGGGAGAATGTTATTGGTGCAGCTGATGCCTTTGGCCTTGTCACTATTTGTGAATCAACTAATGCCTTGTTGATGAAGAAGAAGAAGAAGAAGAAGAAGAACATTTAAATAATCAATTATCCATTAGATGATTGGAACTTAGTATAAAGTTCCGATTGTTGAAAGTTGAAACAATTATACTTGAACTTGATATTATGATTTTAATATTTTGATGTTGAACTTGAAGTATATGTTGCTATGATGGTATGATCATGATGCTATGATTACAAGTTTATGATGTTTTTGTTGTTTATATGATATTATGCAACATTTTAATCTTAATTCATGCTTCTAGGCTGCACACTGTCATGAAAAAAAATACTAAGGAATTGGATTTTTAAATACTTAGAAAAAAAAAATAAAAATAAAAATAGTATATTGCAAATCCAATGTTCTAGAAGTTTCTTCTTCAAATTGTTAAAAATCTTCCCATTATTCTCTTGAGTTCTTGTTTGCTGATGTGTGTGGTGGGGAGGGGCAAATGAATGGTTTTGTGGACCAAAAATTGTGTTTTTGCAACATTTGTTGGTTTTTTTGTGTTTTACCTGCATTAGATGGATGTAGACCGTGACATTGATTTTTTTTACATTGGACTCATTGAGTTTCAACAAGTAATTGAAAAACATTTGGTTAGTTTTCACTAAAAAGCTTGATGAATATTGTTTTTTCTGTTGTTTTTATGATCAGATTAATAATAATGCAGATATGAAAAACCCAGCAACAATATCTTTGTATATATATTAATCAAGAACAGTATAAAGCTTTTACAATGGCCAATAATAAGGGCCTGTACAAATCGCTTCACTCCTTGAAGCACAATAAGACAATAAGATTTATTCTCTTAATCTATTCGATCCTCTCTCATATATCGATCTGCTCTTCTATATCGACCTATGACTTAGTCTTCTCACAATGTCAATATATTGTATTATATTGATCTGCACTTCAACTGTATATAATCCAGTATATATATATATATATGTCGATCTGCTCTTGTATTTTATTGATTGCTTGTATATAGAACTGCCTGTATGCATGTTCGGTATGAGTCAATCTGTCTGTTCAACGATTTGCTAATAGATAATAATTGATCTACAATATTGATTGTATCTGCCTGTGCTACGATCTGCAATTAGCGGACTGTGTATATATCGTCTTTCTTATTGTCTGTCTGTATATTATTTCCGTATTCCAATCTCACTGAGCATATGTGTTGATCGAAATGGTTATGCAGGGAATGGGTTGTCTCTCTTCACAAGAGAGACGACCTTTCAAGGAGAGGCGTCTATTTGTTAAGTGAAGTAAGTGTTGGTAATTAAACAGTTTCAATAGCAACTTAATCGTTTTAAGCATACGATGTATTAAGGAGTCGTTTCAATAACCAACTCTATAGGGATGCCTCCAGCCGCTAGTCAACAACATTTTCACCCCCATGGCTCGATAAGTAAACACAAGAAAAACATGCTATTAAAAATACCCTCAAGTACTTGTAAACTTTTCGATTGCTTGCCATATTTGTAAACTTTGCTTATATCAATATACGCATTATACACACACACACACATATGTATAGAGAAGTATGTATGTTCATATGTACATGAATGCGTGCATTATGTAGATGATATATATGTGCGTGTATAATATACTTCTATATATTTATATAATATATATATGCATAGATATATTTATACATACAGACATGTTTATATTACATAAATATATACATGTATGTTTATCTTATATACACATAACGAAGCTTATATTCATATTAATATTATATGTACATAATATATTACAAGTAGTGGTTGCCGTGCACCAAAAGATCGACTTGTCAATGCCCAATACCATAGTTACAAGACTCGGCGAGTCTCGAGCTGAGTCTTTTTGACTTGGCAAGTTGACTCGACCAAGTCCTATAGGACTTGGTGGACTCGGCGAGTCCCGTGCTTCAGGCTCTGCCGCGTCCAACACTTACAAAAAGCAAAAAATAAATTTTTTAATTTTTTTTAATGATTCTTTTTTTCTTATATGCCTTCTCTCAGACCTAAAAAGGTCATTCCATCATTTGCAAAGACTTAGAAGAGAGGAAAAAGGCTTGGGAGAAGAATATAGGGCTTTTAGAAAATAGATTAGCAAATCGATTGACTCTTATATGTTGATTGTTGATTGTTTGTGCTAGTTTCTAACTTGTAAGGGTTGATCAGGTGGATCGAGAGGTAGAGGTAGTAACAATGGCACAAAAGGAGGCTAGAGCATGAGGAGACCCAGTGGAGGACCTTGAGGCTGAGAGTGAGGGATCTGAGGATGATGATGATTATGAGGAGGATGAGGATGATGAGGATGCCACTGAGGTTGAGCCCCAGACACAGGGACAAAAGATGGCTGCAGAATCATCCATGACCTATCTTAGGCGTACATGCAGGAAGACATAGGGCCTTAGTCTTCTAGGCTCTAGCTTTTATTTTGATAAATGTTTTGAACTTTTGATTCCATGGATTTCATATTCCATGAATGTTTTAGACTTTTGATAGTGATACTATTTATATTTCAGATTTCTAATGTGTTATTTAGTAACTAGTTTAACAGTTAACTTATTTCCGTCAGAAATTCGCATTTATACTTATGTGATCAATGTAAACTTGTTTATGTGTGCAAAGTAGCTTCTATTTATCTCAATTATTGTGTCTTTGATGTTAATTGACTGAATGATGCATGAAAAAAGTTTTAAATCAAATTTTTTTGAATCTCTTGGGTTTTTCAATTTGCCGAGTCCGGGGGCCGAGTTCGAGTCCGAGCCCGAATCCAACTTGTCGAGTTTGAGGCGAGTTTGAGTTTTGTAACTATGCCCAATACAACCACTAGACTTATAGAATCCATAGGAGGTGGTTAAGCCATGTCACAAATCCCGTGAGGGATGTTGGCGCACTGCCAACAATCCCCCTCCCAACGTTACTCGCCGCGACCTGCGTAGATTTGAACCTGTAACCAAGCTCTGATACCACTTGTTATAAGTAGTGGTTGCCATTGCACCAAAAGACCGACCTGTCAATGCCTAATACAACCACTAGACTTATAGAATCAACAGGAAGCAGTTAAGCCATGTTGCGAATCTCGCGAGGGATGCTGGCACACTGCTAACATACTATATATTTGTATATAACACACATATGCATATTTATATATATTATGTATGTACAAGTACACGCATAGATATATTTATATAGAGATATCTATATGCTTGTATATGTATCAGATAATCTATGTATACATTAGTATATACATACGCTATACACACATTCACACACACTTCTTTATACACATGTAGGTATATGTAACACACACACATATAGACACGTGCAAGTGTCAATATAGGATGAAATAATTGGTCAAATAAGGAATGAAATAATTTTTCAAGCATAAAACATATTGCTTGCTTCTACATTAAACATTTCTTTTTCTACTCTAAAGAAATATCAGGTGAAAAGTATACAGATAATCTATGCATATCAGATCTACCATCAAAGGCAGCTATCTTGGGCAAATCATAGTTTCTCTCATTAGATATATGCAGTATAAATAGAGAGGTGTTTTGTCAGGTGTTATAAATATTTTTGATAACCTCATGTCTTGATACTTTGAATAGGTTATTGTTTCCCGGATGAGATATATTTCCTCACAAACAGCTCGTCCAATTCGCTTTGTAGGCTTGTCAACTGCATTAGCAAATGCTCGGTAAGGCTGTCTATTCAGTTGTATCGCATTACAATAATTCCTTTATTTATACTTCTTATATTTTGAATATTTGCCCAATATTTTGTCTATGTTGATCCAAGTATTGTTCCTATTTCTCTTTAAATAATATTGTTACTATTACATGGTCTTGTGTTGATTATTGCAATAATTCAAGTTGAAATACTTATCTGAATGAGAAAAAAGTTTTGGTTAAAGTGCTCTGGAAGATAATGAAATTAATTGTTATTCATTCACAACAAATTAGAGGAGGTGTTCTTAATGATTCTGTTAAATTTAATCCTTAGTGATCTGTATATGTTTGGAGCTCTCTGATTGATCACTGATGCCTGAAAATTGAGTTTTAATGGCAGTGAATATGAAAGATTATGTAATTTGCATGCTTTGGCTGTGGATAATACAAACTGCATGACTATATAGTAGTTTGAGGCAAAGTAGATTTATCTTATCCCTTGGACCTTTTGTTACTAGTCTTCAAGATCAGTGAGTGTTGGTGACTTCCTTCTGATCTCTTCGATATTGTCGTATTTATGGTGTGTTTTTCGATCAGTGATTTGGCTGACTGGCTCGGTATTGATGATGCTGGGCTTTTCAACTTCAAGCCAAGTGTGAGACCAGTACCACTTGAAGTTCACATTCAGGTAAACCATATTGATTTTTCATGATTCATTTTTCTCTCAACTTCATATCTGGATTCTATTTTTCTGTTGAGAAATACTTACTGTCAGTTCTTTTGGTATTTTGTAAAATAAAAGAAGGTTTCCTTATATAACAATTAGTAATGATAATTGGAATCCTTAGTTTTTTCTGTTTATATTGTGCATTGAAATATCCAACTTTTATTGTTCTTTCTTCCTCGAATTTAACATTCTGAGGGCCAAATTACAAAGATTAAGGGGTGATGTTGAACCAAGCATTGTCCTCTTGGAAGTCATCCTATTCTATTTAAATCAAGATCTTTTCTTAATTTACAGTTTGTTTCTAATATTATAAAGCTTCTTTATTTGATCTATTCTTATTGAGACACATTAACTCTTATGCAAATAGTTGTTTAATTCATATCTACAAAAGAGTGCTTCTACCTAATCACAAAAACTTAAGTTACTCATTTGCAGCTTTGATGCCTTGGGATCTAGGTCTGATTTGAACCTGGTTCGCAATTCTGTTCAGTGCAGCCATTGAGTCATCTAGGGGGCGGCAGAATGTTTGTGGGTTTATCCTAAATGAATCCGGGTTACCCAAAATGAGCCACATTGACCCCACATATAGAAAATACCTCATTAATTTTTTTTCTAATGAAATAATGCTATCCCATTTGCAAATAAACTCTTCATTCACTCTTAGGCATTTGCCATTGCTTTTATGACAGGCTTACTAGATTCATCTGTCGATTGTGTTTATGTGGTGCATATTGATTAATGTGAAGAGTTGGAAGGTGGAAGTAACACAATCTTGTTATCCTAGCTCCTGTGGCCACTGACATTACCAATTTTGGTCAAGATTGTTATTTTTATTTTATATATGAGTAGATATATTTCAAATTTTCAACATTTGGTTTTAATCTAGATAGAAACCAAATGTTTAAAATTTAAATTGATAGGATTTTAATAAATGGTTCATTCGATGACTGTATTTAATTCAGGACAAGGTTATTAAGAAATGAGCATTGTGCATGAAATACCAGAAAACAATATATTGATGATGGTGGGAACAATAAAAGCACAATACATTGATGTTGATGGGCTGTTCAGTGTCATGAAAAGTGTAAGATTAGTACTACTTTGAGTTCACATTTGATAATCTGGACAAAAACCCAATATTCAGGTATATATCCTGGAATGGGTATGGTGAGAACATATAGTGCTAGAAGGCAACCAATAGTCAAATTTCTTTCATTTTATTTACTGGCAGCAAGCCGTATAGTTAAAATACATGTAATGCGGCAGGTGAATATTTTGTAATCAGCTTAAATCAACTGATTGTAAAATGGTTATTTCAGCCACAATGTATTGAGATTATATCTCTCCTCTTGTAAAGGGGAGGCTCCCTTCTTATTGCTACTTAGCACAACTAGGACTTACCTAAGTTTATTTACACTAAACTATCAATAGGGTGTGACATTCATCATGATCTCTTCTTTCAGAATAGATGTTCTCTTCTTACTATAAACTTAAAATAGAATCCTGGGACTTTAATGCAGTTCACCATAGAGTACCAATTGAAGCAATAATTCCGATATGCATTATAGTTAGACGAAAGAATACCTAAGAGTATACCAGCAAAGTTTAGTAACCAAGAAGAACACAAAAGCACAAAGACTTCATTACCTCTTATGCAGATTTAGGAACAAAGATGAAGTATTTGTGCAGCTTAAAGTCTTCAACATACACCACAACTCAATCACATACATGTAGAAAATAATAGGCTCAAAGAATCCAAGTTTCTTCTAGCCTAAACACTTAACAAAGCTTCCAAATTCAATAATGCAATGCAAAGATTACAAATCAGATTTAAATCTCTTTTAGACAAATTATTAACACCACAATATTCTCAATCAACTTAAGATAATGTAACAATAAAGACCTAGGAACATTATCACCACATAACAATTCGCTCCAACACAAAGATTGAATGCAACTTGCTTTTTTTATTCATTGAAATTGAATTTGCAGTTCAAAATCAAAGTTCCAAAATGCTCTTCAAACCAGCAGAGTTTTGTTGCATGTGCTAAAAGATCTTTTTTACAAAAGAGAGCCCTTATATGTAGAGGAGAGCTTATGAGGAAAAAAGGGAAAAAGTGCAACTAACTTTGACTTATTCAACAACAGAGTCCTGCTTGACTTTTGGACTTGTGCTGTTCTTGCATGTAATTACATTTTTACAGTTTACATGTAAAATGTCGAGCAAACTACAACTGAAGAACTAGAAAACATGAAAAAAAACGTAGTGTCATGAGACACATCTTCATCAATATTCTTTGCCGTGGAGTCTTCTTTATTTTGCAAAGTAGCTTGTATCTCAGAGTTAACTGGTCCTGGTGTGTAACTGGTGATGGCTCGGACTTGTGTGATGAATCCCACTATACCAACGAAAGATTTCTTGTGTTTTCCCAGAATGAATTTCAAATTATCCAAGGCTACTTGAAGATCTATGAACTTGTCTATGGAAAATATTGAGAAGTTCTCAGATTCCACCTCTGTCTGAATCGAGGAGATGAACTCTCGGATAACTGCATCTCTAGGAAGAGTTTTTTGATTCTCATTCAACAATTTACAAGGAATCTCTTTAACCTTGGCTACAATGTCTTGCCCTTTGTCAACACTTGTTTCTTGAGCCTCACGGAAACCGTTTATGAGTTCTTCAAGAACCTCCCTTCTATGCTTCATGGCCTCTTGGTATTCAATGTACTTTTTGCTTGAGGGAATGACATTGTTTTCAACCGATGCCTCTAATTTAAGATCTTTTAAGTTTGTCTAAGCCTCAAGATCCTTTTCTTATGCCTGCAAATCTTGTGATAGCACCTCAAGCATTTGATCCAACACAGACTTGACCTCAATCATATTTCCTAACAATTCAATGGCAGATTTCAAGAGGTGAGTACCTTGTTAAATCATCCTTTCCACCCATACATCCATTGATCTT
This sequence comes from Chamaecyparis obtusa, assembly GCA_027943335.1. Taxonomy (NCBI): domain Eukaryota; kingdom Viridiplantae; phylum Streptophyta; class Pinopsida; order Cupressales; family Cupressaceae; genus Chamaecyparis; species Chamaecyparis obtusa. Next base: position 2,358,788 of record BSBK01003272.1, read on the forward strand.
CCTTGGGCCCCAATCCTCTCATCCTTTTTGATAGCCTCATCGTCAATAGATGTGGTCACTAGCTTAATTACCTCAGAGGATTGATTTATCTTTTGAAGCACTGGAGTGAGTTGCTAAACTTTGGGCTTGAGCTAATACTTGATAAATTTATTCTTATCATACCTCTCGATCAATGAAATCATTGCCACTTGCAAGTTCTCCTTGACACTCTCATGTGTCTGTTGTCTAATTTCAACCCTTTTGATTACTAAGATCAAGCTTGAACATCTTTAGCTGTCTTATCAGGAAGAGGTTCGACTATTTATGCATACTTGCTCTCTGAATGATCAACTTTTACCTTGTAAAGAGTATTAGCTCTTTTGTCAACTTTAGGTTTCGTGGGAACAAGTTTACCGGAATCAAAGTCATTTGGAGAGATGTCCTTCTTTTTCCTTTTGGGTGTTATTGAGCTTAGCCATGGAGGAAGTATAGAGGAGTCTCTTTCAGTATTTGTGACGAGTTTGCGAAGGTCTAGCCTATTCTTGCACTATAGTATTTATGATAGGTGGATTCTCCATCAAGATTGCAGATGTGGTTTCCACAGTTAACACATTAGGCAAAGAATCCGCCATAAGCTTATCAAACTCTATCCCCATGCTATCAAGCAAGGAATTAGGTACTTTTGATAAACTTGGAAAGGAGGAAAGCAGGCCAAACATTTTTTGAAGGTTATCATGAGCAGTATAAAAATGGACTCACTGTAGAAGAAGGAATTGACTGAACTGGTACATTGGGTGCAATAGGATCAACAGATACAATAGAGAAGGATTCTGCATTAGTGTTAAGAGGATATACCAATGTGGTGACAGGTGTTGATACATCTGGAGCAACCTCTTGTATAGATTCTACTTTTGCAGTTGTGAGAAGTTCTTGTAGTCCGTCCTCTTGATGCTCTTCAACTTGCTCTTACCCTTAGTAGATGTCTCCTCTTGAGTCTTGTTCTTGTCCTTACCCGCTGTGAACTTATATTTTTGTGTCCTCTTTGAAGTAGATGCATTTTCTATATTCTTTGTCATTAGTTCAGATTTCCTACCAGTAGGTCCCACTATATCATCTTTGGAACCTGTTTTGAAATCTTTCAACCTTATTCCCTTACTTTATAACCAAGTTTTTGTATTTGCAAGAATGGGCTGAAATCTTTCCCTGATGGAAATGCATTCCTTTTGTGACCATTGAAGTGGGGGAAGAGGAGTATCAACAATCTTCTTTTCCTCATAGACTGGATCCAAATATCTCCATCATCTTCCATATACTCAGGAATGTTAGCTAATTAAGATCTTCAATTTGCTCCATTAGCTTCCTTATGTCTTCATCTGTGCGGAGAGCAATCCATATATCTTCAATTCTATGTACATGTGTGTAGCTCTTGATTTTATTTTTCGTTCCTCTGTAATCAAAGTCTTCTCTTCTTTTGAACTCCTTCATAGTGTTCTCTTGCATTTTTGTCTCCATAGCCTTGGCTTTAAGAGATGTAGTCACTGAATACTTGCCAATAGTGAGAGGGAACTCGAAACCAGGCTTATGCGCTTTTACTTGTTTACCATTTACTTTCATGATCTGCCTATACAACTCCATTAGCACAATCTTGTCACTGGGATATCTTGGAATCATATATGGAGCACCTTCAAAGCAACCTACTCTAAGATAGGTGAAGGTGGGGAATTGCAAGAACATACAACCAAAATCATTAAAAAGTTTCCAGGCATCATCTAATACTCTTCTTTTCTGAAGTTTCTTATCGAACATGCATCAATAACAATTCTATAGTGATGCATACTTAGTTTCAGAAGCAATTGAGTGTAATACTTATATACTAGAACCTGCTTTTTGTCACCTTCTGCAGTGAGACCTGGGAAGTGCCTCGTTGATGTAGCAACACATACCAAGTATGAATTCATGTAGAAATTGAGGGTGGTTGTTACCTTAGAAATCTGATCATAAATAGCATCACTAACCTGTTTACTCTAGAATATTTGCTGATTGCCTTTCCTAATGATAAGGATGTACCGATACATCCTTAGAAGACTCAGGAAGACCCTTGATCATTCTTAGAAGAGTTATCATTGATTTCGTCTTTGAATTCACTGTGCCAGAGGGTTTTTGGCCACCTTAAAGTTGTAGGTCTAGGTGTGTGGAGCCCTCTTGCATTGATATTCTTCTTTCATCTATCAACATTTCTACTGTAATATTCCTATGTGGACTCCATAGTGATATTAACATATGTGTCAATATTTGGGCACTTGAAAATCCTGTCAAAGATGTTCTCATCCAGCTTGATCACCACCTTGCCATTTGCATCGTTCACTGTCTTGGTTTTCCTCATATAGACTTGGGCTCAAGGGCAGCTATGGAAAAGAAGCCAAATGAATACTATTGTGCAGGTGCTTTTGCATTTTAGGGGATAATGATGGACATGTCCACATGTCCTATCTTCGTGTCCTTGTTCTCATCAACATTTGATGTCATGGAGGATGCAGGGACCACATTCTGATATTTTTACTTCATTGCCTTCTTGCCAGGAGAAGGTTTTGACATCTGGATATGCACTGCAATACTGAAATAGAGAATTCTTAGTGTTAGACATATCTAGCATTGTTTATGTAACAGTGGAAAAGTTTCAGCATCCCAGCATCAAAATGGATGTGTTGCAAATTGAAGAAAATTCTCCGATTCATGCAATTTCGGTTCAGGGAGCACATATAGAGAAATTCTCTGACCTTAGATAGGAGGATCAAACTTGCAAATTGCAAAAAGTTGCAGTTCAGGTTTTAAAACCTGAATTGCATGTGATAATGCAATGTACATGTCAATTGGGTTTTAAAACATGATTGATGTTTGTGAGTAAGTAGAGGAAAGTGCACATCGGGTTTTAAAACCCCATGTGCATGTGGGTGATGAGCAAAGGGATGTCCAAATCGGGTTTTAAAATTTGATTTGCACTTGTTATGTGATGGTGCAAAAGTGAATAGTGCTGATCGATTTTTAAAACCCGATTAGCATCTTAGGTTTGCAAAGGGATCGTTATAAATCCGGTTATAAAACTTGATTTACATTTGTGTTGATGTTTGGTGGGATGATGTAAATTGGGTTTTAAAACCTGATTTACATGTGTCATGCATATATGGATTGTTGTGTTAAGTGGGAATGACCCCCATGTTTCAGTACAACATTGATGTGAAATCCATGAAGAGATTTAGTAGCAATGCCTGCCAAAGTCCATTGAAAGCATACAATATCAATCTTTGCGTTGGTCTTGTCCAAAACCACACAATTTGTAATGTCCCCTTTTTCGCATGACCATGACTATGGATGGATTAGCCTATCATGTGACCCTCATAGGCTAATGGGGATGGACAAAGGGTCTCTTTTAGTGGGCATCTACTTCAGGATTCAGTATGCTTTGGTTTGGCTTTTGTTTGGCATCATTTGGACTTCATTTGCTATAGTTTTGCCACGTTTACTATTTATAGTAAGCCTGATGTTGTTCGAGAAGGACCCTTTCTATTTTTGGAAAGTGTATTTGGTCACTTGGGGAAATAATAGGTGTGACTCTTGTTTTAGACGACATATTTAAAAGATAAGTATTTTGGGAGTTATTATTATTTTAGTGGCCAAATTATTATTAAATCATTAAATGACTTATTATAAAGTTATAATTTAACTTTATAATTTCACTTAAGTTGAGGGTTGAGTCATCATTGGAAGGGCCCATTTATTCAATTAATTCATGGAAGCGTAAGCCAAGGTATTAATAAAAGTATTGGAGTAAATGAATTATTAAAAGGAAAAACGTAATCTTTTATCCCACATTGGTAAGGAATGTGTTCGAGCTCTCACAAGAAAAAATAAAAAGGGACTTAAGAGCTCATTCTCATATATGGAATTGATCATTTTGTGCTTTGATACTTGGTGAATTTTATGAGTTTCTCTAGCAAGTGTTCCAAAGAGGCATTGCCAGTTTGGAGACCATTATTACTCAGCACAGAGTTCCATTACCCGCGGCGAGTCAGGCGAGTTATCATGACTCATGGGCCGAGTGGTGGCTCCCGGGTTTTCTTGACCTGACCGAGTCAACCGGCGGGTAATGGTCATGACTCGAGTGACTCGCCAAGTTAGCGGGTCATTCCATGACCCGCCGGGTCCGTGGTCTATGACCTGGCTGGGCATTAAAAAAACACAATAAAACATTGATTTTTTAAGACTTTTTTTTGGATAAGTCTTATGATTGTGAGTTTCCAATCTCGCGGGGCATGGGGCGGGAGCATTTATACAAATATAACATTTAAGTATAAGTTTGTTTTATTTAATTTCTTATACTTTAAGTTATATTTGTATAAATTATAAAATATAAATACTTCAGGATGTTTGAGATAGGTTCCAGCTTCATAGGAGTTAAGATTCAGATTCTAGATTTTGGGGGTTTTCGAATAATTCCAGACAGCCAAATTTCAGGATTCAGCAAGCCTTCAGCAGGGTTACCTCCCACAATCCATCCTGACTTTCTAAGGTCAAACAAATCACTTGGTTTCGACCCCATCTCTATAATAGATAGATTAGCTCTCGCCCAAATCTCAGACAGACATGGGTATGACTTCCCAATTGGCCAAAATCACTCAAACCTCATTTGCCGGACATTTGATCATTGATGTCATGGATATCATAGATTTGATATTTATTTGACAATTTTATATTTTATAATTCTGCATATCTATGTTTTCTATTTCCTTCAACTACAATTTACGTTTGTACTTATGTGATGGATGTATGTTTATGTATGTGATCAAATTAGATTCTATTTGATGATGTTATAGTGTTTTTAAGCTTTATTCAATAATGGGTGCGTGAAACAAGTTTTAAATTTTAAAAAATCTCTAGTTTTTTTTTTTCCAAGTCATAGTTGAGTCGTTGCCGAGTCATCGGCGAGTCACGGGTCGAGTTGGCCTTGCCGAGTCCGAGCCGAGTCCGAGTTTTGGAACTTTGGCTGAAAGATTGCACTGAGATTGCTAGTTGTGCTAGCCATTGTTCTACATCAACCTTTCAGAGGTTTGTGCATTTACAAGGGTCTTACCTGATCATTTGGGGATCAATTTGAAGACATTTAATTGTAGATTGAAACAGTTTTGTGAGCAGTCATTATCCAAGGAAGTTGTCATAATAATCATAGAGGTTGCATTATCTTTTAAGGAGCAGAAATTATACGTTTTCAGATCTGAATAAACATTCAATAATATGAAAAAAAGCTACAATGGTCACTATTTGTGCCTAGATTTACAAATAAATGGTGAATTCTTCATTCTAGGTATGAATCTTTGCAAAGTATTGTTGTACTTGTCATATGGTTGTATATTTTGAATTGCTGGGTAAAAATATAAATAAATTACATTTGTAACAACAGTGACATAATTGTCATTAATTAGTTATATTTCATCGTACTTGCAATTTGCTTCATTTGTATAACTTTCACATTGCAAAAACTTTCAAAATTCTTGAAAACATCATCAATTGCATTGGTTAGAACCAAAGTTACAGGACTCAGCGAGTCCTGGCAGGACTCGGTGAATCCTGAGCCGAGCCAGGCTTGCCGAGGCACAGTAACTCGACAAGCTGA